>JASJET010000105.1:0-2400000 GCA_034092305.1 Diaprepes abbreviatus
CTCTTAATAATTTCGAGGACATCGCAAGGTCTTACCCTATCAAAGGCTCGCGTAAGATCAATGAAGCACATAAAGGCAAATTTATATTATACTCAATAGCCTTTTAGCTATTTGCATTAAAATAAATAGCATACTTATGGTAAATTGTTATACTCTGTTTCCACTATTTTGGCACCTTTGTCCTATCATAGATCTTTTTAAAACAGAGTTTGTACTTCGTCCGTTAATGTGTCGCCACCATATTTAAGCAGCTTATTATTAATATTCTCTAGCCTTGTGCTTTTCGGTTTACCAGCTTGGCCATAACTAGTTCCATTTACTCTTTCGGTATTATTTGTTTTCGAACCTATTGGTCCTTCAGCGTTAATCCGGTTTCGCTTTCCAGTCCTACAATCTCGTCTGTGTGTGGAAGTTACTTTCCCATGCGTCTGTGATTACCTATATATTTTTTGAAGTCCGAAAAGATCATGTTCCATAACTATTGAGAATTCTCGCAATACTGTCTTTTGATTGCCTGAATTTCTGCATTCAATCCATTTTTAATAGTTTTGGATTCGTCAGAAGCTACTGTTACTGTGAGATTTGTAGTTGTAATAAAATTTAAACGATTTAATGCTAAAATTGAACCTAAAGTTAAAAGTAATTTCCTCTACTTTTCCGGAAAAAGTAAGGAAAAATAGTGGAAAACCAAAGGCAAAATCGTATTTTGTTCTATTCTTATTTTTCAAAAAAACTACCTTTTCCAAGATCTCATATAATTGAAATAATTACCAAAATTTTGTGGTTCAAAGTGATGTATGTAGAAGGGTAAGAAAAACCTTAACGACCCCACTCACATTTCTATAATCTGCAATAAATAAAAAACCTAAATATGCCTCTAGTACTTAAGCAAAAGATATTTTATCCTATGCAAATTGTAAGCTTAATATATATTCAAGGGCATTTACGGAGCATCCCAGTATAAATTTTTTACAAGATCTTGTCTTTGACATTGGATAAATAAAATTAGGCCTCTTTTACATTCCCTTATTATAATTTATCCGGCAACGTTACGCGTTTAAAATATACGACGTATACGAGTATATCTTAATTGACTAAAACCGTCTTGCTGTCTGAGAAGACAAGATCGAAAAGATAAGGTATGATTAGTTCTGACGTTGCTTAATTCATTACAGACTTAAGAGATATATAAAATGGAATGGTATAATCTAATTTAATCGAGCTAACTTACAGAATAACAAGTTGAGGGTCAATAAGAATACAAATAGTTAATTTAATCGCTTTGTTTAATTTAATGGGAATTGCGTAATTTTAGAACGATTCTGCTAGGTTTAATTACATGGAGATGCTAGAGCACGAAGTCTTTTAAAAAATTGTTTTTCGTTTAACTATTCATTTAAGATACTACAGGCAAAAAAAAAAGAAATTGAGTATCATTGATATACACAGGTGCTTGCTTAATCCTTGTTACCCAAGAAACGAGAGGACTTAGAGGTAAGTTGAATAGCGGTTTAATTCTAGAAGCTGATCACATGTATCATGGGTCCCTTGTCGTCAATAACTGCTTTTCGACCACGCAATACTACAGGCTTTTAAGTGTCAGAACAAGGTTGCAGAAAATGCTTCAAATTTTCCTTGACTGATTAAGTTTTTGAACTATATCTAGATATATATTGTGGGTTCCAAATAGATAGATGCTAGTGTATTATGACTGAGAATTTTTCACTTTGAGCAACCTGTGACAGGTTTGCAGGCTTGCGCAACCCCAGAAAAATTGTAAATTAAAGTAAAACATACTAATACTAAAAAATAAGTATAATTTTTTTTTAATTCCTACTGATAATTTAATAATTAAATTTAAACCAATTTTCTTCATCAAAATATAATTAATAATTTGTCTGCATTACAGTATTATGCCTGGAAACGTAATCGCTTTGCTAGTTTGCAATTTTAATGCAATCCAAACTAATGCATTGGAGCGTATGTGGAGTTGTCTATTTAAGACGTTGAGATAAGTTTCGTATTATAAGCTTCATGTAGTTTGCAAATCGATTTGCAAAGCTGTGTTTAGTTTACTCCCACAGAGTATCCCAAATCAACAATAGGACGCAGGAGTACCGGAAGACCCCGTAAACGATGGAGTGATAACCTCGCAATAGACTGAAACCAGGCAAAGAGACGAAGAATAACAAGCAAATTGCTTGTTAGAATACAACCGTGGTGTCTACTGTGTCGGAATTTCTATGCGTGATGTCTACTGTACCGGCATTTTAATTTTTGTGAAAATGACAAGTTTTTACTTTGATCAAGATATTTTGTTACGTTTGGCGAGAAAAAAAAACATCCAAAATTAAGTGCTCTATCTTAAACTATGTAAACAAATACAGTGGCCGATTTTGATTTTAGAATTCAACGAATTCCGAATTACAGGGGAATTTATAAAAACCCTCCTGCATGTGTTAGACATTTTTAAGAATCTCTTGTAAGAGATTCAAGAAAAATAGTTGAATATAATGCATTCCTGCTCTCTATTTTCCTGGATTTGTAAGTAAAACCAAGTAAGCGCTTTTTTATTTTCTAAAAAACATGAGCGGCTCGTCGAATGGGGTGCAATCAGTTATAAAAACAACCTATGGACATGCTGCTTACGTGCACTGATATACACATCAATTAAATTTGGTAATATTAAACGCTGCATTCGCCAATAAAAATGTCTGCATATTTTTTTCAATTTACAAGGTATTTTTTCGTTTTTTTTTTTCAAATGGTCCTCAAAGAACTGCAATACTAGATCAGATTGTTAACAAACGTTTACCTCGTTCGACCCAAATAAGATGGAATTTTAATTCTAGGGTTGTTTGTACCGTATTCGAATACAAAGCTAGCATTCTAGATAACAGTAGAAACGTTAGTACCACGAACCAATCATCAAAGTATGTCAAAATTCTCAAGGCAAGAATTTTCTTTCATGGTTAAACTTATTTTACAAAATAATACCTCAAGTTGATTTGTTATTTGGAACGTTTCAAACAAGACAAATTGACGCTGTTATCGCAAATAAAAATATATTATCATTTGAATCAAAATTAACAGAAATTTTAAATAATATTACCTCGTCGAGCCATCTCCTTCTACTTCAAAACAGTGTAAGCTCGATGATTCCACGGCATTTTTTCGGAAAACAAAAGAAGTTTATGATACAATTATTTGTCAAGCAAAAGAACGATTTACCTTTACAGATCACTAGGTAGCAGCCAGTCTTTTTTTTTCGGAACAGTACGTTGAATGTAGTACATGTTTTCTCGAACAAAAATTTTAGGATACGATTAAAATTAGCCCCTTTTTTATCGAACAAAAACTTCATACAGAACTGACCGTCATATATGAAACTGAAGAATTTAGATCAATTTCGGGACTGACTATCCTTCGCAAAATATCAAGCTAAGTAAGACACTTAGTAAAGTTCTACTTTTAAAAACTTTAATTACTATTCCGATGGCATCGGAATTACAACCCATACTTTTTTAATGCACCAGCCGCTACAGCTGTACACAAAAATTTTCATCTGAGGTATTATTTCTTAAAAAATATACAGCACGGTAAAGAATGTGTCAAAATAATTCTAGTGCTCATTTTTGTCTTAAGGTACATACAACTGACATATGGATGTCAAACCGGATAAAAGAATATTCGAAAGGGTTAATCGTAGCTTAAGAGAAACAAAAATAAGTGGAGCATAACTCAATCTTTAACGAAAAAAAATATTTTGGACAAAATCTTGATGTTGGAGATAATTGTTTTTTATTGGTACAAAATTATTCCTTTTCTAAAACGTATTTAAATAGCAAAAAGACAAGCTATTTTTAGAGCTTGTCCAGAAGGGGTGAAATACATGCAAATGTCTTCGCGCGTTAACAAAGTACTAGGCGTCGTTAAGTTCCGTCTACATTCAAGGTGGGACTGTCGACTCACGCTAATCACGCGCGAATCAAGTTACTAGAGACATCTTGTTGCGTCCAGCATATGCACGAAACTTTGCATCTGCACCTATTAGAAAAAATTGGAGAGAGAAAATTTAAATACGAAGTTAATTATTAATAAAATAAAAAAGAAAGAACGGCGATATAGGGTATGAAATCCCCTGGGTAGGGATTTTAAACGGAAATCTTTGTAGGAATATTTATTATTATTTTCAGATATTCATGAATCTGACGAAAAAGAAAGGAATCTTGGAAATATTTGGGGAAGTAGTTAAAAAAATTGGCTCATGTTGTCTCAACTTATGTATGACTGTAATATTGGGGATCACTACATAGATTAATTGTGTTCCCCTTCTGCTGCCAAGTTGTTAGTGATACATTTCCGACAAGAGCAGGTCCTACAGTCCTCTTCCTCTTAGAAACCTTAGAATATTGGATGGCTATAAAGTGGATTGTTCCCCTTCTTCTATTTGGTGTGCTCCTAAGAACCGAATTCTAGGGTTATCTAAAAACGCTGCACTCTGAAAGCACGTAAACTGAGGTTTCGTTGTCTTTCTCGCAGAATCTGCACTCTTCTCTTTCTGCCAATATAAGTTTATTAAGGTAGCAATGCTCCATCAGGATTCCTGTCAGAACTGTAAGTTGAATTTTGCTTAGGGTTAAACATTTCTTGAATCTCTTCTGGTCGTAGTTCCCAAGAAGTATCTTCGCTCGTCTCATTCCTTGCATACCCGTTCAGTAATTGGATGTCCTACTCTTTTTAGTTCTTCCAGCATCACACTGCTACTGATTTCCCATAAAATTTTGGGCCTCAGTAATGATGTCAGCCCCTTTTCTCGCGAGCTTCTACTACGCCACATTTCCCTTGACAAGGTCACCTTTATTTCTGGAAAGAACACCTAATTTGCACATTTATTTTTAAGAGTAATAGTTAAAATACATTATATGAAATATATTTCAACTGTTTTTGCACAAAATTTAGCAAACAAATTAGAAAAAACTTGTATTTTCAACGAAGAAGTAAAAATAAGTTTCGAATACTTTATTTATTCTTCTATTACTAAAAATGCCAAATATTCGCTGCGACGTTGCCTTATATACTGACTCTAAAATTAAAAAACAGTAAGCAAGTCACAATAGCGATATCTCGACTGATTACTCAATAACAGAAGAGCAACACGTATCAACTATGTTGTTTAAAACCGCAATGTTTTGACGCGACAGTAAATTATTATTAAATTAAATTATGGGGCACAATTGCGAGATGACAAACTGAGACTACAAAAAGCGACATCAGCGTGTTACAAAACTGATTGAACTATTAGGCTACATTCTGATTAGGGATGCATTTTGATCTAAATTCATTCCGAGAAAGATCTTCTCTGAGCTAGTAAGAGTATATCAAATTTTCCAGTGACTTGCTCAACTCAGCAATCCGCATTGAACACCAACATGTCAAGAAACCTTCTTTAAATTCGTTTAATTATTTTTGTAACACAAACTGTTAAAATCATGTTGCAGCTCACAGTAGTCATCTATATCGTTAAAGGTGGTATTAAGTCGTTAACTTATAAAAGAATTTTACTGTTTTGAAAGCTTTATATTAATTATATATTATATCTAAAAAAAATATAGGCTCCATATGCAGGAGTAAAATAATAACCATTCATTCCAACGATGTGTACCCGATGATACATATAGAACCATTCTAAATAGGTCATAAGGTAAGTTTAGGGATCAACCCCCGTACGAATATATTCCATTTATTAACTAATAAAACTGTATTGGTTATCATATATTTTTAATGGTAAAATTTTGTTTTCTTCCTCCTCTTCATTACCATTTTTATGTTCCTTTTTAGCATTTTTGCCTGCGGAGCTAATTTCATTTCATTATTGCTTTCATATTTTCGGCGCTACCATTAAAAATAGTTTATTACTAAATCCAAACCCATTTGTTACGCCAACGAAGTAATTTAAAATATAGATTTTATTTTGTGCCTTTCGAAAACAATAAAAAAAGCAGGGCCCATATATAGGATCAAGTATAAACTCAAGGTTATATATTAAGACTTCGGGTTATGATCATTGAAGCGCGAGTTTTCTGCCCACTCTATACGCCTCAGGGATTGTTAATTACAAAGTTACAAAGCAAGGACAATGTACCTTATCACTGGGTCCACTGAAGATTGCAATATTAATTTTAATGTAAATTTCTTTTATAAATATTCTCTTTGTCATGTTTGGTTCGATATAAATTTCGATCACTCCGCATTAAATGGTATTTTTTATGCGAAATATCTTCTGTAGTACCAAATCTCGATACTTTTCCTGTGGTGAGAGTTTGGCTTTTTCCATATACATTTTACCATGCTCATATGAAACTTTGCAGACATATTGTTTCTTATTTGATTGGATTTTGTTTTTATTAGATGAGCTCTGAATAGAGTTCCTGATTTTAAAGCTGTTTTTGTATTGAAGTGAAGTTCATCGTCTTATTTTCTCTGAACCCCCATGAATATACGAGATCGAATGGAGCTTATATGATGAATAATTCTTGACTATTACCTTTCCATACGATAAAGATATCCACAACCTTCAAACGTACTTCTTGTTTTAACTTCTATTAATTATTTTAGAAGTTAATTATTATATTTTAAATCAGCTCTAATATTTTTTATCTCTTTTTCATTTAAGTTTGCATTGTTACTTACAGATATTGAGTGATTATAAAGGTTGCATATAATTTCTCTTTTAGTTACAACATAATTATTATATGATAAATAAAATTCAAATATATTTGCTACCTTGAGCTACTCATGTTTGCTAATAAAACATCGTTTATTTATAATAATTTATTAAAATAATTGCAGAAAACCACAGCTCTTCTCTAAACTGAAATTCACACTACAGCACTAAACATTTATTATATCCATTTTACCGGAAATGAAAAAATAAACTACGATAAATAAAATTCAATAATACTGGTTACACCCGAGCTTCCTTTCCCTGCCCTATTAGATTTATCTTCTCTAAACTGACATTTCCGGTTCATTAGGTCTTTTCTTGGAATTTATTTAATACTTGTTGGATGTGTACAAAAGCCTACTTAATTTGTTTCTAACGAAAACAAATGCCGAGGAGTTGGTTTTATTACTTTGGCGTACTAATTTAATTTAGTTTTTCTCTGAACCTATATGCTTCTCCTTTTCTAAATCTGATCTCTTATATATTTAGTTTCTAGGAAATCTTTTATGGTTATGCTATTTGGTTTGTAGTGATTCTGCTTTTCGTTCAAGAAGATGGAGTTTGCTAAACAAATTGAAGACAATTTTTATCAATCATTAGCGTCACGACTATTTCTGTCTATATTAGATTGTTTTCAAGACAACTGAACTAAAAATTTAATATTCTTATTAAGTTTTCATATAACTAAAATAAAAGTTAAACTTTGTGACAATAGAACATTTTAATTTCAAGGTTTCCTTAACCCTTTATAAACTTACTAAATTTGACATAAAATAAACCAGGTATTTAATGATCATTTATTAGTAAATTTTGACGTCTGATATTAGATTTTTAACCAACTTTAAAGGAATAGTTAAAAAAAAGTGCTAAACGAATAAGAAAATCAATAATTACTAACTTATTTTTTTTACTCTTGCAGCATTTTTTTTTAATTTGGTTTGGCTTTGTTGAAAATAATTCATTTTAGAAATAAGATAAGACAATAACAGAAAAAATATAAAAAAAAAATATAAAGAAACATCCGTGGATGACAGAAGAAATATTAGAACTCATGGAAGAGCGAAGAAAATACAGACATAAAAATGAAAGAAGGTACAAAGACATAAACAAAGTTATTAACAATAGGATCGAGGAAGCAAAAGAGTTGTGGCTACAAAACGAATGTAAAGAAATCGAATCCTTAGAACAAAAACATGACATTTTTAACTTGCATAAGAAAATCAAGGCCCTAACCAGAGGAAACAACTCACGCAGCAATAATTCAGTACTGGACAAATACAACAATCTGCTGTACGAGAATGAAAAAATACTTGAAAGATGGGAGGAATATATGGGAGAATTATTCGATGAAGAACAGCAGACAGAAACAGATGTCCTTGAATTTTCCGGACCAGAAATAACACTCAGCGAAGTAACATATGCAATAAAACGACTAAAAAACAATAAGTCACCTGGGCCGGATAATATACAATCAGAAATACTAAAACTATTTGAAGATGACCAACTTAAACTCCTAACAAGTCTACTTAATAAAATTTACGAAACTGGCGAATTGCCTGGAGATTGGCTAGTTTCCACCTTCATTCCTCTTCCTAAGAAAACAAATGCTACCAGATGCTCTGATTACAGAATTATAAGCTTAATGAGCCATGCGCTGAAAATCCTTCTCAGTATCATTCACTCTCGAATATATAGAAAACTTGAAGAAAACGTTAGCAATGTTCAGTTTGGCTTTAGAAATGAACTTAGAACACGAGAAGCTCTATTTTCTATTCGAATTTTGATACAAAGAGCTCGGGACGTAAACTGCAATGTCTATGCATATTTTATCGATTTCGAGAAAGCATTCGACAAAGTGCAACATCACAAACTGCTTCAAATATTAAATGAATCTGGTATCGATGACAAGGATTTACGCCTTATTAGAAACCTTTACTCACAGCAAAGGGCGACTGTACGTGTAGACAACGAAACATCACAAGAATTTACAATAAAACGGGGAGTTCGTCAGGACTGTATTTTATCGCCCACGTTATTCAATACGTACTCGGAAATGCTGTTCAGGGAAGCTATCAGTGGAATGAGAGAGGGCATAAAAATTAATAGTGAAAGCATTAACAACTTAAGATATGCAGACGACACAGTTCTGTTGGCCGATAATGCAGAGGATCTGCAAACACTAATAGACCGCGTAGTGGAAGCCTGTAAAAGATACGGCATGAAATTAAACTGTAAAAAGACAAAAATCCTTATAGTAAGCAAAAATGACGAAATACACCACCAATTTAGAGCAAATAATGAAACTTTGGAAACTGTTCACAAAGTTACGTATCTAGGATGCAGTCTGGACAGAGAATGGGACCACTCACAGGAGATTAGATGCCGCATAGAGAAGGCGAGAGCTGTCTTCAACCGCCTCAGAAAGATCTTGTGCAATATGCACCTGAACATTGATATAAGAACACGAGTCTTGAGATGTTATGTATTTTCAACTCTTCTACATGGAGTGGAAGCCTGGACTTTGACAGAAACAACATCTAAACGACTGGAAGCCTTCGAAATGTGATGTTACCGCCGCATGCTCAGAATTTCATACATCCATCATGTCACAAATAACACCGTGATGCAACGTATGAAAAAAGACCCAGAAATTATGCGCAATGTGAAAATCAGAAAGATATCATACTTAGGGCATGTAATGCGCAATGAGAAATACCAACTAATTCAGTTAATTTTGCAAGGTAAGATAGAGGGTAAAAGAACTCAGGGTCGCCGACGAACATCATGGCTGAGGAATATCAGACAATGGACAGGAATGACGACGGTACATTTATTTAGAACAGCTGTCAATAAGGTCATATGGGCCAATGTGATTCCCAACATCCACAGAGGATAGGCACCAACAGAAGCAGAAATAAGTTTATTGCAATTTATCCTGATGCTTGTAAAATATTACTCTATGTTAATATTTTAATAAAAATTAAACACACAATTTTAAACTGGAAAGATGGTATTTTGACCGAATTGACTGGGTTTAGGTATTTGACGTGGTTTGATCTCAGGCCAGGCTGAAAAAAAGTTTTTCAAAATGGAAAGTTGCCACAGCCTTCTTAGTTTATTATTTATAGTTAAGAATTTATTTTACTACCAGTAGTGTTAAATTAAGTTAAGTGACACGCACTTTGAAGAAATAATAAAAGGTTGAATATTGTCGTATACGCACGTCCGTCGTTTTAGGAAAATTATTCATGGAGATCAGATTCTCAGCGGGAACGCCACGAGGTAAGTTTCGATCGAACGCGAACGACGTATACGAACTATGAACGACTTACGTATCAGGAATTTGGTTATTTATGGTATGTGTTTGTCTCTACATTACGTGGACTCCACCTTGAAGTGAAGCTTGGATGTTATTTAAGAATTATTGCATCGGAGAAATTAAAGTGTTGGGAGTTAACTGAGTATTTTGATTAATTTCATTTTCATTGCGTGCAGAATCCTGTTAGGTCTACATATGAAATCAAAAGAAGTTCTACTATAATCAACTTTTATTTTTTAAATAGTGTTTAAATAGTATACTTTTAGACTCCCTGCAAAATTCTGAACCATTTTCTGTTACATATTCTATAGATAAATGTAGCTGTCTTCATTTTATTGACAGTTAAAATTCGAAAGGAAATAGTAACAATGTTTAATTAATCATTTTATTAAATGTTGAAAATGCTTTTGATTGGGATTGAAGAGGGTTTAAGTCTGGAGATCTAGGCGGCCACTCAACTAATCCCCTTCTTCCAATCCACCTGTTTGAGAAAACATCCTTAAGAAAAGCTTGACACATTTCTTTTTGAGTTTTCACCCTATCGCCATATCCTATCATCGTTTGTACCTCAGTTGGTTTCATTTTCAGTTAAAATTAAATCTTCTTCTTCTTCTTCTTCTTCTTCTAGGTAGAACCAAGTTCTGTTATCTACACAATGCCTCATCGATCATCGTTTGATGTCGAAATCCAGCTGTCTCTCCATCTTTTGGGGGGCCGTCCAGGCGGCCGTTTGGTGTTTGATTTCTCTCTCATCACGGTTTTTGCTAGTCTGTCATCGTCCATTCGTTTCACGTGATCTTGCCACTGCCTACGACGGTTTCAACCCCACTTCACAACATCCCCCACTCCGCTGTCCTCGCGTATTTTTGCGTTTCTTATTCTATTTCTTAAACTTGTTCCCGTGATCATTTTCAGCGTTTTCATTTCTGTGGTTCTCATAACTCAAAGTGACTATTTGACAAAACATCAGTTATGCTGGTGAATAATTACCATGTTTCATTTCGAGTTTTAACTGTATTTAGTTATAGAAAAAATGTTCAGAATTTTACAGGAAGTATAAAAGTAAACAAAATATTGGGGGACACACTATTTAAAAAATTAAAGTCATCCTGTATGACTTAATATATTTGAAAAAAATGTTTTGCTTTACATATTTTTTTTGCCAGGTTTTTACAAAATGATAGGCTTTTTTAATACTAAATATCGGAGTATTTTTCTACATAATATTTACTTATTTTGTTAACATGCCCTACATAGCTCCAAATATTTTCAATGTGTGTACATTTAGTAGTTATATATATATATATATATATATATATATATATATATATATATATATATATATATATATATATTCATATTGTACAAAATACAATTTATTGGTAAATTTTCTATAAACTTACATCACTCAATTGTTGACCTACACTATAAAATATAACAAAATAACAGGCAAAAGTTGTATAATACATCGGAAATCTTATTCTACTGAATGAGTAATCAACTTGATATATATCATCTTTAGTATTTCTATCAAAAACACAAAAGCTGCATTAAAAATACAATTAAATATTTTTTGAGGTCATTCATGTTTCACATCCCTTCAAACGTGATAAGTTATTTCTCTGTATTCACTGGCCATTTGATCCGGTGCAATGGACAGTAATTTATTGCGCCACGTTTGGATAATACCGCTTTTATCCGTAATTAGTTGTCCATTGTAAATCGATAATGACCGATGCGAACAGTTACGCAAATATGCAATTACTTGTATTGCTTTTGTCAAAATTGGCACAGTAATTATTAAAATTACAGTACTTGGTGAAGGAGAACGCTCCAATTACGTTTTTAAATGTTTCATTATTGCCTTATAGTTCAAATTTTACCTTTTAACGGTTAATTATTTATATATTGTGACGATTTGGGTGGTATATTGAACCCGCACAAAATCCCTGCACGAAAATAAAATTTTTGGATACTTTGTTATTGTTTTATTACTGAATTTATATTTTCAATTTTCAAAATATTACCAAAATTTAATTAAAAATTAATATTTGTTTGTTGAGCGCCAGGTAAAAAATAATTATAATAAATTATTAATATATAACTATTCTTTACCAATACTAAGTATTTTCAATTTTCAAATTTTCCATATAGATATAGATGTATTCCTACCTGTAAATTGACTCCTTCTCAGGTGAGTTCAGTTGTTTATAAGATATCAATCAGAGAATCAATACACAGAATGATTAAAACACGAAATATAGATTTTATTTAACAATATAAAAAAATGGCAGAATATTATTAATTATTACTAGATGAACTTTATTGGTAAATATTTTCATCAAACACTATTTCTAGTCAACATTAATTATTAGTTACTTTTATCCACCATGTATTGTCTTTTAACAACCTGTATCACAAATTGGTAACGTTTTAGTTTCGTAATCGTCTACTAGATGGCTATAGTGCAGTTTATATGGAAAACGTCATTTATTTCTTAAAAATGATATTATTTTAAACAAATTATCCTGTGCTTTGTTGTGATTCAAGTAGTTAATATAGTTTTACACCTAATATTGATGATGATAAATATTATTATTATTCTAACAGGGGGATAACCTATTGGGTGAAATCAACATTGACAGCAAAATTTTAGTAAGAAAAAGAAAAAGAACTGATGAAGTTGTCCTCTATCATTATGTCTTTTTTCAGCAAAGCCAAGTGTCCCACCTTCCTATTATGGGCATATTCTAGTGAAATTGTCAAAATATTCTGCGATTTATATATACAGGTCTTATTAATGACACTGCGTACCTGAAAATCTCGGAATTTATGAACATAGGCCGGCCATCTAGAAAATTATATGGAAATTCTGGATATCTGCGTAGAGTCACATCGTATTGTTGAAGTCGTATTTTTCCTGGGAAATGAGGAATTTCAAATCACAAATAACATATGTAGGTACGGTTTCATGAAGACATGTCGTCAGGTACGCACACCACAAAAAAATGGTGGCAAAAAAATTGAAGAACAGAAAGAGCGGTAAGACAAAGTTAATCTTGAAATTAATCTGAAAGATATCGTCAGATAATGTGTGATTATTTCTTAAAAGAATTTAGTTATACCATGATTGCAACTCGTCATACTGATACCGCGTTACAACACACTTCTCACAACTTGAAGTATTAGAAAATACTCCCTACATGAATTGTTAGATTTGAACCACTCACAATCTATAACATTAATTTAATTAAATAATTAATAAGTTGGTATAAATGAAACTAAATCTTATTTTTAGACTAATTTCAATAGACATTGGATGCGGGACTAAAGAGACAATGCGGGGAGATAATTGAAATGTGTTGATATTCCGTTTATAATGTCAAAATATATTATTACTCTACCTCAAGAAGGCTTTTATTATTTGAATTATATTAAAGGCAAATACATACATTTGTGATAAAGACGATACCAAAATATTATTTATAAATTATATAAATTCATTTAAGAATTTGTAAGCTAGTTTCCATAACATTATTTTATACCTGTTTCTTATTTCTCTTTATATTAATATATGAATCTAAAATGTATGTATGGAATGAAATAATATAAATATTTAAGACATTAAGTAATTTGTATAGAACACACAGATTATTCCAACTGAATAATTTTGTAGATATTGTTATTATATTACAGCTGTAAATATGATAATAAAGAAATATCAGCTTATTAATATAATATTAATTATTTAATTCTCTTGTTATTGCTGCTGTGAATTTTCTTTTATTTTTTATGATATGAAGATGCTAACGGATCAGATCATTCAACGATAGCAGAAATGTAAATCGATGAACGAAAAGGTGATACTCTCCCAAGGGGAAGGTGGGGCTAATAGTAAAAAAGAAATATACTTTTATAGCCTATCATTGAAGAGATTACAGAGATTACTTTTATAAGTTATGCAGATACAAACAAAAAGTATTGTTTTTCTTAAAACTTAAAAAAAGATTATAACTTATTACAACTTAGATGCAAGAACATAAAATAACAAAAGTTTCGCTAACAGATTAAAATCTGCGAAATCAAATTTTCGCACAATAGTGATCTACGTGCTCACCTGAACTATAAAGTAACTACCTTGTTTACACTTTTTAGCTTTTTGGTTAGGTTTTTACTGTAGTTAAGTTTTAAATTTTTTCTTGAAGATTTATAATTTTATAAAATACGATTATCCTGTCAAAATATTGTTTTTCTCGTCACAATTTTTTAACACGCGATTATCACTTTACTGTCCGTGTATTTAGCATAATTCATCAGTTTTTAACACAAGCGTTCGCAAATTGCTTTTATTCATCTCCATAATTGACTGCATTTATTTATTTTAATCCGTACGATTTTTCAGATCACCAGCCTACCTCATTTGAGGCCTTCCTTATTTCATTTTATTCCTATACCATGGTATTCAATGCAATATATGTTTATTACATATTTTGACGATTTGTGTTATATTGTGACCTGCAAATTTCTACTTCAATTTGGTCATTTCCTCTCTAACTTTTCTCGCATTGGTTTTAGCTCTAATCTAGTCATTCCTACAATCCTACTGATTTTCGTGTGTATAAATATAATAGTATTGATTGAGTATTTTTGATTTAAGGTAAACTACCTTAAATCAAAATACTCAATTTTTAAGATGAAACTAAGTTTACTAAATATCAACCATTCCAGAACCACTTTTCATTTCACTTCCGCTATCTCATTCTCTCTTTCCAGTTTAATGATTTAACTTAAGTATGTACATAGAACTTAAATTGACCTATTATTTCTTATTTTATTCTTAGTGTGGTATCCTCTTCTGTATTCCTCGAAGTTTACTTCTTTAATTAGTTCATATTTCGACTAGTTTGCGTTACTTGGAGGTCCAATTCTTTAAGCATCTCCTGTAGTTTCATTTGGTTGTCTGCAATTATTCGCAATTACGCTATATCATCTCCATATCTAAGGTTATTTCAATGTTGTCCACATATTTTAATACTTCGCATTTCCCAGTCCAACATCCTGGTTGAAAAGTTTATTTGGTATCGTATATCCCTATTGAACACCTCTCCGTAGATATTAGTTGTAAATATTTGCTGTAAGGTCACCGTATCTGTAGTTTATTTTTCCTTTGCATAAGGAACCTGACATTATCGAAAGCTTTCTTGAAATCTACAAATGCTCTGAGAAATTATGTGATATTCATTGGCTCATTCTATTATGATTTTAATTATTAGAAGATGATCACCTGTACTAAAATTTTCTTCTCGTTCTATTGGTCAGAAATCGGTCACCATTTTGGTGTAGGATATTTGTTACTGATTTACTTTAATTATCTGAAATTCTTTTTTCCTGTAACGTGCCATTTAGGTGAAGGTAAAGGGTATAGATAACCGCTTTTTCTCCGAATTTTAAGCTTCCAATCGTTACTCTGTCTTTTCTGATGCCTTGTTTTTTATTTATTTCAGATGACGCTTTATCTCTGACATACTAATGACCTGTTAGATTTCTGAGTTTACGTTCCTGATCCTACTTTACATGGTTTTTTGATGTTTTCTGGTGATTCTTCTTTTATTTGCTAAAAATGTTTAATAGATTTGTGTGATATGTATAATTTCATCTTTGATATTTATTTCTATACTCATCTCTGATCATATTTATTTCGAATCTTCCTAATTCCGATTATATACATTTCATATTTCTGTTCTTTTCAATAATTCTTTCACTTTTTGTTCCTACCAGTTCTCTTCTATGTTCTTTATAACTTTTCTGATTTTGTATTTTTCCTCTTTTTAAGTTTCATTTTCAATATACTGTTGATATATATATATATATATATATATATATATATATATATATATATATATATATATATATATATATGCTTTTACCAAATCACTACCTGCTGTGTTTCTATTAGCAACTGTAACATCTTTACCTAATAATTTTTCTGTTGATAGAATAACATTTGCTTCATTTTTGTTAATTCCGCTGGAACTGAACCCTGCCATTTGTAAGCTCTAACTTTAATCAATTTCCGGTTTTTTTATAGTTTCTGCTAGTCATCTTATAGCTCGTTTTATTTCTTTTAGTTATTCCTCCAGTTCATGAATCTTTTCATTTATTAAATCGTTTGGTTTTTTTAGGGAATTTTTGCCTCCAATAGATTCCTTGAGGTATTGTACGATGTTGGATATATCCTATCAACGTGGTGACCACTTTACCTCTTTTAAAAATGGGGTCTTTAGCCACAAAACATCATGGTGATTAAACGGGTTAATGAGTGAGGTTTTCAAGTATTTATCCCGAGTCAGATGTTATTTGTAACTCGTTTACTCTGAAACAGATGCTACTTTTAATATACGTATTTTAAAAGTCCCAATTTTCTACAATATCGTTGTCATTTGATTCGCACAAGTATTTCTTTCTATAATCTTTCAATTTTTAAAAATCAAATATTTACTTTGAGCCAGTTATGTTATTATCTTTCTTTCTATATAGAAAATCTTATTTTATTACAATTTAATAAAAGCAAAATAAATAAACAGAAGGATGATTATACGATTTAAAGTAAACAGTTCTTTACAATATCGCAACAAATTATCTGGACTCAGAAAATGAATTGTTTTCTTTTCTTATTTCTATTTGGCTCTCGAACAAGAAAAATATTTTACAAAATCGACGGTTGAGTGATCTGTAGTTGTACAGTTTAAAGAGGATTTATAAGGAAAAGAAAATTGCACTATTTCCTTAATTTCTTTGATGTTCTAATTTATTTTCTAAACATCAACGGCAAATGCTGTTCTATTCTTTTTAGTAGTTCAGTGGATTTCAGAAAATGTTTTTAATAATGATTAATTGTTCGTACTGTGACAGAATGCATTAAAATTACATTCATTATGAATGGACTAGTTAACTAAAACAAATGTTTGTACAGCGAGTCTTGGGGAGTTTTTTACCAAATGGTAATTTTTTTAATATATATTTGCTTTTTGAATATCTTATTATGATCCAAAAATTTATTTTTTAATAATAATTAATACAAAATAACGATAATCACTCAGATCTGTCGACAAATTACATAGTCAAATCTCAAAAATTCGACCGAACCATATTCTACACCTAACAAATTTCCATTAGTTAGCAAAATTATATGTATGTGTGACAAATTCGGTCGTAAAATTGAGTGGATTTTTCCTTTTGTTTCAGATATCCAGTAGTCCAGGAATAGTTTCACACTTTGTAAATTTGCAAATAGTTGTGCCAGAAGCAACCATTCAAGGTAGTCGTTCAGGTGAACACCACGTAGATGTGGGTAGTATCATCGATCTTATATGTGTAATTGATAAGGTAAGTCATAGACTAATAATATATTTCTTTAAATACGAGGACAGGTTTTAAAATAGACGCAATATAGAATTTTCCTTTCACTAGATACCTGAATTGGCCTAACGTATTTACGCTAATTAACGAAAAAATAATTCAATAATATTATACAGTAACACAAAATATTTAAAATCAACATAATTAGAAAGAGGATTTTTTTAGTCAATTTAAATTAAATTTGTATACCTCCTACGTCTATTATACTGAGGGAAAAAAAATAGAATTATCTTTTTTAGCAATATATTTGACTAAAAAATTGTTTCTTTAAAAATTTATCGAATAAAGTAACAAACATATAATTTTTGAAAAGCAAACATTTGTTTGAAGCATTAAATTGCATTTGTTAGTAATGCTAGAAGAGATAAATTTAAATACTTCAACTCATCTTCATCCAAGACATTCCATAAATCTGAAAAAAGTTGTCCCAGTGATCTCATGTAACAAAGAGGTGATTAACGACAAACTATGACTCTTATATACAATACAGTTTAGAGATCTATACAGAATTGAAAAAACGAAAAATGATTAATTTCATTCAATAACAGCGATTCTATGATTACGCTGGCTCTGGGTGACGATGCATTTTTATTCATGAACTTGGGTTTCCAACCACAATTACTCGTTATGTTGTTAAGGATATCGTAGGCTTAGGTTTCACCTGTCATTGTATATTTAACAAACAAAAAACTCCATTCGACCTCTGGAGAATCTTCCACTCATATCAGCACACCTGTCCTATCATCTTTATATTTTCTCAATCTCTGAACAGAAGCTGTACGTCTGTCAGTATGAAGACAAAAGCGGACTTTATCACTAAACTTGACGGATACATCACTCATCATGCCAGGTTTTCCTATCATCACACCTCAGCAAATGTTCAGCTCTGTGGTCTCCTGCCAACGAAGAACACCATAGAGGCTAATTTTGTTGCGAGGAAAAAACATTAAAAGTACATATTTTATTGTTATGAAAGCTAATTTATGATGGTTATAGCAAGACTACCATCCCTGGCGCTTACATGTCACCTTCTTCTTTCTAAAAAATTTTTCCTAAGACGCTACATCTATTCTATAAGCTGTTCGAGCTTTTTCGATACCTTTCTAGGCACGTCTTTCTGCCACCTCAAATCATATCTATTGCAGACGTTAGGAAATCTTTTACGCAAGGCCAAGTCAGCATTCCTGTTGTTTGCAAATTATTGATATTCATTGAAAACTGTCATTAAAATTAACAGCACCATAATTAGCTAGTTCAGTGGTGTTTAAACATGTGTAAAGGTGCTTTGTAGAAAAGTACCATAAGAAAATATTGCAATTTGTATCGTTAGTTTATATCTATCTAATAATTCCGCTTACTTAAATTCATGTAAATTAACTTTATGACTGGTTAAATAGTTAAGTCTACAGTTAGAATGCTTGAATATCATCAAATAGCATCCACTAGCTCCACCTGGCGATGCTTGCATCAGCTGTCATCAAACGTGTGTTAGTTTCCCTGAAACTTTCTTCTATTTCTGATAAATTTATACACTAGATTTTAGCTTATTTCCAGATATTTCGAACTTGTTAACAACACAAACGGAAAAGTAACCTCAACCTGTCTCACATACAGGTGCTTCGAACGGTTCCGAAAACCATTATTGTGTTTCCCCAATAGAAAGGGAATATTGTAGTCACTTGAAATACTAAGTAATATCAACAGGTTCCTATTTCTATATACCTAAAATATTTACGATGATATCGGAACATTACAATGCCACAAGAGCGTCACCTCTTCACGTATCAAACAGCTGTACTAGTATGCCTATCATTTAAAAAATATTAGAATTTGATTGTAAAACTTCAGTATGTTATTATATAGATCTTAAATAATCGAAAAAAAAATCAATGGGTCCAAACTAAAACAACGTACTAATAAATCTTGATGTGGAAAGTCTCTATACCAATGTGTCATGAGAGAAATCACAAAACATATTCAAAACTATACTTCCAAATGATGCAACATTATCAAATCCAACCAAGTTGTCCTTGGACAGCGTCATGGACTTTATGGAGTGTTGCTTTCGTAGTGCTTACTTTCAAGTAAGGAACAAGATTTACGTTCAGAACGACAAGCTTTCAATGGGTTCCTCGTTCCACTCTCCAGCTATACTAAACATATGTATGGAATGGTTCAAAGATCATGCCCTAGAAACAACAAGAGTGAAAACGAAAGTCTGATAGAGAGATGTCTATGATATCTTGATCATATTGAAGAGTAATGGTCAAGAATGATATGATTTCTTGATGCTTCTAAACTCCATTTGACCAACAATTAAGTTTACCATGGAGAAAGAGGGAAACGATCAATTGCTCTTTCTCCATGTTATGGTCCACCGTTCAAATTAAATTTGTATAATTTTGTAAGACAGAAAGCTAACACAAACTTAAAGATTCTGTTGAAACAAAACGAGGAATTACACGCAATCTTTGTAATCTCGCAGTATCTATACGCAACAATGCAGATTCACTTAAAGAAGAGGTACCAAATATTAAATCGGACTTACAGCAGAATGGTTATTCTCTAAACCTAATAGACAATATTATCACTAACCTAAAATCCAAGACCCCTAGATGGAAAAAAGACATTCCTTCTTCATAATTCCTTATATTAAGGGAACCTCTGAGAAAAAACGTTACCAGCAGTTCTAGCATAAATACAGCCGTTAATCGGAGTATACATTAAGAGCTCATTTAACAAAAACGAAACCCAAAACTACCGATAAAAAGAACTTGTTTACAGCAAAGTTCCATGTGAGTGTCGCGAGATGTATATTGCAGAAACCAAGCATCCAAAAAGAGGAAAATCGAGATATAGTATTGCAGAATACACTAGGGGTAAAGAGCACCATATAAAATGATCTGAAACGGTGTTAATATGAATAGAATCAAACATGAAAAGAAGAAAAATTAAAGAAGCAGCTTACAGTAAAAATAATAATGGAATCTTCAGTAAACCCAATGTTGAGGTACCTAATGTTTGGAAACCATTATTTTGTAAAATCAAATCATTAAGTTGTGTACAGTGAAGTGAAACTTCGCACTTCAATGCAGACAATCCTTAAATAGGGTATTTCCAAATAAGTGCGAAAAATTTTAAGGAGTTACTTTTGAGCTAATCTTAAGCATAAAAGTTCATATAAACATATATCTGATAATGCTTAGTTTTTAATATAGAAGGTGTTAAATTTTATCATTCTTTTTAGTTTTTTTTTTTTTAATTTATATCATTTCTTTTTAAAGATAATTAAGTCAAATTTGGAACTCATGACACTTTTTACAGTAATCATCAAAAAAAAATTATTATTGTGTGAAATAATATATAGAGTGGTACTCTCCAAATTGTTGGATAAATCAAAAAGGCACTCAACATTGGCCTGCCCAATTTCCGAATCTAAATCCTTTGGATTTTTGCATCTAAGGTTTCCTTAAATATTTGGTTTATACATCTTCTGTTGAAGATTTGAAATATCGCATAAATGTATCTTGTGAAAGGATAAGTAAAACTCCAGGACTATTTCAACAAATACGCTCTTCAATCAGACGAAGATCGGATTCTTGCATTGTGGCTGAGGATGGTCATTTTCAAAATTTGTTGTAATTTCTGTTATTAATATTTTGTTGATGTTGTTCAAATTCTGTTATTATTATGCTGTATTTTTTTCTTAGTCCCTGTTGGTTCAAACAAATATGAATGAAAATTGATTAAAACAAATATATTTTAATTTCTCACTTATGTATTTTCTTTTTTTGAGGAAAAACTATTGATTTTTAGAGGAAAACTTAAGAGACAAAAAAGTTTCACAATAAGATAAGAAAGCTAACTGAGTAGTCAAATCGAGTCCGTGGCCCCCAAAAAAATCGTTCGAGAGGGTAAAATTTTACAGTCCCGGAAAAAAGTACCACTCTATATATTATTTCACATAATAATAATTTTTTAGGAGAACTTTAAAAAATGTTATGTGTTCCAAATTTGACTTAATTATCTTTACAAACAAATGATATAAATTTAAAAAACTAAAAATAGTAATAAATTTTAACAACCTTTAAAATTTTTCGCACTTATTTGGAAACACCCTGTATAAGCTCGTAGCCTTAAGACAAAACATCCATTTTATACTTATTAACGATTAGAGATACAAGCTTATCGAAACGTGGTATAAACAAACAATAATAGAGTTAATACAAGCCCGAAAACCCCATTTTAGTTCATTTTCATCATTGTTTACAATCTTCAATCAAACCTTATAGTTTATGTCACTTATGGAGTGTGTCATTGTTTATGCACTGTCAATATTAAAGTTATACTAGAAATTTTCAACTCATTCACTTATTTATCGATAGACGTCATATGTACTACTCGATATCATGATCACCATTTTAAAAGCCTAAAAATATTAAATCACCATAAAAAAGGTGATTTAATATTTAGAGGCTCTACAATATAATTTGTAAATACATTAGTTACATGTTAATTTCGTAAATATATTCTGGAAGTATAAGTCTGCAAGAGCAAAAATTAAATTTTATGATTGCATTTCACATGCACCTACTTGATCATATTACACAGGTTTATTTTTACGGATATCAACTTACTTTCGTGTATAGAAGGTAATAAAAGCTCGGAAATGGTTTAAACCCCGCAAAAATATCACAAAATAGGCAACTTTTATTACGTTACGTGACGCTTATTTTATAAGACAAGAAAATATGAAAGATTTTAAGGTGCTTTGGCAACGTTCAATAAAATTTGCAACTTTTTGGCCAGATTTTTATTATGTCTGCAGTAGTGTTTTCGGATTTTACGTATTTTGTGCGATTAAGATTTAATTTAACGAGGCTTCGTCAAATGTACACAAGAGCAATTTAAATCCTTTCTGACTAGTAGGTACTTTTAATGTATTTTAATTTAATATAAAAGAAATTTTAATAAATTATTAAACAAGGTATATTTAAAAGTTTCTAATAATATTAAAGTAATTATCGCACTTAAATTAGCATTTTGAAGCTTAAACTTGAAAGTCTCGAATGCTAAGTAGCGAAATTTTTCGTTTTTACTTTTAAAAAAAACACCGGAAGTCGTCACGAAAAAATCCTCATAAAATTTCATTTTTTAACTTTAATAGTTAAGCTATTCGATTCTTTTTCAAAAAATGCATAAATATTGTCCTCCTTGTTTCTTTTCTTGTATAGCGCATTTTTCAGCTACAAAATGTAAAAATTTTAATTTTGATCCTCATTTCCTCAAATATAAATTTGCGATATAGACAACTTTGTTCCTGTCTTTTATTCCATCCAGTAATAATTATGAAATATTTATACTTGGGCCTTTTTGTAATTAAGGTTGTTTTAACATTCCCAATTTTTTACCACCATAAGTGACGTCATCATGCATCGAGACCAATTTCACCGGATTCTTCGAAAAATTCCCTATCGATTTGACTACGTACGGGTCCTTTTTAAGGCAAATTAAACTTGTAAAAATACGACTGAAATGCGAAAAATCAGTAAAAAAAGGTCTTTTTATCCCTCTTTATTTATATTCGAAAATTTTTCAATTAAGTCCCATTTTTAACGGCTGTTAAACACCAGGATTGTGTAGAACATTTTCGAAAATACTCGAGAATAAACACTTGATAATTATTATTGGGTGGAATAAAAGACAGGAACAAAGGTGCCTCTGTTTGAAATTTATATTTGAGGAAATAAGGGCAAAGATTCAAATTTTGGGATTTTGTGGCTGAAAAGTGCACCCTATAAAAGAAAAAAAAATATAATTTTTTAGCAAGGAATGGCTTAATTGTTAAAAAAAAATCTTCTTCTTCTTCTTCTTCTTCTTCCTTCTTATATATAAGCAATTTGCTTGTTATTCTTCGTCTCTTTGCCTGGTTTCAGTCTATTGCGAGGTTATCACTCCATCGTTTACGGGGTCTTCCGGTACTCCTACGTCCTATTGGTGATTTGTTCCTCGTGATCTTTACTATTCTGTCGTCGGTCATGCGGTTGATGTGTTCGTTCCATTCCCTTTTTCTTTGTAATACCCAGTCATTGATGTTATCGACTTTACACACTCTTCTTATATCCTCGCTCCTATTCCGATCCATAAGTGTCCTGCCAGCTATCCTGCGCATCACTCTCATCTCTGTTGTTTCCAGTATTTGTTTTGTTTTCGAGGTTTCTGGTCTGGTTTCGGCAGTGTATGTTAGTATGGGTCTTATTGCTATTTTATAAATTCTGGATTTAACTTCGATTCCTATATGTCTATTGCTCCATATGGTACTGTTAAGACATGCGGCTGTTCTTGCTGCTTTCATGGCTTGTCCCCTCACCTGCGTTTCAACATCCCCGTATTCCGATATTTCTATTCCGAGATACTTGAACTTCATTTCCTGCTGTATAATTTTGTTGTCTATTTCTAGTTTGCATGTAAGTGGTGTTCTAGATGTAGTCATGGTTTTAGTTTTTGACGCTGATATATTCATGTTAAACTTTTTCACTGTTATGTTAAATTGGTGCAGTAGTCTTTGCAAATCGTCTTCGCTTTCAACTATTAACACTGCATCGTCGATGTAGCACAGTATTTTGCTTTCCCTGTCTCTCATTTTATACCCTTTCAATCTACGCACCTGCTTTATCAACTCGTCCATGATGATGTTAAATAGTAGGGGGCTAAGAGAGTCACCTTGTCGGATGCCATTATTTACTTCTTTTTTTTCGGTCAATTCACCGTTTATCCTAGAAAAAAAATCAATGTTGAAAAATATTATGAGCACTTTTATGATGTTGTCATGACGACTTCCGTTGTTTCCCATGTTTTTTTTTAATTGAAAACAGAAAAAAAATCAAAAATATTCAGTCGGCATTCGAAAGTTGTGGTTTTAAGCTTCAAAATATTGTATTGCAAAGTTCATTTAAGTGTGATAAAAAATATTGTTGGGAGGTGGTTGAATTGAAAAAGATTGATCATCAGTGCCAAGACCTTTGCGTCATTCGAGGAGTCACGTTGATTGAACTTTGGCTTCTGATAACAAAATTTTATTTTCCAAATGTCTCTGTCTAATCTTGTTGTGTGCTGGGCACTCTCTGAGGACGATAAATTTTTTATCCTCATCCAGACACCATCTGCACATCGAGTGACAATATCCTGTCAACAGTCCCACCAGGATTCGTGGTTCTTTCCTTCCTAAGGAGAGAATCTCCTTACAAAGCCATGTCCAGTTCTGTGTTCCTTGGCATACCTCATTCAAAATTCCTCTCTCCACGATTCAATAAATTTACTTTACCAATGGTAATTGAAACAGGTGAAACTGGTTGGGGTCCATATGGTTCAATCGCCGACCTCATCTTTATCAGACGGTATGCCTTCTCATTCTTGTGAATACCCAGATAACCCCGGACCCACACGAGTCTAATTGTGCAATCGTTCTTTGTCAGATTGTTCAATACATCCTTGCACTCAGACACAAGTCGTGAAGTCACCACCCTAGACTTCAGTGCCAATATCACAACCCTACCGTCTAAGCATATGTTTATTATCTCAAACCGGTTTACTTCCCTGTCACAGAGATGGCCACACTGAAGAATAATATAAATTTTGTCCGAAAGAGTGAGACGGTGTGACTTCCTTGCTTCTGTCCAACATTCCGGCTCCAGCTCTTTCATCCTATCGAGGTCCATCTATCAACCACCAGAATCCATTTCTCGCAAGATTTTTCTCCTTCTTCTAATCTTCTCTGCATAGCAAATTATCTCTAGAGAGTCAACGTCTCAACGACGTAATCTGGCGAAACAAACACTTACAACAAGAAACAAAGGTTCGGATCTACAAAACCACAATTAGACCTATTATGACATACACCTCAGAAACACGGCCAGAGACGACAAAAACGAAACAACTATTGGAGACTACAGAAATGCGAATACTTCGACGAATAACAGGAAAAACGCTACTAGACAGAGAAAGAAGCGATAACATTAGGCAATCATGCAACACAGACTGCATTAATGAGTGGGTCCTACAGCGTAAGACACAATGGAACAAACACATAAGCAGAATGACCGAGGATAGACTGGTAAGGATCGCACGAGATAAATCGCCTAGTGGTACACGCAATAGAGGTCGACCACGGAAAAGGTGGAGCGATAATTTAAGTCCAGAATGAGGAAAATCGAAGAAGGAAAGGTCTGGGACCTATTATAGAAGGTAGAAGAAGAAGAAGAAGAAGAAGGAGAGCGGTTGGGTTTCAAAAACGACGCTATTTAATTTCCTTGCATGGGGAGGGATTAACACACAAAAGCTGCTTCGGATCGCATGACATAGCTACGCCGTGGAGGACACATCTAGATAAGATATGTTAACAATTTATGTCATATAGCTAAAAGCATTAATGTTATATTCTATTTCTAACCTTTGGAAAGCTGAGAAAAAATGAACAAAAATATATTTATAAATTATTTGTACCTTTCAATTCAATAAATATTCCGATATTTTTTTGCAGAGTAATTTCTGCAGTCTTTAACAACAAGATATCTTAACTAGGAAAAATTGCTTTTTCTAACGAGTACTTCTCAGAATTTCAATCAATATCAATACATAGTTTGAGAAATATCAATTTGCCACCATATTGCAGTCCTAAACAGTTATCGGTTTGTTACGTTTACGTAAAATAGATTAAACTATTAATTTTACAATTTACTTACTAACATTAATCTAATATCAAAATCCTCATTACATGCCAGTCACAATATCAATTCCCTTAGAAAATATTTGGCACACATGCGTTTTCAAGGGTTACCCTTAAGTTTGGCGTGTGAATACTTATTTATACACGCCACCTTAGTGATTAATGATCACATAAAGCACAATGCTGAGGAACGTAGATCGTTATATGCTTTTAAAGACATTTATAAAACCTTTAGTAAATATATAAAAGTATTTTCGGTGGTGTATCGGGGGTTTAGGGGAGGAGAATGGAAGCAGATTTGAGGAAGGCAATCTCGATAAAACGTTTTGTTTTCTATTGTTGCGAAATAAATAACAAACAGAAAATCTTTTTTTAATTATGAATTTCTATATAATTTTATGTTAATTTATACATTTAATATGGTAATGAACAAAATTAAAATTGTGTTTTAAAATTCTGTAATTATGACCAAAGATGTGACAACATTAGATGGCTAACATCTCATTTAGGCTCTTTAAAATGACCTAATCCCAAAATCATATCACAGTTTTGGGAGTGATCCATGGGGAGGGGGCAACGATGGAGGCGATGATCTCCTCCAAGAATTTAGGAAAAAGTAGACTCGCCTGCTTGCTTATTGAGAATGTGGATCTCGCTGAACCTAGATTATGTGATTTTGGTAGCTTGGATTTATGGCACATTGAATTAATTCTGTCAAATCCCTTTCACTCATCATACTGTACCGTCTTGTATACGAGTGGGGTGGGGTAAATTTTGACCTTTTCTTTGCTCTTGTGATATCCCTCCACCCAAAAAAAAAATAAAACAGAAAGGCTGGTTCCACCCTTGTTTAGAGAAGCAACATCGTTCTCATAAACATCGATGTTTTCACATCAAAACATCAATGGTAAGAAACATCGATCATAAGAGCGATACATCGACGTTTTTCCGATGTTTTGAAATGTTTTAGAAAGGTGACCATATTTTATGCCTTGTGATTCTGTTATCATCACAGACTTAAAATAATATCACAGATCTTTAAAATGCAAATAAGAACTAGAAATATTCATATTGTCATCAGAAATTTCACATACGATGTACCTACATTAAAGATAACAGTGCAATAGTTTTCAATTTAGTTTAAATATTTTCAACCCAATATGTTCAGATTTCAAACTAGACCACCAAATTAAATAAAACGAATCATAAATAGTAAACATACTTCTTAATTTTAATTTATTTTGCAATTGTAAAATGGAGTTAAAGAAAAGACCCAGAAGCCTATTTCTTTTCTGGATAACAGTTGCCTCGGCTTCTCAGAACACAATACAATCCAATCTGCAATCTTCGTCGTTCACTTAATGGCGGGTTTTCAGGAGCCCAGGGATAGGGCATTTTTTTATTAAAAACATGTCAAAATCACCTTCTTGAAGTCCTGGTACAGTTGCTGGTTTATGAGGATGGTATTTAGCAACTTTTAACACATCATAAACAGTTGATGTTGAAATGTTAAGTTCAGTGTCAGCAATTCTTGTAAACGACGTCGGATTCTCATTAAAATCGTCAAAACTATTTCTATTTATATTTTTTCCCGCTTAAACATGGCGATAATGGAGAGGTATACCATTGCAATATTTTATTAGTATGGCGGTAGATGACATCTGAACCTCTGTTTCGCTGATGGTCTCTATAGTTGTCGAAGATGTATCTAAGTAATTAATTATTTTGTCTTTAGTCGCAACATCTTTGAAATGCATGAACTTAAATCTGGAGTCGAGAGTAGCTGAAACCGCAAAAACGGCGGAATGTTCTACGTTATCACACCCTTTTACAAGTTGTTCTTTATCTCTCCTTTAAATTTTATAACCATTTCATTTTTAAGTATTTCCTATTGATTCTCGGGCTCAATTAACTAGTGGAATAACTTTGTTAACCGTTACATAATTATCTCCCAAAATTTCGATTAACTTTTCAATGAGCATAGTAATTCCGAACTGATTATTTTTGTCAGATCGTATGAATGTAGGAAAGGAGATGATTGAACGATGTCTATGGTTAGTCAATTTGTCGACGATATATCTGCGATGTATCGCTCATCTAAACATCGATGTTTACATTGATGTTTATGAATTAAACATCGATATCTTGCAAACATCGATGTATCATTTGTACTCCTACCCGTAGTATAGGGACGTACGAAGGTGGACGGCAGTGGAAGTTAAATAGCATATCTCCCTAAATTAACTACAATATAAACATTGATTAAGATTTTTCTTAAAATTTTTAGTGCCATTTTTCAAACTCTGTTTATTTTTTTTTTCAGATAATTTATTCTGGATGGAAAAACGATTTTCTATGGTCTTAAATTCTTAGTGTATACTTGTAGTAATTATGTTACAGGAATACATGAAAAACATTTAATAATAAGTGAAAATGAAAAAAAAAAGGTAAGGTGAAAGAGGCCATGACCCAAAAACCATCACAGAAACTAAATAAAGTTTGCTAACTGTTTCTTTTTATTTCCAGCTTCTAATCTTTTTACAGTAACCACTTGTAGAAATATCATTCATTCCTCGCAATAACCTTTATGAAAGCCAGACTGATCTACTAACTGATATTCATCCAATTTGTTCAAAGGCCTGTTGTAAGGATTTTGGTTAGAAGGTTATAAGATTTAATTAAGGACCTTTTTGTGCAAGAAGATGACTTGGAAGCTTTGCCATGTTTTTGGGATCATGCCCTATAAATAGATTTTGTTCGTTGAATCTATGGTAACTGTTCCTCCTATTCTGAGCATTTCTTACGTGACCTCCACAGCTATCTCGATTTTATTGGGTCTAAATCAGGAATGTATTTAAAGTTATTCCTTTTAAGGTTAATATCCTGTGGTTTTGATGCTATAGAAGAATATAGGTCCCCATAGTATTCCTCAACTATCTGGACGACATAGTTTTTCTCATATTTTATTTCTACTTTCTTTTTCATTTTATAGGTGTTTGCATTTCCATTTCTATCAATTGATTTTAGCACATTTTCTATAATTTTCTATAAATGTTCTCAATTTGATATTCAGTTGAACAAGATTGATAAATTTGAAAAGTACCGACGACTATTTCCGATATTATTTGAAATAAATTTCACATTCTTATTCTCACTTTTCCTCCTCTATAGGATCAGATACTAAAATCAACCATACGGATTTCATAAATTAGCGTCTTTCGTGGAACTCATATTTGAAAGTTTATGATAAGATGATACTTTAAGGAAAGTTTCAAGATGGGCATGTTTAAATCTTAAAAAAATAATATTTTATTCCCTTTTTTGTCTCAAAGGGATAGTTTTACTCTATTTAAGGAGTGAGTTAAAGATTTTTTTAATGTCACTGATATTTTTTAGTGACCTAAGCTTTAAAGTGGTATCTCATTTGTTTATCTTCTGCTATTGTCGAGATATTAGATTTGTAATTCCAAAACTTGTATTCAACTGAATCAAACAACCACTTTGATAATTAATTTTTCAAAATTGAAACAGATTCTCATCTTGAAACTTTTCTTAGGGCATTTCTTATTATAAACTTTCAATTGGCACACATTTTAATATAAATTAAAACTACAAAACACTATGAAAAATACAATTAGATGCACTTGTAAACTATGTAGATAAGGCATAGAATAACCTTCTCATTCGTAACATTTAGTTTGAATTAGAAATTAAATATGATTAAAAACTTGTAGTGACATGTTTAGGAAAATGTCCTGTATTTTTAAGATTACTAGTCTGAGACTCTCCTAGTATCATGAATAATCTAGTTTGCAACATTCTTTCTTATAATAATAGGAATACTTAAAATATCAATAATTAAATTATTTATTTGAACAGTATTAGAACTCTTCTTGCAATTTTACTATTATAATATTTTACTTCCCACCCCCACCAGAAAGAATCAATATTACATTTACCATTAATTCAATTAAATTTCAAACTAAAACGCTGTTCTTCAAATTATATAAAATGTTCTCGGCCATTCAGGCTCCTGTCTTCTCATCTGATATATCCCAGCTTAATTCTTGTATGTTCAACTGTTCCAGTAACTGACCCACTAACTTTGCTCATTAGCAGCAAACTGCAAAGTTTTTTTATTAGGACGGCATGTTCACTAATGTGTGGGAAGTTTGCTAAAGTGCTTAGTTGTTTGTTTTTCCTAAAAATAACATTTTGCGGTGCAAGAAACTTTTCAGTTAATCTCTGATTTAATATTATTTCCATCGAGGATTTTGCAACTTTAATGTACTGTTGGACACTTTACAGTAGCTAAAATAGGAAACAAGTATGTTATAAACTGAGATGCTTTCATTTGCAAAATGATTTATAAAAAATCTAGGTTATATCAAAAGTTGGGTTAAACCATACATATATAAAATATAGACAGCAGGTCTCATAAAAGAATATTAGTTCTCACTTAGAGAGATAGAACGAAGTAAGTCAGTAATATCTTTTTTTCCTATGAGCTGAGCTACAAACAGCATGCGCTAGCTCGCTTGACAACCACCGCATTTCACTGCTCGAGGGACTTTGGTTGTAGTTGTCAGGCGAGAGGAGTAACGCGCATATGCGCCTCTTAGTTCCGCCTTAGAAAGAGAGGTTGATTGATTGATTTATATTAATTACAGACACGTCAACCCATGAGGATTTTTGGTGTCTATAGAGAGAAGGCGTTAAAATGAAACTTCATTCCTCAGTATGCTGTTCAGAAATAGATACATAAATAAATAAATAAAATATTAAAACATTAGTAAAAACAAGGGACATAAACAGAAGACAACAGGGTTATATACTAAAAGACTAGCATGTTTATACATGTATGTACTAATTAAGGTTTATATATGAGATAACAGAGAGGAGTCTCGAAGGAAGCAGAAAATTTTCATGGTGTTTTCATAAGAGAGTTTCTCCTTTAAGCGGCCCTTAATATCAGGTTCAATCAGTTTACGAGTATTTAGGGCAAAAGTCCAGAATATGTTTAACTGTTAGAGCTACCTCACATTGATTACATAGGGGGGGATCAGAGCGATCAATAAGATAGCCGTGTGTTAGTCTAGTGTGGCCAATTTTGAGTCTGGCCATAAGGGACAGGGGTTTTCTAGGAAGGCTCTGAAGAGCAATATTAGTGTGTATTGTGTCTTGTATTTCATGTAGTTTATTTTCTTCCAATTGAAGATCCCATTCTAACTGCCAAAGAGCTCTTATTTTATGCTTGGAGAAGATACGAAGATCTCCAGGACAGAAGGTTAGATTAACAAAAAGAGTGGTGGGTCACCTTTTGCCAAAGTGTCGGCCTCCTCATTTCCTCCGATGCCCACATGACTAGGTATCCATAGAAATGATACTTTCTTTTTTTGTATGCTTATTCTTGTCAGGTTGTATTTTATGTTTATGATCAAAGGGTGAGTGGGATTATATAATTTTAGAGAAGTAATAGAATTTAAGGAATCAGTGGCCATAGTCCATAATTTTTTGTGGGATCCTTTTATTATCTCAGTGGCCTTAAAAATCGCAAACAGTTCTGCAGATAGAATACTGGAGGAGGGATGTAGGGTGTAAGAGTATTTATGAGGGGAAAAAAAGACAGCTGCGCCAACTCTAGAATCGGTCTTGGATCCGTCAGTAAATACCATTGCCTGATCTCTGTATTTAGTGTGAGTGAGTTCATTAAAGTACTTTCTAAAGAGTTCTCTATTGCAGGTCTCCTTAGAGTATTGGAGAAATATTTGGAATGAGGAGGAGAGAGGTATGACTGGCCTATTTCGCTGTCTCCCTCTAAGCGAGAGTTAACACACTTCTATAGGGCCTGCGGTCTATATCTTATATGTCTATGGTTTAAACACACAATAAAATATCAGTCCTAATCTATTTTGTGTACAGCAAATCAAAAATAACATAACCTTCAAATTGGATAGATCTTAAGACAGATATCGCGAAATTTTCTTTTCAATTTTGCAATATACATCCCAAGATATGTCGATTCTGAAATATATTTAATTTAGACTTAGATTGAAGGCTGTACTGTTAAGAAATCCTTACACTGCACAAATTTTATTGCCTTAGTCAGGTTTAGGAGCCTGTTCACTTGATTGTCCGCTAGGTAGAGGCCTTGAAGACTGATGATGAATCTATCACCAAGAGGTTTGAGCTTCGCATTAGAAGATAATGTGTGAAGCTGTTTCGTCCTCTTCGTCACATTCACTGTGTCTTTTTCTTAAGTTTCAGTGGCTGGTTATTACTCTTTACTTACTTTGCTTAAAATCCTTAATTCATTTAAAAAAGTGATACAAGAATGCGTCATAAAATATAAATATAAATATATATATATATATATATATATATATATATATATATATATATATATATATATATATATATATATATATATAAACATTAACACAATGTAAATTTGAAAAATATCCGAATTTAAAATAAAAAAACCGTAATATTTTAGCCTATTACCAGATTTTGCTACATGAAATGCAATTCTATATAAATGCTGACATAATGCAAATTAAAGAATGTCCAGATTTTAGACGCAAATAAATAATTCTAATTATTACATCAACATACATGTACATATGTGCTTAATATATACATTAATTTAAACAACATTGTCAGTTTAAAACATATGTCATGCACAGTACTAAAGGAAGGAATGTACGCATAGTTGGTTTATTTTCCAATGGTTGTGGTAGACCAAGAGTGGATAATATACTCGCAGTTGGATGCATTAAATACAATTATATACGAGAAGCTTAATTCAATCGGAATAGGCCAGCGTACTAACGAGAACCAACAAGTTCGAAACCGGTCTAAAGATGACGGTGCACCACCATGGGAAAGGTTTCCACCCTTTCCTGCTATTCTTGCAATCTAAGATTTTGCTTTATCTCTAACTGTATTAGAATAGAGTTCGTTGGTCCTTATAGTATAAGGTTTCTTCAATTGATTGAGAACTAAACTTCTCTTGTATAATTCTATTTTTTTACACCAAACTGCAAGTATATTATCCACTTTTGGTATAAATACAGATCTCTACAAGATTATACATTCAGATTGAGTAGAATGCTGGGAGATGGCGCTGCTTGTATTAGGTTTCATATTTTGTCTAATATAATTTTCTGAAAAGATTTACTTCTCCGATGCTGAGGTGCTCTGACCTATTGTGTGCCGACGAAGAAGTTCTAAACCGGTCCACAGATACCGTGTAATCTGAGATAGTGCTTTGTCTCTGTGTTAGAAGAGAGTACGTTTGTCTTTATATTGTAAGATTTTTTCAATTGGTTGAGAACTAAGCTTCTTTTACATAATGGGATTGTGGTAGAATATTGACATAGTAAGAATCTACGTATATAGGTGATATCTTGAAGTAGACAAACTTTCGATTTGATATATATGATTTTAAGCAGTCACTAAAAAGACCTCTAATTCCGAGAGCTCTAATTTTATTAACAAGAAAGTCTACGTTCAACACTTCGGTACCTTTGCTGGACAAAATGAGCAACGGCAGTTTCAGTTGAGTGCCCTTTACGAAAACCGTGTTAAAACGGTGTTATGACATTACATTTTTTCATAAAGAACAAATTTTTTCAAATACTACAGATTAGGAAATTCCGCCTCGAAAGCGTAGCAAAAAATGATTCCAAAAAACTTCGAATATTTCATCAGCCTCGTCGTTTAAGTTTGCATTATCTAGAGCATAATGTTGTTCAAATATTTTATTAAATTCATTTATAGCACTACAGTTAAAAATCCTGTGAGAATGACTAGCTGATCGAACCTATTCGGAAAAGTTTGATGGCTCTAATTTAAATTCGGCACTTACCTCATTGTGATCTGATAAAACATGTTTTCGTAATAAACTAAATCAGGGATATTTGACAACATATAGTCAAGCTGATTACATATTGTGCCGTTAACATTAAAGTCACCACACACGATAATAGCCCTATACCTCTCAAACATTGTGCTCAAAAGATATATTAACTTGCAGAAAAATACTTCGACATCTCCATTAAGAAAACGACAAATTGAAACTGAACATGAAGTTCTGTCATAATCCATTGCTCAACATTCAAGGGAAATTTCCATAGCAATATTACATTTAGACATTTAGAAGAAATAGAATCTTTAACGAAAATTGTTGCTCCACCATGAGACAGCCTGGATCGACAAAAGCTTTTACTTTAGAATCCCAATATGTGTACTGAATTTAAGTCATCGTCTCTTAGCTAGTGCCAGTTGACACAAAAAAAAACTGGATTTAATTATTGATCTAATTCCCATCTCATCCATTCGTTGTCTGTTTAGGAGTAGGATATCGCGGCTTAGTTTTTCTGCTAGTGTACTTAGCAATAGCTTGCGTGTCCCGTAATGTGGTTCCAATGATTCTGGTGTTGTCAGTTTTTATACCAAGATGCGTATGTACGTAGAATTGGGCTCTGTACACTGCGACCTAGTAGATCTATAGTGTTCCCCTGCTGCTGCCAAGACGTAAGAATTACAACGGCTAGTTCTATTTCCCTCAGTAACCTTACGATGTTGAACGGCTTCAAGGTGGGTAGCTTCCCTTTTTCGATTTGGTGTGTTCCCAAGAACCCGCATCCTAGGATTTTCTAGATACCAGGATATCCATCCAATCCACGAATAGCGGTTGAGTGATAACTTATACTGGTTTTGATCTAATAAATGTGGTAGCAGACCCCTGTCTTACAAGTTGGTCTGCTTTCTCATTGTCTACTATACCTTTACATCCTGATATTAACACCAAAGTTATTTTGTTGTGTTCAGCCAGGACAATAAAATTTTGAAAGTAATGATTTTATGATTTTATCAAGCTTTTCCACCGCAAAAAGACTTCGGATATTCCAGGTTCTAATTCGCTTTCTGGTCATCATCATATCAAGCTGAGATATTCTTAGCACCCTCTAGTGATTTAAGAGCTGATTGAGCCTGAGGACCCTTTCTTTAAAATTCTTGCTATGATAAAAAGTGGGCATACAAAGTGACGACGTGAGAAACTTGTTTAATTGTGGTCATCGTAGGTTTTTGTTTCTTTCGATGACATTTGAATATGACGTTTCATTCATATCGGCTGTATGTGGTCGTCAAAGCTTCATCTAGAAAACCGTCGAGAAAGTGCGGTTGACATTTCAGTGAAAGAGGCTATTTCAGACGCATAACTACTGCTTAAACTCTTTAAGTGAGATATCTCTCTAATTTAGTGTTATTTTCAATTTCAATAAACTTGCGGATCAATTTACTTTGTCATGTTCTGTGCTGGTGATTTGTTGTTGGTTATCGGTTATCAAAATTAATTTGTATGGTTGATGGAACGAAGGAATTTTTCTTGATTCCTGATACATTTTAGTATACTTTCCATGCTATAGGGAACTATTATTGAAAAATAACTTTTTTTTCGTGCACATATTCTTAGACTTCTAGAGATATATTTTTCATATATTATTTCCAAGTTTTCCATAAATCGTACTCATTTGAAAGGCCCAAAATTAATATTGTAATTTAGGATATTGAAGCTGCAGTTAATTAAACTATTATCGCATATTGTCAACACTGCCTATAATATACATATAGTCGATAACTCAAGTGAGGATATCAATAGGGAAACCGATAACGAAAATTTATAACCAAAGACGGTATATAGATTAATAAAATGTCATCAAAATTAAGATATATGGGACACCTTAAATAAATCCTTGAGTATCCTTAACTAAAATCGCCCATTTTAAAACTTAAGACGAACAACAAAATTAAACTAAATGAATTCGAAAAAAAATAATAATTCGGGGAGAGGAGATTTATCGATTAGTGGATGTAGGTTATTATTAAGATATATAAAAATAAAGTTTCAAAGAAAATGTGTAAGTGTGACTTTACACGCGAAAGCAAATTCGATTAAAAAAAATATTCCTCTAATTAAAAATTTTCAACCATCTACCGCAAAAATAAAGTTAAGAATCCCGCAACCTTTTAAAACTGAAAAGCAACAAACCCTAACCCTTAGAGACGTGTTTTCCGCGTTCAGCATTTGTAATAAAAAGTGTTCCACTCACGGAAACTTTTTATTGGAGACATTGTAACTTTTAGAACATTTTGCTTTGAAAACTGGTGGTTTTGTAGAAAATTTGTAATGTATGTGACTTGAATAAGAATTTGCGATAAAGGGAAGAGAAAATTGTAACTTGTCGCTGTACTTGAATTATTTTAGAAGAATATGTTTTAATAAAAAAAATTTTCTCATTTTTTTTTTAAATTTGTTTCAGGCGTTCAGGTATCTGTTTCTAATGCATTGTAGATATAACTTGTTTAATCAAATATTGAAGATTTACTTCCATGCTAAAACAAGGAAGTAAATATTAGAGATCTTCCAGTATTTAGATAAAGAAATATTGCCTTTGTATAAAAAAAATTAAAGGTTACAATAAATATTATTATTTTATGAAAATTGACTAAATATAATGCAGTATAGTTTTCAATAGTTGCGTCACTGAATAGTGACATGACTATTTGCATTAATAAATTTACATTAGAAAAATTTATAAAAATATTTTAATTATGTTTTTTAAACAATGTAATGTGTATACCAGCCAATAGTTAAAGACAAAAAAAAACAGAATATGATCCAAAATGAGAAACAAAGAAATTATCTTGTGGAAACCTAATAGGTGTGTATTATACAGGGTATCCCAAAAAAAAAATTTCATCCCAATTTGATTATTTTCATTGGATCACCCTATATATTTTAAGATAATAGGGTAGAGTTTTTAATTATATTTATAACAATATATCACGCCCTATGTCAAAATGGCAAGGCAATTTGGATGGAGCCATGAATAAAAAGCAAAATAATGTGTTATGATTCTTATAGAAAATGGTAAAATAGTATTTGTATATTATTTTTAAAAAAATGTAGCCAGGAAGAAACGTAATAGGGCCTCCATTATTGTCAAAACACCTTTGACAACGATTTTTTACAGCCCTTACTGCATTAAGAATATGAACATTTCTTATTTTTCTTAACGTGTTGAGAATTAGTTCAAGAAGTTGTTCCTGAGTATTAAGTATTTTAAAAAATCTTTAAGAGGTTGACATCTATTTGAAAAACGTTGAAATATATAGATTACTGATATTTTATTGGTTTTGGTTTGGTTATTCTGGGTTTCAATCCGTTCGTTCAAAAAATCATTTTCACGACGTTTCGCCAAAATCTCATTTGGCATTTTCAAGTGCGGTTCGTCTCGTTACTCGCTGAGAACTGATGGTGGCCTCTCATGAATTTCGAGTTTTATTTAGCTGGCTCGATTTCTGATTGGATGAGCGACTTCGCAGGCTCCTCCCCTCTGCAGAGTGCGATATATTTGGTTCTTGCATGCTGGTTGTTTGGTGTATTGGTTGATCTTTGTTGTTTTGTTTCTTGATTTTTTATTAATCTTTTCCATGTTGTTGGAATATGCATAGCATCGTCTCGTTTATTCAGCTGTACCGCTTTTTCGATTTCTAGGGCTTCTCTTATGACGCGTAGCTTGTAGTTCTGTACTGGTGCTATTTCTTTTGCTTTTTCAAAATCGATGGTATGTCCAGTGGTTTGGTGATGTTGAAATAGAGCTGGGATTGTTTGTTTTTGATGATATTTTTGTGTTCTTGAGTTCTTACTGATATGAGCCTGTTTGTTTATTCTATATATGTTTGTTGGCAATCTGCACATGGAATGATGTAAACACCATAATTTTCAAGGTTGGTCTTATCTTTGGGATTTCCTAGGATGTTGGCTATTGTTTTTTGTGGTTTAAATATGGGCTGTATGTCGTGTTTTCTTAAGACTCTTCCGATTATGTCCGTTATTCCTTTTATGTATGAGATTATGGCTTTGTTTCTTATTTGATCTTGCTCTATAGTTTTTGTTGTGGTTTTCTCTTGTATTTTTATGGCTTTCTTTATGTCTGATTGTGAAAAACTATTCCGTTCTAGACCTGTTGAAATGTGTCTTATTTCGTCTTGTTTTGTATTTGGTTCTGTTAGTCGGAGGGATCTTGATACTAGTGTGTTGACTACTGCCTGCTTTTGAGAGGGATGATGATGTGACTCTGTAGTGAAATATCGGTCAGTATGTGTGGGTTTCCGATATACGCTAAAACCTAAGGTGTTGTTGCGTTTTGTAGTTAATAACAGGTCCAAAAAAGGAAGTTTTCTTCTTGCTCGATTTCTAGAGTGAATTTTATTCGATGGTGGATATTGTTCAAGTATACGAGGAAATCGTCCAGGTGTTCTTTCCCATGTGGCCATATTATAAAAATATCATCCACATAGCGTTTCCAAAATTTCGGTTTTAAGAATGCCTTTTGCAATGCCTCTTGTTCGTAATATATCATAAAAAGGTTGGCTATAACTGATGAAAGTGAGGACTCCATAGGTGCGCCATCTGTTTGTTTCTATATTGGATTATTGAACATGAAACATTTGTTTTTTAGGCGGTGTTCTGCAAGTTCAATTGTGTAAACTGGAAAATCTTCGTTCATGGCGATTTTGTCCAAAGTTTTATCCAGTGGTATCCTTGGATATAGCAATTTTATATTAAGGCTTGCTAAGATGTCATTTTCTTCGAGGTGAATGTTTTTGATCATTTTGATCAGATGTTCGGAGTTTTTCACGAAGGAATCGGCCAGTTCGACTCTTGGTTGCATGGTGTTTGCTAAATATTTTTCCAATTTTTGTATTGGAGATGCCACGGCGCTCACTATTGGTCTGAGTGGTGCATTTGTTTTGTGTTTTAGGTAATCCATACAGTTTTGGAGATCTGCTTGATTTTTCCCTTGGTATTAAAGAGTGTGACATGGAGGCCGAGGAACAAGCCAGATTTAGAGCAGGAAGATCCACTATGGACCATCTGTTTTCTATCACCCAAGTAATCGAAAAGAAGCTGGCTTACAATCAGGAAGTTCATCTTTTGTACGTGGATCTTAAAAAAGCTTATGACAAAGTACCACAAAACCGCTTATGGCAAGCCCTCGAGAAAACAAATATAAGTGCGACCCTTATTAAAGCTGTCAAGAACCTTTATGAAAATAGTAATGCACATGTAAAATTGGAAAATCAAATGTCGAACGGATTTAAAGTTAATCGAGGACTTAAGCAGGGATGTTGCCTATCACCCACATTGTTTAAAATATATTTAGAACAAGTACTTAAACCATGGAAAAGGAAATGTAGTGCTATGGGTATTCCATTAAACGATAATACGCTGTACACCTTATGCTTCGCAGATGACCAAATAGTGGTGGCTCAGGAGTACGATGACCTCAACTACATGGCAAGGAAGTTAATCGAAGAATATAACAAGTGGGGTCTGGAGGTTAATATAAAAAAGACCGAATACATGTGTATTGGAGGGATTCAGCAAGATCTTAAATTGGAGGATGGGCAATGTATTAAAAAATGCGAGAGTTACACATACTTAGGGTTAAAAATAACAAATGATGGTACACTGGATAAAGCAATAAAGGAAAGGAGCACTCAAGGCAGGAGAGCTATAGCTATGATGAACGGAATTCTATGGGACCAGCAGGTATCAAAAACTAATAAACATCGAATATTTAATACGATAGTAAAAAGTATTATCACATATAGCAGCGAAGTGTGGCAAATCAAACAGAGGACGGAGGGTCAACTAAGAGCTACTGAAATGGACTACTGGAGACGTGCGGCAGGTAAATCAAGGATGAATAGAGTGACCAACGAAAGAATTAAGGAGATTATGGGAGTTACACGTGACATAGTGGACGACATTAAAATTAACCAACTTACGTGGTATGGACATGTTCAAAGGATGCCTGAAGAACGGCTCCCAAAGCAGATATTAGAATGGAAACCACGAGGAAGACGGAAACCAGGAAGACCAAGAAGAAGTTGGAGAGGAGTAATTGACGAAGAAATCAGGATAACGATCTTTGGCAAGATCGGGATCAGTGGCGACTGGAAATCGGAAGACGTAGAAGGACGTTATAAACCGACTATATATATATATATATATATATATATATATATATATATATATATATATATATATATATATATATATATATATATATATTAAAGAGTGATCTTGGCTTTTGTAGTTTTTTCAAAAGGCATTCTTAAATCCGAAATAATATACATATATATATATATATATATATATATATATATATATATATATATATATAAATAGATATATATATATATATATATATATATATATATATATATAAATAGATATATATATATATATATATATATATATAAATATATATATATATATATATATATATATATATATATATATATATATATATCAAGGAAGGTGCTATTTTGACTTAAGTTTCAGATTCAGCGACTTAAAATACATGTGCCTATTAGAAGTTGTTCAGCCTTTTTAATTAAGTTCCGCAATTCAAAATCTATAAAATTACCATACTTAAACATATATAAATTGCTACTTAGACTATTTTTCTGAGGTTATGTTACAATTTTCCACCGATATGACTTCATTTTCTGATTCAGCAGCTTCAAATTCATATGAAAAACACGTCTCCCCACCAATTGCTCAAAAATTACGTTTATTGAGGTTATATTGAAATCTAATCGTGGTGTTTTGACCTCTAATTGGGAATCAGCGACTAAAAATATATAAGAATACACAGGTTGCATTATAGGTTCCATACCTTTTTTGTGGGGTGTTATTAATGATGAAATGATTATGAATAAATAATATTTCTTTTATACTAACTAATGTTTTTCTATATTTTCTGTCATACAAGAACTCAATCTTCATAGAAAGCTTTATTTAAATTACTGAGTTCTAGAATATATTTAAATTTCAAAAAACGTAGCCAGGGTTATGAATTAAAATTTTGCTTAAACGATCAACCAGAAAAAAACTATGAAGTGTTCAACAAATTATTTAACAATTTTGTTACAGAGTCCTACTCCACCGCAATATGTGTTCTGGTATCACAACGATAGAATGATCAATTATGACACCGCCAGAGGAGGAATATCCGTAGAAACAGTTCCTGGACCCCGCACTCAAAGTCGTCTTACTATTCAGGACACAAATGATGCCGATTCAGGAAACTATACATGTTCCGCATCAAATACAGAGTCTGCTTCTATTTATGTCTTTGTATCAGAAGGTAATATTATTTTTTACTAGTTTTCGATGAATCGCTGTAAAATGTTTGTTGAATCTGAATTTTTAAAAACACGATATAAACTCAAAAAGCAAGATTTTACATTTGATTTAACCTTTTTAAGATTGCTTTATAAATTGTTCCCTATTTCGAAAAAATTACATAAAATTTATTGCATTAAAATTTAACCTGATATTGTTATCCTTAAACCTGATCATAGATGTTAGCTTATGCAAGCAAAGGTGTACATCGATTAAAATAGTAGCCTAACCATAGTTGTGGAAGAACAGAATTGATTAATATATAAGCGAATTTCAGTCAGGCTGTATGAAATTAATTGCGTGCGAAATATCCAGAGTAAATGTCGTCGTGATTTCAAAAACCCACCAAAATACCTTCCAAAGTTCGTTAGATAAGGAAAAATGTAGAGTTCGAATGTAGAACATCTAACAGTAGCCTTGACCTTGACCTTTAGTTTGTTTTTCAAGGATTTTTCAGGGCTAAGTGGTGTTTTTAAATGGAAAACCCTATATTTTTACTGCAGAAACGGAAAGCAAGAAAAGTTTCACGTCCAATTATATATTTATCAGTGAGTATATAGAAAGAATTTTGAAAATATTCCTTACTCCTCCTGGACTTATCTTGTTTTCTAATGCTTAAAATTAATGAAATTTCGACCCTTTTATTAATTTCTGTTGTTTAGACTTAAATCCAAAATTTTACTATTCTCCCTTTTAGTTTTCATTAACTCAAAGACAGACATTTAGCCAAATTGCAGACAAAACTAACAACCCAATATCTGCCACTGGACCCTAATGTAATGTGTGTCCGACACACCCTTGATCCGTTTTTTCCATTAAATTGATACTTGTAATTACATCAAATAACATTTTTTTAACAAATGTTTGTATTTTTAAAATGAACAATTTTTAGATTCTTAATTTCTTAATTTTATGATCAAAATATGAATTATTTCTTATTATAAATATATATTTCTCCAACCAACTTACCGAAATACCCCAACAATACATAACATATTAATGGTGTAGCAACCCTAATATACAAAAATAAATTGAACTCCACGTTTATTGTCGACCCAATTCATCAATTAGGTCTAAATTTAGGGCAAATAAGCAATATAGCAGCTGTTGTCGCAGTAAAATGGTCCTAAATTTAGATTGGGTTAAATATAACTTTTTAGAAAACTTAAATGGTAAAAATTTTAATTCGCTAACAAATTTATTCGATCACTTCTGTTGCAGTTGATTGTGATGTTAAGCTTAAACTGTATATTAATTTGGTTGTCATATGATAAAAATTTAATTTTTCCAACTCATACGGATACTGTTTATGTCATTATTTAGTCTTTATCACTACAATAATACAAATTAATTGATACTCCACCAAGAGTAAGCAGATAAGTTAAAACTATTGCAGGTAGATAGAAAAAGTGCCTTATTACAAATACAATCTGAAGCTTATTCTTGAGAACACCAGTTCAAGTTATATTAGGACCAAACGGTTCTGACAGATCAGATAGTTGCTCATAATAGACTAGACATTATACTAACACATAAAAATTCTAGGCGAAGTACACTAATCGACATTGCTGTACCTAACAATAACCTAACACCAAAATTCAACGAGAATATGGCCAAAAACAGAGATCTGGAAGGTCAAATCTGAAGGCAATGAACAGCGTCCAAACGATTCCCATAATTTTATCAACAACTGGAGTGATACCAAAGAACCTTCTGCAGAACATCAAGGGACTGGGACTTAATGAGCATCTGTATAAACCGATGCAGAAAGCAATTCTCCTTGCAACCGCGCAAACCGCCCGAAAGTTCATAGGCAACAGCGCAAACCACGTCACTGAGGACCCGATAACATGGAAAGGGTACCCACAGAGCTTCATACTTTTGGTACCTTTGTATACTTGGTATGAGTTAATATTCCCTGGAGGAAGTGCGGCTTGTAAATCATAATAATAGTCATAATAATTACGAACGAAGGACAATGCTCAAAATTGTGGGAGAATTTTCGGTGGATATAGGAATGCCGTTCGACTTTAATAATGCCTCATTTTAATCACAACTAAAGGAAAGATACAACCAGACGCATTTGAGATGCAGAAGGGTCAAACTGTTGTGGCAATGGAGGCAGAACAGACCGGTCAATACTTGGGCATGAAATAGATTGACCAACATAGTTTGAAGATCGAACTAATCAACCTAGAGTAAAAACAATTTAAGGTACTCAATACCTTTGGCGCTCTACACTCAGTTACCCTTTTGGAACTATGAAATCGAGCAGGATGGACATAGAAAGTTTTTAGAGGAAAGGCATAACAATTCTGACAAAGGCACATGAACTTAATCCTCGTAGTGCTACAGAACGGATAATGCTATCAAGTTACCACGGAGGAAGAGGAATGGTTAATATTAGAAAGCAGTTGGGTCGACAACTGGCAAATTTTCGCTCATATTTTCACAGATTAGCAGTGTCTTCTGTGCTATACCAGACAATATGCTAGACAGCTGATTCAACACTGCTGCAGTAGAGATCATGAATTGACTTCTCATCACCAATAAGAAAAAGAGAAACTTCAAGCATAGCTTTAAAAGTTCCTTAATGGAAAACACCAAAATTAACTAACCGGGAAAATGTGGATAAATTACTACTTGACGTCAGGACAAATATTTTCTGAAACCGAAGGCATCCTTTTAGCTATCTAAGATCGAAATCCCAACGAGAAATGCTTTGAAATATTTAATCAGAGGACTCTTGATCTAAAACAAGTAATACCGAACATCAGAGATAATCCAGCTTATAGGAGGCCAAACCAAGCATTTGATGCATCAGAGTAAAACGGGAGGTACGATTCAGCCTCCAAATTTCAAATTGTTTTAGGTAGTGTATACTGAAGAACAACGAATTCATGCTGTACTGGGATGGAATAGTGTTTCATTAAATTGGACGAACTGAAGTTCAAATTGCTTCCCTAACCATCTTATTCGCCAGAATTAGCACTCAAAAACTAGTACCAATATCCTAACCTAAAATAATGGCACAATGGACACCGATTTGAGAGTAACTAGGAAGTCATTGCTGCTGTAATCAGATACTTCGTGATGCTCGAAGACTAAAATTATAAAGTTAGTATAACTACATTAGAGCACATTTATGAAATGTATTAGCATTTGTGAAGATCAAAAATAACACCAAATATTATTCAAAAAAAACTTTTGTTTTTTTGCCCACCTTCGTAAGTAAAGGATGTTTAAAAAAGTGTAACATCATGGTGTGGACCCGGTTAATTAGTTTGTATATTTGATATTTCTACCATTGCTATGATATATTAACTTATTTTTCAGCAAAGTATAGAAGTTTGAATTGTACAATGTTTGAAAAACAAAGTTAGTTGAATGATCGAATCTACATCGTTAATGCTTAACCAGTTCAGATATTTATGAAGATCGAACGTCAGATGACAATGTCTTGCCAACAGTCCCACCATAATTCGCAACTCTTTCCTTCCTAAGGAGAACCACTTCCTAGTAAGCCGGGCGATATTTCCCGTTATACGTTTCTTAGCACACCTCATTGCGGGAGTTCCTCTCAACAATTCAGTAAATTTACTTTCCAGCAACAATTTTGATTCCCTTATACCAACGCGGACCCCACTTATGCCAAGCGGTTTGCTATCTCATTCTCGTGTATATCCGAGTGATCCGAGACCCATATCACTCTAATTGTGCACCCATTCCTTGTCAGACTGTTCAGTAAATCCCAGATTTAAGTTTAATTATCGCAGCTCTAGTATGTGAGCATATGTGAATTATTCTAATCTTGTTTATGTTCCTGTCACAGAGATGGCCGCAATGTAGAATAGCATAAATTTTCGCTGTAAAGGTCTTCGCACGTTATCGGGGAGAGTAGAGCTCTCTGACCCCGTACTTCTGTCGAACACTCTAGCTTCAGCTCTTTCATCTAGTCGAGATCCAGCTGTGATCTACTAGGATCCATTTTTCGGATCCTCTGTACTTGGAGAAATTATCTTAAGAGAATGGTTGGGTTTCAAATGCGGAATCATCTAATTTGATTGCATGGGGAGTGATGGACATGTCACCTGCACGCTTTCCCAAACCTCTGAGTAACCGCCCATTCCCATTTCAAGATGCCCTAGGCAATTGAGACCATAAGTATCCTTCAGCGTCTCGTTCTCTATGTGTAAGTTGAGAGAAGGTAGGCTCAGCAAAACCTCCAAGGCCTTAGTATGGGCAATCCTCATCGCACAAGTTGAAGATGGTGTTTGTGTTTTATTGTACTAGGCTACCATACAATAGTGGCATACGTGGTCATGGGGCGGATCACCATAGGTTATATCCAAAATATCAGTCTCGGTGTTAGCTCCCATGTATATTCAAAGGTTCGTTTACAAATCCAGAAAGCCTTCTTGGTTCATACCTTAATATGATCATTCCAGCTCAGTCGTGAGTCCAGAATTACTCCCAGGAATTTAGCTGTTCTCTTATATTAAAGAGCCCTTTTCGTCAATGTAATTGTGAGAAATCTTCCTGTTTTTCTCTTTTTTGTAAAGAGCACCACGTCGGCCTTGTCCGAGTTTATTTCGAATCTTTTTTTGAGGCACCATCGCTCCGCGATCTGGGTACCTATTCTCGTTCTTGAGAGAATGATCATCTTGATGGAAAGTGGGCGTGGTTCTCACGAAAAAGTACGAAAACGTATTCAGAATACGGTTTCTTACTTTTACCTGAGAACCACGGCCACTTTTCATCAAGATGATCGTTCTCTCGAGAACGAGAAAAGCAACCAAGGATACTGTTTCATACTTTTTCGTGAGACCCACGCCCACTTTCCATCAAGTGATCGTTCTCTCAAGAACGAGAATAGGTACCCTGAAGAAGTCTCTGGATAAATAACTAAATAAAAAGTCAACTTATTCATATGATTTTAATGTGCATGTCTCTGGAATGTTTTTTTTAGAAGACACTAACAACAAAATTAATGTTTACCTTAACCGATTAACAAAAAGTTACCCACGTGGCACCAATTTTATGTGCAGCAATTATTTTAATTTTCATATATCAGATCAGCTTTCTCTTCTCTCTTTTAGCCTCTTAAGCATTTTCACTACAAAAATATAAGCAATTTTACCACAATGGGTATCATTAAAAAAGGCTAAAAAAGTAACATTAAATTTGTTCCAAATTATCCTTACCCTTCTTTGCACGCATGTTTACTTTTACCCCAATCCCTTGAAAGCTGACTCCTTTTTATAGAATCGTCAATTCTTCTTCTTCTTCTTTCCTGGTCTTACAACTCTGGGTGAGTCTTAGCCGCATCCACTATCGCCCTCCATCTCCTAAGGTCTTGTGCTTCCATTTCCCACTGCTGGACTCCAATCCTATACAAATCAGCTTCGACGGCATCCTTACATCTTTTCCTGGGACGGCCTATTGATCTTCTACCATCTGGTCTCTCAAAGAATACTGTTTTCAATAATCTGTGGTCCCCTGATCTTACCACATGGCCTGCTCATCTTATTCTATTGGCTTTTATACAACGGACTATGTTTTCACTGCCATACAGTGTCGCCAATTCAACATTGTGGCGTCTTCTCCAATTTCCTGTTGTTTCATCTCTTTGGGGACCAAATATCATTCTAAGAACCTTTCGTTCAAATATGAGTAATTTATTTATTTCCCGTTGATTGAGGGTCCAAGTTTCGCTGCCATAAGTAACTATAGAATCGTCAATTGGAAATTTTAAATATTGAGTACTTACAAAGTAGTATATAAACGATTTACAAAATTAATTTCAATCTAATAAGATGCAAAAAGATTTAATGATATTACTCTTTATGTATTTAAAAGTATCATTTTTTAGTCTTAAAATGACAATTATTCCAATATTTTAAGTAAGGAAGAGTACTATGCATTTAAATAAAATTTTTACGACTTCTTGAAATCTCCTCGGGTCGCTTAAGCTAAATTGAAGTTTAAAACTTGAATAATGCTTCTTTCTATTTTGCCGAGCTGAATATGAATTAATATTTGTAGAGGAGTAATAGCTATTTGTTTAAGAAGGGAGAAAGGTATATTATTTCCCCTGGAGATATTAGATAAACTTTTTTTTATAAGGAATGTATTCAAATGTTTTCTAATCAATTTTAAATAGTATGTATAATATTAGGTTTTTCTCATGTATCTTTTTCCTTTTAGTTTGAAAGCTCTCGAGCAGAAAAAATTATTATTTTTAGCCGCTTAATTTTACTTCGTTTCGTCAGTAACGTGTTTTCTAATAACAAAATGAAAAGTCAGAACACGCGACTGCGTCGTTATTAATAACAATATCGTTATTAATGAAAAAAAAGATGAAAAATTTTAATTATTTATAGCCGGGTGCTATTGAAGCAAGGCATTATTTATGATTGGATAAACATAAAAGATATCATCAGACCCGTTATCGATGTCACCTTAATCGTTAGATCCATATGTAACTGCGTAAAAAAAAATAATTTTTGAAATTATATATAGTCGTCAGATTACACAGTGTTGTCCCAAAAGTCGTCAGACTGCGATATTAAAGCGGCAGGTTGGCCTGCGCAGAACTCTTGAATCGCGACATATTTTTCCATGACTGACGAATTTTGCGACCAGATTGTCAGGTCTGACGATTATTTTTATGCATTTTCATCTATTTTCAATAACATATATCAGACAGCTATATATAATTTCAAGTACCGTTTTCATAAATTGCAGTGATACAAAATACTGCATAATAAAACGCCAAATGATTTCAAGTAATTTCATCGAGTTTATGTATAGAATTTAAAAATATTATTAACATCATGCCATAAAGAGCTTAATGAACTATTCTATTTTATTATTTCGTCTTTATTGTATTTTTATAGCAAAAAAATATGTTGAATTTATATTGAACGGTTTGAAAAAGTATGTTTTTGTATTTTCCGTTTAGGCTTATATTTAATACATAAAATTTTTAATCGAAATTAACTAAATAATTATACAGTACAAAATAATTTAATCCAACGCATCCTCATCATCGGAGATATAGACAATAAGCTTCATCCTCTGTATCGGTATCTATTGATTGGAATAAAAAACATAATATTTATTTCAATTAGTTGATATATATATATATATATATATATATATATATATATATATATATATATATATATATATATGAATAGTTTGGTTATTCCGGGTTTCAATCCGTTCGTTCAAAAAATCGTTTTCACGACGTTTCGCCAAAATCTCATTTGGCATTTTCAAGTGCGGTTCGTCTCGTTACTCGCTGAGAACTGTTCTCAGCGAGTAACGAGACGAACCGCACTTGAAAATGCCAAATGAGATTTTGGCGAAACGTCGTGAAAACGATTTTTTGAACGAACGGATTGAAACCCGGAATAACCAAACTATTCATTCTACCATCCGTGATAATCTACGATATAACATATATATATATATATATATATATATATATATATATATATATATATATATATATATATATATATATATGTGTGTGTATATATGAAGTAAAATACGAACAGTGAATGGAAACTTCGCTTCATCATATCCTTTCCGTGTTAGAGGTTGCACAGTTTGGATGAATTGCTACAAAACACAATCGATCCTATTCCATCAACATCGATATAGGGGCCTACCTGTACCACCACACCGAGAAGAAAGTACGATGAAAAACAATTTTTTTTTAATTCGAAACGTCGAGGATAATGAATATTAAGGTATTAAACTTGGGGATGATATTGTTGAATACTTGTAATTTACCCCTTTAAGATCTGTGGACCGCCGAAAAAGGCCCAGAATCTATCCGACTGTGGTATGCGAAATAACGGGTACAAGTAGTGAGCGTGTTGCCGCATAATAGGCGCAGAAGCTGCATGCACTTACCACTTTGCGCTGTAGAGGCATCATTTCGGAGCAAATATGATTTTCATGATATTCAGACTATATTAAATAATAATAAGTCGTTTATTATTATATTCATTATCATGATTTCGAGCTAAACGGCTTCGCATTCCCTCCAGAGAATATTGACTCATACCAGGTATACAAAGATACCAAAAGTATGAAGCTCTGTGGGAATCCTTTCCATGTTATCGGGTCCTAGGTGACGTGGTCGGTTGTATTTCCCAAGAACTTTCGGACGGTTCGCGCGGTTGCAAGGAGAACTGCTTTCTGAATCGGATTATACAGATGCTCACTATGGCCCAGTCCCTTGACGTTCTGCAGAAGGATCTTTGGTATCACTCCAGTTGTTGATAAAATTATGGGAATCGTTTGGATACTGTTCATTGCCCATTGTCTTTGAATTTGCTCCTCCAGATCTCTATATCTGGCAATCTTCTCGTTGTATTTGGGCCTCTTAGGTTGTTGTTGTTAGGTACATCAATGTCGATTAGTGTAGTTCGCGTAGAAATTTTATCTGTTAACATAATGTCTGATCTATTATGAGCAACTGCCTGATCCGTCAGAAACATTCAGTCCTAATATAACTTGAAATGGTTGTTCTCAAGAATAGGCTCCGGATTGTATTTGTAATAAGGCGCTTTTCCTACCTGCAGGAGACTTAGCTTATCTGCTAACTCTTGATGGAGTATCTTAGCGGCTGAATCGTGTCTTTTCTAATACTCGGTTGCGTCAAATGTTTGGAATCCCCCAGTTATATGCTGGATTGTCTCTGGTGTTCGACAGTCATATCTACATTGGTCATTTTCTATTGAGGGATCTCTGATGATGAACTTTCGATAGTTGTTCGTCGAAATAACCTGGTCTTGGATAGATAACAAGAAGCCCATCGTTTCCAGAAATATATGTCGTGAAATCAACCAGTAGTTCAGGTTAGTTGAGTTGTTGACATTGTCTTGATTGACCTTATTTGGATGCCGTCTATGAAGTGGTTTCTGGAGTGAGCTTTGTAACTTCGCTTGGTCTGTTTTGTGGTGAGAAGCAATATCCCGTTTTCTCAGCTGTAGCGGCGTTGAATCGTCTGCCTCACATATTGCTCGATGTAGCATGGAAAAGTCCTTTAACCTGTGGAAATATGAACGTAAGTTTATTGTTTGTTGGTCGAGCTGCTTATCAATATCTACCAATCCTCTTCCTCCTTGATGTTTTGGAAGCATTGTACGTTCAATAGTACTCCGAGGGTGCTGTCTTTGTTTATTGTATTAATCATTGATTTTTTTATTAAAATCAACGTTATGTGTCTAAAAAATATATAATAGACAAACAATAATCATTATTTAATCTTCTTTTTTTGCAATCATTTTGGCACAGCCACCCACTTACTACTTATACCCGTGCGATTTGAAAATCGTCGGAGAGACTTTCGGTGCTTCACAGATCTTAAAGGGTTGTCTCTCATAAAACAAGAAAATTCCCAGGTGAAGTACGATTATACGACAATATTAACAATAACCAATATTAATACTTTAATACCTTAATATTCGTTAACCGCGACGTTTCGGATTTCAAAAAAAAAAAGGTTATTCATAATACGATAATTTTTTTTTACAAGGATTGAAAATAAGGCATTTAAAACTAATGAAAACATTAAAAAGATTTTAAGTTCATTAGAAAAAAAGTTTCTGCAATTTTTGTGTTACGAAAATCGATGTTTTCAAAATTTCTCGGACCAAAATTAATTTTTTTAAATAGATGGTTAAAGTATACGTCATTTTTTAGAATTTGCCTTAAGAATGGTCACCGTATGTTAATTAGAAGAGCAAGAAATCAAGGTCGAAGTCTATTTTCTCAGAAAATATAAATCACACAAATTCCGGGTTAAGCATACTTTTTTAAATAAATAATATCTATACATACCGTGCATTTCGAAACAATGTAAATAAATATGGCTTTATGTTAAACAAAGAAAAATGTAAGTTTTTGGGAAAAAAAGTATATCTTGATAACTAGTGGCATCACCTGTAATACCTATAATCTTATCTATAACTTTTGTTTAAAACTTTTGCCAACGTAGAAGTTGCCAAGTTCACATGGTATCTAATACGCCCAGTTCTTTCATGTTTGGCGTTTTTAGAGTGGTTGAATGAATAGTTTAGATATTGTCTTGCGTGTCTGGATTTTCTGTAGACTGAGGTTCAGTGGAAATTTATTTTGAACTTCTTTCTTTTTAGTGATTGGTCTAATACTGTTGAGATGAGAAAGAAAGTTTTGAAGTTCTTCGTCGTTTCTATTCCAGACAATGAAGGTGTCGTCTACATATCTAAGCCATAATTTAAGTTTCTTATTTGCAAGGGTCTTGAATCATTCCATGAAAGTATGTGCGACTATCGGTGAGATAGAAAAGTTTTACTTTTCTGAGAAATAGGAATGGGTCAAACAATATTTCAACAAATCCATGATGGCGTGTGGTTGTAGAGATGTTCATTCTCCTAAGGTCTGGTCTTCTTAAAGTTTCTTTCTTATGATCTTTAGTGACTCCCTAACTGGAACGTTATTCCTAATAGCAAGTACCCACTGAATGTCCTTCTTGTTCAAGATAGTAACTTCTTTGATCAACCATCGTATTTGGCAGCACTTTTTTTTACCTTTTTTAATTGCGAAAATTATCAAAACAATCATCCTCTATTTCATTGATGAGAAAAAAAAATTTCTTGTGCCCTGTGTAAATATAAAATATATTATGAAAGTATAAAGTTCACCATCTCACTTAAATTACAGTTTTTAAATATAAATATCCCCTCCCTTCGCTTCAATGACCTTAGTATAGGTAATAATTAATTAAGTTTATACTTCCATATAACCTATTTTAAATACGGACGGTGACCCTAAAGTTGCTGGGAAATTATTAAAAAGTTAGATAGCGTAATTCGCTACTTTGTAGGTTACAGCAAAATTGTTAAAAGGATCAGATTTTCATCATCTCGTCAGATATGACCTCACTTTTTTACTTTACGAATACATGAATATTTATATAACGACACCGTTTTATTTATTTTTGTCATTCTTTATAGAGGTTTTGCTTCTAGTTCTAGTCATTGCGTTCCAAAAACGTCTTTTTAGGGGTGAGCTTTCATTTAAAAAATAAGTTAAGGTATTTACCCTTATATTATTTTCTTTATTTTAGGATTACATCGTCTTATTAAGCTTTCGTTTTTGATTATTTTTTCTTCCTCACGTTCAGTTAGAGTTGACTGATTGATTTAGATGAAATTTTAGTTTCTCTCCTCATTTTTATGGGACGAAAGAGGCATGCTTTTATTGTGGACCTGGAGTAAGGCTTGAGAAAGACAATTGCCCAGAACCGAGCAGCATTGATGAACAGGCCTATATAACCTATTTTCTCATTAAAAAGTTCCAAAAGCTACATCTTTCACCTCTTTATAAATGTGATGTTAACATCAACTAACTTATTTAAAGAAGTGAGGGGTTCTCGACATGATATTTGATCATTTGATCTAGAGAAGCTTAACATTTTTTAAACTAAATTTTTCGAATACTTTCGAATACTGTATTTTTTCATCATATAACTATTCGATAAATTTTTCACAGTTTATAACTTGATTAAAACAAAAAGTTTATTCCAATTATTTTTACTAGAATCACGACCTTTTAGCCTCCGCAAAATCATGAGCTGCTGCACACACTGTGAAGGTTGATAATCAGCAATCATTATAAATCTAAGTGGCGCTAACTACAGCTATTAAATCATCATACTTTGAATATTAATGTCAACTAGAAATGAAAAACTAGATGGTTCCGCTTGTATAGAAACAGACAGACAAGATATGCAGTGATAAGTGATACTATTTCAAATAAATACTGCTACGATGATATAACATCATTAAGATGCTACATAAACACCATCATTCTTATGAAATTTGGGCAAGCACATTTTGCATGAAATGGATCAAATAGCTTTACAAAACGGCGATATCTGTCATGTTAGCTGTGACCCGGATCACGTAATTCTTCAATGTAGAAAATGTCCCCGTGAAGGCCGAAATAAAGAAGGTTCGTATTGTTGTGGTAAAGGGAGAGCTGATAAACTGGCTAAAAAACAAGCTTACATAAAAGTTTTAAGATTTGGTCTATCGAAATTGCCAACATTAGCATTTTTCATAATGAATTTACCACACTTTTGGATGACCAATTGAGCTACCCAAATAAAAAGACCAGTCATTACCAGTTACATTTTATTAATGAGTAAAATGTCCCTATGTAGATGTTGCGACGGACGAAACGTGCTCTAGAAAACTACCCTACACTAACTTGGGAATCCATTTTGAGTAAACGCTGAATAATATCAACATATTTACGAAGATTGGCTATAGAAAATGATGTTCAGGGCCTCGATAGTGCCCAAGTATTATAGTCTACTTAGCTATCCTTTTAGTAAACACATACAAATATCCCTAGAATTTTCTGGTTGGTTATATTACTTCTGAAGCTTTAGACGATATTGTACCGTGGCGGAGAAAAGTACTGGCACAATACACTTTTTTTGTATCTCAGAAACGAAACAACAAAATAATATAAATATATGAGATATGGATGTTTTGATCAAAGAAATAATGCGAATTATTATTTGTATCTTTTTGTTAATTTATTGCTACGATACATTAATCGAATTTAAAAATGCGCAGTGTGCCTAGACTTACGTCCGCCTCCGTATATCATGGGTAATTCAATGCTTAATATTATTGTATCAAAATTACCCTAAAAATAATTAAAGTAAAAAATAACAATAAAAGGAAAGAAACAAAAAAGAAATAAATAAATCTGGTTTCTAACTTTTCTTTCTGCCCAGCCATCTGAGTCTCTAGAAATGCCAACTAGTTGTAAGTAATTTTTTCATTTTAATGTTAACATACCCAATTACAGGTATGTGTTTAGTTAGTTACTAGCGAGTTATTAAAAAGTTAGTTAGCATAATCCCTTGTAGGTTAAAGCGATATTATTAAAAGGATCAGATTTTCATTCCTCGGTCAGATATGGCCGACGCTTTATCGGATTATGAAAACATGAATATTTACAAAACAATCCCATTAAATATGTAAAGAAAGGAAATGTTGTTCGTTTTAATGAAGCTTTCATTTGCGAATTAAAATCTGTATTCTGCGAGAAATAGAAAAATATCAAAAAGCAAAAAGTGAAGTGTGATATGCAAAATCACTGACTTTGAACCAGTGGAGGAAAATATACTAAGAAAACGTAAACGAAAAGCAATAAAATTACCCGAATTGGAAATACAAGAGAAGTGATCATTCTTGAAAACTTAAAGAGTAGATTAGGACAAATAACAGTAACGAGGTAGGAATATTGGAGAAGTTACTCAGAACAATAGCTGTGAAAAACTGATTGAAATATGCAAGAACCGTCATTAAAAAGTAATAAACGGATTTTTTAAACATAAGAATAGACACACAAATATACATGAATCAATTCAAGTACTAGACACCTAAAATCAGTTATAGATTACGTCATAATAAAGCTTTCATGCACAGTGGCTCATGAGAAAAAATTTACTAAACAAACAATTAATAATGTATACTATAATTTTAAAAAGGCAGATTTTATGCGCCTATATGAGTATATGTGTGATATTAGGTGGGATTTTTTATATCAGATTAATGATGCTAATGAGGCTTGTAATTTGTTTTATACTCAAATATACACTGCCCTAAATAAATTCGTACCTAAAACTAAAAAACGTAGAAGAAATAATCCACCTTGGTTTACATCTAAAATAATAAATAATATTAAGAAAAAATTTAAATCTTGGAAAAAATACAAACGTTTACAAAAAAATGAAGATCTGTTAAAATTTCAACAGCAGAGAAGACAAATTAAGTATGACATAAATGATGCATATAAAAAATATTGTGAAAGTGTGGAAAACCGCATTGCTTTTAATTCATCAAACTTCTGGCAATTTATAAATAATAAAAGAAATAATAAAAAACTACCTGAAAATATGATTTGTGGGGAAAATACCTATAGAAACCGTGCAGATATTGCAAATGTATTTGCTGACTTCTTTAAATCTTCATATATTGCATCGAACAATGCTTTTAATAAAGATATTCAAAGTTCTGTCACTCAAACTATTCAAATTTGTAAGGTTAGTGAAAATGAAGTAGTATCCTGCTTAAAAGAAATGAAACCAAAAGGAACAGTAGGTCCGGATAAAATTCCATCCTTTTTCCTGCGTGACTGTGCATGCGTATTAGCAAAACCTCTTTCCATTACCTATAATCTCTGCCTAAATAATTCACAGTTTCCTGATAAATGGAAAATTTCCAGAGTATCTCCAGTGTTTAAAAAAGGAGACAAACAAAATATAGAAAACTACAGACCAGTCTGTATAATGAATAATTTTTCTAAATGTTTTGAAATGTTTCTGCATGAACATCTATTTTTCAAGTTAAAACACCTATTTAGTGGTTCCCAACATGGCTTTATAAAGGGTAGGTCCACAGCGTCCAATCTTTTCTGCTTTACTCAGTTTGTGGCTGATGTCTTGGACAGGGGAGGTCAAGTAAACACAATATACACAGACTTTTCAAAGGCGTTTGATAGGCTTGATCACGGCATTCTGCTTGATAAACTGCATTGTTTTGGACTTTCGCAAAAATTATTCTATTTTTTAAATCATATATCTGCGATAGACAGCAAATAGTAGAGTGCTGTGGTCGGTCCTCGGAGCCCCTGTGTGTGACTTCGGGACTTCCTCAAGGATCAATACTCGGTCCTTTATTGTTTAATATATTTATTAATGGAATTGTGGGTGACTGTACAATGCTACTGTATGCGGATGATGCTAAAATTTTTACTTCTGTAAAAAACGATGCTGATTGTCAAAGACTACAAATAGCAATAAATACCGTCACCGATTGGTGTAGCGAAAACAGACTGCCTCTAAACGTTGGTAAATGCAAAGTCATGACTTTCACATTAAAGAAAAATGTGCTGGTGTATGATTATAAAATTGATGGAACATGTGTTCCACGAGTAGAATGCTTTAGAGATCTGGGTGTGACATTTGATAGCAGACTTTCATTTGTTACTCATATAAGTGATCTTATACAGGTGTGTTTTAAATCATTAGGCTTCATTATTAGAAACTCAAAAACATTTTCGAATCAAAGTACGCTCATTTTACTTTATTACGCTTTTGTAAGATCTAAATTGGAATATGCTTCCATAATATGGTCTCTTTATTATCAAAACCATATTAATGACCTTGAGAGAGTTCAGCGGCGTTTCTTGAAATACCTAAGCTTTCGGATTGATGGGCATTATCCTGAAACAGGGTTTCCGCATGAAATCTTACTTCAGCGGCATTCTTTTTGTTCTCTAGAACATAGACGTATCGTCACAGACCTCAAATTTCTTTATAAGATTTTGCATAACAGAGTGGAATGTAGTGATATACTGGAAAAAATAAGTTTTCTTGTACCTAGGACTTCAGCTCGCCAATCTCTGCCACATTCTATTGTCCTACACCTCGTACAAATGTGTGTAACTACTCTCCTTTATATAGGATGTGTAGAAACTACAACCAGAATCAAAATAAATTTGACATATTTAGCTGCATAATGGCACAAATAAAAAAAAAATTAAGTATGTAATATTTTGTAATTTTGTTTCTAGTAATTTGTGTATGCTTGCTTTGTCATTGAAAATATTTAAGTTTTTTTTTCTGTTCTACCCATTTGTTAATTGGTTTTTTGAACTGTGAAATGGGTTTAAATAAATAAATAAATAAATAAAATAAATAAATAAAGCAGAACAGCACATTATAAATGGATCGGGTCATTACATAATCAGGGCAGAAATTATGGTTTCATATCAGTATAAATACCAAGTAATAGATTTTTCACTGATTTTTTGTTTATAACTATAATTTTTACTTCCCTAATCAATTTCAGTGCAATGCAGAAAATAAACTTCACTTTTCATGTAAAAACTTTTTTAAAACATAATAAATGTTCAAAAACATAAATTTGTATTTATTTTCATCGTTATGTCAAATATTTCGAAGTCTAATATCATATGTACAACGGCAGAGTATTTGTTGATCAAAATTAACAAGTTACCGAGTTTCCAGATTTCGGAACGCAATAAATAGATATTTATGATTTGGATTAAGTAAATCGGGTTGGTTGTTTGGGCATTAGGCCAGCGAAATTAGCATCTGGAAAGAATTTATTGTTAGTAGACTTCTGACTACGTAGAAATGTTCAGAATGATGATAGTAATTATGTAGTATCTTATGTCTCATTTCCTTTTTTGCGGAAAATTTTTTATTTAACAATTAAGATATGAAAAAAGAGTTTTTTCGAGTTCTAAGAAAAACTGTTGTTTTTCGGTAAAAAAGTTTCAAACAAAAGTTGTGCGCATTTAAAGTACCTACAAAATGAGCTAAGGCTCTTCCAAATCGTATAATTTGTTTGTTGATTATTGCAAAAAAACCTGCCAAAATGGCTATTTTTTCAATTGTTGATAAATAATAAAAAAATATATTGCATTAATTTTATACTACACCGAATGGAGTATCTCGTTGCGTACAATAGGTATGCAAAATTTCAAGTAAAAATATTTATTAGTTTCTTGCACAGTGAATTTGTTTATAATATTTTATGTTTCTTTGATTGTTTATTCTCAGCGATCTAGAGATTGTACAGTGATCTGCGTGTGCGCAAATGAAAGTTTGAGATCTATACTAACAATAACAAAAAAGAACCAAGTTAATTGTTGATTTTAAATTATTGAAACAGGTAAACAAAGTTGTGGTTGACTTTTTCGCTATAAACAAATAGAATAACTCTTCGACAATTGTTGATATCGAAATGTCGATAAGTGAAAGTGATAGGTGAGATTTTGGCGCATGTTCTGAAAAAAAAAACAAATTCTGTACGATCACTAAAGGCTGAGATTTTTCTGCGTTGTTTTTTATGAATTATTTAAGTAGGAACTCGTAGAGAGATGGTTAAACTATTGTATGCAGCAGTTTTCAACTCAATTATTTCAAAATTGTTGATGTTGTAATAGTTTAAAGTTGCACCTATTCTAAGAGTCAGAAAGTGAGCGGCGGAGGGGGGCGTTCTTTCAGCCTGCGGGGCGCGGAAAAAACATGACTCGGAAGCTTCACATTCGTTTCGCCGGAAAAATTTGGATTATCTCGGCGACTATTGGTCATAGAATCTTTATTTATTTTATTGGACGAACATTTTTCACATACAAAGTTTTTCGCTAACATATATATTTTTGCTTAAATCTATACAAAATATACACCAAAAACTGAGGAAGATCCGACACAATCTTGGGCAAGGTTAACAAATATTACAACAAATGACATGAAAAATATACTGGGATATAGATCGGAAGACAAGAAGCAAAAGTGGATGACAGACGAGATTTTATTGCTAATGAATGAACGCCGAAAACACAGGAGCGACAGAGATAACACCAAATATAAAAGTATTCAACGATTAGTAAGATCAAAGATAAGAATAGCAAAAAACGAATAGCTTAAACGTGAATGTGCTGAAATAAAACAACTCCAGAAGCAACACGATGATCATAACCTACACAAAAAGTTGAAAGAAACCGCAAGGATATATATAGAAGGAGAAGACCAGGCGTATTGGTCAACCAAGAAAACCAGATAGTTCTTGATAGCACAGAAAAAAATAATGTGTGGGTAAAGTATGTAGAAGCACTCTTCTATGACGACAGACCTCTGGAAGCGGGTAATAGGAGTGACTGTTTAACGGACCCATCAATCACCAAAGAAGAGGTAGAAAAAGCTATACAAAATTCAAAAAACAACAAGACGACTGGCCCAGACGAGATACCGTCTGAGATATTGAAACTTCTGGATAAAAGAGGCATCGCGGCGCTTCATAAAATATTTAACATTATTTACGAAACGGGTTGCTACCGCAAACAATGGCTATGCTCTACCTTCATTCCCTTGCCTAAGAAGACCAACGCAAGAAAATGTGAAGATCGTAGACTTATTTGTTTGATGAGTCATACACTAAAAATATTTCTAAAAATAATACATCAAAGAATATATAATAAATGCGAAAGGGACATAAGCGACTCACAGTTTGGGTTTAGGCGGGGCCTAGGTACGAGAGAAGTGATAGTCGCTACACAGGTGCTTGTTCAGAACTGTTACGATCAGAGAAAAGATGTGTGCCTATGCTTCATCGATTACAAAAAAGCATTCGATCGTGTACAACATCATAAACTAATCATGCTTCTCAGAAAACTCGACATAGATCAGAAATACATCGGATGTATTGAAAGCTTATACTGGGGTCAAACCGCGCAGATAAAATCAGACAATAATATATTCAACCCGATACAAATCCAAAGAGTAGTGCGACAAGGGTATGTGCTGTCTCCTCTCCTATTTAACCTTTATTCGGAAACAATTTTCCAGGAGGCTTTGGAAGATATTGAAATGGGAATTAAAGTTAACGGAATTTGGATTAATAACATCCGTTATGCGGATGACGCAGTTCTAATCACCGACAATATAAACGACCTCCAAAAACTCATCAACATAATAGGAGTGCGCAGTAAATCAATGAGCTTGAACGTCAATACAAGGAAAACAAAATTCATGATTATCTCAAGGAATCCCAATTTATTCCAAAACCCCTACTTAAGATTCAACGCAGTACCCATAGAAAAAGTAACCAAATTTAAATATTTGGGCACATGGATATTTGAAGAATGGACTTCTGACAATGAAGTAAAATGTCGCATTGTACAGGCGCGACAAGCTTTTGTAAAACTCAAGCGAGTGCTTACGTGTTCGGATTTTGACTTGAAATTAAGATTGAGGTTTATAAAAGGTTACGTATGGTCAATACTTCTTTATAGTGTGGAGGGTTGGATTTTAAAGACAAGCGCTATCAATAAATTAGAGGCTTTCGAGATGTAGATATACAGAAGAATCCTTAAAATATCATGGACAGCGAGAATGACCAACGAAGAAGTTCTCTCACGTATTGTGAAAGAACGTGAGCTATTCAACATAATCAAGAAAAGAAAGACGGCCTATCTTGGGCACATCATGCGAAATAAGAAATACCAATTTCTACAGTTGATGATTGAAGGCAAGATCGAGGGCAAAAGATTAATTGGAAGAAAGAAGATGTCCTGGCTCCGTAATATCAAACAGTGGACGGGGTTGTACGATATTCAGACACTGATACACACCGCGAGAAGTAGGGAAGAAATGGAAACTGTAATCGCAAACATTTATTAGTGGATATGCATTTGAAAGAGAATATACAAAATATTTATTCCGTTATCCGTTTCTTTGACATCGATGGACACTCATTTCCGAAACCCTTATCGGTTTCATTATTATCATTACAATTATCATCATCATTATCACTCTCATTTTCATAAACATTATTACTCGCATCATCATCATCACTCTAATCATTGACATAATTATAATCATCTTCAACATGATCATTATTATCATAATCATAATTGTTTTCTCCCCTATTACTTTCATCGTCTTTGAAAGTAATATTACAATAATTCTCGATTAGATAATCGATTACAATATAATCGTCAAATATAGTTTATTCTACATCTCGAAAAATGATAATGCTATCAACAAATGTTGCTATTTCGTTCATGCTATATATTGATCAATCTTAATGGTACATTAAAAATCAATTTAATAATTTAATCCCCCAAATTAAGAATTCATTGTTGACTACTGTAACAATTTTATACAATTTGAAAAGCACGTAAGTACGGTAAAATTATAATTATGAATACAATGTACAAAAGTGCAACAATTTGTTTAATGCTATGTTTAACAATAATTCGATTACAAAAACATATCGTCCATTGTTCGAATTTGAAGCGTCCGAGTTACGTTTTTTTCCGCGCGCCGCAGGCTGAAAGAACGCCCCCATCAACTGCTCAGTTTCCGACTCTTGGAGTAGGTGCAACTACAAATTATTGCAACATCAATAATTTTGAAATAATTGAGTTGAAAACTGCTGCATGCAATAGTTTAACCATCTCCCTATGAGTTCCTACGTCAATAATCCCAGCGATTTTTTGAGCTTCTAGTGGTCGTACAGAATTTGTTTTTGTTTTTCAAAATATGCGCCAGAATCTCATCTATCACGTCTACTTATGGGCATTTCGATATCAACAATTATCGCAGAGTTTATAATGAAAAAACCACCCAGAAACTTATTTATCTGTTTCAACATTTTAAAATCGACAATTAATTTGATTCTTTCTTGTTATTGTTAGTATAAGTCTCGTGCTTTCATTTGCGAACCTGCAGATCACTGCACAACCCCTAGATCGCTGAGAATAAACAAAGTAACATCAAATATTATAAACAAATTCACTGTGCAAAAAAACCAATGAATATTTTTACTTCAAATTTTGCACACTTTTTGTATGCAACAAGAGACTCCTTGCGGGGTAGTATAAAGTTAATTCAATATATTTTTTTATTGTTTATTAACAATTGAAAAAATAGCCATTTTAGCAGATTTTTTTACAATAATCAACAAACAAATTATCCGATTTGTATGAGCTTTAGCACATTTTATGGGTAATCTCAGTGGGCACTTTTGTTTGAAACTTTTTTAATGAAAAACAATAGCTTTTCCTAGAACTTGAAGAAACTGTTTTTCTACATATTAATTATTAAATAAAAAATTTTTCATTCATGCATTTATTATTTCTAACCAATTTTAAGAAAGAAAAAGGTTCTCAGTTTCACTAGTATATATAAAGAGTGTTTGGAAATAACAAAGAAAACTTTAGTAATGCTATATAATTAAATAAAGGTAATAAGTCATTTAAAAATGACGATATCTCGATAGTTACAGACAAATGAAGTTAAATTTTTAATTTTGCTTTCAAGGATTGTTATTTATACTTAACTTTTTTCTACGTGTATCAAGTTGATATTTGACATAGAAGAAAAATAAATTTGCTGGGAAAGACTGAGCAGAAAAATTTAGAAAGAGGACTAGGAAGTTAGTCTCAGAAAATCATTCTAAAGGTTTCTACTTAGTCTACTAACAATAAATTTTTCCAGATGCTAATTCCGCTCACCTATGAGAACTATTATTATTTTTATTCAAATAAATGAAATTGGAAACAACAAAAACAAACATCACATCTTCATTCAAAGCATGTTTATTTACAGTTTGTTCCAATCATCAATTTACGTTTTAACAAAATAATAATTATTTTTATATAAATATTATTTTATTAATTCAGTGTTTAGTTTAAATGTCGCAAAAGCTTCATAGGAAATTTATTACATTTATTATTCAAAATCGCTTTTTATAAATTTAAAGCCGCTTACATCTTTTTGATTGTGAGCCACTGTAAGTAAACTGTAATCCCATCAAATATTTTACACATTTCTGAAAGCCTTTTAAGTGGAATTTAAATTTAAAATGTTTCGTTGTTCTCTGTTGGGCTTGGTGTCAGTTAATATTAATTATAACATAATGTAATTTTATAGACAGGTCGTATGATAAAGTAACCTATTTTACATACAAAGGGTAACATATTAATAAACAACTTTGACACTAATGTTTCCCATGAGTAAATAAAAAGTTAGTTAGCCTTAAATTACTGTGTAAATTACAGCTTAATTGTTCTTTAAGGGGATCACTTTTAATTAATCGTTAGTTTTTTTTTTACAAACTTTATGCTTACAGTTGTATGGGGTGAGTCAACGATAGGATGAATTAGGTTTATGCCTTTTAGGTAAATTTTACGAGGAAACTATGTTTACAGCATTGTATGGTTAGCTGATACGCACATTTAGAAAACAATAGGACACTACAAGGTGTGCCAACAAACGAGGACAGCATAATTTTTTAACGCCAATTGTTAATGATTTCATATATGTATTAACTTTTTAAGATAAAAGTAACATTTTCAAACATCTGGTCAAATCGTAAACACCATTTTTTTTTTATCTTGAGACAACGGATTATCGCGGTGAGATCACATTTTTCCAAAAAATATTTTATACAAAAATTATAGGGTTGATTTTATTCTTCAAGGTCATTTGAAGATCAACTTTAGAATTAAAAATAGAACTCTCCATTTTCGACCCCGGAAATGAAAAGGACAGGAAATTTTACTATAGGATACGACCTTACCTCAAGATGAATGTCAGATATCAAATTTCAATATCAAAACAAAAAACGCGGTTTGTTATATATGTAATTCTTCTTTCAGGCAGAGAATATGAAAAATATATGTACAAATAGTTTATTTCCTGCAAATATATGTACAAACAGATTATTTCCTGCAAATATCGCTCTGGTCCTCTCACCATAAAAATAAACTGTTTGTACATATATTTTTCATATTCTCTGCCTGAAAGGAGAATTACATATATAACAAACTATTTAAATACGGCAGAAATTAGCATCATTTCTTACTGAAATTTTGATTTTTTAAAAATTTCACGTTATTCCGTTGATTCATAGATGTCGTTCGACTGGCGATATTTTTCAGTCTAATATCGAAGTTGGTAGATGGCAGGTGTAATATTCTGCCGACATACCTTGAAATTTATGGTTCATATATCAGTTATTTCCTGCTAATGTTGCTCTCGGTCCGATACAGCTCCACTGACGAGATCATGAGGTGATCGAAACGCGTATGGAGAGAGGACCAGCGCGATATTTGCAGGAAATAATCTGTTTGTACATATATTTTTCATATTCTCTGCCTGAAAGGAGAGTTACATATATACCAAACTATTTAAATACGGCAGAAAGATTTTTTTATTTCTTACTGAAATTTTGATATTTTGAAAATTTCACGTTACTCCGTTGATTCACAGATGTCGTTCGACTGGCGATATTTTTCAGTCTGACATCGAACTTGACCTTCAAGGTCAATTTCAAAATTTGAAAAAGAAATCCCCAATTTGAATCCCGGGAATTTCACAGCAATTTCGTCAACAGATATGACCTTGATCTCAAGGTCATTTAAGGGTCAAACAAATATCTTCAACGTCATAATTTTATAAAATGTTTCATACTAAAGTTGTAAGATTGCAAATTTGCTATAACTTTACCTTAATCTTGATCGTCAGGGCAATTTGAAGAAATTCATTTGTGCAGTGTTGTTAGGAAAAACTGTACTTAGTACGACTATATGCATGATTAGCTACTTTTAACACTACCCAGGAATAACGACGTGGACGTAGTAGTTTTTGTTCTCTTGGGAGTGCTTGTTTTCGGTAAGGCCCCTCGCCTCTCACCACTTAGGATGCTTGTTTTCGATGAGTCCCCTCACCTCTCACCTTCGGGGTGCTTGTTTGCGGCGAGTCCATGCGCCTTTCACCATCGTGGTGCTTGTTTTCGGTGAGTCCCCTCGTCTCTCACCATCCAGGTGCTTGTTTTCTATTTGTTTCATTAAGTGCACAGTAGGGTTAGCTCGGCAATTTTTCTACACTGGTATTGATTTGAAGGCCCGAAGAAAAGAAAAAATGCTGTCTTGAGCGAGCAGAGCAGAGTTGGAAACTAGAGGTGGCACCAGTTAGCAAAGTGCTGAGCTAGCTCCTATGCCGTAGAGTAGGGGTGGGTATTTATTTTATAGGCGCCACCTAATTTTGGCTGGGTACACTCGGAACCCCCCCCCCACGTTATTGCTCGGGCCTAGCGTCCAACCCAGCTCTATATCTTGCTGCAAAAAAAAAATAACAAAAATAAAAAGAAAGAGGTAACGCACTGCGAAACTGATAAGAAGTTGCGGAATAAATTAAACTCAAAGAAAATGTTCAAAAAAGAAATGTTTATATTAATACCCTAAATTTTGATGATAGAGAAGTCCTAATTGTTGGTCGATCTAGACTTCTAGCTCCGACCGATTTCATTCCCTTACCCAGAGGGTGGATACGGGTATACTACAACCCCAGAGGGTGGATCTGAGTTGTATCCCTAAAGGTGAACTGGCTTATACCCCTAAGGGTGGATATGAGTTGTTTTTTGACCCCAAAGGGTGGACCTCGATTTTCTGGGGTACCTCGATAAATAGCTAAAAAACTATATCCACAAATCACCAGAACACTATCGAGGCACGAAAAAGAAATTTTCCACCAAAAACCCGCAGGATGGCGGCAATAAATCAGGATGGAAATTTCTCGACTCAACAATGCAAAACTTCACAGGAAAAAGTAGGATTGACAGTTAAATTCTCATCATTTTATAGGAAGGCCGAAACCTGCGCTGTTTTCGCTTCTTTTTTCCTCAACATAAGGCGCGAGACAAAAGGGGCCATAAACAAGTAGCAATTCGACAAAAGAATGACAGCTCAAAATAGTGGGCTTAAACAGCATTGCTAACTAATAAGTCGTTGACATTTCCGACTCAAAATTAAATAGGACTTCATTGTTGATTCCTAAAATAGGAAATACGAATTTTCTCTCAGCCATTAGCAACACGGTATTAGTTACTCACCCAAATTTCCTCCCAAAATGCAACGGCCTAAAAGGATGCAAATTTGCCTAAACGTCAGCTGAAAAGGTCACATAACCCCAACAAAAATGTAAACAAACCCTTGAAAATACTTCAAATAAAAATTCGGAAAACTGTGACTAAGACAGATAAATGTAACAATTTAATCCGAAATAATCAGCACAAAAAAAATGATATCTTATAAAAAGGTAAATACCAACATTCAATTTAAATACAGGGTGTCTCAAAAGAAAGTTCACATTTAAAAAATCGATTTAAAAAAAAATCAGGTCTTTATTGAAAAAATGTTTATTACATATTAAAATACATTGTTTGGGAATTTATTTTTTAAAAATGCTATCGTCCAAATGTAATCCGTTGCGCTCACGGCATTCATTTAATCGAGCACTAAAATTGCCCATGACGGCTCGGCAGGTATTCTCCGTGATGTCTGCCATTTCGTTGCGGATATTTTCTTTTAATTGTGCCAGGGAAGTCGGTTTGTTGGCGTAAACTTTTGATTTGACATAACCCCATAGGAAAAAGTCCATAGGTGATAAATCAGGAGTGCGTGGAGGCCAACTTATGTCACCTTTCTTTGAGATCAATTTGCCAGGAAAAATTTCACGCACTCGTGGCAGAGACATGTTGCTCCGTCTTGCTGGAACCATGTTCTTTGGTTATAGCCAGGAAAATTTTTCAGTTCAGGCACGAAGAAGTCGTCTAACATCTCCACATACCGCTCTGAAGTCACTGTTACTGTGCGTTCCCTTTCATCTTCAAAAAAGTACGGGCCGATAATTCCTCGCGCCGACATCGCAGCCCATACAGTCACTTTAGGCGAATGTAGAGGTTTCTGATGTTTGTGTTTTGGATTGTTTGCACTCCAATAGCGGCAATTTTGCTTATTTACATGACCATTAAGATAAAAATGGGCTTCATCCGAAAAGAAGATGTTGGTAAACGTTGAAAAGCGTTCAGTCATCTGGTTTACGAAGTCAAGCCTCTGACCAGCATCCTGAGGCTTCAATTCTTGCACCAACTGAATTTTATAGGGGTTCAGCTTTAAATATTTGTGTAAAATGCGGAATAATGATGACCTATGCACATTTAAAGCAACAGCACGCTTACGAATCGAAACGTTTGGGTCGTCACGAACAGACTGAGTAACACTCTCTACGTTTTTGACCGTTCTTGAAGACCTCTCACGCCCGGATTTTGGTTTATCTAGTGTTGAACCGGTCTCTTCAAACTTCTGGACCCATTTTCCAATAAGCCGAGCGCTTGGCGCATCATTTAAGTGACGAGTATGTCGAAGATTGCAGAATTTTCTACGCGCTACAGTCACCGAATTACCGTTTTTGAAAAACTCACGTACGCACAAAGCACGGTCCGCTCCCGAGAAACGCTCCATAGCGACTAAATTCCCAAGAGCCAGGCTACCAATTGACATACCCCCCGCGCCGCTCGGAATAGTTGCGTTCACGCAATAAGCAAAACAAATGTGTACTTTCTTTTGAAACACCCTGTATAAACAATCTAAAACAGTGATGTAGAGTTTCCGACCTAAAAATTAAAATTATGAAAAAATTTTAATTAGGGCCGTATTTATTATAGGCAAATTACTGAAAGATAAAGCAAATAATTAAGTTGAGAAGAAAATTTGCATGGGAGTGAAATTTGGAATGGCTCAAAAAGCAATAGGACTCAAAAATGCAACGAATATTAGGCTGTTATACGAAGGAGAAATGAGAAATGCTCAATAACAATGATATAATGCTGCCCAAAACGTGAATCTTAGCAAAAAGAAGTTAAATGAATCAAATTCACCATAGTAAATTTAAAATAAATTTTTAACCGTGACAGAGCTCATTATTTAATAGAAACAAAACAACTCCTTGAGCAAAATTGTTTCTCAATCAAAATTTAAATATTCCATTCCACACTGCTTAAATTTTATATAACGAAATAATAGTTTAAGCCACTAATAGGATTACTATTCTAACTTTCGTAATTACTTATATTACCCCACAACTTGATAATTTTAGGTTACGTAAGAATTTTTATTTTGCACACGGGTTGAAATAATATGGAGTGCTGATCCTTAATTTGCTCGTAAGTCATTAAAAGGTTAGTTAACGTAATCCATTGCCGTGTAGGGTAAAGCAAAATGGTTGTTGAAGGACCACCTTTTCATAATCCCATTATATATGACCCATCCTTTATCGGATTACGAATATGGGTCTTCATAACATACTCAAATAAATCTGTGGAAGAAGTAAATGTAGGTTATTTTAGAAAATTATTTAAATTTTACTAACTTTGTTTATTTAAATTTATAGTTGACCTAATAAAATTGTATAATTTATAGTTAATTAATTGATATTTTCGCTTTCAAAAAGTCCCTTCCGATCGAGCGCCACTCTGAATGAATCATTAGGCTGATTTTGTTTTTAGCTATTTGCTGAGCCTTTGTCTGAAATTTGTAATTTATACATTAAAAAATGTACTTTACCAGACCTGTGAAAGAATACAAAAATTTGTCTAGTGTTTAAAAAGGGTGATAGAACCAGTGGCGAAAATTATCACCCGATGGCAATAATGTGGTTCTTTGCAAATGGGTCTAAATGAGACCTTTAGGAACAAATATCTTTTTACATGATGGTTATGATGGATCAGCAATATGGTTTTACTTCTGGAAAGTTTGGAAAACTTCATAAATTCACAAAAATTTAATTTATTTTTTTCTTGTTTATCCGATCGAGTATGATACTGTAATGGAACAAATATTAATTATTTTACACTGTTCAATGTGAACTATATTCTATTAAAATGAGTAATTAAGTAATCACTCTGTGTTTTTTCCATGGGAACAAGGTGGTATACACTTTTTTATTACTATCCAAGAAAGTCTAAAGGAATCGAACTTAACTTTTATTTTCTTTGTCGTTTAAATGTTTTCTTAAAAATATATAAAATCAGTCAATTTATGAAGACTTAAAGTAAAAGATCCTCTCTAAGATTTGTCTATAAATCTGTCGAAGAAATCCTGCCCTAGTTATGTAAATAAAACCGGAGAGATAAGGGAAGTTTTTAACGTGTGTAATATGAAATACCGTTAAAATGTATTAAAATAAATATTGAAGGATTTTCCCATTATTAGGAAACAAAAGAATGATCAAATAAACTCACTATAATAGAAATATATTGTTTGACAATTTGTACAAAGAATTTGTAAAATAACTGTTTTTTCTATTCACAAAAAATAACGAGTTAAGATGTATATTACCACAACAGCTAAAAAAAAGTCAAGTTTTTTTCACGGTCTTTATCATATATTCTTTTCGTTATAGAAAGACGTAGATTAGTTTGTTTTACTATTCTTTTATTCAAAAATTATGATTAAGATTGTCAGAGGCCAATTCGGGAATAAAGTATCGGGCGTAAAATGGCTGACGCCCTCTGGGACAAACTATTCGAACTATTAGGCTATGAAATTTACAGTTACAGGGATAGATGTGGGTACAGAGCGTACAAATGTGGCCTTTTAAGGAGTACTAAACTCTAGTTTCAGTCTGGAAACCATTAAAGTCGGTACCGTCTTTTAAGAGCAGAGTCGTAGAAAATTATGTGACGGGAATATTCGTCGGAAAAGAAGATTTTTTTGGTTTTGTTTGGTTTTTCATTTAATTTGGGAGTAGTCGAGCATTTCACCATTTTAATACTGTTTAATTAAGAAATATAAATAGCTGTTTTTTTTGCGTTTTATTTTTTTTTTTTCGTTTAATGTTTTAGTAAACTATTTATACGTGTTTTATTTAAAATTGGGTTTTACATTTTTGTTAATAGAACGGCCAATAAGATCAATTATGTAAGTTACTTCGTAATTGTTATTTGTTATTAGTTTAAGTTTCTCATTATAAATAATTCGTTTTTCTATTTATTTTTGTTAAAAGACTAAGTGTTTTGGGAAATTTATTTTATTTAATTTAATTAAAACCCTTCACGCGACTAAACTCGTAGACGTACTGCTGTGAGAACTTTAAACAAGAGATGTCATCTGACCAGTTAATAAGCGGCCTTGCCTAAGTCCTGAAGTTCTGAGGTATGGTGGTGATAATCTTAAATAACCGTAGTTGTTTGGAATTAAAGCTTTAAGAGAGAAGATGACCGTCCAGACTTCCAGAGTGTATTTGTTATTGTAAAATTTAATTATAGGGTTTCTAAAATAGCTGCTAATATGTGACAACAGGATGATTATAGATGGGACAGCCAACGATACCACAGTATATCATTGACAGGAGTCTATGGTCAAATTCTGTCACAATACCATTGAATAGGTCTTTAAGAAACCAATTAAATATGTATAAAATATTTTTTTTAGTTAATCGTCTTATTCACGAAATATCAGCTTCAAAGTTTGCTTACAGTTATTCCTATTTTATAAGTGTGGATTTGGATTAATGCGCCTGGACAGCACACGCTTTCAATTTACTCAACGGCTGAAAATTGACGAAATTTCAGAAAAAACTTACATACCGCGATAATAATGCTACGGAGCCCTTACGTAATGCGTATCCGACAAGCACTTGACTTGTCTTTTATTTATAAATATTTTATAGGAATAAGTTAATGTAGTGACTTTTACTTATTAAATTACACTAATCATCAAATCAAAAAAAAATTGCGATTGATAATATAATGGCTGTCCGTGGAAGTTCAAAGAATCCTGCTTGCAGATTCAACAATGAAAATTTTCTACCACATACAAATTTTGAGTTATAGAATGTATCAGTGATTTTTATTTAATACAAACATTTTAAAACAAGATATTTTAAGGATAATAGGATTTATTTACAAAAATGTACATGAAAATACATTTATAGTAAGTCTTTTGTACATAACATTTTTTGAAAATGTTGACTTTCGTTTATATTCCTGATCGCTTTCTCTCATTAGAAACTAACAATAATCCCCCATCATTGCTGGATACCATCTGCCTTGGTGGCGTTGCTCCATTGTTACTATGTCTTGGAGAAAACTTTATCCATGTTCGTCACTAACCGCACCCAAATTTTCTAGGAAAAAATTAAATGGATGTTCAAGAAGTGTATTTTAAGAGACATGCGACAGCCCATTTCGAAATAGCCTTTCTACAAGCTTTTTGTAGTTTTCCACGTTTTTGATTCCTAAAATCTCCGAAACAATTGTTTTAAAAGAACACCATGCAGCTAATTCGACATCACTAAATCAAACTGTTGATCCCTTAGTATTTTTCTAATTTGTGTTCCAACAAATATTCCCTCCTTAAACTTAATATCACTTAGTTTAGAAAAAATTTGTTTATGGTATTTAAACGCATCTCTTTCTTTATCTAATGCCCTAACGAAATTATTCTACCAAATTACTTTTCTTTGTGTACCTTGACAAAATAAGTTCAAAGCTTTCACAATTATATATATATATATATATATATATATATATATATATATATATATATATATATATATATATATATATATAACTTTTCTGGCTAGCGTTTTCCTTATAAATTATCGTATGACTGCTATATCAGATTATTAAAAAGATAATATATTGTAACATTGTTTCTAGTACTAATTTCCATTAGTCATTATCTTAACGCGACTTTAATCACTTCCTTATAATGAGTTTTTATGGGTATATTTATATTAATTATTCAATATTCCGTTGCCTTTTTTTTAAAAAAAAAATTGATTACAAGGCCTCAGTTTTTATTAAATATAAATATAATATCAATAAAATATAATATTATATATTTCTTTCTTATGCAAAATTGAATGTCTGTATTAAAATGTAACGGTTTATGCTAAATAATGCCGAGTTGTAACTCATTTTTCACCTGTTCGACAATAATACGTGTTTAACTTAAATACTCATGAGAAAATAACATACAGATATATACTTTATTTACCTCTTAATCTTAATTTATGTATGATAACATGACATCTTTTTAAAAACCTTCACATTTTAAATGTAAAAATATTAAAAGTCAGTTTTCTCAAAAAACTCCATCGATTTTTTTTTTGATTTTTTTTTTGCGATCAGAGAACATTACAAATTCGGAATCTAAAAAAAAATAAAAAGAAAAACCTTTAATTTAACGTTAATTTAAATTCAGTATGTGATAGGAACAGTTGTCTCCCAGAAATAAATAATTTTTTTTTGCCGTTTTGGAAATAAAATAAGACAATTAGTTATTATTTGCTTCTACAAATTATTTCTATAATCATTTGATACTAGAATATCAAAGAAAAATTTCAAATATTAATTCTGTTACGAACATTCAATCACTAATAACTATTTTCAATTTTATTTAAGCACTTTTTCTGTATCTATATATAATATTTCGTTTTATTAAAATTAATTAATTCACCTTTGTGGAGTCATATTCAAGTCTTTTTAATCCCTTTTTAATAGGAGTATTGCTCTTAAAATGAATTTCATACACACAGCTTTTAATTTATTTACGCTGTATTTTATCCTGAAAAACACCAAGCATTTTTAATTAATTATTTGCAACATACAGGAGATACATGTATTTTACTGAAAAATATGAATAATAAAAAAATATTATATTTATAGATATATTAGTAGTATTAGATTGTACATATCTACAGTATCCAGAACAATAACAACAATTCTGATAACAAATTTACTTTGACAGTGTATCGTGATTTCGTAAAAGCATCTGAAAGTATCAATCCGAAAGCATTGAGTGAAAAACTTGATTTCCAAATATTTTATAATAATTCGGAGGTGGTTTCGGATAGTTTGTTTTATATCGGACTTAGTGAGGTTAGAAGACGAGGCGAGGGTCTCACAAAACTTAAATCCCAGTAATACTTCTCACTTCACTGCACTATGCGGGGATTTTAATGCAAAACTCTGATGAATTTGAGATTTGTATATGAAACTTTGGATTTGTGGAAACAAACGAAACAAGTTAAATGTAACTGAATTTTCTCTCCAAAAACAATTAATTTCTGATAAACAATTTCTTTTATAAAAAAAAACTTTAGAAGACAGACATGGGATTGCTCAAACGGATTAACCAGAAATTATATGGATTTTATTATAAATGGCAAGTGACAAATAATTAAAAACATAACAGTCACCATTAATAAGTCCACAATAGGTAATATGATGAAATCAAAAATTCAAATAAATCTGGGTAAAGAAAGTGGTGACGAAACCAATCAGAATGACTAGGAAAAATCAATAGATGATGGTTAAATTGAAAGATATTTTACCGATCTGATGGAAAATACCAGTCAGTTGGATTAAAATGCTACAATAGTTGACACTCCACAGAGAGTTCAAGAAATTTGCTTCCCTAAGATAAAAAGCAACGAAAGGATTTGTCTAAAGATGAAAAAGAGATATATGACGAACGATAAGAACCAATAGAAAAAAAAAACTAAATGACTATGGGAATCTCTAGGGCAATGAAACATCACATCAGGCACTGTAATACAAATGACAAAACAAAAAATCGAAAAAAAAAGATGTACGAAAAGTATGCTAAGTACGATTGAAAATAAAGGACAGGAAGTGGTTCAACTCAAAAATAAACAGGAAATACTGGCATTAAATCGAGAGGTAACACAACCTAGTTTAAGAATTCTATTCAACATCAGACAAAAGAGACAGTAGATCTGGAGTTTTTATCATTAAAGGTGGGTAATATTAATTAGGGATATCAGGAATTACCTAAAATCACTTCCAGAGATTTGTCATTGGTCTTGAGAAAGTATAAACATAACAAAGCACCAGGCAAAGACAACATTGTTTCGGAAGCAATATAAATGGAAGGTCCATTTCTACTAGAGAAGATCAAAACTATTTTTAATCTTTATCTATATAACAGCAACATACCACGTTCACCATACTAATATAATTTTAGAAGAGAGACAAAATCAACATCGAGGATTATAGACCAATAAGTCTTTTGAGTCACCTTCACAAATTATTCACCAGAATAGTTGCATCGACACTACAAAAAAAGTTGAAAGCTGGTTTTCGCTTTGGTTACGATACAAACAATCATCTGCAAACTGTCAAAATGCTGTATAGAATATAACAGACTACTCGCCTTTTTTGACTTCCACAAAGCGTTTGATACAGTCAAATTAAAAGCTGTCATGGAAGCTTTACAAGAATACCAAGCCTCTTATATATTTCAAATAAATATATAACGTATATAATAATGTTACGACGACTGTAAAAGTGCTCGAAAATACCAATTGCATCTCAATTAGACGAGGTGTATTATCATTTAACCGAAACTTATCATAATTATGCATTCAAAAAACTTGACTGGGGAAAACGAGACATTAGCATAGATGAACAACAATTTACCCATCTCATATTTGCGAGTAAAAAGTACTTATATTGGATGATCATGGTAAAATTAAAACAATGCTACAGGAACTCCAAACTACCTATCCTAGTGTCATTTTGTACATCAGTTTCCGCAATGCAAAATGTATGATCAGCTTAATGAATACGTAAAACTAGGTGGCAACGATGCTGATTTAATTGAGAACTATACTTACTTAAATTGAGAATTGAGAATAGCAAGAAACCACCAGACCTGCGAGTTGAATAAGAGAAATTCTATCTAATTGGCAGCTTACGATAAATTAGCTGATGTGTTTTAGAGTGATCTTCCAATGTGTCTCAAAAGAAAGGTATACAATCAATTTATTCTATCTATTGTGACGTGCGACGCAGGAACATTAACATTAACTCCCCTAAATTGTACAGCGTAGAATCGGAAGAACAATATTCAGTTTGTCACTCCGATACAATATTAGAAATGAAAACCTAACACTAAGAACAGGAGTAATTGATATTGTAGGGAGGATATACTATGTCAAATAGAATTAGGCAGATTACACAGTCCAAATCACAAACGACAGACGGACAAAGAGACTGCTTAAGTTGCGCTCAAAAGCAGACAAACGGAGTAGAGGAAAACCACCTGCTCGATGGTCCAATAATATCAAGAGAGTTGCTGGTAATTAGATTCAAGCAGCACGAGATCAAACAAACTGGAGATCAAAGAATATATTCAGCAGTGGATACAAAGGGCTGGATGATAGTGTGATGCATGATATTTTGAAGCTTATTTCGTATTTTGTACCTTTCTGTAAAAAACTTGATTGATTGAGTTATATGTAAGCTCTTACACTGCAGTCTGGCTTATTTATGTTGGCCGTTATTTCTGTTATTTGTAAACAGGTTGATTGTCTTAATTAAGTTCAGAATATGATTCATTAGATCGTGCTCTGCACAGTGGCAATGCGGGAGGACGCCTACAAGTCTCTTTATGAAAATGAATAAAATAGAAGGATCAAGACGACTGCAAAATAGTAGGGCGTATTAAAAAATCTGCAAAGGAAGGTCACATATTCTTAGTTATGCAACTAGCTCCGTGTATAGCCTTTCAGACCTCGTCTACATGTTGTTTCTTACTTATAGATGGCCATTTTGTATAGATGTTTCCTTAAGCTACAGTAGCCAGTTATCAATTATGTCACCTATTTAATCTACTATCTGCATAGGCGCGAAATATCGCGGCTTAGTTTGCTCAGCAATAGTTTTAAACAACAACAAACTTTAAGGTTAGAACCGACTCGACCTTTCTTACAAGAGAGTTTTACCTCAATAAAGCCATTTTTAACCGATATAAATTGTTGAACCTACCCCAATTTTCTTAGTAAATTTCATAATTTCTTGAAATAATTTTAAAATTTGGTATTTTTTCCATTGTTCTGAAGACTTGTCACTTATCATGGTGTTGAATTAAAAATCCCTGTATCTTTTTCCGTGATTTTTTTAGACGTTTTTCTAGGGAGAAGAAAAAGAATAGATTGATAAGAACGACATTTTCTTGAAGAGTGGCACCTAGAAAAGTCGTATTGCATTTTTGCTAGTTTAAATGAGAATAATTCGAGTCGTAAATCAAATTTTAGAGTACAAAGTTACTTTGTATACTGATGTTAATTTGATCAATTCTGGGAATATACCCGATATACAGTTTTCCATTTTTCTTCTTTTCAACACGAAAAAGCCACCCAACACCACCGGCCTATTTTTTTCTCCCTCCTCTTTTACGCCCATTTTTCTCATTATCGTCGAGCTTTTTTCCTGATTCCTCTACGACACCTGCCTGGCATGTTGTACGTACCAGACCACATCCTAGTTTCGAGTAGTCCAGAGCCAACCAAATTTTACTTCAACGTCAGGACTGAAGCCTCTGTTATTCAGGTTTTCTGTGTCTATGTCGTCCCAGGGAAATATTGACTTAGTAGTTTTCTCTCTTTTTTTTTATATAACTAATTGATAATAAATATATTTACCTTTTTAAGAACTTGTTAGTGTTTCCTCATATGGTACAATTAATTAAATTATGCAATCATATGTAGTTGATATCTTCATTTATGTAAGAGGCACCCTTGCGAACTCTGGTAAGCAGGCCTATTTACACGGGTAGAGTGCACTCAGTATTTTCACATTATTCATATATTTAATTATTAACATTGTATCACTTTATATTTATTATCACAGCCAAAAATAATTGTTTAGGGTATAATTTTGTGTAGTAAATTAATCATTGAAAGTAAACTGTCAAAAACTACCTGGTTGAACAACTGACCATTCCAAGCACATTCTTTTTAAACAGAACAGCTACAGCTGTGCTACTCTCGAGAGTTAGTCAAATTTAAGCTGCGAGGAAAATGTAATATAGATCTTTAAATTTTTTGAGTGTTTTCTTGGCATCACAAGACGACAGAGTTCTATTACACTTTCCACTATTGTTTTTCTCTATACTCCTCCGGACTCTTTTCACCTTCCATAAAAATGGAGAAAAAAATTAATAAAAACTCTACTTGGTTAAAATATACGCTAGTCTCCAACGGCTTTTTTTTAAGATAAGAACGTTTTTTTCTTAATTAAAGCATAAAATTTTACTAAATTAACATACATAAAAAACTCGCCATAAAATAAGATTTTTTAAAACACCATTAACATAATGCTCCTTTTTTCTAAACTCCTTGGCTGTAGCAGCTTTATTACCGCGAGTCAAATAAATTTATTTAAAAAAGTTTAGAACTTTAGCACCAGCTAATATTAATTAAGTAATTAAATAATTTTATAGTATATAAATCAGTTGATATGCTCAAAAGCACGCAATCTAAACGGTTTAAAATGAAACTCGATTAGCATGATACATTTGGTGTACTATGTAAGCCTTAAAAAGTCAGTGATTCCAGGACCGATTTAAGAATTTTAAAACTTTTACAATTACTCTCAGCGGTTGGGCGTGAAAATCTGTCCTAGTGACATATTCTGAATTTTTCTTTTATAAATAATGATTTTACAAAGAATGAAAATTTTGTACTATTATGGATAAAAACTGTAATTAATAATACGTCCTTAATTTTCGGATGTATATGCAGACCACCTACATATAAAATTTCTTATTTCTTGGCTGACCATGAAAATACCATATTTTCACTAATTTCTTTAAATAATAAGATGTTGTGCACGGGATATTTAATGTAAATTTTTTAGATGCATTTTTAAGCGGTGTGGCACAATTTTATTCTCTAATACAGTCTGTGGAACTTACTCAATTAATTAATAATCCTACTCAAATATCATGCGATTCTGTCTCGCTTATTGAGCTTTTTTAATTTCCGATTCAGATTCAGTTATACATTGTGATACTTTACCGGTCCCACTAATGTCGGACCATGAGTTTACATTTTGTTAGTTTATATTATCAAAAATATAAAACGAATTATTTTTAAAGAATATAGAAATCTAAAAAACATAAATATACCACAATATGGCTGATTTTGACTCAATTTGATATTGAAGATATAAATGATGAGATATAGTTTATTAACTTCAATAAAGCTACCTTGCCAGATCTTCATGCTCCCATGAAAATAGCTTGGTTCACCAAAAACAATTATCCCCGGATAACTCAGGATATTAAAAAGTTCATGAAACTTGAAAATAATGCTTTGATTAAATTTAAAAGAATATAAAATAATCAACACTATGAATATTATAAATTTCTTTACAACCTCGCAAATCTAACTATTCGTAACAAAAAAAAAGCCTATTTGGATGCGAGGTTACAACTATCAAAAGACGTGGCGGGAATTGAAAAAATACATTATAGCAGTTAGTAATAGTAAAGTTGAATTCCCCGAAATCTTAAAGATCCTAATGGAATAAACAGATTTTTTAGATCTTCTATATCCGATTCAATGAGACATAATAATGAACTTTTGAATATAAAGTAATAACTGAGCTGAAGGTGGAAAAGATAATTTCTAAAATAAAGTCTAAACCGAAGGGTCATGATGGATTGAGCATTGATCTAGTCAAATCAAGTCAATGTGTATCCAGAATGATGAAAGAAGGCTCTGCTTGTTCTGATGCCAAAAGTTAATGGTCCCCGTGAATTTCGGGATCTTCAACCTATTAATGTATATCAAAAATACTTGAAAAAATAATCAACAAACAACTTATAGAACGTAGAATTTAACCGAATACTGCCTGATGTCACTGATGATATATTTCGGGCGATTAATTCAGGAGAAGTAACAGTCTTGACACTGCTTGACTTTTCAGTCAGTAACAGCGCACTATATCGATCGTAGTGATCATGCCTTTGTATTTTTATATGTTTTCGGGAAGGTCGAAAGCAGTGCATTAAACTGGGTAGCGAAATGTTAAGAAGAACTACCCATAAATTCTGGTGTACCGCAATCTACACTTCGCGTTATAGTTCTAGTGGCCTTCCTTTGCAGACCGAAAAGTTTGCCAGAATGTGACGAATATCCCCATATAAGAATTCCATATGATAGATGGGAGTGGAGGAAGCCGAAATAAGTGCTCATACGTTTTTCATGCTTTGCTACTTGCACCAAATTTCTCAAAAAGAAACACATTTTTTTGAACGTGTTCATCCCATAACAATTTTTGATCCATACGCAATCCTAAGAATTTAACGGTCTGCCGATAACCAGTCAGTTATTTTTGAAGAATTGGACATTTTTAGTTTTTTTAACATTTAGACATAACTGGTTAACATCAAACCATAGCCAGGCACTCGACTGCATCTCACGCATTTCAAACTGAAGGTCATAAAATCGGAGTCCCTATTAGCCAAGGTTGTGTCATCGGCATACAGGATAACCTCTGAAGAAAAGAGGACACTATTCGGTTGATTGTTTATATATTCTGAAAAGGATACCCACAACACCGGTCTCTGAAAGATTATCATTATAATAAACATTGAACTCTATTTTGTAAATAAGACTTAATTAGAGAGAGACTTGAAGAACCAAAACCATAGTATTTCAATTTTGTTACAAGAATATCATGCGAGATGCAATCGAAAGACTTGCTGAGATCATAGAATTTAATCTCAGCGATGCCACCACTCTCAAATTCAAACACAATAGTATCCACCAAATTAAGAACAGCCAATTTAGTGCCCCTTCCCTCCCGAAAACCAAACTAAAAAATTCTCGAAAAAAATGTCATGTATGCTTTCTACGTAACCTTCCAAGAACTTTGCAGGAAGCTTATGAATAAATATTTTAAAGAATCTCACTTAATCATTCATAAATAATTCCGAGAAACATAAAAAAAGGTTGCATGGAAGATTAACTTGAAACTAACTGTGAAAGTTTCGCGAAACCTTTCCGCAACTTGCTGGAAAATATCATACACTCTTCCAAGAAAAGGAATTGTAATCTACTAATTAAGAAAACTGGATACCTTAGCGTAACTGTTCACTAAGATTTCAAGAAGAGTTCGCTATGCCATACTGATATTTTCAAGAAAACTTTCTGTAATCGTCCAACAAGCTTCTTAAATCTTTGGCGGATAATATATATATATATATATATATATATATATATATATATATATATATATATATATATTTATACATATATTCTCTGAGAGCCTACTGCAAACTTCATGAAAGCTAATGGGTAAGATGTATTTTCATATTTTCGGAAAACTTCATGTAACCTTCTTGCAAGTTTCTAGACGATCACATGCTAACTTTCAAAAAAGAAAATTGTAATCTACCAAGTAAGCAAACTAGGAAGTTTAGTGTAGCATTGCGATAGGATTTCAAGAAAAATTTTCGTAATTCCAAATTATTACTTTCAAGAAAGCTTTCTGTAATCGATCTATAACCTTTTTATATGTTAAAAATTCTACGCATCTCGTAAACATTATTAGCATTAATCTAGAGCCAAACGATAGACTAATAAGTTTTAATGTGAAAAGTCTGTATACCAATGTACCTTTATTGGAATCATTTGACATAATCTAAACTAGACCTTCAAAGGATACAACATTATCAGATCGAACAACGTTAGCACTGGACGGGGTGATGGACCATTTAGAGTGTTGCCTGCGTAGTGCTTACTTTCAAGTAAAGGACGAGGTTTATGCTCAGGACGACGATGGGTTCTTCACTCTCTCCAGTAGTTGCCAATATATATATATATATATATATATATATATATATATATATATATATATATATATATCAAATGGTTCGAAACTGCCATAGAAAGTGCAACAATGAAACCGAAAGTCTGGTTGAAATATGTCGACGATACCTTAATCGTATGGAAGGGCCATGATCAAGAACTTAATGATTTCTTGAAACATCTAAACAACATTTGGCCTACAACTAAGTTTACCATGGAACAAGGAAGTAAATGATCAATTGCACTTCCTAAATGTCATGATGAATCGTTCAAACGAAACTACTAAAAGTTCAGTATACAGCAAGCCAACACATACTGAACAATAACTTAACCATAGTTCTAATCATTCTGTTGTAACAAAACGGGGAATTATACGCAACCTCTATAATCGCGCTATATCTTTATGCAATAATACCGATTCATTGGAAAAAGAGGTAGCAAACATTAAATCCGATTTACAACAGAATGGTTATCCTTTAAAATTAATTGACGATGTTATAAATCACTTTAGAACAACGAACACTGGACAGCAAGAAACACATTCTTTCTTCACAATTCCGCACATTAAAGGAACTTCGGAGAAAATAAGATGAATTGCCAGAAGTTATAATATAAAAACAGCCTTCAAATCAAGAAATACACTTAGAGCTCGTTTAACAAAAACGAAACCAAAAAACTACCGATAAGAAAGAATGTGTGTACAAACTTTCATGTGAGTGTGGTGAAATATATATTGGAGAAACCAAACGACCACTAGAAGTTAGAATTAAGGAGCATAAAACTCAAACACAAAAAGGGGAAACGTCGAGAACAGGTATTGCAGAACACACCTGGGATAAACAACATCATATAAAATGGTATAAAGCTGCGGCAATATATATGGAACCCAACACGAAAATAAAAAAATTTATAGAACCTGCTTATATTAAAAATAATGGGATCTTCAGTAAACTCAGTATTGAAATAGCTGATCTTTGGCAACCACTACTTCGTAACATCAAATCATTGAGCTTCAATGGATACAGTCCCTATATAAGCTCGTATCCTTAAGACAAAACATTCAGTTTATACTTGATAACGATTAGAGATACAACCTAATCGAAACATCGTAAAAACCAACAAGAATAAAGACAATAAATGTTCGACAACCAAATTTTAGTCCATCTTTAACATTGTCTACAACCTTCAAACAAACATTTTTAGAACCTGACCAAATAACTTTCTGCAATCTTGAATAGAAGCTTCCATTAAGAATTCGTTAAATCAAAGTGTAAGTCTCTTATATATATTTTCTTTGGAAGCCTACTGCAAACTTCATGAAAGCTAACTTGTAGGATATAGATTCATATTTTTGGAAAGTTCCATAAAATCTGCTTGAAAGATTCCGAAAGATAATGAGTAATCTTCCAAGAAAGAAAATTGTGTAGTAAGCAAGCTACGAAGCTTAGTATAACTTTGCAGTAAGATTTTTTCGTCATTCTGAACTGATCTTTCCAAGAAAGCTTTGTGTAATCGTCCAGTAATCTTCTTTATGAATAATTTGCTACGAATTCATGAAAGCAACGTGTAAGTCTCTTATATATTTTCCTGGCTATAATCCTTGTGGAATCTAAAAGCTAAAATGTATTTCCATATTTTCAGAAAGTTTTATGAAACCTTCCTGCAATTTCCTGGAAGTCTTAAAAAGAAGCAATTGCAATGTAAAAAGTAAGCAAGCTTCTAGGGCTGTAATAAGTCAATTGCAAAGTGGTTTCCCGTTATGAATATTATTTATTTATTTTCAACTAATAAATGAACATAATTTTTAACAAATTACATTTCTTTATATAAAAGCACCTAAAAGAAATAATTTGTATTTAAAATTTAATGGCGTGCTAAATTTGTTTGTTAAAAAAAACCCTAATTTGCAAAATTTGCTTTTTAAATTCAATTCCAAACCGTATTTCTTTTTTTGCCTTGGAGCGGAGCCCCATCAGCGCCGGAAAAGAAATATCGTGTAGAAATGGATTATAAAAACTTATTTTTAAAGCTTTTATTTCATATTTATGGTGAACACAACATAATTTTACAGGCTTTTACGTCGACAAATTCTTAAAAAAAAATTCTTATTACAGTCACGCAATGCTTCCCAGAAAAGGTAGTTAAGCACAGGTTGCAGCCGTTACCTCAAAATTAAATAGAAATTGTTCTTTTGCAAATAATGCGATGTTTTAAAACCTGACAACCTGACAAAAACGAAATTTTCATTTAAACAGCTTAGATATTATCATAAAGAACATTTAAGTAAACTTTCTACACATGGATCATCGATTTTAACGGATTTTTACATAATTCCATTATTTGTTACTGAATTGGAGTGTCGCGGTTAATATATAATATTATTAACAGATTGCGTCTTGTATATACAGAAAACAAGTAGACGAAGCAATCATACGCACAATATACGAACTGAATTCCAAAAACACCATGGTAATTAAAACAAATAACACTCTAACAGAGGAAATCCCTCTATCCATAGGAATAAGACAGGGTGATAACCTAAGTCCAACACTTTTCAATGTAATCATGGACGAAATCATTGATGAGGTAAAAAGCACAAATATTGGGTACCCAATAGGACACAACACCGTTCAGATTACACGCTTTGCAGACTATGTTGCCTTGAAAGCAGATAGCGAGAACAACTTACAAAGAATGCTTTTCCATCTCATTCGAATAGCCAAACAGTATAATATGAAGATATCTGTGGAGAAAACCAAAGCAATGGTAATAGTAAAGGAACCGGTAAGATGCAAACTAATGGTTGATGACAAACATATCGAACAGGTTGGGAAGTTTAAATACCTAGGAGCATATATAACAAGTAACAGGGCAGTAACGGAAGAAGTACGCACACAGGCCAACAAAGCTACCATGATATCAGGCCAACTAAGAGACATAATCTGGAACAATAAACATATAGCGGTTGAGAGCAAAGCAAGAATTTACAAGGTCTGTGTAAGACCGATACTGACCTATGGCGCAGCAACAAGAAATGAAACCACAAAGACAAAACAAATTATGAGAACCACAGAAATGAAAACGCTGAGAATGATCACGGGAACAAGTTTAAGAGATGGAATAAGAAACGCAAAAATACGCGAGGACAGCGGAGTGGGGGATGTTGTTAAGTGGGTTCGAAACCGTCGTAGGCAGTGGAGAGATCACGTGGAACGAATGGACGATGACAGACTAGCAAAAACCGTGATGAGAGAGAAACCAAACACCAAACGACCGCCTGGACGGCCTCCCAAAAGATGGAGAGACAGCTGGATTTCGACCTCAAACGAGGATCGATGAGGCATTGTATAGATAACAGAACTTGGTTCTACCTAGAAGAAGAAGAAGAAGAAGAAGATATACAGGATAATCCAAAAGTCCCGGTACGGCAGGATCCCTGGAAAATTTCGAGTGGTAGGGGAAAGGTAAGGTATCGTGTTTAGGATTTTTACTCCTTGGGACCTCGGATTTAAGATTGGCATTGTTCTTTAAGGTCATTTTAAGGTCAAGAGCATTTTTTAAATGGAACCCTATACTTCTGATACAGAAAGAACAGAAAATTTTGCGTTCACAGATGTGACCTTTGGTGCCCTCATTTGACCTTGGGGATCCATCTAAAAGTCTAATTAAAAAAGTCTCCATCCAATAAGATAACTGAAAATTTTCGTGTGGTAGGGAAAAAGTAAGATACTGATGGTTTAGACTATTTACCTGTCTATCCGGTGATGACCTTGGATTTGACATTGGCATTGTTCTTCAAGGTTATAACATAAAAAGCTTTTTCAAATCGGAAAACAAAATCAGAGCTCTTCAAACAAAAAGGAAATTAAAAACTACTGATAAAAAGTAAGAAGTAAAGAAATGTATACTGGAAAAATTAAGAATCAACTAGAAATTAGAATTGAGAAACATAAAACTCATACACAAGAAAAGGAAACGTCGAGACCTAGTATTGCAGAACACGTCTAGGATAAACAACACTATATCAAATGGTTTGAATCTGCAGCAATATATATGGCACCCAATATGAGAAACAGAAAATTTATAAGAGCCGCTTACATTAAAAATAAAAATGAAACCTTAAGTAAACCCAGCATTGAGATACCTAATATATGGCAACCGCCATATTATGATATTAAATTATTGAGGTGTGTACGGTGAAGCGAAAACTTGCGCTTCAATGGACCCAACTCTAGTATAAGCTCATAGCCTTAAGACAAAATATTCGGTTCATGCTTGATAACGAGACAACCTATTCGAAACGTCGTACAAAGAAACAAAAATAAAGACGATCCAAATCCGGCAACCATATTTTAGTCTAATTTTATTTTTGTAAAAATTTAATTTCCACATTAGAGTTTTTATTTTTCTTTTGTAGGAAAAATTGACGATTAGGTTAAGGGTATAATAAAAATAAATATTTATATATATATATATATATATATATATATATATATATATATATATATATATATATAAATGAAGTAAAATGTGAACAGTAAATGCAAACTTCTCTCCATCATATCCTTTCTGTGTTAGAGGTTGCACAGTTAGAACAAATTGTTAGAAAACGCAATTAATCCTATTCCACCACCATCGAGATGATGGCCTACCTGTACCACCACACCGAGAAGAAAGTCAAAACTTACCCTCTCCGCCACAGAGATACGACAGAGGTACATGTTTCGTCTCTACTAGACTCATCAGGGTACCGACATGCACCTGGCTTTGGAAAAGGACAGATAATGTGGATATATCCACTGCTACAGCATCTCACACGGAGGAATCCGTGAAATCCGCATAAACATATATATATATATATATATATATATATATATATATATATATATATATATTATGTCGAATATTCTCACGGGTGTGATGTGTAATCGAAGGTTTTCGGGCATCCCGTGTATGTGCTAAGTCCCTCTCAGGACTGTAAGGCAGCTGACCTTTCGGTGAAATCTCATTCACCATTTTCAAAGCTCACTGTATGGCGTCTACGAGCGAACTGACGCCTGCGACTCCGGTGTTATCGGTACCGTGTGCGCGTCGGACGTGTTCGTTTTCCGAATGGTTCCGAACCAGGTGGCGTGACTTACTGCGCATCATCGGCCCTGTTGCCAGTGTTTGTGATTGCGTTGCCGAGCTGTAATCTCTTTCGTTACTAAGTGGTACTGGTTGATGTTTTGTAAGCAGATTTTTCCAAGTATTAGGCACACGTTGGCTATCATCTCTGCTATTTAAGTTGTTGGGCCTCTTTGCAATTTCAATAGCTTCCCTTATAACCCTTGTGGACAGGTTTTCACATCTCGATAACATTTTTGTTCCCGAGAAATTTATCTTATGTCCTGTGTTTAACCAGTGTTGGGCCAGAGCCGAAGAAGTTGTTTTTTGTTTGACAGTGTTTATATGTGAATGAGATTTCACCGAAACGTCAGCTGCCTTACAGTCCTGAGAGGGACATACATGGGATGCCCGAAAACCTTCGATTACATATATATATATATATATATATATATATATATATATATATATATATATATATATATATATAGATATATATTACGACAAAATATTAAATTTCACATTTAATATATCCCCAAACTCCCTAAATGAATTAAATAATATGGCATACAGTACTAAAACTCCAAATCGCGTTGCCGAAACGGCGAAACCCAGTCATTAAACGGCACGGAGGCGGCACTTTGATTCGGTACTGCCACGATTTCGTAGCGCGACGTCACCACTACTATAAGAGCGAGAAGTCAGCTGCAAAATTAAGGACATTAAGTGTTGCTCTTCTTGAGAAAACTCGTCCTTTTTCTGATCGAGTATAGGTCATAGGAGCCACACTGACTGTTTTATTTTTTGGTAGCTCCTGGCTCTTAAAGTAGGTTGTCTTTGACAATTCTACAGACAATAAAGATCGTGCACGTGTCTTAATTCCTAAAATAGAAATCAAAATTATCGTCGGTAAAAAAGAGAAGTTAGCGACGCGTACGCGTTACTTAACCAACGCGTCCTGACTTAAAAATAATTGCCAGAACGTGACAAAGTGGAAATAACCTCATATTGACATTGCGACTAATAGTCCGCTTCATGTTGACTAGAAATTTATGAATATCCCGATCGTGACAAATAAACCCGAGCGTGACTTGACTTGCGGAAAACAGTACTTAATGTAAAAAAAAGCAAAAATAAAGAGTTAACTAAGAGTCAAGGATGAATGTTATTTGATAACCTTTTTCTATTTTAATAATTTCTTAGAAGTGTTGCTTTGATAAATTAATACTGAATTAAATCTTCGTTAATTCTGAGCTTCACTCATTCTCCTTCTATCCCGGTGAGCGCGAAGAAAGGTGAGGCGGCTAGAGTTTTCATTCTAGTCTGGAGGTTTGGCGGGATTTCACCGACAGCCTTTCGTTTCTGTTAAAACTTTTTTTTACACAAATAATTGATATTGCGAAAATTCTTAGAATAATAAGAAATGAACTTCCTCATTTCCTGAATGATAAAACTAATCCAATAAAACCGGTGAATGCGTAAACAGGTCCATATTCTCGGAGATGAGTACAAAAATGCCGAATAATGATGAGGTGCGTTGACGTCTCGTTAAAATTCAAAAATAGTTAAAATTGCGAAAGGTAGTTGAAAGGGACCTTGGAATAAATTAACTAAAATTCGTTAAATAAAAAGGACATGATTTTTATTGACCTTGCGAATATAACAAAAAAACTCATACCCATATATATATATATATATATATATATATATATATATATATATATATATATATATATATATATATGTATATATATATATATATATATATATATATATATAAAGCTGGATATATTAGAAACTCATACGATACAAAAATGACAAGCGGTCCGTCATGGGCCGAAGGTCTCCTTCCACTACAAATTCTACGTACGTCTATGACCGCAAGTAACACGTTGAATTAATAAAATACAATAAAAACCGACTGTCGCTTTTGATGTTTTAACTTAACTAATCATGAAAGAAATGAGGTATTTTTCGGGTCCCTTCACGTAACGCAAGTTTAAATTTGAATATCGCCTTGAATTTCAAGGATTTTTATAAAAACATTAAACGATATTAACCATGGAATTCAAACCTTCAAAACTGTAATACGAATGTCTCGCACGTAACCATAAAATGATCCAGTGGTTTAGTTTGCAGTTTTATCATAACGATTTTTTTAGACTGATAAAAATACCGGGTGTCGCGTTAAGGCTATCGACCGGTTGTATTTCGGGAAAAAAATATGCCTAAATAAAGTATAATTTTATACAGGCAAATTAAAGTTATTTTTCCCAATGGGCCGTAAGACGGTGTATCTTATTATGTAAAATAGAGAAACAATAATTTCTTTAAAAAAAAAATAAATATAATGGTACCCTCTGTTGTTTTTGATATCTAAATTTGTCTCCAACTTTTAGAGTAAAGAGAGCGGTAACAAGAAGAAATACTAACACTTTGAATTGCCCTACCTTAAATATAATTAAATAAAATATTTTACTTTTCTAAATAGGTCGCAAGAGGGCGTATTTGATAACATAAAATGGAAAAACTATAATTTCTCAAAATAAAGTTCTTTATTGTTTTTGATATATACTGCTTGAGTTTTGATATTTTGATATTTAACTTTTTGTCTAGCTCTTAAATTAGAGTGAAAATGCTTTGTGATTCCTAAAGAAACTCTAAAGTTAAGCATACTAAACAACTCAGGGTAGTACTAAGTATTTTATGACCTAAGAACAGAATAAGTTTGACACTAGGCTTTTCAAGAGAATACAAACTAAAAATAATTAGATGTTCGGAAAGTGGGAGCGACGATTTATTAACATTAAGTTGAAAAAACATAAAATTGGCAACCCTTATTTATACTCTCTCAAATTTATTTACTTGTATTCTACAGTCAATGAGCTTTGATTAAATTTTATTAATATTTTATCAGTTAATCGTCAGGTGGTGTAATTTATCAAACTTATTAAGTTTTTCTAATTTCTTCAAATATTTTAATGGAAAAGGCGTCATTCATTCCAAATAACCTACTTTATAAAATTTTAATTGAGGAAAGCAAACTCGAACTCGCTTTTATTTTCAGAAATTAAAATATAAGTCAAAATCAATTACTGTTAATGTGCGGTGCGGAATTATAAGAGGTCAAATATTATCCATATTATTGACAAACTATTAAATGGTACAATTGCCTGTTCTTTTCGAAGATGGTATTAGAGAAAAGCAGAAATATGATTCATCTTTTAAGAGATAGCAATAAATGCCATTTCGAACATTTACTACACCAAAATATTGTATTATATCGATATCATTTAATTTTTTCTTGGGGGGTCAGTTACTTTAGTTCTGGGCGATCGCCCCCCCCCCCCCAAGAGGTTTGAGTTCAAGAAAATAGACCCGATTTTGCCTCTTTATTCAAGAACTAGAGAGAGTAATAAATCATTTTTTACCCTTTTTTTTCCTTCGCAAACTACCTATGTTCTTTAGTCCGGTGTCTTTGGCAAAATAAATCTGTTAGACACATATATTTTTCATAGGAATGGCATTATCATCAGGAATCAGTCTGACCCCAGAAAATCGGGGTCCACCCTTAGGGACAAAAGCAATCCACCCTTTGGGGTCTAGGATACATCAAATCCACCCTCTGGGGTAGTAGTATACCCGTATCCACCCTCTGACTAAATTCCACCATGGAAGCTAGAAGAAGTCCAGGTCAACAACAACTCAGGACTTCTCCATCATCAATATTCAGAGTATTAATATAAACATTTCTTTCTTTTTAACATCTTTGAGTTTCATTTATCCCGCAACTTCTTGTCAGTTTTTGCAGTGTGTTACCTCTTTTTTTATTTTGATATGTTGAGCAGCAAGATATAGAGCTGGATTGGACGCTAGGCCCGAGTTACAACGTGGGGGGTTTTTCGAGTTTACCCGGCTAAAACTCGGTGGCGTCTATAATAATCACCCACCCCTACTCTGCGGCATAGGGGCTAGCTCGGCATTTTGCTAACTGGTGCCGCCTCTAACTTCCAACTCTGCTCTGCTCGCTCAAGACAGCTTTGTTTTGCGCCTCTAAATAAATACCAGTGTAGCAATAGATTTAAAGAGTAAGATTTCAGTAAAAAATAAATAAATCTATTTTGTGCCGTGTTTAAATAGTTGTCTATGTTATCCTCCTTTCAAGCAGAAAAAAATATATATACAATCAGTTTATTTCCTGCAAATGCAACTCTGGTTCTCTCTCTATACGCGTATCGACCAAGTAATAGTCTCATCAGTGAAGCCGTGTCGAACCTAGAGCAACATTCGCGGGAAACAATTGTCTATATAAAATATAAATTTAGAGATATTTGAAACGTAATACGACACCTACATTTATATCTGATTTTTGTGAAAAATTATTATTTTTCTTTTCCTTATCAGTAAATATGCCCTCTTGCGGCATATTTAGAAACATAGGAATATTTTATTTATTAATATTTATTTCTTCGAAAATTACCTAGTAAATATGATTCATTAAAATCAGATAAGGTAATCCAGAGTTACATTACTTTTTGAATTACACTATTTCTGACTTTTGAACACTACCACATATTGTTAACGGTGGTGTTACGCTTGTGGATCCTCAAGATAAAGCCAATGGGTTTGCAGACAAGCTCTACGAGCAGTTTAGTCCCAATCCCAGCGTCGCAGCAGAGAATTGACAGAACAGTTTGCCTATTTAAATCAGTCCAGTTTATTGACTTGGGGATACCTGTTATCGACCTTGATGAAGTCACGGGGATTGTCGCGGGCCTATTGGTCAGAAAAGCGCCGGGTTTGGATGGTCTGCCGAACGCAGCCTTGAAGCGCGTTCCGGACAGAACCCTCTCGGCGACTACTAATATAGCTAATGCCGTTGTACAGTTAGGTCTTTTTCCCACAGATTGGAAGGTGGCTAAGGTAATTCTTATTAAAAAGGAAGGCGAAAGTGCCACAAACATTGACAGCTACAGGCCTATTAGCCTACTTTCCAATCTAGGGAAAATAATAGAGCGTGTAATTCTGAACCGCATAACTGACTTTATAACAGAGAGGGATATTCGGCATCCGGAACAGTTTGGCTTCAGGAGCTGCCATAGTAGCGTTCAGTAGACCACCAGACTAGCACAACGGACTGATTTTCAAAATGATAAGGTTACGATTTCCAAGTTACCTTGTGAAACTAGTCTCAAGTTTTCTAGAAGGGAGAACTTTCGTAGTATCGTCAGATGACGCAATGTCAGAAACAAAGCATATTAGAGCGGGCGTGCCACAGGGTTCACCTCTGTCACCGACCCTATTCAACTTATATACGGTAGATATTCCGACAGACAATTTTAGTAAGCTGTTTCTGTTCGCTGACGATACTGCGTTTGCGACCTCTTCCGAATCATTATATTATGTTGTGTTGAGATTGCAGCGGCATATCAACTTGAAAGATGGATGACTGATTGGAAAATCAAAATTAATCCAAATAAGACTCAAGCAGTCATTTTTTCAAGAGAACGCTTTAACAATCCGGACAATCGGTTGTCCATCTCGAAGGTGCGCATTCCCTGGCGGGATAGCGCCAAGTACTTGGGGCTAGTTTTTGATAAAAGACTGAATTGGCTAGTAAATACAAATTATATTTTATCCAAGGCAAAGACGTCATGGTTGGCTCTCTATTCACTCTTACATCGAAATAGCAAGTTAAATTTGAAGAACAAACTTACCATCTACAAGTTATTCATACGTTCGATCCCGTCATTTGGTGCTCCAACTTGAATCACCACTGGCAGGTCTCGATTTAGGCGAATAGAGAGCTTCCAAAACAAGGTTTTACGCATTATCTCCGGAGCCCCATACTATGTCAGAAACACGATAATTCACAGAGATTTAAATTATGTTACTTTCAGCACTTTTATACATGAAAATATCGCTAAATACTTGGATCGAGCTGAACACTCGACCAACCCACTTATTTCAGACTCACACGCACTCACCAAAACACCACGCCAACGGTACCCCTACGTCAGAGATTTGCTTCTTGATCATTAAGCCGGGTCACTTTTTCCAAATTTAACTGGCTTAAAAGCCAAAGTTAGAGCAACAAGTTAAATATAAGTTTTAAAATATTTCTATATTATATAATAAAATACGCGCTCTTACAGTCTATTTAGAAACTTTTATTTTAACTCATATTAGCTAACTTACTTAAGTATATTTTTTGCCGAAAGTGCAGTGACCAATATTTGCCGAGATACAGCCGATGGATAGCCTTAACAGGACATGCTGTATATACCGAAAATTTTTCTGCAAGACCTATAAACAATATAATCTTCAAATTTACTTTAATTAATTTTAATTTTAAATAAAAATTTTGGTAAAATAAAGCTTAAAACTAATTAATATTTATTTTTTTAAATAAAGAGGATTTCTTTGAAGGGTAGAATGTTCTCGCTTGTGAAACACTTTTTTATAAAATGTATATCATACACGAAGGTGTGGTAAATTCAATTTAGAATCGCCCTCATCAACTTTGGTCCTAAATAAACTACGATTATCCTTTTACGAAATAACTTTGCTTTTAAGCACACAGCATAAAGAAATATGGTTTATTTCAGACAACTTTTAAATTACTTATGACCGACTTTAGGGTCAACTCCATTAATATTTTCACCCGGGTATTTTTAATTAAGTTCTTGTTTTATATCCCATTTCAGACTCTAATTCATATTTATAGCATCGTCCAAGCTAAAATTAAAGCTTGGTTTGTTCAAAAAAAAAAAGAGGAAAAACCTAAATTATGTTTTTTGAAATGCAATTATTACGAATTTGCCAACCTAGAACGAGATTAATGAATAATCTCTTCATAATTTTTGGTTACCTGAGTAATAAAACCAATTTTTTTACGCTAATTTATATCTCATTTTCATACAAATATATACAATTAAACCAATAAAAGACTCCTATATCATCAATCTATGAGCACATCAAAGACATTTTTAAGACATGTTCATCTCTGTTTGTTGATAAATAAAAAAAAGACATTAAACAAAACATAGCTCTTTTATTCAAGTGAAACATATCGTTGTATGATTACAAATGTTTTTTTGGCTCTTCAATCCCCACATTATTTTATTGACAGCTATCATTCAAGCTTGATTTATATTGGGTTTTTTTAGAAATTTAAGGTATTTAAGGGAATGTAAAATAAAAGGTTCATTTCATATAAAAGCTGTTCATTTTAATTTTATAATTAATTACCGGTAAGTATGTATCATTTTAATTAAAAATCTATATCTAAGCACATAAACACTTCTAACTTTAGAATCTGTCGCCGGTGTTTAAAATCTGTCCCTCCGTACCGGATTTTTGAACGTTTTCTGCACTACTGATCAATTATAAAAATCGGGCATTAAAAACCAGAATAAAATTAAGGGATTCGATTTATTTTGATTATAGCTAATGCTTGATGATACTCTTAAGAGGCGCAAAACAGCTTGTACTTAATTTGTATAAGTATTTAGAATTGGAAAAGAGAAACAGTGGTCTTCTTAATAATTATATCTAGAAAGTAATCGCTGCTTGTAAAAAACTATATGCTGTTAGAAAAAGGGAAGGATATAACCCAATTATATCCTCTCCTGAAAAAAATAAATCTTTTCTGAAAGGAACATCTACAAATCTCACCTAGGGAACCAAAATGAATGTAGCAAATATAATCTACAATATATGCAAAGTTTAAACTTTGTTATAATATAAGCTAATTTTGAAATTAGTACCACTAGTAAGTTATAAATTCTATAATTACCAGTTTTTCTAATTTTTGGGAAAACAAATTATTCTAAAAAGCCTAAACACTAAATACACCAACAAAGCGATTGTATCTGTGAGTAAATCATCTTTAAGTATCTTGCTTAAGGAGTTGGGAATGGGGGAACAAGTACTGCTCCTCCAAGGGTTCGGTTTTTTCAATAGTTTTTATCCACCAGAAGTAGATTTGCTAAACGGATTTATTCTAAAAGTAGCACAATATTTTCTGGGCAGAACAACAATATTACAAGTGTAAGCAAACCTATGGCGAGAGATTTTATTCACGGATAGTTTGCTGTTTGACTTTAGATTATTTTGGTGAAATGAACAGTGATATTTCAGTTTTAAAAATAAGTTATTCCTAGTCTGGAAGAATCATTATTGATAATAATAGATAATGTACCATACTACTGTGTACTTACAGAGAAACATCCATTCACATAATTTATAAAAATTCAAATTATTTCATGATTAAACGCAAATAATATAAACTTTGATGACAAATTAACTAAGCTTAAATAGAAAAGGCAAAAAGGAAACGCAAAGAAAAATATTGGATATTATTGCAGAATTGTTAAGTCAGTATGATTAGGAGCTAGCACGACTTCCACCTTACCACTGTTACTTTATCGCTATAGAATTTATAGTGGCAAATTCCAAATATTATAAAAAACATATTGATAGAGATGGATATCGCGATGATCAAGTTCTAAGCATGTGGATTAGAGCTTTAGAATAGAGTAGTCCTGAAGTGTGGGAAGGGTGTGTAAAACACACTGAACATGTAATAACCAATGGTATATTAGAGAACAGTATTTGATAGATATTGAAGTGAAACCAGTAATAATAAATCCAACAGAACATAACGCTTACTGAGAAATTGATGATAATAGCTGAATTCTATTTTATTACATATTTGTTGTATTTTTTTATAGATTTTTTAATGATTATTATTTTGTCAGCAATTTTTTGAATTTTCTATGATTATAAGTCATATTTTCTGTAAAAATAATTTCAAGAAGTTCATTATATGCGGATTTATTATTTTAAACTCCAAAAAGAATCTTTTCGACTTCAGCTTTATAAATATAGTTCGACTGTTGATGTTTAGCATTCTGAGATCAAAAATCTTTACAGGATTGACATCCCGCCGATATGTTGCTATAGTAGGTGTCGCTTTGAGCAGGTGTTTCTGAGATAATCAAATTTAAATATTTTTACGTACTGAAACTCGTCGTTCGTAGCTGTTCTTCACACTTCATGCAGATTTAGGACAGGACCAAGGTATTTGGAGTTTATTTAAGGGCCAATAGAATGACAATAACATTAAGAATAACACACAAAGTCAATAACAATCCACAACAGAATACATTTATTCATTTAACTTTTTAATTAAACTTTAAATAAAAATACAAAATGACATCCGTTTCCATGTAGACAGAGATTAATTTTTACGGAAAAGTTGAACTGCACCCTTTCTATAATCTCTGCATCTAAGCAAAATGTGTTTACTGAATTTAGTATTCGGGTATCATTTCTTTAAGAATGCCCCCATAAATCTATTTTTTTAAAGTTCCCTATAAAAATTAATCCATAGGCATTAAATCCGATAAGCAGGGTGGCAGATTTGGAGGTCCGTTATTTCCTCTGCCGATTCATCGATTTTGAAAATTCTCATTCAAATTATTTCTAATATATAATGTGAGATGTAGAGATCCAATAACTTTGGAAAATTTACTAGATATTTTAGATAATCCAAACCATTTAAACCAGATGGTAAAATAACAGGACCAATAAAAAATCTGCCAGTAATCCCTGCCAATGAGTTAATTATAAATTTATGTTGATAATATACCACCTTTATTACATGCGAGTTTTCGTCAGCATAATTATGTAAATTTGTCATAAATCTTCTTGTAGAGTAGCACTCATTGGTAAATCTTTTTCTATGAAAATTTACATGTTGTGCTCTCCATCCAATCGACAGAAGCCTGTCTGAATATAGAAAGATAAAAGCTCTTGAACTATCTGAAAGTGGAATATATACAACAGCTCTTAAAGTCCTATTAACTGTATCTTTAGAAACTCTAAAACCTTAGTGGCTGATGATCAGAATCGAATTTTCTTCATCTTGTTCTAAAGTGTCTTCCACAACCTCGGTTATTCTAGTCATAATATTCTGTCTATAATTAATCATTTTACTAAGATAAACTGAGCCAGAGCCTCATATTTTCACCTCAGGAATTTGCAATAGCATTTTGTATAGACCTTTCAGAGACAATCTGTATATATACATCTAATTATTAACCTCTTGTTGAAGTCAGTTAAAAATAAAATAGATGCATTAACAGATTAATTAGTACAAATAAATACAACAGTCAAATTTCAAAATAAATAAATAAATAAATAAATAAAACATGATATTAATATAGCAAGCGTACAGGTGACAAAAAATGAATTTGTTAGGATGGCTGTTTTAAAACTGAACTGAAGCAAAATATTATGAAAATGTTTCAAAATATTAGTTACGAAGAATACAAAATTTTACGTTTTTAAGTGACTTGCAATTTACTCTAAAGAATGTGAACTGTGACAGACCAATAGCCGCTTGAGGTACATATAAGAATTCCCTAAAAAAAATTTGTTGTAATATAAATGAATTGGAACAGAATATATAATCACATTTTTGTATATTTTGCTAACTTGTATTTTAACAAACTAACAACCTTCCAACAGCTCAAAATAACATAAAAAATCTTACAAATCACTTACTGAAAAAACTTATCTGGAACCTTGACCTGCTTTATTTTCTGGTTCTAAAAGATCTAGAAGAATATTCTTTTTTGAATATGCCTGGTTTGTTATTTATAGAAACTGAAAAGTTATACATTCATGGTATCTTAAACGGACTTCTAAAACAAGGAGGTTCTCAATTCGTTGACTATGTATTTTTTTTATGTATATACACTGATTACTCCGGAACGGCAACACCGATTTGAATGAAATTTTTTACGTTATATTCAGGAAGTTGCTGCGCTGGTCCCATATTTTTTTGGATGAAATTTATGCAGTAAAATCTAAGATGGCGCTGACAATATGGCGGCCAAAAAAATTAATTTTGTCCGATTTTCTCCAGAAGTGGCGAGGGGGAGTTTTCAGGGTCGTACATAACGAATCCAAAATATTTTTAAAAAATTCAATAAGGTGGATCCAACATGGTGGCCAAAAAAAATCAATTTTGTCCGATTTTTTCAAAATTGATATGGGGAAGTTTTTGGGATCGCACATAACGAATTTGAAATGATTTAAAAAAAAAATTAAATATAGTGGAGCCAAGATGGCGGATTAAAGATTATACATCCCTCGATTTTGTCTAAAATCAGTATTGGGGAATTTTTGTTAGTGATAATTACGAATTTAAGTAAGGTATTTTTTGGAAAACAATCTGGTGAATTCAATATGGCGTCCTAAAAATTTTACATTTTTCGATTTTCGCCAAAACTGATATAGGGGGTTCTTGAGGGTTTAAATTATGAATTTAAAAGTATTTTTTCAGGATTTAATATAGCCAATCCAATATAGCGGATTAAAAATTTTACATTTTTCGATTTTGTTCAAAGATGGGACTGAATCGTTTTTGAAGATGTAAATAGTGAATATAAAATTATTTTAAGAAAATCTAATATGTCAGATGCAATACGACGGTCTAGAAATTTCAGATTTCCGGATATCATTCAAAATTGGTACTAGGGGGCTTTGAAGGGTTTAGATTAAGACGGTAATTTTTTTTTTTTTGAATTTCATCTGAAATCTGAAAAAATAAGGTAAAATTTTCAATGGTGGGTTGAAAATTTTAACTTATTTGCATTTTTTCAGATTTGGTATTAGGGGGTTTTCGGGGTCGTGTATTACGAATAAGAAAATAATTTTTTACAACTATTAAGTTGATAAGATAAGATATGAGGGACTGAAAATTTTACAATTTCCGATTTTGTCTAAAATTGATATTGCGGGGTTCTTGGGGCATAAACAAACTCAATATGCAGTATAAAATATATCGGGCTAAGAAATTTACGTCTTAAGTTCTTTAAATATCGATATTGGAAAGTTTTGGGGCCTATATTACCAATCTAAAATTAAATTGAAATTTAAAATAATGGATTTATTATGGCAGACTAAATATTTGTTTAACACAATTGCACTGGTATTTGGAAATGTCTAAAAATTAAAGAATATTTAGTGGTTCATTTTAGGGTGATTTACACCTTTGGATAAAATGGGTACTTTTATGCCACCTTGGAATCATTGCGAGGTACACTAATCTCGATTAGTGGATAATTTGTGGATAATATAATGAATTCAAAACTAAAAATCGAAAAAAAAAAATTTTATAAAAAAATTGAACCGACTTCTAAAAGTGCGCTAAAAAGTGAAAAATAACTATAAATTTTTATATGAAATTAAAATTTTTGAAGTCGGCGCCAAATTATTTCTAAATAAAATAAATAACTACTTATATACAAATTATGGTAAGAAAGCAATACAAGTAAAGTATTTTTAATCTGTTTATGCGATTCACATTTTATCAGGTGTTAGTTTGGCGCTGACTTCAAAAATTTCAATTCCATATAAAAATTTACAGTTATTTTTCACTTTTTATCGCATTTTTAGAAGGCAGTTCAATTTTTTCATAAAAATTTTATTTATTTTTTTATTGAAGATAATTTTTAAATATTCAGAAAGCTACATTTGTATTATTCTTCATTCATGACAATAATAATAATTCAAGTCACTTAGATAAATTGAGCATTTTGAATAATAAAGCTGCGTACACCTAAATGGTTGTTGTAGGTTTGTTATCCATTTTTATTAAATTGGACAAATAATGATATTAACTAACATTTACATCATTACTAACAGCGTTTCAAAATATCCAATATATATGTCTTTATTTTATGATTACAACCAATTTATATGGTTTTATTTTTATTTGTTTATTCATTTATTGCATTTCCGTAAAATAGGTCAGCATATACCTATAAAATGAAATTTAATCAGAAAATATCATCTAAATAAGGAATCGTAAAATCGCAATTACACGTCTGAACAATTTTATGTTGCATTTTCAGAAACGACGGCTTAAAAGAAACTCAACTGATTTTGTTATTATTTTGTTTATAGATTTTATTATGCTTCAAATTAAATTAGAAAAGGTCGTAGTTATAAACCCTTACTACGCTTTAATTTTTGAGAAATAAAGGTTTGAAAAACAAAAAATTTTGTTCAAATTAATATTTTAAAATATACAAGAAATATAAGAAAATTAAAAAAAAAATAAGGAATTAAGAAAGCAAAAAATTAAACATGGGAAACCAAATGTGCTGAAATTGGCTCATTGGTGGAAGGATCTAGGTCTAGAGAAGCTTGGCGAACTATAAAGAGTCTTAAATGAAACACAAATGAAAGAAGAAAAATAAATCTCCTAAAGATATAACAGTGGAACGACTACTATAATAATCCATTGGAAGAACAACGTGGAGAGTATTTAGACACGCAACTAGATATAGACGAAACAGAAGTTAACGGAGTAAATACCAACAAATTAGAAGAATTAAAAACAGCATTACAAAAAATGAAGAATAAACATGAGAAACCAAATGTGCTGAAATTGGCTCATTGGTGGAAGGATCTAGGTCTAGAGAAGCTTAGCGAACTATAAAGAGTCTTAAAACAAACACAAATGAAAGAAGAAAAATAAATCCCGGAAAGATAGAACAGTGGAATGACTACTATAATAATCCATTGGAAGAATAACGTGGAGAGTATTTAGACACGCAACTAAATATAGACGAAACAGAAATTAACGGAGTAGATACCAATAAATTAGAAGAAATAAAAACAGCATAACGAAAAATGAAGAATAAAATATGAGAAACCAAATGTGCTGAAATTGGCTCATTGGTGGAAGTATCTAGGTCTAGAGAAGCTTGGCGAACTATAAAGAGTCTTAAAAGAAACACAAATGAGAGAAGAAAAATAAATCCCCTAAAGATAGAACAGTGGAACGTTTACTATAATAATCCATTGGAAGAATAACGTGGAGAGTATTTAGACACGCAACTAGATATAAACGAAATAGAAATTAACGGAGTAGATACCAAAAAAAATAGAAGAAATAAAAACAGCATTACAAAAAATGAAGAATAAAACATGAGAAACCAAATGTGCTGAAATTGGCTCATTGGTGGAAGGATCTAGGTCTAAAGAAGCTTAGCGAACTATAAAGAGTCTTAAAAGAAACACAAATAAAAGAAGAAAAATAAATCCCGGAAAGATAGAACAGTGGAACGACTACTATAATAATCCATTGGAAGAATAACGTGGAGAGTATTTAGACACGCAACTAGATATAAACGAAACAGAAATTAACGGAGTAGATACCAAAAAAATTAGAAGAAATAAAAACAGCATTACAAAAAATGAAGAATAAAACATGAGAAACCAAATGTGCTGAAATTGGCTCATTGGTGGAAGGATCTAGATCTAGAAAAGCTTAGCGAACTATAAAGAGTCTTAAAAGAAACACAAATGAAAGAAGAAAAATAAATCCCGGAAAGATAGAACAGTGGAACGACTACTATAATAATCCATTGGAAGAATAACGTGGAGAGTATTTAGACACGCAACTAGATATAGACGAAACAGAAGTTAACGCAGTAGATACCAACAAATTAGAAGAAATAAGAACAGCATTATGAAAAATGAAGAATAAAACATGAGAAACCAAATGGGCTGAAATTGGCTCATTGGTGGAAGGATCTAGATCTAGAAAAGCTTAGCGAACTATAAAGAGTCTTAAAAGAAACACAAATAAAAGAAGAAAAATAAATCCCGGAAAGATAGAACAGTGGAACGACTACTATAATAATCCATTGGAAGAATAACGTGGAGAGTATTTAGACACGCAACTAGATATAAACGAAACAGAAATTAACGGAGTAGATACCAAAAAAATTAGAAGAAATAAAAACAGCATTACAAAAAATGAAGAATAAAACATGAGAAACCAAATGTGCTGAAATTGGCTCATTGGTGGAAGGATCTAGATCTAGAAAAGCTTAGCGAACTATAAAGAGTCTTAAAAGAAACACAAATGAAAGAAGAAAAATAAATCCCGGAAAGATAGAACAGTGGAACGACTACTATAATAATCCATTGGAATAATAACGTGGAGAGTATTTAGACACGCAACTAGATATAGACGAAACAGAAGTTAACGCAGTAGATACCAATAAATTAGAAGAAATAAAAACAGCATTATGAAAAATGAAGAATAAAACATGAGAAACCAAATGGGCTGAAATTGGCGCATTGGTGGAAGTATCTAGGTCTAGAGAAGCTTGGTGAACTATAAAGAGTCTTAAAAGAAACACAAATGAGAGAAGAAAAATAAATCCCCTAAAGATAGAACAGTGAAACGACTACTATAATAATCCATTGGAAGAATAACGTGGAGAGTATTTAGACACGCAACTAGATATAAATTAAACAGAAATTAACGGAGTAGATACCAATAAATTAGAAGAAATAAAAACAGCATTACAAAAAGGAAGAATAGTAAAGCACTAGGACCAGGGGATGAGGTATGAGCTGCTCTGTGTAATTTTTAACAAGAGCCTGGAAGGAAAAAGGATTCCAAGAGATTGGAGGAGCTCTCATATAAATTTCATTTATAAAAAGGGAAACAGGAGCGACTGCTGTATTTATCGGAGTATTAGTATTACATCGTCCATTGGAAACCTTTACGAAAGAGTCCTAATGGCCTGAATGAAAGATGAAGCAACGGAAATGGGAGAGTAAGGTGGATTTCGACCTGGGCCATCCTGCGTGAACAATATATTTAAAATAAAACAACTGGCAGAAAAGAGCTAGCAATGGAGCTTTGTAAGGCATTTCACTCGGTTTTACAAACTAAAGGGGTTAAACAGAGCTTCTGCCTCTCTCCAATTCTATTTGAAATTTATCTCGGCAGCGCTTTAAAATAATGGATAAAAAATGTAACTCCATGAGGTTATGGATGGAGAATACTCCTCTTTGCAGATGATCAGGTAGTTCTTGCAGAAGACCAGCAAGACATGATTTACTTGATACATAAACTTCACTAAATAGAGTTTAGAGATAAACATATAAAATACACTACATGACTATAGGAGGCACAGAACAAGACATCGAGACAGAAAGCGGAATAATAAAAAACATTAGACAATACGAATACCTAGGATTTACAATAGATGAAGACCGAAAAGATAATAAATATATACTACAGAACATAGGAAAAGGAAGAAATATGATTAAAGTACTACATCCAATCTTGTGGAGTAAGAACCTAACAGAAAACAAAAAGAAGGATATATCATGCTATGATTCAACCAGTACTGATGTATGGGTCGGAAGTGTAGATACTGGAGAAGATGTTCAGGTTTAACTTTACTTGATCATGTAAGAAATGAGACCATCAGAGAAAGAATAGAAATAAAAGTATGATAATGGACGATATAACTGAAAGGCAGTTAAAATGTTATGGACACCTGCAACGAATGAGCGAAGAAAGGATACCATTAAAGGTTTGGAACTGGACACCAGCACAAAGAAATAAACGAGGAACGCCGCGGAAAAAATGAATTTCAAACATCCGCACCAAAGGGAAAGTAGATGACTCCACGAAGGAGACTGAAATGATGTGAAACGATGGCGTCTGGGATGCGAGAAGTGACATTAAGTTGCAAAAACTTGCCATATATATATATATATATATATATATATATATATATATATATATATATATATATATATATATATATATATATATATATATATATATATATATATATATATATATGCACAGGTGTTTTTCCGGTTTTCAATCCGTTCGTCAATGGAAAAATCTTCACAAAGTTTCGCCAACATTTCAGCTGGCATTTTCTAATGATGTTTCCTCGACGGCTGCTCGACTCCAAGTCGAGGACTCATCATAAATTGTCCCAAAGCAGTCGGTAAAGATTTTAATATTTATGCTAAACAAACTACAAAAATAACTATTCACTTTTAGCCATGTTGAAGGACGACTTCCTCGCACAGGTACGTATCGCTACTTATTAGCTATCTATATTTCTTTGTGTATACCCTATATTAGATCTTGAGAAGTGTCACACATTGAAGCAATGTTCGCCACATAGCTGTCGCATTAGTCCAAGTGAGTTCGGTTTAAATTATATTAGATCAGGTTCGTAATTCATTTTATGCCTGATTTTAGCATTATCATCCCCAAGTTTCAAGTAGTTGCAGTGGAAGCTGCTAAATTGGGAATTTATAACATATTAACATCTTTCTTTTAAATAATTACTTTAATTTTTACAAATATTATTAAAAGCAGCTGCAAGACGACGAGTTGAATGAGATTAGACATAAAACCGATGGGCTTCTCACTGTGATATCTTACGGCTCTTTTAGTGGCAAAAGACGCCCAAATTCGAATAATAAATTTTAATGACTAAAACTTGATCTAAATTCAAATAAATGTGTAAACAAACAAAACTTTTACGATACATCTTTACGACACAACATAAAATATTTCAATAAAAACGCAACTTAAATGTTTCATATTTCAGCTCATATATCTCTAGCAATTGTTTTTAATGTTCATTAAAATCCAGAAAATTTTATGTTATTACAAACTAAAACACAACGCCACTAACTCTAAATTATTAAAAAAGTATTCACTTACTTTATATTAAATTTAATATATATATATATATATATATATATATATATATATATATATATATATATATTTATATAAATATATATATATATATATATATATATATATATATATATATATATATAACTTACCAGAAAATGTACCTCTTAAATACCTATCGAATGGTATAAGGGTGTTCTCTAGCTAAGTCTTCGCGTTTTCACAGAATCCACCAAATAATCGTTTTCTGAACCATTTTGTATTTTTTGAATAAATGTTCTAATGTTGTCTATGTCATTTGGAAATGACAGGTAATTTACAACTATAAGAATAATAATCAGGAATATCTTTACAAATGTTCGGAAACATGGAACGTGATTTATAGTCGTCCAAAAGGCTATTACAGCAATAATGGTAATAATATATTGACAATAGAACAAGACGGAAGCAAAATATTTATAATAGATGTTCGAAATGTCGAAAGGCTTACATATTCTTTTTTCGAAACTACTGCTAACTCTGGTCAACATTTGAGGAGTTGACAGTTTGAAAAACGTCTCTTATGCGTATTTTTATATCTTGTGGTGTTGTCGGGGGAGCATTGTAGACAATTCATTTTATGTATCCCCATAAAAAAAGAATCTGGTGGAGTTAAGTCCGGAGATCTCGGTGGCCAATTTTGAAATCCGTCTTTCCCAATTCACCTGTTTCGAAAGCCGACATTTAAGAATCGCCGAACCTCGCGATGATAATCAGGCGGAGCTTCATTCAGTTGAAGCCACATAATTGTTCTAATATTTAAAACGACCTCTTTTAATAACACTGGAAGTTGGTGTAAAAGAAATACGCGAAACATCAAACCATTTAAAAGTTTTTCAAAAAAGAAAGGTCCAATTAAGTATAGGCCTAGTATTCCTCCCCACACATTAACCAACCACCTATTCTGATTTCCCATAACTCATGTGTATTCATGAGGAAGCTCTTGATAAAGTTGGATTTTATAAGGATGAAATCTGTATGTGTTAAGAATCCTTGAAACACTTGCTTGGCTAATGTTGGTATTTTCGGATATATCATTCTGACTAATATTGGGGTTTTCGATCACTGAACCAAGTACAGTAAAAACATTTTCTTCATCCTCAGTGACAGGTTTTCTTATAACAGGTCTTTTATAAATGACACTTCCACTTTCCCGAAACTGGTTTAATAGTTTCACAAAAATGGCTGGTTTAGGACGGTTTCTTTCAGAAAACCTTTGAACATAGACTCGAGAAGCCAACAACCAATTTTGATGACATTCTCCGAGGATAAAAATCATATCAATAAGCTCTTCCTTTGGATAAATCTTCATTTTCACAAAACAATAACACAACAATATTCAAATAATTCAATTCAACAAATGAAGTTTCACAGTTACAAAAAATAATACCGCTATTATAGCAACAGGCTTTGCAGACTAAACTGACAGATTAAATAAATTATCTGACGTAACTAAATGCCATAGGCAACTAGATACATTAGAACGTTTATTTAAAAAACACAAAATGATGCAGAAAACGATTATTTGGCGTATTCTGTGAAAACGCGAAGACTTAGCTGTAGAACACCCTTACACCATTCGATAGGTATTTGAAAGGTACATTTTCTGGTAAGTTAAAAAGTATAGCGTTCTATTTAAATTAATCAAGTTATAGCCATTTAAAGTTCTTATTTTATTAGTTTTAATTTTTGGACCCCCTGTATAATATAGCAAGTTTATTATAATTGGGATATAAAATATTATTTATTATTACCCTTCACTGTAAATTTCGAGTAAATAACTGAAATACTTATTAAGAGGAGATTCCAAAAATGCAATAATCTACAGGGGGTTTCATTTAAAAAAAAAACACACAATTTTGATACTTTCAGAGCTTTTGGGACATCCTGTGTAATATGAAAATAATTTTAAAAAGTAACTATTTAGACCCCCCCCCCATATATCACACAAGTAAAATTTTTTGAAAGTCACGTGTTTTGGCCGCAAAATTCCGTGCTGTATAAATTGAATAACCTTGTATATATATATATATATATATATATATATATATATATATATATATATATATATATATATATATATATATATATTCTTGATTCTTGAACCATAGATTATATCATTTTTCTTTATTTTGTCTTTTCTTGGGTTTAGGTACTATATTTAATAAATACACAAAATAAAACAGTAGTTATGAACAAGGCAGATTACGAGACAAAAATGAACAACTTACTAAAGGACGAAAATACATATAAAAATATTAAGAGTGATCCAACGAACTTATATCAAAAAAAAAAATAATACCTTCATGAAAAAATTGCTGAATGTAAAAGAACTAACTGAAAAAGATGCAAAAAGGCTAACTATTCACAATGCTATTCCACCAAAAATATATGGCCTACCAAAATTACATAAACAAAATATACCACTAAGACCTATTGTTTCTTGTATACAATCGCCATTCTATAGTTTATCAAAATTCTTATCAGATTGCATTTCAAATATTACAGGCAAAAACGATTTCTTTATTAAAGATTCATTCGCCTTTAAAAAATTTATTGATGAAGTAAACCTACCAGAAAATTACAGACTCATTTCGCTAGATGTTATATCTTTGTATACAAACATACCAAATCAACTTGTCCACACTATTTTAGCAGAAAAATGGGAAATTTTAAAAAAACATACAACGCTATCAAAAAATAATTTTATGGATGCGGTTGACCTCGTTCTTAATACAAATTACTTTCAGTACGAAAATACCTTTTACAAACAACTCGATGGATGTGCTATGGGATCACCAATTTCATCTACCATTGCTCAGCTAGTAATGGAATATTTAGAAGAAAAAGTTTTTGAAAAATTAAATTTTAATATAATATTTTTCAAACGTTTTGTCGATGATTGCATAGCAGCCGTACCACAAAATAAAATCAATGAAATTCTCCAAGAGTTTAACAATTTCAACGAAAAATTACAGTTCACGTCCGAAACAGAGAATAATAATAAAATAAATTTTCTAGATATGACCCTTATACGCAGAAAAAACAAAATTTTAACTGAATGGTACACCAAACCAACTTGGTCAGGTAGATATCTATACTATTTCTCTAATCATTCAAAAACTCAAAAAAAATAGCGTTATAATCGGTCTATCTGATCGTGCTATCTCCCTAACGTCTCCAAAATTCCGACCAAAAATACTGCATAAAGTAAAAGAGACACTAATAAATAATAATTTCAACGAAAAGACTATCACCAAAATAATTGATAAACGAACATATAAGTTTTATAATAACGTAAAAACAAAAAACATAGAACATAAACAGCAAAAATATGTGGCATTACCTTACACTAGTGAGCTGTCAGAAAAAATAAAATACATTTTAAAAAAGCATGATATTATCGTATGCCACAGGTCACATAATAAATTAAATACATTGTTCACAAATTTAAAAAGTAAAACTCCTCTAATGAATAAATCAAATATAATATATTCGATCCCTTGCACAAATTGTCCCAAAAAATATATAGGCATGACGAGCCAATTACTGAAGAACAGATTAAATGGCCATAAATATACAAAAAAACGCCTCAACAGCCTTAAACAAACACACACAGGACGAAAAACACACTCTTGATTATAACAATACCATTATAAAAAACAAAGATATGAATTACCAAAAATTACAGATAAAGGAAATGATTCAAATTAAAATAGATAAAAACACTGTTAACGACAGAACAGATATGGGAAATTTGAGCCACATGTACGCAAGCCTAATTTAAACAAAAATATTAAGCATTCGATCAGGTCAAATAAGAATCAAAAATGGTATATCCTCTTAAACATAAAACCAAACATATACCTTATTTGTTTTTTTTATGCATTGTAAAATATAAAAAATATTAAAAAAATAAAACACATTCGCATTCCACGTATCCTCAGTAAACGATGTAAAATTTAAATTTTATTTAGTAACAGAACAGCAAAATGTCAAGGTATGTACCGGTAAAATTAAATATTTTTTAAAAATTTTAAAGTTTTGACTACTGTTTTTAAGTGTCTTGTTTGTTTTTCGAAATTGTAAATATATTTTTTATGTGATGTATTTTAATTATATATTTTTTTAGGAAAAAATTTTGAAAATGCCTTGAATAAAGGGCGAAACGTCAATCGTTTTGTGTATTTATTAAATATAGAACCTAAACCCAAGAAAAGACAAAATAAAGAAAAATGATATATATATATATATATATATATATATATATATATATATATATATATATATATATATATATATATATATATATATATATATATATATATATATATATATATGTATGTGTGAAGTTTACATGTGTACTGGTTGTAAAAATATAATTGTATTGAGGGAAAATGTAAATGCGATGTACAATGTATATTAAGAAAAAAAAAACAAACAGGAAAATCATAATTAAATTTGGTCCTGCAGCAGAACGATGGCATGTTACACACGGTAAAAAGCTAAAGCATGTTACTTTCATGATAGGCGGCAGAAAAACAGAAAAACGCCTTCCGGAATGCTGAAAAGGGTAATAAAACTTTTAAATAATAAAAATACAGACAATATGGTGCTTGTTACAGGTTTTTCTTTTGTTCTATATTCGTTAATTATAAAATATCAACCTTTTAATATTTTGGGTTTTGTTTTATTTATTTGTATAATTAAATTGTGTTTTAAATTAAAACAATAAAAATATTTCATCCGTATTTAAGAATACTATCAAGTAGAAATTCAAGACATAGTATTTGAAACTTACTTTTAAGTTAAAAAATCGGAAAGGAAGGAATAATATATGCAATGAGGATTTACGAGGTGTGACAGAAAAGTAATGATACTGGCAACACTGCAAGTAATCTGGCAACGCTGCGCTGTTGTCCTTGATAGAGCACCTGTATTAGTAGCCTCCCATCGCTCAGTGCGAGTTTCAACGCCTTTCGTTAACTACATGATTTTTTCCACTGCTGTTAGTGAAGTTGTGTTTTGTTTCTACGTTGGGCAAAATGGAAAAGCGGAATTTGGAGCAGCGTTATGCCATTAAATTTTGTGTTTAGCTTGGATAATCGGCAAGTGTGACGTTTGAAAATTTAAAACAGGCTTATGGGGAACATTCTTTATCCCGAGCTCAAGTTTTTCGCTGGCACAAATCATTTTTGGAAGGCAGAGAAAACATTGAAGGTGAACAACGCTCAGAGAGGCCCTTAACCTTGAAAACCGACGAAAACATCGAACGTGTGGAACCTCTTGTGAGATCAGACCACCGTTTAACATTAAGAATGTTGAGTGAAAAATTAAATTTGAACACATTTACCGTTCATCAAATTTTGACTGAACATCTGCACATGCGAAAGATCTGTGCCAAAATGGTGCCGAAAAATTTCACAATTAAGTAGAAAAACGATCGAAAAAACAAGTGTCTTGATCTTGACAGAATCGCCAATGAGCAAGATTTCTTTAGTCCTATGATTACAGGCGATGAATCATGGATTTTTAAATACGATCCAGAGACCAAGAGGCAAAGTTAGGAGTGGCACACTCAGAGCTCTCCTCAACCAAAGAAAGCACGAATCAGCAAATCAAAAATCAAACCAATGCTGATTTGTTTTTTTTTGACAGAAGAGGAATCGTCCACAAAGAATTTTTTCCTCCAGGACAAACTATCAACCAAGTTTTTTATAAAGACATCCTTGAAAGGCTCAGAAGAAGGGTGATTCGTGTCAGACCAGACATTGCAGACAAATGGATGCTCCATCATGACAACGCCCCATGTCACACTGCCGTCTTCGTCACAGAATTTTACCTCGAAAAGCATTCCTGTGGTTGCCCATCCCCGCTATTCACCTGACGTCGCTCCCTGTGACTTTTTTCTTTTTCCTAAACTGAAAAATGTCCTCAAAGGACGTCACTTAGGAACTTTAGAATACATCCAAAAGAGTGTAACCGATATGATGAAGACCATATTGGTTGAAGACTTCTAGCGTTGCTACCAACAGTGGGAAAAACGTCTCCATCGGTGTGTAGCTGCCCAAGGGAACTACCTTGAAGGGAATAACATTGATGTTATTATATATTTATAAACTTTGATAAATAAAAAATCAGTCTCATTACTTTTCTGCCACACCTCGTATGTATGTGCGTAGAGTTGGAGATCTGTACACTGCGAGCTGGTAGATCTATTGTGCCCCCTTACTGCTGCCCAGTCGTAAATGTTACCTTATCGGCTAGAGCAGGTCCTTCAGTTCTATTTCTTAGGATGTTGGACGGCTTCCAGGTGAGTAGCTTCCCTTCTTCGATTTGGTGTGTTCCCAAGAACCGCATCCTAGGGTAGGCCACTGCACTCTGCAAGGATATGAATAGAGATTTCATTCTCCTCCTACATCTTTTCTCTCTACTAATCCGAGTTTCTTGAGGTGTCCCTTCAGGTGATAATGCCCCGTTAGGACCCCCTGTCAGAACTCTGAGTTGGTTTTTACTCAAGCTTATGCATTCTTTGAATCTCTTCTGGTCGTAGTTCCCCAGAAGTACCTTCGCTTGTCCCAATCCTTGTAGCTCTATCCAATTATTGGATCTCTTGCTTTCTTTTTCTATCTTTAGTTTTTTCAGCATTATGCTGTTACTGATTCCACAGAAAGGCTCTGGCCCCAGAAATGACATCTCAGCCCCTCTCCTCGCAAGCTTGTCTACTATTTCATTCCCCTCTATCCTGGTATGTCCCGGTACCCATATGAGGGTGGCTTTATTATTCTTACTCAAATCATTCAGTTCCTCTGGGCATCTGTATAACATATGGTGGATTTCTTGCTGCGTTTTTCAATGGTTTTCTATCCCATTCGCTCTTGCGACTCAACTTTGTGCTGAAGTTCTTCACACAGTTCAATTTCTTTTTCATTTCATCTTGGGGCATGTCCCAGATTTGTTGATTTTTGGATGAGAGATTGGGCCTTCGTTTTATGACTTCATCTCTCATCATCTTATAAATCGTCCTCTTCGCCATGTTCCCTAGAAATATATGTAGAGGTGTGAGGTTTAGGATTACTTCCATGGCGGCCATTGGGCTGGTTTGCACTGCCTGGGTTATACATGCACAGGCCAGCCTTTGAACTTTGGAGAGGTTAGCTCTTGTATTAGCAAGACTGGTTCTTTTGCTCCAAATCACTGCCCCATATATGATGATTGGTCTCACTATTGCAGTATACATCCACTGTAAGATTTTTGGGTTTGTACCCCATCTTTTTACCGAAAAGTTTCTACAGACCATCAAAGCATCTGTAGTCTTGTTGATTACTTCTTTTTCATGCTCATTCCAGTAGAATTTGTTATCTAGGGTCAGTCCCAGATATTTAACCTCTGACTTCCACTCAATAACATTCTCATCCATTTTGATGGTCTTCAGATTGAGATTTCTTTCCTCGTGAACGCTACTACGGTGGTTTTGGTGGGGTTGATGTTTAGTCCCATCATCTGGCACCATTCTTTAATGTATTTAAGCCCTCTTTCAACTATGTGACAGAGGATATTCTCGAATTTGTCTCTTATGATCACGACCACGTAATCGGCATACCCCTGACAAGATATGCAGAGGTCAGTCAGATCACAGAGGAGCTGGTCTACATTTAAGCTCTACATAAGTGGAGAGGCTACTTCCTCCTGAGGGCATCCTCTGGTGGTACCGAGGGCGATAGTGTCCTGTTTTATTTCTGTCTCTGCTATTCTAGTGGAGAGAAATCTATTTGGATGTCGTTCCGTCCACTACCCTGTCGTCGAATGCTCTTTTGACTGCCTCGTGTGGAGTGTTGTCAAAAGCCTCTTCTTTATCCAGGAAGGCATATATAACAGTTCCTTCCCGTTTAGTGCTTCTTTAATCTCATCTGTTAATTGTGTCAGTGCGGTTTCCATAGACCTACCCGCTTGATACGCTTGTTGATACAAGCCGCCTGTTCAAGAATTTCTGTGTGATATAATTATCTACTGCTTTCTCCGTGGTTTTTAAAATAAATGATGTGAGACTGATGGGTCGCAGGAATTTATGGTGTGTAGTGTGCTTTTTCTCTGCATTTGGATGAAGGTGAACCTGGCCATTCTCCCTATTTCATATATATAGGCCAGTTCCAGGCTGCTTTGACTGATACGTACTATGTGTGGTAAAATCTCTTCCTCCCCTTGTTGGCGCAGGGGCGGAATTATTCCATCAACTCATGGGGTTTTAAATGGTTGAAAGTAGTTCATTACCCATTTTAAATGACCGCTACTGCATATGTGTCTGGCCATTGCTGAAGCTTCTCTGGTGGGCCTTTCGCGATGTTCCACCACATCATTGGCATTACTAGGTAATGTTTCCTTACTTCAATACTTAAAACACGCGGGATTTTTTGAAAAATGGCTCGGACACGTTAACCTTATTTTTTTTGGTACGAATTTTTTCCGATATATTATATCAAACAGGGTTTCTCGATAAAAGCTGTGCTATAATCAACTTAAATTTTTTTAAAATCCCTGCAAAATTCTAAACAATTTTTTTATTAAATATTCTATACTTAAATGTAACTGTTTTCGACTTATCGACAGTTAAGACTGAAAATGAAGTAATAACAACAGGTAATTTATCATTTTGTTAAATATTAAAAATGTCTGCCATTGATTAACTGGCAGTAACCCATGCTATTTATAAATTCATTCTGAACATTTCTGATTACTTCTGTAATAATTAACCATATTCCTTGAATAATCCGCTTCTTGAAGTCTTCTATGTCAACTGGTTTATTTTGGAAAACTTGACTTTTAAGGTAAACCCACAAAAAAAGTCAAGAGGGTTTAAGTCGGGAGACCTCGGCAAAACTCAATTGGTCTCCTGGTGGAATTGGCGGAAACCCAATTTAATTGTGCCGTTAAAAGCTAAATTTTCCCTCTTTTCAATTCTGAAATTTAGAAGTCCTTTGGAAAAATTTTTGTTATCTAATCCACTGGAAATTTCGTTATTTTGCATTTCCAAAATGACCAGATAGTTTTCGAAAGTAGACATTAAAGTTTATCATTTAAACTACAGCAAATCTAATTTAAATCAAAATGGCTCTAGACAGAGGGAATGGGGTTTCAATTTCCCTTCAAAGTTGATCTTAGAGAGATTTTTTGAATAAAAATTTAAAATTATAGTTTTAAAATTAAATATTTGTTATAATATAATGGATAAAAAATTTTACATTTCTTCAATTCGTTTAAAATTGGACTTGGAAGCGAGGGGGGAGATTATGGGTTATAAGTTTTAAATAGTTTATTTCTTAGCAATAGCTTAGACTGTTCTTAATATTAATGTTCCTCTTGAGGCACTAAAACTAGTCGGAATATAAAAATACAGTTAAAAATAATTCCTGCATTGTTTGTCACTCATCATTAAAACCAGAAACAATGTTGACACAACGAGAATGGAAATCAGTGAGAAAAATTGTAATTAAATTTTGTTCATTGCAGCTGCGGACAGTAATTGGTAGTTATGTGTCATAAAATAGACGACGTGATTTTAAAACAATATTTTTTGAAAATAATATTACTATTTTTCTGAAACTATTATTATTGGATGTGAGTTGGTGATTCTTATGTTTGCAGAAAATACTTAGTTTTAAATGTCAGTATAGTCCATGAAGACATTTTTATTCTTACCTAGAGTGACGATAACCAAATAAGATTTTGCACAAAAAAAGATTATGCCACAGACAAGGAAACTTTCCAAAAACTTGAAATGTTATTTCAAAATTTACATTGTAAACTCTCTGATATTTCTCTTATCATACTTGGAGTTCTCTGGAGAGTGCCAGCAGATTATTTAAGAAGTAATTCGGTACAATATTTTATCAGAGAGTAGGTAGTTCATGTTTTAAAGTGGTATTCCCCAGGGTTATTTCAGCTTCATGTATTCTTTTCACTTCATCATTGGCGGTTTGCAGGACATAATGCTTTTTCGGAAGACAAATTTTACAATGAGCCAAGATTTTCGACTTTACAATGGTGTGAGTAGAACCAGTGTCTAATACCATTTCACATTCCCGACCGCATACCTTTCCGGGTACTACCAAGCTGGAACCATTGTTTTGCAACCGGGATACCTTAATTGTTATTGTTGGTGGGGCTTGGTAGCACCTAGTCCCTCTTAGCTTTCGCCCCTCTTAGCTGGCTACTGGGAGTTTTCCTGAATCTGATCACTGTCAGAAGCAGTACTTTTAGTACAGCGGCTTTGTACATGCCCCTCTTGGCCGCATTTCCAACAACGAATTCTTTTTCTGCCGTAGAAGATTGTGTTTTTGTTGTCATGTGCCTTTTGTCTGTTTAGAAATTCCTGCATCTCCCTCATTAACTTCATGAAGAATTCCTCATTGGTATTGCGGTCATCCTGGGAAACACTGACTCTTCCTATGACTCTTCCTTGATTCCTTGAGATGTGTTTTTAAGAAACAGAAAAATAGAAAATTTTTGGAAAAACTACTTGAAAGCTATTCCAAAATGGGCTATCGCATGTCTTTTAAAATACCTTTCTTGCATTCCCATTTAAATTTTTTCCCAGAAAATTTGGGTGCGGTTAGTGACGAGCAAGAAGAAAGATTCCACCAAGACATATTAGCAATGGAGCGACGCTACCAAAGCAAATAGGATCCAGCAATCATGGGGGATTGTTGTTGGTTTCTTGTGAAAGAAAGCAATCATGAATATAGATAAAAGTCATTTGCAAAAAAGTTATGTACAATAGACTTACTATAAATGTATTTTCATGTGAATTTTTGTAAATAAAATATCTTGTTTTTTTATTGTTTTGAACTTATGTATAAATATTATATAAAAATGTTTGTATTACATAAAAATAACTGATACATTCTATAACTCAAAATCTATACGCGGCGGAAAATTTTCGTTATTGAATTCACAATTAACTCCCACGGACAGCCATTATAACATCAGTAGCAATTTTTTTTGTATTTGTCGACTAGTGTAATACAAGTACAATTTCAGCAAAAAATAATAATTCACAGTATCTTCTTGCCACACCTTGTATAATAAAAAGTGTAATCCCCAAAGTATAAATAACGCATTTTACGTTTCCAACATCATTAAAATTTTTAGAATACTTGCTAAGCCTCTAAAATCTCATTAAAAGTATGCCTGTTCTTTGGCCCAAATTATCAGATCGATAATTGAAAAAGTTGCCTACTAGAAGCGGGCTTCTCGCTAAACGCTTTATTTGCATAATGGCTAAATTATTTTCAGGCAAGAAGTTCTAGTGTCAATTATTGTTTGAAAAGAGAACATGTTTTTTTATTTTTCTTTGTGTAAATGTGTGTAATTTAGTTTTCCAGTTTATAAAAGACTTTTTGCATATCATAAAAACATAACTTAGTTATTAATTAGGAAAAGTATATAAAAGGGTAATTTTAAACGGCCGACAAACAATGTTTCGAAGGAAATGTATTTCCTTATACCTTCTAAGCAAAATGTACAAGGAATTTCCCTTTCAAACAAAACGCGCTTGAGATGTCAAAATCTTTTTTTTTTTTTGAGTTTGTACATATGTCATCTGGTGTTCAAATATCTGTTTGAGCGCGATCTGTCGGGAGTTTATGCGTGATAGCTTTGCAAAGAAGTCAATTTTGTTATGTTCTGCAAATTCCGCAATGATGAATTTAGTTGAGCAAAAAGTTTGTGTTTCTAACAAAATATCGTGTGCGGAAGCGTTGAAAATGTTAACGGTTGCCTACGGGGACTAGAAAAAGTTGAAAACACAAGCGTACAAAGGGTTTTAAGCGGGCCGTGCTGTGGTTGATGATTTGGTTCATTTCGGTTATCCATCCACCAGTGTATCTAACGAAAACATCGAAAATGTTAACAAAATTGTCCTGGCAGATCATCGTGTGAGCATCAGGGAGATAACAGCAGATCTTGGTGTCTCGTTTAAATTGGTGCAGAGCATTATGCACGATGTTTTGGGCATGACAAGAGTTAAAGCGCGGCTTGTGTCAAGAGTGTTGAATTTGTTGCAGAAACAGCATCGAATTAATATTGCTAAAGAAATGCTTTCTTTGAACCAAAATGTTATCGATGGCATCATTACCAATTACGAGATATGAGTCTATGAATATAACATCGAAATTAACCAACAATCATCGGAATGGCGCTTCTCAGACGAGCCAAAACCCAAAAAAACAAGATAGATTTGATCCAAAATCGAAACGTGTATTAATTAATTACTTTAAAAAATTCCTATATCTGATTTTAAAAAATATTCCTGGCCTCTACCGCAGTCGGTAGCACAAAAGGGTTTTAATGCATCAAGTAGCGATCCTCATTATTGATGCCAAGAACCAAGCGATAGATCTTTACTTACACAAAAAACCTAGCGGTCGAATATAGAACCTTCCTCTTTTAGAAAAAAACTGTAAGTATAGATAGTTCTGAGATGTGGTCATTAAAAGAAAAAACGATAATAAATTTTTTATAAAAAAATTGAACCGACTTCTAAAAGTGCACTAAAAAGTGAAAAATAACTATAAATTTGTATATGAAATTAAAGTTTTTGAGTTCGGCGCCAAATTAATACCTGACAAAATGTGATTTACATAAACAGATTAAAAATACTTTACAAATAATTTTGCGCCGACTTCAAAAAATTCAATTTTATATAAAAATTTATAGTTATTTTTCACTTTTTAGCGCACTTTTAGAAGTCGGTTCAATTTTTTAATAAAAATTAAATTTTTCTATTTTCAGTTCTAGAATTCATTATGATATCCATAAATTATTTGAAATAAGTACTAATCGAGATTAGTGCACCGCAATGACTCTAAGGTGGCAAAAAAGTACCCATTTTATCCAAAGTTGTAAATCACCGTAAAATGAACCACTAAAAATTCTTTGGTTCTTAGTGTTTTCCAAATACCAGTAAAATTGTGTCAAACAAATATTTAGTTTGTCATAGTAAATCCACTATCTTAAATTTCAAATTAATTTTAGATTGGTAATATACACCCCAAAACCTTCCAGTATCGATGTTTGAAGAAACTGAAATGTAAATTTCTTAGCTCGATATTTTTTTTTGCTGCATATTGAGTTTGTATACGCCTCAAGAAACCCACAATATAAATTTTTGACAAAATCGGAATATGTAAGATTTTCTGTCCCTTATATCAACCTAATAGTTGTAAAAAATTAACTTCATATTCGTAATACACGACCCCGAAAACCCTCTAAAATCAAATCTGAAAAAATGCGAATAAGGTAAAATTTTTAACCTACCATATTGAATTTCAAAAAAATTATTTTAAGTCTAAATCTAATCTAAATCTAAACCCTTCAAAGCCCCCTAGTACCAATTTTGGATGAAATCCGGAAATTTAAAATTTCCAGACATATTCGGTACTTACATCCTCAAAATCGATTCAGTCCCACCTTTGAACAAAATCGAAAAATGTAAAATTTTTAATCCGTTATCTTGGATTTGCCTTATTGACTCCTAAAAAAATACTTTTAAATTCATAATTTACACCCTCAAGAACCTCCTATATCAGTTTGGGCGAAAGTCGAAAAATGTAAAATTTTTAGGACACCATATTGAATCTGCCAGATTGAGTTTTTGAAAAAATATTTTAAATTCATAATTAACACTAACAAAAATACCCCAATACTGATTTTAGACAAAATCTAGAGATCTAGAATCTTTAATCCGCTATCTTGGATCCGCCATATTGAATTTTTTTAAACTAATTTCAGATTCGTTATGTGCGACCCCGAAAACTCCCCTGTACCAATTTTTACGAAAAACGGACAAAATTGATTTTTTCGTCCGCCATATTGGATCCGTCATATTGATTTTTTTTTTAAATAATTTCAGATTCGTTGTGTACGTACCCAAAAATTCCCCCATACCAATTTTGGAGAAAATCGGACAAAATTGATTATTTTGGCCGCCATATTTTGAGCATATTACTGCACAAATTTCGTTCAAAAAAATATGGGACCACCGCAGCAACTTCCTGAACATAACGTAACAAACTTCATTCAAATTGGTGCCGTCGTTCCGGAGTAATCGGTGTGCATACATAAAAACATACATACTCGACGAATTGAGAACCTTCTTCTTTTAGAAGTCGGTTAAAAACCCTAGAAAGAACAGAAATGGTCTTGTTATTTGTTTTATTAAGGATAAAAATACGTAGACTGCTTTAAATTTAGCATATCTAAATTAACGTATGCTAATCTATTTTATCTCATCCGCAAAAAAATGTTTTTATAACAGGTCTGGATTATTTAGTAAATCGAAAAAAAATTAAACACCATTTTTTAATAACCGAAATCTGTTCGTAAATGAGTAATTAATTACCATTTTAGCGATTAAATTTAAACGGAATAAAAACAAGCAGCGAAATGCTAATTGAATTTTGCTCAGCTCGCAGCTGGACACAGACGCCATGTCGCTTTCAGTGCGACGAAAAGCAAGGACATATTGCCTTGGTGATATATAGCTGGAAATAAATTATTTTCTCGGAATTGTAAAAGACCAAACAAAGTCACAAGCCATAGAAATCCTGGAATTGCTAGCAATACGCTCTTTATTAGTAGATGCTCTTTTATTCGATGTCTGATGATATGTTTTTTCAATTTTACTTAGAAGTTTTTATAGTGCCTTTTGTCCGTAAGTAAATACACCAGTCAGTAAAAAAAGTTTCAGACATTTCGGAGTAAGAAATATTGAAGGTTGTAAAGGGAGTCAATACAATACTTGCTTTGATGTTTGGCGACAGTTGATGATGTTCAGTAATTAACTAGGAACGTTTGAAAACACCAAAAGACAGTTAATTGATTTTTGAAACTCGGGTATTTATTATAGAAAGAAAGTTTAAACAGTAAGTTGTAGATTGAATAATTAATTTATATATATATATATATATATATATATATATATATATATATATATATATATATATATATATATATATATATATATATATATATATATATATATATATATATATATATATATATATATATATATATATATATATATATATATACATACACGGTTTTCAGTCCGTTCGTCAGTAGAATGATCTTCACGACATTTCGTCAAAATCTCAACTGGCATTTTCAAGTGATGCTTTCTCGACGGCTGCTCGGCTTGGAATAAGCGTGCTGATGTTGCCGCTCCAGGTACCGTTGCACCCATTGCTTCTCACCGCCTTACATTTCGCATACAATGTAAGGTATATCACGCTCTCATTCGCTCATCTTTCTCTCATTAACTGAAATTAATAATTTGACCTGGGCTTCGAGCTCCCTTCTTTTCGGTGCTATCCTTGGGATTTCTCCACTGGATCTGCTTACCGTTCGATCTTGCTTCTTTCTTTTCTTCGGAGTTCTTTCTTCACTCTTCTACTTCTTTTTCCTCTTCTTCCTTCTCTTCTCTCTTCTACCTGATATTCTGGTTTCTTCCTGGATTCTTTGCCTAGAGTTGCATTCTAGATCTTTTATGTTTTCTTGCGGCCTCTTCTGGGTCTGCTTGTCTTATCAGTGGATTGTCATGTTCTTCGGCTTTTTGAAAGACTTTTGCAGCCTTTAGTCTTAGGACTTCCCGTAGGGGGGTCCATTTCATTTCTCTTTTTATCTGTTCGTTCCTGACGAACCACGGGGCGTTTAGGGCCATTCTCAGTACTATATTCTCCTGGGCTTCCAGCCTTTTAATGTGTGATTCTGCGGCATAGCCCCATGCTGCAGATCCGTAGGTCAATACTGGCCTAAGCACTGTTTTTATTATCGTCAGTTTATTTCTCAAACCCATTTTGCTTCTTCTATTCAGCAGCGGGTAGAGTTGTCTTCTCGTCATTTTGAATTTCTTTATTGTGACAGTGATGTGCTTTTCCCAGCACAATCCCCTGTCCCGTATTACTCCCAGATATTTGGCTTCATTAGTCCACTCGACTTGTTCGCCATCTATATCTATCATCTCGCCCGGTGGTCTCCTTCCCTTCGTCAGGAGGAGCGCTTGGCTCTTTTCGACATTTACTGCAATTTCCCAAGATAAGCGTGCTGATCCTCTATCTGCCTTTTTATATTTTGGCGTTTGCCCAGGTTGTACCTTGATTCTGTCTGGTTGGTTTCCTTGCTTGCCTGGATCTAAGCCTCCTCTCGTCTCGCTGTCTTGTTTTGTTGGGTTTTGATTAAAGTTATGCATGTATTTGAGATGTTTTGTGCATCATCTCTCTTGCCAAGGTTTTCAGTTTTTTCTATTTCGAGAGCTACTCTGGTGATGCGCGTTCTGTAGTGCTTTATGGGTGCGATCTATTTTTATGTCTATTTTTATGTTCTTGGACTCTGGTAGAGATTCTTCTATTTGTTTGACCAATGCATTCTTTTTCACAGTCATTACATGGGATACTGTAGACTTCTTAGTTTTCCAATGGTGTTTGGTCTTTGGGATTGCCCAATAATTTGTGTATTTTTGTTTGTGGCTTGTAAATTGAACATATGTCATGCTTCCTCAGAATTCTTCCAATTTCGTCTGTTACACCTCTTATGTATGGCAGTGTGGTTTTTGGTTTGGATTTGTCATCTTCTTCTTTTTTCTCTGCTATTGCATTTCTGTTCTGTTTTATAGTCGTTTTGATATTGTGTTCTTTATAGTTATCTTATTTTAGAACTGTTGTCATGTTGTTGAGTTCTTCTTGGCAGTTCGTAAGTTTGGTTAGACGCAAGGATCTGGAGATCAGTGTGTTGGCGACTGATCGTAACTGTGATAGATGGTGGTGTGATTCGGCGTTAGGTATCTGTTTGAATGTGTGGGTTTTCTGTAGACCATATAATCGATGGTTAGGTCATCTTTGCTGATGATTAGAAGGTTAGATGATGTTCTTATGGGATATTCGCTAACACCAGTGATCGTCAACTTTTTTTTCAAATATATCGAAACAGAAGCCCTAAGAAAAACCAAAAGAACTTCTACCAACATCTTTAAGAGACGACAGTATCATTATGTGTGCTGAAATTTCAATACAAGCCCATACAGACCTCGTTTTAAACGAAAATGCGCTTTAGCTGCTAACCATTATAGCGATGAATGTTTAGTGGATCTAGTCATTCCTTTCGCTCCATTTGTTGGTCAAAATTTGTATTTACTACACGATATTGCCAGGCCCCATATCGCAAGAGTTGTCAATGATTATCTGGATGCAATGGACATTCAAAATTAGTCTGGCCTGCACGTAGCCCCGATTTAAACCCAATCGAGTACGTAAAATACGGGATAGGGAGGGCTTATTTGCAACAAACAACTAGAAACAATGCCAAATCTTCAAATGGCTTCTTTGTTTAGGTATCTGTAATTTTTTTATTTTGTTATTTTTGTACATAAATAACATAGTTTAATTTTTGGTTCCTTACAATAAAGACAGTCCTATGAATCAAAAATAAATGTTGAATAATAATGAAACCTAAAAATCTAATAAACTGATACATTGTGTTGTTCAGTGCATCCATAAGGTGTTCAGAAATTTAAAGCAAAATGCAACTTTTGGTTCTACCCAGTATAACAACAAATCAAATAGCACTTTTTCAAGATAATTATCAAGATGAAAGCGCCCACAGTTTGACAAAAATGGTTAATTAAGGTCAAATTTGAACAAAATTTATTTTGTCCAGTTGTTTTTTCATCCAAGAGTGTATGTTAAGTATATCCATAGTCGCTGCTAATTTGTTTGGAATGGGAAAGGTAAAGAGCGATTCAAGAATATCAAATATGTTTTTTTTTAATTTTTGATTTTTGGCATCATCCATTGTAGCCAGTTGGCAATCGTTATATTTATTAACTAGTTTCAACAGGATGTTTTTAATTAATTAAGACGGTTTGTTAAAAATCATTATGTTATTTTTTTTTAATAATAGTTACGAGAATTAGTTACCTGTTTACCTTTAAGTTTAAGTAACTTAATTTTCTAATTTAAAGCAATCTTGATACAAACCACTTCATACTAGGCTAGGTGTCAAGTTAATAATCCAAAAGGGCTTAATGAAAATTCTGTTTTGATTTATCAGTGTCAAATTGGTTTACGAGTTTAATTAGTTCGAAAATAGCGTTATTCAAGAAGACAAATTAAATTTATGTCTAGCGTTTCTTAAGTGTTTTGCTTTAAAGCCTGATTAAACAGTTTTAACAGTCTTTTATTTCAGCCAATCATTGACATTCATATCTGTAACAAAAATCAGCATTTGAAAAGCAAGCTAGGTTAAGTTTACACAATTGTGTTAGTAACTCAAAATTGTCTATAATTCAGGAACAAAAATAAACGATTGTTATATATGTATTCTTCTTTCAGACAAAGAAAAGGAATGAATATATACAAACAGTTTATTATTACTATACGTGTTTCGACCACTTTATGATCTCACCAGTGGAGCTATATCGGACTCAAAGCAAAATTCGCAAGAAATAACTGATATATGAAATATAAGTTTCAAAGTAAGTCGGTAGGATATTGCAAACCTGCCACCTACCGACCACCATGTTAGACTGAAAAATATCGCCAGTCGAACGATATTTATGAATCACCGGAGTAGTGAGAAATCTACTCTAATCTACTTTACTTTTATAAAAATGTTTAATTTTTACTCTGTAATGAGATACTTATAACAGTGACGTTATTTTACGCGTCTCAAAAAGCCAGAACACGTTGCTTTGGTGACATGCATCTAAAAATACATAGAAATTCTTTCCTAAAATTTCAGAAATAAAAAAAAAAGAATCTCAGAATCTCAGCAATCTGTCCTACTGTGCGGAGGAAAATAATAATGAGAAGTGTTTTACCCAATAAATATTCGCATTTTCTAAATAAAATTTTTATTATTATTTTTGCCGTTTGTCTGTCAGTTTCGTAGCTCTGTTTCATATTTTCAAGCCTTACTTTTAATTTGGGGAATATCGAGATGCCAAGGAATGGAGCTGGAACTACACTACACTGCACTACACATGATCTTCAATCTGTTATTCGACCATCATAAGAATTAGATTAAGTTAACTAACTGATATTATACGCCGCACAATCTTCAATTTAACAAAGTTCCAAGAATAGCTCGTATAGGAATTACGAGTGCGATGAGAACTGGCACTGGAGTCCTAGAGGACCTACCTCCTCTCTACTTATACATAGAAAACCAGGACTTGATCGCTTGGATCTGGAACTAGCGATCAACCATATAGCTGAGGAAGCGTGGTAGTGAGATGTCCACCACTCCTCATGCAACCAGGCTACATGGTGATAGTTTTGAGTCTCAACCACTCGCTTAAGATACTTCTGAGAAATGGATCCTGGTTATTTACAGACGGAACTCGATGGAATAAGAGCTGAAAATTGTTTAAATGTATAACTAATTGTGTTTTAGTGATAATAATTTTATACGATGTTGTAGGAGTTATGGGTATGCATGAATATATGCCCAAAGTTCGAAATTCGAGGTAAAGTTTTTACAAATACTTAAAGTGAAAGTAAAATATAGTATTCCATGTAATATAGTGTTAACACTTTGAGTGAAAAATACTAGAATGCTACGATAAGTTCCCGGCCTGGTAAAGAAAACAAAAGATTTTTGAAAATATTTTTATTTATTTTTGTACTTCAGTACATTTACACCAACTATGTTCTAACATTTTAATATCCGTAATATAATGCGATTTGTCCAACTCTGTAAAATAAACGGTTGTAGCTGCTCTGACCTCGTTATTTGAAGGGAATTTTGCGAAAAGAAAGAAATCGCTGGGAGCCAGATCCAGCTAATATGGTTCATATGGAAGCACTGCGAGACGTAGGTCATAGAGTTTTCCAGCAACAACCATAGACTTGTGTGCAGGCGCGTTATTCTGACGAAAGAGCATTTTTTTTGGCAAGATGTGGACGTTTAGCCTTAATCACATGCTGCAAACGGTCCAGTAGTGAAGCATAATACTCCCCGGTAACGGACTTGCCTTATTCTAAATAGTCTATAAGCATCACGCCATATGGATCCCAAAAAACTGTTGCCATGACTTTTCCTGCAGACGGAACCGTTTTTCCTCTTTTTGGCGCACTTTCACGTGCCCCCACCCACTGTTTAGACTGCTGCTTTGTCTCTGGCGTATAACGGTGAATGCATGTTTCATCTACAGTTATAAAACGTCGAAGAAACTCAGCAGGATTGCGTCTGAATAAGTGTAAACACTCTTGCGAAGTGTTCATTCGAAAGAATTTTTGGTCGACTGTTAACAAACGCGGCACCCATCCCGCAGAAACATGTAAAATGTAGAGGACACGATCTATCGAGATGTTTGCTATACCAGCAAGCTCTCGTACTTTCAGTCGAAGATCATGAAGTATGACGTTGTGAATTTTTGTCAGTTGTAGCGGTTTTGGGCATCCTGAGCGCTCACCATCTTGAATTGATGTACGACCACGATTAAATTCAGCAGCCCATTTTTTTATTGTCGAAAACTAAGGAGAAGAATCCTTTAAAGTAGAACCTAACTCATTTTTAATGTCCGTAGGAGTTAAGCCCTTTAAAACAAAGTACTTTATAACCGCTCAAACTTTATCCATCTTTCACAACATATCGAACCTTTTGTGTTCACTCGATCGCCACAAACAAGCAAATGAACGCAGACATTTGAAATTTGCAGGGCGTCATCTCAAGGTTAATGCTTACAAAACATTGTAGTTATTTGATCCTACTAGCGCCCTCTCTGTTTCAGGCCGAGATCTTATCGAACCTTTCTCGTATATGTGCTCATATTAATTATTAATAGAGAAAAGTACAATAAATATAAAACATGTATCTCAGTAAGTATACAGGTTCCCCGTTTCAGGGTAAAAAATTCGGTTTCTTCGCTTCACAGCATATCGATTTAAAAAAAAAATCATCAAAATTGGTCATATAGATGCCGAGATAATTGTTACTTTACAACGTAGCGCGATTTTGAACTTTCAATTGCAGTTTTAGCGCGGCAGTCGCCGTTCACCTCCACTTACCCCCACCACCGCCTATTAGCTCTTTCGCTTCAATTCTCGAGCATTTTTGGAAATTTCTAATGCATTTTTAATAATAAATCCGATGCATACGTCAAACATAAACTTTATATCAATAAAGTACTTGGAAACCCCCAACCGAATGTTTAAAAAATGTCTCCTGGGTTATAAAACAACTTGTTTATTCAGTGACACAAACAATGAGTTACACGTTTCACTTTGATACAATAAAGATAAATAGTAACCTCCTATCCATATTTCTTTCGTAGCGATGTTTCCATCAATCTTCGGTATCGTGATAAAGTTTTTCAGAAGGGTCGAAACACCCATGTCATTTTAATAACTTAAAATATATCCGTGTCGCGATTGCTAGACCTATATCATTGGCTACCAGGTGTTATCGTATACATATATTTCAAATAAATCTGATACTGCGACCCTTCTTACCCTGTGACATTGGGGTGATATATACAACCTCTGTCATGTAAGGTAATTTTATCGAAAAAGGATATACATAAAATTAATTATGCCGCTAACAAAATGTGTCACGTACAGAGTGGACAAATTTTACATATATATGTAATATAGATAACGAACTTTAATATTAGTTAATATCTCTATTGCTACTCTTAAAATGCTAGGAAATACTACCAAAACAAGTTGCCGAAAAGTACATGCAAAATGTTTAGATATTTTTAAAGTAATTATTGAATTATTACGTCTGCAAGTTTGGTAATCAGTAAATGTAAAAAAAAACACGGTGATAGTTTTAATAATATATAATAATTAAAATAGAATGAGTGTAAAATCTGGCATTAATTGTACCAAGACTCAGACTTGTGTCCTCTACTATTTTTTTGCAGAGTGACCAAATATGAGCAAATAGTATAGCGGATCCAATATGGTACCTAAAATTAGGGGATTCCGAAAAAAAAATTTTTATTTGTTTTTGAGATAAAAGTATATCCGAATAAATTACTTTTTCAGGCCCAAATTGTTAGCATTCAAATTTGAATATAATAGCATTCAAAATGGCTGCCAAAATATAAAAAATTAAAATTTTTGGCTGAAATAAGTTAAAAATTTGGGAGTCTAATATAGTTAATTTTTAAAATTATTTTCGTATTAAACAAGGTGTCCCAAAAGCTTTGCAAGTATCAAAGTTGTGTTTTTTTAACTGGAACCCCCAGTATATTATTGCATTTTTGGATTCAAGTGCCTATTTTAATAAGGTTTATAGTTCCTAAACCTTAAAGGTTCTTAAAAAATTTGAATTTTGACAAAATCTAACCTAATTTTCATATTTCAAATACTTAAGAAGTATTTCAGTTATGTACTCGAAATTTACGGTGAAGTGTAACAATAAATTGAATTTTATATCCCAATTATAATAAACTTGCTATATTATATAGGGTGTCCAAAAATGAAAACTAATCAAATAAGAACTTTAAGTGGCTATAACGGTAGGTATTGGGGTCGTTGCGCGTGGGAAAAAACTGAAGACCGTGGGAAAATTTTAATTGTCGTCATCACCTAATCAGATTTTAATGAGGTTTTGGTCCGCTTATCAGATTTTATTTAGCTTTTAATCAGCTTGCGATCACGATTTTAACAAAACTGCGGAAAGCTAAAAAAAATTTTTGATTACCCCTATTTTACATTACATTTCATTTTTATAGCCCAGAGTAAGAAATATGTGTTGCAAAATCCAACGTTAACGTGGGCTTTAAATTTCATTTTGGGTGGAAAAGTTAGTGGTAAAATTATAATTAATTTTATTTATTCCAATATTATAGCATGAAATGTAGCAGACAAAGCAATGATATTATCGAAGGAGTACCGGTATAATATTTGTTAATTTTTGTTAAGGTATTAGTGTGGTGACATCACAATAGATCTAAATTGGTGCAACGTTCTGAAATTTGGTCAGCCTTTCCCTGGCTCTTTAGTCAAAGTTTCGGTAAAATAATAATAAGTGTGAGCCAGGTTGGTTCAGGTTTATACAGTATGTATGCATGTATGTATATATGAATTGTAGAAAGTAAAACAAAAATAAAAACAATTGCAGGCGTTGTCAGTTTTTGCTGCAATTTCATTGCGCGTCATTAAAAGGATGTTCTATAAGTCATTTCTACATACATAGATACATAATCTATTAACCTGAAATAACGTGGCTCATACTTATTGTTGTTTGGCGGAGGATAGATTTGTTCTGTATATTTAAAATAAATGGTACACGTCTCTGTGTACATCGACCAAATTTTACTTTCACATGGTAGAGTCACTGATATTTAATTTCTGTTAATCATTTTTCAAAAATCAGTCTGTCAATTATTTAATATTCATTTTTAAGAGAAAAAGAGTAGAGTAAAGAACTGAAAGTTTATAGTCGTTGAACATCTAGCAACAATGCGCGAATTTGGCCGTCATGTTCAAAGTTCATTATGTTTTTCTTTGGGTTAATTTTTAGTATTTTCTGCTATATTTTAATAAAATGTCATGTACGTTTTTTTTCCGATATGCGCTATGTTTCAAAATGTGCTAAGGTGTTTTATCGAAAGTGACAAATTTTAAAGAATTAGTTCATGGAAAATTTCAAAAATTTTTTGAAAAAACTCTGTGCCATTGCCAAAAGAAAACTTCAGATTCGTGTTCTACAACCCTAAAACGGCGAAAAATTCAGCGTTCCGAACAATTACCAAAATAAATTATAGCCTTTTATTATTCCTGGTATAGGATATAAAAACCTAACACATTATTGCAAGACTCCATTTATAATTATATATCAGCTATAAAATAATTTAATCTTGATTCGATATTATTATATTAGTGCGTAGTTGTTCGACCCATATCAGAGTGTTAACTAATATAACGCTCTTTTCCAACTATTTCGATCAAATGTGGCATTAAGACCCTTCTTACCCCATCAGAGATTTTATAATAATCTTTGATTTAGCCCGTTTCCTTTTAGACATAAAATATTCAGTCAGCCGAACCATATGGTTTCGTGTTGAGAAACGTTACTTTAATACAAGTTATAAAACTATAATTACTAAATCAGACAAGTCTTTACTTTATTTTAATGTTCATCTAAAATTTATCAAGCATATTGTATAAGTCATACAAAAAATACTATCAAAATTGACACAATGTGAATGAAAGTATCAGAATTAACAATTTTGATGGAATATTTCAAAAAAAAAAAGCTACTAATAGAGTTGTTAAATTTATATCATAATGTAACGCCCTTTCAGTTATAGAAATGCGCGTAAATCTTAACATTAAAACAGTAGAGCATCGATTTGTGGATATCTATCCCTTAAACAGCCATCCTCTAAAACAATCAACGATCAAGCTATATATCGGGCATTATATCCGGCGGTTTCACGATCTATCGACCGAGATTCAAAATGTTTAGCCATTTATCGGCTAAATTATCCAACGACTTAGCCATCTATCAGTCAAAATATCTAATGGTCAGGCGCCACCATCTAGCTTAACGTGGTAGAGGGCCCACTTGCACCGGGCAGCTCGTCAGAGCAGACAAATGGCAAGCCAGGGGTCATTTTCGCATGTTGGTCACTGGCTGCCGGCTGCTAATTAATATTTCTTGAAATGTAAAATGGATTAGCTAATAAAACAAAGGGTGCTAAATATAACATCTTATGTCCTGTATTACATACAACTTACATTACAACTAAACAAAGAATGAAAACCCTAACAAACAATAAACAAACGGACTGACCTGAAGGGCGAGAGTATGCTTAAATAACGTTAATCACGACGCGATAGGTTACAGGCGACGGTATGTTATACGGTGGCAGTAACCCCATCGTTGATGGCGGCTCCGGCTGTGCTATGAGAGCACGCTAGCGGCAACGGTAATGCTGACAACGATCAGCGGCTACAAACTATAAATGTTATACGGCTCTGCCAATGACACCGGTTTGTACCTATGGAACCAAATGGCGAGGGATGACATTAAATACGTGTGAGTATGAATGGAGCTAGGATAGACACTGGACAAAATTGCTCAGGATTGTCGGTTCCGTGACAACGTCCGTAGGATATTAGGAAGCTAGTATATCCATATTTATTGGGTCTCCGAGAGACTAAGAAGGAAAGGATGGCGGTGAGATAGTAAAATACCATATACCCACAAGCATGCCTCACCTATGACACCAGACCAAGAAGTCGCGGTCCAGCAAGCGCTCGCGGTCAGTTCATTCACTTTTCGGCTACTAGATTGTTCTTCTGAGTGAAAAACATGCAGTTCTCCCCGAAAGGATTTTTGTGAGAAGAGGAAATTTTGCATAGACTTCACCAGGATGTAGTGCGGATATTTACCGGCTAAACCCCCCCCCTCCCCCTGAATTGAGGTTCCCACAATTATGTAGGCCTTAAGTTGTCGGAACGATGGGCCTTTACAAAACTTTGGCCTTCACAGCATTGGTGTTTCCGCTCTAAGTGCCGGTGCACCCATTGATCCGCTCTCTCTTACATTTCGCATAAGGTTGTTCTCTTAATTAATAGAAAACTCTCGTATCTATGTTGAAATAAAAATTGTAGTCCTGGTCCTGGACCTTGCACGTCCTTTGGTGCTTCGCCCACTGGTGAGGGCCTCACCTGGGACTTGAATGGCATCTCTCAACGTCTCTCCTTTCTTCCTTAGCTGGTTCCTGCTTCTTGTTCCGTCCTGAAATGACGGTGCGCTCAGCTATTCATATTGCCGATCGGTCTCCTTAAAGCGGCCCGACCACCATGCTGATGATCGAAGGCGTGAGAGGACTGACAGTTCCGCAATGTACAACTACTATAGTCGGCTGATCTGAAAAATTCGTTAAATAGTATTTTCCGACTTGACAAGGTTAAACTATTTATTGAACGGTAATGTCAATTTCTTAAATGTTATTTCTACATAAGAATTACATTTTTGCGATGTACAGTAAAAGAGTTAAGTCCCGGTAAACATATTCATGACCAAAAATTAGGATAATAGATCACAACTGACATTTGAATATATTACAGGTTACAGTCTGTGTATCGCTACACATATCTAGTAAATATTATTGTAGATATTCATGATTAGTGTTTGGCAATCATAGTTTTAATTACGAAAATAAACATTTATGTTATTAAGTTGATTACTTGTAAATGAAACACGTATTTGTATTTAAACGGGTAATGATAAACCAAATTAAACTGATGAGAAGATTGAAATAATAAACAATAAACAACTGGAATCTCGCTATTAAATTTAATGAAACAAATAATAATATTTGGTCCAGTAAAGAATAATTAAATACTAGTTGGTTGCATTGATAAATGTTAATTAAAATTTATTTATGTATGTGAACATTGATCAATTTTTAGCGTAGTTTATTCAGGTGTATCCATTTGTCGCATGCCTGGATTATTATAAATATGCAAAACAGATTACTATAATTATTAATTATATGATACAAATTTATATTGTATTTCAATACCCAATAATGGCAATATGTGTCTATACAGATTTGATGTTAACACTGGAATTATGTTGAAAGACATCAAAATTAATTAAAAAAGTCAGATGGAGTAAAATCTGTACTACATTACGTATAATCCAGCTCCAAGATCTTATGCACACGAAGGAAGAGTTGAACTTTGACTGCTTTGTGAGCTTGCGCATTGTCGTATTTATAATCCCATTTGTCAGATTTATACCACAGCCTCCCTATTTTAGTGTAGAAATGCTAACATTAAATATTAACTTGAAAAAATCGGTTAAAGTCAATTTTTTTAAATGTAAACCCCCTATTTTTATAATATTATCTTATGTAACATTAATAAAAAGGGCAACTTTGAGGAAGTTTATTTATTGGAATTTATAGTTTTTCAGATATTGGCAATATAACATATTTGTATTGCAAAAACGCTATACGGCATTTAAGTTTTGTTATTAGTTGGCCATGACGGCGAAACGCGAGGAAATAAAATAATAGAGCACTACAGGAATGTCACTATTTCTTGCTATTCACGCACATTTCAAGTAACTGTACTAATAAACTGAAAATATCCGGACCATGCTGTTCGCCGTAGAGTGAGTCTACACGATAAGAAAAATCTGGGCGGCAGCGTAGCGTAATAAGACATATGTCAAATTTCAAGCATTGTGATTTGTTAGATTTAAAAAAAGACAAAGACCGAAGATTTCCCGCCTAAATCCGCCTTTTCCAAGGTCATTACGCCAAATGATGTTGAACTTTTCAGCGGACTGCTTTAAAAATGGTGGAAACTGTTTATTTTCAATATTTTGTATGAAAACATAACCTATGTTTTTTTTTAAACTTTGTTGTTTTATTAATATATTTTATTTAGCGAGTTTTGAAATAATGGATATTTATGAATTATGTTAAATTGTTTTAATTTATTAAAAATGCTTGTTACCGAGGATCATTACAGCTCGGTCCTCAAAAAAAAACGATTTTTGTTCATTTTTTTATTAATTTTATAACAATTGCAATAATACAGGTGTTCGTTATATAAATTACAGCTTATGAAATAAAGGCCATTATATAATACAATTTCTATTCAACGACAATCTGTGATATCGAGACGCTAATCCACAGACATGCCCTTAGCTATGGTTACCAGATCAAATAATGAGATTCCCTGACAATATCCCTAATGTTTCTGTAAATATCCAGACATTTTATCCGAATGTTGTATGTTAAGGCAGTGAGATTTTCAAAATTTTTGCAATCAAAGCATTAAATGCCAATATCGAGTGAGTCTTCTCATTAATGGGAGCATAGTGGACCAAGGAGAGACATAGACTGTCTATATTTTTATAAGTTTTGCCTTTCGCTGCCACCAATGTTATAACTTTGCTAGTTCTGCTTTTAGTTTATCACTGGTTTCGATGAATTCAAATAAATCTTCTAATATCACTTTTTTAATATTTTATTATAATGTTCACTAAATCATAAGGTAACAACAGTTTTTGTTCTTACTTACTAATTTAATGTTACTATTGTAGTTTTTTGATTTTAGTTCCTCTCGTCTCAATGTTCATGTCCTAGTTACATTCTATCCTGTATCTAAATTATATATTTTACAGTGATAGGCGTACTAACAAATATAACTTATAACTATTTATTTACATGATTACTGAAATGAAAAAGTGTGTATTTATGGGACGATGACAATATGAACAAAACTAATGGTCTCTGTAAAAAGTAAAGTTTTAGAGTTTCGGAGATTAAGGCATGCTTTTGTTTGAGCCTATTAGAACATAAATTTACTTAAGATATAACTGTTTCTTAAGGGAGTATTAAATATTAGACTATAATTATCTATTAATCCATAAGAGTAACTTAAATATATATATAGTAATTTAATAATTAATAATTTGTAGTAATAGTTGGTTTACAACAATGTCTTGTGTTAAGGTTCTACTCTAGACACAATTTAACTTAAAGAACATATCATGTGAAGAATGTCATGAAATGGTTATAAAAGTCCAGCAATTGCCAAAAGAAACATCAAGCAATAAAAAGTATGAAACTAAATTTATTAATATACTAAATTAACAATTCACTCATTTTGTTAACGTTTAATCAATTTATTTTTTCTCACTAGAATGATTAATAAATATTTTTTCATTACTTATATTTTCCTCTTTTAATTTCAAAAAAATACTGCCAATTGCAGTTTTTTCCTCTTTCTTCCTAACAAGGGGCTAAAATTTCAGACATGTCAGGAAAATTCCTGTCGTCTGGTAACTCTACCCTTAGCAAATTTTATATAAACCTATTATAAACAATTAAAAAGTAAAAATTAACATTAATGGAAATTTAATAACAGAAATCCAGTTAGTGTTATACGTAATATATTCTTCTAAAAACTACAAACAATTGTAATTATTAAAACGATTGTTAAAATGACACTTTATATTAAAACTCTCGTCTTTGAACTCTTTGGCAATTCTTTACCAGGTAGAAGTGGCAAACTTCGGAAATAAAACTTGCTTTAAGGAGTCTCATATTATCGCACAAGTAACATGACTAATTTCAAAAACACTGTTTACCGACTCGGAATTCGCACTGTTGCTTTCACATGCTGATTTCATCAGCTTAATATCACAATGTTTTTTCAAACCTTGTAATAAGGGTATAGCTGTACACATTTCCATAGCATGTTTCCTATTTATTGGCCCAACAACAGCTTTTCAAACTCGCCAAGATAACAGGAAAATATTTTTAAAAAATCAGGATCACTTTCTCGCATTTCTTGAATTAAATCATTAGTATGTCCAAGCCTTTCTCTAATGTTTTTCTCAAAAACAGATCGAACCTAGTAGCGACGACTTTTCCGTTTCTTTAATAAAGAATATATTAATAATCTCCTTATCTTTTGTAATTTTTTCTTTACTTTTCTTTTTCTACATAACAACATTGCTGCAATTATTTTTTTTATTTTCTTTCATTTTAACTTATACATAAATAAATATTATCAAAAAATCAGAAAAAAGTTAGGTTACCACAAAAAAAAAACATTATGACTGCACGACTGCACGATAAAAGTTCCCCGTGTGGACGAGATATTTTTAACATAAATGGGCGTAATACGCCTACGCCGAAATTTTTGGTATCGTGTGGACTCACTCGTATTGGGCAAAGTTCACTTATAACAACAGTGAATATCCTGTCGCCGTAGGAAAATTATACGGGCTAAATATAATCGGTTATCTCTAACTTCGCATGGCTTTTCGAATTTGAATTGGCATAAGTAGTTGAACGAAACGGATAGTAGAAAGAGATAAAATGATAGTATTATGTTTTAAACTCACCCAACTGATTCAATTCGTGTCAATTGATTATAATCTCTGGATGTCTGCGATACCATTGGTCGGTGGTAAAAATAAATAGATTAAAAAGTTTTATTATGATTTTAGTTTTTAAAATCAATGTTAATTAGGTGGTATCACGTTATTGTTAATATTTTCTAATTTTTTTATTAAAATATCCTTAGAAAGATAAATGAGTCTCGCAAATTTCAAGTAAATTTGAGATTATAGATATACAAAATTATTACACGAAATTCTGCTATTTAAAAATATTTTCTACGGCTAGTTCTGATTATGGATTTAACATAAACACTTCTGTCCATATGTCCAAAAGAGCCGAGCATCTTATTTTTAAATGGTTTAGTCTAACATAAATGTTTTCATAAACATAACTTAAAAAAAAAATTGGGAAATAACAATTTGTAAGATATTTGAGACTTTATTTAAATAAGTAACAATAAATTTTATATTTAAATAATGTTATATGCAACATTTTACTTGCTTACGTTGTGTTAAACACTATACTACACTACAATTAAATAAATATTATTATGATTATAAATTATTAGGACAGTGCTTTAGCATAAAAACTTTATTTATAGTACATTTGATCTTTAAGCCTCTACAAATCTTTACAAAATAAAAAAAAAGTATATTAAAGGTTGAATGTGAGATCTGCCAGTAACATTAATGGATGTCTTCTGGCTGACCTTTGTTTTCGGTCCCTGGTATTACACAGCTCCTCTATCATTGGTCAAAGTTCGGGTTTTTTTTCAAACTTAATTTTCAGGACAGGAAGTCTTACAGTAGGAGGCTGAATATTTAGTGAATTCATACAATAATTGATTGGATGATTTATGTAGTGGATTGCTAAAATAACGAATTTTAGTCATACTACGTAGAGCTGGAGTTTCCACCTTTTCAAGGTTCATTGATAATAACTTTCTACAATAATTGTATATAGGAGGCACATATGTCAATTGACGTCGGCATGTTGCTTTGAATATAAATTTCTGTTTTTCTTGATATCCCTTTTTCTTTATTACTTCCTCGTATGCATTTTTGTTTAACAGTTCTGGAGTTCTAATTAAAATAATTTTGTGGTCTATATTTACACCTAAATATTTGACTGAGGGCTTGGTGTATATTACTCGGTTATTAAGTAATATAAAATAAATTTAATCCAGGGAAAGGACAAGGATCTTAATGGCAATCAATAACTTCACAACAAAAACAACAGTGACACAATTTTTTTGACTATTGACGGTTAATTTGCCGTTCCAAAACTTCATTTTTCCCCAATATGGCGACAAACATACTCTGGACATTTTTAGTCTGACAGCTCAATTCAATCTGTAATCCATTTTATTTTTTGAAATCAGTGGTGCCATTGGACAATCATTAATAAAAATCATGTCAGGGCGTTAAAATTACACACATGAAAATTACTTAAATATGTTTATTATCTATGCGGAATGTAAAAAAGTTTTATCAAGGACATGTCAGACATGTGAGGATCGATGTACAGATAAACAAAAACTGTCACGGAACAATGTTAAACGAATATTGGAAAATCTCAAAAATGTTGACACCATTAAAGCAAAAATGTATAAAAAAGAAACCTATTCTCAATAACGAAAATGTGGAAATTGCAATTCTGAGATATTTTGTTACATATCCTACCACGTCGTTAAGACAGGTGGCTCTACAAAGAGGAATCTCGAGGAGCTCAATTTTGTTGAAACAAAACTTCCACTCTTATTTAATATCTTTGGTTTAACCCTTAAAAGATATTGAAAAGAGTGTAAGCAAATTATGTCCCCGTTTTAAATTATGTATTATCTTTTATAGGAGAAAGATATTTAAATATGCTAGAAGAGTTAGACAACCAATAGTTAAGTAATTTACCACACACAACCGTTCTAGTTACCAAATTCTTATAAGCAACATTTTATGACGAATGGATTGCCAATAATGGACCTTTTCTTATGACCTCCCCGTTCTCCTGTCGTAGATTATTTCACATGAGGAACGATAGAAAAATATTATTTATTGTAATCTAGTGACAACAATAGAAGACTATATGGCAAGGGTAAGGGACGTGTTCGAAAATTTATCTTCAGATTCAATTAGAGAGGCGACTCATATCGAAATAACTCGGAAATGTTTGGAAGTTCAGAGTGGAAATTTTGAGCATTTATTAAAATAAGTTCTTTCTCTGTGTAGGTAAGCCGTTTAATATTTTTACAACACAAAAATGTTAAATTGCCAATATTTCAAAAACTGCAAATTTTTGTAATAGACAACTTTATACAAAGTCACCCTTATTTTTAATTCTAAATAAGACACCATTATGAAAAAATTGTTTTACTTTTATCGATTCTTTCAAGTTAATATTTAATATTAGTTTTTGATCAATCTGTATTTATTTATTATCAAGATATCAACATAGTTCACTAAAGTAGATCCCCTTCTAGAAGGAAACCGACCCGATTAAATAATAAAAGCTTTCATAAAGAACAAATTGATAGGTATGTTTAGGCCTGCCATTTTTGACATAAAATTTAAAATATGTCAAAAACACTTAGACTTAGGTAAAAGACACTATATATGAAACAAATATTTAAGTTTTTCGTAGAACCTAAACATGAAATGACATATAGAGTGTTCTATTTAAAATAAGGAAAAAGGCATCAACTTTCGGTATAACCAAAAGTGTGAAAATATTTTAGCAGAATTGCCCCCATCTTTAGTAAACACACCAAAGTTTGAAAATTTTCCAAATTCTATTTTCTGAGAAATTGATCGTGACAGTTAATCGTGGGACACACTGTATATTTCTTATGATTTCGCAATTTTAAGATATTTTAATTAGTTTTCTCAATCTAACCTGAACTAATTCATTTTAATTTTCCAGGTGACAACGTCGATGCTATACTAATGAGGAAATCATGTGCCATGTGTGTAGCAAGTCAACTCATCATACTCCTTTTTCCAGTATTGTTGACAGGTTGGCGATAGAAGATACGAATATTGTAAAGTTCTATGGACATCTATTAGATGATGTGATAACAGTGACAATTCAGTGAGAGGAATTTAACTTTTCTTGTATAAAACTGTACAATTTAAAGATTCTATATTTAAAATTGCTACTTATTTTCTATAAAATTTCACAGCCAATTAATGTAATTAAAAAGAAAATAGATTCCTCGTAATTTGAATAATTATTTTATAGAAACAAAGTAGCCGTGGCAGATGGGTTAAAATTTAAATTTGTGTAATGATGTTTTTGTTAAAATACAAAACCGACATTTTTCATCATTGGAATTATTTTAACAGGATATTTTTTAATTATATTATTATGAAATTGTAAAAATGATGTAAAATAATTTGGGAGATATTACTGTTAAAATGTAAAAAAATATACATGGGTGAAAATATTTTCGATATACACCCTTTTAAATCATCGATTAAAGAGATTATTGTAATAAGGTCGAAAGGTGGGTTACTGTAACAAAAAATTTGTTGTGCTTGGTCTTAAATAATTTTAAGGTGTTTGAATGATCGTTGTAGTGTTCCTTCAAGTATGAATTTTTTTATTTAATTCTAAAAAGTTACGTTTAAATACCGAAATATGTATCAACGGCGGATCCAGAAACAGGCCATTGGAGACAATGTCCCTGTCCCCCCCCCCCTCCAAAAAAAAAAAAAAATGTCGCCGTAGCTACAGGTTGTCAATTTGTAATTAAAAATTATTTGAGGTCACAAATTCGCCAAGAAGGTCTAACTAATCTAACAATATTGTCGATAGAGTATAGTGATGACATAATTAATAAAATTTCAAGCGAAAAAGTTAGAAAAATAACGTTATAGATAATATAAATCATAAAACACTGCTCAAGTTAGAACTTCCTCTCTAATGTGATCACAACTTACATTTATTAAAATATTGTTGGAGCAACGTACTGTTTAGAAGATATATATATATATATATATATATATATATATATATATATATATATATATATATATATATATATATATATATATATGTATATATATCCGATACTTTAGGAGGTAGAAGACGTCAAAATTTTAAGAAAATATTGTTTCTTCTCAAATTTCTTGCAAACGTGGTAACTTAATTTAAAGATTTTTGTTTTGTGGTCTAATATTATAATATGACGTTATACAGTGCTATAGAGTTCGGCTATAGAGCGTTGTAAAAGTGACGTCACTTGTAAACATCGGTTCTTATTTTTTATGTTATCGTCTTTATGAGAACTTAGATATTTCTCAGATAACCGCATGTGTTTGAAAGCTCTTTATCTCTTGAAAAATTTCCTTTGGATGAGCGGTTCTGCTAAGAAGAAAATATTTTCAGTTACATGCATACACCAGTTTGCTGTAATAATAAAACAATTTTTAAAATAAAAGTTGAAAGTACATGTGTTGCAAATATACCGGCGATGTTACGACATAAGTAAAAGCTAATTTTCGACTACTAAAAATTTTAAGGCTTGTTTCGTCTAAACATCGGTGGCGGACTCGTCAGTGGATTCCACGGATACCTTTCCTAGACACCCTTGTTTACGTACTTATCTATATTTCGGATGTTATACTTAAAGCCACTCTTTTACGGGATCTATAGGTGAGATGTTCACCTATAGCGATCGTTTATAGAACACCATCCCGCCAAGGTAATGCTTTATTGAAGCTAAGTGCCTGAGGAACTATATGAACTAACTGCCTTTTGGTCTTTTCTTGTAGGGTTCGGGCTTAATCAAAGTCCACGTCTTTGACGACCTTCCGTCATCGTTGTCCCTGCTCGGGCGCCATGTTGTAAATATGCCGACGATGTTACGATATAAGTACAAGCTAATTTTCGGCCACTAAAAATTTTTTAGGCGTATTTCGTGCGTATTTCGTTCTGACACTGGTGGCGGACTCATCGCTAGGTTCCACGGATGCTTTTCTCAGACACCTTTGTTTACGTACTATTTTTCGGATGTTATATTTAAAGTCATTTCTTGACGGGATCTATAGGTAAGGCGTTCCTTCTATAGGTTGCCGTTCGTACAACAGTATGTATTTTAAAAAGATTGCAAAAACTAACTAAAAAGAAAACATTAATTAAAAAAATGTGCAAAATGGTCGCCATTTTACTGAATACGCTTATTAACACTTAAAAAAATTGGACTCTATCTATCGTCTCAGGATCATTAAAAAGGTTGCCAGGGTTTAAAATGCGCGTCAACAATTATTCGCGGGTGCTTTCCGGAGACTTGTATACTTCTATTTTAAGAGCGCCCCACAAAAAGAAGTCACACATATTTAACTCTAGAGAATGTAGTGGCTATCTTACTGGTGTCTCATTGTCTCTTCCAATCCATCGGTTGGAATATTGGTCATGTAAATATTCCCGAACAACAAAGAAAAAATAGGGTGGGGCACCATCATGCATATACCATAGATCAGAATTCTCACCGAAGTAAAATAGGCAAATTTTCCAGAAGAACTGGTCATGTGTTTTGCAAAAAGTTTAGATAAATATTTCCATTTATCTTGTCTGGAATTACAACAGGATTAATAAGGTAACGATCAATAATACCTGCCCAAAAGTTAATTTTAAAGTTATGCTGATGGTGTGCAACTTAAATGGCATATGGATCTATCCGCATAAACATGTTCTGCAAGTTGATGACTCCAGATCTTGTAAAGTACGCCTCGTCAGTAAACAAAATTTTTCTATCAAAATATGGATGACGAAAGGCAAATGGGAGGATCATTCGGTAAAAGTTCCTGAAACTTTTGAGCGTGATATGGCTGTAACAACTGTTCTTTTAAAGTATCATTTACAATAGTTTTAGCAATATCCAAGTCACGTTTTAAGCGGCTACACTTGGTTCTTCTTCAACTCTTTCCAAAATTTCCTCTTTTTTACGACTGTTCGAGTTGTTCGAATACGACTCCTACCTTCAAATTTTTTCTCAGAGCTGCCCGTTTCGCGGAGATGACGCTTAGTATTGTCAAATGTTTGATGGTTTGGTATTCGGTGCTTAGGAAATCTCTCCAAGTAAACCATAACACTTCGATGCCCATTTCCTTCACAAAACCCATATACCAGGAACATGTCAACCTTCTCGGAATGCGTGTAGTTGTCCATGTTTAATAGTTAATTAGGCTTAAAAAATTTAGAATATTGATCTTGCTTTAGTCCACTTCCTAGATAGTGATGGCAATGTCAATAATCAAATTCTTAAAAATGCCTTACTAACAAAGTCACTCGAAAAATTATTGTTAGAGGTATTTTTTATAATTATAGTTAATTAGTATATGCCTGTGATTGAAAATATTTTTTTCTTAGCGAAACTGCTTATTCAACGAAATTTTTTCAAGAAATAAAAAAGCTTCCACATACATGCGATTATCCGATAGAAATACCTAGGTTGTCATGACGTTGATGACATAAAAAATCAGAAGCGATTTTTACAAGTGACGTCACTTTTATAACATTTAGACTACTCTATATCCGGTCACTATTCCACTAGAAAACGTCATATTATAATGGTAGATCACACTCCAAAAATTAAATAACTCAGTTGGCTTAAATCGATCTATTTTGACCTTAGGAATCGGTCTTCAAACGTTGTACAGGAATTTTTCGGACATCCTGAATATATATATATATATATATATATATATATATATATATATATATATATATATATATATATATATATATATATATATATATATATATATCCCTCCCAAAAAAAATTTTCTGGATCGACTTTTGTATATATGTATCCTTGTATTTTAAAGCAGTTTTAGTTTTATTTTATGTTTGAAATCCAGTGAAGTCAACTTAAGTATAAAATGGTTATAGTTAACACCACAAATAATACGTTTCGTTATTATAAACCAAAATTCTGCAATAATACATTTTTCATAACCATTTGTTCATTTTGCTATAACAAACGAATAAAGTTTGGTCTTGCCTCATAAATAGCAGTTTTTTCAGAAGTTGGGATTCCAATGCTCAAAAATGAGGTTTTTTTAAATTTTTACATCTTATATACGTAGAGAAACTTGTACAAAATTAATAACAATACAATATTGATCCTAATTTCATGTGTAATGACTGTAACATAGTTGTTTCTAATTCTTAAGTCCTTCTTATGAAATTTTTCTTATATTGGACTCAAGAATCTCTATTAACCTAGTTTAGTCATTTTACTCAGCCTAGGTGGCCAAATACTATAAGTTTATATCCTCCAAGTCATGAAGCTTTTTGAATTATTGATGACGTAATAAAAACTCAGTCACTTAAAAATAAGACATTTTAATAGAGTTTGTTATTCCAATACAAGAGGAATTGGCCATGCTCTAATCTCTATTTTATTATATTAAGTACCTTTGTATAAAAATATTCTTTAATCTGTTAAGAGATTTTTTTTGTTATGTTTTAAATAAGGTGAGATCGAGAGATGTATCGGGTTTAATATTAATAGAAATTATATCCATCTTAAGTGATTAAAAAATTTTGGGAGGCCGCTGAAGTTGTTCACTTATACAAACTAAAGAAAACTTCTCGACAAAAAGTTTTTATTACAAAATTAAAGATATTTGAGAGAATTTTAACTTAGCCTCCGCACTATCGATTTCATCTGTTGGTTAATGCAAGAAAACGCCGAAACCTGGGTAAAATTGCCATTTTTTACAAGTGAATTATTTATTGCGTAAATATTTCTGTTATCTTTATTATTTTAAAAGAAAACCCTGAAGTAGCTTAATTTGTTTATAAAAACACGTACAAAGCGAATAGAGTCTCTATATTTGTTCATAATCTTTTCGAGTACATCTAAAATGAAATATACTCCTGAAGACTTCTAATTTCAAGTGGTAATAGGCCCAAATCGAATAGTTGACAAAGAATTCCTTGTTTTTGTCTATGGAAAATAGGGTATTTTTTGTTTATAAACAAAAAGAGCTAGATTATTTCCCTTAGATCGCATGAATTTCCAATTTAGATATGTGGAAAACTGGATTCATTGAGCAAACTTTCCTAAAACAAATGAGCTCCCCATAATTAATAGGAGTCTTCTTCTTCAAGTGCCATATCAGGTCCCCCTGACGTTGGCAATTACATTGGCACGGTCCTGCGCCAGCTGGAACAGTTCCCCCGCGCTACGTATACCTGTCCATTCACGAATATTTCTCAACCAGGAAGCCTGTCTCCTTCCTACCCCTCTACGTCCCTCTACTTTATCCATCATGATTAGCTGAAGAATTCTATATCGCTCCCCTCTGAATATATGTCCAAGATGTGAGATTTTTCTGCACTTCACAGTGTTTAATAGTAGACGAGTTATGTCAGCCCTATCGAGTACCATTTCTGCCTACCTGTGTGTAACCACATTTCGAGAGCCTCCAACCGATTAATCGTGGCAGCCTTAATTGTCCAGATCTCTGCCCCATATAGTAACACTGGCCAGACGTATGATCTTATCATTCTCTGTCGTAGTTTTAGGTTGAGGTTATCATTGCAGAAAAGTGGTTTCATTTTTTGAAAAGTTGCTCTAGCGGTCTCTATCTTACACCTTATCTCTTTATCTGGGTTTAGATTTTCGGTGATATAACATCCAAGATATTTAAAATGAGTCACCCTGTCTATACTTTTTCCTTCTATTTGTATTGAAGCGTTAAGATGAAATTGTTTACTAAAGACCATATAATAGGAGTAGAAATAGGATTTTTTAAAATTATTGCCGCCTTGTTTATAACAATTAAGAAACGACTCTACGAGATTTGAATATTTAAAGGCATTTATTTTAAATAAAAACTGCTCCTTTTTATCAAAATAAAGTCGAAGCGGGTGCTACAGTCAGCGCAGGACACTATGGTGAGGATACTACTACTACTACTACTTCATTAGTATTTTAATAACAAGAGGCCTTTTAAGAAAACCAAATATTGCATGTAGAAGGCTTTAAGTATCTAAAGCTGCTAAATTTGTTTCTTAATTGTTAAAAACAAAGCAGCAGTGATTAAAATAACTTTTTTTTCAAAATAGACGTCTTAAAACCAGTTTTCCAATTATCTGAGTTAGAAACTCATACAATCGACACATGATGTTTTACCTCTATTTGTTTATAAAAAAGTACCCTATCTTTCAAATAAAGAATTACGACGTCAAATTTATACATCGCATAAGAACAGTCGTTTCTTGTAGATTTTAGGTCGCTGAATTCGAATCCGACCTCATCATATCATATCAGGTTTGTTAAATATCCCAACTAAAAGTGCAAAAAACGCGATTTTGGTCTATATTTGAGGTTATGTATCATCGCGACACTTAAGTGACCCAAAATCGACAAGAAATGATTATTCTTTTCCGATAAACAAATTTCACGTCACGTTGTGTTATTAATCAACTTTTTGATTGTTTCTCATTACCAATTAAAACTAAAAGTGTTTCAGAGTAGATTTCACTTTGAACCGGCAACAGCAAACTCCATTCACGCGTGAGAAGTTCAGATGTTTGAGCAGGAAGGCCACCGAAAAATTTCTATAAAAACTTGGAGAAATTAACATTTCAACGGCCTCTTTTTCATGCAATAAAAATAACAAAAAAAAATATATCTTTGCTATAAATAATTGCGAAAAACTGCCATTTTTACCAGTTTTTCGACTCTTTTTCAATGACCAATGGACAAAATCGATCGCGCGATGTTTTAAATGAAAAATCTTTCAATTCCCTCTAACTTGGTAATAATTTTGTAAACTATAATCTTGTGCACCTCTCGAATCACCCGTATTCGCAATACAATATCGCCTTTTTTTCTACATGCTGGACTAATAACCAGTATTCATCAGACGCTAATTCTCATTACATCACTGTTTTTAATTTTATTAATAATTATGAACGAATAATACGATAATGTAGGTTATATTAGACATGAAAGTAATTTTGTAATAATAGGATAATATAAATATAATAAAGGAGTGTTTTAACGAACAGCAAATACTACACGCAGGCAAGAATTCATTAGTGTCAATATTGTCATTTAACATTAAATTTAAAAACAGCTGCAGTGCTCATTCTAAAATTTTACATTGGAAGTTAAGTTAGAAAAATGTTACCATCTTTAGAATGTTTAATAACCCTAACAATGAAAAATTCATCTTCAAGACTTTTATAAGAAATTATTGTAAATCTGAATACGAGTATGTATACATGTAGTATGATTCATATGTTCTCAGCCTAATGCAATAAGAAGCAGTCAATCTCAGAACTTTCCTTTGTACGAAGTAGCAACAAGTCTTAGCAAAAACTATGCAAAGTTTCAACTCATTATGTTAACTGGTTTTAATCTGTCAATATTAGCACAACATTAAAAACTAATCCCCTAATTCGCTAACATGGTCTAATTTTAAAACGTTCTAAATTTGCAGCAAAGGCTTTAAACTGATGGGGGTAAAGAGATAAGCAAGTTTTAAACCTTAAAAATACAAGCATAAAAAAATAATTTTCTTTTATTAATGAATTAGTAAAAATGGGGAGTTTTATTTATTTTCGAGATACAATTATTTCTCTTGCTTATTTCAAGGTTTTATCGATAGATCCTTAGCGTTTATTTGTTAGCATATGTAATATAAATTACGACAATATTATAAGCAAAACAACACTCGTCAGCTAGAAGATTTAATTTCCGTGGCAACTAGATTGGATGGAAGTCTTAAAGCTTCTTAGTGAATGTGGCTGTAAAAGTCAGATTCATTAAGAAGGTGTAAAACTTAGACTCGCTGACAGAGGATTATTTAGCATACAAATCTAGAAATAAAGTCTTGAATTTGCTAATAGCAATAGTTGTTTCTCGAAAATAACCAAAATTTTTCATTTTTGCTGATGAAAAAAACATTTTTCATTATTGTATTTTTAAGATTCAAAACTTGATTGCTTTATTGATGCACTTGTCAATTTAAACCCTCTACTGTCAAACTTAGATATGTTTTCAAGCTAGATCGTGTTAGAAAAATACGAGGTAAGATTTTTAAAACTGTGCCAATTGTCTCAGGTCTATTATTCTTTTATATAGGAAAGAAGATAAAACTTAGAGAACTACAGACACAGGTATAACAATTTTTCACAAAAATATTAACGAATTAATATGAAAACTAGACGAATATTAACCTATAGAAGAAGCTGATTTCAGGAAAAATTACAGAACTTCCGAACATCATTTGGCGATGGGGATCTTAATAGAGACAAATTTGATAGATACTTAGTCTATCTATGAAAAAAAAAACAAATCCAATTAAAAGCGAGGCATAAAACAGGGTGATATATTAGCGCCAAAATTATTTATCCTGGCTTTGAAAGATGCCTCTAAAAAATGAAATGCCGGGATAAAGAGTGGAAAATGGCTAAACCATCTTAGATAGCAGAAAATATGGAATATTTTAAACAAATGTTGACAGAGCTAGATAATGAAGGCTCGAAAATTAGACTGAATATGAATATATCCGAGACAAAAATTATGTATAGCCTAAATACAACAGTGGAAATAAAAAATGAACCACTGGAAAATATGAACGGATATGTGTACCTGGATCACACAAATACATTGGGCAAGGAGAAACCAAACAATTCAAATAATTAAACGCAGAAGACTGGAGACTCGGAAACAAGCTCAAGAATGAAATATACCAATGAACATACGGTCAAAAATTTTCAATCCATACGTTCTTTCAGTCCTAATATGTAAAGCTCAGACATGAACCTTAACAACAAAATTCATGCATAAAGTCACAACCACATAAAAAGCAACAATTGGATCTGACGAGTAACAAAATTCAAAGATAAGGTGAAAGATGTGGCCGAATTGAAATGGAACTATGCTTGTCATACCCACTAGATAGAAAGAGGGCATTAAGAGATCAGGATTAATATATTTTAGGGCAGCACAATGCAGAGAGAAATAGAGATCAATGAGGTAGACCTATGTTCAAGAATGAACTTCTGAAGGCTAATAAAATGAGAAGATTTTCAAAAATGTTTTTTAGCTGGTCACTGGTTCTAGGTTTATTGACGCAAAATCCTTTCTTTTAAATTTCACATAGAAAAAAGTCCACAGGTATCAGGTGAATGTACTGGATCGTTTTAAAATTATTCGTTCACCAAACAATTCCGTTAGAAGCTGCACTATTGGCCTACGCGTATAAAACTTGCTCAAACCACAAGTCGGGTTTACTTTATTGGGCTAGATTGATAAAAATTTTGCATCGTTCACTATTCACAGTCAAAATAGTTTCATCTCTCGTTTCAAAGAAATAAGGTTCTATGATGCCCTGAACTGTCACTCTAAACCAAATGGTACCTTTTATGGAATATAATTATTTCCCGTAAATGGCTCTTGTATTTATCACTGCTCAAATCCTACAGTTTTTGTTAATTATGAAGCCACTGAGGTAGAAATGGGCCCAATTACTTATGATCAACCGGTTCAGGAAATAAAGTCCCTCTCTACAAAGTTGTTAAAAACGAGAAAGTCCCAGAGTCAATGTTGATAATCTTGAGGATATAAGTGTAGTTAAATTTTGTTTGGAAAAAAGCCAGTTCCTGCATCTCTTCCACATTTGCTAATACGCTGCATTGGCCTACCGATACACCCAGAACCGTATTGTTGAAAAAACGTCATTATTTTTCCTATCGCTATCTCAGCCACTAAACGCTGTTCTTGAAAATGCGACAATAAATTGCCTATAATCATCTCAGTTAGAGAAATCACTCTAAAATATCTACATATACGCTCTATGAGTACAACAATTTTCAAAAATAAAATCTCTACTCCCAAGTATATAGAATCTGAATTTGAAAGAAAAGACAAAAAATAAGCTATCCCAAAAGCTAATAGATCAAGACAAAGACTAAAGAAATAACGCCACAAATTAACATTTGAATCGATTACAAGTGTCCCGTTGCTTTACAAGAATATTAAAGTTCACACAATGTAACAAAAGCCACTATTTGCGAATACGGCTTCAGTGAAATCAATCATCTGCCTTAGAGTCGTGGTTTAGCTGCCTTAGATTCGAATTACACAGAACTACAAAAAAATGGGGTTTCGATTGTTGTTGGGCAGCTGTGGGGGATCGCTTCCGAAGTAATTTACTATGTAGAATTCGAATTCAGGATCAGAATTGGCACGTCAGGTCAAGATTTGGAATGTTTGAGGTTACGTACTCGAAAAAGGTTTTTTTGCTAATTTTTCGGTTATACGCGCGAATTTCGTTTTTTGCAACAACCCACCATTTTAAATCCACCATCTTAAAGATAAGAATTTCTATTTTCTGATATAATATTCATACTCAGCAACTTCGAAAATCCCCAATTAACATTTTTTAGATACCAATATAATTTTGTGTAAATTCTGAAGAGCCATTTTGAATTCACCATCTCGGAAATGAAGATCTCAATTTTAGGACTTCATATTCTTCATCAACGACCCCAAAAACCCCCTAGCAGAAATTTTCAGAAGAAATGTATAGAGTAGAAAAATGTATGCCCCAAAGGGTTTATGTGAATGCTCATGACGTTGTTGGGATATACTTTATAAATTAAAATGACCGTAACTTTGCAAGAAAACCGCTCAATAACTTATTTTGAAGAGTAAGAGTAGTATTAAATGATGCAACTAGAAAAAAAAACAATAAAATTTTGTGCATCCTGTACATTAAGTGATATGTAATAAGTAAAAGTAGCCAAAAAAATCATTTTTCGAGTACATTAACGTCAAATATCTCAAATTCCTGACATGTAGCTAATTACTTCGGAAATGGCTTCCAGCTGCTTAAGAAATATTTAAAACAAATGACGAAATTAAACCCGCATTCTATAAACATGTTGATACTAAATATTGGTGGTAGATGGGGTTTAATTACATATTGTGACTGTGTAGAACTAAATGGAAATTACACTTTCCATCTTTCATTCTATGTTACGCTGAGAATTATAGGACCACACTACGTAGGTTTCAATCAATATGAAGTATTCATTTGATACATTCGCTACTATGAGGTTTTTACTGTAGATATTTTAGAATTGTGAAACAAACCTGTAACATCTAAATGAAAAACTGTAACATATGCCCTTTTTTTTATCGTCAATGGAAAATGATAAATTATGGATACAAAATTCACGTCAATATCACAATAAAAATTATAATCCCATCTGCAAATGTACAAGCAACACAAATACTTTAATTAATTAATTAATTAAATTATAATAATTAAATAAATATGTATAATAATTATCTATAATAATATGTCTAGGTTAGTGATCATGATCAATTTACCATAATTACCATTATCATCATAATAGAATCACAAATATGTAAAAAAATTTCAGTTCTTACGATGATACGTAATTAAATATACCAACGTTGAATTCTTTATATGTTTTGTGTGTTATTATTTGGAAATAAACGATATCATGTTTTGAGTTGTTTGTGTTATATTAAAGCAGCCAGCAATTTATTTTAATTACTATTTTCCAGGTTATATAGATAAACTTACAGAAGTACTTTATTATTTATACTTTAATTCGTTTTTAGATAAATACGTGGTTTATACACTAGTTTTCTGTGGAAAACATTTTAATGACATATTTTAATATCCATTCTAATTACTAAATCGATTCTAAATGTTGAATGTCTCTGAAACCTACTTTATGTTGCATTAATTAAATATTACACTTTAGTTTATGAAATATTATCCTTATCGGTTTTAACAGTTATGATCACGCAAAACGATACTTCAAATAGAACGTGTATCTGCACGCATTTAAGAACAGATACTACTTGAATTTGAACCACTTTAATTTAAAACAAATCTGCCTCTATTCCCTCTTTCTAATTATAAACAAAAAAGGTGTTGCGATATAAGCTGCAAAGCAATTTCCAAAGTCTGGAAACTTGGGGGGGGGGGGGGGGATATACATTAAGAGTTCTCCTAGGTACATTTGTGTTACTTCATGTTTTTCAGTGCACTGAAATAAATTTGGTCAAATTTTGAGCTATGGTCAAAAATAAACGTTTTCTCGATTTTTTGTCTCTTGTAAATCTAATGTTAAACTGATATTTTAGGCGCAATTTGACAAAATAGATTAAAATCCCTCATACGGTACCTTAAACGGGATGAATATACATTTTGTAATGCTACTTACCATTGCATGATTAAGATAATAAAACTCGTTTTATTAAAAATTTAAAGTTACTGTTTGTGTCTTTAAATTTTAAATAACTTTGTGTAACAATAATTTATATTTGTTTGAAGGTTACAGACAATGTTGAAGATTGACTAAAACGTAGCTGTCGGACTTGCATTGTCTTTATTTTTATGTATTTTTAGGACGTTTCAATTAGGTTGTATCTCTAATCGTTTTCAAGTAGAGATTGAATGTTTCGTCTTCAGGTTACGAGCTGATATAGAAACTGTACCCATTGAAGCGCAAAGTTTCGCTTCAATATGCACACCTCAATGCTTTGATGTTACAAAGTGGTGGTTGACAAAGATCTGAACACTGGGTTTACTGAAGATTCCCTTATTATTTTTAACGTAAGCTGCTCTTATAAATTTCCTTTTTTTATGTTGAGTTCCATATATATTGACGCAGCTTCAGACCATTTTATATGATGTTTATTCTAGGTGTGTTCTGTAATACCTGATCTCGACGTTTCTCCTTTTTGTGTATACGTTTTATGTTCCTTAGTTCTAACTTCTAGTGGTCACTTGGTTTCTTCAATATACATTTCACCACACTCACATGAAAATTTGTAAACACATTCTTTCTTATCGGTAGTTTTTTTGTTTTGTTTTTGTTAAATAAGTTCTAAGTGTATTTCTCGATTTAAAAGCCCTTTGTATATTATAACTGCTGGCAATTTGTCTTATTTTCTCCGATGTTCCCTTAATGTACAGAATTGTGAAGAAGTGTGTGTTTCTTGCTGTCCAGTGGTCGTTGTTCAAAAGTTATTTGTAACATCGTCACTTAATTTTAAAGGATAATCAATCTATTGTAAATCGAATTTAATGTTTTTTACCTCTTTTTTCAATAAATCGGCATTATTGCAGATATATATATATATATATATATATATATATATATATATATATATATATATATATATATATATATATATATATATATATATATATATATATATATATATATAGCGCTATTAAAGAAGTTGTTTATAATTTCCCGTTCTGTTACAACAGAATGATTAGAACTATGGTTAACATATTGTTCAGCCAGGCGCGGATCCAAGGGGGGGGGGGGCGGTGGGGGCGATCGCCCCCCCCCAAGAGCTTGGAGTTCAGGAAAATAGACCCGATTTTGCCTCTTATACTATAGTTTATTCAAGAACTAGGGAGAGTTTTCCATTTTTTACCTTTTTTTTCTTCGCAAACCTGTGTTCTTTAGTCTGGTGTCTTTGGCAAAATCTGTTAGACACATATATTTTTCATAGGAATGGGTTAGAAATTTTATAATCAAAAATACCGGTCTATAATAATGTACTCTTTGGGTTAGATAACAATAGATATTTGGATGTGTGAAGTGTTAAAAAGGATTTTAATCCTTGTCATAGGCATCGAAAGGCGTCAAAAGGAGGTTTATTTTATCACTAAATATTTATGGCATAGAGTAATAAACTTAAAAAGTTTTTATAATATTATTTTATTTCTTATGATTCTTTAATAATTCACATATATTAGAAAAAATAGATAATTTTGACATATTTAACACAAATCACAACTGTAGTTTTATTATTTTTAATTTTGGCATAGAAACCGTTTTAGGTACATTTAGACTAAAACGTAGCCTTTTTCTTTCAAAAAATTCTAAGTTATAATTTAAATACTTACAAAATACCCATTATCAAAAATACAAGAAGTTAAACATATATAAAAAAAATTAATTCGTCAATATAATATTAAAATTTTTTTGGGGCTATCGGTCATTTTATTATTAATTAAAAACATTTTTGGGATATTTGACGTTCCAGTTTATTTATTTCTTAAACCATCTGTAGATTTACAATTAAACACTAAAAAGGGATTCAAATGTCATTAATTTTTATATGTTACAGAAAATTTAAATAATAAATTGTGTTAACGCTGGTAAACATTACGTATCTTATTCGTCATCAAAGTCAGTGAAGCTATCTTCGCTCAAATTAATTATAATTGATTCCTGTCTCACCGATCATGAGATCGAGTTTCCACATTTTCTTTTATTCTTTTATTATATAGATTTTTTGCAATTGTCTGCATTAACTTTATTTAAAAAGATCTTTCAAAAGTCCAGTTAAATTATTAATTTTTTAAGTTGTGTTATTTCCAGCAACTCTACCTTTTATTTGAGAAAGATATTTCCTTCACCAACGGACATTTTCCGGACGATCTATAAGAACAGATTTCCTATCTGGTTTTTCCCAACAAAAATTAAGTTCTCTGGGCAATTTCCAGAGCTCAGTTTTTTAATTTCAGGCAAATCCTGATCATCATTGATTTTAGTTAGAATTTTTCGACGGTTGGGATCTGTTTCCCATAATAAAATGTATGTACAACTCCTTTTATTACAGTTTACATCTCTTCTTCCAACGAGGTTTTTCGTCTGCCTGTGATCGAATGTAGCTTGGGATTAATAACAATTCCAGTCGTTTTTTTCTCCGTCATTGTTCGGTACATGATAGATTTTCCAACTCCTGTTATATTGGAACACATCTCAACAGAGCTTTTAACATTATTATCTAGATATTATTATCTTAAGGCATCATAAACATTCATCGTAATAAGTTTTTCGTTGAGGAAAAAATGCCCTCCATTTTTTGGGTATCTCACTAATCTTAAATAATATATAAAAACAAGCACAAACAAAATAAATCACTAAGGACACACTGTAAGGTGTACTTTGCTCATCGGTAGAAATTAAATTGAATTATTAGAAATTTTATTGTTGCAGTAAATTTATAAAAGCTTATAATCTATTCAACTTATTTACGAAACGAGGCCGAAATATAATATTTAAATATAATTAGATTTACGGCAGTTCTCAGTTACCGGTGGCACTGAAGCAGGTACGTTGGAGGTTTCGGTAACAGTTTTATTACTCTCTCTAGTTCTTGAATAGAGTATAGGAATGTGTATGCCTGCGATCGCCCCTCCCCTTGCCAAGGGCTTTGAGTTCAGGAACATAGAACCGATTCTGCCTTTTATATTAGGAATGTGTATGCTACCGGCAACCCCCCCCCCCCGTTGACAACTTTTTTTTGCGATAGCACCCCCCCCCCCCCCAGGAGTTTTGAATTCAGGAAAATAGACCCGATTCTGCCTCTTATACGAGGAATGTGTATGTTGATCGCATCTTCCCACCCCCCTGTCGGAAACTTGTTTTTTCTTGTGATCGCCCCCCTCCTCTCCAAGAGCTTCAAATTCAAAAAAATAGCCCCGTCCCTGCCTTTTACACTAGAAATGGAAATGTTGATGGTGTTCGTCCCCCCCCGGGGACAACTTGCTTTCGCTTGCCATACTGTAATTTTGTGATATCACCGCCCCCCCCCCCCCCAAGGAGAAAGGCTGGATCCGCCCCTGTGTTCAGTATGTGTGGGCTTCCTATATCCTGAAGTTTTAGTAGTTTCGTTTGAATGGTTCACATGCCGTCTAGGAAGGGCAATTTATTATATACCTCTATTTCCATGGTAAAGTTAATTGTAGGTCATTAAATGTTTCAAGAAATCATTAAGTTTTTGAACACTGCCCTTCTACATGATAAAGGTATGGTTGAGATATGTTGATGACACGACAACTTGATGCAAAAGCTCTGTCCTTTTCTGAGTAACAAGCAAAATTTTACAAGTGTTCTTCGCCTTTCAATGTCTTTTTCCTCCAATTCATACGAAACCCCCATTCCTTCTTTCCGGATCTTGCCCAACGCGTGTAGATGTTTGGAAAGAGTGGATTGGGAAATAATCAATGCTATTGCCACCTATTTTAATCTTTAAGTTGAGTCTTGATCCAATAATTCTTGCATATCTACATCTTCAAATTTAGTCAACTCATTTGCATGCTCCTTGACTTTTACATCAAAATCATCACTTTTGAAGCATTTAAACCATCGTTCACAAGCTTTTTGGGTTAAAACAATCTCACCATAAGCTTCAACCAATAATCAATAACTATTTCTTTAAATGATAGAAGGTTATTAAACTTCCCCGGGGAATCTTTTTTCCTAGTATAAAATTCGACATTTCTTAACCTATAAAGAACTTTTTTTTTGCACAACAACTGATAACTAACAGACTTTAATGGTTTTACCTTTAGAAACGCCATTAGTATATACCAACCAAAATCGACATTATTAATCGAAACACCTATTCGTTGAGTAAAAAACAGTTATATTTATTGTATTTGAGAAACAGAAAATTCTTTCTACGAAGCGATAAAACTCAATTTGCCCTGTATATACTCTAATACATATCAATTCTATCTCCTCCAAAATGTTTAAATTTCAGCCTTTAATGGGTAGTATAAAGTATATCTAAAATCCTTAAAATATTGCTCATGTTAATATGTATTAACACTGGCTTATTATATTCAACACATATTTTATTACTTAAATATAAATCTCGGTTCAGTTTTATGGTTGTACCATAATGTTTACACGATTTGCGTAGTAAAATTAAAGCCATCAATAATATATTTTTTAAATTTAAAAACCGTAGGATGACAAATCATTTTCATTTTCATTTTTCTTTATTTTGTCTTTTCTTGGGTTTAGGTTCTATATTTCATAAATACATAAAACTATTGACGTTTCGCCCTTTATTCAAGGCATTTTCAAAATTTCTTTCTCCTTGACATTTTGCTGTTCTGTTTCTAAACATCTAGAAACAGAACAGCAAAATGTCTATATATATATATATATATATATATATATATATATATATATATATATATATATATATATATATATATATATATATATATATATATATACACCACAAGGGGTAAATAATAAATTTTTAACACAGAAAACTTTTCTTCACACATACAAAACCTCAAAATTAGGAAGCATTCTCTACATGGCATTCCTATTGTCTATAGAAATAGTTTTGAAACTATCTATATGTACGGTTTAGAGCACAAATAAAGGAAAGTATTTTAAAACTTTACCACTTTAAATCCCTAAGTTAGGAATGTAATTTCGTATGGGTAAAAAACCTAAATACCTGCTAATATTGTCGCAGGAAACAAAACCCCCGAAATTGTTTACAAATTAAGTGAGGTAATATCTTCGTTGTCAAAATAAAATCGTGATTATACTACAAGTGTTTTATAGATTAACTATTTTTATTTATTTTTATGACGTTTCGATTAGGTTGTATCTCTAATTGTTATTAAGTATATCAGTTTTTTTAAACATTATAACTAATTGTGTGTGAGTTAGACGGTGCTCTAAAACAACATTTGGAAAAAGCATCAGTATTTAAAGGCATGTCAAAAAAACCATGCAAAATATTGATTGTACGTCAAGAGGAAATTTCGGGACTTCTTATAACTTATGACTATCTTTCGCAAAACATCGAGCTAAGTGAGACATTTAGTGAAGTTTTAAAACTTTTAATTACTATTGCCCTACTTAACACATGTATTGAATGCATGTCTATTAGATTCTGTTTATCCAGAATGCTGGAAGAGGGCTTTGGTAGTGCCATTGCCCAAAGTTAGTGGTCCCCGTAAACTTCGGGATCTTCGTCCCATTAGTATTTTGCCCTGTATGTCAAAAATATTAGAAAAAATAATTGATGAACAACTTACAGAGCACGTTGAGGTTAACCGAATACTGCCTGAGACTCAATCTGTGTTTAGAAGGAATCACGGTTGTTATACTGCTCTGGCAAATGTCGCTTATGATATATTTCGGGCAACTAATTCAGGAAAAGTAACAGTCCTGACACTGCTCGACTTTTCGAAAGCATTTGACACTCTGGACCACCGATTGCTATTAGATGTTTTCTGGAGGGTCGAAGGCAGTGCGTTGAACTGGGTGGCGAGATGTCAGAGGAACTGCCCATAAATACTGGTGTACCGCAGGGCTCTATGGTGAGTCCTTTGTTATATGTAATCTACACTTCGTGTTTACCAAGTGCCTTAAGAAGGTGCAAGTTGCATTGCTACGCGGATGATTCCCAGGTATATTTGTCTTTTAGAAGGGAGGATATTCTTGAGGCTTGCAATGGTATTAACCAAAACCTTAAAGCAATTCATTCAGTCTCCTTGCAGCATTCCTTGTATCCTAATCCGAAAAAATGCTCTATAATGATATTTGGAAAAAAGACTGATAAAGAGATTTTAAAAATCTTATAAATGTAAAGATTGGCGATTCAGTTCTGCCTATTGAGGATAGTGTTAAAAATCTGGGTGTTGTCTTTGACAGTACAATGCGATTTGATAAGCATGTTTCCCATTGTGTTCAGAGGGCTTATGTTAGACTTAAACTTCTTTACAGTTACCGCCATGAGTCCATAAAACTTAAACTTTGCTCTGTAACTCGCTGGTGCTATCCATTTTTAGCCACGGAGATGTAATATATGGAAACTGCTTAAGAGCTATTCAAAAACGAAGAATACAAAAAATGCAAAACTCTTGTTTGCGACTAATTTATGGAGTTCGTAAATATGAGAGAATATCTCATAAACTACTCGATTTAAAATGGTTGAGTATGAGAGCAGGAGATGGTTACATGAAGCTTGTTTTTACCATAAAATTATATGTTATAAAAGCCCACAATATCTATATAGACGAATCACTTTTATATCCCACGTGCATAACGCCAACATTCGTTTTCGAGGAACAATAACTCCGCCCCTACATAAATCTTCTCTGTTTGAACGTTCTTTTACAAACAATGTCGCCAAACTATATAATTCTCTTCCGGACTTCTTCAAAACTCTCACACCTATAAAATTTAAATATGCTGTCTTCCAACACGCATTTGAAAGACAAATAAGAAAATTGTAGTTTCCTCTTTCTCTTTTGAATTTTAATGAAGAAAAATCCAGAATTTGTATTAATGTATCTAACTTGGGTATATAAGTATTGTTTCTTTTCTCTTCTGTGTTTAATTATTATTTAGGTCATATTTACTTTCAGTCTGGGTTGAGTTGATCAGGGTGGATGTCACTTAGGTGCTATCCACATCTGGACTTCGCCCTTTCTGTCTCTACATTATCCTGTATATTAATTAATTATAATAAGTTGTTAATTTTATGGAGCCAGAAATAAAGACATAATTATTATTATTATTATTCCGATGACATCGGCTGAAGCAGAACGGTATTTTTCTACCCTGAAAGGATAAAATCGAATGCTGATTTCAATCAGCGGGTTATTGATAAGTTTGCTAATGCCAAAGATTAACGTATGGATTTTCTTTATAAATGATTCACGCAGTAATTATCCGTGCATTTTGTTTTAACTGCTATATTTTTAAAATTTACTACCTTCTTTACGTTTATTTATTTAAAATACACTGCTTTGTTTCATACTAAATCAATTTTTAAAGACTTACTTTTTCATTCACCGGTGCCTATGGCAGGTTTTATACAAATCTATATTTTTAATGTATTATTGGTATTGCAATCCCTACTTTGTTAATGCACTAGCTGCCACTGGTATGTAATATCTAGGATTTAAGTAACATTTTTCTTTCTTCTGTCCAATAATAGTGGCTTTGGTTCTGTGGGGCAGTGTAAATAAATAAATAAATAAGTATATATGGAGTTAAAGCTATAAAAAATATTTATTATACACTGCTATTATTTTGACCATGAGTAATTTTAAATTTCGTAATTTTCCTGTATTTACGTAATAAAAATTTTAACATCTGTAGTTAAAACCGAAATAGCTTTTAATTATTTCACAATGAAAACATGTCTCATCTAAATTGACCTACCTATATTGAGAATGGAAGATGAGGAGTTTCGTGAGATACGACATGCGAACCACAAACTAGACATATGAGCATTCCATGTAGCTCGTGGAACACGTGACATTCGCATAAAGATTAAAGACCTCGTGTTTGAGTAAAAAATAATAACAATGAGTGGAAGTGAAAAACAATTAAAAAATGGATAAAGTGCGCGGCATCGACAAGTGGGTGAAAATGGCGCGACGCTTTATTTGCATTTTCAAAGGTAAGTTTAAAATCGTGTGAAAATAGAAAGAAAACGCATTCCTCCTCACAAATCCTATCTGCTTGGGTTTGCCCGACTAGCAGCTCCAACATTCGATGCGTGGATTGATGGAAAATAAAAACATAAGGCTTGCAGGAAATTACCTCTCCTTTTTTCCCTCAATAATATATATTATTAAAAATTATGTCATATTTATGAAACACTGTTATAATTTAGGAACAACAGTACACTGACAATTTATTATTAAAATACACGTTTTTTGTTTCGTTATTGTAGATTTGAGACATAAATAAGACTGATATTATTACAGAAAGTCTCAGACTTATAAGTTCCTATTTCTGTAACTTCTTAAAAGCTAACCATTTTTCCATTATGCCCTAGAATGGAGTTAAAAGTAGATTCGTCACACTAAAATATACAACATATATGTTAAAAATGGTTGTACTTGGAATTATGGAAATATGTTTTCTTTTTCGAAAGCAATAAAAATTCTATCAAAAATTTAAAACTGGGACAAAAACATATATTTGCTAAAAAAATATTGCAACAGTCACTATTGTAAAAAGATATTCTAATATCTAAATTTAAAATCGTAAAAATATCTATTTTGTAGGAAGTCTAAAATATTGTCAATAGACCTGATTTTTACTGGCAGCAAGCCATAGGCCCTGGCAGATATGTAATAAGGCCCTTTTTCGAAATATGGGCCGGCACCCTTAGATCCTTTCTGCCTCTTGTAACAGTCGACATTTCAGTGCTTTAGTGGTCACTGTTAACAGCAAAAAGATCAGTGCAATGATGATATTCCGAGATTTAAAAGAAGGTTTAGATGGTATTCTAGCGTGCAACCCTAGCATAACCCGTATAATCCTTTTTTGTGTAATAAAAATTTGTTGGGCAGTCAATATGATCCCTATACGATAACCACTATAGGATGACTGCATCTTTGCAAAAAAAATCACAGTGATTCCACAATCAGTGGCCCCCTCAATCGAGGCACCAAAGTACATAAGTAATTAAGTCTTGGCTGAAGGTTCGCCACATGCCGTTCACAATTAAGGGTAGCATTCAAGGTAACACTCACAATTCAGCATCAATCCCACCCCAGCGCACCAATTCCTCATTGTCACTATGGCACCCGAGAATCCTCAAGTCTGATCCGCAAGAACCGCCGCAGCCAGCCAAAAGCGAGGCATCATCAGCATATTGGCATTTAGGGTGTTATGCTCCTCTTTAGTCCGCTCGGGTCTTGAATATACCTCTGTGATTAGGTCGCTGGTTTATCAATGTTGCGTTGAGTTGATCAATATGATCCCTATACGATAACCACCACATTACTTCCTTTCTTTCCTCCAAGTAGGTTTCGAATCAATAGTATGATTTAATATGTCAAAAGCCCTTGAGGGATCAAAAGAGAGCCCAATCTTCTTGTTAGTATTAACATTATCTATAATATAGGAAATTGTTTTAAACAGCAAATTGTGTAAATCTGTTAAGTCTGAAGCCATACCGGTACTCTGAGTAAATGTTAAAATTATGCAAAAAAAAAGTCATGAGACGAGTATATGTTCCTCTTTGATAACAAGGACATAAGAGGACACAAAGGTCTGTAATTTGCTCCTTTTTGTGAACGGGTACTATTTTTGTTGCTTTAAGAGTGTCAAGAGAGACTATTTGAATACATACATCTATAATATACGCTATAGGTTCAGCCACAGGCTCGGCTGAATGTTAGAGAATTTTTGTTAATACGTCGACCAACCCTACCGAAAACTTATTAGGCAATTTATATTTGATCTCCGGTCTATCCATAGGATTTAAGGGAATTGGAGCAATTTGATCAGTGAGGAATTTCTGACACAGAGAGATGAGAGCAGGGATAACGAACTTATCCACAAATAAATCAGCAATCATCTGTGGGTCATCAACAACACGTTGATCGTGAAACATGCTAGCATCTCGACAAGTTCTTACTCTATTACTTTTTAGGGTAAAAATGCTCCAGGTAGTTTTAATTCTGTTGTTAAGGGTTTAAAATTCTATTATTATGCGCGGCCATCCTAAATTTTTTAAGATATTTACTGTACTCTCTGTCTATCTTGTACTGCTGATATATCCTTTCATTTTTGGTCATTTATGACCACACAAAAACCCTTTATATACTCAGAACAGTTTTTATGTCAGTATTTATATAAGATTTTTCCCCATTTGTTTGCCTTAAACTGCACAGAGGAAATGATCTATCGAAATGGCAGTATACTATATTATAAAACATTTGATATTTGTCATTTGGGTCATCTGAAGTCGGAACATCATTCCAATTATCCTCACTTAAAGAATCTATGAAATTATCAATATTACTCAATGTACAAAAACTTTCTTTAATAAATTTATTGTGGATAATAGACTTTCAAACGAAAATGATAGAATCTGTCTATTATGGTCAGAAAAGTGAGAAACATAAATATCACACTCTTGCTTCAGGTCAGTGGTGCTAAAAGTATTGTCGAGCTATCAGTCCGAGCTGGGTCTAGTTATCACATGAACATGTGGCACCAGCCCAAAACTCAGCATCAGTTGTGACAAAGAAAGGAAGATAATAATTCATTTAATATTAAGGGTATGGAGGTAGTCAACGGCATGAAAAATTGTAAATATTTTTTTTGACAGTGGTTTCATCTGTTTTATTAAACAAATAATACAGAGTTATTATGTTATATTTTAACTTTATTTGACAAAAAATCAAAAAAGAAATATTTATTGTAGACCAAGCTGTCGCCATATATGTTGGACTCCGTCCCACAAGTCGGGCTTTGCGGTGACCATCATAACATTTTACTGGTTCACACAATGACTTAAGAAAAACCATCAAACAAAAAAATCAGTAGTTTACTAGTTGCTAGTGCTTGGTTGAAGGATTTTTTATTGAAACTTATATTATAAACAAAAACGAGTGTTTTTTTTTTGAAAATCAGTAAGTATATTATCAGAGGCTGCCAATTTGTTTATTTTTAAAACAAAAAGTTTCGATCAGACACTAGTTTAACTATTAAATTAACGATTTGTTTTCGTTTGATTGATTTTTCATGAGCCAGTAAAATTTTATTATGGTCACCGTAAAACACGACGTGTAGGACGAGGCGGTAATTTGGTCTAAAATAAATATTTCGTTTTTAAATTTATCAGATAAAGTTAAAACATAATATAATAATTTTGTATTATTTATTTTATAAAATAAATTAAACTATTATCAAAAAAAAAATATTCAAAATACTCAATTTTTCACGCCGCTGATTACCCCTAATCCCTTAACAAAAACATATCAAAATCTTTGGGGGCTTTAAAAGATTGTGATTGACACAGATAAAGATCTTACTGTAGATTCATTTAGGGTGTTATGCTCCTCTTTAGTCCGCTCGGGTCTTGAATATACCTCTGTGATTAGGTCGCTGGTTTATCAAGGTTGCGTTGAGTTGATCGAAAGTGTTTCACGTAAGTTTTTACGTACATTAACCTTCAAGGGAAACAAATATTTCTCACAATTTTTATTACTGGAATAATTATGATATTGTAATGAACTCGTTTGGCCTAAGATCATTGAGGAGGTGAAAATATTGCACGGATGAGATAATAATGTTTAACTTTTTAAACGAAATTGTTAATAGTTTTTGTGTATTACAATATATTAATCATAATAAGGTTCTTAGAACCAGAAATAATGCCATGTTCATAGTGATACTGCATCGAACTAATTGCCCTCTTTTACTTATGGTTCGCTTACTTAATGAGTTTGGTTTTGATCCCTTCAGAATAAGTTTGACTAATTGCTACACTGCTTTGGTTAATATTTCAGCTTATATCTATATATATATATATATATATATATATATATATATATATATATATATATATATATATATATATATATATATATATTACTTCATCGATCTTTCTTATCTTTATTTATATCATATAGGTTTTTATTGTAAGCTATTGTAAAATTGCAAAATAGATTTTTCGTTGAAATAAAATAAATAAATATATGAAAGATAAACATAGATAGAGGTTAGATTACTTTTCGTCGGACATTCAGATAATTAAATTAAACAGATAAACATAAAGTTAAACTAATTGTTAGCCCTTTGTAACCATCTTCTATGAAAACATCAGGATCTATTTCTGATTTAATATCGTTAAGTAACAGTAAAACCAATAAACGTTTAACATAAAACTTAACCAGTTTAATAAAATCACAGTTTTAAATTTTTTAAAAATATTAACACCATTATTCATCAATTAACCTTAACTACTTTTAGGCTCCTTATTTAAGCAGCAACTGGGTGTTGATGTTGTTGAAATGTTAAAGCCCAATAGTATCCTTTTAGCTTTTGAAGTTGATCATGTGTACCCATCTGAAAAGTAATTAAATATGATTAGTGTGAGTATTTACATAAATTAACAAAATAAATTACGATGGAGTTCGAACCTACGATTCCCAACTTTCCACGTGAACGTCTTAACCACTAAGCATCTGACTTGTGGATTTCAATGATCAACTTTAGCTAAAATCATTTCATGTTAATATTTTACAGATTGCAACTTTTAGCAATTACCAAGCGGGTTAGAAGAAAAGCAACTGTAATCAGGATTACAGGATTATTAAAACCCATTTATCTAACATCTCTCGATAGATAGAGACATATCAGTAACAATAGGATGAAGATCTCTAAACAGTAGCATCAAGCGCTGAAATAATTATTTAAAGTGTTTTAGGAATACTTACTTCAACAATTTTTCCTTCGTCCACAACTAAAATTATATCTGCATTTCGAATAGTTGATAGTCTATGTGCAATAACAATAACTGTCCTACCTTTCGTTGCATTATCTAAGGCTGCTTGAACAATTTTTTCAGACTCAGCATCCAGAGCACTGGAAAAAATATACATATATAGATAAAATAAATAGTTACTTTATTTCTCCAAGTAAAAATAACAATGACTTAAGAAAAGGCTAGTTATCACTAGAAATACAACATAACTATGGTTGCCTCTTTGTTTCATTCATTATCTCATAAATGTATAACTTGAATAGAAACAATAAATGAAATGTCAATTAAAATATTTGATAATATATTAGCAAATAGAATAAATAAATACGTCTAAAAGCTCTACTTGTTAAGCACAAACAGCATAATCAATCAGAAAAACATAAATGTACAAAAAATCATATATATGGGAAAGGATTAGATATGAACAAGCTAAAAAAAAAAAATAAAAAAGGGAATATGGAAGAATTCAACAACACTCTATCACGTTATTAGAAGTTTACACCAAAGTACAGAAAAAAAGAGTTTGTTCATCAATTGCCCCCATTTATTGTGAACTTAATAACAATGAAACGGAAATTGATAAAGAATATTAAAACAACCCAAATATACTAAAATTACATAAAAACCGATAGGCCAATTCAGAAAAAACAAGTAGGTATGACCTTATAATGAAATTAATACAAAACAAGAAAAAAAATCCAAATATAAAACCAAAAATCACATTTCAGATTTATCTGATAGCGACCAAATATTACAAGAAGACTCAGAGGAATAGAAACTATTTGCTAGGCTTTTCCAGCAAGCCTTTCAAAAATACTGTTATCCAAATATCGATGAACAGTTGTCCGATCAAGTTAGTATAATGAAAGACAAACTGTCTCAGCATATCGAACTGTGACACAAGTACAACACTAGGAAATTGATTGCGTAACAAAGAATATCCTAAGAAAAATTGTATATAGATATACATTACTACATAATTAAAAATTATGAACTCTCTTTCTCTAGAAAACTACTATTTTACGCCAAAATGGAAAAAAGTTTTAATAATTACAATAGCAAAACCCAGCAAGGATCCCAACGAACCGTCTAGTATCACATTGTTGCCAGTCCTCTTTGCAAAAATCAAAAAATAATTTAGTCCTAGACATAGGTAATAGCATTCCAAATTCCAGCTGGAATTCAAACTAAAAGCATCTTTACTGCATCCACTTGCCTTCTTTATTTCTAATATATAAAGACCTAAATTAAAACGGTAGCGCAGGAGTAATTCTTGACATCAATAAAGCCTTGTGTAAGTTTTTTCATTAATTTTATAATTTTGAATTTTTTTATGTTGTAAAAAATGGGAAAAATTTTCTTTCTCTGACTTTTTTTAAAACATATATCTGTGTTTTTTACATCAAAACACGTCTTTTTTCTATTTACACTTTTTTTCTACCTTATTTAAAGCATATTTTTTAAAAAACTTTAGTACCTCGTTGCTTCATCCAAGAGTAAAATTTTTGGATCCTTTAACAGAGCTCTGGCAATGGCTATTCTTTGCTTCTGACCGCCAGATAAAGTTGCTCCTCGTTCTCCAACCATTGTACGGTAACCTCTAGGAAAATAATTTATAAAGTCCTCTGCATTCGCCAATTTGGCAGCTTTTTTGACCTATGGATTAAAAAGTGTCATTAAATAATACAACTCTAAATATTTTTTGCGAGAAATCAGAATTGAACCTCAGAATTCCCTCAGCATCTCAAGAAAATAAGGCTAAAAGTGCCAAACATTACGATTTTTTTGCTTTATTTGTTTTATAGGCATTATACATTTTTGTCCAATCTACAACTTAAATTGTTACATTAAAATAAATGAAAAAATTTCAGTTTAGTAACAACTGCAAAGTATATTAGCCTTGAAAAATGTTAAATTTGATATATCATAAAACTGACCTCATCGTCCGAAGCTTCAGGATTACCATATCGGATATTTTCTAATATTGTAGTACCAAATAAAACTGGTTCTTGACTGATCAGACCCAAAACTTTTCCTCTCATCCAAGACGGATCCAGGCTTTTTATATCGTGTCCATCTATTTTAATAACTCCTTTATCGACATCATAAAACCTATAAAAATACAAAAGTGTATTGAGGTGCAGTATATAATGTGTTTGTCTTGTTGCCAAATACTTTTGTTCGCTCATTGTTTTTTTTTATATATAAATATAATTTTTTGATAATTCATTTAATGCGATTTTTAAATATACAGGGTATCTTAACTAAACTACGGTGTGCATATTAGCATATTATGCAAATTTTACTACTTCTAAATGCTACTGAAAATTCTATGTAAATTTTAACAGTTTTTTTGTAGATAACATTTGAATGTGGTGCAACTAAAAGGACAGCGACTTCTACATCATCTTCCTGCTGTATCTAAAAATGTTAGCTTTCAATTAAAAACTTCCTCAGTTGAAATGGAAGTCAATATATTTGAAAATAACTTGAAAAGGTAAAATAAGAATGTGTATGTCAATTTTATCCAATTCTTCGCTAAAGCTTGCCAATTTTTACATATTTATGAAAAATTTTTTTAAAAGTATGGGATTTTGAGTATAGTGACGCGTATAGTATACGACTGTGCATACGACTTTCAATTACTATTTGGTTTTATTGTTTAACCATGTCAATATTTTAACAAGAAATATCAAGAGTGTCAATGGAAAAAGCCAATTTATTTCCTGCGAATTCTACTCTGGTTTCTTCTCAAAAGGCTTTTCAATCACGATCTATATCGAACCGAGAGTAAAACTAATACAAAACAATTGTCTATATAAAAACCTCAATCCGAGATGTGCTAATTTTTTCTGCATTTAATCTCTTTTTGAGGTCAATTCAAAGATTTCCTATGTGGTTTAGGTCAGGACTACATGATGTTAGTTTATTTATGTAACTATATATTCTTGAAACCATTTTTTTTCTAAACGAGCTGGATGCTTGAAGCACGTTGATACACCTAAATAACTGATACATTTACTTCGGCAAAAGAAAGAATGTGGTTTAGTATGATGTTTTTCCATTTTTCTTAAGTACAACTAAAGAACAAAGTGAGACAATAATACCACACACAATTTATAACCTTGATAGAATTTTGTGGAATAAGTTAAATGTGTGTCTTATAAACTGCACAAAAATATATACATTCAATTTTTTCAATAAAATCTCCCATCTATGCTTAACAATAATAGTGTGTTTTAGGCTTCCAAACACACACCTTACCTTTCAAGAAGAGCAACTATTGTCGATTTACCATTTCCAGAAGCACCAACAATCGCGATGGTTTTACCAGCGGGGACAAACAGATTGAAGTCTTGTAATATAACCTAGAAATATTTGGTTCAAAATTTATATTCTCTGCAGTGCAAAAATGTTAAAAGGTATCATCCATAATTCGGAAAAAATTCGCAAAATTGCGAATCCCTAACGTTTGTCTTTTCGCTAGTAAGGAATCGATTGTTAGAATATTTTCCTTTCTAAGTGGGATGTCATCTGAGCTTGAAGAAAAATGATCGTGCTTTATTTCAAAATAACCGAAAATTAAAATTTTAAATTTCCATCTAAACAAAAAGAAAACAAGTTTGAAATTTTTTAACAAAACAAAAACTGGTACAAAAATATGCAAGATATTTTTCCAAGACGATACTTCAAAAAATTACTTAAAATATTATTTTTTTAGACAGAATTCATAAACACTAGCATAAACTTGGAGATTCAAGTTTAGTATCAACGTGTTCAAAACCTTTATAAATTGCTTTGTTTAAGCTTTTCAAACCTTTGATAAGAATAACTGAAATATTACTTATAAAACAATTAACCGACTTCTAAAAGAAAGATTTTTTTTTGTGTATGTTCGTCAATTACTCCGGAACGGCGGCACTGATTTGCATTATGTTCAGGAAGTTATTACGTTGGTCTCATATTATTTTGGCCCAAAATGGGTTCAGTAAAATATAAGATGGCGCTAATAATATGGCGGACAAAAACATTAACTGACCATCTCTGTGAGAATGACATAATCATGAAAAAGATATATATATACGTGTAGAACCTCCTTTTCATATAAGAGTAATCGACGTACATACATAAAAAAAAAACATAGCGATCTAATGTAGAACCTTCTTCTTTTAGATGTCGGTTAAAAATGTTTATTGAACGATTCCTGCCGTTTATGGATTAAGCGCCTTGCACAACCATTACCATCACACCATACTTCTTTTGAAGCCGGTATAAACTCACCTGTCTCTTTCTAGTAGGGTATGAGAACGTGATATTTTCAAATTCAATGTCCCCTTTGAGCTGATCATCGGACAATATTTTCCCACCTCTTAGCTTCATGGAAGGTTGCAAATTAATATACTAAAAAATAAATTTAATGATTATTTTATTATATACACATATGTATAAAATGTTAAACTGTAAAAGAAATATTCTCATTGTCATTCTTTATAAATTGGAGTATGTTAAATTAAAGGTTGTTTTCTTTGTTAGCTACAGAAATCATTACATTGAGTAAAAAAATGTGGTGGCCAAGAACACATTAATTAAATATAAGTTCATGAATTTAGGTGAATTAATAAAAATTATTTTTAATTGTGATAACTTTATTATTTAACATTTTTATTGCAAAAAAAAAACTGATTTTTCTATGACTAGATTACTTTTAGTCCCTAGAAAGGAACTAATTTTGTTATTTATTTCCAAATCTTTATTGTACCCGCTATTACTAAGTTGAATTTTTGTTAAATTTCGATTTGATTTCTTAATAACGTATTAAATAATACTTTATGAAGCATTTTAAACTTAAACGACTTATTTTTCAAACAGAAAAAGAAAGTGTTTTGAAATTTGAAACTATAACATTTTTTCCAACGTGAATTAATGTATCTGTAAAATGTTCTACAAAAACTATAACAAGAAACAGAACTTATATCATAACCCATTTTACCTCAAACACTCTTCCTCCGGCGGCTAATCCTTTTATTACACTGCCAAACAATAGTGACATTTGCGCCAGAGATCTCTGTAAAGTTTGAGATGCCATTAAAAATGACATGACCTCACCGGCTTGAAGTTGGTTTGTAGAGAGTAAATGACCGCCCATGTACAAGGTCGCCAAAACAGTACTAAAATAAATAACTTATTTTAAAAATAAATTGTTGGCAAATCAAAATTCAACTTTCTCTTTTTGTACCAAGCCAGTTAAATTAGTAACGTTCACTAAAGTCAGACATTTGGGCTTGTTTCTTTTTATAAAAATAACGATGAAAAGTTCTTTTCATACAGAACGCAATACAATTTTTCTGACTTTGCAGACTGACTTCGCGCGAAATGGATCTATCATGATTTTTTTACATTAAATTAGGATAACAAATTGCCGTTAATCTCCTTCAAGCAGTTAAAGCAAAAATATATAAAGACAGTTTGTTTCTTGCTAATATAACTCTGGTCTTCTCTCCGCGTTTCGACCATCTAATGGTCACATCAGTAGAGCTGTTATAAACCAAGAGAAATATAGACAGGAAACAACGATCCATATATATTCCGGGGCACGTCAACAGGATATTAAACCTGCAGACATTTTTGATGTCAGATTGAAAATTATCAACAATCAAACGACATCTATACATACACCAGAGTAGTGAGAAGCTTAAAATCTTTTAAACATTAAATTAGGACTTTTAGTACCATTTCTAAACTGAATATTTTCTAATCAAAATATATCTAACCTGTATTTATAAATAACTCTTTCGGATTATTAATTGAGGAAGATAATTTACCAAAGTTTTAAAAACACTAGCCACATATTTTGATTTAAACAGTGGACTTCTAAACATTTTTAGTGGTAGGATTACATGAGGCCCTATCATTCATTTTTAGCTTGACCAAGGTGATAACAAGATACTGTTTAATGAGAATAAAATGGTACTTATCTCCCACGAGTTTGAAAGCTTATAATATAACCCCTAGTAAGTATTGCAACCTATACAATTAGAAATCAAACATTTAATGTTTCTCTAAAAGGGCTAACATAATAGAAAATATTTAAGTATTAAACAAATTTAACACTGGTTGTGACCACTGCCTTGTTAGAGCTAACATGACGATAGATAAAGAATATGAAAAAAACGTAGGATGTAGTATAAATGAAACAGAACGTGAAAAGCTGAAAAAAATACAGTGAGGAATACTAGGAAAGAGTAGAACAGATATTGTAAATACAAATACTTAGCAGCGCGATCATAAATGAAGCGAATAAAGAGTAAAAAAAACACAAACTGTGTTTGAGGATGAAAGAAAAGTTAAAGAAACGCGGAACGCTTATGTACGGGAAAGGAAGTGGGCTGTATTTTAAAGCTGATAAAGAAGTCAAAATTGACAACGAAGGTATAACAATCTCAGAAATTGAAAATGGCCTACCTCGTAGCTGCTTCACTACTGATGGAAATTGTGGTTCGTGTTCTGGAGATGAGTTTCTTGGGTTTTGGCACTCTTATAGGTTTTAAGCAATACTAAACTTAATGTTTTTAAATAAATTTAGCCAGCACAGAGAGACTGAACATTCGCGTGGTATATTAGTGTTCGCAACACGAGCAGGAAGGTTAAAGGAAAAGTGTTAGTTTCTACTACCATGTACCGTGGTGGTGCGTGCGAGTCTTAGTAGCCATTTGAAATAAAGGACGTCATATAAGGGGCGAAACAATCAACGACGCGAGAAAAAGGTTTAAATAAAATTACGTTCTGTTTGTTTAAATATAGAAAATGTAGAGAAATGTTAATTTTACTCATAAAAATATAACATAAAGGTGTATGCTAGAAAAGACGGAATAGGTTATTTCTGAAAATACAAGACACATTATCGAATAGAAGAAAATAAAACAGCCAGAATTATAGCTAAATAAGACATGAGGCATCATAACACCAAAATTGCCTCAAAGATTCTGAGAGGAAAAAAAGAAATGAACGTTATTAGAAAGAGCACATAATTATGAGAAATTTTTTAATTGAAAAATAGCAACGAAAACGTATCAGCAGCTAGAGATGAAATCCTGCAGATTTACAGTTATTTAAGGATTTACTCAGAACACAGGTTAAAAATTATCTTCCACAACCTGACCACCAACTCTGAGAATATGCCACCAACAGAGTTAGTTTGTCTATATAATAAATATTTTAATGTACCACTCAATTAATACCCTCAGTATTCTTGTCAGCAAAAAAAGGTGACCCCAGACGACCTGGATAACTACAGGCCAATAAGTCATCTCACTCACGTTTACGAACTTTTTTTCAAAAATATCGAACCACCTCACAAACAAACTGGATTTTATCAGTCTAAAGAACATGCTGGTTTCAGAACACTTACAGACAGTACTAATATTAGAGCTACAGAACATAACATCGAACTATGAATGGCATTCATCGATAAGAAGCCTTTCGACACCATTCAGTATGAGACATTAGAAAACGCTGACTGATAGTAGATATATCAATATTGTAAAAAAGATTTATAACAAAGCTACAATAATATAAACAGAGGGGTAAAGCACGAAGATAATATGTTCACCAAACTATTTACACTAGTACTGGAGGATGTACTAAAACTAGTAGATTAGAGGAATAGAGGTTTTTAAAAATTAGGATTTCAATAAGAAATAAATAAATCTATTTTTCTGCCATGTTTAAATGGTAACTAGTAAATATGTATTCTCCTTTCAAGCAAATAAAGGAAAGAATATATACAAACAGTTTATTTCCTGCAAGTACAACTCTGGGCCTCTCTCCACATGCATTTAGACCATGTGTGAAAATTTGTATTACCCACATACTATAGCTATAATGAGAAATATTAACTTTATCTTTTTTAATCCCGTTTAAAATTAACGATTACTTTTGTTTCTTTATAACTAGCAGATTTTTTACATACCCATTAAGAAACAAATTAGTGCCTGCTTGAAACAGCCCAATACCAAAACCCAAATTTTCGTTAAGTTCCATGGCCTTTGCTGCCTCCATAACAAACATTGATATTTCTTGGTCTTCCATTGCGAATGCTCTAACTGTTCTAATATTGCCTATTGCCTCATCAGCTACCGCTGTAGTTTTTTCAACCTAATAAATATATATTTTTATGAATAACAAACAAAACTATATTGCTAAATTTTACTAATAAATATTAAGTTTTAATACAGATGTTTAGAAACTATTTATTGAAAGGCTCTGAAAGGTACACCTTTCTCCCAGGCTTAAACGTGTAAAATGTATGTATTAAAATAACTAAACAATTTGATAATAAAGAGCTCATTAGTAAGAATTAAAGTATACGAATAACTTTTTTTATACACCCCACAAGGACAAGCAGCCAGACAACATGATTTTGTGAAAAATAAGCATATGTAAAAATTATTATGCTAAATCTTACTTTTTCATAATAATGTCAATTGTATTTTAAAGCTGGCATTAGGTAAATATTTGATTATGACCTTAGGAGTCTTATAAATGCAATTAAACAATGTTTTGCATGGCATATTAAATTCAGGTTTAATTTGGATTTAAACAAGGATTTAAATTTCATTCATGTCAATCTGTTAATTCTCTCATTAATTACGAACGGTGTAAGTTTCAATGTCAAACTGGCAAATTTACCAGTTCAATAAAACCAACAACTAAAGCTGGTATTACACAAGATGATCTAAATATTTTTAATTACAATTGCAAAAAATTGAAACAGAAATGGAGTTTACAGAAACGCAATTCTTAGCAAATGTGCCAAAAAATAATCCTAAAAATTCGAATTTATAATTTAAAATGTTTGTACAAAATAAAGAACAACTAAAAAACTTGAAAAGGCTTCGAAATAAACTAAAAATCGCTGATGTAAACATTCAAAGTATAAGGAATAAAATAGATGTTGTGTAACGTTTTGTGATTAATAACGATTGTGATATATTCTTAATAAAGACATGGTTGGGAGAAAATGAAGCATTTATTTACATTCAACTAGAGAATGTAGGGAACATGGAGCATCAATCTAGTTAACAGACACGATTAATTTGGGCGAAATAGACAGAGCTGAGTTGAAAGACATGTATAACTGAGTATGTATAAATGTAGGTAAACAGAATTTAAAATTAAGTGTCATATATAAACCACCAATGCAGAATTCTTGCAAAAATGAGTTTCTTCTTGTAGAAGAAAATTTAAACTTGAAGGAGCACATAAACAATATTATAAACAAAACTATTCCTATGATTTTGGCAGTGTTTAGATATAGAAATTATTGGGTGTGGTTAAGTTGAATAAGATGTTAGAGCTTGAACTGTGTAAATTAATGTTTAAGAGAGTAAATAAGAAGCAAAAATGTAACACAAATATTGTATCTTTTAATAAGATACATAGTGAGACAAGATCTCACGGTGACATATATCACGTGTATACAAGAACCAACATATGAATAAACAATTCCATAACATATGCATCTAAAACCTACAATAAACTACCTGGGCATGTAAAAACATAAAAATAACAAATTTGTAGGTACATTTAAAACTTATTTGGGTTTACACTGAATATGTAGTAGTGAAATGCATCCTGCATTGATGTATGTACTTTCTGGGCCGGTGCTATAAGCACTGTTTAGAAAGTTAGTTGTGATATCTTGCAAGTTGACATTATTGTAAGAAAATTTAATTCCTGATTTTTAAAAAGTTTTCCTCAAATGTGGATATTTAAAAAAATAAATAAATAAACGAACAATTATAACAACCGACAGTATCCAAATCTGGTCTTTACAGATCAAAGAGAATGCAGAAGTATACTTCCAAAATGGTACCGAGAAGATCTTTAATGTGATTCGGTTACCACATAAAATGGCAGGTTTAGCTTCATTGATATTACTCTACGTTGGATTTGAAAAAAAAATAGTCTTACTGGCCTACGAGCATGACTAAAAACTTTCCCACCCTTTTACTGCCTGAATTAACTTCAAAAAATCTGGCAAATACAAAAAAATATATAATAAAAAATATAATTACTCACCCACCTGTGCTTGTGCCTTCCTGGAGGTTGCTCTTAAAAGAGCACCAAAGAGTGAGCCAATTCCAATTACAGAAGGAATACACAGCAGTATAACAAATGTCATATAAGGAGAAATCATTGCCAAGGAGAGTGTGCACCCGACAATTTGAGTTGCAGCTCTTAACCCGCCCGAAATTGTTTGTTTAAAACTGCTTTTAAAGTCTTGGACATCTGATGTAAGTCTAAAATTTCATAAAAAGTACTTAAATCAAAGGAATATCTAATAAAGTCAACAAAATTTTTAAATATTTGAATCTTTGTTGTTAGTCTTATTTCAGCCACATTGACAACAGTGACGAACGAAAGTTACATACATTAAAAACTATTTAAAAAATACACTATACAATTTTAAAACTAGTTCAGTAATATATGTTACAAACAATTGCTGCCATAAAAACTAAAAAACCTTAGGATTATAAATTATTCAAATGACATAATTTATGGAGTAGTAGATGTAGGTAGCTCAGAATACTGAAATTAAAAAGGAGTGTGTAGCTTTTTTAGCGATGAATAATTTAAAACCCTCATTCAGAAAATTAAATTGGAATATTTGAATTTTCATAGGAATTATATTCATGAATATTCTTCCCATTAATAAACATATTTTCAGAAATGTAAATACTACATTTTTTTTAGTTTATCTGAAAGGTGTGGGGATAAAATTAGAATATTTTACCCAATTCAGAAATATATAATAGCGTGGTGGAAAAATAATTAGCAACATTCAAGAAAAATAAATAAATAAATCTCTTATTAACGGTTAAACCAATTTCAAAATTTACAACACTTCGTAATACGCAAACAGACTTTTAAAACAGGTCAAAATTGCCAAATAATAAACAAACAAATTCAAAATATTCTTTTAATTGGAGTACGCTCACAATAAGGATGTTGAGTATTTTTGGAAAAGTGTTTAAAACCAAGCATAAGTACCTAATGTACCCAAAATATTTAATATTCTTTCGAAACTAATACTTTAAAAATCATATATTTTAAATTCTCTTTCAAATTTCACTCCAAGTAGCCAATACTTGTCACACGTTGCCAAAGACTGGTAAACTGACAAAGATATATAAAGTTCTTTAATAACTTTTGTAATAAAAGAGAAGTTCTAAGTTTTATAAATATTGTGCGGTGCCTCAGTATACAAGTATTACACTTAAAATACCTGAAAATTTATTTATGTACGCCCCACGTTCGGAAAATGATGGGAAAATGTGGCTTCAGCTAGCCCACAGAGATTCAGCACTTACGCCTACACAGTCTAAAATATATTTTTGTGAAGATCATTTTGATGTAAGTTTTGAAAATATTTGTTTATTTTTCTTATATCAAAAGTTATTATTTTTCAAGTTTTCAAAGATGAAAATTGGACTTTTGAGGTTGAAAATAAAGTAATCAAAGTTGGGTAACAATGTTTTATACTTTTTATTTTAGTTAGCAGTCATTTTTTTTATGGTAATCTTTAGTTGATTTTGATTGGGATTCAAGAAAAGCTGTTTTCAAAAATCTTCATCGCTTCCACTAAGAGTTAGTATTAACCTGCGGCCCTTACTAGAAGAAATTTTTAAGCCAGCATGCAAGCTTTCTAGAAAGGTCTAGCGAGAACTTAGTAAATTTTTATCCTGCCAATATTTACTCACTGAATGCCCTTCGGCAATCCATGTTTCGCCCAAGTAATAACTTTTTCATTTTTCCCTCTTGCACTTTCTAATATCTCTTAGATATCGTCTTCTCCAACATATTTCTTCTGTATCTATTAAAACTAATTTTTTATATTATTCCTGCAGCTGAAATTTTTTTCTATTGCTGGGATCTCATTATCAAAATAAAAGAAATATACTTTCCTTCTTATTATACTTTTGACTGGTTCGTCCACTTCTAATGGCTTTCTACCAGAACTTGTCTTAGACAATTTCATACTGTTTTTGTTCTTTCATTCACTAAGAAATCAATAGATTGTTAATTAACTGATTTCTGTCAAATTGGAGACTATATTTTGAAAAGTACTTATAGGTATCTGATGCACAAGTGCATATGTATGCTCAGTACTACGGTCCTTGCTTTGGCATCAAATATAAGACTGAAATTTGATGATAAATTCACAATTTAAGATAGAACAATTACAATACTACAAGAGCAAAAAGAATACTGAAGAAAAATGAAATGAACTTCTATTTACCCACGAAAAGTTTCTAGTCTTTGTGCATGGTGCACTTTATTGGTTTATCACCATTTTAATAGTTTATTGCCGCTTTAAGGGTTTTTACCCTTACTTGACCTCTTAGATGAAAGGAAATAGATTTTATACTTAAGTATTTTAAATTTTATTTATTTTTCCATATTGTTTCCAATTAGTTAGCCACCACTGTATGTTTATATACAATATATACATATTGTATGTTTGTTATTTGACACTGATACTATTATTAACAAGTAAACAGAGCTAGATATAAAATAGATCTTATAATAAGGTGGCATTGCATTGTGTCCCTGCCCCAGATGTCAAAAATTAAGCAATTTTATTATATAAAAATGAGTTTACAGAAAAAAATTTCTAGTATGTTTTATTTTCAAATTTACTAACTTACCTAGTAAGAATCTCACCAGTTCTTTGAGCATCAAAAAACGCAATATCTTGCCTTAAGATGGAAAAAAATATGTCAGCTTTCATCTTAAAAGCTATCTTTTCTCCCAAATTGGATAGCAATGATATGTAGAAAAATGTAAAAAAGCTCTAAAAAAAAGTTTTATATGAGTAAATAGATTAAATAAACATTTAATCTTACTGCATAACTTAAACGGCAAGGAAAACATCTCATGCCAACACCTTTTCCTGTTTTAAGGAGATAATGCTATTTTTTTGGGAAATCAAGTTCTTATACATCTATAAATATTCATTTTACCTGTCCTAAATACATTGCTATCAGTTTAAGTGCTGGCAATTTCATTTCAGATATAAAAGAATTACTGTCATGCTCACTACAAAATTTAGCTAAAACATTTATAACACCACCCATAACCAGTGGAATTTGTATATTTAATACTGCTACAATTAGAGCTCCCTAAAAACAGTAAATAATTAAACATTAGAAATATAATTTGTTACTTAAAGTTGTAGATATGTTATATGATATTAAATAATCAGGTTCAAGGCAGCTTGGCTTCACTTATATCATTTGTTTGATGTATGTTTCAGTAGTCAAGTGTTAATGTACCAACCTTCTATTAGATACATTCATTAAGGAATTGTAATAAAAAAGATTTATCAAAAAAAATTAATAATTCTGAATAGATATGTGCACTGAGAGTAGCCTATTTATTGGATAAATAAAGCATATTCGCTTATCATAACTTTAAACAAGATAATGACTATGGAACATCAATAACTCTTCAGCCACTTTCCTGGATTTGTTATAAGTATACAAGGCTCCAATGGTGGGAAAAGATACATTTCATCCTCTCCAACACCAGTAAACCATACTATTTTTAACTACAAAGATATAAGTTCGATACTTACTACGATTGCTGCCAGAAGGTTCCAAATATGTGGCTTTAAGTATTTCCAAAACTTTTTCCAATCAAACTGTATATTAATATCATCAGTGCCTTTATAGCCAGCTAATCTAGATTTTGCATTATCACAGACAACAATTTTACCCAAATATAATTTTGCCAAGCCACTTCCAGTTAAAAACAAACTAATTTTTGGAAGAAAATTTTCTGACTTTCTGGTTGAAGGTCGGTATAATTCTTTACATCTCTTGACAAAATCTGTTCTGCGTAATTGAAAGAATCTCGTACTAGGTACAGTTTTCGAAGAGAAAAATGAAGCTCTGAAATAAAATATTACAATAAATAAGTATCCATTTAATGACAAATAAAACAAGTCATCAAAAATTTTGAAGAGTTATAAATATTTAATAACTGCAATTATCTTTGTTTGAAGCTGGAACTGAGTCGTTAATGTGGTTATTTAGAATTGAATGGACTAAATAAGGTTTTTAGGAAACGGTTGTGTCAAACCAATATACCTGATAAACTTTGTACATGATTGATGTAAAACAAATTTAAACAACATAATAATTGATGACAACTTTCAGTATTAACTCAAACGAACATTACTTAAAATTAAAGGACCCTAAATGATTTCTAATTTTTTAATCTTAAAACTCAGACTAATTATTCACTAAAACTAAATATTATTAAACTTTGGCCTTTAAGTAAAAGTAAGGTTAATTCTGTTTTGACAGATACATTTATAGGGCTTGTTAAGTGCTAGACTACGGACATGATAAATATTGATTTAATTCTACGATACTACTATTATGAGGGCTTATCCACACTAGACACTATCGAATTTTTTAAAAATAATTTCAGATTGGTTATGTGCAACCCCGAAGCAATTTTGGAGAAAATTAGTTTAGTTAATTTCATTCAAAATGATATGGTACTACCGCAGCAACTTTCTGAACACACATAAAAAATCATTCAAATCGGTGCCGCAATTCCAGAGTAATCGATGTACATACTTAAAAAAAATACATAGCGCTGATATTAAGAATCTCCCTCTTTTAAAAGTCTTTTAAAATCATAGATGTAAGAAAAATTAATATTACTTAATATAGACTGCGGATCCTATAGAAGAAAGTCGGCTCACGCTTAAAAAGAACGTTTTCGTGGAGTAGGATCTCCCTTTCTAATTTCGGTCAAGTAACAGCAGTATCCAATGACATTTGAAAAAGAGGTCCTGCTCCTCGAAAATGCTCTATCTCTTTTTAAGCGTGAGCCAACTTCTTCTATAAGATTCGCAGTCTATATTAAAGTAATATTAATTTATCCTACGTCTATGGTTAAAAATTCAACTAACCTGTACTGTACGGCCATACCCTTGCAAGAATAAGTCGTAGGTGATCGCTCACCAACTTATTTTGAAGAGCAAGAATAGTATAAAATGCTGCAGCTACGAAAAAAGACCAAAAAGTTTTGACGTGATGGGTCAAGTCTGACCCACAACTGCCGACAACAGTCATGACTTCATTTTTAGTAGACCTGTGTTATTGCTGCATTATTGATATACCGGGTGTTAGTCGCATTTAACTACCTAGATAAAATTATTGTCTGGATTGTTAATATACAAGGTGTTAGTCGCTTCTTGACTACCTACATGCATGCAGATTATTGTATGCGTTATTTATGTACAGGATGTTGGTTTCTTTATGACTACTATTGTATTAACGGAGTACTAATATTTTTTTTTAATTGTCGCAATGTCAATAACAATTCTGTCCCTTTTCGGATCCCATGTTGTATTAAGAGCTTTATTTGCCGAATTATAGTTAATGTTTTCCAAGGGTTTCTTTCCACTGTCTTTCGCAATTTTAACTATTTTTCAATTTTAGCGAAACGTCAACGTACTTCGCCATTATTCGGTATTTTTGTACTCATCTCCGAGAATATGGATCTAATTACACATTTACAGGGTTTCCATCGGGAATAATTTATTGTAAGAATTTTTTGCATTATCAATTATTCGTGTAAAACCTAAGTTTTAACACAAATTAGGGGTTGTTGGTGAAGTCCCACCAAACCTCCCGACTAGAATGAAAACTCTAGCCGCCTCACCTTTCTTCTCACTCACCGGGATAGAAGGGGAATGAGTGAAGCTCAAAGTTAACGAAGATTAATTAAGTTTTATTTTATCAAGGGAATACTTCTAAGGAATGAACCAAGTAGGAAGAGACTATGAAGTAACACTCAACCTTGACTCTTTTCGACTTTTTATTAGTTTTTTTTTTTATTTCAGTACTGTCTTCCGCAAGTCAAGTACGGGATTATTTTAGTCTCCACTGTCACGCTCGGGTTTATTTGTCAAGATCGGTATTCATAACTTTATAGCCAACAAGAAGTTGACTATTAGTCGAAATGTCAATATCAGGTTATCTCCACTTTGTCACGTTCTGGTAATTATTTTAAAGTCAGGACGCTTAGGTTAAGTAACTCGTACGCGCTCTACCTCGCCTTTTTATCAGTGACATCAGTTTCAGGAATTAAGACACGTGCACGATCTTTATTGTCTGTAGAATGCGTGTTGTCAACGACAACCTACTTTAAGAACCACGAGCTCCCTCAGAAATAGAACAGTCAACGTGGCCCCCGAGAGCTAAACTCACTCGGAAATAGGATGAATTATTTCAAGAAGAGCAGCAAGGTAATGTCCTTAATTATGCTGCTGTCTTTTCTCTTTTATAGCAGTGGTGACATCGGTACCGGTACCGAATCAAAGTGCTACTACCCCGCCATTTAATGTCTAAGTTTCACCCATTTCGGCAATCGAAGAATTGTAGTTTTAGCACTGTATGCCCTATTATTTAATTTATTTTATTTATTTAAGGAGTTTTGGACAATATTAAACCTGAAATTTAATATTTTGCCCTAAAATAAACTAGTATTTACAACATTGCCTAGATAAAATCGCTCGTGGCAAACGGTAAATTTAGTTAAATAATCACAATTTTCTTAATAGAACAATTTTAATTGTTGAGAAGAATTCGTTCTGAACTAAACGACGACGATGTCCAACAATTGGCACTAATTTCACCGTACAGCAAATTTGCGGTCGAAATCCCTACTTTGATGCCAAATAAAGATCCCTCAACATATTCCCCAATTATACAATTCCTATTTACTCTAATCTTTTCCTACAGCCCCTAAGTAATTAGTTTGCCAAAGCTTTCCCTACTAGAAGTTAAAATTTCCACAGAAATTAGGGCATTTGTTTTACCGGGAAATTTGCATTGCTAAAGTCAAATAAGCAATTTATCCAAAAGAAAATTTCCTTACAAATTCCTCAAGGGAAATAGACTTATTATAATATATTTGTTAGCCTTTGCACCCGTATCAGCGTGAATGTTCGTTCAAACAAAAAGTTGGTTTGAATAACAAATGTTATCTTTCGGGATAGATAAGATAAGAAAATTTAATTTAAACATAAAGCAAATAAACAAATAATATTTTAAATAAAACAAAGTACTTGTTTCATAGTATAATTTATTCTTTAGATTAATACAGAACCATGTCGTATACACTTCTACAAAAAGTTGAACACAGTTACAATCACAGTAACATATCTTGACATTAAAATATCCTAATTATTTTGTGTAGTATATAATAAATTAAATATAAAACATACAAATATGCATTGCGGTCATATTAAACGATAATCAAATTATTCAGTCAAAATAGGTTTAAACTGATCGTCAGTATTTGTCACTCGTTTTTCTTTTTTAGTGTTTTCAAATTATTTGTCGGTATTTTATTTTAGCGTTTCGTCCTCTTTTATATTTTGTGTCATTGCGCTGAATTTTTACCTGGTAAATTAAATTTAGGTTAGATCAGTTCGTTTTTGTTAAAGTTGATAAAAATCAGTTCCAAAAAAAAAGATTTTTTTTGATCATGGATCGTAATTATCATTTCTTCAGCTCAGTCGGAATTCAAAGCTGAAGCTGTGATAGCAAAATACAATTTTGAAAATGTCGTTTACAATAGTAGTTAAAAAGAAACTAACAATATAAAGGAAACAAATAATAAATTTTAAATTGACTTTCAGGAAAATCTGCGTTCAAATTTTCTGACTGCTATTAAAAGAAATTTATTGTTTAGCTTAAAAGAGGCTCCCATAGATAATTTCTTTTTATTTCTTTGTAGTTATGATACAAATAATTTTACAATGTTCAGGAATCTCCTCTTGCTTTCAAAGTTATTCCTTTAGGACAAGGTAGAAATGATCAGTTGAAATCTAAATTTCTGTAGAATACTTAAATACTTGATAAATTGATAATTATGCTTTTCATATTTATTTTAAGGAGTCCAAAAACAAATGCTATTCTGGAACATACCAGTCAGTTCCAGAAATAAATACAACACAAAAAGAAAATAATATTACCATATTAATGGTATAATGGTAGTTTTTCATACGCAATTATTTGATGTTCCCTACAACAATGCTTTAATTTTTATTTGAATGCAACCAAAAAAAAATTGTTAAAGATCGTATTAACTTTAGTTAATTGTTTACAATAGGATATAATATATGCAACTAAATATTTTTTTCTTTAAGGAAATTCCACGGCACAGCATATTGTGTGTAATGTATTATACTTAGTTTTAAAACTATTTATTTATTTGGTAAAATTTATATAAAAGTTAGCAGAAATGTAAAAGGTTTTTGCTGGCCTTAAAAAACTGTTAAATTTTGAACATATAATATACAAAAGAATAGTGAATATAATAAAATAAATAAAACAAAAAATACAATAAAATTTATATGGGGGCAAAAAGTTCCATCTGGCAAACTACAACATGTACATTTAATAAGTAGCCATACATCATATACATTATGTATATGCCATATTTACACATAGCCAGTGGCGTAACTAAGGCTATGTGCGCCCTCCCGCAGATCTTTGAATGCGCCCTACTATTTTGCATCCATCTTGATCCATCATATTTTTTCATTTTCATCAAGAGACTTGAGGGCGCCCCTAGATAGGATGCGCCCGCCCGCACCGCGGAGTCTGCGGGATCGTTATTTACGCCATTGCATACAACCAATTTAAACTCTGAAATTAAAATTCACGAATAACTAGGAACAGTGTTGCCATTACAAAAATGTTCAACCAACCTTTTTACTGGTAATTCGGATTTTAAAAAAGGAAATGTTCAGCCAACTCAATAAATCAAACTATACTCTATTCACGAACTAGAGAGAGTAATAAAACTGTCACCGAAACCTCCAACGTACCTGCTCCGGTGTCGCAGGTAACTGAGTACTGCTATAAATCTAATTATTATTTAATTATATTTAAATATTATAAGCTTTTATAAATTTACTGCAACAATAAAATTTTTCATAGTTCAGTTTAATTTCTGTCAGTGAGCAGAGTACACCTTACAGTGTGTCCTTTGTGATTTGTCTTGTTTGCGCTAGTTTTTATATATTATTTGAGATTAGTGAGATACCCCAAAGATATGGCTTCCACCTCTATATTTATTCCAAAATCGTTAAACCAGGGCATTTTTTCCTTAACGAAAAACTTATTACGATGAATGTCAAATATCCTAAAAATGTTTTTAATTAATAATAAATAAAATGACCGAGAGCCCCAAAAAAATTTTAATATCATATGGATGAATTTATTTTTTATATATATATATATGTTTAACTTCTTGTATTTATGATAATGGGTATTTTAAATGTATTTAAATTATAACTTAGAATTTTTTGAGAGAATAAGGTAACGTTTTAGTCTGAATGTGCCTGAAACGGTTTCTATGTCAAAACTAAAAATAATAAAAATACAGTTTTGATTTGTGTTAAATATTGCAAAATTATCTATATTTTATAATGTATGTGAATTATTAAAAAATCATAAGAAATAAAATATTATTATTATAACAACTTTCTATTTTGAGTTAGTTACCGAAATAATATTCTATGCCATAAAATATGATAAAATAAACCTCCTTCCTACGACAATGATTAAAAACTTTCTTAACACTTCACACTTCCAAATATCTATTGTTATTGAACCCAAACAGTCCATTATTATAGACTGGTATTTTTGATTATAAAATTTCTAACTGATCGCGATAAAAAATATATGTGTTTAACAGATTTTGCCGAAGACACCGAACTAAAGAACACAGGCTTGGATAGACTATAACTAACTAATATATATATATATATATATATATATATATATATATATATATATATATATATATATATATATACATCGATTACTCCGGAACGGCTGCACCGATTTGAATGAAATTTTTTTCGTTATATAAAGGAAGTTGCTGCGGTGGTCCCATATTTTTTTAGACGAAATTGATGAAGTAATATCCAAGATGGCGCTTACAATATGGCCGCCAAAAAAATTAATTTTTTCCGATTTTCTCCAAAATTGGCATGGGGGAGTTTTCGAGGTCGCACATTACGAATTCAAAACATTTTTAAAAAATTCAATATGGCGGATCCAACATGGCAGACAAAAAAAAATCGATTTTGTCCGATTTTCTCCAAAATTGGTGCGGGGGAATTTTCGGGGTCGCACATGACGAATCTAAAATTATTTTTAAAAAATTCAATATGGCGGATCCAATATAGTCGATAAAAAATTAATTTTGTTCGATTTTTTTCAAAATTGATATGAAGGAATTTTTGGGATAGCACATTACGGATCTGATATTATTTTTAAAAAATTAAATATGACGGATTAAAGATTCTATATCTCTTGATTTTGTCTGAAGTCAGTATGGAGGGATTTTTGTTAGTGTCAATTACGAGATTAAAATATTTTTTGAAAAACTCAATCTGGCGGATTCAATATGGTGTTCTAAAAATTTTACATATCTCGACTTTCTCCAAAACTGATATAGGGGGTTCTTGAGGGTATAAATTATAAATTTAATCGTATTTTTTCAGGACTCAATATGGCGAATGCAATATAGCTGACAAAAAATTTTACGTTTCGATTTTATTTTGTTCAAATGTGGAACTGAATCGTTTTTGAGGATGTAAATAGCGAATATAAAATTATTTTAAGAAAATCTAATACGTTAGATGCAATATGACCGTTTAGAAACTTTAAATTTCTGAATTTCATCTAAAATTGGTACTAGGGGGCTTTGAAATGTTTAGATTTAGATTAGATTAAGACGTTAAAATTGTTTTTTTGAAATTCATTATGGCGGATCCAATATGGTGGATTGAAAATTTTACCTTATTCACATTTTTTTAGATTTGGTATTAGGGCGTTGGGGGGTGGTGTATTACGAATATGAAGTTAATTTTTTACAACTATTAGGTTGATAAGACACAATATGAAGGACTACAAATTTTACATTTTCCGGTTTTATCTAAAATTGATATTGCGGGGTTCTTGGGGCGTGTACAAACTCAATATGCAATATAAAATATATCAGGCTAAGAAATTTACGTTTCAAATTTTTTAAATATTGATATTGAAAGGTTTTGGGGCCTATATTACCAATCTAAAATTAATTTGAAATTTAAGATATTGGATTTATTGTTACAGACTAAATATTTGTTTGACACAATTTCGTTAGTTTTTGGAGAACTCTAAGAATCAACGAATTTTTAGTGGTTCATTTTAGTTTGATTTAGAGTCATTGCGAGGTACATTAATTTCGATTAGCATGTAGTTCAAATAATTTATGAATATCATAAAGAATTCAAAACTAAAAATAAAATTTTTATAAAAAAATTGTACCGACTTCTAAAAGTGCGCTAAAAAAGGAAAAATAACTAGAAATTTTAATATGAAATTGAAATTTTTGAAGTCGGCGCCAAATTATTTCTAAATGAAACAAATAATTACTAATATATACAAGTTATGGTAAGAAAACAATTACAAATAAATTATTTTTAATCTGCTTATGCGAATCACATTTTGTCAGGTATTAGTTGGCGCCGACTTCAAAAATTTCAATTTCGTATAAAAATTTCTAGTTATTTTTCCCTTTTTAGCGCACTTTTAGAAGTCGGTTAAATTTTTTTATAAAAATTTTATTTAAATTTCATCTATCACGTCCACTTATCAGCATTTTCATATACACAATTGTCAAAGAGTTATTCTATTTTTTTATAACGAAAAAACGAACCTCAATTTGTTTCAACAATTTAAGATCAACAATTAATTTTGCTCTTTTTTGTTATGATTAGTATGTATAAGTTTGAAACTTTCATTTGCATACCCGCAGACCTCAGTAAGATCACTAGATGGCCTAGAATAAACAATAAAAGAAAACATAAAAAGTTATAAACAAATTCACTGTGGAAAAACTATTGAATACTTTTTTTGAAATTTTGCACATCTGTTGTATATAACAAGAGACTCCTTCAGTTGCAGTATAAAGTTAATGACATATATTTTTCTATTGTTTATAAACAATTGGAAAAATAGCCATTTCAGTAGGTTTTTTTGCAAGAACTAACGAACAAATTACTTGATTCGGATAGGCCTTAGCTCATTGTAGGTATCTTCAATGCGCACAACTTTTGTTTGAAACTTTTTTACTGAAAAATAATAGTTTTTCCTAGAACCCGAAAAAACTGTTTTTTCACATGTTAATTGTTAAATAAAAAAATTTCCCGAAAAAAAAATTAGACACAAGATACTACATAATTACAATTATCATTCTGAAGGTTTCTACATAATCAGAAGTTTACTAACAATAAATTTGTAAATCACGTAATATGAGGCTAACTCCGACGGATATAACAAAAAATGTCAAATTTCTAAAATATATAAATTTTTATTTTATAAAAATTCGGAAAGTAATTTCAAAATATACAAGAAGGACGAAAATGTTTACATTTCTATTACTTATATAATAATTTACTCTATACACAAATTACTAACAGGCTATTTATTCAAAATTATAACTCAAATATATTCTGTCTTCCGTCGCCTCAGATACGATTTTTGAATGGTTAGTGAATCAGGAAGCCTCAGGAATATATTGTTACAATCCAAATCAAACGAGTCATCGTCATTGTCCGATTCATAAAAACTATTGTCTGGAGTACAAATGGGAGTAGATTGATTTCCCGTGTGGTCTCGTTCAAATTCTTCTTCCCTGGTAAATTCCTCGTCTAGATTCCATTCAAGATGACCTGTATCAGGAAGCCTGATAAGTACACCGTTACATATAAGTTCAATTTTTATATTTGACTGTTCAGACACTTTACACTTATTTGAAGTATTGTTGGGAGTAGAACCGATAGTAGATTTTTTACACGTCGGTTTAGACGTAATTTTTCGAATGTCTGGGAAACGCACCTCAGAATTTGTCTCAGTTTGACGGGCTCTCCTTCTGCCATTCGGCAAAATAAATGCGTTTTGTCTCACTAGTGGCGGCGGCTTCCAACTGGGTAATGCTGCATGTTCTTTCTCTTTTGGCACTATTGTCATCATTTTTTGAGATCACTTGATTAATAAAGGACACAGGACTTCGCACAACTATCACTTTCGAACTATCTTTTAAAACTAACTAGATACTTTCCGAATAGTTTGCTAGAACCACTGGCCTGTGGTACCGAATAAGGGGGAGGGGTTAAGTGGGCGGGGACTTCGAACGTAGTAATAGAAAGAACAGAGTGAGACCTAAATATATATTCTTCCTTTTTAGCCTGACTTTCCTCAAATTGTGAAATTTTAGTTTTCGTCAATAAAATTTTTGTTGACAAATATTTATGGAATTTTTCGAAATAGTAAAAACACCGAGTTTTCCAAATTTTGCTATGATTTTTCATATACCTTCTATTTTAGGGTCGTAGAACATGAATATGAACTCTTTTTGGCAATCTCGCATGATTTTTCCAAAAAAAGAAATTTGCGAAATTTTCTTTTTGAAAAACCATGGAATATCGCCAAAAAAACTTCATATTCGTGTTCGACGAGCTGAAAATAGGCAGTATGTAAAAAATCATAAAAAAATTCTAAAATTCGGTGTCTCCACAATTCCGAATAGATACTATATTTATATACAGGTTTATTCACCCCGCACGGCACAGAATAATGAGGCCAAAATACATAACTATCAAAAAAGTTTTACTTTTGGGATATATGGGGGTCTAATATAGTTACTTTTTAAAGTTATTTTCATATTATACAGGGTGTCCCAAAAGCTCTGCAAGTATCAAAGTTGTGTTATTTAAATAGAACCCCCTGTATATTATTGCATTTTTGGATTCTCCGATCAAAAACAGTGCCTATTTTAATAAGGTTTATAGTATTTAAACTTTTTAAATAATTTCAATTTTGACAAAATTTAAACTAATTTTCATGTTTCAAATACTTGGAAGTATTTTAGTTATGTACGCGAAATTTACAGTAAAGTGTAACAATAAATCCTATTTTATATTCCAATTATAAATACAGGCTGTTCAAAAATTTAAACTAATCAAATAAAAACTTTAAGTGGCTATAACTTAATTAATTTAAACAGGACGCGTTGCTATAAGGCTGATCTATAGCCAAGTCTTCGCGTTTTCACAGAATACGCCAAATAATCGTTTTCTGCACCATTTTCTGTTTTTTAAATAGATGTTCTAATGTATCTAGTTGCCTATGGCATTTGGAAACGTCAACATAATTTATTTAATTTGTCAGTTTAGTCTGCAAAGCCTGTTGCTATAATAGCGGTATTATTTTTTATAACTTGAATTAAATTATTTGAATATTGTGTTATTGCTTTGTCAAAATGAAGATTAATCCAAAGGAAGAGCATATTGATAGGATTTTTGTCCTTGGAGAATGCCATCAAAATTGTTTGTTGGCTTCTCGAGTCTGTGCTCATAGGTTTCTTGAAGGAAACCATCCTAAACCAATTGTTTTTGTGAGACTATTAAACCACTTTCGGGAAAGCGGAATTGTCAGTTATAAAGAAACTGTTATAAGAAAACCTGTCACTGAGGATGAAGAAAATGTTTTTACTGTACTTGGTTCAGTGATCGAAAATCCCAATATTAGTCAGAATCATATATCCGAAAATACTAACATTAGCCAAGCAAGTGTTTCAAGGATCCTTAAAAAATATAGATTTCATCCTCATAAAATCCAGCTTTGTCAAGAGCTTCACGGAAATGATTTTGACAACCGAACTGAATTCTGCTTGTGGGTGTTAAATAAAGTGGCAGAAAATGAACACTTTTTTGATAATGTGTTGTTTAATGATGAATGTACTTTTCATAACAATGGTTTTGTGAATAGACACAACTTCTATTACTATTTTGATTCAAATCCGCATAAATACAGAGTTATGAGAAACCAAAATAGGTTGTCGGTTAATGTGTGGGGAAGAATACTGGACCAAGATACTTAATTAAACCGTACTTTTTTTTTAAGCACCTTTAAATGGTTTGATGTTTCTCGATTTTCTTTTACATCAACTTCCAATGTTATTAGAAGATGTCTTTTTAAATATTAGAATAATTATGTGGCTTCAACTGGATGGAGCTCCGCCTCATTATGATCGCGAAGTTCGGCATTTTTTAAATATCAACTTACGAAACAGGTGGATTGGGAGAGACGGATTTCAAAATTGGCCCCCAAGATCTCCAGTCTTAAGTTCACCAGATTTCTTTTTATGGGGATACATAAAAGGAATTGTCTACAATGCGCCCCCGACAACATCACAAGATATGAAAATACGCATAAGAGACGCTTTTTAAACTGTAATCTAGCAAATGTTATCCAGAAAAAGTATATGTAAATGTTTGGAAATGGATGGTCGACGTTTCGAACATCTATTTTAAATATTTTGCTTCTATTTTGAGCTATCGTCAATATGTTATTACCATTATTGCTGTTATAGCTTGTTGAACGACTGTAAATCACCTTCCAAGTTTTTCAACATTTGTAAACATATACCTGATTATTATTCTTATAGTTGTAAATTACTTGTCATTTCCTAATGCCATAGGCAACTAGATACATTAGAACATCTATTCAAAAAATACAAAATGGTGCAGAAAACGATTATTTGGCGTATTCTGTGAAAACGCGAAGACTAAGCTATAGAATACTCTTAACCATTTGATAGGTATTTAACAGATAGATTTTCTGGTAAGCTAAAAAGTATAGTATTCTATTTATATTAATCAAGTTATAGCCACTTAAATTTCTTATTTGATTAGTTTAAATTTTTGAACACCCTGTATAAAATAGCAAGTTTATTATAATTGGAATATAAAATATGATTTATTGTTACATTTCGTTGTAAATTTCGAGTACATAACTGAAATACTTCTTAAATATTTGGAACATGAAAATTAGGTTAGATTTTGTCAAAATTCAAATTATTTAAAAACCCTTAAGGTTTAGGTATTAAAAACCTTATTCAAATAGGCAATTATTTTGATCGCAGAATCCAAAAGTGCAATAATGTACAGGGGGTTCCACTGGAAAAAACAAAACTTTGATAGTTTCAGAGCTTCTTGGACAACCTGTATAATATGAAAATGATATTAAAAAGTTATTAGCTATTAGAACCCCATATTTCCCAAAAGTAAAACTTTTTGAGAAGGTCGTATTTTGGCCGCAATAATCCGTGCCGTATAGGTTGAATAACCCTTTATAATTATAAATATTGACGAAAACTTCGAACATACCCCTATAGTATAGAATTAGTATAACGTCAGAACTAGGGCCCGGTTGTTTGAACGCTGAATAACGTAATAATATTTTTATTTATATTCGAAAAAGTGTTGATAAACAGTGGATACTTCATCTCTTGGTACACATATACCGATTTTATGCTATCCTGTTCTAATTGCATTATTCAAAAGAGTATCATATGATGATCAGTACGTCAATTCTAGAAATGAATTTATGGTTGTCTAAATTATTATTATTGTTATTTTCAATATATAAACAATATCTAACCATATTTACCAATAAAAATAAGTTTTAAATCCTCTTTTTATTAATATTAATTGCAAACATCGCATTTATAGTAATTTCTAACATTTAAAAACACTGAAAAGAACCATGAAAAGCAATTAAACTGTAAGAAATGATAAGTGAACATATTTATGTCTGTCAAACATCAAAAAAGCCTCTTCCCCACCGGCCATAAACAGCCTTCAAATAAATCTATTATTGTTTAAATCTACAAGGGTATGATCGAAGGACAAAAACAAGTACTACAAAAGTAAGGCAACAAAATATGTATTTAATATTATTATTTTTTTTTGTATTATAACGAAAGAATAGAAGTATTATGTGAATATTTAATGTAATATCCACTATTATTTATTACTTCACTACAACATCGGAGCATTGAACCAATCAAATTTCGAATAATATTCTAGGGAAGTTTTGTTTTAATTTCATAGATTTTATTTACCAACGATGGTTTATTTTGACACATTTGTGTACAAACGAATACCTCGTTCTACTTTTTTCCTACAGTTTTCAATGGGTTGAAGCGGATTGTGCTGGCCACTGCAAAATTCAAAGGTTGTTTCTCCTGAAACTACTGTTGAACTCGAGAATAATGTTTTGGATCATTATCCTATTGAAAATTAAAAAGGAATAAGATTTTCCACTCTGTATAAGGAAGCATTGCGTTTTACATTGTATCCCTATAGATAAATTGATCCATGATGTCATTAATAAAATTTAAAGGACTTATTTCATTTTATGAAAAACAACCTCACAGAAAAAAACTGTTTTTATCTTGTTTAAGCGTCTGCCCTACAAGCTTTGTTTCATTAAATCTTAAAATGTTCTAACGCATTTTAACGCTAAATAAAATTTTTGCCACTTATATACTGTCAAGTTTAAATGTCGACATGCAAATGTAAGCTCTGCGACTTTACTTCTTCCCAAAATAAGAGGCTTTTAGCCGGGCGTCTGTAAACAGCTTTGCGTCTACCAACCTTCTCTCAACTGTCCGTGTTTCTGACATGTCAGCATAATTCAGTGTGAACTTGAAAAGATTGCTTGGAGAAATATTTTTAATACGCCTATCAGCTCGTATTGTTTTCCTTGGTTTTCCTGATTTTAATAACTGCTCTAAATCTTCTTTCATTATAGTATGAAATAATTTTGGATACTAGTCGGGGAGCGAAGTGAGTGTTCGTCGCCGATGAAAAGACATGGCTTCACTAAAGTTTTTTATATGTATTTTAACCCCCTGACCACGAATATCGAGGGTGGTAATTTGTTATAAACAAAATTTTTTTTTAAATTAATTTTTTTTGCAAAATAAAAAATATTTTCGGATTCCTCGGTCGATTTTAAGCCAAAAATATTTCTTGTAATTTTGCTGTCCGACACATAGCTAAAAATCATTAAACATGTTCAAATGCCATTTTTTGGTCTCTTTTCAACATCAACAACTTTTAATTCAACAAATATTTTCAATTTTGTTCCCAACAATTGATAGTTCAAGTCAAGACCTACAAGCTGGGATTAATTGCAATGCGAAAATGTAATGTTTTTATTGTTTTTTAAACTTATAAACAAATAGCGTTTTATCAGTAATAACGTACGCGCCGCCGTGTATGAACAGATACTCACTTAGTGCACATATTTCATTTTCGCTGATCGTTGCATCAACACTAATATTTTAATATATATATATATATATATATATATATATATATATATATATATATATATATATATATATATATATATATATATATATATATATATATATATATATACTATCCCACCTTATAGTTCTTTACTTGAATTATCAATTGTTGGACGCAGAATTTGAAAATATTTACTTAATCAAAAGTTATTCATGTTGAAAACTGTCAGAAATTGCCATTTTTCAAATGTTTAAAAATTTTTAATCCGAAAAATGTGTATCGGATGGAAAAATCATAAGTGACACATTTTGCCTAGAATTGGCCGAAAATATAGTTTTTTTTTACAAGAAAACAATTTTTTTGATTTTAACAAATTACCTGACAATTTTTTTGGGTGTCAAAGTTGAAAATTCAACCTCAATTTTCCGCTTTCCTAATTAAGATACAATGCTCAATTGTGATGAAAATTGTTTGTATTCTTTTATATTTTGAAGATCTATTTAAAAAAAAACAATTTTTTTTTATCGTCGGCAGAGAAATTTAGCAAAAACCAATTTTGCACCTAAAAATTTGCGATAACTTTTCACCGGATGGAGATAATTAATAATAAAAAGATAAGATCTTTAATGCGTGCATTGGATTTAGATGTATCATTTCCAATCTCAAAAAAAAAATTTAATTTTGGATGGAACAAGACTTTTTTTCAAAAATTCATAATGTCGTGGCAAATGAATATTAAGGACTCATATTTTCAGAAGATTCTTTTTAATACTTGTACTTTACATGTGAATTTTTTGAATCCAAGAAATACATTTCCATACGTTCTGTGAACCTTCGAAAATTGGGCCGAATCTAATAGAAAATAGCTGCTGGAGGCCGCTGTCGAAGGTTGCCATAGTTCAGGTGCATTATTCATTGGCGCTTCAAGGAAACTTGCCAGCAGCAGCAATTTTCGATTAGATTCTGCCCAATTTTCAAAGGTTCACAGATCGTATGGAAGTGTATTTCTTGGATCCAAAAAATTCACAGGTAAAGCATAAGCATTAAAAAGCATCTTCTGCAAAATTGAGCCCTTAACATTATGAATTTTTGAAGAAAAAAGTTATTTTCATCCAAAATTAATTTTTTTTTGAGATCGGAAATGATACATCTAAATTCAATGCACGGCTTAAAAAAATTTATCTCCATCCTGTGAAAAGTTATCGCAATTTTTTTTGGTATAAAAATTGATTTTTGCAAAATTTCTCGGCCCACGATTGCAAAAAAAATTTTTTTTAATAGATGTTCAAAACATAAAACAATACAAACAATTTCCATTAAAATTGAGCATTGTATCTTAATTAGGAAAACGGAAAATTGAGGTTGAAATTTCAACTTTGACATCGAATTTCTCGGAAAATAAAAAACTCACAGATTCCGGGTTTGACATACTTTTTTAGAATGATAACTCCTATATTTATATTAAACTTTAAATCGGTAATTTGTTAATAAATGTCTTTTTTTTAAAGTTAAAACCGTAATTTTTATCAAAAAAAAAAATATCTCGATAACTAGTGGCGCCACCTATAACTTATATTATACGAATCGATAGGTTTTCTAATTCTCTACAACTTTTGTTTAAAACATTTTTCGATACAAGTTTTACTTTTTGACATAAATTCAAACAACCGAAAATCGTGACCATTTTTGCACTGGTCTTTCAGAGTTACCATCGCGATATGTTTTATAGGATGCCGAAATGAACACATTCCAGCAAAAAAACCAATGTTACATTTTTGCTACTGACGAAGGTCTATTTTCTGTTCTGTATTCAAAAATTTACGTTAATTTTTTTATTATTGGAAATGTTATATTTAAATGAGACATAATTTAGTATATTATAATACCGGAAATCGTCCATCGTTCAAAAATGTTTATCTACTTTTATCCGATAATTATATCTCAACTACGTTGGAATCAGATCTTTCCTTTCCCAAGTAAAAATAGTACAGTGCGCATTAAAAACAAAAGAATAGCCAACAGATATTTTTATAATAAGAATATTAACAAGAGAATTAATATTGAGAAAAAAAAGTCTTTTAAAAAATATTTATCAATGTTCTCTATATCCACATAATAATAACCACACCATAAACAAATCTGTTACACCATGTTCCAAGGGTGTGCTATATTTATTTTATAGCCCCAATATTTTACTTCCATTATGGTGGTGCGACGTCAGGTAATCGTTTAAGTGAGAAAATTTACAGAAATATTAAAATAAGTTACCTTAGAATAAGAATATTATTACAATATTTTTATCCCCAAATTTAAAGATTAAAGTTATACCCTAATATAACAGGTATTTCTTACCAGTTAAAATTTTAGTAGTATATAGCCGTTAATTACTATATTTCAGATGTCAGGTATCGAGTCCAGTACCGGATTCATAATCTATGTTATGTGTTCCCTTCAAAATAATAGCATAAAATATTATATTTTAAATAAGTATTCGTTTTCACTATGCATATATTATCAATTAACGAAATAATTCAAAAGTTCATTTTTGAAATTATCAATTGACGAAGTAATTAATCATTTTAGGAATAAAATTAACTATTACCAGAATAATTAAAAATTTAATTTTTCAAATTATCCATTAAAAGAGTAATAAAAAATTGAATATTTCAAATTATTGAATTGTTAATAGCTTTTGCAATTCTGATTAACATTCACTTCCAATAAAAGACAGAATATGTATGAAAACTATACTTATATTATGAGTCTCTCCCAGGACAAAATGAGCTTATGTTGTACTCCGATGCCTTGGTCTCAAAATATTCTAATCAAAAAGTGTGAAAAACATTACTTAGGATGTGATCAAAAATTTTTTGTCATCTTTTTTTCAGTTCTTTTCTGGGATTTTTAGGTAAATCGATAAATTTAATTTTTTCGACCATTTTGAATCCTAATGACGGGATTCAAGTGTATCATCATGGGTAAAAACAGTGTCATTTTGTTTTTAGTTATTTATGATATGTTTTTGTTATGATTTTTCCTTAGAATTTAATAATGTATGTGACAAATATTTGCTACTGTTGATCCATTACTTTATCTAAAAGAGTGGGTATTACAATAAAAAAATAATTTTTTAATTTAATTCTGGTAAATTACCAATGAATAATACAATAATTTTCAACGATAACTTATTAATTAATCTTGCAATGAGTAAATTTTCAATTACTTTGGCAATGGATAATTTTATTTAAAAAATTATTAATTACTTCGTCAAATTTCCAATTATATTATTAATTGATAATTTTAGCATAAAATTTCCAATTACTTCTTTAAATGATACTATTTTCAAACTTATCAGTTGATGAAGTAATTGATAATTTTATTTTGTGAATCAATGATTATTCATTAATTGGTATTCGGAATTTTGAAATTATCCATTATACAATTCATTAATAATATTATCCGATAATATTACTAAAAAAATATTAATGTCGATCTCTGCTCTGAAGAAACTTTATGTGATGCGGCCCTTGATTAAATGCAATCAAACTCGAACAGAATTGTAAAATTCGATGTCCTGATGAAAAGTGTTCATGGGCACGGGGTCCATAAATTAATATTTTTAGGTGTTTTTGAGTGGTAAAGTTATGGGATTCAATTGCTGTAATGTGTTATTGCTGGCAATACCCCATAATTTAGAGTGTATATAGGGGACTTAGCAAAAAATGACCCGTACGAAAGTCGATGGCTTTGAGAGGGGCATTCAGTAGTGATCTCGACTCTGACTTTCAAAGCCCAACAACATTCGTACCCGTCATTTTTGCTACCTCCCAGCGAAACAGATATTTGCAATATGTTGAGACTTATCAAATGAACTTTGGATTTATTTTGATCTCCAAAGTTTACAAGATTAAACGAGGAATTTCCTATTATCTTTATTTTCACTGAAAAAACATAGGTATTTTCGTAGAAAACATTTTGACACGATGCCCATGCAGTCTTTTGATCAGAGTATTAAATGCTACGATTCAAGTTTGGTTGCATTTAACTGAGGGTCGCATCCTTTAAGGTTTATGAAGGATCCTGTTAAAATTTGTATGTTTCACACTAATATTAATGAATTTACCTTAATCGTACCAGTTTTTGTTGAAAAGATTTACTAGAGTGCTGTTGTGTCGAATTTTTTCAGATTTTTAAAATCTATCATTGAAAAACTAAAGAAGAACACAGCAGAATCGCAGTAAAGGAAGTAAATTCGAATTTAATAAAAAAATCTTATGTTTAAATATGTAAACATGCAATCACTGTGCAGTCGATCTTCATAGAACTACGAGAGCAAACCCGTTGAAACCTGTGCTTCCCTATCAAGAAGCCTTATTGATCTGAAACTCTTTTAACGAGATACTGGCTTGACCGGCCCATTCTCGAAAATTTACACTCATAATTAGGGCAACAATTGTAAGCAACTTATATTGCATATACGAGACGATTAAGTACAATATATTATATAGATATTGAAGTGACACAACCAATGAAAAAGATATTGTTTTCATCACTACGCAAGGGGAGATACCCTAATTTTTTTTAGTTTCATCTCAAATTTAGGGTTACTGAAACGCATGTGTCTACCAAATTTCATTGAAAGAATTTAAAAACTGATGAAATTATAAGGCTGTGACATACAGACAGACAGAAGAACGCTCTGATGGACATGATGACACTATAAGTATCCTACGGAACCCTCAAAAACTAGCATTATGGTATAAATTATGTATTGACCACAAGTCTACGGTTCTAGCTATTTGGAAAAGAGCTGCTTTAAAATAATAGCCTACAATTAAAATATTTCTCCACTCCTCGTTCCCATTCTTCAATCACACTTCAGCTTGAACTCATAAAGTTATTAAATTGATACTATCGACAGTCGAGCCATAATTTTGGGATTTTAGGAACTAGAAATAAGTTCAAGAGTTGCCTCAATATAAATTTCTATTTAAATTTAGAAATTCAATAAATATTCAATTATATTTTAATAACCCTCTTTTACCAAGCCGAATTTTAATACCTATAAAGATAGAAAGTAACACCGTAACAATGGACCCTGGTGGAATTATTATATTACTTTAACATAAGTACTTTATTTAAATAGGATGATTGTAAAAATATTAACCGAAAAAGATGCATTTACGGAATATTATGGGAAACCATTATAATTAAAAAGGAGCAGTAAAAAAACACATGACGTAAATGTCAAAAGTGGAATCAAGATAAAAGTGTAGACGGTTACAATCGTAAAAAGAATGTTCTAAAATCTTTATCAAAGGCTATAGTGGGATAAGATGGTCAAATCTACCCCCAAGCAATTTACTAGTTAAAAGATGCCTCTGTGTAAATTTTCAGCCTCATATAGGCTCTTTAACGGTTTAAAGAGGTTATGTTCACTTTTTTCGGCTTTTTTTAAGGGCACAATTTTGTATCAAAAATTCTGAAAAAATTCACACAGATGTATTTTTTGATTATAAGCAATCTTGATTTTTTACAGATTTTTCCCACAAAAATTGAGCCCATGAACAATTTTTTAATTTTTCAACATTTTAAGTTAGGATCAAAATTCTGGCTAACTTTAAAATAATAATTTTTTCTTCTTTCGAATGCCGCTCATGGAATAACAATTTTTTGTGGAACACCCTCAAAAATTAAAAAAGAAAAATCGTTTTTTTTTTTGGCATTTTGATCAGTTATTTGGGACATAATCTCAAATGCAAATATCAGAATAGATGTCAATATCGAGAATTGTGACGCGCCTTATAAAACTTCAGGTATAGGGAAACTTCATGTAGAAATGTTAAATACTTTCAATAGAGATTAGAATAACTATATATAATGAACGAATAAAATAAAAAAGTGATTATGTATTACCAAAGATTATTATAGCTAACGCAATAGCTATAATAATCTTTGGTATTACTGAATACATATGTGTTAAAACTACATTAATAAAAGTTCTCAAGAATCGTATCATATAAATATTATAAGAAAACGTTCTGTATATTTTTAATCTTCGTCACTATCTTCCTCTATTACTGGATCAATATTCGTGGTAGAAAATACATCAACAACAATTTTAGTTGGTTTAATAATATTCGATTTCTATCTAGCATTACTAAGAGAATATATGCGTGCTGCAATGTGGGAACAGGAGTCGATAATCCTTAGTATATCAGCACAGTCGCAGACATGACGTAAAATACCGCTGTAGCCGATAAAATCAAGTATTCAATGTTTATAGCACTGCTAATTTTGGAAATAACAAGTTCAATTAGAGTTTCTTGTTTAGTAGCACAACAAGATCTAGCTCGTTTAAGAGTGCTGATCGAAAGAAAAATATTTTATACCAAAACAGTTTTTAATATATCCTAGAATTTAACCAAGTCTACTAAAATTTGGTGTGAAATGCTCTGTCATGATGATTTTTAGGTAAAGTACCGACTTCTTAGGTAAAAAAATTATCTGTTTTTCTAGAGCATTAGAAATTTCCTTTTTATCTAATTTTTTGACTTCTAAACGATTACTAGAATACAGATTTATTTGATTTTTTTAATTCTAGAACTCTGTCTAAAATTGACAATAAGTTTTTAAAAACCGAATGATGTAAGTTCATTTCATTTTAATTTTCACATAAAAAGTTCTAGAACTTTGTAGAAAATAGGTAGATATGGTAGAATGTGTTAAAAAACTTATCAAGTTAAAATCTAAAAGCACATGCCTGATAAGAGAAATGTGGAACAGACATCTTAGGTGGTCTTTTCAAGGTAGGGTACCGGCTTTAGTACAAAGCCACGAATTGACTTCATTACGTCGCATCATCCCTGCTCGGGCCTCTTGTTGTAGTAATGTCCCTAATGTTAGGGGCATATAACTAATGAACTATTTCGACCACCGTCAAAAGGTTAGGATATTTCGTCCCGGCATCGGTGGTGGACCCATCAGTGGGATCCACCGATGCCTTTCCCAGACATCCTTGTCATTCTTTCCACAACTTGGAACTCCTACTTAAGTCAAATTTGCCGGAGAACAACGGTGGAATGTTCTTACCACAACATGCCCCCCTAAAGCATTTGCTTGTCCGACTTTGACTATCGTAGAAAGTCCAAGCTGTAAAAGCACATGCCTGATAAGAGAAATGTGGAACAGACATCTTAGGTGGTCTTTTCAAGGTAGGGTACCGGCTTTAGTACAAAGCCACGAATTGACTTCATTACGTCGCATCATCCCTGCTCGGGCCTCTTGTTGTAGTAATGTCCCTAATGTTAGGGGCATATAACTAATGAACTATTTCGACCACCGTCAAAAGGTTAGGATATTTCGTCCCGGCATCGGTGGTGGACCCATCAGTGGGATCCACCGATGCCTTTCCCAGACATCCTTGTCATTCTTTCCACAACTTGGAACTCCTACTTAAGTCAAATTTGCCGGAGAACAACGGTGGAATGTTCTTACCACAACATGCCCCCCTAAGGCATTTGCTTGTTCGACTTTGACTATCATAGAAAGTCCAAGCTGTAGAAGCACAGGCCTGATATGAGAAATGTGGAACGGACATCCAAGGTGATCTTTCAAATATAGGATCAGGCTTAATCAAGGCCAACGGCGGTGTAGACCCTTGTCTTCCGCCGTCCCTGCTCGGGCGCCATGTCGTAGTTATGCCCCTGATGTTAAGGGCATATAACTAACGAACTATTTCGACCACCGTCAAAATGTTAGGATGTTTCGTCCCCGCATTGGTGGTGCACTCATCAGTGGGATCCACCGATGCATTTCTTAGATATCCTCGTCATGCTTTCCACAACTTGAAACTCCTACTTAAGACAAATTTGGCGGAGAACAACGGTAGGATGTTCTTATATATATATATATATATATATATATATATATATATATATATATATATATATATATATATATATATATGTATATATATATATATATACATATATATATATATATATATATATATATATATATATATATATATATATATATATATATATATATATGTATTAAATGTATGCAGTATATATAGAAATATAAAACAGCATAATTGAATCCTCTATGAATTGTTAGCAGTTTACAGATAAAAATGAAATTTTGATATTAATTTTTGTTGAAAATATATATAAAGTGGTATTCTGTATTTATTTGGTAATTAGACAATTAGTAAAATGAAATTATTGGGAACCAGCGAGAAATTCATGGTCCACTCATGAACCAAAATAAACCAACACTAGCTACCGCAGCCTGCAAAAAGATGGAATTACCTAAATTTGTAGGCTGGATCTGTTCTTATCTGATTTTCAAGTAAAACGTTCAAAGAATTTCTGTTGCTAGTATTATTTTCGTTTCCCTGTATAAAACAAAAAATAAAAACTACATAACAGTTGTAGTATCTACTTTCTAACAGGCTTCTATTCCTTTTCGGACTGAGCTCATTCATGGACTATACTTCTTAAGTCCTGATGTGTAGTCATAAAAGCTTGACAAGTTATATAAGGAAAAAATTACTGCTAGTAAAGCCGTCTATATTGTATCTTTATCAATATATAATACATAGTTTTTTAGAAAATTGTGAAAAAAAATTTGAGCAGATTTTATAGTTCAAAATGCGAAAAAATTTTTCTTATTTGTCTATAAAAACACTTGTTTTCTAACTCGTTTTAAGGGAGAATTTGAGGATAATTTCCGACTTATACTCGCTTTTACAACATGGGAAGCAGGTAATGTAATTTAATGATACCTTCTCAAACATACAAAGTTTACTGGTTCACAGCAAAGCAACGAATCATTTATTAAATTATTCTAATTAGTTTGTAATAAATAGGGTAAAAAACATATACATATGCATGAAAACCCCTACATAACTTATTATGGCTATATTAGAAAATAATTAAAATTTTAATATTTTATAAGTAGGTTCTTCAAGCATTAAATTAATTTTAGAAAATCATGACGCACTGTGCTGTGTTAATGACAAAATAATTATCCTAATATTTTATTAAAGCAGTAATTTACATGGAGCTGCAAAAGCCTACAATGTACAGGATTGTTCTTTATATTTTGAGAAGCTCTGATTATTTTTTTTTTTTTTATTTTTGTAGATGGCGCTTGTCGAGTGAATACGCGAAGCAAGCAGTTCCCTGGTTTTTTCAAAATATTTAAGTGTTAAAGATCTGCTTTTCCTTAAAACTATTACCAAGTGATTGTTAAGTGCCATATTTAATCGAAAACAAAGTGAAAATCGTAATTAACTGCCGCCATGAGACCAAAAAGAGGTGCAGATGTTGAGGCCAAGCAACAATCGCCGCTGTCAGCCAAGATGGCGGAAATGGAAGACAGGCTAAAGCAAGGTTTGGATAGTCTAAGAAATGAATATTTGCTTCAAAAATCGGATGTAGACACCCAAAAGCTTGGAACTTTCGAAAGCGAATTGAAAAAATTTGAAGAAAAATTTACAAAGGAATTTAATTCATTAAAAACAGAAATACACAAGCTTCAAGATGAAATGGAACGAATTCACGATAATTTGGAGAATATCCGAAAGGATAATAATAACAAAAAATTACTTTTTCGCGGCATAGAGGAGAAAAATCCACAGTTTTTGTTACAAGACCTTTGTGATATCATCAATAATAAAATTGGTGTTGATATTTCTAAGCAAGAAATTAGTCATTTTTATCGCCTCAGCAAAAACCCAGGAAAAAATAAATCCACAGTCCGGCCAGTTATTGTTGAATTCGCAACGCAGTGGAAACGCGACGAAATATTTTATGCTAAAAAGGCACTCAAAAATAGCGCGATTATGGTTTGTGAAGTGTTAACGACTCTAAAATATGATTTATTTCTAAAAGTTAGGGAAATATATAAAAATAATGCCTGGACAATTCGAGGTAATATATACGTGTTTTGCAATAACACAAAAAATCTAATTAGAGATCTACAAGACTTGAAAACACTTACTAAGACCTAATTTTTGTTACTGGGATACGCTTGCATAGCACCACAATGTCCCTTATTTTTCATTCTTTATTTGTTTATTTTTTTTTCCTTCAATGTTTATGTGACTTTTTTCTACCACAAGTTGTGTATTTTATTGTTTTATTTACATTCTAATTTTGTCTTTCCGGAGAAAGAGAGGAAACGTATTACTTAGGGAAAATACAAACATTAATTATATAGCTGTAATCGTTTTTTTTTTGCTCTTTAATAAAGGAGAAAGTATTTGTATATTTTAATTTAACATAATTATGAATAATCGAAGTTTCAAGGTAGGTCATGTTAATATTCGGTCTTTAACTTCAAAGTTCGCCGCGTTTAAAGAATTTGTGCTTGGTGAGAGGTTTGATATGGTGGGAATTACAGAGACGTGGCTAACCAAAACAATAAAGTCTAAAGATATTGAAATCGATGGATATAAGTTTGTTAGACAGGACAGGGTAAGTAGGGGAGGTGGTGTCGGAATCTATATCAAAAATACTCTGAAGTTTTCTATTTTACATAGTGATTTTACAAAGAATGAAAATTTTGAACAATTATGGATAAAAAGTTTAATTAACAATACGTCCTTAATTTTTGGATGTATATATAGACCATCTACATATAGAATTTCTGATTTTTTGTCTGACTTTGAGAATACCATAATATCACTAATACCTTTAAGTAATGAGTTGTTGTGCACGGGGGATTTTAATGTAGATTTTTTGGATGTATTTTCAAGTGATGTGACACAATTCAATTCATTGATACACTCTGTAGGACTTACTCAATTAATTAATAATCCTACTCGAATAACACACAATACTGTCTCACTTATTGACCTTTTTTTGATTTCTAATCCCGATTTAGTGACACATTGTGATACTTTACCTGCCCCATTAATGTCGGACCATGAATTTACATCTTGTGAGTTTAAACTACCAAATAATAAAAAACAAATTATCTTCAAAGAATATAGAGATCTAAAAAATATAAATATATCACAATTTACGGCTGATTTAAAGTCAATTCCCTGGAGAAATATTTTTGATATTGGAAATATAAATGATAAAGTAGAATTTATTAACTCCAACGTAACCACCTTACTAGATCTTCATGCTCCCATGAAAAAAGCTAGGTTTACCAAGAATAATTTTCCCTGGATAACTGAGAATATTAAAAATTTGATGAAACTTAGAAATAATGCCTTAAGTAAATTTAAAAGAACAAAGAATGGTGAGCACTGGGAATATTATAAATCTCTTCGCAACCTCACAACCCTAACTGTGCGCAACGAAAAAAAAGCTTATTTGGATGCGAGGTTGCAACTGTCAAAAGATATATGGCGGGAATTAAAAAAATACAGTATAGCAGTCAGTAAAAACAAAGTTGATATCCCCGAAAATCTGAAGGACCCTAATTTAATAAACAGATTTTTTAGATCTTCTATACCTGATTCAGGGGGACATAATAATGAACTTTTGAAATTTTATGAAGATGGTGTGAAAGATGATGTAACTCGTAATTTTAAATTTAAAGGAGTAACAGAGTTAAGGGTGGCGAAGATAATCTCTAAAATTAAGTCTAAGGCGAAGGGTCACGACGGATTGAGCATTGATTTGGTGGAACTCTGCTGTCCTTTCATCTTGCCCTACTTGACACATGTAATGAATGCATGTCTATTAAATTCTGTTTATCCGGAATGCTGGAAGAGAGCTTTGGTAGTGCCATTGCCAAAAGTTAGTTGTCCCCGTGAACTTCGGGATCTTCGTCCCATTAGTATTTTGCCCTGTATGTCAAAAATATTAGAAAAAATAATTTATGAACAACTTACAGAACACGTGGAGGTTAACCGAATACTGCCTGAGACTCAATCTGGGTTTAGAAGGAATCACGGTTGTTCTACTGCTCTGGCAAATGTCACTGATGATATATTTCGGGCAACCGATTCAGGAAATGTAACAATCCTGACACTGCTCGACTTTTCGAAAGCATTTGATACTCTAGACCACCAATTGTTATTAGCAATACTTCACTATGTCGGTCTTAGTGATCATGCCATTTCATTTTTTAGATGTTTTCTGGAGGGTCGGAGGCAGTGCGTTAAACTGGATGGCGAGATGTCAGAGGAACTGCCCATACATTCTGGTGTACCACAGGGCTCTATTGTGAGCCCTTTGTTATATGCAATCTACACTTCGTGTTTACCAGGTGCCTTGAGAAGGTGCAAGTCGCATTGCTACGCGGATGACACCCAGGTATATTTGTCTTTTAGAAGGGAGGATGTTCTTGAGGCTTGCAACACTATTAATCAAGACCTCAAAGCAATTCATTCGGTCTCCTTGCAGCATTCCTTGTATCTTAATCCGAAAAAATGCTGTATAATGATATTTGGAGGGAAGACTGATAGGGAGACTGTTAAAAATCTTATAAATGTAAAGATTGGCGATTCAGTTCTGCCTATTGAGGATAGTGTTAAAAATCTGGGTGTTGTCTTTGACAGTGCACTGCGATTTGATAAGCATGTTTCCCAGTGTGTTCAGAAGGCTTATGTTAGACTAAAACTTCTTTACAGTTACCGCCATGATTTGTCCATAAAACTTAAGACTTTGCTCTGTGACTCGCTGGTGCTCTCTATTTTCAGCCACGGAGACGTAATATATGGAAACTGCCTAACAGCCATTCAAAAACAAAGAATACAGAAAGTGCAAAACTCTTGTTTGCGACTAATTTATGGAATTCGTAAATATGAGAGAATATCTCATAAGCTACTCGACTTAAAATGGCTGAATATGGAGAGCAGGAGGTGGTTACATGAAGCCTGTTTTTACCATAAAATTATATGTTCTAAAAGTCCACAATATCTATACAGACGAATCATTTTTAGGTCCCACGTGCATAACGTCAACATTCGTTTTCGAGGAACAATAACTCCGCCCCTGCATAGATCTTCTCTGTTTGAACGCTCTTTTAGCTACAATGTCGCTAAACTATATAATTCTCTACCGGACTTCTTCAAAACTCTCACGCCTATAAAATTTAGATATGTTGTCTTCCAACACGCATTTGATAAACAAATAAGAAAATTGTAGTTTCCTCTTTTTCTTTTGAATTTTAGTCAAGAAAAATCCGTAATTTGTATCAATGTATCTAACTTGGTGTATAAGTATTGTTTTTTTTTTCTCTTCTGTATTTAATTATTATTTAGGTCCTATCTACTTTCAGTCTGGGTTGAGTTGATCAGGGTGGATGTCACTCAGGTGTTATCCACATCTGGACTTCGCCCTTTCTGTCTCTGTATTATCCTGTATATTAAGTAATTATAATATGTTGTTAATTTTATGGAGCCGGAAATAAAGACATAATTATTATTATTATTATTATTATTATTTTATTATAGGAGTTAGAAAAATATTTTTAATTTTGCCCTCCACTGCAACGTCGTAATCTACTGTTTGCCTGATAAGAGCGTTGTCATGTCTCCGTTTTTAAGAATTAAGAAGGCTTTAGAGGCCACCTGTTTTATGGTGCGTGTAAATATGGCGAAACGAGCGCGTGACAAGTATGCGACGAGCTTGCAACGAACCTCTTTGACCTGTGCCGGTTCGAACCTTTCTTCGACGCTTGGTGCCAAAAGAGATTTATAGCGTCTGGGAGGTGTAAACCAATAAAGGGCAAAGAAAAAAAATATTCAAATTTTGGTTGAAGTCCAGCACACCACGCAAATTTTTCAAAAACGTTTTAGTTAATAGAAAGTGAGCGATGAAAGTAAACCTGCCCTGCCATATGTGACGACGAAGAACAAACGGCAGCTATATTAATTTTATGCAGGTTTTATTATCATCAAGTTTGTTAAATAAAAAAATGAAAACCTCGACGATCTTGCGTACTGTCAGGATCGGGACTTTTAGCCGATTTTAATTTCAAACACAAAAATTTTACCAGAATGTCTTCTACTAATTTTAAATACTTATTAATCGAAATAGGATCAGTAATATCCAAAGAAGAAACATTTTTCCAGCATAAGGTCAAGCAACATTAGCAGGAAATAACTGATATAAGAACTATAAATTTCAAGGTACGTCAGCAGGGTATTACACCTGCCATCTACCGACCTCAACGTCAGACTGAAAAATATCGCCAGTCGAGCGACATCTATGAATCATTGGAGTAATGTGAAATTTTTAAAAAATCAAAATTTCAGTAAGAAATAAAGAATATTCTCTGCCCTAAAGGAGAATTTACATATATAACAAACTATTTAAATACGGCAGAAGATTTCTTTATTTCTTACTGAAATTTTGATTTTTTAAAAATTTCACATTACTCCAATGATTCATAGATGTCGTTCGACTGGCAATATTTTTCAGTCAGACATCAAGGTCGGTAGATGACAGGTGCAATATCCTGCCGACCTATCCTGAAATTTATATTTCTTATATCAATTATTTCCTGCTAATGTTGCTCTCAGTCCGATACAGCTCCACTGACGAGATCATGAGGTAATCGAGACGCGTATGAAGAGAGGACCAGAGCGACATATGCAGGAAATAAACTATTTGTATATATATTTTTCATATTCTCTGCTTGAAAGGAGAATTTACATATATAACAAACTATTTAAATACGGCAGAAGATTTCTTTATTTCTTACTGAAATTTTGATTTTTTAAAAATCTATACAAAGTTTTGGAGTAACAGTAGACATTTTCAAGAGCTAGTACTGAAAGTTGTAAGACAATAACATATCAAGGCCTTACACTTATACACATCTATATTATACTTAAAAATGTCATTATTGTTAATTGTCCAATTAAGATGTATACTTTTAAACCCAATTATCTTTTAAGTATACCACTCTCTCCCCAAATACATACTTCAGACAAATACAATATCTACCCCTTACTTTATCTGAATTCGGAAAGCCGAACTATTTATAAAATATGCTCCGAGAATTGCTATGCTTTTGGTTTATGGCTATTTATACGCACCTTTAGGATCTTCCTTAAGGGGGTTCATATACCGATCCAGTGGTCGCCTAACATGGATCCTATTTTTAGTGATAGAGCGGTACAGTCGCATAAGATATGTTCTACAATACAATTTTCTGTTTCTTAATTCCTACAAGTAGGAGTGTCGTATAACTTCATATAAGTGTATTCTTAGCTGGAAGTACCTTGTAAAAATCCCTGTGAATAATAGCAGATTTCCTTTGGACCTGCTTGGAGAATTCACAATTTCTAATTTTATTCAATCGCATTTTTTAGTACAGCTTCATTATTCAGACAGTCTTAAAAATAAATTATAAAATCTACAAAAATGCCTTTGACGTCAAAAATAGCTCTGACGATATATATTTTTCTATTTTTTCACAAAGCTAAAAGATAATAATGTGATTTGGATTACTCTAAATACGCTTGTTGCCTAATTGGCAATCCAGACGCTTATTATATTTGATTGACTTATGTGTTTACCAAATAGTAAAGTAATAGTCATTGCGATAAAATAATATTAGGGACCAAAATTAGAGCAAGTTTATTTAATATCGCTGTCATCATTTCTAAATAGATTTGCTATATAATTATGTCTAAATTGATTTAATTTTTAAATTGGTCGCTGATTATATGTATGATTAGAGTAAAGTGTGTTTGATTTTTAGAAAAAAGAGCTTGAGTTAGGAGAATAATTGCTTTATGACATGGTTTATAAAAGTTTATATTTGTGTTGTAAATTATCAGTATGCAAAAGACATAATAGGATTCTTTGAAAATTGGCGAGACAAATCACTTTTAAGTACCTAATCAAAGGTCAAAAAATTTCAATTATTCTTAGTTTCACTTATATCAGTAGCCCGTATTCCGGAAATCTTAGAAAAAATTACTTATTCTATATCTAAAAAAACGGCAATGGTCGGATAAATGTTGATGACAAAAATGTTTTGTTCTATTCTTTAGTCGAAAGGCCCATTTGAGGTTATGTAAATTTTCGGAAGCTCGAGAAACGCAGTACTTTCAGCAAACTCATAAATTGAACTCCCTCAAATTTTCAATTGTTTAAAAACAAGAAGCAGAAGTTTTCTTACTTCACAAGAAAACAAAAGTAAAATATTTTGGTTTAAAAAGAGTTTATGTGATTGTGTTGTTGTCAAGTAAAAAGAATTTAATAATTTATTAAAAGTAAATAGTAAAAGTTTATAAGTTTGTCTTGAAAATAATTGTTCAACTCTCAGACAACAACAAATACGATAATATTGTGATAAGAAGAATAAAAAAAATTAAATTGAATAGAACTAAGAAAAACATAGCTGAACGAGACTTTGGATAATATTTTGTCAATTCCTTACTTTATAGGAAACGACAAGAAAAATATTTTCGGAGATTTGGAAGTTTTAAAGAAGAAAATAAATAAAATTACTGGAATTGTGTTCAATAATATATTGGGACCATATAAAAGGAAACATAACCAGATATTTATATTAGATAAGGCAATAGAAAGCTTAATTTTTCGTAAACATTGAAAACTCGCATCCAATAATAACCTAACTTTTCTTAAAATAAAAATAAAATTAATAAATGATAGTTTTCTATACTAACCTGTTAGAATAATAATAATATTTATCATCATCAATATTAGGTGTGAAACTATATTAACTACTTGAATCACAACACAGCACACGATAATTTGTTTAAAACAATATTATTTTTAAGAAATAAATGACGCTTTCCATATAAAACTGCACTATAAGCATCTAGTGGACGATTACAAAACTAAAACTTTGCCAATTTGTGATACAGATTGTTAAAAGACAATGCATATTATATAAAAGTAACTAATAAATAATATTGATTAGAAATAGGGTTAAATAAAAGATAAAAGTATTGACCATTAAATTTCATATAGTAATAATTAATAATATTGTGCCTATTTTTTTATATTGTTAAATAAAATTTATATTTTGTGTTTTAATCATTCTGTGTATTGATTGTCTGATTGATATCTTATAAACAACTGAACTCATCTGAGAAGGAGTCAATTTACAGGTAGGAACACATCTATACCTATATAGAAAATTTGAAAATTAAAAATACTTCAAATTGGTAAAGAAGAGTTATAATTTATTATAATTATTTTTTACCTGGCGCTCAACAAATAAATATTAATACTTTTAATTAAATTTTGGCAATATTGTAAAAATTAAAAATATAAATTCAGAAATAAACTAGTTTCCTAAATTTTATTTTCGGGCATGTATTTTATGCTGGTGCAATATACCACCCAAATCAGTATTATTGGCGCTCAACGTGGGTCGCCAATTATGACGATTTGGGGTGGTATATTGTACCCGTACAAAGTACTGCCCGTTAATGAAATTTAGAAAAATTTTTAGTTTTAAGATTTGGTACATGTACCAGTTAAATTTTTCTTTAAAATAACAAAGTTTCCGAAATTTTATTTACGGGCAGTACTTTGTGTGGGTGCATATACCACCAAAAATCGTCACAATATATATATATATATATATATATATATATATATATATATATATATATATATATATATATATATATATATATATATATATATATATATGTCGTTCGACTGGCGGCAGGCAGGCTTAATATCTTGCCTACATGTCTCCGAATTATATTTCATATATACTATTGTTTTCTGCAAATGTTGCTCTCGGCGATACAGATCCATAACGAGACAATAAGGTTGTCGAAACGCGTATGGAGAGAGAACCGGAGTTGTATGGTAGGAAATAAACTGTTTGTATATATTCTTTTCTTTTTTCTGCTTGAGAGGAGAATACATGTAAGCAAAAATGAGGAATTATATAATGGTGCAGTATCTATATGCAACAATGCATATTCACTTAAAAAAATATAGCAAACATTAAATCTGATTCACAATAGAACTGTTTCTGTGTTCTAATCTCGTGGAGTAAAGATTCCTAAAGATGCCTCGTGCAAACGTAGGCGAAACGTCGGATAATAATTTCAATTTGACACGATCTAAAAAACTCAAGAACCATGATTTTCAACTTGACCAAAGCGGTTACCCAAACAGCACAAATACGTCTTAAAGACGTCCATAAAACGTTTGATCTCAACATTCAGGACGTTCATAAAAGACGATTGACGTTCATAAGACGTTGTATAGACGTCTTATGTTACAAAAGGTAACGTCTTTAAGACATTTGTTTACAACGTCTTATGGACGTCCCTTCCCAACATTAAAACAACATATTCCACCAATAAAAATGTATATTAAAAAGGGTCCCTTTAATTTTTTTGTTTGTCTTATTTACAAAGTCAAACCTTAATTATTCAGAAGCCCAAGAAATAACTTTAATTAAGAAAAAATCAAGAGCAAAATATACACTAACATTTCAAATAACTACAAGTTCCGCATGAATAATTTGCCTTAAAAAATATCTTCAACATAATCTCTTTATACAAAATAATACATAACTTAAGCATAATGTAAACTTTTTCTAATTTGAAATTTAAGAAGTGGGGTAGAAGAGCAAATATTTTCAGAACTACTACTGTTCGAACTATAAGTGAACCTATCAAATTTAAGCCTTAGTTTATCCCTTCGATATAATAACTCTAAAAGGTGGACTATCAACAAAATAAAAATTTATTGAAATAAAAAGTACACAAATCTTTAAATAGTTGTAAAAACAAGAATTTTTATTTAGTCGAATAACAAATCTGGTCTGATGCCCTTTTCAGTCATGTTTGGATTGAAATTTCCTCATTTTTCCGACTTTTCGCCAGTCCTGTTGTCTCTGTAGATCCTAATAACAAACTGATTTTAATTTTATAGGATAAAGTTTATCATTTGTGGGAGTAAATTTTGTGATATTTTTGCGTATTTTTATAATTGTGCTCTACTATAGAATCGTGACTTATGCTATTTCAAGGTTAATATGCATAATGAAAGACAGAACTTACTCATAATAAGTCTCACCAAGTTGCAATCGTAGAACTTTCTCTTTCCTTTTCGTACTAATCAACTGTACATGGTAATTTTACAAGCTCGCTTTACAAAGTCATAAATGTTCCCTACTCCCAGTTTTGAAATTTCTAAAACCTTAAACAAAATTACTTCTTGTAATTAACAAAACTCTATTTTCTATTATCTTTAAATATAACCATTCATCAGGAACAAAATAAATCTTACAAGTTTCATTAGTCGACCACTCCATAAACAAACATTTCGCCTTCCACTTCATTAGTAATATTTCTTGTAATATTTAGGACCGGGTCTGGATGAGCTGTGCAAGCCTTTTTCGCACAGATAATATTTTTGAAGATTTCATTTCATACTTCTAATAACATAGAGTTACTACAAAAATATAAGTGGTAAAGCATTCGGAAATTTCCTGTAACACAACCCATAAATAACGTTACTGTTTTTCCTAAGTCGGCACCCCAACAACATTAAAAATAAACAACGACATGACGAAATACAAAAACAAAAATGACAGAGTTGACAGAAACAAAAGGCGGGTTTTTTAAAGTTAGTTGACATCATATTGTTATTGTTATCGGTACATCAAACAGTCTGTGACAAAAAGCACCAAAGTATTGATAAAAAAGATCACGTAAGAGTTCCATTAACCAAGATCGTAGTGAGGCTACTAAAAATTTGTCGTTCAATCAAATATTTTAACCTCAACTTGTATTCAGCTGAGCTCTGTGCGGCGTTGCAAACTTATTACCCAACTGTGACAGAATCCATAGGGAAGGATGCTTTTTAGTTTTTATCAACTAAATTATACACAACTGTATTTATTTTCATATAAAATGTAGTATGTAGACTTTTAAAAGATATCTTAAAGACTTTGTATATAGACGTCTTATGGACGTCTTTAAAACAACGTCTATAAGACGCCTTATTTATGTCTTAAGACGTTCAGACATAATCTGGATATAAAAATGACGTCCATAAGACGTCTAGTACTGTGTGGGTAAAGCTTTCGTTCTTCATTGTCTATAACTTTCGAACAAAACAAATAAGTTAAGAAAAATAAATACTTTCGAATGTGATTCTATAAAAAGAAAACGGTTAAAACGTGGGCCAATAGATAAATACTTAAAGCTCGTGGATCAATATGTGTACAAAAAGAATTGTTCAAAGTGTTGCCAACACGCTTTTCCTGCGAATGTTTATTTTCGGGATATTCGATTTGATAAATCGCTAGGCTGAAAACCCTTCGATTACTCTGATTTTCAATTTCATAGCCTTCTTTTCACATTTTTCTCGTTAGTTACACCAAAAACGTGATCTGAACCTCAACTTTTAATAAATCTTTTTAGGGGTTGAGGAATATAAAGATATATTAAAATATAATTACCTAATAAAAAGTGAAAAATCCTGAGTTATAATTATTAAGCTACCCATTAAAAACATATTTATTTTTTAAAATTAATTCCAGTAACACAGGTGTCTCTAAGAGATTTTTAAGACTTACTTTTGACATTGTGACTGCGAACTTAACAAGTTATATCTTAAGGAATGTTTTTAGAATGCAACTAGCTGAAAAAGTGGTACTAGTTTATTACTTCTATAAATATAAATATTTACAACATGGATGAAATGGATCTATTGTAAGGAACAAATCAATTATGAAAACAGGAATTATTAGTATATTATAAACTGTCTGTATACGATCGGTGGGGTGCAGTCTTTTTCATGTTTGATAGATTTAAATATTTTTATTTTATTCTTCTGTTCTTTTGGTTGTCGTAATTCCTGCGAGTGTTTGCAAGCGTTGAGAAGCACTACATATATCAAATTTATAATAAATATCAGCAAAAAGAGAATTTAGAAATGTTATTTTTAGCGGTAAGTATTATTATATATCATTTACTTACATACAGGGTGTCTCACGATGAACGTATATTAGAATATCTCGGGAAGTATTGCGATTTGAATCCTGCAAATTTTTATAATGGGGTTTTCGGTAACGCTCTCTTCAAATATAGTAGCAGCGATCTTGTGCGACTTCTGTTTATACAAGAAGTTATCCGAAATGTACTTATTCCTTCCATCATTTCCGCCAACTTTTACTCAAAGTCGTTTTTGAGGAAAAAAATATGTTTTCCAAATTTTGACCTTTAGCCTGGTGTCGCCTACAATCGAATCGTTTCAAAAATAAAATAGTGAAACTTGGAATTCCGGTTGTGGCTTTAGATATTATTGGACTCAGTCATGAATTGCTTAAAAATGACATTTTAGATACAGAGAAGTGGAAAAGTAACAAATTTTGAGATCTGTCAAGAAATTTTAAAAAACTTTTTGTTTTTTCAAATAGATACATAAATAGAGAGATAGATAAGTCTTTATTTATTCCAATAAGTATCACTTACAAAAAACCCCATAAGGGCATGGAACACTGTCAAAAAAAAATATCATTACTGTAATAAACATCATAATAAAAATTATAGTTCATTCTCAGCTGTAGATAAAAAAAGAAAAAAAAATGAAAAGGAAAAACATCAATAATAATTATACAGTTTAAAATACATCTCTTTAATAATTCTATCAAATTAATGTAGTAAAGACAAAACAATTAAAACTTAGGATAAAGGGTAATATTATAAATGAAAAAAATTTAAATAACAAGAAAACTTACACACATTTAGAATTTAATGATACAGCCAATAACAGAAATTTTACTTCGAGACAATGCTGCCTTTATCATACTCATAAAACTCTTCCAATGTATAGAAGGCTCTTTTATACAAAAAGATTTTTAGGACACACTTTAATCTATTTCTCGGTAGTAAATGTACACTTTCAGGTAAAGAAATAAAAACTTTTATTATAGAAAACTCGATATTTTTCTGCAAATAACTAAAGTTATATTTATCAGGAAGCAGATTTGTTTTATTTCTAGTAATGTAGTTATGTTTAATAGATCACCCTCAAAAAGATACCTGTTATCAATAATAAACATTACCGAATCCAAATTGTACATACCTAAAACCGTCAAAATATTGTTACTAATAAAAATATTTCTACAACTCTCTTGTTTCATTGCAAAAATACACCGTAAACAGCTTTTTTGCAGAATTAAATCTCTATTAATATCACAGGAATTACCCCAAAATATCAAACCTTATCTGAGTCTTGACTGTATAAATGCGTGGTAAGCTGACAGAGCTGTATCGATTCCAACTCTCTCCAAAATAATTCTTAATTCAAAACAATACTGAGATATTTTAGTGGCAACTCTCTCGATGTGCGCCCTCCAGTCCAACCTTCTATCGATGTTTAGTCCCAAAACAACAGCGCTCTCAACTGATGTTATTGTTGTATCCTCAAATGTTAATGTAAATTGATTATTTAATCTGTTGCCAAACATAATGCACTGTGTCTTGGAAACATTTAACGACAGCGGTGTTGATACTGCCGCCGTACCACTGTGAACTTAACCCAATCGAATTAGTATGGATGCAAATAAAGAGTGAATGAAAAATAAATTTAACAAACATCGTATATTAATAAGATCATGTTTGGCGGACAGTTACTTTCGGTCCGAAAGTAACTATCGAGAATGTCCATCACAGATTGAATCTTCATCGATAGCCACTCCGCTGGTTATAAGCGATGTATCATAACCATATAGTACAGTCTGCTCTCCAGAGATTTCGGGTAAATCATTTGTATAAAAAATATACAAAAGAAGCCCAAGTATTGAACCCTGAGGGACGCCCCTCTTCATTTTAACCCTCTGAGACACTATAGCTCTACCATGGGGATCACACTCCACCACACACTGAGTCCTGTCCATCAAATACGATCTAATTAAAATACGATGCTTGTTAAATTTATTTTTCATTAACTCTTTAATTTGCACCCATACTAATTCGATTGGGTTAAGTTCACAATGGTACGGCGGCAGTCTCAACACTGTTATATTTGTTTCCCGAGCCATTTCATCAAAAGCATATTTTATATATTTTTGTTTATTTATCCTCGCTACATCTAGCAACTGCACTTTAAACCATGTTTCGTCAAATTCAATGTTTTTTTGAGACGAGTCATTGGCATACCTCCGTATTTTTAGATGCAGAAGTCATTCATTTTTGAAAAGGAATCATGGACTTTGCGACGAATGGCGTATTTTGTGGCATCGTCCAGGATTATTTTTTTCCATCCTCTTGTCTGCTTGCTAGTCGTTTTTTTATAATGACTATTTAAAACCCTGAACACCGTGCGCGAAAAAATTTTCGTGCCACGTATTTCTGCATCATCCAAAGTGGTTACTTTATTATGGTTTCGCTCCCGAATACCATGGTAAACATTTTTAATCCTTATTTGTTCTTTCATCGTCAACTGAATATTTTCTTTTTGTAGGCGCACCACTAATTGAACGTTCGTTAATATTAATAGTTTAGCCTATCTATATACACCAAATATACACTATAATGCACTTGAGAAATATTATGCGTGTTGCGATTGTTTAATAATGAGTTTACCCTTATTTCTATATGTGTTTTTTTATATAGTCCACCTTGTGCGTTACACGGCAAAGAGAGAGCGCAAATATAGGTCGTGTCATCTCTCTCACCCTGAACCACGATTATTTTAAATTTTGCTGGATGCACCCTTAAAATCGATAGATCCTGATATGACGTAAAAATTTGATATGTCGTTGTCAAATCTAACTTAACCCAACTTTTCTCTTATTCGAAAATTGTTTACATATAAAGTATATGTGTATGTTTATAGTGGTTTTTGACTTTAGCTAAGCACCTGACCGTGGGGCAAGCTGGCGAATTGCCTTGCAGAAAAGCCATTACCTTGGTTTTAAGGGGTGTCTTTCAAGTTTAGCTTAATAGTGGTTAATTTTTTTTTTTTTGGATATATGGCTTTTCAACATTTGACATTGTAAAATGGAAACTTGTTTAAACGAAGATTCAAAGGAGATTCTCAAAAAATCAGTGGCCATGAATGCCACATTACCATCTTCAACGTCTTTATTGATTAAAAAAGGAAACAACGATAATAATTCGTCTGTAGTTAATTTAATTAAACAAGAGAGTGAAGATCCACCCTCTGCTAGTTTGATGGAAAATCATAATACCAGCTTCTCGACAAAAATAGAACCAGAATACAATTTTGTTGAAACTAAAAATATACTATATGATAATTTAACACATGGATATGAGAAACTGGAGCCTGAATTATTAAGAGATTATTTGGGAAAACCTATAGAAACTGAAATATATCAAGATTCCATTCTGAATTCTTGGTGAGTATACTAACATTTTTTATAACCAGTTGTAGGTAAAGTAATAACAAAGTTACAATGTCTTTAGTGACATATCCAACTTTAGGATTTTATTGTCTAAAAAAGTAGTCAATGCCAGAAGTTGTTGAAACAATATTGTTTTTTTTTTTTAATGGAATCAAGAGTAAAATAAAGTCATAAAAATAAAATATACCATTAAGATGGTCATAAGTCAGAATAAGTTTAATAAATTACTATTTTTCTCCTTCAGATTATGAAAGGAGAGGCAGACAGTTTATATTTTGTAAATTCCATTCCAGAGAGAGAATCAGAGTGGCATTTGTAGGAAATAAACCATTAGAAAATAGTAACTTGTTAACATTGTTAAAGTAATGAAATTTCAGATACAAATTCAAATACTGTTTTAAATATCTGGGAGCAGACCAACCTCTGTCTTCTAGAAGCCAAATTTTTTTAAATAATTTATTGGGTTGTATACCCAAAAGCTTGATTTCTCTGCCAATAGTATCTCGATTTGGGCCTTTTGAACACTAAAAAAACTGAAAAAAAAAAGATAACAAGCTTTATTTTTGTTTCATTAAATCGTTATGAAAATACATGTTAAATAATATTTTTCTCTAGGACTATGGTTAGCTAATAATAGGTTACCAGAAAAAGCAATAACTAGAGTTGCCAGATATGCAGCCTCGAACAGTAAAAAACGAAACAAATTAAATACATGTTAAAGGTTGGTTCATACTTTCAAAAATTATCAACTACCACTAAGAATTTCCATTAAACCAACACTTACACTATGAAATAAAAAAGTGTGGTTTATACTTCAAAATTTAACAATTAGTAAAAATTAAGGATGACTAATCAGTCCATAAATCTTCTAACTTAAAAGTAAAAGTAAATGTTTTGCTTTTCAATTGCACTTGTTTAAATAATTTCATTCTAGAGTGTTTTGACTATTTTATCACACATTTTTACTAAGTTTTATTTGTTTATAATTAATTTATATTTTTATCTACTTGTCAAATTTTCCTCTAGCCAATAACATTCGAAAGCAGACACAAATTACGCAGACTTTTAAAAAGTTAAAAGTTGACTGACTTCTTAGTTGTTAATGTTTAGTTTGGACTGTGAACAGATGACAGTTAAGTGTATCATTTAACTTGCAACTCAAAGTTGATAGGGGATTTTCTTATTTGTAGTTGATAATTTTAAGTATTAACCTACTCTAAGAATGTCACAAAAACTTCAGTATCTGTGTAAAATAAAAAATGTATAGTTCCCATTATTTCAATAAGCATCAACAAATTTTTAATTTTAATAGATCTTCAGTTTTTTAATGCTTGAATATTATGGTGGGTTCTAGATATATTTCACCTAATGGACCTTGTATAGTCAAAGTACTTAATAAACTTGGAAATTACATATAACAGGTCTGAGTATTTCTGGTTTATATAATTTTTGTTCGTTAGTATTACATTGGTGTAAAATCAAGACTTTAAATTTCCTTTGTGATTTTATATAAAACGATTCCACTTAAAGACAGTAAATATATATTGCAAAGTATTAAAGTCTAGGAAAAACCAATTTTTTTTTTGTGTTTATTTACACACAGAATTAACGAGTTTCAAGTACTACAATAAAATCATAAATTCAGTGTTTCTAGGATAGCACCGCACCCAACAATAATTTATTGATCTAGGAAAATTTCAAACTTTCAAACAAAGAAAAAGTAGGTGGTATAGAATTAATTTGTCTCCAGATTTTCCTACTGTGACATGAGTGTTTATTAAATTCTAAAATCACATACATTTTCTAATTCTTAGACTATGTAAATCAGCAGTTTAGTTTTAAAAATTTGCAGCCGGATTCACTAAGGAGACTTAAGAGTTAAACCTGATCTAGTTGCCATGAAATTTAAATCTTACAGTTGACATATGATATTGTCATAATTTAGATTAGATATATCACCAAATTAATGTTTATATAAGGATATTAAGGATAAGAGCCTTGCGATAAAACCTTGAAATATGTAAAGGAAATAGTTGTATGCCAAAAATAAATAAAATCTTACATTTTTGCCGGTTCAGTAATAGAACAAAATAATTTTTTTATGCTTTTATTTTTTGGGTTTAAAACTCACTTGACTTATTGCTGCTGTTGTTAGTTTAAACCTTCTGCTGTCAATTTAGGACAGGTTTAAAATTAAACTCTTAGTGAATCTGGCTGTTACTTTTTATTTTAGTTGTCATAAAAACAAATTAATTGGTTAATTTTAGTGGTGTCCATTCCATTTGAGCTAAAAATCTCACAATTGAAAGTTTAAAGAATGTATGTGTATTAAAGACACAATAAAATTTAGACTTCTGAATTTTACTCTTGGATTTGTACATCAGGCTTAATTTGTTATAGATTTAATTTATTTTTATTTCAATAACTTGTTGACAATAGTAAATTGGCTGGGTGACTTTTTGATTGTTTTTGTTTTAATGGAATCAAAATGTTCAAGTTTAACAGTAACATATTAAATTAAAACACAATCAGTATATACATATAAGCCATGGTCCTTCGATATTTCTACCTACACACGATTTTCTCAATTACTATTGGACGAACTTTACTTCTGTTTTCACGAATGGACAGAGTGTTTCACGAATAAGGTGTAGGTGTATAATTTTTGGGGCTAAACGGTAACATAACTCCCATGCGAAGCCATAGCGGGTCGCTAAACGTAGGATATACAATTTAATAATCTTAAATTAAATTTTGGGCTTAAGTTTAAAAAATATAACTAGCTATTACTTAGTAATTTATAGAAGATAGCGTGGCAATGTGGATTATACTGATTATAGGTTCTTTTTCAGCTATTATATTTCTGCTGATCAAATAAATAGTATAAAAAATGAGTGCAATAATAAAATGGCAGCAGTTGGAGAAATGTCCACAGAAGTAGTTGATGATATTACTAGGGAAAATGAAGAGCGCGTTAAAAGTGAATATCAGGAGAAACTTGGAAACAGGTATCTGATAAAATGACTCCTTAATATTTTCTTATTTTCTGTAGCAATTTTGTACCTTACAGTAAAGTGTGGTATATTCTATATGTAATAGATCTCTGGTTAGATATTAGGCCACTACTTTAAAAATGTACACTGTAATATAATTTTGTTCTAAATATCTTAAATTCTAATCATTTCGTCAATTGTTACTATTTTTTTCTATTGAAATAATGTCAGCCTTGTATATAGCATATCACACTTTATACCAGCATGTCCAATGTAGCTTAGTTATGACCTAAGTTATTCATATTTTGTTTTTCTTTAATTTTAAGTTAAATTTATGTTATTTGCTTCACTTTCTATATGACTCAAATTTGCAAATAATTGCTATATTAATATCTGTGTTTAATATAGAATACTTAAATGTAATTGGTTCTTATTAAATCAGTAGCTGCAAATTATCTGAGCATCAAATTTACAAAAAATAGGCCAAATTTTCATGGGAAATTTGTCATTCATAATAAAATTGACTAAATATCTTATAACTCAAAGCTTCACAAAGGCCAGACGAGTCACTGAACACTGTAGCTATTTTCGCGACTATAACGTGTAATCAGTTTTTTCCAATTATTTATTCATACTAAGCTGCAACGCTCTCTGTGTCGATCTCTACCTCAAGTTTTTCAGAAATTTTATTTCAATAAGTTGGGTTCCAAATTAAATTGCAGTATTCCATTATTGATCTTTCATAAAACAAAAAGAATGCAGAGATACCACATAAATTATATCATATCATCATTATATTGTACCCAACATAAGGTGGCCTTCTATAATGATTGCATCATTATGATCAATATAATGAGGTTTGCTATCCAGCAATAAACCTAAATCTTTAACTACATTCACTCTTTGCAATTGACTCATTACAATTCTGTACGCAATTATAATATAAAAGCACTCGGCTATATTTAGCAAGAGATTAGTTCTCAAGCACTACATTGTCTGAATACTCAAGCCCTCCTGAGGCAATGCAAATCTTTACTGAATTCTATTGCCCTAAAAAGTATCAAATCGTCCACAAATGGGAGGTATTTAGAACTAAAACACTGACTTATATTATTCACAAGAAATTGAATCAGGTTAGGGCCCAAGGGCGACACTTGGGGGACATCTGAGATAACATCAAATTTCTGTGAAAGAAACTCTACTAGCCTAACCTGCTATGTTCTACCCCGCAGATAGAATGATATCCAAGAATAGAAAGGTTCATCCACATAAAGGGACTCTAGACTCAAGTTTGTGAAGCAATACACTTTGATCCATCAAGTCAGATGCCTTACTGAAGTCCATATACACTGCATGAACTTCACATTCCCGGTCCATGACTGTACTAATGTAGTTTGTATAGAAATAGAAGTTAGTTTCTGTAGAATGCCTTCTCTTGAAAACTTGTTGCTCTTCTACTACAATACTCTCGAAAATACCCAGTGAGGGCAGAATAATGTTTTCCTTAACTTTAGGGATAGCATACTGTATGCAGACATTATCATAGTAAATTCCCATTTGCAAAGCTTCAACTATGCGTTTTATAAATAGACATGCTTCCACTATTATTTTGGACGATGGAGGTTCTTAAAACCGGGCGCCACCCGCAAGGTCTTACTTGGTATACATCATATTAAAAAAAAAATTGAAAGATATCGGTTGTTCAATAATCATGTGTAAAAAACTTGATTCCATTGCAGCTCTCTGGGCGCCCATATCTCTAAAAAGGAGACCTATACGAAAAAAGTTTATATGAACTTGTAGTATTGCTTTCACGCGTTTTTTCATATCCCGGAGATTTTTCCACATTTTCACGGACACCCTATATATTAACAAATCAGAAATTCAGTAATAAAATGACACAGTACTAAAAATCAAATAGAAACGTATTTGTTTGATAGCATCATATAAATTCACATTATCATATACACACAATCCGGTAATTATGTCTGTCTTGAAACCAGGTGCATGCAAATATCCCTATTGCTATAGAGACGGAAAATAATAAGTACGTTATAGTCTAGTCGACTAATTGGAAACTTGATATGTTTTAGACTCTAGACTAACCCGTTAATAGGTAGCAAATATCGCTAACAACATATCTCTAATACAATAAATTATACTGTATCAATACTAAATGAGACAAGTTCTCATTTTACTTAAATGCTTATCTGAATTATATGGCGCTAATATTATATATCATGTTCCATAAAGGAATTACTAATAAAATTATATAATACATTAAGGTCACCGCTACAACCTTATACATTATTAAAAAAACTATATATATATATATATATATATATATATATATATATATATATATATATATATATATATACTCGTAATTGAAGATTTTCGGGTATCCCGTGCATGTGCTGAGCCCTTCTGAAGACTGTAAGGTAGCTGACGTTTCCGTGAAATATCACCATTTTCAAAGCTCACTTGTACGGAGTCTGTGGGCGAACTGACGCGTGCCACTCAGGTGATGTCGGTCCCGTGTGTCGTGGGGCGCGCTTGTTGGCCGGATAGTTCTGGCCAATCATGTTGCGAGCTCTGCTGCATGTCATCGGCCCTGTTGCCAGTGTCTGGGGTTGATGCATCGTAAGCAGATTTTTCCAAGTATTAGGCAATCGCTGGCTCTCATCTCTGCTATTTAAGTTGTTGGGCCTCTTTGCAATTTTGGTGGGTTTCCTTACAACTCTTGTGGACAGGTTTTCACATCTCGATAGCATTTTTGTTCCTGAGAAATTGATCTTATGTCCTGTGTTTAATAAGTTAGCCAGTGCAGAAGAAATTGTTTTTTGCTTGACAGCGTTTATATGTTCGTCTGTTCTGGCACTTATTTTACGGTTGGTTTGGCCTACATAAGGTGAGCTGAATTCTCCGCATAGAATTTCGTACACTCCCTGGTTTTCTAGAGGGATTTTTTCTTTAAGTGTTGGCAGGAGATCTTTTACTTTACGGTCTGTGATGAAAATGGTTTCAATGTTATGTCTCTGGAGATTTTTTGCAATTTTGTCTGTGGTGCTTTTGACATAAGGAACAAAAACTTTGGAGCTATTCTTTTGGTTATCGCGATTTTTCGTGGCCAAGCGTTTGTTTTTTAGAGCCTTGTCTATATGTTCTTTTTTATAACCATTTTTTGTTAGGGCGTCTTGCAGTATATTCCTTTGTGGTAATTTTCTTGATCTGTAAGGGACTGCGATCGAAACGCAAGTAATTTCACTACGGCAGATAATAGGGCAGGATCGTGATGTGAATCGGCATTGAGGTATCTGTTGGTGTCAGTAGGTTTTTTGTAGGCGGTGTGCGAAAGCAAGCGATCTTCTTTTCTTTTCAGTAGGATATCTAGAAAAGGCAGTTTTCTTTCCTGTTCTTCTCCATGGTGAATTTGATTTTTGGTTGTATACTGTTTAGTGATTTAGGAAATCTTTGAGATTTTCTTCTCCATGTTGCCAGATAACGATGTGTCATCTACGTAACGCAGCCACAGTCGTGGTTTGTGCAAAGAGGTCTCTAAAGCTTTTGATTCGAAGTCTTCCATAAATAAGTTTGCGAGTGCAGGAGATAGCGGCGATCCCATAGGGACTCCCTCGACTTGTTTATATCGTTGGCCTTCATACGTAAAATAGGTGTTATCGAAGCAGTGTCTAACTAATTTGACGATATATTTTGGCAGATTGTATTTGTTTTCTATTACAAGAAAAGCTTCTTTAACTGGTATTTGCGTAAAAAGTGATGTTACGTCGAAATTAACTCGAAAATATTTTTCTTCTAAAGTTATGTTTTTCGACGAAGGGTTGGAGAATTGTGGGTAGATGTTTTCCTAGGGTCTGAGTGGAGGAGCCAACAGAGCTTACTATTAATCTTAGAGGGACTCCATGCTTGTGTATTTTGGATAAGCCATAAAGTTTAGGACATATGAATGACTTTTCCCTTGGTGTGATCTTCTTTATTTCTTCGGTGAGTGGTATGGTCTCTGTTTATGGGCTTATAGGCAGGGTCGTTTAGAAGGGCGATCATCTTTTCATGATAGTCTGTTTTGTTTAGGACCACTGTCGAATTTCCTGTCAGCGTATTACGATCGAGGTATCTTTGCGCAGGTCTTGTATGGCTCGATGTTCTTCTGCAGATAGATTACTTTTTGGAGGTTTTGCTTTGCGCAAAACGGCTGAAATTTCTTGGCGGATCGTTTCTACTGTGTCGTTGTTTAAGTTGGTTAGAGCTGTTTCAAAAACAGAAAACAAATACGATTTTCCAAAATATACCGTCGAATTAGCTAGACGCTGCCTTGGTAACACCTATTTTACTTGTGAAGGCTAGCGGTATAAACAAGTCGAGGAAGCCCCAATGGAATCGCTACTATCTCCTGCACTCGCTAACATATTTATGGAAGACTTCGATTCAAAAGCTTTAGAGACCTCCCTACACAAATTACGATTGTGGCTGCGTTACGTAGATGACACATTCGTTATCTGGCAACATGGAGAACAAAATCTCAAAGATTTCCTAAATCACATAAATAGTATACACATCCAAAAATTAAATTCACCATTGAGACACAACAGGAAAGAAAACTACCTTTTCTAGATATTCTGCTGAAAAGAAAAGAGGATGGCTTGCTTTCGCACACTGTCTACAGAAAACCTACTCGCATCAACAGATACTTCAACGCCGATTCACATCACTATCCCGCCCGATTATTTGTCACAGTGAAATCACTTGCGTTTCGATCGCAGTCAGAAAATTACCACAAAGAAATGAACATACTGCAAGACGGAGCAGATACCTGGTAACTATTTTCAAGCCATTCCCGAGTTTTACCGAAATTTTTTCCCATCAAATAACAGTGTTTTATAAACGTACGAAACTCGTTTTATCCATTGTTGTGAAAATATCACTAAAACTTCAACAATATCTCGACGATTAATTGTCGATATGTATCATTTGAAGGTTGGTTTTAACTAAAAAGCATATAGATATGTTATATCGCCATCTATGTGCCAGTCCCTCTATTTCTTTTATCTGAGTATATTTAAAACGCCAAATATTATTTTTATAATTTAGGTACTAATACTTTGTCATCCATGATCATTGAAAACTACAGCGAAGAAATCTAAAGGTAGAGTTTCTGTCTAGAAATTAATATCTTTAATATATGAAGCATAGAATATTATGATAATGTTATTTCTTAAGTTTTCTTTACTCGGTAAAAATAAAACTTGACTTTATTACCAAAAGTTACCGCAGCTTCTTCAAAATTTTGGCTTTGAACCTTTACTGAGCTGGAGAAATGATAATATTAAACGTTGGAAGTTAACATTTAATAGTTTTCAAGAAAATGCAGAAATTTGCTTGATTCAGCCAACTCTTATTTCCGATTTTATTGAAAATAATAATTTTTACGTTGTATTACGACATAATTTTTTCACTCCTTATATATTGTTGTAAAAATAGCTATAAATTACATTGGATAATATTATTTTCAAAAATATATATTGTCTTTTGGGCTAAATGTAACCTAAAAATTGACCTAATATACTCTTTTGTTCTAGTAATTCTTCAAATTGCACCGGCGAAGAATACAAATGTCCTCACTGTTATTACCAAACGACTAAACTGCGTTATCTGAAAGTGCACATCCAAAGACATACGAAAAATATCGAGGGAGGTAGTAAGTTGAAATGTGACGATTGTGACTATCAAACCATCGACAAAAGTACCTTAAAGAGGCATATCCTGATACATAAAAATCGTAAGGATGTTCGCATGTTTAAATGTCAGTTTTGTAGTTATGAAACGTTACAAAGTAGTAATTTAAAGAGGCATATTCTTATACACCAAAGTCGTGACGAAAGTCATATGTTAAAATGCTACGACTGTGATTACAAAACATTTGCGAAAAGCCATTTAAAGAGACACGTCCTTAAACACAAAAATCCCGGAGAAGTTGATATGCTTTATTGTGGTCAATGTAATTTTAAGACACTTCATAAATATCATTTCAAGGTTCATCAGCGTCAGCACAAAAGTTCTGAAGAGGTTGAAAATTTTAAATGCAATTATTGTGATTATCAAACCTGTTTTAAGGATCGTATTACAAAACATGTCGTTTTACATAGAGACCCTGATGAAATTGTTAAATTTAAATGTGAAATGTGTGATTTTCAAACAGCTCACAGGACAAGTTTGAGACGACACAAGCGGTTTAAGCATAGGAACATTGAAGAAGTTTATAGATTTAAATGTGACCACTGTAGCTATTCAACAGTTTACAAAGCTCTTATCAAAAGGCACCTTCTTCGGCATAAACTTCCATAAATACGGTCTCAAAATTTAACGATAAGGGACAAGTGTTACTCACCATTGAATGTTTTTAAGATTATTTATTATTTTCTGATAGCTTTTCTATTCAAATGGATTAAAGTTATGGTTTACAATGCATCAAAGCAGCTGTGCTGGAAAGCTTACGGGGATCGGTTTTTTCCACACTGTAGATCTCTCAAAAACAACGCAAAAGTCGTTAAATTTGTAGACGATACCGCAGTCTTAGCTTTGCATTCTAATTCCATAAAAGCGGCAGAAAATTTGCAAGTCAACATATACAAAATAAAAATTTGGTTAAAAAAAATGGAAAATTAGAGTAAATGAATCCAAGTCAACACATGTAACTTTTACAAGGAGACGAGACGAATGACCACCAGTTGTACTTAGTGATATACAACTAAATAATGCAAATGATTAGACATCCAACTTGATAGACGTCTGCCTGATAAATGTATGTCTTTACTAAGGGAAAGCAGCTTGTTATTAAACTTAAACGCATATACTGTTTAAATGGCTGAAATTCTGAATAAATTGGCTCTGTACAAGACGATTCAATTTGTACCTATGACATCCATCTGAGAGGCACCGTTGCCAATCAACCACGAACATGACATATAAACTGGACTGCTCAAGAAAATAATTTTTTGACCCCCCCTTATTGGTCGCCATTAGGTGTAATGATTTGTATGGCAACATTGAATTCCCTGCTAGTTTCTTACATTGGCGTGAATGTGTCGTGTATGAATGTCAATTCTATTATTCTAACTAACAGGTTTCGACAATAACTATCTCTTTTTATAGTATATCTAAAACAATAAATCGCTCTTCCTTGTTTTACTTGACAGGTTAATTGAGTATATGCAATCAAAAAGATCGAGATAATTGTTTCAGTAAAACAATATTCAACTTGAATTTCTGTTTTTAGTTTCCTCAAATTATAATTTTCCTGTTCAAAGCAGTTCCTATAAAGCTAATTTTTTTAACTTCCTCGGAACAGCGTAAATATATTGCAATTTTATTATTTTCAGATAACAAGCATGAAATGCCAGTTCTTAGACATAAATTAAAACGCTTTTTCTGTGACTGTCTACATATTTTATTTTTTACAATTAAACTGTTATTTAGCAAAATAGCCAAAATGTGAAATATGCGCCAAAAACAAATCGAGACTATTTTTTTTAAATTTCTGTTTTGGAAAAGATTGTGGAAATCTGTGGATATGTTTGTAAATAACATTACTATAATCTACATTATTCTTCGGACGTAAAGCAAATGAAAAAAAGTATTAAGGCATTTATTTTTAAAAATTTTATATCATGAATTAACATACATGTATATTGTTTAATGTAAGGTCTCGAAATGTCAATATATTCAATCGAAAAGTAATAGTTTCATCGTTTAAAAATAGCTTCGATTAGGTCTTTATTAAAATTATTTTCTCCTCGATACTTTTAGGGAACTAATATATTAGGTATTTATATAGAGTTAGCAACATTCATAATAATCTTGACATTCCCTTCATAATAACGAAGCTGTAATTTAAAGGAAGTAAAATATCATTATGTACTAAACCATTTTTATAAAAAAAATAAATAAACTCTAAAGTGGATAAAGTGTTAAAGCAAACTATATTCAATTGTAAACAAAACAGTATGTATTAAGACACTAAATATAAAAAAGATTGTAAATACAAGAGTGGGATTCTTACATTAATACAATTATTTATAATCTAAATATATATATATATATATATATATATATATATATATATATATATATATATATATATATATATATATATATAAAGTTGAATTTTTGAAATGGTAATCAATCACAGCTTCTAACTACTTTGACAAAGGATTTTCACGACATAAATTTCCTTACTATCTGAGCCAAAATCAAGAATTTGTTTTATTTTTTAAAATAATAAGTAACTAAATATAAATTTATTTTGAATTAATAACATATTCAAACAAAAGGTTATTATTTTATTTTTAGACAAAAAAAAATACATAAAAATAAAATTTATGTAATTTCCCAACATGCTTAATAATATTGAAAAATTTCATACTATATGCAATCATTTATTTCTATTTTAATATGGCGTATTGGATTTTAAACCTATGATCATTTTAAATTATAACAGCATACCTGTTTCGATGTTCAGCTTTATATGTCAGTGGAACATTAACTTCATGGTAAAACGATATTGTTGTTGGTTAATGAACACCTAATTCAGGACTTTTTTTTTTTTTTTGTAGAGCCAGTGTATGTTATTAAGTCCAAGTTTAGTTGCTTCTAGATGTTTGCATCAAACAGTGCTTCATAGCTTTTTTCAGGCAGTTTATTTGTAAGAAGCACAGTACAAACTTTTTGCTCATATTCTTGTATAAAACTATTTCCAGAAAAATGCTCTGAATATACTTACTCATCTGGTGTATAAAAGAATTATGATCATGTTCAATTTGCTTCAGCCCTTGAATTTAAAATTACTTTTCTTTTAGAAAACTAACATTTACAAATTATCATACATCATATCCAGAACTTGTTACCCTAAGATTCACAATTTCATTCTAAAGTAAAATTTTAAATAATTATTATTGAATGCTTTAAAACTTACCAATAAAATCAATTCCAATTTACAAGATTAGGTATTTGCACGTCTTGCGATGAAGAATCGCATTTTTTTAAATACCTTAAAATTCACGTTCCTGTTTGAAATTTTCAGTAAAATGTTACATAAAACGTGATAAAATGCATAAAAGAGCAAAATCAAAAATAAATTCTCGTCAAAATGAAAAATATTCAGTCAATGTCAAAATTCACTTTCACCAATAAAATAAAAAACTTAGGGGATTCATTGTAGCCAGACCAGTTATTTGCACGTAATGGCACGGAGCATGGTGGGGTCTTTTTTAGTATAAGGGAGGTATTATACATGAGCAGTCCAGTTTTATATGTCAAGTTCGTGCAACCAACTTAGCAGAATAAAGTGTCAAGTTAATGCCCTTTGGTACGTTAGAAAATAATCTTCAAGTGCCTTCAGTTAAAGAAGTAATAACAATCATCAAATATATTAATTGAATAAGTGAATATTCCAATACACTCGTTAATCTGTTTGACAACAATGGTGAAGCGCGACGGTTAAAACATTTTAAACGTGATGACCTACAAATCAGATTTATGGTTTAAGTGTTACACCAAATTGAATTAAATAATAGTCTAGATTGTCAGTAATATATTAGTAACGTCACAGTTGCTAAATAACTATAGGAGTTTCTTCAGTAAAAGAAACTCTTATATGTTACCCAAATATTTGGATAGATTGTACTTATAATTGCAATAATGTAAGATTGTTTTGCTGATTTTCATTGTTTAGATTGTAATTTTAAACTATTTTTTTGAAGATAGCGCTGTAGTTATGTTGCTGTACATCTAGAAATACATTGAAATACAAACATTTCTTTGCTTTCAATACGAATCGGGACCTCTATTTTAGGAAAATCACAAAAAATTAAAAATATTTCTAAAATCGACACACTTTATACAGCGGTTCAACATAGTTATTTGTGTCAAACAAAGCTATACATTTGTTATATATGTAATTCTCCTTTCAGGTAAAGAACAACTATATACTTATAGTTTATTTCCTGCAAATACCGCTCTGGCCTCCCTCCATACGCGTTTTGACCACCTTATGGTCTCGTCAGTAGAGCTGTATCGGACCGAGAACAACATTCGCAGGAAATACCTGATATATGAAATATAAGTTTCAAGGTATGTCGGTAGGATATTGCAACCTGCCACCTACTGACCTTGATGTCAGACTGAAAAATATCGCCAGTCGGACGGCATCTATAAATCACTGGAGTAGTTAGAAATTAAAAAAAAACATCAAAATTTTAGTAAGAAATAAAGAAATCTATCTGCCGTATTTAAATAGTTGTTATATGTGTAATTCTCCTTTCAGGTAAAGAAAAGCAGTACCTATTGTAATTCTGATTACATTTTTTTCTATGAATTTTCCCATTTTTTGAACTAGTTCATAAATATGTTTTTAAAAATCAGCGACATACACGCTTGATGTTGTCATTACTTGTTTTCGGGATGAGAATCAGCAGACTAAGTTATTATATAGAGCTTTTTTTCACATCTTAGTAATGTTGTTTTTAAAGAACTCAGCAACATGGACATATTTTTGATACCCATGTAGTTAATTTAAGTTACAGTTAACTCAAGAAGTGGCAATTTGATATATACAAGTCAGGGCAATTTTCAATATTGTAAGTTGAAAAATCAAAAAATTACCACCAAACAACAATTTTCACATTTACTACAACAAGTTTTATACTAAAAGTAATTAGTGCTAAGTAGATTGGAATATTAAGTGTCTCTCATTTCTGACGTTAACGTGGAAGTGCGCATGAGCAGCGTCTAGATACAGCCACATTCTTTCTCGAATATTCAGTGGAACATACCACACCCGTTCCAATAGATAAATATTGAGATTCCGCCATCATTTCTATTTTACACTTCAATTAAACAGTAATAAATAGCTATAAGTAATATTGTTATGCATTATGTTCAAATGTACACGCTTTCGATAATAGAACTAAAGAAAATTTTAAAATATCTAAACGTAGCGGAGCAATAAACTAGATGGCAATCCGTGAATTACCCGGTATAAGTCTGGTAAAAAAAGCGCCTCATAATTTTCATAATATCGTCTGTATTTTTTTCTCCCAAAGCGAGGAAGTTTATTAACCCTCGAAAATTTAATTAAAAGTTCAAAACATAGATCTGAATGAAAAGATTAAATCATCTCTCTTTCTCGCTGTATTATTTTCTTTGGGTAATCTGGTCTTTATTACCCCCCTTTTGGTAAATTGCTTGATCGGCAATATTATCTTTTTTATTAATTTTTTTTCGTTTATAGTTATTTTATTTGGAGCTAGTTACATTTAGCAACGGATGTGGCACTAGGGAGGCCTTGTTCGCCTACAATGTCTTGATGCAGCGATGTCTCGATGTCAACCAAAATGTATACGCTTGTTTTATTGATTATAATAAAGCATTTGATAAAGTGAGACATAAACAACTAATAGAAGCGCTGAAACGAAAAAACCTTGACACAAGAGATATACAAATAATTGTAAAACTGTACCTAAACCAAAGTGCGTCTGTCCGTGTCCAATCTGAACTAACAAATGCCGTGGAGATCAAGCGAGGTGTGAGACAAGGATGTGTTCTCTCACCACTCCTTTTTAACCTCTACTCAGAGGAAATCTTCGCCAAAGCCCTCGAAAATGACACCGGTGGAATACGAGTTAACGGCATTCCACTGAACAATTTGCGCTACGCAGACGACACAGTACTTCTCACCGAAAACATGCAAGACCTTCAGAATATGTTGAATAATGTCACCACAACTAGTCGAGAATATGGTCTGACACTTAATGTTAAGAAGATTAAATACATGATTGTCACCAAAACTGAAGTACCCAATGAACATCTGTATGTCGAAGGCGAAAGGTTGGAAAGAGTCGAGAGATATGACTATTTGGGTACAAGTGTTAACTGTTCCGTGGACTATTGTTCAGAAATAAAGATTCGCATTGAGAAGACCCGTGCATCCTTTGTGAAGATCAAGAAGCTACTCTGTAGTCGCGATCTGAGCCTGGACCTAAGAATTCGGATGCTTAAATGTTATATATTCCCAGTCCTATTGTATGGTGTAGAAGCTTGGACCCTCAACTTACATTGCGAGCAGAAACTAGAAGCCTTCGAGATGTGACCAACTTGGAGGTTCTGAGAAGAATGAAGAATGACGTAGAGATCCTATATGAAGTAAAAAAGAGAAAATTGCAATATCTCGGCCACATCATGAGAGGTCCAAGGTATAAGATTCTGCAACTCATAATCCAGGGAAAGATTGTGGGAAAAAGATCTGTTGGAAGAAGAAGAATATCCTGGCTTAGGAATTTGCGAGAATGGTTCAACGTCAAGTCATCTGATCTATTCAAGGCCGCAGCTTCCAAGGTCAGAATAGCAATGATGATAGCCAACCTCCGAAATGGAGAAGGTACATGAAGAAGAAGACATTTAGTAAGAGTGAAATAGTTGCCAATTAATTATCATAGATAGAAGCGGATGGTCACTGATTTAATATAGTTATTATATATGTCCACAAAATACGTTTTAAAATGTTAGGATCAACATTAAAATGCCGTAATTTCTGTTGATCTGTTGAAAATTTAACTCAAAATAATATTTTTTTTGTGATTTGGTTTTAAGAATGAACTCGTATCGATCGATGATGGGTTAGCGACTGGAGTGTTAATGGATCCTAATATACTAGGGCTATTTTTGCAACGAAAATTTTGAACTGATTTATAAAATAAAAGACATAATATTCATTTGCCTGCAAGTCATCCCTTACCCCCCTGTCGAACTTGTTTTTTCTTGCGAACATCCTCCGTAAGAGTTTATAATTCAGAAAAATAGACCCGACCCTGCCTTTTACACTAGAAATGGGGATGTTGCTGGCATCTATCTCTCGCTGACAACTTGCTTTCGCCTTCCATATTGTACACTTGTGATAAGAGAGGCTGGAGCCGTCCATGACTGCAACGACGGGAAAAAGTTGAAAAAAACTTTCGGCATCCGTATACCAAAGTTGAAAGGATTGAGAATTATTGGCATTTCAACAAAGCTGATGCTAAAATTAAGTATGTTGCTGACGATGAATTGAAAATATTTTTTTTTCAAAACATCCGTTCAACTGATTACTAGCAAATTCTTTAGTCTGCCTCTAGAATTTGTCATTTATACAGGGTGTACGCTAAGTACCTCCTAGTTTCTCGGGAGCATATAGGAAGGTCAAAATAACCCATTAACACACCCTGTGTATTTTATTTTTACGTGTTTGTGTTTAGCATTAGTAACTTTTGAGTGTTTTGTATAAAAACTGATTTAACTGGAAAACTGCAGTTCTATCAAATAAATTAAAAGCACCTTTTTTGAAGAGGAATGACCAAAGTATTTAGAAAATCAGGTTTCAGCTCTGTAAAATGACACCTGTCAAAAATTAGCCCCCAACGAGTGTTGTTGCAAGTCCTTTCCTGACTTCTCTGATGATCTAAAACATATACTGTAGTACTGTAGTTTAATGAGTCTTAATAAAATATTAAAATTTATTGACTAAAAAAGTTTTTCACTTTGGCCACTAGGCGTCTCTGAGGAATCGTTCAGTTGCCAATACTAGTAGAAAAAGTTATAAAGTACATATATCTAGGAACGATTATTATCGAAAATAATATAATATATACAAAGGAACTATCCAGGTAGCAGATGACGTCTAAGGGACGTCTTTATTTGTGACCTATTCCTCTTGAGACGTTACATTCCAAATGAATACGCCTTGAAGACGTCTGCATTCAGACGTCTCGATGCCTTTTTTAAAGGATGTCTTTAGGACGTCATAATTGGAACTAATAAAAGAACTTCTAAAGTCTCTGTTTTTTACAAAAACTATACCTATTAATTTGACAGCTAAGTCAGACTTTTTAAATTTACTGTTATCGCCTAAGAGCAGTCTTTCTTTGGCTTCGGTATAAAGATGATTTTAGACCTTTTCCAAGCCAAGGATAAGTATTCTACAGCTAAACTTGCTCTTAGGATTCTGTAGAACACCGCAGTGATGAGCTCTTTGCCCTGCTTTAGAAACACAGAGATTACCTCATCGGATCTCGGTGCCTTGTAGCTCTCAAACCCATAGTATCCTTTTGTGGGTTATTACTTCATTTGAAATTTGCCAATCTCTTTTTATTATTCGTTGTAGCGTCAGGAATAACCTTAGAGTCTGGCAGACGCGTCCGAAGGAGTATCTCCTAGGTATCCCTGCCTGCAAAAGTCCAATCCGATTTCAGCACTGTTCCTATAGGGTCAAGGGGATTTTTGGTCACAATTTTGCGAAGGCGTAATGTTTCAGTGATGATTCCGACCTCTCGATATATAGCTTCCTCTTGGAGTTTCTTTGAGCTTTTTTTTTATTTTTTGTTGTAATTAGTGAGTGTTTTTAAAATAGTCTGTCAACTCACCAGTTTTTTTTTTGCCATGTTGAACAATTTATTTCTTTCTTTTCTTAACCTAGTGAGATCAATATTCCACCAGCTAACTTAGTTGCTAGTGGTATTCCTTACAGGAAGACAGTTGTTGTGGTAGGAGGTTATAATTGTTTCTTGCGGTCGTGCAGAAATTTACTCACTCACCGTTATTTCCTATATCAGATTTTTAATTCGAGAGGAATAGTTCTGAAGAGTTTATATGCGAAGTCATCAAATTTATGTCGGTTGCCCTGCTACGAGTTTTGATATCAAAAGTGAATTCTTTCCCGCGATTTAAAGTCTTTCAGTTATTACAGACTATAAAATTAAAAAGATACTCACCGCTGCTCTTTATGTCGCTTCAGCTTCATGCTAGATGGTGTGCTTTGGCGTCCATTCGGACGATAGCCTTCAGGTTTGAAAGCTGACCCTGCTGAATCTGTTGCTCCAGTTCTAGTGATGGAGGTGAACTGGGTGAGCCATCACGAGGGAAACCGAGGCCTTAATTCCTACCTTCTGGGTTACTGTGCTATCTGATAATTGATTCTGATCGCTGGAATCTTACAAGAAAAATGAATCAGTTTAAGAGCACGTTATTCATACCTGATTAAAATACAAGCTCTGACGATATTAAGACGTGAATCATAAGTTAACTTATCCCAGCTACGTGTCCCCTGGCCAGCCTGGGCTCTTAGATGAGGATGATGGCAGTGCCCCCCTTAGTTAGCAAATTTGCAAATGGCAGAGGCAGCTCTATTGTACTACAGGTTTACTTGAACTACCCGCAACAGGTTTCGCGCTCTCCCGCCTTCTTTCCCATTGGAGGTAAGCTGGGCATGCCCTGGATACACTTTCTACCCGTCTCCTTTAATGATTCTTTGTCGAGAAGACGAGGATCAAGTCTTTCTTCTCCGCTTGAATGTTGAGGATTCTCTATTCTTCTCTTTTTAGCCCCGTGTTCTGGATTTTTAGGAGTCTATGGATCCTTGTGGATTTTCTCGTTTCTGTGGTATCAGTAGGGATCAACTCTAGAGTCCTAGCAGTACCGACAATATCCTAAGCTAGGCCAGTTCCTAGAACAGCACCCTCCCGATGCTTCATATGAGGAACCATATTTTCCAGCTAGGTTCTCGCTACGAAGTTTTAAAAACATTCATAAAATTTTAAAATAATGCTGGAACATAGTAAAACTGCTATTTTTGTTTTTATATAATTAATGATCCGGCTGTTGCTTTGTCAGCTCATATTTATTTTTACGGTAATTTTTTGTTTATTTCCTTTTATAATGTTTACGCGTCAACAAAGAAACCTACCCCTTTTTTAAAAACCTCGAGGCAAGAATTTCTTTATTTTTAAGAAGATTTTTGCTTGTTTCTAATTTTAATGAGTCCGGGAAGCATTTAACGGCCGTGAACATATTTTCTTCCCTTGTCACTTCTGTTAGAATTAAATTTTAAAAAATTGTCATACTGGGTTGTCTTAAAGTATATATATCCAACTCTAGTGATATTTGAGAAGATCGTTGGAAATAAAGGTGAATATGTTCATACAATTGGAAAGTAAATTCTATGAGCTTGTGATACTAGATACAGGGTGTTCTATTTAAAGCATAAAACGGAATTGATATGTCGATATTTACATAACAATTTTGGGCATCTTGTATAAGAAAAACTATATTTTAGACTACTGTGAGATAAATGGAGTCCTCTTAAGATTTCGCACAAATTGCTATAAAAAAAAGTAATGAATCGTGGTGTGGGGCATTAAAATTTAAGTGGAATACCGATTTTGGCTAAAAAATGTGTAAAAATTTAATAATTTTGTAACATTGAATTTTAAGATCAGAAAATTTTAGTGTTGTAGAGAGGATTCAACGACAAGTTGCATAAAAAAGTGGGAAATATACACCACGCTTTTTTGATCCACCCTGTATAAGCCAAATTATTTTTAAAACGTACAGCTTTTAACCCCACTAACATTTTGCCTGCAATCTATTTAGCCCCAATCGAATGCCGGAGTACTAAATGGACACTTTGAACATATAAATTTTACTATATTAATTATTTTGTAGTACAGTTGCAAGTTCGGCATCGAGAATTTCCTTGTTGACAAATAAGCATATATGACATGTTTTAAATATTACTGTGATTTATTACTGTTGACAAATTAAACAAAATTAAATCATAAAGTTATTATTTAATAAAAAATTTTGTGTAAAACAGATAAAATCTATACATATAAGCGGAGTTGTCCTGTCTAACTGACGCACATCCAAACTATTAAAGATACAATCTGGGAAATGGTTGACAAACAATGTATTCAAGTGTAATCTTCGCTACGGAGTGTGGCAATCGCCATTGCTATACGCAGTTTTGTAGCCGCTAATCTAAACAACTGAACAGATGTACATATAAACCACTCTCTTAGGTTGCTAAGTCAAGAAATGCGCCATCGTCAAACATTTCTCTTGCCCTGAATTTTTCTTGCATAATCAACTGCAATAGGTAGTATTTTTGCCATCTCATCACGTGACCCAAATATTCGATATTTCGTCGTTTAATAGTAATTAGAATTTCTCGATTTTTGTTCTTTTTCCATAATACTTCAACCTTCGTCACTTTATCTACACATGGTGTTTTGAGTATCCTTCAATATATCAACATTTCAAATGCCTCTAATTTACTTATCCATCCACGCTTCTACCCCGTATATTCGATTTTATGTCGTGACTGGTGATGATAAATGTAGCCCGTGCTAAGTTGAATAGGAAAACAAGATAAAATCAACGTTGTTTTCAATTCAAGTAACTCTCTGAGAAGTCGGTTCACTAGGGTCAAACCGACAACTCAAAGGGACATGAAGAACTGTGTGTATCAGATATCATGTGAATGTGTCAACTCCTACGTTGGCGAAACAAAGAGACTCCTTGACGTAGGGACCCTTTATACTACTTCAAGAAAGAGAAGGGTACCATTTGATTCAATTTCCATAGTGAATGCTTTTTTAATTAGGGCATTCTGTGTACAGACAATCAACACATACAAATCGATATCTCAATGCAACGTTACACCATCATCTTTCTCAAAAGCAATACGTCATAATCTCTTTGGTACATAGAGCACTTTCAATATATGACGAACAATCAAGTTAGGTTTTAGAGGAGCAGAAGACAAGGCAAATTAGGTCATTCTGTGTACAGACAACCAACACATACAAATCGATATCTCAGTGCAACGTCACACCATCATCCTCAAAAGCAATCCGCCATAAACTCTTTGATACATACACTGAAATCAGGAACAGAAAAACTGATTAATGCTCTGAGAGGCAACAGATATTGCGCTGAAGATATAAGACGTTCTATTAATAAATATAAAAACCCAACTCCTCAACAAAATGTCATAAATATACGTCCTATGGACAGTGTTGTCTTACCTTACATACACGAAACCCCCGACAAGATTGCCAGATTGCTCCGAAAAACATTCGGAAAATTTTCAACACATGTAAGAAAGTTGGTTTCCTCGATTTTATTATCTGGACTGTTTTGCGCACAATTAAAAATCCAAGTGTCTTTAAATTTGTATGTTTATGACTATATTTATTGCAATCTGTAGGATTTTTATTTTATATGTCTATTTTGACGTGTGGAAAATTGTATTAATTGTCGGCATAAATTAATGAATATCTAACTATCTATCTATCTATCTATGTATAACCTGAATATATACCCAAATTTAATATCTCCTAGAAGAAAAATCTGTCTACGCCCCTGAAACGCCTCAAATAACATAGCTGATTTATGAATAAAAAATAAATTATTGTCTGCAGTCATGTTATCTTTATCTGTAGAAACCAAAAACGCGTCAACTCAATACATAAATTAACCCAGTTGAGACAAGAGAAATTAAGTGTTTTTCAGCGTTCAAATAAAGTTTGATATTATATAGGAATTTGGTGTCGGTAAAATAACATTTATTAAGACTAATTTATTGTACATATGGAATAAACAAAATAAAAATAAAAAAATAATAAGTCTCCTTTTTCCTTTCTTAATTTTTTATTTATTATTTGTTTTAAGTTGGTGGAAAGCAGTTGCTGTTACAGAATGTTATTTTTTGTTAACGCTAGAGTGTGACATTAAAGATTACTTTCAAGTTATTTGTCAAATTTAAACTTGATTGGTATCTAACCCTCTGATAAAAATGTTTAACTGCGGCCTGAGATGTTCTTCTAAATGATAAAGATCATTAGAAATAAATTTTTTATAAAAAATTGAACCGACTTTTAAAAAAGCGCTTAAAAGCGAAAGATAACAATATAAATATTTCTATGGAATTCAAATTTTTAAAATGGACTCCAAATTAATACCTGATAAAATGTGATTTACGTAAAAAGATTAAGAAATACTTTGCTTGTAACTGATTTATTTCCTAGCTTAGCTTATATGTATCTCGTGCTAGTAGTTATTTGTTCCATTTAGTAATAATTTAGCACCGACTTCAAAAATTTTAATTTCATATAAAAATTGATATTGTTATTTTTCGATTTTTAACGTTTTTTAGAGGTCGATTCAATTTATTAATTTGTTTATTTCTCTACAGGACCAGAATCCCTATTATTAGACAGGAAAATAACTGTCTTCCATAAATCCTAATATTACATACATAACACAGACAGTACAATGAGTATAAAATAGTCTAAAAATCAATCACATGTAATTGTAAATAAACGATTTGGCAACAGAATAATTACAGCGAATTATATCAAATTTGTCTTTCAGGCGATCATAAAGGGAAGACATCGAGTATTTATTTCGGCAAATAGAAAAATACTGGAGATCTAGTTATCCCTGGAACATGAAAATGAACTCTTGCGAGCAGATCAGTTGCTAAAATCTTGTTATTAACCAGTTTATACAAAAAGAGTACACGATCCTCGTTACTTCGCTTTTCCAGAATGGTGAAATTAAATCTTTTTACAGGCTTTCGCGAGGTGTTGTAGCCTGTGTGTAAAACCCATCAGATTTAAATCTTAAGAATCTTAAGAAACGATATTGAATTTTCTCTAATTTCTCAGAGTATAGGGGTGTCCCATTTTCGATACTTTTAGGGGATATTGGCGTTTTTATCAAAGATAGAGAGTTGCGGTTTTCACTTTAGTGTCCTACTTTGAAGCGGAACGAGAGATTCTGGTGGCAAATTTGTCTTGGGTCTCTTAGTTTTTAATCTACAGGATGATTTTGGTATTCTTTGTTTTTTAGGCACATCTCGTATTTCCGTTATGCGTTTATTTGTCAGAAAAGTAAAAACTGATTTTTGAGTATTTTACGTAGAGTTCAGTGGCGTAGACAGTTTTTTTCTAGAAAGTTCTTGAGATAATAACCAAACTTATAATTTTTTAAATAGGTATATTAGTTTAGATATTGATTAAGCAGCATTTAGGCTTTTCGAAAATATATAATGTGTTTATTTTATTTTGAAAAGCAAATTCAGAATTCGACATTTTCAATAATTTACTTTATTTGTAAAATAGTCTGTGGCCAAAATTTTGACAATAATAATTATACCAAATATTACACTTAAAAAGTTAATTTTAATGTTTTTCTATTTCTTCAATTGTAAACACTTAATTATTATTACATTTTTTGCTTTAAACAACACTGTTATTATAAAACCTCTGCAGATACAATCACAGATAAAATATTTATTAGATCCGTAAAGTTTAATCCCAAAAACGACAAATTTGCGACAATAATATGTAAACATCGTAGATCAGATGTCGGCATGCGCACTACAAAATGATCAGGTGATGGTCACCTGATCATTTTGTAGTGCGCATGCCATCGACAGGACCGAATTTCGAAAATCTATTTGTTAGTTCAATTAGTCATAAATGGTGTCTAAATCAAGCAAGTAATCAATCTTTAGTAAAGAGGTCGGTGTCATGTAACTTTCTTGTTCTGGGAGTCACATCATATGGGCACAAATAATAACTGAAGGAGAAGGGATTAATCCGGTCAGTGTCTACCGATGGGAGTCAGTTTAGTCATTTCTTATACTGTGAAAGTAAAATTGTGGAAAAAATGTATCTCACTATATCTCTAATCTAATGTTTCCGTCTGTGTGCGTTAACTTTCTTGGGTAATAATTCGGATTAGGGTAAATCTAGAGGTGGGTGTCATTTTGGTTTTGTTTCTTTTGATTTTTTTGATAAAAAAACAGTGCACACTAATAGAAGCATCTGTATTATATAAAATTTCATAAATTCTTATCGGAAAAATTAAAAAAATTATCAAAAATAAATTAAAATAAACAAATCCAAAATGGCATCCACCTCTAAATTTACTCTAATCCGAATTATTACCTATAAAAACAAGCTACTCTACCTACTATAAAAATAAGTATTTAGTTCAAATATTGACTTAATTTCGCACTGTGATATTTTCATAAATAAAATATAAAATACATACCGAAAATATGAAATTCCTGGTATTTTACTCTTGTTTTGGCAAAAGGTAACCATACACGTTGTGGAGTCCATTATATTAAATAAAAACACAAAAACAAATAAAATAAATCACTTAAAAATAAACACAAAAATGGCGTTGAACCTCTACTGTGCTGTTTACGGATGGCGCTACGAAACAACCGATCGATAATTTTAAGTCGCTTATGCGCATGCCCTTATCTGATCAACGTCCAAAAATATGACTGGCGCCCGATATGCAGAAACGCATTTTTTCGCTCATGGTTTGCCATTTTTTTGGCTTTAGCAGCTGTCAAGAGTAGGGGTCCATAGTAGAGGTCAGTGGATATAATTAAAACATGTTTGTATAGAAACAAAAGGTAATTTGTATCTCAAAGAAGATAATATGCTAAATTTTAAATAAAAATCTTAAGAGAACAAAGAGACGGATCCTAACTTCTAACAACCGGCGAACGAAAACTCTCCAAATTCGTTATTCCGGTTTCCTGCTTCAGAAAACCCTCAAACATTAGATGTTTGACAGATTTTTAAATTTGGCGGAACAAACCAACCGTAAAAAGGAGACCTAAACTAACAAAATATTCCAGAACTTTAAAACTAAGTAAGTTAAGTTATAAAAAATAGTTACCTTTTCCTTTTCACTACGAGGATGGTTCGATAAGTTCTCGGCCTGATGATAAAGAAAACAAAAGAGTTTTGAAAATGTTTTTATTTATTTTTCAACATAGTCCCCTTGTACTTCAATAGATTTAGACCAACGATGTTCTAACATTTTCATACCCGTAGTATAATGTGATTTGTCCAACTCTGCAAAATAAGCAGTTGTCGCTGCTCTGACCTCGTTATTTGAGGGGAATTTTCGTCCAGCGAGCCATTTTTTCAAGTTTGGGAAGAGAAAGTAATCGCTGGGAGCTAGATCCGGCGAGTATGGCGCATGTGGATGCACTTCGAAACGTAGATCATGGAGTTTTGCAGCAACAACCATAGATTTGGGTGCAGGCGCGTTATCCTGATGAAAGAGCACTTTTTTTTGGCAAGATGTGGACGTTTAGCCTTAATCACATGCTGAAAACGGTCCAGTAGTGAAGCGTAATACTCCCGATGATGGTCTTGCCTTGTTCTAAATGATCTATAAGTTTTCCTGCAGACGTAACCGTTTTTACTTGTTTGGCGCACTTTCACCTGCCTCCACCCACTGTTTAGACTGCTGCTTTGTCTCTGGCGTGTAATGGTGAATTCATGTTTCATCTACACTTATAAAACATTGAAGAAACTCAGCAGGATTGCGTCTGAATAAGTCTAAACACTCTTGCGAAGTGTTCATTCGAAGGCGTTTTTGGTCGACTGTCAACAAACGCGGCATCCATCGCGCAGAAAGCTTTTTCATGCCAAGAACATCATGTAAAATGTAGTGGACACGATCTGTCGAGATGTACTTTCAGTCTGCGGTCATGAAATATGACATTGTGAATTTTTGTAACAATTTCGTCAGTTGTAGCGGGTTTTGGGCGTCCCGAGCTCTCATCATCTTGAATTGATGTATAACCACGATTAAATTCAACAGCCCATTTTATTACTGTCGAAAACGAAGGAGAAGAATCCTTTAAAGTATAATCTAACTCATTTTTAATGTCCGTAAGAGTTAAGCCCTTTAAAACAAAGTACTTTATAACCGCTCGAACTTCAATTTTATTCATCTTTCACAAAATATCGAACCTTATGTGTTCACTCGATCGCCACAAACAAACAACTGAACGCAAACATCTGAAACTCTGCAGGGCGTCATCTCAAGGTTAATGCTTACAAAATATTATAGTTATTTGATCCCACGAGCGCCCTATCTGTTTCAGGCCGAGAACTTATCGAACTATCAGATTTTAAAATTTTGCGGAATAAACCAACTGTAAAAAGGTGACAAACTAACAAAATATTCCAAAATTTTTAAACTAAATAAGTTAAGTTATAAAAAATAGTTACCTTTTTCTTTTCACTAGAACACTATTTCGAACACAAAATTCTGCAAATATAAAAAAAAATTGTTCAGCGATTGGTAATTAGCTAATTAAAAGCAGGAAGTAATTATATACCCTCATACGGGTTTATAACAGGTGTTAACAAAATATAGCGACTGAATTGCAAAAAAATTCCAGATACTGATTTCGAACAAAAAATAATTTAAGATTTAATAATTTGGCAACATCGTATTTCAAGGCAATAACAATTTAGGGTTAAACAGAGGGTTCAATAAGATGCAGGTTATTACATTAAAAAAATAACTTTTTGTTTATGTTAAACTGTTTTTAAAATATATTTTTTTAACCCTATTAATATTCTCATAAATTTTTCATCGATATAACGATATACCGTAGCAGACGTTACAAAGATAAATGCCTTATCGGTTGTTATGAATTTTAACGTAAAAAACAATAATTTGATTGGATACTTTCGATTTTAAAAATACTTATCTTCTACATATCTTAAAACTTAATCCTTGATCCGATCGTTGTGTTTGATATTGAAATTACTGCTAAGTTAATGGAAAGTTTTTTATGATTTTCACTGCCATTAACAAAATATAGGGGTTCATATTTTGGAAAATCAATTTAAATTTGATCTCCGAATGATCTTGAAATGGACTTTAAGGTTAAAATCAAGGTTATAGTCATATATTTTTAATTGGAGAAGTTTTTGCCCTGTTAGGTAAGGATAATTGTTTTACCTTGGGATTTCATCTAGGCGTAAAATTTTTTATGGTTTCCAGTTCTCAGTTCAAAAATAAGGGTTCTTATTAAAAAATGAATCTGACAGTGCAACCATAAAATTCTACTTCACCTTCTGATGTCTCTTTGTTAGTCTTAAAACTATTGCCCTAAAATTTTCCAGAAGCTCGCTTATACGGCAGCGAAATTATCATCTGCAATAAATTTATGGTTAGTGACTACGTTGAAACCTTCAGAATGATGATAGTAATTATCTAGTATCTTATGTCTCATTTTCTTTTTTGAGGAAATTTTTTTATTTAACAATTAAGATGTGAAAAACAGTTTTTTCGAGTTCTAGGAAAAGCTATTGTTTTTTAGTAAAAAAGTTTCAAACAAAAGTTGTGCTCTTTGAAAATACCTACAAAATGTGCCAAAGTCCATCTAAATCGGATAATTTGTTTATTATCCTTATCGGGTTCATTATTATCATTACAATTATCATCATCATTATCACTCTCATCGTCATCATCATTATTACTCTCACCATTGACATAATTATCATAAGCAACATCATCATTATTATCATAATCACGATTATTTTCTCCCCATTACTTTCATCGTACTTGAAAGTAATATTACAATAATTCTCGACAAATGTTGCTATTTGTTTCATGCTATATCTCGATAAATATTAATCGTACATTAAAAATGAATCTAATTATTAATATTATAATAAGTAAGGTAAAATTATAATTATGCATTAAATGTATAAAAGTGCAACAAGTTGTCTATTGCAGGCACGGATCCAAGGGGAGGGGGGTGGTGGGAACGATCCCCCCCCCCAAGATTTTTGAGTTCAGGAAAATAGACCCGATTTTGTCTCTTAAACTAGAAAGAGTAATATCATCATTTTTTTACCCTTTTTTTTTCTTCACAAACTACCCGTGTTCTTTAGTCCGGTGTCTTTGGCAAAATCTGTTAGACACATATATTTTTCATAGGAATGGGTTAGAAATTTTATAATCAAAAATACCGATCTATAATAATGGACTATTTGGGTTGGATAACAATAGATATTTGGATGTGTTAAAAAGGATTTTAATTCTTGTCATAGGCGTCGGAGGAGGTTTACAACGTAGCCTTGTACTCTGAAAAAATTCTAAGTTATAATTTAAATACTTACAAAATACCCATTGTCAAAAAAACAAAAAGTTAAATATATATAAAGAAATTAATTCGTCCATAATATTATTTTTTTTGGGGGGCTATTGGTAATTTTATTATTAATTAAAAACATTTTTAGGACATTGGACGCTTCAGTTTATTTATTTCTTAAACCATTTGCAGAATTACAATTAAACACTAAAAAGGGATTCAAATATAATTAATTTTTATATGTTACAGGAAATTTAAATAATAAATTGTGTTTACGCTGGTAAACATTACGTATCTAATTCGTAATCAAAGTCAGTGAAGCTATTTTCGCTCAAATTAATTATAACTGGTTCTTCTATCTCACCGATCATGAGATCGAGTTTCCACATTTTCTTTATCTCATATGGATTTTTCCCAATTTTTTGCAGTAACTTTATTCAAAAAAATCTTTCAGAAGTCCAGTTAAATTACTAATTTTGTAAGTTGTGTTTTTGTAGCAACTCTACCTTTTACTTGAGAGCGATATTTCCTTCTCCAACGGACATTTTCTGGACGATCTATAAGAACAGATTTCCTATCTGGTTTTTTCCAGCAAAAATTAAGTTCACTGAGCAATTTCCAGAACTCAGTTCTTTTAATTTCAGGTAAATTCCGATCTTCATTGATTTTAGTTAGAATTTTGTCGATGGTTTGGATCTGCTTCTCATAATAAGATGTATGTAAAACTCCATTTATTGTAGTTTACATCTCTTCTTCCAACGAGGTTTTTCGCCTGCCTGTGATCGAATGTGACTGGGAGTACTAACAATTCCAGTCGTTTTTTTCTCCTCCAGTATTCGGTACCTGTCCAACTCCTGTCATGTTGGAACACATCTCAATAGAGCTTTTAACATTATTATCCAGATATTAATATCTTCAGGCATCATAAACATTCATCGTGATAAGTTTTTCGTTGAGGAAAACATGCCCCGGTTTAACGATTTCAGAATAAATATAAATGTGGAAGTTATAGCTTTTGGGTATCTCGCTAATCTCAAATAATATATAAAAACAAGCACAAACAAGATAAATCACTGTAAGGTGTACTTTGTTCACTGACAGAAATTAAATTGAACTATCAGAAATTTTATTGTTGCAGTAAATTTATAAATGCTTATAATATTTAAATATAATTAAATATAATTAGATTTACGGCAGTCCTCAGTTACCTGCGGCACTGGAGTAGGTACGTTGGAGGTTTCGGTAACAATTTTATTACTCTCTTTAGTTCTTGAATAGAGTATAGGAATGTATATGCTTGCGATCGCCCTTTCCCTTCCCAAGAGCTTTGAGTTCAGGAAAATAGAACTGATTCTGCCTTTTATATTAGAAATGTGCATGCTGCTGGCACTCACCCCCCCCCTCGTTGACAACTTGTTTTTTTTGCGATAGTCCCTCCCCCAAGAGCTTTTAGTTTAGGAAAATAGACCCGATTCTGTCTCTTATACTAGGAATGTGTATGCTACTCGCATTCTCCCCCCTGTCGGTAAGTTGCTTTTCCGTGTGATCGCCCCCCACCTCTCCAAGAACTTCAAATTCAGAAAAATAGACCCGATCCTGCCTTTTACACTAGAAATGGGAATGTTGCTGGTGCCCCCCCCTCTTCGGCAACTTGCCTTCGCTTGCCATATTGTACTTTTGCAATATCACCGCCCCCCCCCCCCAAAAAAAAAAAGAGAGATCGCTGGATCCGTCCCTGGTCTATTGCTATATTTAACAATAATTTGATTGCAAAAACATATCATCCATTGTTCGAATTTGAAGCGTCCGAGTCCCTCTTTTTTCCGTGTGCCGCAGGCTGAAAGAATGCCCTCCTCCACTGCTCCCTTTCTGATTCTTGGGGTAGGTGCAACTTTGAACTATTGCTACATCAACAATTTTGAAATAATTGAGTTGAAAACTGCTGTATATAATTGTTTAACCATCTCTCTATGAGTTCCTACTTAAATAATCACTTAATGTTAATAAACAACTTTGCAGCGATTTTTTGAAAAAAAAAACTTATCTCAGCTTTTAGCGTTTTTTTTTTCAAAATACGCGCCAAAATCTCAGCTATCACGTCCAATTATCGGCATTTTGATATCAATAATTGTCAAAGAGTTATTCTATTTGTTTATAATAAACAAAACAAACCCCAATTTTGTTTATCCGTTTCAACAATTTAAGATCAATAATTCATTTCGTTCTTTTTTGTTATTATTAGTATAAGTCTGAAACTTTCATTGCATACCCGCAGACCGCTATACGACCTCTAGATCGCTGAGAATAAACAATAAAATAAACATAAAAAGTTGTAAATAAATTCACCGAGGTTCCTTTAATTGCAGTATAAAGTTATGGCAATATATTTTTCTGTTGTTTATGTTGAAAAAACAACCATTTTAACAGATTTTTTTGCAATAACTAATGAACAAAATATCGGTTCGGATAAGCCTTAGCCGATTTTGTAGGTATTTTCAATGCGAACAACTATTGTTTGAAACTTTTTCACTGAAAAAATAATAGCTTTTCCTATAACTCGAAAAAACTGTTTTTCACATCTTAATTGTCAAATAAAAAATTTTCCCCAAAAAATAAAATGAGACAAAAGATACTACATAATTACTCTTATCATTGTGAAGGTTTCAACGTAATCAGAAGTCTACTAACAATAAATTTGAAAATCACCTCATGTGAGGGTAACTCCGCCGGCCTATTACTTGGAGAAATATTTGTGTGTACCGGTAAAAATGGTCTACCCTATATAATAAAATTTTTAAAACTGATATGGAGAATCAGTTATTTTGACTACCTCTATTTATAAATTGTTCGCTCTTAATCTGTATCGACATTGTTAACAAATATCTCCTTAGGAAAAAATTAAATCTGACATAAAAATGTGGGTTTTAGCACTCATTACAAAAATAGGACAATAATATTAATACGCATCAATTTTATCAATTATTTACTTTGATGTTTTATCACTGTTTTTTTACTACTTAACAAAACGATGGAAAAAATAGGGACTCAAAATATTACACTACTCTTAATCATTTTAGTAATACATAGTATAAAAAATGATCTACTTTACATATTCTATATATTCGCATATACTTAGAGCCGTTGATATGCATCAAGCGTAACTTGTCATAAAAATATACACGTAATCATGTGATGATCATAAATCAAAATTCAAAAATCCGACAACAAATTCAGGCGGTCGCGCAAGCGTGCGTCTTGAGTTAAGATCTTTTTACAAATTTCCCATCACACTTGATGCGACACTTCCACCGAGTAAACCGGAAAACTGAAACGACATCAACTGAGAGTTGAAGTTTGCTGATCGCGTTTATTTACGCGAAAATGTTGCGAAAACTATGAGGAAATGTAACATTGTAAAGTGACCATATAGTTTTGTGCGTTCAGAAGATGGTTTAAAATTGGTAAGTTTGTTGTATTTTTATCAACTGCGAAAAGTTCAAAAGTATTTAAAATTTTAATGAATGTACTATAAAAAAACTATAAAAATCAATTTCTATTCAGCAACATGTATACATCATAGTTTTTATTGCGCTTTTCTTTTCACGAGTGCAGACGTATTTCTTAAAAATTCAGGGCATGTTACCACTGTAAATAAACTTTAATAGCTTACCTTTAAAAGTTTGAAAGAAGGTGAAATAAATGAAATTCAGCTCTTTACTAAACTAAACATTTTCACAAGAAAGTTATAATTTCATTCAAAATTAAAAAGAACAGTTCTAAGATGAAAATATTTGTAGTAAAGTAAAATTAGGGTTTTTAGTTGTTAGAATGTTAATTTTCTAAGTATTAATTGTGAGCATAAAAGAAATAAATGGTCCAAACTTAGTTTCTAATAGTTTAACAGGATTGAAATGAAAATTGTTTTTTATACAATGTGCTACTCCTTTTATAGCCACACTTTTACAACTCGGTTAATAAAATTCAAGTTGTTTTAAACTTAGGTAAAATGTCTGTAACCAGAAAGTAATTTGATAAATTTCATTGTCAGGCTAACTGTTCCTTCTTACTATAGAAAAAAAGCCATAAAGATATATATTAGAAAGAATTTTATACCTTGATATGTGCCTGTGACGCAGACGTATTTCTTAAAAATTCAAGGCATGTTACCAGTGTAAATAAACTTTAATAGTTTACCTTTAAAAGTTTAAAAGAAGGTGAAATAAATGAAATTCAGCTCTTTACCAAATTGAACATTTCCACAAGAAAGTTGTAATTTTATTCAAAATTAAAAAGAACAATTCTAAGATGAAAATATTTGTAGTAAAGGAAAATCAGGGTTTTTAGTTGTTAGAATGTTAATTTTTTAAGTATTAACTGTGAGTATAAAAGAAATAAATGGTACAAACTTAGTTCCTAATAATTTAGCCATATTAAAATGAATATTGCTTTTTATACAATGTGTTACTCCTTTTATAGACACACTTTTACAATTCGGTTAATAAAATTCAAGTTGTTTTAAACTTAGGTAAAATTTCTGTAACCAGAAAGTAGTTTGATATATTTAATTTTCAGGCTAACTGTTCCCTATTACTATGGGAAAAAAGTCATAAAGACAGATATTAGAAAAAAATTTATACCTTGACATGTGCCTGTGACGCAGACGTATTTCTTAAAAATTCAATTCATGTTACCACTGTAAATAAACTTTGATAGTTTACCTTTAAAAGTTTAAAAGAAAGTGAACTAAATGAAATTCCACTCTTTAGCAAACTAAACATTTCCACAAGAAAGCTATTATTTTATTCAAAATTAAAAAGAACAATTTTGAGATTAAAATATTTGTAGTAAAGTAAAATTAGGGTTTCCTATTGTTAGAATGTTAATTTTTCAAGTATTAATTGAGATTAAAAAATTATAAACTTAGTTTCGAATAGTTTAGTGGGATTGAAATGAATATTTCTTTTTATACAATGTGTTACTCGTTTTAAACCCACACTTTTACAACTCGGTTAATAAAATTCAAGTTGTTTTAAGCTTAGGTAAAATTTCTCTAACCAGAAAGTAGTTTGATATATTTCATTTTCAGGCTAACTGTTCCTTCGTACTATAGAAAAAAATGCCATAAAGGCAAATATTAGAAAGAGTTTTATACCTTGACATGTGCCTGTCACGCAGACGTATTTCTCAAAAATACAAGGCAGGTAACCACTGTAAATAAACTTTGATGGCTTACTTTTAAAAGTTTAAAAGAAGGTGAAATAAATGAAATCTAGCTCTAGTATTAATTGTGAGTATAAAAGGAATAAATGGCCTTTTATTCAATGTGTTACTTCTTTTATAGCCACACTTTTACAATGCGGTTAATGAAATTCAAGTTGTTTTAAAATTAGGTAAAATTTCTGTAACCAGAAAGTAGTTTGATATGTTTCATTCTCAGGCTAACTGTTCCTTATTACAATAGAAAAAAAGCCCTAAAGACAGATATTAGAAAGAATTTTATACCTTGACATGTGCCTGTGACGCAGACGTATTTCTTAAAAATTCAAGGCATGTTACCATTGTAAATAAACTTTAATAGCTTACCTTTAAAAGTTTGAAAGAAGGTGAAATAAATGAAATTCAGCTCTTTACCAAACTAAACATTTTCACAAGAAAGTTATAATTTTATTCAAAATTAAAAAGAACAGTTCTAAGATGAAAATATTTGTAGTAAAGTAAAATTAGGGTTTCCTATTGTTAAAATGTTAATTTTTTAAGTATTAATTGTGAGTATAAAAGAAATAAATGGTACAAACTTAGTTTCTAATAGTTTAGCAGGATTGAAATGAAAATTGTAATGCAATATATCACGCCTTTTATAGCCAACTTAGTTAATAAAATTTAAGTTGTTTTAAACTTAGATAAAATTCCTGTAACCAGAAAGTAGTTTGATATATTTCATTCTCAGGCTAACTGTTCCTTGTTACTACAGATAAAAAAAGGAATTAGCATCTGGAAAAAAATTATTGCTAGTAGACTTCTGACTACGTAGAAACCATAATGATAATAGCAATTATATGTATCCTATGTCTCATTTTTTTTTGGGAAAATTTTTTTATATAACGAATAAGATGTGAAAAACAGTTTTTTCGAGTAAAAAGAAAAGCTATTGTTTTTCAGTAAAAAAGTTTCAAATCAAAGTTCTGCGTTATAAAAAACCTACAAAATGAGTTAAGACCCATCCGAATCGGATAATTTGTTCGTTAGTTGCTAAATGGCTGTTTCTTCAATTGTTAATAAACAATAGAAAGAATATTGCATTAACTTTATACTACACCGAAAGGAGATTCTTGTTGCATAAAACAAGTATGCAAAATTTTAAGTTAAAATATTTATTAGTTTTTTTTGCAGAGTGAGTTTGTTTATAATATATTATGTTTTTTTTTTTTGATTGTTTATTCTCAGCGATCTAGAGATCGTACAGTGATCTGCGGGTACGAAAATGAAAGCTCGAGACTTATACTAATAATAACAAAAAAGAACCAAATTAATTGTTAATTTTAAATTATTTAAACAGATAAACAAAGTTGTGGTTGATTTTTTCGTTATAAACAAATAGAATAACTCTTTTGTTGATATCGAAATGCCGATAAGTGGACGTGATAGGGAAGATTTTGGAGCATATTTCGAAAAAAAAAACAAATTTGTACGACCACTAGAAGCTGAGATAGAATTTTTCTTTCAGAAAATCGCTGCTGCGTTGTTTATTATTAAGGGATTATTTAAAGTAAGAACTCATAGAGAAATTATTATACTATTGTATGCAATAGTTTTCAACTCAATTGTTTCAAAATTGTTGATGATGCAATAGTTTAAAGTTGCACCTACTCCAAGAGTCAGATAGTGAGAAGTGGAGGGGGGGGCGTTCTTTCAGACCGCGGCGCGCGGAACAAAACGTGACTCGGATGCTTCACATTTGTTTCGCCGGAAAAATTTGGATTATCTCGGCAAATATTGGTCATAGAATCATTTTTTTTAATTTGTAGTTTCTTGATGACATATGAACAATGGATGATATGTTTTTGTAATCAAATTATTGTTAATCATAGCAACAAATTGTTGTGTGGTCTTTTCAAATTGCAAAAAAAATGTTACAGTGGTCAACAGTATACTACTAATTAGGAAAATTAGAAATCAGAATGTAGCATTAATATTTATGAAGTTATAGCATGAAACAAATTGCGACTGTCATTTGCCGCCAAATTATTTGTTGTACAAGAAAAACACATGTTAACACATGTTTATTTTATTGGACGAACATTTTTCACATACAAAATTTTTTGCCACCATACATATTTTTTGCTTAAACCTATATAAAATATTTATTAATTTCTCCGTTTCTTAGATATCGATGAACATTCATTTTCGAAATCCTTATCCGTCTCATTATTATCATTACAATTATCATCATTATTATCACTTTCATCGTCATCATTTTTATAAGTCTCATCATCATCATCGTCACTCTCTTCTTTGACATAATTATCAACATCATCATTATTATCATAATCATAATTATTTTCTCCCCTATTACTTTCATCGTATTTGAAAGTAATATTACAATAATTCTTGATATGTAGTTTATTCTGCATCTCAAAGAATAATAATGCTATCAATAAATGTTGTTATTTGTTTTATGCTATATCTTGATAAATATTAATAGTACGTTACAAATCAATGTAATTTTTAATATTCGTAATTAATAGTATACTGTTGACCACTGTAACAATTTTTTCCTAATTTGAAAAGCACGTAAGTAAGGTAAAATTATAATTATGCATAAAATGTATAAAAGTGCAACAATTTGTTTATTGCTATGTTTAACAATAATTTTACTACAAAATTTATCATTCATTGTTCAAATTTGAAGCGTCCAAGTCACGTTTTTTTCCGTGAGCCGCAGGCTGAAAGACGCCCGTCTCCACTACTCACTTTCTGATTCTCGGAGTACTTTAAATAATTGCTACATCAACAATTTTAAAAAATTGAGTTGAAGACTGCTGCACACAATAGCTTAACCATCTCCCTATGAGTTCCTACCTAAATAATCCCTTAATGTTAATAAACAACTCCGGAGTGATTTTTTGAAAAAAAAGTCTATCTCAGCTTCTAGTGGTTATACCCATTTTTTTTTTTCAAAATGTGCGTCAAAATCTCAGTTGTCGCGTTCACTTACCGGCATTTCGATATCAACAATTGTCGAAGACTTATTCTATTTGTTTATAACGAAAAAACGAACCTCAATTTTGTTTATCTGTTTCAACAATTTAAGATCAACAATTCATTTCGTTCTTATTTGTGATTGCTAGTATGTCTAGAACTTTCATTTGCATACCCGCAGACCACTGTATGACCTCTAGATCGCTGAGAATAAACAATAAATAAATACATAAAGAGTTATAAACAAATTTACTCTGCAAAAAACTATTAAATATTTTACTTATAAAATATGGTTGCTAATTGTTAATACACAGTAAAGTTTGCATTATTAAATGCTCACCGCGTGCTCGTTGAATACGATTACCTCCTATCATTGACTTGGTATAACTTCATAACTCTTTTGATTTTAATTATATCAATATTTTACGGAAAGAAAAACTGACCAACTAGAACTTATATCTTCCGTAAATTGCATTTGTGAGGTTCAAATCTTGGTAGACGTATAGTTACATTTTTATTATAAACTTAGACCAGTTTTACAATTACTCAATGTTAGTAAGAGAGGTTTTAGATATTTTGACTCTATTTTCTTGCTCGTCCATTAAATAAATCAATTTAATATGTGTTTGATGATTAAGCATACAATTTCTTTATTAATAATTAAACCACAAAGTTCTTGAAATTAAAAATATAATAACTACACAAAAAAATTAAAAACGTACTTATCATGGTCAATAAAATTATGACATGGATTATAATAATTAAACAATAATTGATGTTTCGATATGCATCTTAAAATATTCATTCATGCCTGAACGGTAGATTTTCTCAATTTTTGATATGCCACCCCTCAAATGTTTTTCTTTAAAATAACCGTCGGTTGTGATTTTTGAGAAATGCGCAAAATGTAAGAATGTTATTTTGATTTTGAAAATACGAACTACTTTAAACAAAAGGTCATTTTTTACAATTTTTTTACCGATTTCTATTGTAGATATCAATGTAATCCTTTTTTGGGCTATATTAGTACAATATACACTTGAATATCTTTTAATTTGATACAGGAGAGTTCTAAGATATGTTGGCTCTATTTTATTGTTCGCATATTAAATAAACTAATTTAATGTGTGTTAATTTCTATGTCTTTCGTATATATAAGTTTTGATGGTGAAGCATAAAAAGAATTTCTTTATTAATAATTAAACTACAAAGTTGTGGAAATAAAAAATGTAATAACTACAAAAACATTAAAAACTTGCTTATCATAATCGACAAAATTATGACATGCATTTTAATAAGCAATAACTGATGTATCGATATGCATCTTAAAATATTCATTCAGGGCTGTGCGGTAGATTTTCTCACCTTGAAATGCCGCCCCTCAAATGTTTTTTTTTTTTTAAATAACTGTCGATTATGATTTTAAAAAAATACACAAATTGTATAAATGGTATTTTCTTCTTCTTCTTCTTCTTCTTCTTCTTCTTCTTCTTCTTCTTCTTCTAGGTAGAACCAAGTTCTGTTATCTACACAATGCCTCATCAATCCTCGTTTGAGGTCGAAATCCAGCTGTCTCTCCATCTTTTGGGGGGCCGTCCTGGCGGCCGTTTGGTGTTTGATTTCTCTCTCATCACGGTTTTTGCTCGTCTGTCATCGTCCATTCGTTCCACGTGATCTCTCCACTACCTACGACGGTTTCGAACCCACTTCACAACATCCCCCACTCCGCTGTCCTCGCATATTTTTGCGTTTCTTATTCTATCTCTTAAACTTGTTTCCGTGATCATTCTCAGCGTTTTCATTTCTGTGGTTCTCATAATTTGTTTTATCTTTGTTGTTTCATTTCTTATTTCTGCGCCGTAGGTCAGTATCGGTCTTACACAGACCTTGTAAATTCTTGCTTTGCTCTCAACCGTCATATGTGTATTGTTCCAGATTATGTCTCTTAGTTAGCCTGATATCATGGCCGCTTTGTTGGCTTGTGTGCGTACTTCTTCCGTTACTTATATTATTTTGATTTTGAAAATATAGATTACTTTAAGAAAAGGTCATTTTTTGCAATTTTTTTATCGATTTCTGTTATAGATATCAATGTAATTCTTTTTGAGCTATATCAGGACAATACTAAAGTATGAAAAAAAAACTTTTTTTATTCATTTTGTATATGTTTTATAAAAAAGAATGTACTTTAACATGAAGTGTCAAAAAAAAGATAGGTCGCTGAAGTTAGGGTTTGGCTGTGCTGCTTCATCTCAGATATGAAACGAAAAAAGTTTCATAATTAGTATGCTGTAGTTATCATAGGAATTAGGAATTTTTATGCTAAAACAAATGAAATGGCGAATGTTTAAACAAAAAGTTGCAAAACAAATGTTATTTTTGGCATATTTAATGCTGGAAAAAAATAGCATATATGAATCTTTTACCTTAGTTTTACTACGGAATATATCCATACATGTCTAGAATACGTGATTTAAATTTAGAGAGAATCGTTTCAATAGTTTTTCAAAATTCCTTAATGGTGCATGCAAAAATGTTGTTTCGATAAAAACGCGCTTTATCTTTTTTTTTTACGGAAAATTGATAATGCCTTTTGCTTCTTCATAATCTGACAACTTTTTGCTGGATTTTTGACTCCCTGAAAGCGTCAGAGCTATGGCGGCTCAGAAACGATCAGTTCGCGCACGTATGCAAGAGGCGGACCACGCGCATACTCTGTCGAGTGTTCGAAAACCCATTCAATAATGCCCTCAAAAATATAGAAGAATTGCTTGGATTTTTAAGAATTTTTCTGAGAACATTCGTGAATATTCGTATATTTGAAAAATGTATATAAAAAAATCGATTTTTTGAAATTGATAAAGTGACATGCTTCCTTAAAATAATGACATAATTATCAATTAGAACAATCTATTATAGTTCTACTCTTCTAATTTTAACTTTAGCAAATTTATTAATAACGGACCTGTAGTATAGAGTAGCAGTTAATATAGATTCAATAGAAATCAATAGCAGATTTCTAAGTTTTTCATAGCTTATTGAACATCTTAAGTAGCCTTTTATTAATTTTAATTCAGAAAAATTTCTTTCCCCACTGTCTACAGAAACTCGAGGCATATGCCAGCGTCGCGTAAAAATTTTTAACAACTGAATGCCTCAAATTGTAGATTTCGCTGCTAATGTCGCCCCACAATGGTGTTACCTGATGCAGCCGTCTTTCTGTTTTATAGTACGGCACGACACTGTATTCATATAACATAGATTCTTACGTTTGGAAAATTTAGTTGCTAATTCTTGATATCTAGTAATTATAACATTATAAATCTTATATATTATTAAAGTTCAAACCTAGGTACACTTATAAATGAAAATTTCAGTAAGATTTAGAGAAATCTTTAAGGCCATAGAAGTAGTTCAGGTCGAACTCTGGTTCCCTCTCCATACGCGCTTCGATTATCTAATGGTAGTCGAGCTGAGCTGTAATGAACCAAGAGCAAAATTCCTAGAAAATAACTATATATATATATATATATATATATATATATATATATATATATATATATATATATATATATATATATATATATATGTAGATAAGTTTTTGTCCGTGTAATTTAAAATAAAATAGAATAAAATATTGGCGAAGCGGACGTGAAAATTTGCCAATCTACATGATTCTCGTGTTAAAACGTGCGGAGTACTCCAAAATATGGAAAAACTCCGGGTCCGACAGATGGCGACAGCGCTGTTTCGTCCTAATATGGGACTCGTCAGGCCACCACAGATGATGGTTTGTACCGACTGTCGCCATCTGTCGGACCCGGAGTTTTTCCATATTTTGGAGTGCTCCGCACTTTTTAACACGAGAATCATGTAGATTGACAAATTTTCACGTCCGCTTCGCCAATATTTTATTCTATTTTATTTTAAATTACATGGACAAAAACTTATCTACATATTTATTTACTTGTTTGGCACTAAAGAGCGAAAAATAATAATATAAGTTTTTACATGAAATTGAAATTTTTAAAATCTGCGCCAAGTTAATACCTGGCGAAGTGTGCTTTATTACCGTTGCTTGAATGTATGTCCTGCTAGTAGTTATTTGTTTTATTTAGTAACAATTTTTCTCTGACTACAAAAATTTTCAATTTCAATAAAAATTTATATTGTTATTTTTCACCTTTAAGCGCTTTTTTAAAACTCGAATCAATTTTTTTTTTCGATTTTTAGTTTTGAATTGAGTTGAGATTTTAAGGTCGCAAAAAAGTATCCATTTTATCCAAAGTTATAGACCACACTAAACGGAACAACAAGAATCTTCCAAACACTAGTTTTGAAAGAAATTGTACCAAACAAATGTTTAGTCTGCTATAATTAATACGCTAACTTGGATTTTAAGGAAATAATTATAAATTCATAACGGCTTCCAAAACCCCTCAATACCGATATCAAAAACTTTAGCCATGTAAATTTTTAGTTCGACATATCTTATCCTGTGTATCGAGTTTGAAAAAATTAATTTAAGATTCGTAATATACGTCCCAAGAAATCCAATATCAATTTGGACAAAATCTAAAAAAAATAAAATTTTTAGTCTCGCATATTAATTGTAAAAAATTAATTTCATATCCATAACCTACGATTCTGAAGACCCTCTAATAATAATTAAAAAAAAATGTGACTTTCTTAAAATTTTCAACTCACCCTATTAAAACCATCATATTGAATTTCAAAAAAAAATTTAAACTCTTAATTTAATCTTAATCTATACCCTCGATAACCTCCCCCCAGTATCAATTTTAAACATAATACAGAAATATAAAATTTTACCGCCATATTGCATCAGCCATATTGATTTTTATAAAAACAATTTTAAGGTCGTTATTTATACTCTCAGAAAAATCTCCTGTGCCAGTTTTGAACAAATTCAATAAATTTAAAATTTTTAGTTTGCCATATTGGAACTGCTTTATTGATTTTTGTTTTAAATAATTTTAAATTCTATAAAAAAAAAACTTTAAAAACCCTCTTCTACCATTTTTGTATAAAATCGAGGGATGTAAAATTTTTCAGATTCGTTATATAAAGGGTGTTTTTTATAGAGGTATAAAATTTTAAGTTGGCAACACTTTTTTAACTGGCAGCCATTTTGTCAGCTGTCAAGTGATTTATGTTTAGTTTGGTTTGGCATTTCAACATGAATAGACTGACGCCTGAACAACGCTTCCAAATTGTGCAAATTTATTTTGAAAATCATGGTCCTGTTCAAAATACGTATCGCGCACTGCGTCCATTTTACGGTCAACATAATCGTCCATCAGAGCAATTAATTCGATTAACTATGGAACGTTTTCGCACCACGTTTAGTCTAAATGATAATACGCATCCACAAAGACGTCGTACAGTGCGTACAGAAGAAATCATTGGTGCTGTAGAGCGTAGCGTAGAGGAAGACCCGAATCAGTCTATCCGCCATCGTGCACAGGAATTGGATATGTGTCCATTCACTTTATGGAAGATTTTGCGGAAAGATCTTGGTTTGCGTGCTTACAAAATCCAACTCGTGCCAGGATTGAAGCTACACGATCACCTAACAAGGCGTAGATTCGGTGAATGGGTACAAAACAAGATTGCCGTTGATCCCGATTTTCATAAGCGGATTTTGTTAAGCGATGAAGCTCACTTTTGTTTGAATGGATACGTCAATAAACAAAACTGCCGTATTTGGAGTGATGGTAATCCTCAAGTGTATGTTGAGACACCGTTACATCCAGAAAAACTGACTGTTTGGTGTGCTTTATGGGCTGGTGGAATCATTGGTCCGTACTTCTTTAAAGACGATGCTGGTCAGACCGCTATAGAGCCATGATTACTGACTTTTTCGTTTATCTATTGAACAACCATGATGTGCAGGAGCTGTGGTTTCAACAAGACGGCGCAACATGTCACACAGCTCGTGCCACAATTGATTTATTGAAGGAAACGTTTGGTAACCGCATAGTTTCACGTTTCGGACCCGTGAATTGGCCTCCAAGATCGTGCGACTTAACGCCGCTAGACTATTTTCTGTGGGGATATCTGAAGTCGCTAGTCTACGCCGATAAGCCCGAAATGATTGATCACTTGAAGGACAACATTCGCCGCATTATGGCCGATGTACTGCCACAAATGTTGGAAAAAGTCATCGAAAATTGGATCTCCAGATTAGACTACGTGCGAGCCAGCCGTGGCGGTCATATGCCAGAAGTCATATTTAAATTATAATGCCAGAAGGTTATCTTTCGAATAAAGTAAATTTCATGACAATTTAAAAAATTCATCTTTGTTTTATTCCATTTAAAAGTTCTGTACCTCTATAAAAAACACCCCGAAAACTTCGCCGTACCAACTTTGGAGAAAATCAAACAAAATTAATTTTTTTGTCCGCCATATCATCAGTGCCATCTTGGATTTTACTGCTCCAATTTCATCCAAAAAAATATAGGACCACCACAGCAACTTCCTGAACATAACGTAACAAATTTCATTCAGATCGGTGCCGTCATTCCGGAGTAATCGATGTACTCGTACGAACATAAAAAAATTAATAGTAGTCTAATTGAGAACCTCCTTCTTTTAAAAGTCGGTTAGAATTACAAATTATACTTATTCGTAAATCTAATTATGTGATTGAATAAATGCATTTCGAAATGTTAAAAGAAACGTGTTGGATATTTTTTGGTTGAAGAAGATCCATCAGAATGTTCTCTTCCGAGTTTGATAAACACCGGCTCATACAATGTTGCTAATGAACAGTCTCATCGCCCGGACTTAGCCCCGTGCGACCAATATACATTAGAAAAATAAAAAAAAAAGTTAAGGGAATAAGGATCTTCCATCTTACCGTTTGAGGAGAAATCAAAAGAATACTTTTTTAACCATATTTAAAAATCAAAAAAATTATATTTCTTTAGGAGGAGATTATAATGAAAAATAAATAAATTGTCAAAATGTGCCCCTCTATTTCTTGTCCTAACTATTGATAGCTTGCAAAAGCAATTCCATTGTCTACTTCAACACAACTTAAAAGTACAGTCACTCGACTCTTTTCTCTAATAAAAAATTGGGAAGCAATATTAGTCATTTCCTTAAAATAACAAGCAATCAAAGTATGATAAAAGTAAAGAGAAGAACTAAATAAAGCAAGTTATTAATTTCCCCCATTATAAGTCAACAAAGTTTGCATAATGCTGGATACGACACATTTACCGACCGAATGGGATATTTGAAGCGCTTTGAACTGAATTTTAGAGATCACTGGTTCTGTCTAATTTTGCGAGAAATTTATGTTACGGAGACTGAGATAAAAAATTATGATATAGTCTGATTTGTTATATTTCATCTATTCCTATCCTGTAAAAAATAAGGTACACTCTAATTTTTTTTAACTTAGATTATCTAATATTTAATATAGTGGTGCAAAGGAAATTGCTAGTAATGTGTTGTTTTTAGAACCAACTGTGACAGAATTTGATTATAGACTCTTGCCGATGACATATTGAGGTAGCGTTAATTATCTTATCTATAATCATTTTTGTCCCATATTAATTAGTAACTATTTTGATAACCTACAATTAAATATCACAGTAATAAAGACACTCTGGAAGTCTAGTTGTTCAACTTCTCTCTTGCAGCTTTAGTACCAAACACTACGGTTATTAAAGCTTACCACAACCATGACTCAGATCTTCAGGACTCAGGAAAGGCTGCTAATTAGTTGGTCAGTAGACATCTCTGGTCTTGTAGATCTCGCAGCAGCGCGCCCGCAAGTTAATTCGCGTGAAGGTTTTAATTAAATTGAATAAAACAAGTTTCTCAAAACATTTAGTCTATTAACAAAATAAATAGAATAAAACGAACTATTTACAATGAGAAACTTAAGAGTAAATCTGGATTATAATTAAAAAGCTTAAAACTACAAGCTCTTTAGGCCGTTCTGATATTCCCCTTAATGAAATAAACCCAAATTTATTTGTTTAATTAAAAGTTTAAGGGATGGTGGACTCCCTTCCCCGGTAGAAAATAAAGTAAATTTCCCCTTATTATTTGAAATGCTGTCTGGAAGAATAAAAAAAAATATACGACAAGAATAGCAGAAAAGACAGCAGAAAAAAACCTTCTTACACTGGTAAAACACTAAAACGCACGCCAAACTGACTTAGACGAATTCAAAATCGTAACTGCCCTTAATTAATTTCTCAAAATCGAACTCAACTTTCATCCCTTAGAACCGCCCTTCTCCCTATTAGATGTGTTGGTCCCGTCACGCGTGCTTTTCCACTAATAGAACGCCCTTACGCGATGCATCCCCGTGCGCGAAAGGTAGTTTTCGTTCCCAAGCGTCGGTATGCTTTCTGTCCCCTGGTTCATAGATGGCATAAGTCATCCATGCGTCGAATTTAATTTAATTTAATATTAAAACTGACCAGAGCTCAAAACTAATAATTACTTTATATAAATGTGATCAATAACTATTCTACAACTATTCTAAAAGATGCGTGAAAGAACCCATAAAAAAACCCCAAGGTTTTAACCATTTTCTCTCTTTCTTATTCTTATTTTCGTCAATTGGGGAAAAATGGGTAACAGTCGCGAACTTTGTACATAATAATAAATACTAATATTGCATTTCAGCGATTTTATTTAAATATTCTTTTGTTTTCTTATGATGGGAAAATTTGCTCAGTTTAAGTAAAAGAAAGCTCTCTCACGGTCGCCACATGTGGTTATCACTTTACAACTTAACCTTAGACCCTTAACGATATGGTTTTTAAGATTATTAAGTTACTTTGACAGGTTTATATTAAAAACTTCGAGAGGGTGGAATAGTTTAGTTTTTGTGTCATATAAATTCTCTAAGTTTATGTTGTTTTTTTCAGAAAAATTAACTACCCCAAAAGTAATAAAACTAGGCTTAAGTTTGTTAATGGATTTATATTTCCCTGATATGTGACTATTTTTGGCCAGACATAAGATATACAATTTAACGGTCCAAATCCTTATACAGAGGGGGGCTCAAGTAAATTCTTCCATTTAGTAGAATTTAATTTAGAGTTAATAAATGTTAAAATTAGTAAAAATCACAATAAACTTTTGTTCCCTTACACAACTAAAATGGTGTAACTCAAATATTATAATACTTATATCAAGAAAAACGTAGGAGAACATAATAATGCAATAATAACACTGAATCGTGACGAGCGAAGCAAGCAATTAAAGATATGAAAAGCAATTTTCTATCGTTAAGAAGATTGCTGTATGTTTTGTGGTAGTCGAGACCAAAAGAGTAAGAAAAATGTTTTTATGGTTAAAAGTTTAGTGGAACAGTTGTATCTGACATTTAAAGACGTTCTGAGGTATTTTCTATAATCTGACTTATCTAACAAATAATATAGGGTAGCGCAAATATTACAAATACTTATATCAAGAAAAACGTAGGAGAACACAGTAATTCCATAACACTACGCAACACATTTTAGTTTATTTATTGTATTTTGTATAAAAAATGCATTTTTTGTTAATTTTGGGGTGCTGAACACAAAATTGACAATGGAATTAAAAACTTAGCTGCAATTTTTAAGAATAAGTTTTTTTTAATTTTATTTCTAACGAAGTAATATAAAATATATACTTTTACACTTGTAGGGATAATAATATCCTTTTTTTGCTTTTCTTTTGCGAATTGTTTCTGGAACATCTTTAACATGAGTCCAACAGTAACCGGTAAGCATGGAAGCATGCCACTTTTCCTGGTACTTTTCCTCCATTGTTGATATATTCTGATGGAAGCGTTCACTGTGCTCCTCACTTACAGCTTCGCAGTGGTCAGGAGAAAAGTCCAGATGTGGCTGTATATCGTGCTGGGTGTGAAATCAGGATCTCTTGATATTGATGGCATATCTTCTTCTTGAGAAATCGTTACGTCGTTATTATCTGATTCGTAAGTGAATGTTTCTGAGGGTTCTGCAATAGGAAGTGCTTCACTATGAGGCACAGATCTCAACCGACTTTTTCTTCTTGATGCAGAAATAGCAATCATTAACATGATTTGAAGGATCTCTCCAGATCATTGAAACAGCAAACCTCATAGATCGATTTTTATTATTTAACCAGTTTCTCAGAATTGAAGCGCATGCATTACAGCAAATAAGTGGCGCCCACTGTTTGTCTTGGTTCCTAATATTGCAACCGAAATAAAGCTGATATGTCTTTTTCATCAATGGGGTAATAGACCTCTACTGAGACGCAAACGTCACCTCACCACAAACGTAACAAAACTATTTGATTCGACTCACTAACTTCGATTGATTAACCCCTCTGCTTTGTAGCTGCTTATATACCCATATATTGCTTCTACATTTTTAAGGAATATTCTGGAACTTTCTATTCAATTCCATAATATTCACAATGGTGTCGTTTGTCATTTGTTTGTATAAAGGGGTTGTTCAGTACAAAGAAGACATAAATGTCGATTTACATGGGCTTAAATGGCTATCTCCCTTATTTTAAGCTCTGTGGGGTTGAGACTTCGTATACGGGGGTTATCTATAGAGAACCCCCTGCGACGTTGCCAAGTTGTGAATAATTTCCTTAATTTGGTGAAAACTGCTTGAAGTATAGTTGTATTTTCTAGTATTCGAACTAACGTCAGTAAATGCTATTTTTTTTTATTTGTCCATAACTTTTTACACTTTACCACTTTCTTAAAATTGTACCTAAAATGATAATTGCATAAAATTACTTATATAAAAAAGATATGTTTGTGAAAATCACTATACTAATAGCTGTGGAAAGTTTAGTTACTTTTAGGGATCTGTAACTAGTCGTTACTTTCGTCTGTAGGACTCGTTACTCGGGAATCGTTACTTTAGCTACTTTCTTTAGAATGAGTAATATTGCAAGTGATATACGATATATACTTTAGGCCTTTAATTGAAAAATTTATATTCCGTGTTAAATATGAAATTTAATATTGAATAGTACTTGTGTATTGGTTTAAATTATAAGTGTTAAAAGGTAATATATGGAAATATGGAAAAACATATACAAATTAAAGAATATACCGTTCTAGAATAACTAGATTTATTTAAACCATTAAAATTAAAACAAACATTTTTCGTGAAATAGTCTTAAATTCGTATTGAACAAAAAAATGTATATACATTTTTAAATACAGACAAAAATGTTATAAATATTTATTCAATATTTTATCGACCTGTTTTGTCTCTAAACGATTTCTTCCCTCAGTTATTATGTCTTGACAAGTTTTTGAAAAAACTCTTTCGCAGGGTACAGATGTGGTAACTGTATAATTGAAACAACAAAGAGTATACTTTTTCTCCGCCTTGCCACCAAACTAAAGGGTCTTTTTTTCCAAATTAGCCTCTTCTGTGTGCATCTGTATTTCTGCAATTGCCAGAGCGGTTATATTATCAAATCTTGCCAAAAAATACTTTGATTTTCTTCGCATATTGTCTTTTCTCCCGATATTTCTACTTTATTTCTTTGACTAGCCGCTGTTTTTTCTTATTTCTTTTTTATTATACTAATTAATTCAACCTGCTTGTCTTTTACTCGTTCCAAACAATCTTTATCTAATATTATATTTTCTTTGTCTTCAAAACGAGATGCAAGTGAACCTAAAAGAAAATTTATCAAATTTCTTTCCCTTAACCTGCAATTTTAAGTTAAATTCTCTCTAACATCGATATGACCTCTTTAACTACGAGGATAACTTTTGAAAGAGTGATTTGTTTTTCAGTGCTCATTTCTACAGTTATATTTTCGAAACGTTTTGATATTTGACACAGCTCCCTCAACAGATTTTATTCTTCTTCCATTGGTAGGTCCACTGGATTATGTAGAACCACTACGCTAGTGGTTCGAATAACTTAACTACCCTCTCAAACATGTGAACACTGAAATTCCACCGTTAAGTTTAGAGGAAGCACGGGCACTTTTATTAAAATATTCCACGATTTTTTTTGGCTTGTGGTTTTGGAATAAGTTTGTATGCAAAACAAATTATATACACGGATCCAGCAACTATCCTCACAGCAACGACATTTGCGGCATTATCTGTTGTAACTGCGTATACCTTATTGTGTATGCTGTAAAAAAGCAATGCATTAAATTTAAAGTAATTGTACTGTAAGCAAATTTCATAAACGTTTATTAAGTGCATTTTATGTAATGCTTTAAATTTAATAATTTTTACTTTAAACTAATTTATTCCATTAAATTTAATGTAATTATCCATTAAATTTAAAGTGTAATCATTACTTTTTAAGGTTGTACGTTAAATATACAGTCTGTGTTCATTGAATTTGATTTATGTTATTATATGCACCAACATTAATATGAGTTTAAGAAATTCTGAAATCACCAGGATAGGTGGCCATTTTTCCCATGAGTAGTATCCGCCATCTAGACCAGTTTCGAACTTAAGGGTTCCCGGTAGGGGGCAAACATGTACACCCCACTATAAGAAAACTGAATCCTTTAAGCACCTCATATCATAAAAAATAAAAAGCTCAATACAAGTTGCGCCATCTCCCGAAATCTCATGCAATGCATATTGAATAATAATGTAAATTCCTTTAGTATTAGGGTATATGTTAATGAATTTTAATGTACAGAGGTTGAAATATCTTTTCAGTTACTTTATTGAAATTTAAGATACCATTTAATCAAATCTAATGTATAACGAACGGATATTTCAATGAAATTGCTTTAAATTCGAAGTAAATGTAAATTATTTACGATTTAAAGTACAAAATCATTAAATTTAATGTAGAATGGACATTAATTTTGCATTAAATTTAAGGCTATTTTTACAGTGTACATTCCACTCGTTGGGAACCCACCTAAGTTCTTCTGCTCTATTTCCAGCAGAATGTTTTTCGTCATTCCTAAACCAACTTCTTAACAAACAAAGATAGAAAATCTTAATAAATAATAAACAATAAATGGTCAGGAAGGATGAGAGTATGTTTAAACAACGTTATTCATGGCATGGCGCTCAACGATACTTTATAGGAGGCGTTACGTTATGAGGTGGGGTCGATCGGTGGCTACGTCGACGTTACGTGACGTCTTTGCACCCTATGGTATGCTAATAGCAGCGGTAGCGTTGGCAATTGTTACCCTGACAATGGCTTCGAACGAGAAGTATATACGTCCTTGGCAATAATGCTGGTTTTCCCTTGATGGTGAACATTTTCCTGGCCATTATGGAACTAAACAGCAAATGACAGCATTACATACATGCAAGTATGAATGGTGGTAGGATAAAAATAAACGGTACAATATTATCTGGGTTTGTCGTTTCCTTGAAAATATCTTCCGGTGACGGTAGGTAGAAGGAAAGGAACGATACTCTTGTACTTATCGGATCCGCGATATTGCCGATAAGCTATTAGGAGCTACCTGTGCTTTTTGGGTTCTCTAGTATCGGTACGATATTAGCAAGTAAGTTTGTCCGTACTTATAGGGTCCTCGACAGACTAACAGGGAAAGGATGACGGTGAGGTGGTAAAATGCCATATATCCACAAGCTTGTCTCACCTATAACACTAGAACAGGAAAGTGAGGTCCAATAGGTTCTCTAGGGTCACCTACAGCTGCCAGATTCTTGTTTCAGGTGACATCAGGTGGGTCTCCCCAACGCGGTCCCACTATGATAGTGGCGATCAGTGGTATGGGAGACTGTTATATGTTGCAGAATTTATACAAAATTAATATAATTGCATCCTTAATGTAGATTTTTCAACAAAATATGATATTTCATTGGAAAAAATATTTGTCTCAGGACGGCTAAATGACCATGAAATAAAATAAGATAATTGAAATGTTTAAATTAAAATCTAACCAAACCGATGTATTATTGATTGCAGGTTGGTCTAATATATATTGCTATAAAAATTTTCTAAAATACGAAATGTATGGTAGATTATAAAAAATGCAATAACAATATTTCAAAAACAGCTTGAACCGCCTTATAAATGGTTTTCTTTGTTTTCTAGTTTCCAATATCACAATATGTCCATCAAATATTGAAAACACACTTTCCCATTTAGATAATAAATCTTTATCTTGAAGAAGAATTAATTTTGCTATTAACGGACCTTGAAATCTACTGGAAATTGCCCATAATTTCTTATTCTTGAAGAACAATCATAGTTTGTTTTCGTGTCTATATAAAGATGTTAATAAAGACGCAGTATTGTCGTGTTTGGAACGCTGATACCCCAATAAAACTAAACAGTATGTAATACTACATTTATACATGTTTACAGCCATGCTAAAACTAAAATCAAGGATAGTGTCTATCTACTTTACAAAATTAGTTTTTTATATTTGCGAGTTTCATGTGGGAGTTTTAAGGTCGTAATTTTTCTAAATAGCGAGGAATGTAAAAAATATTTAGAGTTTTATAGCGTTCAGAAATGTTTTGGACATTTTATACATTTTAAGTAACTTAGTCGAATTGGTATGCATCAAGTGCAAATGGACATAAAGATATATAACCAGATGTTCATAAATCTAAATCTAAAAATCCGACAATAAATTCAAACCGCGTAAATATCCGACTTAAGCTTACATATTTCTACGAAACCGAATCAAATTTTATGAGGTGCGTTTACCGGGTGAATGTAAAATCCAAGCGTTTTATTTTGGTATTTTTGAATAACAATGGTTTGTGCCCTTGTGCGAGAATAATACATTGAAAGGACGGAAATTGAAACAACTGAAAAAGTTTACGGCTAATAGCTTAAAATTTATTAATAACCTCTAGATATTAATTATAATATATAATTATTAGATATACACATTTTAAAACTATTTGCAACTGTATATGGCCTTTTTAAAAAGTTCGCAGTTTCTAGTTCCTCTATTCTTATAAATATATTTCTTAAGTTTGACGTATTTTTGACTGCTGAAGCCTTAGTTTGGTGCTTGAACCCACAATGCAGCGAGGCGGGAATAATAGAGATAGTTTTAACAAATTGCAAATAATGGATCTTACCCTTAGCTTGTATATGGGGTTATAAGAATTCCTTCATTGAAAAGTGCGGAATTGCTAAAATCTCTGTCTCTAAGTTTATTTCGGTAAAAATAACTCAACAAACACCAGAGAAAATTAAAGATAAGGTAACCAGATAACTAAACTTACTTACAGGAATAATTTAAATGATTTTCGGCCTCAAAATCCTAAAGAATGGATCATATAAGTCGAGATGAAAAAATATAGAATTTGTTTCAAACAAGAAAAGTGAAGTCAAGGCCAAATGGCCTCGCTTTTTCACATACATCAAAAATTTAAAAGAGATGACAGAACATAAAAAGTAACTCCATGCGAGTTTCTGCGTAACAACAGTCGCCTGAAATAAAGTGTAAAATGGGCCAATTCATTAATCATTACATTCATCTCTGCTCGAAATTAAATAAATCACCCATTAGTTATTTTAAGTTAAAGAAGTACAACTTCCGCAGACTCTTACCTACGCAGAAATAGCAAAGAATAGATTTCTACCAAATACAGGGTCATAAAGTAAAGCAAATTAAAAGGATTTCTATCTCTAAAAAATTATCAATTTCCTGAAAATTAGGGGATTCTGCTGACTAAATGTTCCTAAGGCAAGTTACTAAACAGAAAATTATAGAACCCCAAAAATAAAAATAACTTAAAAGAGTACTCGTTTGGTGATGTATAGGGGAATTTTATAACGACAATAAAACAGATAAGTTTTGACAGGGGTGAAAATTAAACTAGATCATAGAAAAAATTAATTAAGATAAGATAATTACCATACAATGGATACAAATCATAAGATGAAAACAGTTCAAAATTAGGTAATGCAAAATCAACATCTCGTGAAAGACTACGGTTAAGTTTGATACGGACAGAAGAAATCTAACCCCAAAAAGAAAACAATATTAACAAAGTAAAATTCATGGAACTCATCAAAGTAATTTCAAGGGAATTGCCATACGAAAGGAAGAAGTACTTTGGAATAATAGGCAGGAAAACCGAGATGTAACTGAAAAAAAAAAGGTAATGCTAGGTTCGAATAAAAAAAGACATAAATACGACTACCCACAGTCTAGTGAATGCCAAGTAAAACAACATAAATAGGGGTCAAACAGTAGTAATCAGTTGTAATTTAAAATCGAACTTTGTAGTGTAAGAATGTAGTTAAAATTCAGGAAGGTAAAATAACCAAGTTGGGAAGGAAATGAACAAGGAAGTGAAACTACAAGATTCGTAGTACAATCAGCCTCAAGAGCCTCGAATTCAGAAAAATAGATTCATATGCCTACTGCATTAGGAACGAGAAGTCGCTGACATCCCCCACTGTCGACAACTCGCTTTCACGTATTATACTGTAGGGTATTGTATACAAATGGGAGGATGTAATTTAGATATTTTTTTTTGCGCTTGATATCACCGCTCTCCATAAAGAGAGAGGATTGACGAAGGCTCGACATAGATATACTTGATAGAATTTACTGTAGAGTAGAACATATTAAAAAAAAATAGAGTTAAACTTCACACCTTCTTTAATGAGAACGATCCAAAATCAAATAATATAAATTAAATGCACAAAAAAAATCAATCCCTTTATTCTACACGTCAAATTTTATGGCAAGTAGGAGATAAGGCGCAAAACGCAAAAATCACTGAAGCTTCAATTTTTTCTTCCGCGCATCATTCTCCGCATGTCTTCAACTTTACCGATGGTTATATAATACTTTTAATCGGAGAGATGAGCCTGAAGCTTTGAGAGCAAATTTTCATTATTTGACTTAAGGTTAGTCAGGTTTAATCTTATATCTCCTCTACCAGTAGTTTTCCATCTGGTCCTTTTATTTTCTAAGAAGATTGGCAACTGCGCTGAAACTACATTTTCACGAGGCATGAAGATGGACAAGCTATCAAAAACTTTGATTGTTTATAATGCAGGATAAGTAGCAGATATGTCTATTCGAAGCCAATATGGCTAGTAACAGTTTCTAAACTGCACCTTAAGTTCTTAGTTAGCACTTATTATGATCAAGTCCTTGTATTACGACATCTTATTTGTCAATATCACCATATGGGTTAATGATTCATCCTGATGTTTCCATGGTTGAAATATACTCAAATCTGATTTTGAAGTCTGTTTAAGTGTTGAACGTAGGCCGCAACATCATCATTATGACAGAATACCTATGACAATTTACTTCACGTTTTTTAGGGGTAAAAATTTAGAAATTCGGTTCATTCAGTCGCTCTGAAATTAAAAAATGCTATTTTCAGACATTTTTGTCGCATTTAGCAATGCCTCTGGTGTTAAGGACATATAAGTAAGCAATCTAATTATTGACCGTCAAAATGATAGGATGTTTCGTCCCGATATCGGTGGTGGACTCTTCAGTGGGATCCACCGGTATTTTTCCCTGACATTCTTATTGCACTTTCCACAAATTTGGGCTTCTATTTAAGTCAGGTTTTTGCCGGAAAGTGGTAGTAAGATGTTAGTTCCACAATACTTTAAGGGCCATTTTTGCTCCATAGACATGAAATATGAACCATGATGTATCATAGATAAATGAAACTTTCTGAATTTTTTTTTGAAAGCTTAAATGGTTTTGTTTAGCTTTTCCTAATAGTAGATTTACATTACTTGCTATTCGTACTTAATGTTCCTTGCGACTTGTATGAATGTTGGTAATATATTCTTAGAAAAGGGTATAATTTTTTTATCTCTCTCTCTTTGTTGTAAAAAGAGCGGATGCCAATCAACTTAATTTTTTAATTTATGTATAACGAACGAATTTTTGACTGAATTAGATAAATTTATACATTTACTGTATGGGGACAGAAAAAAAAAAATTTCAGCCCTCTAAAAAACACAAAGTAAGTTCTTGCTGAGAAAATGCCATGTGACATCGATCCCTTTTGTAAACTTAATAATATACAAGTGATTTTATATTGAAAAACTTACCTTTTAAATAATAATTTAAAAAAAGGTTTCTAGTGATGAATTTAGGGGGTTGTTATCATCAACTAGAAATGTAATTCAGGGCGTAAAAAATACATGTCGAATGTTCTTAAATATACTACAACGTTTCACAGAATGGGCAGGATCAAAGATTGATTTTATAAACTTCTTGACAGAAAGTAATTTAATCCCTCGAGATTAATTTATGTTTTAGCCATACAATCCGATGAGGATGATGGTTTGTTCGTAATGAATTAACTTAAATATACTTACCATTTCTTTTCCGAAAAATCACAAGGGTAGTTAGCCACATGATAAGTTTTATCCTGAGAAAAAAACAGATACTCTTCTTTTCTCTTCATGTAAAGGGTGTTTTTCATAGAGGTATAGAACTTTAAGTTGGCAACACTTTTTTAACTGGAGGCCATTTTGTCAGCTGTCAAGTGATTTATGTTTAGTTTGGTTTGGCATGTCAACATGAATAGACTGACGCCTGAACAACGCTTCCAAATTGTGCAAATTTATGTTGAAAATCATGGTTCTGTTCGAAATATGTATCGCGCACTACGTCCATTTTACGGTCAACATAATCGTCCATCAGAGCAATTAATTCGATTAACTATGGAACGTTTTCGCACCACTTTTACTCTAAATGATAATACGCATCCACAGAGATGTCGTACAGTGCGTACAGAAGAAGTCATTGCTGCTATAGAGCGTAGCGTAGAGGAAGACCCGAATCAGTCTATCCGCCATCGTGCACAGCAATTGGATATGTGTCCATTCACTTTATGGAAGATTTTGCAGAAAGATCTTGGTTTGCGTTCTTACAAAATCCAACTCGTGCAAGAATTGAATCCACACGATCACCTAGCAAGGCGTAGATTCGGTGAATGGGTCCAAAACAAAATTGCCGTTGATCCCGATTTTCATAAGCGAATTTTGTTTAACGATGAAGCTCACTTTTGTTTGAATGGATACGTCAATAAATAAAACTCCCGTATTTGGAATGATCATAATCCTCAAGTGTATGTTGAGACACCGTTACATCCAGAAAACCTGACTGTTTGGTGCGCTTTATGGGCTGGTGGAATCATTGGTCCGTACTTTTTTAAAAACGATGCTGGTCAGAACGTTACAGTCAATGGTGACCGCTATGATTACTGACTTTTTCGTTCATCAATTGAACAACCATGATGTGCAGGAGCTGTGGTTTCAACAAAACGGCGCAACATGTCACACAGCTCGTGCCACAATTGATTTATTGAAGGAAACGTTTGGTAACCGCATAGTTTCACATTTCGGACCCGTGAATTGGCCTCCAAGATCGTGCGACTTAACGCCGCTAGACTATTTTCTGTGGGGATATGTGAAGTCGCTAGTCTACGCCGATAAGCGCGAAACGATTGATCACTTGGAGGACAACATTCGCCGCGTTATTGCCGATATACGGCCACAAATGTTGGAAACAGTCATCGAAAATTGGACCTCCAGATTAGACTACGTCCGAGCCAGCCGTGGCGGTCATATACCAGAAATCATATTTAAATTATAATGCCTGAAGGTTATCTTTCGAACAAAGTAAATTTCATGTCAATTTAAAAAATTCATCTTTGTTTTATTCCATTTAAACGATCTATACCTCTATAAAAAACACCCTTTATATTCAACGAGTCTTTGACCGAATTAGGTAAATTTCTATATTTATTGAATGAAAACAACGAAAATAATAACTTTAAAAAATACAAAGCAAGCCTTTACTAAGACAATGATATTTGTTAACCTCTTTTTATAAACTTAGTTGATATACAGGAAAAAATCTGCTTTTTAATAATTATTAAAAAAATTAGCTATGAATTTTGAGGGTAGTTATTACTCTTTAGAAATGCAATTCAGGTCTTAAAAAAATACCAATGGAATGTTTTTGGTATAGTCATACAATATATTACAGAAAGAGACAAATCGGTGACGGACTCCTGAGAATGTCCCCTTGTCGAAGACACACTGACAAACAAAATGAAACTTTGATTAATCAAAAATTTTCTCGTGAAAATTACGTCGATATACCCCAGTTTTTTTCTTAGAATTAAATTTTTATTGCGGAAATGTATCAAGCTAATTAAGTTTGCTTGTAGATAAATAAAAATTGTAGGTAAGATTTATATGTCCTCTTAAATGACTACTTAGGGAAAAGGTCCGTAAAATTTTTATAGATTTACGTTGAGCGTAAATATTCATAAAATAAAATAATAAAACCATATAACCATAAATTTAAATCGAAAAATCCGGCTATAAATTCAAATCGCGCAGGCGTCCGTCTTGAGTTAATATCTTTTTGCAAACTTCAATTCATACTGAATGCGGCGCGTTTACCGAATGAACGAGGTGACCGAAGCGCTTTTGGCTTAAACTTCGAGACACTGAACGTGTCTAAATTTGCGCGAAAAAGTTGCGAGAACTTTGAAACAATGTAGCTAAATTTTCAATGATGGTACGTTATTACAATTGAAGGAAATGTTAAGCAATTGGTAAGTAGAATATTTTCTTGATAATTTAGGAAAAATTAATCGTGTACAATTTTAATGTAAATTTATTTCACACAGATTTTGGTTCAAAATAATATTTTTTTTATCATATTAACTTAAATAATTGTTATATATCATTTAAGAATATTTAAAAATATTTTTCTGGTTTCAAAAGTTGTTTTTTTACATCTTGATTTATATTTTTTCCTTCAGTTTCTAAAATAGTTTTTTTACTTCCTTCTTTGGTTAAAAACAAAGAATAATACACGTGCGAAATTTTTATAATATTGTGAAAAGAAAGTAAATTCTTAATATACCCTGGCTAAATAAAAAAAAGTAGTTGATTATCGTACACCTTAAGATTATGTAGCGAATTTAAAGAAAATTAAGGCATCTAAATAATTAAATAAGAAAAATTAAAGATTTGTCTGTTATTTTGAAACTTTTGCTCAATAAATTTACCTTCTCCATCAGTATTATTTTTAAAGAATATATATATATATATATATATATATATATATATATATATATATATATATATATATATATATACAGTGCCTTCATTTCAAAACGAACCATCCTTAATAACTTTCTTAAATAGAAAAATTTAAAAAAAAGAAAAAACACGTCAATTTAGATATACAGGGGGAAGTTTAATTTTGCATTTGTTAAAAGTCTGTCAATCACCTCCTCAACTCCAGCTAACCTCACTTTGATATGTCAAATGGGAACCCCCACCTTGTGACACATCATTGTAAGCAGCATAAAATTGTCTATCCAACCGTATAAAAAAAAATTAAATCGGTTGACGTACAAGCGAATAGTGTGCAAAAATGTCTTGTAATAATGCATAATATATCGGCCTCGAACTTTGGTATGTCAAATGATTACCCTATAGTGTGATACATCATTTTAAAGGACGTACGATCTGCTATCCAACGATGTCAAAAAAAATTAAGTTAATAGACGTTATAGGCAATTAGGATGCAAAAATGTGTGTTAAATATAAGCAGTTTATTCAGTTTTATTCAGTTGAAGAAAATTATTTTATTAAATGTTCAAAATGTGCGCCGTTATTAGCGAGACAATAAAAAAGCCTATTTTGAAATTCCCCACGAACATTGGCAAGGGTTTCTCTGCTAATTCCTCTACATTCCCGAACAATTCGATCTTTTAAATCGTCAATATTTTCAGGTGGGGTTTTATAAACATTGCTTTTTAAATACCCCCAAAGAAAAAAGTCTAGAGGGGTTAGGTCTGGAGACCGTGCTGGCCATTCAATTGCACCACGTCTGCCAATCCACGTCCCTGGAAAATGTTCATCAAGCCACTCTCGAATTGCCAAAGCGTAATGCGGGGGAGCTCCATCTTGCTGGAAATGCAAATTATTTTCATTTAGTACCATAACAGCATTTTCATCCACTTGATTTTCTAAAGATTGCACAATGGCAGGGTATATTGTGTTTTCTAAAAGGTTTAAATAAATTTGCCCAGTTAAATTATCTTCCAAAAAAAATGGCCCGATGATTTCATTGCCATAAATTCCTGCCCACACGTTAATTTTTTCGGGATATTGAGTATGCCCTTCTCGGAAAAGGTGCGGATTTTCATTATCCCAGTATCTGCAGTTATGTCTGTTAACCAGTCCATTTAGAAAAAAAGTTGATTCATTACTAAAGCAGATATTCTTAGGTAAATGGGGGTCCTCGTCAATTCGTTGGCACATTAATTCGCAAAATTGAATTCTCCTATCAAAATCGTCTTCTCTGAGTTCTTGAAGAATTTGAATTTTGTAGGGAAAAAACTTATTTTGTTTTAAAACTTTATGCACAGAGCCAGCAGAAATGTTAGTTAAATCTGCGACGTTTGAAATGGATAAAGTTGGATCTATTGCAAACTGTCCTAGTACCTCGATTTGGCATGCTTCATCTACAACCCTTTTCTCAATATATTTTTTATTACAAACGGATCCCGTTTCTTCAAACTTTCGTACCAATTCGAGTACATATTTATGGCCCACGTTTTTGTCTTGATGCCTCCCCTTAAATGCTCTGGCGGTTCTACGAGCGCACCGATCTTCAGCTCCATAGAGAAAAATTATTTCTATTCTTTCGGCTAGCGTATATACCATTTATATTCACGTTTCAACTAGGCGTCACAATGACAATTTTAACAATAATAAACAACTGGTGTTTAAAGATCTTAAAAATTTTATTTATTGCAGTGATTTTTTGTACCTATCAGGTACCGCAAAAAATATCATTGAAATAAATACACTAGATTGATTAGACTGCAATGAATTTTGCGATGAATTTTAAAACAGGCTTAGTTTTTTTCTCGCAAATATTTTAACTGTTTATTATTTTAAAAAAATATTTATTTTAAATTTAAAATAATATTTTACTCTATGAAGTAGGCATTTGACATAATAAAGTTTAATGTGATAAGGTGTCTATTATTACCACACATCTTTTCTTACTATTCGCTTGTACATCAACAGATTTTGTTTTTTTTTTATTGGCTAAATAGGAGATAGTATGTCCTTTAAAATGATGTATCACACTATAGGGTAATCATTTGACATACTAAAGTTCGAGGCCGATATATTATGCATTATTACAAGACATTTTTGCACACTGTTCGCTTGTACGTCAACCGATTTAATTTTTTTTATACAGTTGGATAGACAATTTTATGCTGCTTACAATGATGTGTCACAAGGTGGGGGTTCCCATTTGACATATCAAAGTGAGGTTAGCTGGAGGTGAGGAGGTGATTGACAGACTTTTAACAAATGCAAAATTAAACTTCCCCCTGTATATCTAAATTGACGTGTTTTTTCTTTTTTTTTTTAATTTTTCTATTTAACAAAGTTATTAAGGATGGTTCGTTTTGAAATGAAGGCACTGTATATATATATATATATATATATATATATATATATATATATATATATATATTTATATATATACTCAATTTATCGGGTATCCCTAAAAAGTATATGCAAAAGGCTAGAGTAAATTTTTGAAGCTAATATATGAGATTCTAATTCAATTTACTTAGTCCAAAAGGTGATAGTTTCCGAAATGCAAGGTGTCAAAGTTTAAATTTTTTGAAACTTTTTGTAATATTTATCTTAATAATAGCTTAATTTGAACCAAATTTCGCATTTTCGGGTTCTTAGAATAAAAAATCAAGATCTAATTATGGATTCGAATGTACATTGTAGAGGGCGCAACCAGTAACACTCTGATAACTTTTTGTGCCTTGGTATATTAAATTTCTAATTAAAAATTCTTATTCCTTGACATAGTTTATTCAAAAAGGTTATACCTAGTACTGAAACTCGTTATAGCCCCCCTTCACACTTTATCCACGCTTAGACTTGATCCAAGAAATTTGGAATATGTTTAAGGGCCATTAGTTACAAAAGAGTGATGTCAAAATATTTAATATGATTAGCTTTTATCGATTAATTTGGATATTTATCATTTAATTTTTTTCAATATATTTCGGTATTTGATGAATATTTTTGAATAAAATGAAGTGGAAAATATTCGTCATGAAAGTCACAAATATTACGTGAATTTATGATCAAAGAGTTTGCAACCTCTATTTTATATTTAAAAAAAATAAATTTATTATAAAAATTTTTTAATAAAAATACCAGTAAGATTGTGTCAAACAAATATTTATTCTGTCATAGTAAACCAAAATCTTAAATTTCAGATTAATTTTAGGTGCCCCAAAACCTTCCAATATCGATATTTAAAGAACTTGATACGTAAACTTCTTAGCCGGATATATTTTATACTGCATATTGAGTGTGTATACGCTCCAAGAACCCCGCAATATCAATTTTAGACAGAATCGGAAAACGTAAAATTTTCAGTCCCTTATCAACCTAATAGTTGTAAAAAATTAACTTCAAATTCGTAATACACCACCTTGAAAATCCCCTTATACCTGAAAAAATGCGAATAAGATAAATTTTTTAACCCACCATATTGGATCCGCCATACTGAATTTCAAAAGGAAATTTTAATCTAATCTAAATCTAAATCTTTCAAAACCCCCTAGTACCAATTTTGGATAAAATATGGAAATTTTAAATTTCTAGACCTTCAGTTGCATCGGACATATTAGATTTTCTTAAAATAATTTTATATTCGTTCCACCTTTGAGCAAAATCGAAAAATGTGAAATTTTTAGTCCGCTATATTGTATTCGCCATATTGAATCCTGAAAAATATTTTTAAATTCATAATTTACCCTCAAAAATCCCCTATATTAGTTTTGGAAAAATCGAAAAATTTTCAGTTTTTCAAAAAATACTCTAAATTCGTAATTAACACTAACAAAAATCCCCCATACTCATTTTAGACAAAATCGAGAGATGTAGAATCTTTAATCCGCTATCTTGGATCTGCCATATTTATTTTTTTTAAATAATTTCAGATTTATAATGTGGGATTTCAAAAACTTCCCTATTTTAATTTTGAAAAAAAATTAAATTTTTATCCGCCATTTGAATTTTTTAAAAATAATTTCAGATTCGTTATGTGCGACTCTGAAAACTTCCTCGTATTAATATTGGCAAAAATCGGACAAAATTGATTTTTTTATCCGTCATATTGAATTTTTTGTAAACATTTTGCGTTCGTTATGTGCGAAACCAATTTTGGAGAATATTGGATAAAATTAAATTTTCTTGTCCGCCATATTGAATCCGCCGTATTGAATTTTTTTAAAATAATTTCAAATTTGTTATGTACGACCCCAAAAATTTTCCCATACTAATTTGGGAGAAAATCGGAAAAAATTTATTTTTTTGGCCGCCATATTGTCAGCGCCATCTTTGATTTTACTGCAACAATTGAGTCCAGAAAAACATGGGACCACCGCAGCAATTTCCAGAATATAACGTAAAAAATTGTGTTCAAATCCGCCGTTGCGGAGTAATCTGTGTACATATATAAAAAAAATACATAGTCGACGAATTGAGAACCTCCTTTTTTTAAAAGTCGAGTAATAAGTCCTGTATGGTTTAATAAGAAGAAAACATTTTTTTTAACATACTAATATTCACTTGTAAGGGATGAAAACTACCCCTAAAGTTGAACTAGACAATTTACTTTTTCATATGTACCAGCATTTAATGGATATTTTTTAATAAAATTTAGTTGAAAAATATTTTTCGTAAGAATCCTGAAATATAAAGTGTATTTATGACTGAAGGGGTTGCAACCCTTATTTAACACTGTAAAAAATACATTACTTTCATGATTTTTTTTTCATGAAAATGAGAGTATGAACTCAAAAATATTTAGAAAAGCATTTCCGTTTTTAATATTGAATAATAATGTATATTTGTTTTAGCATTTTTCAGTGAACCACTCCCTAATATCAGATAGTACCCCTTAATAGTAATGGATATTGTTAACGGAAATGTTTTTTATAATTTTTAAAGTTCATTCCGCGATACTTCTAAAAGAATATTCATAAAAAATGTAGTTTTCTAAAATATAAAATTAGGGTTGCAACACCTTAGGTCATAAATACATCTTATATCTTAGTCTTCTTACAACAAATATTTTAACATTTGGTTTTATTCAAAAATATCAATTAAATGATAAGATGTATTAAAATGAATTTTAAATTTTAGGGGTTATGTTATTTCCTTTTACAGTTATACATGATTTATTTTCTTTTTTTTATTAAAGAATTTTAATTCGAGATCGTGATGTATTAGGTATTCACTTTTGGGGATGACTTTTTATCCTTTTGGTACTATTATTGAAAAACAATTTTAATATGTTTGCATTTGTTATAAATTACATTCGCTTTACACTTTGGATGACTTCTAAGAAAAAAAAAATATTCATAAAAAATGTTGTTTTTTTTTAAATATATAATAGAGATTGCAACCCCTCTGGTCATAAATATATCTCATATTTGTGACTTTTTATGACAATATTTTCCAGTTAATTTTACTTAGAAATATTCATTAAATGCTAAGATATATTTAAAAACAAAAATTAAAGGTTGACTTTGGGGGTGAGTTTCACCTCTTAAAAGTGGCTGTCAGTCGATAAAAAAAATACATGTATATTATTTTTTCAAAATCATTGAGGTCGGATTGGGGAGGTTCCCTTGTTAAAGTTTCATTAAAAAAATAAAATTTTTCTGTTTAGGTTTCTTATTGACTTTGGTGTTATTCTTATTAATTTTTGCCAGTTAATTCGTACATTCATACATTATTATCATTGTTAGCTCGTTCCTAGACAAATTTTCATTGTTGTTAGCTTGCTGGCCCTTAAACACGCTCCAAATTTTTTGAAATAGTCCTAAGCCTGGATAAAGTGTGAAGGGTAACGACGAATCTCAGTAGGCAATAAAACATTTTAATTTGATTATCTTAGAAATGGCTGCTCAAAGTGACACTTACTAGGTATAACTTTTTTTAAATAAAAATTGTTGAGAAAGAAGAATTTTCAATTAGAAATTTGTAATACAGGGGCACAAAAAAGATATGAAGCTTTAGAAGTAGGTGAAGTGTTGTTGCTGGCGCTGTCTGAAATTTACATCGAAACTCTAATTAGATCTTGATTTTCTATCCAAAAAGATCCCCAGAATAGTAAATTTAGTACAAATCAAGCTCTTATTAAGATAAATAAAAGGTGTTTTTTTATAGAGGTATAGAACTTTTAAATGGAAAAAAAATAAAATAAAAGATGAATTTTTTAAATTGACATGAAATTTACTTTATTCGAAAGATAACCTTCTGGCATTATAATTTAAATATGACTTCTGGCATATAACCGCCACGGCTGGCTCGGACGCAGTCTAATCTGGAGGTCCAATTTTCGATGACTTTTTCCAACATTTGTGGCCGTATATCGGCAATAACGCGGCGAATGTTGTCCTCCAAGTGATCAATCGTTTCGGGCTTGTCGGCGTAGACTAGCGACTTCACATATCCCCACAGAAAATAGTCTAGCGGCGTTAAGTCGCACGATCTTGGAGGCCAATTCACGGGTCCGAAACGTGAAACTATACGGTTACCAAACGTTTCCTTCAATAAATCAATTGTGGCACTAGCTGTGTAACATGTTGCGCCGTCTTGTTCAAACCAAAGCTCATGCACATCATGGTTGTTGAATTGATGAACGAAAAAGTCAGTAATCATGGCTCTATAGTGGTCACCATTGACTGTAACGTTCTGACCAGCATCGTTTTTAAAGAAGTACGGACCAATGATTCCACCAGGCCATAAAGCATACCAAATAGTCAGTTTTTCTGGATGTAACGCTGTCTCAACATACACTTGAGGATTATCATCACTCCAAATGCGGCAGTTTTGTTTATTGACGTATCCATTCAAACAAAAGTGAGCTTCATCACTAAACAAAATTCGCTTATGAAAATCGGGATCAACGGCAATCTTGTTTTGGGCCCATTCACCGAATCTACGCCTTGCTAGGTGATCGTGTGGCTTCAATTCTTGCACGAGTTGGATTTTGTAAGCACGCAAATCAAGATCTTTCCGCAAAATCTTCCATAAAGTGAATGGACACATATCCAATTCCTGTGCATGATGGCGGATAGACTGATTCGGGTCTTCCTCTACGCTACGCTCTACAGCAGCAATAACTTTTTCTGTACGCACTGTACGACGTCTCTGTGGATGCGTATTATCTTTTAGAGTAAACGTGGTGCGAAAACATTCCATAGTTAATCGAATTAATTGCTCTGATGGACGATTATGTTGACCGTAAAATGGACGTAGTGCGCGATACGTATTTCGAACAGAACCATGATTTTCAAAATAAAATTGCACAATTTGGAAGCGTTGTTCAGGCGTTTGTCTATTCATGTTGAAATGCCAAACCAAACTAAACATAAATCACTTTACAGCTGACAAAATGGCCGCCAGTTAAAAAAGTGTTGCTAACTTAAAGTTTTATACCTCTATAAAAAACACCCTTTATTTACAAAAAAGTTGAAAAAATTAAAACTTTGACACCCTTGAACTTTCGGAAACAATCAAATTTTAGATTACGGCTCTATCCTCATATTTTAGCTCTAGGAATTTGGGGTAGCGTTTTGTACGGTCATTTTAGAGATACCCTGTAGAATTTCGTATTGCGTATCTTCCGCTTCACGTTTGTTTAGAGTCAAATTTTAATTCAAAAAAAATTTTTACCCGGGTATTTCTTGGGACAAAGTCTTAACATAGCCAGCTTTATCTTTTCTCCTTTGAGGAAGAAAGTAAGGATGATAAAGACATGAAATTATTAAAATTCCTGCTATATCAAAGCAAACGTTTATTCTCGCTTGTATGATTTTAGTTTAAAAGTTTATTGTTTAAAATTTTCTCACAAAATTGGATTATTTTTAGAGTTCTGTTTACTGAGGTGTATCAGGATTCAAAGGAGATATTTTAAGACTGTGATTTGAAGATCAAAATAAGAAAAAAAATATTATGGTTCAGTAAATGCTTTCATTATGAAATACAGCTACGCAGAAGCAGAAAAAAGAGAAAAATGTCTCTTTAAGTTTTTTGTCCGACGAAGCGTGACTATTTTCGAGTAATAAATTAAAACAATGTTTTTTTTTTACAAACGATATAAAATCGGACCTACATGTGATGCAAAAACCTATAATTTTAATTTATTATTCGAATATTTTTAACAAAAGTTGACCGAATGTGCAGGATAATCTCATTTTCGATACTTTTACTGGGTATAACTGTTATTATTAAAGACTAGCTCTTACTCGCCACTTCGTCCACATGCAATTTGAGAAATAAAAATTTGTTGAGTTATGAAAGCTATCCGTTTTTTTAAAGCAACCTGTACAACTTTTCACGACCTCATGTTGATGTCTGTAAAGTTTCGTTGAAATCGGTTCAGCTGTTTGAAGATTAGCCCATATAGACAGATAGATAGACAAAAATAAACCTATATCATTCCTGGCATTACAAGGATGGTTCGATAAGTTCTCGGTCTGATAAAGAAAACAAAAGATTTTTGAAAATGTTTTTATTTATTTGTCAACATAGTCCCCTTGTACTTCAATACATTTAGACCAATGGTGTTCTAACATTTTAATACCCGTAGTATAATGCGATTTGTCCAACTCTGCAAAATAAGCGGTTCTCGCTGCTGTAACCTCGTTATTTGAAGGGAATTTTCGTTAAAAGAGCCATTTTTTCAAGTTTGGGAAGAGAAAGTAATCACTGGGAGCCAAATCTGGCGAATATGGCGCATATGGAAGCACTTCGAAAAGTAGGTCATGGAGTTTTGCAGCAACAACCATAGATTTGTGTGCAGTGGCGTTATCCTGATGAAAGAGCACTTTTTTTGGCAAAATGTGGACCTTTAGCCTTAATCACACGCTGCAAACCATCCAGTGGTGAAGAGTAATACTCCCCGGTGATGGTCTTGCCTTGTTCTAAATAATCTGTAAGCACCACGCCATGTGAATCTATTGCCATGAATTTTCCTGCAGACGGGACCGTTTTTGCTTCTTTTTGGCGCACTTTCACCTGCCCCACCCACTGTTTAGACTGTTGCTTTGTCTTTGGCGTGTAATGGTGAATGCATGTTTCATCTACAGTTATAAAATGTTGAAGAAACTCAGCAGGATTGCATCTGAATTTTTGCCATGCCAAGAACATCATGTAAAATGTAGTGGACACAATCTATCGAGATGTTTGCGATACCAGCAAGCTTTCGTACTTTCAGTCAGCGGTCATGAAGGTGACATTGTGATTTTTTGTGACAATTTCGTCAGTTGTAGCGGTTTTAGGGCATCCCTAGCGCTTATCACCTTGAATTGATATACGACCACGATTAAATTCAGCAGCCTATTTTTTTACTGTCGAAAACGAAGGAGAATAATCCTTTAAGTAGAACCTAACTCATTTTTAATGTCCGTAGGAGTTAAGCCCTTTAAAACAAAGTACTTTATAACCGCTCGAACTTCAATTTTATCCATCTTTCACAAAATATCGAACCTTATGTGTTCAGTCGATCGCCATAAACAAGTAACGGAACGCAAACATCTGAAACTTCGCAGGGCGTCATCTCAAGGTTAATGCTTACAAAATATTATAGTTATTTGATCCTACTAGCGCCCTCTCTGTTTAAGATCGAGAACTTATCGAACCACCCTCGTATGTTTGGAAAATTTCTTCGAAATTCGATAGGCCGTTTCGATGATTAATCAGTTTCATCGATATCAATTCAGCCCTTTCAAAGATTAGTCTGTAAAGACAGAAAAAACAGCCTGTATTACTCCAGACAGCCTTCTTTTCATGTCTGTAAAATTTCATCAAAATTTGACCTGATGTTTCGAAGATTAGCCCGTATAGACAGAGAAACGAAGAGACAAAAAAAAAGCAGCTTATACCACTCCCGGCAACCTTTTTCTGTTCATAAAAAATCGATTCAGTCGTTTCTAAGATTAGCCTGTGCAGGCAGACAGACGGATAGACCGACAGAATAAAATTATTCTATATCACTTCCGACAACCTCTTTCGTCAGCATAATTAATTTTGGAGAAGTATTTGCTACTTCTATTAAGAACGAAATAGCAATATTTAGAAAAATTTGGCTCCTACATTAGGGTAACGGCACATCTTTGAGAAAAACTGATAAATTTTCCAGAAAACGGGATATAGGAACGTCTCACTGACCCTGCATATTTATAGATTATGGTGTGCATAAAATGGGAATAATTTAATTTATTAAACTCGACGATTACGACGAAAAATGTAGAATAGAGTTACCTGATTTTGGTGTAGACCAATCAAATCAAATAAAATAGAACACAAATGATGAATAATTTTGTTCTTTGATAATTCTACATGATTGCAAATTCTCAAAATGTCAAAATTAGAATTTTAAACAGGCATCTAACAAGAGATTTTTGAAACCACGATCCAAATTATTAGAAAAATATAAATCACGACATATTCGACAAAAAAATTTATCTACCCAAAAACTGCAACAAAAACAAGTAATTAATTGAACGACACGAATTTAGATACTAACAAGAAAATTCTGTAAAAGTGCAACTTTAGTTAAGACGATGCCAATAGATGGCGAAATGCATATAATCTCTTCCGAAATTTAAAATTTGAATAAATCATGCGCAAATGTAAAAAATACTGTTACAGCATTCTCTTCATCATATTTGGTGGAGCGTGGGTTCGGTGCAGTCGCAAATTTACTTTTCAAAAAAGGAACCGTCTTCAAATTAGTCAGAGTGGCAGTTGAGACTGTTGTCAAAATTGGCACCCGATATTAAAAAATTGTTAAAACTCCACCAACCTCGACAATCTCATTAATTTTTTAATTGCTAATTAATTTCTATGTGAATTTTCTAGTTAAAAATGAACAATTTTCTAATAAATTAGAAGGTAAGTAGGGTGCTGGCTTTTACTTGATGGAAATCCATATTCAAAAGACGAATATTTGTCAAATTCCCACTATATTTAATTAAAAAACTTGACACGTTTCTTTAATACTGCAGCTTCATCAGAAGTTCTATTTTAAATGGCAAAATATTTGGTTACTTGAAAAACTTATACCTAGATTTACAATAATGAATAAGTGAAATACCCTAATTTACATTTTATTACCTATTATTTAAATTACTGGGAAATCCACACTGGTTTTTGTTAAAAAATATTTAGCAGGGGTGAGGTGTTGATATCTGTTTGACCATTTAATAGATTACCTGTGTTCTTTATTCGATTTATTTCTATGGCTTCTAAAAAACTCAGTTTATAACCTTTCCTTTCTACATGGAGAATTTCAAAATTATCCTCTAATTGATGATTTTGTTCTATTAAATGATTTGCGTATGAAGAATTGTTTTTATTGTGTAAAAAATTATTTTTGTGTACCTAAATCCTTTTTTTAAACGATCTGCCTGTTTGGCCTATATATACTTTTGGGCAACTTCCGCATTTAAGTTTATAGACCCCAGACTTGTTATTTTTTTTGGTTTTGTTTTATTATTTTTTAAACGTTTACTTATTGAATTATTTGTTTTGAAAGCTACCCCAATATCTTTTTTATTTGGAAACCTTTTAATTTTAATTGATGGTTTACCAAAATATGTTAAAGCAGTAAAGTTGCGTTTTTTGTTTTCTTGTGCTATAGGATAAACTTCTTGTGTGGCTTTCTTTTTTAATTTTTTTGTTAAAATTGAATTGACCATAGATGGTAAGTAACCATTATTAACTGCAACTTGTTTAACCCAATTTAATTCTTTTTTAAATTCTCTTCAGATAAGGGAATGCTAATAATACGATGAATAAAACTATGGTAAGCCGCTAATTTATGTTGTTCTGGGTGAGATGAAGTTCTATGTATGGTTGTATGCGTCGTATGTGTGGGTTTGTGAAAAATTCCAAAAGAGTGTTTATTTAAAACTTTAGTAATGACTAGATCAAGAAAATTTATTGAGTTGTTTTTTTTTTCCATAGTAAATTGAATATTTTGGTGGATTGGGTTAATAAAATCTAAAGATTTATTAAGTTGTCTTTTAACAAAAACCAATGTGGATTTCCCAATAATTTAAATAATAGGTAATAAAATGTAATTTCGGGCATTGCACTTATTCATTATTGTAAATCTAGGTATAAGTTTTTCAAGTAATCAAATATTTTGTTATTTAAAATAGAACTTCTGATGAAGCTACAGTGTTAGTGAAATGCGTTAAGTTTTTTAGTTAAATATAGTGGAAATTTGACAAATATTCGTCTTTTATTCATCGTTAAACTAGAAGGTGTTTCAATTTTTTATATATTTTAATATAGCTTCTATGAGGGAGGAGGGGGGGCGGTGGGTTTATTTTTTCTTGCACAGGCGGACGGTGCTCCAGTAAAGTTGGGAATCTATATTTAAAAGTAAATGGAAAAAAGTTGTCTCTTATTACTGGCAGATATTGAGCACGCCTCTTTAGACAGGTTAAAATGATAAGAGATTAGGTAATGGTATCACCGTTATTTATTGTAAAAAAGTTCCCAACTTTACTTTTTTTATGTCCAGGAGATATTTATATATATCAAGCGAAAGTAACTGAAACAAATGATACATAAACCCATAAATTCAAATAAAGAAAGACAAAAGGATTTAAACGGATTAACTTAACGTATTTTACGAAACACGATTTACATTGAAAAGGCGAAAGAAGGAAAAATTACGTGAAAAGAAGTTTAGCATTTTGTGTACAACATTGTTCATTTTTAATTACGAGGGTTACTAAAAAAAAATCGCTTTTTAGCTGTGATAGAAACAACTAACGGTGACAAACTTTTCCTATTTGTGTTTGAAATTTTTGATTAATTGTTAAATGATGGTAACAAAATATATTTTGTAAAACTACAACATCATATTGCTCCCAGAATATCGAAAAAAGGAACATAAATTTTTGTAAGAAATCTCTATTATTATTATAGACAGAGACTTGCAATTTTCAGGAACCGTTGTTACTGTTTCTTAAACAGGTGATGCAATAAACAAAATTTTCTTAACCCTCCGTATTTTTAAAATACAGGGCGAGCTATTTACAAGCTCTTCTCGTATCTTACTTAATATATAAGTTAGTAAAGAGGTATAAACAGAATATTGTAGACGTTCTTACGTAAAATCTATTGGGGTAACTTGTTTTTTTTTTTCTAAAAGCATTGTGTTTATAGTTATAGACCAAAATTATGCTTCTTTATTATTCTGAAGCTCAATTTCAATTTTTTAAAATCTTTTCAAAATTGTATAATAGTTGATATTTGATTTCACTAAAAAATCTAAAATATAGATTTTTTTTTTAAAATTCAGACCTAAATTCGCAGCAGGCTAAGAAATTCAATATATATCTTATTAACAATAATACTGTAGGTACAATGTCTGGTTTCAAAGTTTCTGAGATCCTTTGTGATGTCACTTTAGAACGTTCGGCGACGTTGTCCGATTTCTGTAATTCATCTTTTCCTATATTACCACTACCCACCTTGAATGTTACGGACACTCATAGCTGTCTCTATTCTTTCTACCGACCTCCTCAAAACAATCATTTTTATAACTTCTACTCGTTTTTTGTTTCTCTCTGTAAGCCTTTAAACCTCTGTAAATTAAATATCTTTTTACACTCCATGAAAATTAGATAAAAAAGAGCTGTTTTGTTAACAAAAATGTAACATTGGTTTTTTTGCTGAAGTGTGTTCATTTCGGCATCCTATAAAACATATCTCGATGGTAACTCTGAAAGACCTGTGCAAAAAAAATGGCGGACCAAAAATGGTCACGATTTTCGTTTTTTTGAGTTTATCTCGAAAAGTAAAAGTTGCATCGAAAAATGTTTCAAATAATAGAAAATTAAAAAACCTATCGATCCATATAATATAAGTTATAGGTGGCGCCACTAGTTATCGAGATATATTTTTTTTTCGACAAAATTTATGGATTGTTTTTTTTAAAGATATTTATTTATTAACAAACTACCGATTTAAAATTTAACATAAATATAGGTATTATCATCTTAAAAAAGTATGTCAAACCCGCAATCTGTGAGTTTTTTATTTTCCGAGAAATTCGATGTCAAAGTTGAAAATTCAACCTCAATTTTCTGCTTTCCTAATTAAGATACAATGCTCAATTTTAATGGAAATTGTTTGTATTGTTCGATATTTTGAAGATCTATTAAAAAAAAATTTTTTTCAATCGTGGGCCGAGAAATTTTGCAAAAACCAATTTTTCCACCAAAAAAATTGCGATAACTTTTCACCGGATGGAGATAAAGATTTTTTGAATGCGTGCATTGGATTTAGATGTATCATTTCATATCAAAAAAAAATTATTAATTTTGGATGAAAAAAACTTTTTTTTTTAAAAATTCATAATGGCATGGTAAATGAATATTAAGGGCTCAATTTTGCAGAAGATGCTTTTTAATGCTTATGCTTTACCTGTGAATTTTTTGGATCCAAGAAATACACTTCCATACGATCTGTCAACCTTCGAAAATTGGGCCAAATCTAATCGAAAATAGCTCCTGCAGGCCACTGTGGGTGGGTTGCCATAGTTCAGGCGCATTATTCATCGGTGCTTTAAGGAAACTTATGCATCACAAATAATATTTATAATATTGATGCTGTTTTATTAATTTATATGATAGTAATTTGTTTAGTCATATTAATTATTTGTTTTATTAACAAAATTTTTACAAAAAATTATAGAGAAAATCATACTAATATTCAATTATATATTACATATACTGTTTTTTCGTTTATATTATTATTACCTAATAGTTTATTAACAAAATTGTTACGAAAATTTCTGAAATGTACAGATTTGTGTGAGCACTGTAATGGACAGTGCGATAATTGCTTTGAAAATTTTATTTCCTGCGATTTAGAAAACGGTGATGACAATTCATAGGAAATTAATATGTGTGAGAATGATTTTGTATGTATGTATTATATATTATTATTATATTTCTATATGATTTGCTGATAGAAAGTTTCGTAACAATTTTGTTAACAAATTATTAGGTAATAATAATATAAAGGGAAAAATAGTATAATATGTAATATATAATTGAATATTTGTTTGATATTCTCTATAATTTTTTGTAAAAATTTTGTTAATAAACTGTTATATGATAATAATAATATAAAGGAAAAAAAAACAGTAGAATATGTAATATATAATTGAATATTTGTTTGATTTTCTCTATAATTTTTTTGTAAAAATTTTGTTAATAAACAAATTAATAATTAAAATTACTAAGCAAATTGTTACTATCATATAAATGAATAAAACAACATCAATATTATAAATATTACTTGTGATGTATAAGTTTCCTTGAAGCGCCGATGAATAATGCGCCTGAACTATGGCAACCCGCCCACAGCGGCCTGCAGCAGCTATTTTCGATTAGATTCCATCCAATTTTCGAAAGTATCTCTTCTAATATGGTTACCGTTGATCTTTCTTGGAAAAAACCGTGCTATTTTGCGCAGATGTAAGTTTTAAAAGCATTAAACAACTCATCAGTTATTATCTATTCTAATATCTTTCCCATTATACACAGCAATGATATACCCTAATAGTTTTCAACATGATTATTATTTCATTATTAAAAGATTTATAGTACATGTGAGATAGATAAGGTTTAAGAGAAACATTTATTACATCCTTGCAGACAAATCATTTATTAGATGGGGAAAGGATAATCGAAAAAATACTAAATTTATGATAAACATTAAAATGTCCAGAAGTAGTTACAAATGGTGAATGCGCTAGGCAAGTTATTACAACACTTAATACACGCACAAATTGAAAAAAAAAAAAATAAAATTCCGATGAAATTTTCCTTTTTGGAGATTATTCTTCTTGTTAATATACATGCCATATCGTGCATATTTATAAAATACAATTTTTGGTAACAATGTATGCATCATTCTCTCATCTCCGAAAATATTATATCTCCAAATATTTGTAGAAATATTGTATTACTTATAATTTAAAAACTATTAAGTTTTCATATATGATTTATATAAAATAATTATTTTATTTTTATCTGTATTTTACGAATAAAATAATTTAAATCAAAATTTCGCAAAAATACTAAATATATGATAAACATAAAAATGTCCAGAAATAGTTAGAAATGGTGAATGCGCCAGGCAAGTTATTACAAAACTCTTAATACATGCATAAATTGAAAAAAAAAATAAAATTTGGATGAAATTTTCCTTTTTGGAGATTATTCTTCCAAGAGATACAAGACGACTCTTATCTCTGGTTCCTGGAATGTTTTTGGTAAATACTTAATAAAGAAATCTCTAGTTGGGTTAGCGGGAAATAAACTGTAATTTTCTTTTAACGACCCGAAAGAGAAATACGATTACTTATTAAATTAATTCTACGAGATTTTTTTACATCTTATGACAACTGTAAACTTTTCCCTATTTGATTCTTGTTATTTCACAGTCTGGCATTGAAAATGTCTGCAGGTTTAACATTTTGTTGACGTGTCTCGGAATTTAGATTTTATGTAAACAGTTGTCTTTTGTAAATTTTGTTCTCGATTTGTTACAGTTATTTACAGCCTATGTAGATGAACAGATATTAAGTAAAATAGCTTTGTCATTACAAACATTTTTTAAATCACAATTCGTTCTTTATTTGCATTTATAACATCATTCTCTAACTCGTAGAAAATATTCAGTACGTTTCTTTACTACGCTTTAAATAATATAGGATTAAGTGACAGTTTCCGCCGTCATACGCCATAAAGGAAATGTCTATAAATCTTGTACGTTTTTTTATGTCCGAGGGATATTTTATACATCAAGGCTACAACAAATGATATATCAACCATAAATCCACCTAAAAAAACTAAAATAAATTGCGAACTTTGTTGTCTTAGACCTAAAGTTACATTTTTTTTTTCAAAAAAGGTCTTCTTTATCGACCATTGTTAGTTTAATCCTGTTTGTAAAAACTAGAAGACCAATAAACCAAGCTATATATTTCCGGAAAGTTGCTATTTTTTTTTTAAATTATAAACAGGGAGTTTTCAGTACAGCAATATATGTTTGAATATGGAATAATTTATTACTACCAAAACAGTAGAAAGATTACGATTTTTTATTAAAATCTTGATGTTGAGTCTTTGGATAAATTAGAGTTGCAGTTGGTGATATTTTCCAACAGAATTGTTCATAATTAGTTAGTTAAAAACACTATTTTACAGTCAATTTGCGACTGTAATGTAAAAGGCAGTTTTTGGTTAATTTTTGATCTTTAAATGCGAAACTGGTGGTAAAAACTTAATAACACGTTAGATTTTTGAGTTATGATTTTTCAGCAAGAATGAGTATTTTAAGCGCTTATTTATAGATTTTTTTAAAATAAGTTCAAAAGCAGTTCTGCTCCATAATGGCAACAAAAGACCCTCTATTTCTCTTGCATATGCAGTTGACATGAAGGAAACATACGAAAGTAACTGACTTATTCTAAATGCAATAAGCTATAATATGGGCAAATATGGGGTGACTTAAAAGTCCTAAGATTATTACTAGGGCCTCAGGGTGGATTTACGAAGTATTGATGTTTTCTTTGTCTTTGAGACAGTAAAGCAACACAGTCATGACCTAGTAAAAGAATGGCTTCCGAGAGATCAATATATTCCAGGTCAAGCTAACGTAAAGAATATACCTCTTGTCTATCCCAAAAAAGTACTGACATCTTCATTATACATTAAACTGGGATTGATTGCATTATATACCTGAAACAATTTTTTTCTGAACTAATTTTTAAAAATTTGCCACCTGTGGACTTCGATGTCATACTGAAAAATATCGCCAGTCGAACGACATCTATGAATCACTGGAATAGTGCGAAATTTAAAAAAAAATCAAAATTTCAGTAAGAAATAAAGAAATGTATCTTCCGTATTTAAATAGTTGTTATATACTGGGTGTCCTAGACCACCCGTCCACCCCTTTTAAAATGTAGGGAAACGGGTTTTTTGGGAATTTCAAAATTTTGCACAACTATGTCGGGTACGCTCTTTCGATTGGTGTCAGTTATAATTTCGGGTTCCGACCGGAAGTGGGTTTTTCAGACTGGAAATTTGTTTTTTTAAATGGAACATATATATTTTTATAACGGAATCGGATTCTACGCCACAAAATATGAAACATTTGTTGGAAAATTTTTTTTCGAAAACGCCATTCTTGACCTCTAAATGACCTTTAAATTTAGGTTTTCTTCCTGTTTACATAAAATCTCTTATGTACTTGGCTAACCGAATTTTAAGAAAGACAGCTGTATTATCTAGCAGCTCTGCGTCATCTCAAAAGACAATAAATAAATGAAATATGTGTATATATATATATATATATATATATATATATATATATATATATATATATATATATGAATATATATATACACATATATATATATATATATATATATATATATATATATATATATATATATATATATATATATATATATATATATATATATATATATATACAAAGAACCATTTAAATATGCCAGATAGATTTCTTTATTTCTTACTGAAATTTTGATTTAAAGAAAATCAATTTTTAAACTTAAGCCGTTTTAAATACGTAAAAAATTTGATACTCTAATGAAATTGTTATTAAATATTTATCGAACATTTGTTGATTACTCAGTATTCGGACGCAGAGACGGATTAACAAATTATTTTGCGGAAACCTTTTGACCAATCGAGACTACTTTTTTGTTGAAATGCAAAATTCAGCCTGCCTAAAGGTCAGTTTAAAGTTGTTTGTCGTTTACTTAAAAAAAGTCTCTTTTTCTGGCTTGTTTGGCATCTTTTTCAATTTTGCAATGTAAATTCGCATATTTATAATAAATAGCATAAATCGAATGAAAGTTTTTCGACGAAAAATTATGTTCTATAAAATTCTGCTTTAGGATTGATATTTACGGAAAAATAACTAAGAAAATCATCTATTTTTGACACTTTTCCAGTGACCTCATGTTTTTCGTGTAGCTCATAGGTTAAATATCATTTCTAGAATTATTCCGAAGTGATTAATTTAGAAAGTTAAACTGTTTTTCATCAAGACCACTTCCAGATCTATTTTTGTTGAAGTAATTTAAAAAGTTACAAAATTTATTTGTAACGTCATATTTTCCTGTGCTATTATTTAGTAAAATGACATAGTTTTGTTGAGGTTATTATATTCATTTATCCACTGAAGATTCTTAATTTTTTTCCCGTTCCTTACAGTTTTATTTTTAACTCTTTTTTTCAGTAATTCCATTATCTTTATCAACCTAAAATAAATTATCCATTTGTACTTTATCTTCTTTATTTCAGCAACAAAACAAAGCATTATGTGTATGTCTGGCCGTCGCACTAATATTACTCCAGAGAGAACCTTTTGTTGTGTATCTTTACTTTTTGTATCACTACGTCATTTTTTATATACTCCGCAAAAAAAGTAAAGCATAACTTTATTTTCTAGAACAAGAGCAATCTAAGCAAAACAAATCCTTTTAAATAGTTTTACTATTTTCTTGAAATGAAATAGTTATTACTCAAAAATACTAATACAAAAGTTTTAGTATGAATAAAAATTTAATAGTCTATTTAAAAGATAATTTTATTTTCGAAAAAAAAAGTATTTTCAGTGCCAATTATATATCCGATATTGTCACCTTTGGTTCTTATGATAACCCGCATTCGATTTGTTATCGACTGATCTAACTATTAAACGTTTAAACTTCTTCTCCAAATTTAGAACAACCTTTGGGAATAGAGGTTGACCTGAAATTTACTGGAAAATATTGCACATGGTCGATGTGTGCTCCCTTGCAAATCATAATCTAGTGAGGCAAAAAGCAAGCTGAGCCTATTGGTTTTTCTGGTTTTAGCCAACAGAGGCGAATATTGAGCGAGTGTTCTCATTAATGGGAGCGTAGTGGACTAAGGAGAGAAATAGGCTGTCTATATTGTTACAAGTTTTGCTCTTCGCTGCCACCAATGTTATAACTTTGCTGGTTCTGCTTTTGCTTTATCACTGGTTTCAATGAATTCAAATAAATCTTCTATTATTACTTTTAATATTTTATTAAAATGTTCTTCTTCCTTACTAATTTAATGTCACTATTTTAGTTTTTTAATTTTACTTCTCCTCGTTTCTATGTTCATGTCCTAGTTATATTCTATTTCTGTATCTAAATAATTATTTTACAGTCATAGGCGTACTAACAAATATAACATATCTATTTATTTACATGATTACTGAAATGAAAAAGTGTGTATTTATGGGACGATGACAATATGAACAAAGCTAATGGTCTCTGTAAAAAGTTTTAGAGTTTCAGAGATTAAGGCATGCTTTTGTTGAGCCTATTAGAATATAAATTTACTTAAGATATAACTTCTTCTTAAAAGAGTATTAAATATTAGACTATAATTATCCATTAATCCATAAGAGTAACTTAAAAATATTTATATATAGTAATTTAATAATTAATAATTTGTAATAATAGTTTGTCTACATCAATATATTCTGTTAAGGTTCTACTTTATATACAGTTTAACTTAAAGAACATATCATGTGAAAAATGCCATGAAATGTTTATAAAGGAGCAGCAACTGCCAAACGAAACATCAAGCAATGAAATGTACGAAACTAAATTAATTAGTATACTAAATTAACCATTCACTCATTTTATTAACGTTTAATTAATTTATTTTTTCTTACTAGAATGATTATTAAATATTTTTTTATTACTTATATTTTCCTCTTTTGATTTCAAAAAAATACTGACAATTGCAGTTTTCTCCTATTTCTCTAACAAAGGTCTAAAATTGCAGACATGTCAGGAAAATTCCTGTCGTCTGGTAACCCTACCCTTCGTAAAATTTATGTAAACCTATTATAAACAATTAAAAAGTAAAAATTAACACTGATGGAAATTTAATAACAGAAATCCAGCTAATCTCATATGTAATGTGTTCTTCTAAAAACTACAAATAATTGTAATTATTAATACGATTATTAAAATTACACTGTTATATTAAAATTCTCGTCTTTGAACTCCTTAGCAATTCTTTACCAGGTAGAAGTGGTAAACTTTGGAAATAAAACTTCTTTTAAAGAGTTCTATATTACTGCAAAAGTAACCTGAATAATTTCAGAAACACTGTTTACCGACTCGGAATTCGCACTATTGCTTTCACATGCTGATTTCATCAGCTAAATATTACAATGTTATTTCCAACCTAGTAATACGGGTATAGCTGTACACATTTCCATATCGTGTTTCGTAATTATTGGCCCAACAACAGCGAAGAGCTCTTCAAATTCACCAATAGTAACAGGAAAATATTTTTAAAAAATCAGGATCATTTTCTCACATTTCTTGAATTAAATTATTAGTATTTCTAAGCATTTCTCCAATGTTTTCCTCCAATACAAACTGGATCCAGTAGCGACGACTTTGCTATTTTTTTTAATAAAGAATATATCAATATTCTCCTTACATTTTGTAACTTTTTTTTCTAGACTAAAATACAGCAATTAATGTTTTATTTTACTTCACTTTAATTTTTAGATAAAATATAAACAAAAATCCTGATAAAAGTTAGGTTGACAAAAAAAAACATACCCCTTATGACCGCCTAACGAAAGGTCCCGTGTGGACGATACATTTTTAACACAAATGCGCGTAATATGCCTACGCTAAAATTTTTCTTATCGTGTGAATTCACACTCAGCAATCTTTCAGTAAATCACTGACCATGTTTTAATATCCATGTTTTCACGATTTTATTTTGTAGTTAGCAAAAAAGCGACAAATCGCTACGTTATCTCTTCTTTCTTTTTTGTACTTATATTCAGAATATAGAGTCCAAATGTCATAAACTTATACACAGTTTCGTTAATAAAAAATAATATTTTATAATTTATGCGGTACTTTTTATGTGAGATCACAATTTTTTTCTTGGGTTTAATGAAGTTTCGTTTTGGACCAGCGTAATTTCAATTAAATACGTATACATAATAAAGTATAAAAAATTCTATATTATAAGGAAACATTACTTAATCTTATATTCTGTAAATAAAATCATGATTACAGCGTAATCTATATATAGCAAACGCAAATTGTCTCCTTTAATTCAAAGAGGCAAGTATCAGGTAGAATTTCAAATAAATTTTAACGTTTTATTCCTTGATATATCACTGAAGTGTGACATATTAAGGGCTCTAAAGCAAATTTGAAATAAATTATACCAAATTAAAATGAATTGTGATAAATAATACTCAGATTAAATTTAACTGCTTATAAGCATACGAAAAAAGTTGCGCAAAAAACGTATTTCATTTACAACTTATGTTCTTTGATCCCTTTCTGCGAAAAGTTAAAGACGACGCTTTGATGTTAACTGACACTCTGTATCTCTAGCTCGTTATTGCCTACCTTCCCCGAACTTTACTTGAGTTCTCATTACTGTTTAAACGGTCCTATTCATTGTTCTGGAGATTTCTTAAAGTGATTAACCAGCCTGTCACTTATACGTCTTTGCCTTCAAGACGTTATAACTTCAGCAAAACAAATTCCTAGAGGAATGTGTAAAACACTAAAAAGATATATATATATATATATATATATATATATATATATATATATATATATATATATATATGAAACAACTATTGAAAAAGTAAATTGACTATTGTTTCATATTGCGATTATATACTTACCCCTTTTTTGAAGTCGGCGCCTCAGTAGTTGTAGGAGCAATTTTAAAATTAATCTAGGTGAATCGATACTTCTTTTATATGGCTAATATACAGTGAAAAGCTACTTTCTAATGTTTAAGCCTCCATGAGAAAATTACCTTAAGAATAACCAGACACGATTCGACGCGAAGCAGCAAAGATGCCAATCAAATATTTCAGCAAAAAGGGAGGCTGTAAAAAAACTAAACGAGAATAACATCATCTTATTTTTCTCAGCTGACAAAGGAAATGCAACTGGATATTAACAAATATACTGAAAAAATAAACCAGATCCAGACTGTCTCCAGAAGAAAGAAAGCTGTTAAATCAAGCAGTTCCAAGATTCTATCTCTACGGACTGCCTAAAATACATAAAAAAATGTATCTCTACGTCTATCCGTCAGCGTAATAGACTCACCACCCTACCAAACAAATAAATATCTGGCCAAACTTTTACATCCGTTTAGAGAAAAAACTGAATCCTTTGTTCAAAACTCTGGATATTTTGTCCAAAGATTAGGAACCATCCAATTAAAACCCGGAGATAAATTGATTAGTTTGATGTAGACTCCCTGTATACAAAATGTTCCTATAAATGATTCATTTTCCGTAATATTGGACATATTACGAAATAACAACATGGACTCCACCCTACTAGAATTAATTAAATCATGTCTGATTTCCACTTATTTTACTTTTCAAAGAACTTTCTACGAGCAGACTTCCGGAGCGGCCATTGGGTCTCCACTTTCACCTTTGGTAGCGATCATCTTCGTGCTAGCTTTCGAAGAAAATGCCTTGTACTTCTGCTTCATTAAAGTCTAAATTTTGATGTGGATATCTAGATGATACTTTGTAGTTTGGGCGCATGGCACACGTAATCTCCATAATTTCCTAGGTCATCTAAACTAGCAACACCTTAGCATAAAATTTACTATGGAAACTGATCAGGAGGTGTCCTTCCCTTTCTCGATGAACTAGTACAAAGGAAAAATAATAACAAATTAGGACATTTTGTGTACAGAAAACCAACACATACATACCGATCTTTCAATGTAACGTCACAACATCATCCTTCTCAAAAACAATCCATTAACTATTTGATACATAGAGCTCTTTCAATACGTGACGAACAATCACTGAAATCGGAAACAGAAAAACTCACCAATGCTCTGACAGGCAACATATATTGCGCTGAAGATATTAAACGTTCTATTAATAAAAATAAAAATAGATGGCGCTTATATAATACCTTGCTTTTGTAGTATATATCCACTGGGCTTAAAAAACATGAAAGATGTATTAAAAAGAAACAAATTGTTTAATCTGCAGTAGCTGAACACCAGGATTGCTCAGGTCACACCTTTATTGTAAAAGTAGCTAAGGTGCTAGCATCATTGTCTGGTTTCTTTAAACGTGAAATTAAAAATCAATTGAAATTTGTGAACATTCAAGTAATACTAATAGAGATACATGTTACAGTCTACATCACGCGCGAATATCGATTGCAACGTTAGATCACGATTTGTTGAGCACCAGTCGTGTACAGGGGCGGATCCAGCCTCTCTCATTGGGGGGCGGGGGGCGGTGATATCACAAAAGTACAGTATGGCAACATTCCCATTTCTAATGTAAAAGACAGGATCGGGTCTATTTTTCTGAATTTCAAGCTCTTGGAGAGGTGGGGGGCGATCACAAGAAAAAGGAGTTGTCAATAAGGGGGGAGGCTGCGAGCAGCATACACATTCCTAGTATAGGAGGCAGAATCGGATCTATTTTCCTGAACTCAAAGCTCTTGGGAAGGGAGGGGCGATCGCAAGCATACACATTCATATACTCTATTCAAGAACTAAAGAGAGTAATAAAACTGTTACCAAGACCTCCAACGTACCTGCTCCAGTGCCGCAGGTAACTGAAGACTGCTGTAAATCTAATTATATTTGAATATTATAAGCTTTTATAAATCTACTGCACCAATAAAATTTATGATAGTACAATTGACTTTCTGTCAGTGAGAAAAGTACACCTTACAATGTGTCCTTAGTGACTTATCTTGTTTGTGCTTGTTTTTATATATTATTTGAGATTAGTGAGATACCCCTATATTTACTCCAAAATCGTTATACCTGGGCATTTTTTCCTCAACGAAAAACTTATATGTTTATAATGCCTTAAGATATCAATATCTAGATAATAATGTTAAAGCTCTGTTGAGAAGTGTTCCAACATGACAGGAGTTAGTTGGAAAATCCACTATGTACCGAATACTAAAGGAGAAGAAAATGACTGGAATTATTAGTACTCCCAAGCCACATTCGATCACAGGCAGACGAAAAACCTCGTTGGAAGTAGAAATGTAAACTGCAATAACAGGAGTTGTATATACATTGTATTATGAGAAGCAAATCCCAACCGTCGACAAAATTCTAATTAAAATCAATGAATGTCGGGATTTTCCTGAAATTAAAAAAACTGAGCTCTGGAAATTGCTCAGAGAACTTAATTTTTGCTGGGAAAAACCAGATAGGAAATCTGTTCTCATAGATCGTCCGGAAAATGTCCGTTGGAGAAGGAAATATCTCTCTCAAGTAAAAGGTAGAGTTGCTGGAAATAACACAACTTATAAAATTAGTAATTTAGCTGAAATTTTGAAAGATTTTTTTGAATAAAGCTACTGCAGAAAATTGGGGAAAATCCATATAATTAAAGAATAAAAGAAAATGTGGAAACTCGATCTCATGATCGGTGAGATAGAGGAACCAATTATAATTAATTTGAGCCTAATGTTTACCAGCGTAAACACAATTTTTTATTTACATTTTCTGTAACATCCCATTTTAGTGTTTAATTGTAATTCTGCAGATGATTTAAGAAATAAATAAACTGAAATGTCAAATGGCATAAAAATGTTTTTAATTAATAATAAAATGACCGATAACCCCAAAAAAATTTTAATATTATATAGATGAATTTATTTTTTTATATATATGCTTAACTTCTTGTATTTTTGACAATGGGTATTTTGTAAGTATTTAAATTATAATTTAGAATTTTTTGAGGGAAAAAGGCTACGTTTTAGTCTGAATGAGCCTAAAACGGTTTCTATGCCAAAATTAAAAATAATAAAATTTCAGTTGTGATTTGTGTTAAATATGTCAAAATTATCTATATTTTCTAATGTATGCGAATTATTAAGAAATCATAAGAAATAAAATAGTATTATGAAAACTTTTTATTTTAAGTTTATTACCGAAATAATATTCTATGCCATAAATATTTAGTGATAAAATAAACCTCCTTCTGACGCCTATGACAAGAATTAAAATATTTTTTAACACTTCACACATCCAAATATCAATTGTTATCTACCTCAAATATATTGTAGACCGGTACTTTTGATTATAAAATTTCAAACCCATTCCTACGAAAAATATATGTGTCTAACAGATTTTGCCAAAGACACCGGACTAAAGAACACAGGTAGTATGCTAAGAAAAAAAAGCGTTAAAAAATGATTTATTATTCGCTCTAGTTCTTGAATAAACTATAGTACAAGAGGAAAAATCGGGTCTATTTTCCTGAACTCAAAGCTCTTGGGGGGGGGGGGATCGCCCCCCGCTCCTCCCTTGGATCGGCGCTTGGTCGTGTATAAATATCGCGTTTTTGTTCCTCGATAATTCAGTGTTCCAATCTCGTGGAGTAAAGATCCCTGAAGATGCCTCGTGCAATCGTAGGCGAAACATCGGATAATAAATCAAATTTATCACGGTCTAAACCCAAGAATCATCATTTTCAACTTGCCCAAAGCGGTAAAAGCTTTTGTTCTTTATCTTTATAGCTTTTAATTTATGTTTTATTACCTTGTGCTTTAGTTAATAGTTTCTTTGTGTAGCTTGCTCGAGTAAGCTCAAAAGTACTTAAACTTTACTCTTGGAAGGCTCTCTAGTATCTCCTTAGAACCTCTTGGGCCTTTGTATTGCTTATAGACACTTTTATTAGGTTTCTGCGGATAAGTATAGTCCGATTGCTGGTCTAATTTTGTCGGTCTGTGTACATCATGATATATAACTGATAAAGATAAGTTTAAATTTAAAATTCAAACCTTTTACTATTTACTAGATTATTTTATATGCCACTTTACAGTTCTGCTGTATGACACCTTCCGGCTCCTTTTTGAGATAATCGGATAAAGCCCTAAAGGATAGAGATCCTATTGATAAAGTTACCTGATCAAATGAGATAGATTAATAACCTGTCTTTCCTCATAATTTATTTTTAAATAATTAGAATATAAAATTATTTTCCAGTATCTTTCTAACTTCACTCTTAATACCTAGGTTCATGTGCTTTTTTTGCTGTTTCTATAGCTTTCAATAGGCTATTATTTATTGTCTCTCGGTTCACTTCTTAACGTTTCATTTTTTCAAATTTCTGTAAATAGCATCTTCATAAGCCGTGATGTTGTCTATATTGGATCATATTGATCGGTGTTTTTTATTTGCCATTTGTGTTCTTTCTATCTTAAGATCTTATATTTAATCATTCTATGGTCATTTTCTATTGAACGTTGATTTAAGACAGACATATCGTGCACCATATTTTTATTGTTAGTAGCAGTAACGTCCAAGATTACTTAAATATAATTAATACTACTTTCCTGCTGACAGTTAAATTTGAAAATATTGATTTTTTTTCTTTCTGTTCTTTGCCAAAGGTCTAATATCTAAAAATTTTATGAAAATCTGTTCACTAATGGAGCAAATATGACGAATGTATATTATGAATGAAGCAATTTTCCTCTCGCTCGAGACCGTGTAGTGAAATCAGACGTATGCGAACGCCGAAGTTTACCCTTATTATTTCAGCTCGGCAGGCCGTAATATATTTGCGATTGCCATTAAAGTAAATATCGTAACAATCTATCATAACTCCACTGACGTGGAGGTTATGGGGAGAAGTAATTGCTAAAAAAGCTTATAATATTTTGTAACAAATTCGACGCAGGCGAAGGTATAACTGCGATACTTCTCAGGGTTAAATATTCTTGGTAGAGCATGTCTACAAATTTATTTTATTTTATTTATTTACACTGCCCTACAGGACCAGAGTCCCCATTGTTAGACAGGAAAATGAACAGAGTTACATAAATCCTAAAGTTATATATATACATATATATATATATATATATATATATATATATATATATATATATATATATATATATATATATATATATATATATATAATACAGACAGTACAATAAGTATAATATAGTCTATAAATCAATCACAGATAATTGTAAATAAATGATTTGACAATAGAATAATTGCAGTAAAATGTATCAAATTTGTCCTTTAGGCGATCATAATAGGAACACATCGAGTATAACGGGGAGTCCTTGTTTCGGCAAATAGAAAACTACTGGAGATCTGGAACATAAAAATGAACTCTCGCGAGCAAATCAGTTGCCGAAATCTTATTATTAATCAGTTTATACAAAAAAAGTACGCGAGCTCCGTTATTGCGTTTCTTCAGAGTTGTGAAATTAAATTTTGTCAATAGACTTTTGCGCAGGCCTATGCAACCTTGATTGAAATAATCGCAGCTGTCAATACACAGGAATATCTGAACAATCAGAAAGTTCAAGTAAAATTGTCAATTTATTTAATCAATCATGTCGTTACATTCTAGCTCAAAGATGGCAACTCTTTTTCCCCTTTGTCGAAGCCGCGTTTGTTATGTCGTAGTTAGGAAAGTTTTATTGTCTTTTTTCTGGAATCTATTTATGTTGTGACAAGAAAATATGGTAGAAACTGCTAATAAGATATTTTAATTCCGTTTTGGTAAGTAAGAATTATTTATTTTGTGTATTTGTGTACCACTTTTCCTCCATTACGCTATATAATTAATTCAGCTTTATTTTTTATCTATTTTAGTTATTTATATATTGACTTTTGTACCCGATTTGTAAAATTTGTTCATTTTGTTAACATATAAGATGATTCTGTCCAATTTTTCTTTTGTTTCATGTTAAATGTCGACTGAAGTCCACCATGATCTAAGGACCTGCTCCTGAATAAGTCCTCCACCAAATGAAGATCTTTACCTGTACCTTGATTGCGACATCCACTATGACTTTACATTTGTGCGGTGCCAAAGAATTCAAGTTTCTTTTTGTTTTTAACCATATTTTATTTTTTCTATATAGTTATTCAAAATATATTTTATATTATTATTATTATGTTGTTATATTGAAAAATACTTTTGCTAAAGGCGACTTGAAATTACAAATATGTTTTTAAAGATTTTTTTTTTCATTTTGCTAAATACATATGCTTTTAAATGTAGAGATTTGACACAATTAGAGCAAAGTTGTGAAAATTAGTCGCTTTGCTCTGGCCTTTTTGAGTTTCTGTATTTAGGATCAACGGTAAATATAATATGTGTATTAAGCCGCAGACCTTATATAATTATTCTGTTTTTTCTCTTTAATATGAAACATATGTCTCTTAAAATTTATATTTTTGTTTTCTGTTATTATTTATAAGTAACCTAAAAAGCTTATATTAATTATATATATTCGTTGTTTTTTTGGAAACAATTATTTTTTGTGCAATATATATTTTTGAAAATATTGTTTAATTTTGCTGTATTTATATATGATTTTAAATGTGGACATTTGGGGAATTTAGGACAAAGTTGTAAAATACTTGGCTATGCTCTGACTGTATTTATGACTCGACACTTGATATAATGTGATTTTTTTATTTAAATGAATTAATTTTTTGTAAGATAGCAAGACATTAACATTTATTATTTTTTTTAAGTTATTAAGAAAACCTAATATGTTCTTTTTTGCCTTATGTCTTCATCAAAACTAGATTGAAATTATTATTTCTTTGTTGACATACTAACATCGTTATAAAGAATATTTTGTAATTATATATAGATATATTTTGAATATGTAACAAAACATACTTGTTGAAATTTATAGAACCCGCCTACTGAGTTGTTTCGGCTGTATATTTTTTTGTTCTTGTCTGTTTCTCAATAAATTTTATAAAACATACCCTAACTTTTACAAAAATATGACGGTATAATAATCTTTGCACTTTCAAATTATCAATTTCAACATTTAAATAGTTTTAATATAACGAAATAAAAATATATGAAATCAAGAACAGTTCAAAAGACAATTTTTTTAAATGTACATAGCAAAAATATTTTGTTTATAATAATTGAAATGTTAATTTTTGCAAGTTTTGGCCAATTCATCAGGATTGTTGTTTATAAATATTCATAAAATATAAATCTAATAAAAAACTATTTTGTGTTATTTTCCCGAATATGTTATTTTTTATGTGATATATTAATATTTTGGCATTTTATGCTTTTGTTGTATTTATTTCTGTTAACAAACTTTTCTAATACGACAAAAGTAAAAACGTCAATATATTAAATAAATAATAATTTCCCTCGTGCGCATTAGTTATAGCACCACCGTTGGGGCCGACACCATCGATTTTTACGTCATAGCCGTTTCCACCATTTAGCACGTACACAATGTTTCTTATCTTTCGTGTTTTGTGCTTTCGCGTAGTATAGTAGACAGTGGATAAAATTCATCCAATTTAAAAGTTAAGAATCTTAAAAAACGATATCGAAATTTTTCTAATTTATCAGAATGTGCATGGTAATACGGATGCCAGATAACTGAGGCATATTCCAATCTACTTCGTACATTCGTGATTTGATCTGACTAGAAAGTCCAGAGTTCGATAAGATCTCTATACTGAATCATTAATACGGTTGATAAATGTGAGTCTGCAGTCAAACGTGACTCACAAGTCTTTATTGCAGTTAACTCGCCCTAGGAAAGCACCGTTGATCCCATAATCATGCAGCAGAGACATTCTACTTCTTGAGAATGATGTTTTTTAGACACCAAATATTTAATTTCATGAAATCCAGTTCAAGGCTCGCCAGGATTCCATATGTCCCGGAATATTTTTAAATCGTCTACATAAAGTAGGCAGCTGTTATTCAAACTATTCGTTAATAAAAACGTTAAAGCGTAAGAGATCCAGTACAGATCCTTGAGGAACACCCGACATTACTATAAAATTACTAGTTCTATGACCACGGTATTCAACATAGTGAGAGCGGTTCAATAGATAACTTTCGAAAAACCTAATGAGATTGTCATTAATACCAAAGTCCGACAATTCGGAAAGTAAAACACCATGATCAAGTCGATCAAACGCATTGGAAAAATTTATGTAAACGACATCGACCTAAGTGCGAGAGTCAATACACTTTGAGACATACAGAGCAATAGTACAAAGATTGATCACTGTTGCCTTTCCAGCAGCAAAACCATGCTGCTGATCGATCAGAAGAGGCACTATGTAAAAGGATATTTGTTCCTGAAGAACCCGTTTTATTATCTTTGCAAAATTATACAATACGCTATGGGGCGATAATTTTCGACCCTAGTTCTACGATAGATCAAGAAAAATACATTTCTGAATGCACAAATTAAAAATTATAGACAATGATTCAGAAAACGCCCAAGCACAGTCCCTTACGACCAATGAAGGAATGGAATCAGTACCCTCTGTGAATTTGGTCTTCAATTTTTTACAGGTTTTTTCAACGTCTATAGGCATTATTTTAACCATGCATGCAACCATGACTAGAAGTAGGTACATAAGGAGTAGGAAAAATAAAGAACTCTTCGAATAATTTCGTAAATGAATTTACGAAGTCAGTGTGATTAGTTACTTCCTGACGTTGATAAGATATTGCAGGTGGCAGAGTATTATTAGACCTCGTAAGATTGATGTAGGACCAGAACGATTGCAAGATAAGTACGGTATAATGTATGGATAAGATTTGTTACAACTCTCCTAGCATTCCTGAAAGATAAATAATCGCAAGACTCATTAGATCTTTTATATTTCCGACATAGTAACTCTTTATTTTTTAATAAGCGAATTACCTCTTTGGTGAATCAAGGTGGGTACTTACTATGCCTGAATAGGGTCTTTGATATCTTCTCATTAAGAATTACATCTATATGTTGATAAAATGCCGCCCTCATGCAAAAAAGACCAGTCATTGTCGAGCAGAAGCTGGTACATCCTAAGAAAATCAGCCTTTATAAATTTATATGGGTACCGTTCTTTCAATTTAAATTTGTTTTGTTTGCACGTTCAATAAGGGCATGTTATCAACAATGGAGGATGATGCACATCAACAGATAACATTGTCGAATCAGATTCAATAACCCTGCAAGAAATCAGTGGTCCAAACACCAAGTCAAGAAGCCGATTGTTGTGATTTTTTACATTATTGAACTGATGTAAGTTTAAAAAGTTAACAAAATTATTAATGGCATGTAGTTTTGGACTGTCCGTTGCACAACTGATGTTCGCAGACGTATATTCGGGAATATTTAAATCACCCAAAAACAACATACTCGAGCCACCATTCAAATCCGACAAGGCGTTAAGATTTACGAATAAATCATCATCAGCCGTGAAACTGGGTGGTATAGATAAATAGATAGATAGATAAATTTATTTCATTACATTTTGTACAGAAAAATACAATTGCAATATGTCACAAATAAAAAAAAAAGATAAGATTAAAACTATCTGTAAATTACATTAAACAAGTCCTAACAATAAGCTCTAGAAGAAGTCTCCATGTACTCATCCACCGAATAGAATGCATGCTCTAACAAAAATTCCTTTAATTTAATTTTAAATCTCATAAAGTCTAAATCTTTAAATGTTTCAGGCAACGTGTTGTACAATGACACATTCAGTTTATTTTTCTCAGATCTCTCCAGTCTATACCTCGAAGGCCTAATTAAATTAGCTGATCTAGTGCTATAAGAGTGAAAGTGGGAATTTTGGTGGAATTTTCCACGGTTTTTATGAATCTCCAGTAGTTGGTATAAGATAAATAAACTAGGCAACGTTAATACCCGCAATGTTGTAAAGTGTGGCCTACATTGGTCCCTATAGCCGATACCAGAGACAAATCGAATAGCCTTCTTCTGCATTCTAAAGATTTGAATCGCGCCAACACAGCAACCCCAAAGGTGAACACCGTACGAAATATGAGAATGCAACAAGGAATAATAAACAGAGAGAAGGGTGTCACAGTGAAGAGACCCACGAAGTTGCCTGAGAACAAAAATAGAGGATGCCAACTTATTCCTCAATAATGCAATGTGAGAATTCCAGTTCAAACCATCGTCCAAACTGATACCCAACAATGTCACCGAAGAACCATCAACCACTCCACGTCCATTCATGAAAAACAAATTCTGTGTTTTTTCTTCATTCAATTTAAGGGAATTATTAGCAAACCAACATCTTGCACGCTCTCCCAAAACAGACATTTCATTCATTAAACATTCTGGGTCTCTACTTTTACAAATTAGCACCGTGTCGTCAGCGTAACATATACACAGACCTGGTGACAAATACCTTCTATTTGACAGGAAAGTGTCGAAAAGTTCCGGCGAAAACCAAACTGTGAAGGATGCAAAAAATTGTGATGTTCAAAATAATGAGTCAAACTTTTTTCCAGTATTACCTCAAATACTTTCCCTAATAACGGAATCAAAGATATAGGTCTACAATTTTCCATGGAATCGACATTCTCTTTTTTAAACAAAGGAAGAGTCCTTACTATCTTTAGACAATCCGGAAAATTACCCTGAGCCAGACTACAATTAAAAAATGCTTCAAAGGTTTGACCAAATAGACACTAATCTCCTTCAGAATAGCGCTACTCATATCATATATGTCAAAAGAGTTCGACCTTTTGAAAGCATGTATAGCACGCCAAACATCACACTCCGTAACGAGCAAATAGGCAAAAGAATGCACCGAATTTGGGATCGACGAAACCATAGTATTTTGTATTTCTGTGTCAGTCTGTAGATCCTTTATAGTGTCGGATACTATTTTACTAAAGAACTCACCAAAGTTCCCAGCGCTGAGCGATGAACTAGAAATATTATGTGAAGATCGATTTCTCTCATAGTTAATAACTCTCCAAACATCCCTTGCTTTATTTTGCGAATTTTCCAGAAAACTCCCAAATGCATCCTTCATTGTAGAAGCAACTTTCTGTCTGTACTTTTTATTCATAAGTTTATACAAATCCCGGAATTCCATGCTCCCGTCGCCCAAATATAAATAACAATTACAGAAAAAGTGCAAAATTAGTTTTTATATATAATCCTAAAATATCAATATCGGGAAAGTTGTCTGAGATTAAATTAGTATCGATTATAGTGGCTGAGAAATTTATTTGTTTTTTCGCATGGTAAGAATAGGTTTCAAGTTTATAAATATTTGTCAAAGCCTGCACGTGGACCCTTTTTTTGATGACAAAATTTGCCTTTGTAATAAAAAAAATAAATCCAGTCCTTACAACTTTATGGAAAGGATAAGAGAATTATAATTTTGGGGATAATATTGATCAAGCAATAAAAGAGGCTTTTCCCAACTCTATGTCTTATAAAGGTATTAGACGATTATTTTTTATCACACATATATTTTTACTACCCAGTTGAGATAAAAATCATGGATAAAAGTAACCCGACAAACACACATGTAAACTGTCGGAAAAAAGAATAGAAATTTAAAAGAAGAAATGGTAACACTTGTATAAGAATCATTTTTGGCAGTGTTAAATATAGAGATTACTAATAAGTATGTTTATAGAGTATTCTTGTAGTACTATTGTTTATCCAAAACGTGTCAGATAAGTTATAGTAGACATAGTCAAACACCTTAGCTTATAAGTTAATAATAATTACGGTACACGGTGTTCAAGTTGAAATTTTGTTTTTGACTTTTTTAGCACCTTCATAAATTCGGCGTTTGAAACGAATTGGGAACTAGAGAGGCGCTTTTTGGTGTCCATGTATTAATAAAAAAATATCGTGACGTCATTCACAATGTATTCCTTTGTTTAACTTACTCTGAAAAAGCCTTTGACAAAGTACGTTGTGAAAAATTGTTACAAATATTAAAAACGATCGATATAGATGACAATGGTAGTCGTGTCATCGGCAACTTATACAGATACCAGACACAGTTGCAGTGCGACTGGAACATTAATTACACAGATTTACAAAAAAAAAGTGGATGCCTATTTGACCAGACCATTTTATTCTTATGTAACTAGACTCTCTGAATCCAAATCTAAGGTGCGATAAGCTCTATCACGTCAGGTTCAACGTCATTTCAAGGTGAAATGTAATAAAATTGATTAAATAAATCTGAAGAAGTAGATACGTACGTTTCTGAGGTTGCTAAGCCTAAATTCGCGGTTTCCCCAAGGGCAGCCAGAGGCCATTTCAGGATCATTTCAAGGTCAAATTTGAGAAAAATCTTATAAATAGATCTGTAAAAGAAGATATATAGACTCTTGGGGGTGTTGAATCTGAATTCGTGGTTTATTTAATACCTCAAGGTGAACCAGAGGTCATTTCAAGGTCAAATTGAAAAAAATCTACTAAATAAGTCTGTAAAGAAGAGAACACAAGCCCAGCTAGATCGATATCCATTACACAGCAGACAGGTAAGAGGATCGAGTTTTTGAGTCGAAACTCAAGCTCCCAAAACCACGACTCCATGCAGACACGGAACGGAGCGAGTTTTCAAGGCGAAATCGAAGTTTCTAAAACCACATACCCCTTGCGCAGCTAGATCGATATCTGTTACATCACAGCCTGGCTAGCGAAGCGAGTTTTTATAAGTGTATATTACAAACCCCAAACTCATGCTTTTAGATATTTATTTAGTAGATTTTTTCAATTTGACCTTGAAATTACTTTGAAATGGTTTCTGGTAGTAAACAAATCACGAATTCAGACTCAGCGTCCTCAAAAGTCTACCTGTCTTTTTTTACACATCCATTTAGTAGACTTTTCTAAATTTGACCTTGAAATTGCGCTTAAATGACCTCTGGCTGACCTTGGAGGATTGAACAAACCATGAGTTTAGAGTCAGCGACCCCAAAAACCTACATATTTTCTTTTTTAGATTTATTTAGTGGATTTTTCTCAATTTGACTTTGAAAGTACCCTGAAATGACCTCTGGCTGACCTTTGGGGATTAAACAAACTACAAATTCAGATTCAGCGACCCCAAAAACCTACTTTTCTTTTTTCAAATTTATTTAGTGGATTTTTGTCAATTTGACTTTGTAATGACCCTAAAATAACCTTTGGTTGACCTTAGAGGATTAAACAAACCACGAATTCGAATTCAGCGATCTCAAAAACGTACGATCTACTTCTTCAAATTTAATTAGTAAATTTTATTCCATTTGGCCTTAAAATGACCTTAAACCTAACGTGATAGAGGTTAGAGGAACTCAGATTTCGATTCAGGGCATCTAATTACATAAAAATAAAATGGTCTGGTTAAATAGGCATCAATTTTTTTTTTGTAAACCTATGTTATCAGATTAATTTTAAATCAAACAAGGAGAGCATCAGGGTTGTGCTCAGTCATATTTACTATTCAACATCGATTCAGAGGAGGTATTTAACGAAGCATTCACCATTGTCACTCAGGGAATCGACATAAATAGTGTCAATATATATAATACTTGATATGCCACTAATACCAAGAGTAATAGAGGAGAACTCTATAACAACTCATTGAATAAAATAACTGATTCTTATGCACAATTTAGATTAAGACAATACTAATAAAATAAAATATACGATTATAGGCAGAGAAGCTCATAAAAAAGATAATGATATTACGGTCAATGGCACATTGTTGTTAATAGTTAATAAATTGATGCATCTTGGTAGCAATTTCAACAAATAATGCGATCCAGTCGCGACTTATCATTAAAGTGAGATGCTATGTCTTTTCAGTTCCTTTGCACGCCATGGAAATGTGGACTGCATCAATGTTTAAACGACGTTTAATTTTAGTTAATGTTAAAATTATTGGGTAAATCTTAGGTTTAGAGATTACAATGTGTATAGCCAAAAAAACGTATCCAAAACGGGAATTCCTCAACTGTGCAGCAAATACTCCTAACTAAACGCGATAATAATAAAAATAAGGCAGATCAAAACAAAACTTTTCACCAATGCGACTATAGATGGATTATATGAAAAATAGCTAATAATCCTTAGAAAAGTCTTTCAAAACTGCAAGACGAGGGAGAAAGAAAAAGGCGCAAAAAAGCAATTCGACCAGTATTGTGGAATAACAATCTATATGGCCGAATTGCAAGGAACCTTTTATTAACGGAAATAATAGAGCTCGGGAACATCTTAATAAAGATTTGAAAGATTCTGGAATTCAGTAATATTTGCTGATGAAAATTTCAATAACTGACTTCAGTGGCGTATCATGTTGGATGTTTTTGAAACATTTAAGTTAATATTTGCTAATAAATTATTTCTAATCTGATATAGTGCCGCTTATATAGAGGAACTGTAGTGTTTGTTTTAATTTAGTAGCCTGTTTCGACCAAATTGTTTTCTCTAGATAGTCTGTCAAAGGATCGGGCACAAACCTTATAGAACACGGTACTTAGTGAAATTAGCTGGAAATGTAGTATGATGTAGTTTTTGAGTTCCTGGTCAAATCATAGGCTTGAAGCCCTCCTATAGCCCATTTTTGAGATACCGAAGGACTACAGTTGAGATATCGGTAATAGGCGACGGTTCAGGTTACTCATCTGAAGAAAAACTTTTAATATAAAAGAATTACGTGAGGCGTGTCATGGTAAAATGAACTATATTTCAAGCCGATTTCACTGGGAATCATTTTCAATAAGCCTGGTCGGAGTTCTTTCATTCAGATCATCTGATTCAAGCTTATTAACCGACTTCTAAAAGAAGGAGGTGTTCAATTCCACCGTTACGTATTTTTTTATGTATGTACATCGATTACCCCGGAATGGCGGCACAGATTTAAATGAATTTTTCTACGTTATGTTCATGAAGTTGCTGCCGTGGTCTCATATCATTTTGGATGAAATTGGTGCAGTAAAATCTAAGATGGCGCTGATAATATGGCGGGCAAAAAAATTTATTTTGTTCGATTTTCTCCAAAATTGATGTGGGAGAGTTTTCAGGGTCGTACACAACGAATCTGAAATTATTTTTAAAAAATTCAATATGACGGATCCAATAGAGCGGAAAAAAAATTGATTTAATCCGATTTTTTTCAAAATTGATATGAGGGAGTTTTCGGGGTCGCACATAACGAATCTGAGATTATTCTAAAATATGGCGGACAAAAAAATTATTTTTTTCCGATTTTCTCCAAAATTAGTATAGAGAAGTTTTCGAGGTGGCACATAACGAATCTGAAATCATTTAAAATTAATTAGATATGGCGGATCTAATATGGCTGTAAAAAAATTAAGTTTGTCCGATTTTTTTCAAAATTGCTATGGGGGAGTTTTCAGGGTCGCATATAATGAATCTGAGTTTATTTGAATAAAAATTAAATATAGCGGATCCAATATAGTGGATTAAACATTTTACATGTATTGAGTTTTTACAACAGCGGTATAGGTGATTTTCTTCAAAACTAGTATAAGAGCGTTCTTTTAGGTGTAGATTAATAATTTAAAATTATTTTTAAAAGATTCCCCAAATAGCACACTTTAGTCCACTGGATATCCATCGTTTATCCAAAGCTGGACATACTGGGTATCCATGGGATGTCCAGAATTTGTTCACTCAACATCCTATGGATATCCACTGGACTATACGGTTGTCCCACTCATGGATATCTTTTTGGATTACATATATTGTCCAGGTATGGATCATTTTGGATTTAATAGGACTAATTTTAGATGTCCATATAATGTACATTCTTGACCCGATTGTGGACATATCTGATTCTATTGTGCTTTTTGGATTAATAGGTCATAATCTATTGTTCCCTCTTCTTGACGTTCCGCTAACGTGAATGGTAGATATTTTCAGAATTTGCATAGGGTCCGAGAGCTAATTATTACCTAATTAATCTGCACTTCTGAAGACACAGACCACTCATGTCATCAAAACGTCGATAACAAGTAACCATAGATGGCCCTATTAGTCCCAAAAACTAAACAGATATAAATTATATTAGCGAACCAGGTAACAGGAACTGGATCCACATATTACACTTATTGATTACAATTGTCAAGTTTTTAATACAACACTATATAAGAATATAAAATTTTATAATTAGTCGAATTGCAAGTGCTACAAAATATAGCTTCAACTGATTTAAATTGTTCAAGCTGTAGAAGGATCACTATGAATAAGTTATCTGGTTCCATAGTAATAGGTACAATTTCAATTGGGTAATAGAAAATATACCAATTATTTAAATAAAGACTTTTTATTGTTAGAATGATTATTTTTTTCTAGATTTATTTCTGTCGTTTATTCTCTTCAGCCATTGTCTAATCTCGTCTTCGGCTGTTTTTTATCGGCCCCCCATTCTTCTACCGGAGCTGAAAATTAATAAGGTTTAACGTGAAATGATGCAGTATTTTATGGTTTTGTATAGTTTACAAATTCCGAGTGTCGTATTTATACTTGTTCGTTGGGGCTGTTTCAAGCCTTAATGTTCCATAGTAATTTTCCATGAAAAAAACCTTAAAGTATAGGAAAACCATAAACACTGATAACGGTTACAACAGAAATATTAATTTGAAAACTCAAGATCCTATTAAAGTCAGAGACGTTTATAGAAATTTAAAATGAAATTTAGGTTTTACTTATAAAACAAAGTTCAATCTCTCTCTCTCTCTCTCTCTCTCTATATATATATATATATATATATATATATATATATATATATAAATATATAAAACCAAATGAATCGTAATTCCTTAGAGTGCACACTTTTTGTCTGGGTATTATCAGAACAAGAGGACCTGGAGTTCAACGTGTGAAATCTGACACCCAATTTGTTCTTATTATTTACGAGTAACACAAATAAAACAGAGAGATTTTTTTCATCAAATTTTTATATTTAAGTAGTAACTTACCTACAAATAGTGAACATAAGTTCTTTAAAGGGCACTTTACTGTTTCATCATATGTATAATTCTTGGAAAAGCTATCTGTCATTGTTACATTAAAATATCTTTTAATAAGTTAATAGGTATAATTTCCTCCAATTTTCACTAATTGTAAAACCTAAAATTATATTACTTTATTGAGATAATTAAACGTTAATTCCACATAGGCTAAGCTAAGAATATTTTTGACTTTAAGATTCAAAGTAAAAATATATATATAAAATAATCCTGTAAATTATGTTTTTTTTTATCAATAGACTCATACACATAAAGAAGCATTACTCGAGTAAGTTTCAGCTTTTATTTCACGAGAAGTGTAATAAAGTTACTGCATCTTTAAAGTTTAAAATGTCCTGAAGATCTTATGTGACTTGAGGCAGCTGATTATTTCCTTCGGTAAAAGGATAGTTAAACTCCTGCAGAAAATTCTTTGTAGATACTTGTTGTTTTTTCCCTATTTAAGATTATCTGAATATCTTCTCTAATTTGGTACAAATTGGCTTTCACATAGGAATTTTATTTGGACCAATCTTTGGAAAATTCATCTAAAAAATAATTAAAAAAAATTAAATTATAAGTCTAAACCTAGAGTCGAACTGTCAAACCTTTATTATATATTTTTTAACAATTATACTGCACAAAAATCAATGTAAACTTTTACTAGTGTTTAATCCAAAATAGTCATAAAAAAATTAATATAATTATTCAAATTTGCTATAGCTTTTATTCCATTATAAATTTTGATAACATTTACTAATACCAGCAATCTTATTAGACTGATTATTCAATAATGACTTTGTGAGAGAGAATTTTCTCTAAAATTTACAATTTTATTATTACACAAATTTACAACTCTATCTATGCTCCATTTTAACCAACAAGATACAAAATTCATTGGCCTATCAAAATATTTGCACTTATTTGTAGTAATTTCCATTTAAATAAGTGATTGTATGAAAAAGTATAGCTACAATAGCTATATTTTAACATACGTGTTTTGATACTGAATATTTTGTTCACTTTCAAATTTGTGCGAGTTTGATACTAAATTATCAGCTTTTCGTCGGGCATGTCTGTAGTTTTGCTCGGTAATTTTTGGTATAATTAAAAAAATTAAATTAAAAATAACTATACTTACCTTTAACGGTGTCATCTTCTTCAAATAAAAAGCACACTTGATTTTAGCTCAACTAAAACTCCAATGGTCTTTTTTAGCTCGACGTCAACACAATAATGGGCACAAAATATCTGAAGGGATATTTTGTGATAATGGCGGGCCGGCGGGTTAAGAAATGACAATTCTACAGGCCGATATTACAGTATCCGATTTTACCGACAACCCGAAATTTGAATTATTGAGGGGAAAAATCTATGTTGAACCAAAATTTTATTAAAATCTTTAGGAGTTAATTTTAGTTAAAGTTGCAATATAATTATTATAATCGATATTCTACAGTTCAGTAGTTATTTTCCTTTGTATAACTAAGCTTTTAATATAATATTGCTTTACAGGCCAAGTAGTATGGCTAATTTTCAATCAATTTGTGTATCTGCCGAAAAAAAAAAGGAAAATGAGCTATGTATGGTTCTGGGATACAATTTTATTAATTTCAGGAATTTTTTTAAAGATAAATTAATGGACGTCTGATGGACTTACACTGGACATCCAGATATGGACGTCCATATAGATTACATGTCATCACATCTAATGGACATCCATAAACGGTCCATGGACATACAGGACATTATATGTACCTATTTTGGATATCCAGTAGAAATCTTGTGCTATCTGGGTCAATATGGTGAATTCGATCTGGTGGACTAAAAATTTTCGTGGGGGTAGATTCAGATTAGATTAAGATATTAAAATTATTTTTTTGTAATTCAATATGGAGGATCCAATAGATCCAATCGAACATTTTATGTTATTCATAATAATTCAAATTTGGTATTAGGGGATTTTCGGGCTCGTAGGTTACGAATCTGAAGTAATTTTTTTTTAGCTTAATGTAACAGATATCGGGGACTAAAAATTTTATATTTTTCTGATTTTGTCATAATTCATATTGGAGGTTTTTTCGGATGTATACAAACTCAATATGCAGCATAAAATATGTCGGACTAAAAAATGCATGTCTCAAGTTTTTTAAATATCGGTATTGGCAGGTTATGAGGCCTGTATTACCAATCTAAAATTAATTTGAAATTTTAGATAGTGGATTTACTATGGCAAACTAAATATTTGTTTGATACAATTTTATTCAAAACTGGTATTTAGAAAATCAACTTCGGATAAAATGGATACTTTATTTAGACCTTGAAATCTCGCTTAGTACTCAATTCAAATAATTTAAGGATATCATGACAAATTCAAGACTAAAAACCGATAAATAAAATTTGTATAAAAAAATTGAACGGACTTATAAAAAATGCTAAAAAGCGAAAAATAACAAGATAAACTTTAATGTGATATTGAAGTTTTTAAGTCGGTACCAAACTAATATCTGACAAAATGTGATCCGATTTCTTTACATAGTTTGTATATATCTAGTGTTAATTGTTGTTCCATTTCGAAATGTCAAAAAAGATGTCAAAAATTGAATTTCAAATAAAAATTTATAATGTTGTTTCGCTTTTTTTGCGTTTTTTTTTTTCAGATATCGGTTCAATTTTTTTATTCAAATTTTATTTTTCTTTTATTTTTATATTTTTATACGCTGCATAGATTCTCATAGTGCTCCTGAATCCACCTTGTATTCTGCGTCATTTTTTATTAAATTCTGATCTTTTGTTATTTTGGTCAGAAATTTTAGGTCTCGCAGAAGTAATTTAAATTTAAATTCTTTATTACCTTCTTGTTTGTTTAATTAGCTTTTCTACTCACATCTATTTTTAATCTAAGTTTTGTTTGCTTTTAATCAACGTTAATTTACTACCTTTGAATATTAAATTACACAGAACGTATTTATTAACTTAAAATAATGAGCTCGAACTGCGAATTCTAAATAGGAATGGGGAACCACTATATATCTGCGGCAGTGTGCAGATGAGGCCATTTAGTCATTTTAAAACTAAATTAGAGATGAATAATGGATAAGTTTTAATAAATCATCATTGAATAATATGACCAAACGACCTGTGAATGATGGATTGATATATTTTAATAATAGATTTTTTTAGCATTTTCTGCGTAAATTTCTTTTATGGATTTTCATCGGCTTTCAACGCAAAAAATATTTGACCTCAAATTGGATGCCAGTAATTTTGGCACATATTTTTAAAACACAAAATCTAAAAATTTGAGTTTTGAGTCTCGCTGACTACAAGTCTAGCTTTTAGTAACTGCACACAGTGCTAGCGTGCTGGTGACTAGACTCTACTCGACATTTCCTACGTAAAGTAACTGTAATAGGCTTTTTATCCTATCTGAAGAGTTTTTCAAGGACGAAACACTGAATACTGCCCTGGTATTTACCAAAGCGTATCGGGTACAGATTTACCTTGCGGCCTCCGGCCAATTCGCAAGATCAAAGGTGCTAACGACGCTGTTACGTCGCGAACGGCCTTGATAACGTTTGACCCAAACTGCTTAAGTGTACAAGTTGTTGGTAATACCTAAAAGTGTTAGGATTCGAGTTTATCCCTTCCACGGCACACCTTGTGTTAGCTGCCTTATGACACGACTTCTGCCGTGTACCTGGCGCCGATTGGTCGGGACACGTGAGGATTGAGCGGCGTTCACCTTCCCCCTGGACTGGTTTCGCCCTCATTTGGACTCATCAGATGTGAAGATTACCACATGATTATCAGTTATTTTGAAAATTGTAATTGTCTTGAGTCTTGCTTACTACAAGTCTAACTTTCAGCAGCTGCACACAGTGCTAGCGTGCAAGTGCCTCGACTCTACTTGATATCTCCTATGTAATGTAAGTGTAATAGGCTTCTTAGCCTATCTGAAGAGATCAGGGAGAAGGTGAGCTCTGCTCAATCCTCATGTGTTGTTGTTTGTATGGCACTTGGCGAGTTCGCAGTGAAAACTTTTCCTAAAGTCATCCTTTGGTGATTATTGTTTGTCGGAACGTCAAGTCTACTGGTGACACAAGACTTTTTCAAAAAGCTGCGCAGAGGTTAGCGATAAAGCCCGCGCTGAACGGCTATCAAAGATCACCACCAACAAAAGTGTGATGCGTGTGAGAGAAATTTTTAACGTAGACCGTCGTTTCATTCCTAAAAGTACCGTTCACAAGATTGTGACGAACAATTAGCAGTTGATGTGCGCGACTCTGGTGCCCAAAGTGTTAATAAACGATCAAAAATTGCGCCAAGTTAAAACTTGCTAGGAACTTTGGAAATTGTCTGAAAGTGACTCCAACTGTCATGCCAGGCGGTTAATTTCGAACTAGCAATGGTCGACTCGATTCGTTTCGAAGGCTGACGAAGTTTATTATCAAAATTAGATTTTTAAAAATAAAATGAAAACTGAATTTTTGAATTTGAAACTCATCAAATTGGAATTACTTTATCTTTACTTAAATCCATAATCGCCAAATAATTGGCCAGAATCGTAAAATTTTTTTGCTTGTTTTTATCTCATTAACGGATAACATTTCGCCCAATCATCCCAGTTCAATATCGAGAATTCCAGATGTTGTATAGAAAGCTTAATGAGCCGTCTTTTTTACAAAAGGGATCATCGATGGAAACGTAAATTATTTGAACTTTCTTTGGGCTTTGTTTAATATTTAGCCGAGTGTGGTAAAGCCGAAAGGGAATTACTTGTTTTGAGAACGTGTGTAAGTTTAATTTAGGGATTAATTGAATGTTTACCAAATTAAACCTTGAGTATCTAGCGGTGTATACTAAAAAAAATGACGCATACCAAAATTGACAGGTTGAATGTATATAGTATGATTTCACTGAAGTCATCAAGTGCTCTCCAGATTTGTATTACCAAAGCTAGATGACGATACTTCTAAAATAAATATTTATTTTTTCAATTAATATAAACGACCTCTCAAAAAGCTGGTTACACGTTCAATTATTATTTTTTCCGCTGTCTAAGGCTTCTAACATACGTTTTTCACTCTCCCTTGAGTCTATAGATATAGGATTATAATGAAACATAATAACAGCTAGATAACGAAACACATGAAATCAAGTGTAGAATGATAAAGAACGAAAGCTTCCTATGAGAGGGAACGGATATTGTGCTGAAGATCTAAGACATTCTATAAATAAATAAAAAACACAACTCCTCATCAAAATGTCATAAATGAACCTCCATTGGATAGTGTTATCTTACCTTACATACACGGAACCACCGACAAGATTGCCAGATTGCTCCAAAAATCAAACATTTGGACAATTTTCAACATATGTAAGAAAGTTGAACAATGTTTGAAGTCTCCAAAGGATGCAATTCCATTTCAGACAAAAGGCGTTTACAAAATACCTTGCTTTTGTGGTAAAGTGTACGAGGTTTGTCCCAAAAGTATCGAGCCTGCGACCTCTGGGGCATGGGCGTCACCAGTAAGTCTTCATGAACCCGTTGGTGTGCGCAGTTACCGACTGCACGTGTTAGTTCGTAAACGGTGTGCGTTTGTTTACAGTGGCTTTTTTCGTTCGTCTCATTTTGTTATTGTAAAAAATGACGGAAAAATTAGATCAATGAATTTGCATTAAGTTTTGCTTTCTCAGAAACAATTAATATGATGAATAAGGCATTTAGAGAAACAAAGCGACAGTCTTCACAGTAGAAGCATTCTGAATCGCCAAGACCAAAAAGATCACGTCAAAGTCGGAGCAAAGTGAAGACAAGTATTGAAAATATTGCGTGACGCAGTCAGAAGAAAAAGGCCACAGCTTTGGATAAGCGATTATTGGCTGCTACACCACGACAATGCGCTAGCGCATTCATCGAACCTTGTGCAGCAATATTTAACAAAACATCATGTCATACAGCTTCGCCAGTCTCCGTACAGTCCCGACGTAGCTCCCTGCGACTTTTGGCTCTTTCCCAGATTAAAAATGCCGCTCATAGGACCCCTGTTCGATGACAAAAAGACGGTTGAAACTAATGCGACGAATGCACTGAAGGCAATTCCGAAAACTGACTTCCAGGACTCCTTCAGGAAGTAGAAACACCGCTGGGAACGTGTTATTTAATGAAATGGGGACTACTTCGAAGGACGTCCCTCATCGGATGATAAAGAATAACACCAATGCGGAGATATGAAGGTAGGCTCGATACTTTTGGGACAAACCTCGTATGTAGGTGAAACAGGACGATCTATATCCACTAGACTTAAGGAACATGATAGATGTATCAAAAAGAAACAAATTGTACAATCTGCAGTAGCTGAACACCAGCATTGCTCAGGTCACACTTTTAACGTAAAATAAACTAAGGTGCTAGCATCAGTGCCTGGTTTCTTTAAAAGTAAAATTAGAAAATCAATCGACGTTTGTAAATATCCAAATAATATTATTAGTGATGCAGGTTGAAGCCTACATCACACTTGGAAATCGATTATAACGCTAGATCACGGTTCGCTGAGCATCAGTCGGGTATAACTGCCGGGCTGTTGTTCCTCGATAGCCATTCAATGTTCTAATCTCGTGAAGTAAAGATCCCCGAAGATGCCTCGTACAATCGTAGGCGAAACGTCGGATAATAATTCCAATTTGACACCTAAATGAAGACGTTTGTTTAATTAATTCCTCCTTCCTGTACTAATATATAATACAGAGACACTGATATTGACTGCATTAAGAAAATATAAGTCATGTAACTATAGATAGAAATATCAATGTTCGGAATTACTTTCCGAAATAAAATCCTATATATCAGACATGCTACGGGCCTACGAGATCCCATAAAAACGTGTCTGGACGGGCCATGTCTCTAGAATAACGGATGGTCGACAGATGAAAGAGATAATGCAATGAAGGCCAAGATAGAGGTATACAGAAATAAAGACTGACCGTCTATTCGCTGGAGTGACGAATAAAGAGATAGTAAAATGGGAGATAAGTTTTTGTCCAACAGTAAATAGCGGAATGATGATAATATTGCACGAAACTTTAATACCCATTTTAGTTTGATTGCCTTCTATAAATATAATAACACTGGACAAGGTAATTATTAATATATTATATATTAAAAGTACGTTTCAAATATTTTTTGTTAAAATGAAAGTCATAGTTAGTTTACAGGGTGCAGCGTCAAAATCTGGACAAAAATCAATTTGAAATTTCCGCTATTTTATACCACTGATAAATGTCACGATTGGTATTGAAATAGTTTAATACATTTGCTGGACCATCATAATCTCGAGACAGTCGCAACGTTGTAACCAAGTGCGGAGTATAACTGAAGAGCCGAGATTATCGAAAGTGCTTGCGCTGAAGTGCTTGCTACTCGGCCGTAGAAATTTCTCTATTCTTTGAGTGATATTGCAAAGTATAATGAGTCGGAAATGTTCAACGGAGGTTTTACAATACCGGCGAAGAAAACCCACTCCAAGGAGCGCGATGTCAGGGCGCGCAACGTCATTTTACGGACTCGAGCAGTCGATCTAAATATTGTCATCGGTTGTTGATGTGAGCTAGAAAACTATACCTCGAATCGTCGAGGAGGACCGCTGCTACAAATCTTACATAGTTAAAGTGAGACAGACATTTTTCAAAGCCGCCAGGGTAGAGCGAGTTGAATTCTGCAACAAGCTTTTCTGTTCTTCAAGAAGAAGGAATTTCCATCAAATGTTCACCTGCTAAGTGTTGTGTTCAGTGAGGGTGATGTCATGCCACCGCATTTTTTTAACAAAGAGAAAATGTCTTAAAAAAGTTTATTCTGACAAATATAGTGAAGTCGTGGATGGAAAATATGTAGCCTGGAAAGCAAGACGGTGCGCGCGACCACATGTCATTTGGTGTAAAATTGGTTGTTAGAACGTTGTTATGTTTTGATCAGGAGAATTCTGGCCTCCTACCATTGAATCTTTTGTATTTCTATGTATGTAGCGTAGTTAAAAGGTTTTTGAACAAGTCCAGACATCGAAAGATCGCATCATTGAGAGTCATTATTGAAGCGGTATTTGTCGATATGAAGCCTAACACGCATATTTCAGACTGAGAATGGAGGCGACAGGGGACATATTGAGTAAATTTATTCTCCATGACCTTACAAACAATGCGGTTAAAAAACCGTGTTAACTTTTCATTTTTGCAATCAAAAATATGTTTTTGAAAACATGTATAAATTGTTCGGATTTTGGCGCCGCACTCTGTAAACCCGGAGCTTTACACTACTTAGAGTCTTCGCTACTGTAAATAGTTAGTGTACAACTAGAATGAATAGAATAACAAACAAAGACAAAGAGTAAGAACAAAACTCGAAGATATTGTTCGGAAAATTTGTTGCCTGCAGTAGATCTAGGTCCATCACATTGGAATTTTGCTATATGGAAGATGAACGCAGACTATAGAATGGCGGTTCAGAGTAGAAATTAACAGAAACAGAATTCTATGAGATGATTTACGGAGAGTTACAACAAATTGAATATGTTTACCACTGAAAAGAGAGGCATTTATTCAGCAGTAGGTGGGTGCTAATAGCCTGAATGATGATAATAATGATAAAATTGTCGATCAATGTAATTATATAAGAATCTTAGAGAATTCTTTGAATTTATAAAAATGATTTAAGAAACCAACAATAAGTCTATATCTGGCAATTAATCTGAAATTATACAGGGTGTTTATTAAACATGTGGCAAAAAATGAAGAGGTATTCCTTGGACTATTCTAAGAATATTTTGTTCCTTGATGATTTGTGAATAAGAGCTTTGTTTCGAGGATACAGGGCGAAACAAATGTTCAACAATAAAAACAATTTATTACCAAAAATTACATGTAATGTTTCTTAATCTACAAGAACTGTTCAAAATAACTACCTCCAGCACTGATACATGATTCCAATCTGCTTCCAAGTGACTTCTGAACTCTTTCCAAAACCCCAGGGTCGTTTCATATTGAGTTACATCCAGCAATTATTCGACTTATTAAATCTTCATCTGGAGTAGTATAAACTAAATACTTTAGGTGGCCCCATACGAAATAATCCAGGGGTTTAAGTCCGAGGATTAAGCAGGCCATAAGTGAGGTTCACCTAGACCTATCCAGTGATTTCTATATCTTATTGTTAAAAACTCTCGAGCAATCACACTAAAATGAGCTGGTACATCATCTTGCTTAAACCATATTGCATTTCTTGTAGCCAATAGTACCTCCTTCAGAAGGTAAGATAGCGTTTATTCCAAAAAATTGCTGTATACCTCGCTGGTGAGTCGTCCTGGTATAAATACCGGTCCAATTAACGAGTCACCCACAATTCCAACCCAAACGTTCAACGAAAACTGATGTTGAAAACAATCTTCAAGTACCTCGTGTGCAAAAGCCATTGACAGAATGCAATACGTGGAGGAACATCAGCAGAAATATGTGCGTGAGCGCATTGCATGTAGTATCGGTACAATAAATAGTCCCTAAGAATGTTCCAAACAGTCCCATTACTTACATTCAAAGTACTTGGAATTTTCCAGTAGAAGTACCTGAATGTTCGTCTATCAGGTCCAGCACATTCTCTATTTCTGCCGTTCTTATTGTCATTGGACTTCCTGGTCCTCTACTTCGCCTCAATGTTCCTGTTTCACGAAGACGTTGATGAATGCTTTGAAAAGTTTTTCTATCAGGAACATTACGGTTAGGAAATTGTTCAATGTACAACCGCCTAGCTTCTAATGAATTGTCAGGCAAGTCCATAAATGAAATGCATGTCAGCTATCTCGGCGTTTATATGGCGATTCACGATAGAGGACTTCATTAACAACAGTTTCAGAACTAAAGACAGAAAATATACGTCAACTAGCCAAATGTCAGTCTCAATAAATTCGATACATTCAAATGTCTGCACCTGTTCGCAGTAGTCGGAATGTTATTAAAAGATAACAACGCATTTTTATTCATTTTTTATTACTCGGTAAGTCCAGTGTAATATGTCATACTTTTATTTCGGCTATATTCATAATTTGAAGAATATCAAAATTGGATTTGTCAAAAATTTGTTTCACCCTGTATCTTCGAAACAAAGTGCCTTTTCACAAATCATCAAATGACAAAATATCTTTAAAATTGTCCAGAGAATAATCCCTTTCATTTTTTTCTGTCTGTTTAAAAAACACTCTGTATATCGCCTATGTTTTTCTTAACAGGTAGTTATTTAAGGAGACTAAAATATTCGATTATTACGAGACATGTCCAGAAAGTAAGTGTACTGAGGCTCTCACGGTCGGAGGAATTTTTTTCGACATGTTGGCTTCACTCCCGAGTAGCCTGACTCCTCCCCTTCACAACGAGATCGGCTCAAGGTCAGTACGTTGAGAACTCTCGACGGGACAGCATGTTTCGTGAAAAATGTTGATGCATTTTCCCGAGAAGTGCGAAATGCGCGCCGTCATCCGCTGTCTCGTTTGGAAGGAAAAAGCTCCAGTTGAGATTTATAATGAGGTAAAAACTGCATATGGTGATGTAGCTATGAATCGTACGAGTGTGTACAAGTGGGATCGCGAGTTTAAAAATGGTCGTACGTCTGTGCATGACGATCAGAGGAGCGGAAGTCCTTCAATGGTGACTAACGAAAATGCGTTCCGTGACGATCGCAGATTGGCTGTGGATCAACTTTCCGCGATTTTTCCGCAAATCTCCAGATCTCTATTGCACGAAACCGTCACAGAAACCCTCGGATATCGGAAACTGCGAGTTGGGTCCAAAAACAGCTGACAGACTAATACAGGTTGAATCAAGTGGAGGCTGGGCAAGAGTTTTTGAGGCGCTACAAACTCCATGGAGATGAATTTCTCCGCTCCATTGTTACTGGATATGAAACTTGGGTTGCACACTACACGCCTGAAATCAAAAGGCAGTCTCAACAGTGGCGCCATACCTTTTCATCCTCCGTCAAAAAGTTCAAAACCACAATTTTATCCAAGATAATCATGGCATCCGTGTTTTGGGACTGTCAAGGCATAATTTTGATTGAATATTTGCCTCAAAGGGAAACCATTAACTGCAAGATACTGTAAGACCCTAAAAAAATTGCGGAGTTCGATTCAGAACAAGAGGAGAGGTATGCTCACAAAAGGAGTCTGTTTATTGCACGACAATGCCAGACCACACATGGCCAACGCCACGAAGGAACTGCTCGCCTTATTTAAATGGGATGTCCTGAAGCATCCCGCGCATTTCTCTGAACTGGAAACTTCAGATTACTATCTCTTCACCTCCCTGGGTGGAAAAAAGTTTCCAACCGACGAAGAGGTGAAGAAGGAGGTGGAGAAGTGCACGAAGGTGTTGGCGGGAAACTACTTCGAGGATGACATCAAAAAGTTTATACCCCGCTTCATCACCTGAATTGAGAGAAATGGCGACTATGTCGAAAAATAACTTACATATGTACTAATGTAACCATGTAATTTTTTTTAAATAAAAATTCTTGTAGCCTCCAAAAATTTAGTACACTTACTTTCTGGACATGCCTCATACTTTCGGATTATGTGTGATCTGTAAATTAGTAACTATTTACTATTTCAAGCACCGTAAATTTTTTTTATACCCTATCGAAAATGTTTAGATTATAATTTTAACGTTATCATCCATTGTTTTTTCTCTAAAGAATAAACCCGTTACGATTAGTAATCAATGAGAAGTCAGTTACCTGAAAGATAAAGGCATAAATAATAAAAAAACAAACAAAATTCAATTTCAAAAACACAAACACCAAACAACACTTTCAGCCAGGATTCACAAAGCGTAAGCAAAAAATTGGAGATACTAGCCATAGTCTAAGAACTTAATGTAATAATGTACTTACATGTACGTGTCAAGTATAGAGGCGTCTTGTCTCTCCTCTATATAAAGTTTAACGCTTTTTAGTACAGACGGGTTTTTGTTTAATTTTCTTCATTATTTAAGCTCTTTAGCTTAACTGAAAATGAGTGCGAAGTTATTTGTATTTAACGACAACTTGTTAGAGTAAACAACGAATTTTGCTGATGGAGACTGTAGCGATAATGTATCCGGTGAACCCAAAAATTTCTTCTTATTATTTTTTCAGCAAAAATGGATGAGTATTTTAAAAAGTAATTTTTTTAATATACCAGAGCGCAACGCTACCAAATTTACGTTTTCCATAAGTTAGGGAAATTGTGCGCAATCTGGCAACACCACGTGTGTAGGGGACAAATCTGCCATAAGATTCGTTGGTGTGGATTTGTTCGAAATACCATTAACAAACCGTTACTCGGCGCTCATCATCTCCGGGGTGTATTTTAAATTTATTCGATATGGTATTTATACTTTCCCAAAATTCTTCAGCGTCAGATTTTGCTACACCAACTTTTTTTTTCTACAGAATGATGAAGTTGTTGCTGCTACGTAAAATAACACATTTGTTTCTTTTCTCTTCTTTGACGTATATTTTGGGAAGCGGCTGAATAAAAGTTCCAATTTCAACTAGATTTCTTTTTAAACGAGCAAATATGTCTGGAAAGGGTTGCCTTCTTTCTGGATACCTAACATGAACAAAAACTATCGCCAGATATGGAAAGTTATCTTAATGATAACGCTTTAAATACATTACTTATTGAAATATAATTGAGAAGCTTCTTGGGGACTTTCATTGTTTTATATAAAACATACTAACATATCATACTATCCATAATTATCATTGCTGCTCTGGTATTTAGTGAAAAACGCACTAGTATATTGTAATTTGTAAGACCAGAGCAAAGCAGAAAGCTAGAGGCGGCACCAGCAAGCAAAATGCCAAGCTAGCCCCTATGCCGTGGAATAGGGGTGGGTATTTGAAAAAGGGCGCCACTGAATTTTGGCTGGGTAAACACAGAAACCCCTCCACGTTGTTGCTTGGGTCTAGCGTTAAACTCGGCTCTCAAAAAAAATTACTACACAAAATATCAATAACAGATAGCTAACACACTGAAAATGACAAGAAGCTTACGGGTCAAATGAAACTCATAAAGGCTTAATACTAGTTTTCTTTATTCTTAAAAAAATATGGTCATTGAAGGATTCTTTCTTGATGAATTCATATACTATTTAATGAATCCAATACCCGCTAAGTGCTACTGAGCATTTCTGTATCTAGAAGTTGGATCTGGGTTGTTCTCTACCCGGAGGGTGCATTGATGTTTTCCTGTATCCAGAGGGTGGGCTTGTTTATACCCAATGCGTGCTTATTTGTATCCCTAAGGGTGGATCCTAAGATAAAAAAAGCATTGCCTTCTTCGTGGTATCCTTATGATAGATATGATAGAGAGAGCAAGCGAATAAATCATCTATCACCAAAATGTCAAGAAATTACACCTAAAATATCAAATACACACCATAATCATAGAAAAGAGAAAAATCATTAAAGGTAAATTACAAATTAATGGCATAAGAAATATTGAAACAAATCATTTCGAATAATCGCTTGCTCTAACTATTGAGGTCGAGTTACATAGGAGTAATAATGTGGTAAAAATGCACAAGTAAAACTTCCAGTATGACTCCAGTTATTTACACAAAATAATCCAGCAAAAGTTCAACAGCGGGTTCATTAAAATAAAAAACTATTTATATTTAAAAAAAAATAATCAATCTCCAATTAAAGATACCGATAATCACTTTAATAAAATATTAAACAAAGGGTTTATTTACCATGGAATATAATTGGTTCTTCAATTGAATCAGTCAAAACGAAACTGGACATAAAATTTATAACTCTAGACCACTGTATAATGACGTTATAATACTTGATTTATTAATATTAATTATTTTCAAATAAATTGGGTTAAACCTGGCTAAAATGGAACGCGTATTAATTAACTCTATATTAACTCTATATATAAATAACAATAATGTAGGTATAGTCAAAACATGACCAAATAAATTACTACAACAAAATATGAAAAGATAGGACACGTGTTCAGAAATTAACTTTTATTAAAAAAACTAGAACATCGGAAAGAATTCCTAATTTCATTAAATAAGCCTGTCTCTAATACCCAAGCATTGCAGTTAACCACACAAAAAATAAAGATTGCTGGAAACAAACTGAAAGCTAATGCGACCATGAACATACCACAATGCAAAGAAACTTTAAATTTGTCAATAATAAACTGAGAATGGGGCTCTAAGATTGCATGAAGTGCAAAATACTTCAATATTACTATTAATAAATTAATTTAACTGAAAATTGGGAACATCGTGATACGTCCAGAAGGAAAAAACATAGCAAAATATAGTGCAAACTACAATTGATAATAAAAGCACTTTCAAAACTCTTACTGATAACAAAGGGAAAAAAGGCACTGCAAGTTAGCAGATATCAAAAAAAAGCAGAAAACAAATTTCAAAATCCAAGAACTATATATTTATCACAAAAAAAGAAATGATCGGCCCTAAAACCCCAAAATATATCTTAATACTATTCTAAAGTGGTTAATTTTGGATCTAAATGAGACTTAGAATAACATAACGGTCGGTTTTAAATTATGCTTTAATTTCACTAGGTAAAAATCAATTTTGAGCTGAAATCTTTTAATAAATAAAAAAACTATACAGGGTCATTTTAACACTAATTATTTTAAAGTTCCTTACCCGATCTTCTGGCGTCAGACTGATTCCTTCGTTGACCCGTACAAACTGCCCAAAATCCCTATCTCCAAGTTTATCTTGACAAAAAAAAACCATAACTGACCAAACATACGGTACACCAAAACTCAAAATTACCGTGATAATTTTCGACTTTCCATCTCAGAATCCCAAAAATTTGGCAACTAAAAATTATGATGGAAGTTTGCAGGTGCTTCGGCTGAATCAAACCAGGAAAAAGTGAAAAATCAAGGCAAAACGGCCTCCATTTATAACCATGGCTCTGCTTGCGCACTAATCGACTTCCGTTAGGCGCGTTCGATTACCACGTGTGAAAGAAATGACAGCTCAAAAAGAAAGACACCGGACGACGACAGTCGGCTAAAATGTATTTGTTAGTTAAGTCAATTCGTTAATCATTAGCATTTTCCAGTCAAAACAAAAAAATTAAAACTAATAAGTATCCCAGTAGTTATTTTTAAATTCAAGAAATATATTAATATATCAATAGAAATTTCCTGATTTCTGCAACCTCACATACTTACGATCCCATCGAATGTAAATATAAATGGTAAGGAAAAAAACAAGATCTATCTGAATATAAAAAAGGTAGTAGTAAATTTGATATTGATAAGAAAATACCTAAGCACAGTGTCATGAAATACCAAAGTAGGACAAAATAAGGGCAAATAAAATTCATCGAAACTGTACCTGATGAAATGCTTGTCTTCAAAGAATCCCTGGGAGATACTCAAGGAAAATGATACTGTGTTGCCAATAAGGGCAGTATTTGCAAAATAAGGTTAATTTAAATAAATTAGCCATAGCGAGCTTTAGCGCAAAATTGAACCGTGACATCATAAACGGTCATTGTAAATGGAAAATAAATAAAAAGTAAAATAAAAACACATACATAACAAAAATATTTTACAAATAATAACAATCTGACAAAACTTAGACGTCTTGGACATCGGCCTTTTGTTTCTTATAAATTGGTCATGCCCTACTGTTGTAAATAGTAGTAAATTATTAAAAATATCAGATTCTGATTTTTTTTTTTAATAAAATAAACACATTAGATATTTTTGAAAAGTCTAAATTAGACTTAATCAATAGCTAAAATAATATACAGGGTGTCCTATTTAAAAAATCATAATTTTGTTTAATATCTCAAAAACTGAACTCTTTAGAAACAAACTGACTTCGCCACTGAACTCTACGTAAAAAACTTTATAAAAACCAGATTTTATCTTTTTGACAAACTAACGCATAACAGAAATACGAGATTAGCCTAAAAACGAAGATTTTCAAAATCACCCTTTAGATTAAAAACTAAGAGTCATGAGAAATTTGAAATCGGAATCTTTCATTTCGTTAAAAAGTGAAAACCGCAACACTATACCTTTGATAATAACTTTAACATCCCTTAAAAGTGTTGAAAATTAGACACTCCGTTTACAATACAGTTATAAAACAGCAAAGTACCTGATTATATTGATTTTTAGACTCTCAGACTAGCAATTTTTTTTGTCGTCTTCTTATATGATAAATGTTTCTCTTAGCAGAAAATCGTAAATCCCTTAACTTTATTAAAAGAAGCTGAAATTAAATTGAAAATTGCGTAAGCACCGACCTAGAGATAAACATATTTGCCTTTTTGGATAACATCGCGATGGATCCTGTGCGTGTACCGAAATAATGAAAAAGTCTAAACGCTTTAAGTTAAATAATCGGAAAAGTTTTCGGGAGTAATACCACAAAGCTTGTTTTTTATCCTTGAAAAACTTTATCTTGAACTTTGTTGCTTAGTAATTAACGAGAGCAATAAAAGTGGTATACACGCAACAGTGTAGGTGGTGCGGTTATATCTTGTTTCTAATGCTTGACAAATAAAAAGTAATATATGTATTACAAGATATTAGGGAGGACATTTTGGGTTTTTGTCGAATAATTAAATTTTGCAATGTGGTATAATAATATAATAATAATAATAATAATAAGCACAAGAAGCTTCAGCCAGCCACTACAACGTAAGAGCCAAACAACAGCGAGAGCTCTACCCTCCGAAGGTGCTGCGCAGGAACCTCAGCCAGCGCTTACTTAGGTGGGACTTCCAAGACAGCGCATGAAATGGACAACATCCATGAATGAAACAATAATGCGCATTTTTTGTAGAGTGACTGAACTAGGACGGGAAACGATCGGCTATAGACAACAGCTTCATGCCGAATTTTGTAGGGAATATCCACACCTACAAGTATCACAACAGAGAATAGCAGATCAATACAGATCTATTCTCCGAAATAAACTAATCTCAGAAACGCGACTTAACGTCACCAAAACGGAAATTGAACGAGAGCTAAGAAGCCCCGACGATATCAATGGCCAAATCGCAGAACCTGCGCCACAGCCACACTCCGAAGTTGAAGAGCAAACAAACAACGGCGTGGGAGAGGATATCGCTGAAGACCAGCAACAACAACAACAACAATAACTACATCAGCATAAGGACCAAACAACTCCAAGAACTCCACCCTCCGAAGATGTTGCGTGGGAACCTCAACCAGAGCTCACTCAAGCAGGACGACTGAGTCAATAATGCGCATTTTTTACAGGATAACTCATCTAGGACGAGAGATGATCGGCTACAGGCAATAACATCATGCCGAATTCTGCAGGGAGTATCCACATATACAAGTGTCACAACAAAAAATAGCTGACCAATATAGAGTTAATCTCCGAAACAGCCCAATTCCTGTAACACAGCTTCACACCATTAAAGCGGAAGTTGAACGTAAGATCAGGAGCACTGATAGTAACAACGATCCGATTGCTGAACCAGAGCCGGAACCCAAGGTTCAAGAACAGCTGAATGAGGATACCCAACAGGATAACGCTAAATTCCTTTATCAGAAACTGTCAACAGAAATGAGTGCTGCGATGTTGGAGTATAATGGACGAATTCGTTATGCAGACCGGCATTGCCAAAAATTAATTCATCTAAAAAACTGGGTATCATGTTGGACATCATGAATAATTGGATTTTACCAGCTTACGTTTCAGAAGCCTATACTCTGGAGTCCTTACATACGACAATCTGTTGTGCTGCGATTGCGATAGCTAGAGCTTTAGAAATTAAAATTACAACAGAGCTCGGATCAGCAAGAACGGAACCCAACATTCCACCATGGGAGAGACGTCTAAATAACAAAATCGAAGATCTTCGAAAAGATATAGGATAGCTGACGGAGTATATTAGGGGCATGAGAGCAAATAAACTTCAAAGACGATTTGAAGAAATAATGAATCAAGCTTGGCACTATTCGCAATACGATCCAACGAATGGTACGGTTCAACAACGCCTCGACACGCTGAAACTGAAGCTCTCTGCTGTTGCAGCACGGCTAAAGAGATACAAGACCAGTAATAACTGGAAACGAGACAATGCGCTGTTCCAACGGTCAGAAAAGACTTTCTACCGTAAGCTGAACTCTCCGCCTAACATGGCAGATAATAGATATCCCAATAGAGAGCAGGAAGAAGAGTTCTGGAGAAATCAACTTCGCAGCCGGCTGGATCAATGAAGAACACCAAATCTGCCAAGACTACAGCCAGATGCAGTTTGAGCCATTTACCATCGAGAAAATCTCACGAATAATCAAGCAATTCCATAACTGGAAATCTTCAGGACTCGACCGGATCCAGAACTGCTGGCTCAAGAAGTTCTGGTGTATGCATCATCAACTGGCTAACCTTATTAATGATGTTTCTCTAAATCCAGCAAAAATTCCATTGTTTCTGCCAGAAGGTATTACGTATTTCTTACCAAAGGATCAACATAACACACCTAACCCAGCTAAGTATAGGCCGATCATATGCCTTCCCACACTATATAAGGTAATCACCTCCTGCTTGATCCAACGCATCTATGCACATTGTGAAAAAAACACATCATCGCAACTCAACAGAGAGGATGCACCAGGGGAGCAATGGGATGCAAGGAACAATTGATTGTAGATTCTGTCATATGTAACCAAGCCTGTACCAACCGACGAAACCTCTTTGCTGCTTACGTGGATTATAAGAAGGCCTTTGACCCAGTTTCAAAATGAATGGCTCAAAACTATATTGAGAATTTATAGGGTCGATAATCATTTTGTTTCCTTTTTAGAACGCATCATGACAACCTGGAGAACTAGGATCCAATTGCAAGTGCCATCCAGCAATATCATCGAAACTAATACAATCCCAATACGAAGGAGAATATTTCAGGGCGATGGGCTTAGTGACCATTGTAGTTCTGCTGCTGTCCCTTTGTCACGCCGTTTGAACTCCTCCAGATACCGCTTTAGTATTAAAAATAACAACGAAGAGGTAACAAAATTGAGTCATCTTCTATACATGGATGATCTTAAACTGATGGCTGCTACCAAAAACCAGCTGGAGCAAATGCTCGAAATTGTCGAGTTCTTCGGGGATATCGCAATGCAGTTTGGACTTGACAAGTGGGAGCATTTGAGATGCAGGATGGTGAAACACAAAAGAATATCTTAAATAAAAATTTTTTATATTTGTATCCGAGGAGGCGAAAAACGGCTGATTTTTACCCATCACTATGTACTTGACATAAATTTTACAGTACATCATAAATGTGGATCAATTAATATCTTCCTTACGGAGCTAGTAGTAGGCGAACATTTTATCAGAGGGCGCAGAACACAGTCACGATAGAAATGGTTACCGGCTAATAATGCTGGTATATTATTGTGCTGCCTGAAGTTATAATAGGTATTACTTGCTCGTTCGTTAACAACTCTATCATCTTAAAAATGAATTTAGCGATATTTGGCCGCATTTTTTGTTATTGCCCCTCTTTATTATTTTCTGTATTTGGTGATTTACCATAAAATTTTTACGAAGGATTTAATAAACTAATGGATGCCTGATATTTTTATGCTGAGAGCAATGATATTATGTTGTGATTTTCGTAATAAAAAAATTTCAGATAATGGTTTGATATACGGTAAATAAATCAAATACTTTATTATATAATTTTATCCCTAATAAACTGATAGGTATTATCAAAATATACAATCAGAGCTCGATTACATCATATCTTATCTATTTGTATGACAGCAACTTAAAAGTTGTAATTATTGCTTTGGTATTGACACAAAGTTGGACAGCAACAAGATACTAAATAATATATTTTGATATACAGTACGTTAATCAGTTTTGTGCGTGTGTGTGTGTCTTTAGCCCAAGAAATAAAGCAAATGAAATGCTATTTCAGGGATAAAATTAAGAAGTGGATAGGACCTATTTTACGCTGTAGGGGGGGGGGTGGAAGTTAAATAAAGATCCTCCAGCATGTTTGTCACTAAGATCCATTGTGGTTTCGAAGCTACGGGGGGCAAAATTGACCAAAATACAGTTTTTTTTTTGTTTGAAGGTCATAGATAACGATGTTTCCTGCGAAGTAGTAGATATCTGTTGGACTTCCATTGTCTTTATTTTTTTTGTCGAATATCATGAAGACTATCTTTGCCACCGCACGCCGCCATGGTCATGTTGAAAAGTTGTTTAATTAATTCCTATTTTCAGGAAAAGGAAAAATTCTATATTCAGGATGATGGACTACCGATGGGATCCTCACTCTCACCGGTGGACACAAATATTTTCATGGAATTGTTTGAGACTTTTGAATTGAAATTAATAAACGAAAGTTGTCGCTTAAATATGTAAACGATACCTTTATTGTCTGCAATGGAAACGCGAAGAACTTCAAAATTTTCTTTCTCATCTCAGCAATATCAGCCCAACTATTAAACTCACGATGGAGAAAGAGGTACAAGATAAATTACCCTTTTTAGATGTTTTGGTTGAAAGAAATGGCAGACAAACTCAAACCTCAATTTACAGAAAAGTCACACACACGACAATACTTAAACTACTCATCCAATCATTCCCGTAACACCAAACAAGGAATTATAACAAATCTCGTAGATCGAGCCTTAACTCTCTGCAACTCCAACGAGAATTTGATGAAAAAGATAGATCACATTAAAAGTGACCTGACAGCTAACGGATACCCAGTATATCTGGTGGATAAAATTCTGGAACAACGCAGAAATAGGACAATATTGACAACGAATGAAGGACGAAAAATATTGAACATCTCCTATGTTACAGGCATTTCGTTAGAAGAATAGGAAAACAATATAAAATCAACATTGTTTTCAATTCAAGTAACTCTCTGAGAAATCGCCTCACTAGAGTCAAACCAACAACTGAAGGGGAGATGAAAAACTGTGTGTATCAGATACTATGTGAATGGGGCAACTCCTACATTGGCGAAACAAAAAGACCCCTGGACGTAAGTATGAAAGATCATCAAAAATACACAAATCGAGGGGAAACAGAAAAATCTGGTGTCGCCAACCATTCCTGGACTCCTGGACCCCACATTTAATGGTCTGAAACTAAAATTCTACACAGAGAACAACACGGGAAAAAACGAAAATTCAAAGAAATTACGGTTATACATCAGAGCCCTAGTTGCTTTAGTAAACCATCCTTGAATATAAGAGAAGTGAGGAAACCACTTCTTAATAATTGCAAATTTAAACTTAATGCAACATAAATGGGACTTTGGTGTAGCACGCATGATTATACCCATCTCAGTCACATTCCACTGCATTTACTTTTAGTATAAATAGTATTGTTGCTTAGAAATTTGTTTAGTTTCACTTGGAAAAGGCTAGAGATAACTACTAGCCGAAACGTCGTGATATTCAACAAAAATGGAAAGACAATGGAAGTCCAGATATACTACTTTTAAGTTTTGCATTCACTTTCTATTATTAACCTTTTGAAATTTACTATCAAAACGCTTTGACTGCCCTCGGGCTGTTTTATCTGTATAACAAATATAAAGATCAATAAAATTTAAACGTTTGTTATTCGACAAGAAAATTTATTTTATCGATACGTACATAATATGGAAATAATAATCTAATTTGAAAACTAATTATAAGCTTGAACGATGTAAAAATAAATCTTCGTTCGCCATTTTATCAATCTTAAATGTAAACCACTAAGCTACTAAATGTATGGCACATTACATTACTAGTTTTCTATTATTTAAGTTCATTAAATATTTTTTGAAAATATTTACCTTGAAATCGCTTTGTAATTTCTTGGGATAAACCCCAAGAAGTTAATGTTGCCTCCAGATTATCTGTCTTTGCACTTCCAATAAAAAACTTTGAAAATATTCACAATCAAAACTGTTAAATTCGCACTGACAGAAGTCAGGGTCATCCCTCCACTATCAATTGTCGTGTGTTCTGCAGGTGGCAGGCGGAAATCTATGGGCATCGGATCGCTAATTTTCGGTTGCTTCCGATTGTAATGAGAATTCGAAATTCTCAATTATAATAGAATATATACTCAAATGTTTTTGATTGAATACGTATTTTTTTAAATTGACACAAAAATATTTTTTATATTCTACGAAATACTTATTATAAGACATTTTTTTGAAAAAATAATTTGGTGCTGTGAAAGTAATATTAGCCTATTATCAGGCTAATTTAATTAACTCAATTAGAATTTTTTTTTTCAAGAATTTATATTTTTCATAGTAAGTGTTTGGTATACTTCGAATTAAATATATTTGCTTAAATTAGATAGCTGCAGTTTCAAATTTAATATATATTTTTGAGACAATCTGTAAACTCAAGTTTGTATCACCTTTTGTCACTTTACCAGTTTTCGAAATATATCACATTCACAAGCACTTCTGAACCGCTGTTTCTATGCCTGCAGTGTATTTCATACATTGAAAGAAAATTCTAAAAATATGGCATCAAAGAGAGCATCTTTTTCGATATATTTTTGTGCAAATATTCTTAACATTCATAAATTATAACATTTGTAAAAAAATCCCAGGAAGTAAATAACTTCTGTTTTCTTGGAACCATAATCCCTTCAGGCTCTACTGTGGGTTTATTATATTGAAATATGTAAAAATGAAGACTATTTTATTGAAGCAAAATCATTTTTTCTGTTTTTCGTTTTTATGTCAATAAGCTTGCTACATCAAAAAATCTCGTTGCTTGCCAAAGGTTTTATTAAGGTCTCCGAAATTTTGCTTTTGTTTGTATGGTATATTATTTTGCTCTAGGATTGATATTTATGAAAATATAATGAGAAAAAGATATTAAAATCGTTGATTTTGAACATTTTTTCATTAAATAATTTTTTACGCTTTGAGTTCACCTTTTCAAATTTGCATATAGATAAAGATGCCTTCTGCTTCACTAATTTCGATATCTAATTCGACTGGAGACTACACACGACCTTTGATTTTAACTGTTCCATATTTCTTTGGAAGAATGTCAAAATTTGTTTGTAGAGTTGCTAGTTTTTTCACATATTCTGAGATCATTGCAAAAATTAATTTATTTTATATCTAATCAAATTTTCTACTGCCAATAGTATTCATCTAGAGTTGCCTCTAAACTTTTTATTTAGAAAAAAATGCGTCTAACCTCTATTAGTATAACCCCTTAGATGCGATTTATCATCAAATTTTCTAATATTGTAGCCTTTTTCTTAAAGGTCGTCCTTTTAAACATAAAGCTTTTATTCGAAAAGGTATTTTCTCAATTTTTACACTCAAAAGATATGTATGAAAATTGTCCACTAAAAGTATACTACAATATATCTGTTTTTATTATGGTAATAAATATTGTGCCATAAGAAGTTCCCTTGTAATGGCCACACATTATTTATGAATTGCCGGTCATAACGTTAAGAATTATGAAAATATCCTGAGCATAAAAAATCTTTATCCTTTGATAAAAACATATTTTAGAGAAATAGAATCATATGCCACACATACCAAAGATTTTCAAGAAATACCTTCTATCTAGTACAAGTTAATAACAAATTAGTTGACTAGATTGATGCAGAAGTAGAAGAAATGCCTAAAATATTTGTTCGAGGTTTACCAACAACTGATGAAATTATTTCCGTTGTAGTGGAAAATAAAGAGGTTATTGTACTTCCACCTAAAGAAATACTGAACTGGCAAAGTACTTCCAATTTCATTGTGCACTATGGAACCTACTTTTATCCTGTGGTAAGCAATAAATCGTGTCCTAATGAATGAAAGTGAGTTTAACAACGATGGTGATGTTTGAGAAAACCTATATTACCTAATATGCACAGCAGTCTTAGAAATGCAGAATTGAAAGTTGAACTGGAACTAGAGTAAAAGAAAAATAGTGGTAAAATGTTAGAGAGTACATAGGAAGGGTGAAAATTGAAAAAAAAAATCAAAAAGACGCTGGCAAATTTTTACCAGTTAGTGAAATAAGTTTGCATCAACTCAAAATATTTATAATATATGTTAAAAAAAGAGTAAAAGAAAAAGAATCGACTCAAAAGCCCGAATAGTAAAAGAAAGGATACTCCTCGATACTTTTTAGTAATTTATATTAAAGAAGTTTTTACAAATTTTATGTTCTTAAAAATATTCTGTTCATGACTGACATAGACTTTCATTTGAGTATCTCGCCAGACGTTAAAACTCACAACAAAAAATTTTTAAGAGCAGACAAAGATAATGATAAAAACAACGTTATAGAATTCTTTATTAATTTTAGTAAATTGCCGTCACAGTCCTCAAAAGTATATTTAGAGACCATAGCTAAAGATATTTACACTATATAAGGACAAAATTTTACTACCAAGAACTGTTTATATTAACATTTTTTTTTTCTAAAAATCTATAGTTGTACCCATTAAAAAGGGGCAAATGAGATATTTACATAAAACATGAAGTTATCAGATAGATAATGAAATGTTCATAGATTTAAAAAAAAGAGCTATACAAAAGGAGGATAGAGATAAGGAGGAAAGCAAGGTCCAACAAAAAATCTCACTTCAAATATAGATATACAGGCAGTTAAGGTGTGCAGATTTGTACAATATACAATTTTAATTAAGCTAAAATCGACATATCAAAATTAAACCGTTTATGACACACAGTTAACCGTCAATCAACATATACTAAACGAGATATGACCGCATTACGCGATTAACCATCATATCTCAGATTTTCTTCAAATTAGGAGGGTTGATAGAGGTACCCAAAGAATGAAGAACTCCAAAATTTGAGCATTTTTGCTGCATTTTTGTGAATTCTTTCATTTTAATGGTTCACATATATTTTTTATGAAGCTGTTTTTCGAACAAAGTTTCTTTTTTAATTTTTACCTCTAAAATATAATAAGCCAATTGATTTTATAAAACAACTTCATTATTTCAAAATAGGTTGCAAGAAACCATCAATCACATCTTTCCGTTCCACTCACATTGCTGTACAAAAAAATTCATAACTCTTATAATTTTTGAGTGCACCCAAAAGTTGATTTATTAAAATTTTAGCAAAGCTTAAGGCTATTAGTATGTTTTTTTTAGACTTTTAAAAAATGTTTTTTTTTTATAAAATAAAAATTGGAAATAAAATTGTTTCTCGTCTTACTTTTGATATACTTGAAAACAAAAAATTTGTTAATTTGTAATGCTCATGCTGTGAAATTGAGAAAAATGCACCAAAACTGCTGGATTTCTTCAGTTTTTAATGCATTTATCGACCTTTTAAATTTGAGCCAAATTTAAGACATAATGGTACATCGCGACCAATTTGTTTAGAATACTCCCTATTTACTTTCATAGGTACTCAACTACTAGTCGTGGAAAAGTAACTTCAATATGAAAGAAATTGCTGCAAAACAAATTTTAATGATGACAGGAAGGAAATTCTTTAGCGATAAAAAAATTACCGGTTTGGTAGAGTTGCCTGCCAAGTACACAAAAAAATATATTAAAAACAAAAGGGAAAACACCTTCATTCGTTAAAATCTGTAACACCCATTACTATACTTTAAAAAATGAAAGTTTCAGTAAGAAACAAAGAAATCTATCTGCCGTATTTAAAGAGTTGTTATATATGTATTCTCGTTTCAGGCAGGAAAGAATAATACAAACAGTTTATTATCTGCAAATACCACTCTGGTGTTTCGACTACCTCATGGTCTCGTGAGTGTAGCTGTATCGAACCGAGAACAATATTTGCGGGAAAAAACTGATTTATGAAATATAAATTCTATGATATGTCGGTAGGATATTGCAAACCTGCCACCTACTGACCTCGATATTAGACTAAAAAATATCGCCAGTCGAACGACATCTATGAATCACCGGAGTAGTGAGAAGTTTTACAAAATTAAAATTTCAGAAAGAAATAAAGAAATTTCTTACCGAAATTTTGATTTTTTAAAATTTCTCAGTACTCCAGTGATTCATAGATGTCGTTCGACTGATGATATTTTTCAGTTTGACATCGAGATCGGTAGGTGGCAGGTTTTCAATATCCTACCAACATACCATGGAATTTATATATCATATATCAGTTATTTCCTGTGAATGCTGCTCTCAGTCCGACACAGCTCCACTGACGAGACCATGAGGTGGTCGAAACGCGTATGGAGAGAGGACCAGAGTAGTATTTTCGAGAAATAAACTGTTTGTATATATTCTTTTCTATTCTCTGCCTGAAAGGAGAATATATAATTTCGCATATGATGAAACTTAAAAAGTTTAAATTTCATAATTGTTTTGTACACAACCATATTCAATTAATACTTTAGAGGTCGTTGTTTTCATCTAGAACATATTCATAAATATGAAATATCTGATACTGTTGTTAAAGAATTTTAATTATTATTTCAACCACACAAAAATTATTAAAATAATTAATTTTCTAATAGAAACCATACCTTTTTCGAACATTGAATATTACGTATAAACTAAAATTAAATAAACTGAAACTAAATATATCATTAACATAAAAATATTTTTGGTCCCTTGTTCTCATTTATACTATTGGGCTTACGAGACATTATAATTCTTCATACTTTATTGAAAAAAAGAGTTATTATAGTTAAAGTTATTAAAATTAGAAACTCTGTACTTATTATGAGCCAAGAATTTTCGCGGAGAAATGAATAAAAATAAACTTTATCTATTAATAAATCAACTTGGGTAGACACAAAACGTCCCTAAAAACTGAATATATGATTGAGTAAAATTATCAGACGATTAAAAAATTTTACTTCTGCCAATTTGATTATGCAGTTTAAACTTTAAGTTTGCCGATTTTTAATTTGTCAAAATAAAGTTTTGAATTTAAAATAGATCTAAACTTTTGCTGTAATTAAATTGAGGAGTTTTAGAATTAGTCAATATAACTAGTTAAACAATTCTGTGCTTGACATATTCCTTTCTTTGACTAACATATATTAAAATAACTTTGTGTAAATTAAAGTTATCAGTAACGTCAAAAACTTATGTAACCTTTACTTTTTTGCTTTAAAAATCGTAGCTAGCTTTTGACTTTGCTGCCAAAAATGAAATGCTTAGCTAAACAGTCTTCAAATTATCGGTTTCTAATTATTTGGAATATTTTTTATTCACATTTTGTGGTAAAATTTTAATTCTGTTAAACATTTTTATTGTTCTATTGAAAGCCTAAAAATTATTGCTTGTATTCAACAGAAGGCAAATATTGAAATGAACAGGATGTTGGTTAATCGAACCATTTTATTTTTTCAGTGTTCAAACAGGATGCGGTTATTGATTTTCGCGTTATTTATTGTCACAATTATTACGATATTGCGACTGTACATTTTTTATCGTTTTTGAACGAAATGTATAAGTCCTCACTATCCTTAAATGAAAATTCAAAGGAAAGGTAAACTTTATGCCCAGGATTTATCAAGATAAATCTCTTCTATGAAGATTTGAGGAAAATGTTTCCACGAACCACCATTTTTAACCGACTTCTAAAAGAAATAGGTTCTCAATTCGTCGACTATGTATTTTTTTTATGTACATCGATTACTCCGGAACGGCTGCACCGATTTGAATGACATTTTTTACGTTATATTCAGGAAGTTGCTGCGGTGATCCCATATTTTTTTAGATAAAATTGGTGTAGTAAAATCCAAGATGGCGTTTAAAATATGGCGGCCAAAAAAATTAGTTTTGTCCGATTTTCTCCAAAATTGGTATGGAGGAATTCTCGGGGTTGTACCCAACGAATTTGAAATTATTTTAAAAAAATTCAAAATGGCGAATCCAATATAGCGGCCAAAAAAATTAAATTTTGTCCGATTTTCTCCAAAATTGGTACAGGGGAATTTTCGGGTCGCACATGACGAATATAAAATAATTTTTAAAAAATTCAATATGGCCGATCTAATATGGTGGACGGAAAAATCAGTTTTGTCCGATTTTCTCCAAAATTGGTATGGAGGAGTTTTCAGGGCCTCACATAACGAATCTGAAATTATTTTTTAAAAATTCAATATGGCGGATCCAATATGGCGGACAAAAGAATCAATTTTGTCCGATTTTCACCAAAATTGGTACGGGAGAGTTTCCGGGGTCACGCGTATCCAATATGGTGCATAAAAAATTAGTTTTGTCCGATTTTTTTCAAAATTGATATGATAGCACATTACGAATTTGATGTTATTAAAAAAAAATATGGCTGATCTAAGATGGAGGATTAAAGATTCTACTTCTCTCGATTTTGTCTAAAGTCAGTATTGCGGGATTTTTGTTAGTGTTAATTAAAATATTTTTTGAAAAACTCAATCTGGCGGATCCAATGTGGTATCCTAAAAATTTTACATTTTTCGACTAGATCTAGAGGGTTCTTGAGGGTATAAATTAGGAGTTTAATAGTATTTTTTCTGGATCCAATATGGCCAACGCAATATAGCTGACTAAAAATTTTACATTTTTCGATTTTGTACAAATGTAGTGTGGCGTATTACAAATATAAAGTTAATTTTTTACAACTATTAGGTTGATAGGATACAATATGAGGGACGAAAAATTTTACATTTTCCTGTTTTATCTAAAATTGATATTGCGGGGTTCTTGGGGCGTATATAAACTCAATATGCAATATAAAATATATCGAGCTAAGAAATTTACGTCTGAAATTCTTTAAATATCGATATTGGAAGGTTTTGGAGCCTATATTACCAATCTGAAATTAATTTGAAATTTAAGATACTGGATTTACTATGACAGACTAAATATTTGTTTGACACCATTTCATTGATATTTGGAGAACTCTAAGAATCAAAGAATTTTTTGTGGTTCATTTTAAAGTGATTTACAATTATGGATAAAATGGGTACTTTTTTGCCACCTTGGAGTCATTGTAAGGTACACTAATCTCGATTAGCATTTAGTTCAAATAATTTATGAATATTATAATGAATTCAAAACTAAAAATCGAAAAATAAAATTTTTAAAAAAATTTGAACCGACTTATAATTATTTAGCGCACTAAAAAGTGAAATTTTTATATATAATTGAAATTTTTGAAGTCGGTGCCGAATTTTTTCTAAATGAAATAAATAACTACTAATATATATAAATTATGGTAAGTAAGCAATTCCAAAAAAAGTATTCTTAATCTGTTTATGTTAATCACATTTTATCAGGTATTAGTTTGACGCCGACTTCAAAAATTTCAATTTCATATAAAAATTTCTAGTTATTTTTCACTTTTTAGCGCACTTTTGGAAGTCGGTTCAATTTTTTTATAAAAATTTTATTAAAACAAACCAACACACGAGAAATTTCAGTTAATATCCTTCAGAATACGATATAAATATGAAAATTAATTACGAAAATACAGGGTGTTCAGAATAAGTGATACTATTGTTGCTCCGAAAAAGTAATACATATAAGGTCGAATATACAGGATGTCCGAAAATTCTGTTCGTATACTTTGAGGGGGGATTCTACATATAAAAATCATAAAAAAATGCAAATGAATATCGTTCGTAAATGCACCATAAGGAAGCTATGGCCGTTTAAAGATGGTTATCGAACACGAACTTTTAGCCAACTTTGATGTTTAGTTTAGACACAAATAAATCATATTTAAAAGATTAATGATTTTATTAATACGGGTTTCATCTTAAACTATTAGTGTATTAACAAAAATTTGAATATACTTTGTATATCGCCATTCGTTTTGCTCTTGAGTTTATTAAATTTTGTTCTCCATCAGACTATACGTTTCACTAACGATATTTAATGAGCTTTTAGAGCTTGCTTTGTAAGAATATGAAATTAGTACTTTTTTAAAAAGAGTTCTTATTTCAAATTTATTGGGTAGCGTTGTTAACATTTACCCCTCAGAAGATTTATAATTTAACTTATTTCAATTCTCGTAATACATAAACTGGAAATATGAGTAAATTAGAAGAGAAATTCGTTAAATTAGAAATTTTTATAATAAAAATGAACCAATCCAAAATAAATGAAAAATTCGTATTCTCCAAATTTTTTGATCCAGTCAAAGCTTCAAAGCTGTTTTAAGAACTGCTTTGTTAGCGAAGTCCCATTTTACATATTGGTAATGTGAAAATTGTAATATTATTTTTTAAGAAGACAGTATAGAGTGTTCAACTTGAATATCGTAAAACAAAAAGAGCGTTTAATGGAAAATGTTTTAAAGTGAAAAATTTTGTTGTTAGATGGCAGAAGAGATTTTCTTTAGAACAGTTTCAGTTCTGCTCAATCCAACTTATAGACACACACTTTTATATATATATATATATATATATATATATATATATATATATATATATAGATTATATAGATATATATATATATATATATATATATATATATATATATATATATATGTGCATGTAGGTGTCTGTAAGTTGGATTGATCAGAACTGAAACTGTTCTGGAGAAAATCTCTTTTGCCATCTAACAACAAAATTTGTCACTTTAAAATATTTTCCACTGAACGCTCTATATACATATATATATATATATATATATATATATATATATATATATATATATATATATATATGTATGTTTATACGGCTTTCACGGATTCCTCCGTGTGAGATGCATTAGCAGTGGTTATATCCACATTATGCTGTTGTAGTGCTGAAATCACATTCAGCAAACGTACAACTATATGCAACTCCGTATGTAGGTGAAGTAAAATGCGAAACAGTGAATGCAAACTTCGCTCCATCATATCCTTTTTGTGTTAGAGGTTGCACAGTTAGAATAAATTGTAATAAAACAATTCATCCTATTCCCCCACCATCGAGATGGTGGCCTACCTGTACCACCATACCGAGAAGAAAGTCAAAGCTTACCCTCCCCGCCACAGTGATACGGCAGAGATACATGTTTCGTCTCTCACTAGACTCATCAGGGTACCGACATGCACCTGGCTGTGCAAAGGACAGATCGGAAGGAAGCATGCAAACACTGAACGCGGCTTCGCCGACCTCTCGTCGAATGGCTTATATATGTTTTACTTCACCTACATAAGGAGTTGCATATAGTTGTACGTTTGCTGAATGTGATTTCAGCACTACAACAGCATAATGTGGATATAACCACTGCTAAGGCATCTCACACGGAGGAATCCGTGAAAGCCGTATAAACATATATATATATATATATATATATATATATATATATATATATATATATATATATATATATATATATCATAATATAAAAATTAAACGCATTTAAAATTTCACCCATTAAATTGATAAACTATTTTTGATATTTGAATATTAAATTAAAAACAATTCGAAAATTTAAAATTTAAATTACATTTTTGTGTACCTTCCATTGCGTTCAATACAAACAATTGTTCTTCTTGACACATTTTTAATGTAGTTGCTGATATTAACGGGCCTTACTTCTAAATGATCAACATTACGGAAAGGTCTTTGTTTGTAAATTTTTTGTTTTAGGTAACCCCCACAAGAAAAAATTAAGTGGGGTTAAATCCGGAGACCTAACCGGCCAGTATTGCTCCATATTACGCCTAATTACTTTGCCCCTAAATATTTCCAAGAGGCGTTCTCGAACCTGTCTTGTACTATGGATGGGATCACCGTCACACTGATACCACAGATCATGCCTCATTTCCATAGGCATATTGTCCAAAACTTCAGGGATCTCGGTGTTAAGGAAGCATAGGTATTCTTCAGAAGATAATTTAACCTCCAAAAAAAAAATAAGAACCAACAACTTGATCATTTAGAACACCGCACCATACATTTGTTTTAAAGGAATACTAGTTTCTGCATTCTATTATAAAATTTGGATTTTTTTGAGCCCACCATCTACAATTTTGGGAGCTAACAACGCCGTTTTAAGTAAAAGTGATTTCGTCGGTTCATAAATCGTGAAAGTGAAAGGACACATCTTCTTTTTCCCCTTGATACCAAAAAGAGAATCCCAAACGTTTGCCAAAATCTTGTTTCTTAAGAGTATTTATAAATTTCGGTTTATACGGTTTAAATTTATTTTTGTGCAAAATCTTCCTTACACTTTCTTTTTGGACGTCACTTCTGCAAAAAACATATCTAATACTTTGACCATGTTCCACAACATCTAGACACATATTTAATTGGACTTCTTCACTATGTTTCATAGAATTGTGAGGTTTTTTAAATGAACTTTCCATCGATCTAGTTGATTTAAATTTAATCCTACTCACAGTAGATTGTTGCACATTCTTGCCTGGATGCCTTTCATTAAAAATGTTGGCTGCTACACGATAACTTGTGTCTTCACCACATATTAATACAATTTCAATTTTTCCCTGTAAAGTTAACATTTTTTTTTATTTAATATGCAGTATTAACTAAAAGCCACTATAATAAACAGAAAGCGATTTGACTGTCATTATTAAAGCAAGGGCTTGATAATCTTTTTATCATTTGTTTTACAGCCAATTTGTTTTTGGTGCATCATCATAAGGTACAATACTAATTAATTTTTTATATATATATATGGTGTCAGTTTAAGCGTGACATGCGTGTCGATACAATGGTCCCGCTTAAAGAGAGTTTTTCAAGTAGAAGGAAGATTAAGGGCATCGTCTCTCTTATTCAGAGTGCAGTTCTTTTCGATGGATTTACGAATTATTCGTGTCTTTTAGTGTTCTATATTATCAATTTGCTGACCGGTGTCAAAATCAATTTTGTGCCCTGTCTCGTGCTGGTGTTGAAAAAGCGCCAATTGTGTCTGTTTGTTTCTTATACTGAGTTTATGTTCTTTTAGTTTAGCTTATATTCTTCTGTTAGTCTGGCCTATGTATGCTTTATTGCCACATGCGATTTTATGTACGCCTTGATTTCCAACATTGATTTTGTCTTTTGGATATCATAAAAAAGAGCTTATTATTTTGTTTGTTTTGTAGGCTGTAGATATGTTATGTTTCCGGAACAATCTGCCGATTCTGTCTGTTGTGCTTTTTATGTAAGGAAGTATGATGATTTGTCTATTCTCAGCAGGCGGTTTTGTATCTTGAGATGGTTTTTGTTGCAATTTTATTGCCTTATTTATTGTTGGTGTCTTCTAGCTGTTTTGTTGGAAGGCGTTTTTATATGTAACAGTTCCTTTTGTTTCCCTTGATCATCAGTTAGGTGAAGGGATCTTGATATTAGGGTATTGGTTATGCCCTGTATTTGTGAGGGGTGATGGTGAGAATCAGCATTCAGGTATCTGTCCATGTGTGTTGGTTTTCGATATACTGTGTGGCGCAGATCTCCATCCATTGTTTTGGTTACGAGGACGTCTAGCAATGGAAGCTGATTATTTTCCTCTAGTTCCAGAGTAAACTGTATCTTTCTGTGGATAGAATTAAGAAATTCATGGAAGTAGTTGAGCTGTTGTTTGCTATGTGGCCATATTACAAATACATCATCAACGTAGCAACACCAGAGTTTGTGGTTTGAGGTGGAACTTTTCAAGGGCTTTCATTTCGAAATAGGTCATGAACAGATTTGCCACAGCTGGAGATAGTGAAGAGCCCATGGCAGCGCCATCTATCTGCCTGTATATCCGACCATCAAACAGAAAATATGCGTTTTTAAGACAGTGTCTGGTGAGATCCATGATATGAGTGGGGAAATTCTCTCTTTGAGCGATCTGATCCAGTGCTTCCTCCATCGGTATACTCGGATACAGGGATTTTACGTCGAAGCTTGCAATGATGTCATCCTTGTCAATTCTTACGGAAGTTTTCGTCCGTATAATTTTTAAATAAAATAGGAAATTCTCGGTTATGCGGATATAAAGACCGTTGATAGATATTACTCTCATGCTAAAAAGTGCGTAGGCATTTCAACTACAGAGTTTTAATGATGACTGTAGGGTAAAAAAGTACTCTTTGATATATCAAGGAAATTTACGTATTTGTAATACTTATAAATATGCAATAAGTACACATATGAAAAGCAGAACTCAAAGTAAACAAATGTGAATATTTTTCATATAATTTATGTGAATGATAGCTATCGTAAATATTTGACTTTCTTTAAAAAGGGTATATAAAATATCTGTCTGGACTTAAAGGTCACCCATTTAAAAACAGCTATAAGGAAAAATTGGTTTTTTACCCTGGATTTCGGTTTTTATTACCGTGGATATATGTCCGAAAAATTATAATATAAAATATTTTTATTTGATTACTGAACGAAGGAGTTCGTAAATGTAAAAGAATATCTCTTTAGTTACTACATATAATCTGGCTGAATAGAAGGGCAGCAGGTGGTTAAGTGAAGCCTGTTTGGACAAAAATAGTCTATGTTGATATATTTCAAATTGTTTTTTATTGGAATAATCTAGGGACCCTACAGTGTCCTAAAACATTTATCCTGATATCAGCTAGTAGTTCCGATGTCAATTTGTCGATATCTTCCTGAATGATCTTTATTAAAGGGACTTTTGCATCCAAGAATGAAGCTTCTTTTGGTCTGTTGAAAAATAAAAAGTGAGTTCATGTTCTTTCAACCGTAGCTGCGTGGGAAACGTTAGTCTCACATATTACCCAGCTCAAGATAGAAAAATCTGCCAATTGTTGGATGTACGAAAGTAAGTTTATTATTTGTTGGTCTAGTTGTTTATCAATCCTCTTCTTCCGTACTATATTTGACGTATTGTTTGTTGAGTGGTACTACGTAGGTGATATTTTTATGCCTTTATCAAGCGTGTCCTACAATTTTTTGTACACGTTCTATACTCGTTCTGTTACATATCACATTCTAAAAAAGTATATGAAGAGAGACAATGCGAAAAAAGTACCTTAAATAGATTTTTAATCTTTAAGTGTATTTGCCATATCTATCTCAACCATCTTATTAATTTATTTGTTCATTCGGCCTCCATAGTTCATTGTCAAGTCTTCGTGCTTGAACGTTATGTTTAAGTAGCGGCATTTATGAAATCCCGTGTTGTCGGAGAACTCGTTCAGAAGATGATTTAGTTTTATCACTACTTTGTGATTATTCCTAATACTGAAACAACATCTGGTGGAATTTATGCTGTCATTGCAAGGCAAGATCATGAGAGGCTTAAAGAATCGCTATAAAATATTCTGATTCGTAATGGGATTGTATTTATCTCGATGTCGTTGCTGGATAGTATTTGCATTTGGATCCTAATTTTCTAGGTCGATATAAAATACTCAGATGTAATATGAACATTTATTCTTAATATTTTTAAAATACCTGCTAGCGTCTTGTGGCATTAAGTAAAAGGACTTTTAGTAGTTGACATAGGTAGCAAACTGCTACCTTCATTTAATATAGATCTGATAATAAATTAATCGATAATAAGTTATTTCTGCAACCCATTGCATTTCTGTCACATCCTTTCTGCTGAATTGCAATGACGTTGTTTGCGCACAATGCTTATGAATATGTTGTCGGGAAATAGGGAATCAAATCATACAACTTGGGAAGAGAGGTGATTGGTTGGTACCTAACTTGGTCTCGCGTTTTATTATGATCCCTTGATAAGCATTTTTGTTCCCGAGAAATTTATCTTATGTCCTGTATTTATCCAGTGTTGGGCCAGAGCAGAAGAAGTTGTTTTTTGCTTGATAGCGTTCATATGTTCGTCTCTTCTGGCGCTTATTTTACGGTTGGTTTGGCCTACGTAAGATGAATTGCATTCTCCGCATGGAATTTCGTACACTCCCTGATTTTCTGGAGGGATTTTTTCTTCAGGTGTTGGCAAGAGATCTTTTACTTTACGATTTCAATGTTGTGTCTCCTGAGAATTCTTGCGATCTTGTCTGTAGTGCCTCTTACATAAGGAACAAAAGCTTTGGAGCTATTCTCTTGCTTTTCGCGATTTTTTTGGGCCAAGTGTTTGTTTTTAGAGCCTTGTCTATATGTTCTTTTTTTTTAGCCGTTCTTTATTAGGGCGTCTTGCAGTATGTTCATCTCTTTGTGATAATTTTCTGGATCTGTAAGGGACTGCGATCGAAACGCATGTGATTTCACTACTGCAAATAATTGGGCGGGGTGGTGATGTGAATCGGCGTGAGGTACCTGTTGGTGTGAGTGGGCTTTCTGTAGACAGTGTGCGAAAGCAAGCCATCCTGTTTTCTTTTCAGTAGGATATCCAGAAACGATAGTTCTCTTTCCTGTTCTGTCTCCATGGTGAATTTAATTTTGGGATGTATACTGTTTATGTGTTCCAGGAAACTTTTGAGATTTTCTTCCCCATGTTGCCAGATAACGAATGTGTCATCTATATAACGTACCCACAGTCTTGTTTTGTGTGAAGAGGTCTCCAAAACTTTTTATTCAAAGTCTTCCATAAATAAATTAGCGAGTGCAGGAGATAGCGGCGATCTCATCGGGGCTCCCTCGACTTGTTTATATCGTCGGCCTTCATAGGTAAAATAGGTGTTATCAAGACAGTGTCTAGCTTATTCGATGATATATTTTGGCAGATTGTATTTGTTTTCTATTACAGAAAGAGCCTCTTTATCTGGTATTTGTGTGAAAGTGATGTTACGTCAAAACTAACTAGACATTCTTTTTCTTGTAAACGTATGTTTTTAATTCTTTCGCAAAAATGTTGCGAGTTTTTAATGTAGGAGGTCGTTTTTTCGACGAAGGGTTGGAGAATGGTGGCTAGATGTTTTGTCGTACACAACGTATCTGACAAAGTTTTGACACCAGCCGCCAAAAGTGTTTTAATCAAAAGTTTTAATTTCGCGATAGCACCATCACATATCCCAACCGATAACATAATATGTGGAGTTGAAACAGCTCTAAACAACATAAAAACGACACAGCGGAAACTATCCGCAAAGAAATTTCAGCCGTTTTGCGCAAAGCAAAACCTCCAAAAAGTAATCTATCTGCAGAAGAACATCGAGCCTTACAAGACCTGCGCAAAGATACCTCGATCGTAATACTTCCGGCTGATAAAGGAAATTCGACAGTGGTCCTAAACAAAACAGACTATCATGAAAAGATGATCGCTCTATTAAACTATCCTGCCTACAAGCCAATAAACAGAGAACACACCACTTATCTAGAAAAGACCACCAAAACATTGATAAGGGCATCTCCACTTACCAAAGGAATAAAGAAGAAGATCACACCAAGAGAAAAATCGTCCATATGTCCTAAACTTTATGGCTTACCCAAAATACACAAGCCCGGAGCCCCCTTGAGACCAATTGTAAGATCTGTTGGCTCTCCAACTCAGGCCCTAGCAAAACATCTAGCCACCATTCTCCAACCCTTAGTCGAAAAAACGGCCTCCTACGTTAAAAACTCGCAACAATTTTGCGAAATAATCAAAAACATACGTTTACAAGAAAAAAGAATGTCTAGTTAGTTTTGACGTAACATCACTTTTCACACAAATACCAGTTAAAGAGGCTCTTTCTGTAATAGAAAACAAATCCAATCTGCCAAAATATATCATCGAATTAGCTAGACACTGTCTTGATAATACCTATTTTACGAATGAAGGCCGACGATATAAACAAGTCGAGGAAGCCCCGAAGGGATCGCCGCTATCTCCTGCACTCGCTAACTTATTTATAGAAGACTTTGAATCAAAAGCTTTGGAGACCTCTTCACACAAACCAAGACTGTGGATACGTTACGTAGATGACACATTCGTTATCTGGCAACATGGGGAAGAAAATCTCAAAAGTTTCCTGGAACACATAAACAGTATACATCCCAACATTAAATTCACCATGGAGACAGAACAGGAAAGAGAACTACCGTTTCTGGATATCCTACTGAAAAAAAAAGAGGATCGCTTGCTTTCGCACACTGTCTACAGAAAGCCCACTCACACCAACAGGCACCTTAACGCCGATTCACACCACCACCTCGCCCAATTATTTGCAGTAGTGAAATCACTTGCGTTTCGATCGCAGTCTCTTACAGATCCAGAAAATTATCACAAAAAGATGAACATACTGCAAGACGCCCTAACAAAGAACGGCTATAAAAAAGAACATATAGACAAGGCTCTAAAAAACAAACACTTGGCCCCAAAAAATCGCGAAAACCAAGAGAAGAGCTCCAAAGCTTTTGTTCCTTATGTAAGAGGCACCACAGACAAGATCGCCAGAATTCTCAGGAAACACTACATTGAAACCATTTTCACCACAGACCGTAAAGTAAAAGATCTCTTGCCAACACCTAAAGAAAGAATCCCTCTAGAAAACCAGGGAGTGTACGAAATTCCATGCGGGGAATGCAGCTCATCTTACGTAGGCCAAACCAACCGTAAAATAAGCGCCAGAAGAGAGGAACATATGAACGCTGTCAAGCAAAAAACAACTTCTGCTCTGACCCAACACTGGATAAATACAGGACATAAGATAAATTTCTCGGGAACAAAAATGCTATCGAGATGTAAAAACCTGTCCAAAAGAGTTATATGGGAAGCCATTGAAATTGCAAAGAGGCCCAACAACTTAAATAGCAGAATACTTGGAAAAATCTGCTTACAAAACATCAACCAGTACCACTTAGTAACGAAACAGATTACAACTCGGCAACGCAACCACAAACACTGGCAACAGGGCCGATGACGCGCAGCAGGTCTCGCAACCTGATGGGCCGGAACCATTCGGAAAACGAACGCGTCCTACGCGCACACGGTACCGACAGCACCGGAGTCGGAGGCGTCAGTTCGCTCGTAGACGCCATACAGTGAGCTTTGGAAATGGTGAATAAGATTTTACCGAAACGTCAGCTGCCTTACAGTCCTGAGAGGGACTCAGCACATACACGGGAAGCCCGAAAACCTTAGATTACATATATATATATATATATATATATATATATATATATATGTATATATATATATATATATATATATATATATATACATATATATATATATATATATATATATATATATATATATATATATATATATGTAATCTAAGGTTTTCGGGCTTCCATATATATATATATATATATATATATATATATATGTATATATATATATATATATATATATATATATATATATATATATATATATATATATATATATATGAATCCTTCTTTTAGGAAAGTTAGTTAAAAAGTCCAAGAGGACAAAAAAGTAATTATAATCTAGATCGATAAAATGTTTGCAGTTTTTTCCAGTTACACACATGTACAGATAAATCACCGTGTATAGATGAAAACTACTATATTTAAATGCTCTAATCTCTACTTTATAATGGAAGAAATAATTCTCTGAAACGAATTAAACATATAACATTCAACCTTACAATGAAAACGCTGTAAACAGGGTAATAAAACTACTTGAAGGTTTGTTCTGCAAATGTAATAACAATTTTAAAGTAGGCATTTACATTTTAATTCGTAATGCTTAAAGAATTATGGAATGTTTTAATAGTTAGCCTGCATTTCCTGAAAATAGTAGATTAAATTTGTTGTGTTGTTATTGCCAGATGAGTTTTACAACAATTCTTTTTTTCTTGACAAAAAAATTTTTCAATAAACTTTATATTTTTTTTTTCAGGTAAGTGCCAAAGAAAAAGAGATAAATATGCATAGATAAAAAGCAGATGCTTTCTACTTTTAAAGGTAGGTAGTTTCGGTAACGAAAGATAGAGTCCTTTTTCATTGCCAAGCATAAAATTTAAATAAAGGTAAAGTCTATCATATGTAGAGTTTTCGTTCCCGCACTTCAGTTGATCCCGAAATGGTCTCGAAATAAAAAAAATATATTTTGCTATATGGAGAGACATTTGTTAGATTTTATGTTACATAAACATTTTTGGACGTCTTTTGCTTACGTATTACATTTATTTCGATATCAGTAGGTTGCTTTCATTACTCAAGAGATGAACACGGTGGTAAGTACTTTATTTATCCTGCAGATAGTAAGCAAATATAAAAGTAAATCTTGGAGAAGGTGAAAACACATAATTTTGGGCCGTAGAACATAAATAGGTTGTCATTTTTGGCCGATCTCGCGTAATTTTTCCGAAAAAAAAATCATTTTCACTCATATAACTTCACGTTGTATTGGCGAGATGAATATTATTGATGACGAAGTTGTGATTTCGTATATCCTTTATTGTTATTTATATCGATTAATCTTGGGGAAGGTGGAAACACACAATTTTTCGATAAACAGGAATATGTCATTTTTTGCCGATCTCGCGTGGTTTTTACAAAAAAAAATTCATTTTTCTCATATAACTTGTATTTTCCGATCACTACCTTTAAATTTTAAGCATTTATAGTAAAATACACAAACACTACACGATATTGAATTATTTTTTTAACAAAATTTACATAAATAATCGCGGAAAAATGCATGTTTTCCATAAAACGTAAGAAAATCGTTCTCTTGTTGTTTTATACTGTTTTTGGGCATGCATGGTTGATTGCATATAATTTAGATTGAAACATGTGATGCTATGTTGCCACGTTGACTTGGATCTTAAATTTTATTATGACGGAAAACTTGTTGGTTCAAATGCAATTAATTGTGGTAATTCCAGTATTGCAGCGTAAAATTTGGGTAAGGTGCAAAATGGGGATGCCAAACATAAACAGATCGTTCGGCATCCCCCCATGCCAATTTTGGAAAAAATTCAAGAAAATTGATTTATCCGTCCGCCATCTTGGATCCGCTATATCGAATTTTTAAAAATGATTTTAGATTCGTTATGTGCGACTCCAAAAACTCCCCCGTTCCAATTTTGGATAAAATCGAACAAAATTGATGTTTTCGTTCGCTATATTGGATCAGGCATAATGAATTTTTTAAAAATGATTTTGGATTCGTCATGTGGGATCCCCGAAAACTCCCCCCGTTCCAATTTTGGAGAAAGTCGGACAAAATTGATCTTTTTCCGCCATATTGGATCCACCATATTGACTTTTTTAAAAATAATTTTAAATTCGTTGGGTACACTCCCGAAAATTTCCCCATACCAATTTTGGAGAAAATCCGACAAAATTAATTTTTTTGGCCGCCATATTGTCAACGCCATTTTGGATTTTACTGCACCAATTTTATCCAAAAAAATATGGGACCACCGTAGCCACTTTCTGAACATAACTTAAAAAAATTCATTCAAATCGGTACCGCCGTTTCGGAACGAATTGAGAACCTCCTTCTTTTAGAAGCCGGTTAAAAAATCCAAAAAATGGAAAACTGAAAGCTTAAAAACTAAAGATTTGAATTTGAAGTCTGTAAATTGAAATTTGCTATTTGCACCTTTAAAACTGGAAATTCGTAAGCTGGAATTTGTAACTCATAAATTAGGATTTATAATTCATTATCTGTAACTGTAATTCATAAGCTGTAACAAGTCCTTGAAATAAAGCAGTAAAATGGCGTAAAGAGCGCAAAATCCAAACTAACATAATAATTTAAATTATTATCCGAATGTGTAGAAGTTTTCAAAACATTTTAATAGATTACAAATGTTTTCTTATTGTATTTATTTCAAGTTTGCAACACTATTCTTTCGACCAATCGCAGAGGACTATGTTCTTTCCAATGTGATTCTCAAATTTCAAAAGCAAGAGCTCTCGGATGAGCGTCGTTGAAGAGATTTTTAATTCCAACATCTGCATTGTCTAAGTAAAGGATTTCACAAGCGGAGCACGAGGGACTGGGTACACCGACTCCCGTGAAACCTCGGGGCTCAGTTACTTGAGACCTAAGGTTTATTGGATGAGTAGTTGTTTCTGCCAACACTCCCTAATTAAAAAGTAGAATCAAGGGTTGCTCGACCAATTCCACTCTTTTCTTGTTGTAGGACAGAGTAATGTGTTTCTTATTCGGTCCCTTTTCTTGATGTTTCAGTTTAAAATGAACCTCGTCCCCATGACTGGTCTATTGTTCGTCTTCGAGCTGTTGAAAATTCATAAATTAATAACATAGGTGGAATTAATTAACATTAATGGCTAGCCCCACCCCTGACCCCACTTTTTTATTAGGCCGTATTGGCAGAAAGTATTACCCTCCGATAAACCTTGGGATCCGAGTAACTAGGCCCCCAAGTTTTACGGGAATCTATGTACCTGATCCTTCCAGCTCTCCCGGTCAGATAGTTTCATATTATAATATGTAAAATTAAACAACATACTTAAAAAATCCTTGAGTTTGAAATTATACAGTGACAAGATCAAAATTTCGACATTAACTTAAACAAAATCTAACCAGACCCTGTATAAGAGAGATAAATAATTTATTAGGTCACAATCAGAAGCCCTGCAAATATATATACCTGCTTATCTCACAATTCTTGTGTTTCAGTGTAATTGCCACTACAAGAGATTGCAAAATTTCTGATAAATCATGTAAATTACAATAGATCTTGGTCACAAATATTTGCTATTCAAGTCAATTCCGCGTAAACAGAACAGTGTGTATTTAATTTCAAATAAAATCAAGGATGCTGGTGACACGTGCAGAAAATAAATTATTATTTTAATCAATTGGTAAGGTAATAAAGTGGAAATATGAAGACTGTCATATATATTTATTATAAAATAACTGACTTTACATTCTCTCTAGACTACAGGGTGGTGATTAAAGTGGGCACTCTAGTTTAATGACGAATGACTAAAAAACGATTAATGTGTATAATTCTCAATTTGAGAAACTCTTACTCCCATTAAATTACTGTTAGCAACTAATAGTACAATTTAAGCCATACAAAGTGAGCGCCCACCATTTTATAATCAACATAATTTCGAACTCCAACTATAGTGGAGAAGTGGTGTTCTAAGGAGCACCCTGGAAAAACTAGGCTCATACCCTTTACTAAAAGAAGAAAGTTAGGTGAATTAAAATTACCAACTGTCTTCAATACACAATTGCGAATGAGCCAAGAGGTTAAATATCCAGGTGGAACACTGGATGCAAAGCTTACCTAGAACTCACACCTGCAGAAAATTATTTCTCAAGGTAAAATGGCCACCATGGCAGCAAAAAGGGTACTAAACAAGACGTGGGGATTACAGCCACATATTGTGCATGGCTGTACACTGCGGTGGTAATACCCATGATAACCTATGATTCGGTTGTGTGGGGGACAAAAATCATGCAAATATGGGCCACTCTGGAGCTCTCCAAACTCCAGACACTGGCCTGTCTATGCATTACGGGTGCCATGAGAAGCACCTCAACAGCATTCATGGATACCACATTAAACATCGCTTCCCTTGATATAATAATCAGGGCTGAGGCAAGAATGGAGGCTTATAGGCTGGAATGAAACAACGTCTAGTAATCTGGACCTGCTCTCGGACACACCCGCATCAATAGCATGTTAACGAGCTCATTGCTAGAAATGAGCATTGACACCATACCAAGAACTTTGACAGACGCTACACCATTCAGCTTGATTGGAAGAGGCGGTTTGACTGAACAGTGATTCAGTCAGGAGACCTCGTCTGGTACACGGACGGGTACAGAACTGACCATGGTACATGAGTGTAGCACTGGGGCAACATACTACATAATTTCAAGCAGAAATTCACACCTTTGATGTCTGTCTTCGGGATTACAGGGGCAGGACCGTTCTCATCCTCTCTGACAGTCCGGGAACGCTGAAGTCTCTAATGTGTTACCAAACTGCATCAAAACAGGTTTGGGTTTGTTTTCAAAACCTTGTCGTTCTGGCAAAACACAACAGTGCGACCTTTATGTGGGTAACAGGATACAAGGGGTCTCGGATAATGAAGAAGCGGACCAACTTGCAATATAAGTGTCTGCCCCTTCATTTATTGGACTAGAGCCAGCATTCAGGATTACTAAGGCTGCTATTCATAGGTTGCTGTCTTGGTAGACAAATCGACAACACTAGATCTACTAGAACCATCTTGCAAGCCACAGGTACAACAAGCTATTGCTGAGGAGACCATCCGACAAATTAAGCCGTGAAATTCTGCGTCTATGCAGACAACAAATCACGCTGGTGACAAGACTTATAACTGGTCACTAAGCTTGAGAAAACATTTACATACAATAGGTATCTTCAACGAGGACGAGACGGTTTCACATATCATCTTCTAGTGTGAAGCTTTGGCCTACTGAAAGCACCTTCAGGGATCAATCTATCCGAAAAACTTATACCCAGAGGATAAACTAGTGAGCAGCAGTTGAATCTGATCAAGGCATTCAACCTATTCGCCTAGAACGGTAGGCAATACGATAAGTCTGAACGTTGCAGTGTAATGGATTTTCAACTCTGGCCTGCTATGTCGTGCAATCAAAGGAATGAATTATAGTGGCGTGCGCATTTTAGAAAATAATAAATGATGATATTTCGTAGTAACATCAAAATTTTTTTAAAATTAAATCGATTTCCTCTGATTTTTATCAACCCTTACAATTTTTTTTACTGAAGGGGAAACCTAGCATATGCACCTTCCCAAAGAGTGAAAGGTATTCCCCCCTCCCTCCGACTGGAAGTCCTACCGATTTTCCTTAGCCTGTGCTGTAGCTGCTGGCAATTAAAGATTTGTACATTAAATTTAATTGAATTTTACCTTAAATTTCAATTAAGTAACTGAAAATATACCAAATTTAATATACAGTTACATTTGAATCAATGTAAAAATTATTAAATTTAATGCATTATCATTAAATGAATTTAATAAACGGTTTATGAAATTTGCTTCCAACACATTACCTTAAAATTAATGTGAAGTTTTTTTACAGTATATCCAATAAATAAAAGATTTTATTTTCTTGAATTTACTTTGAATTTAAAGCAATTTATTGAAATATTACTTCGTTATACATTAAATTAGATTAAATGGTATCTTCAATTTCAATAAAATAACTGAAAAGATATTTCAACGTCTGTACATTAAAATTAATTGAATCTCATGCAATATATATATTACATGAGATTCTGGGAGATGGCGCAAGTTGTACTGAACTTTCTGTTAATATGATATAAGTTGCTTAAAGGAGACTCAATTTTCTTATGGTGAGGTATACATGTCTGCCCTGTACTGACGAGAATCAATGAGTTCGAAACCGGTCTATATGGCGGACACTACCTTTGGGAACAATGTTCCTAGTAGTTTTAGAGTTTTTTGAACTCGTATTAATGTTGATGCATTAAGTATGTGATAACATATCTCAAATTCAATGAACACTGGTGGTATATTTAATGTACGTAGTCACCTTAAAAAGTAATGATCAAGTTTTAAATTTAATGTATGCTTACATTAAATTTAATGGAATATATTAATTTAGATTAATGTATAAATTATTAACTTTAATGCATTACATTATATGAATTTAATACACGTTTATGAAGTTTTCTTCCAGCACATTTACCTTCAATTTAATGCATTTTCTTTTTAACAAACTTCTAAAAGAAGGAGGTTCTCAATTCGCCGACTATGTATTTTTTCATGTATGTACACCGATTATTCCGAAACGACTGCACCGATTTGAATGAAATTTCTTACGTTATATTCAGGAAGTTGCTGTATTCGTCCCATATTTTTTTGGATGCAATTGGTGCAGTAAAATCAAAGATGGCGGTGACAATATGGCGACCAAAAAAATTAATTTTATCTGATTTTCTCGTAAACTGGGATGGGGGAATTTTCGGATTTGTGCACAACGAATCTAAAATTATTTTTAAAAATTTCAACATGGCGGACAAAATATTTAGTTTTGTCTGATTCTCTTAAAAATTGGTGTGGAGGGGTTTTCGAGGTCGCACATAACGAACCTAAAATTATTTTTGAAAAATTCATTATGGTGGAAGAAAAAATTAATTTTGTCCGATTTTCTCCAAAATTGGTATGGGAAAGTTTTCGGAGTCGCACATAACGAATCTGAAATTATTTAAAAAAAATTCAATATGGCGTATCCAATATGGCAGATAAAAAATTAATTTTGTCCGATTTTTTCAAAATTGATATGAGGGAGTTTTTGGCATCGCACATATAAAAATTTATAGTAATTTTTCACTTTTTAGCGCACTTTTAGAAGTCGGTTCAATTTTTTTTTATAAAATTTTTATTACACGGTAATGGTTTAGTATGTAGCAACAATATTACAATATTTTAAACAATTATTATATTTCTCTATATTTATGTACATGATTGTGTTTTATATGTATTTGACTGAGAAAGTGAGAATGTATTCATTTGTAATATTATTTTTAATTTAAATTAAAACGAGATTTCTATTATTTTTATGTATGTAATAAGAATATCAGTATCATCAAAATATTGATACTTTTGGTATATTTTTTTTGGCTATATTTTCTTTTATCAATATCACTTCTAGTAATACGGTCCAATTCTTAAAAATCATTTTGACTCTTGAACATAGAATGAAATGTTATAATTTTTATTTAGCACTTCGCAAATAATGTAAAAAAATACTTATCTTAACACTTAGTCCTGATATTAATTTTTATTCTCCAACTGGACACTATATGTAATAATAAAAATTTCTGAAAAGAAGACCCTTGACTTTTTTACACTTTATTCGACCGTGAAAACGAAATAGGTACAATGTGATATTAAAATAAAATTACATTCGCTTAATCTGAAAATAGACAATTTCGAACAGAAAAGAAAAAGCAAAATAATACACATATCATTTTTGATATGCCAATATCTCGCAAATATAGGTACAAAGTAAGTTACGTGATATATATATATATATATATATATATATATATATATATATATATATATATATATATATATATATATGAATAGTTTTGTTATTGCGGGTTTCAATCCGTTCGTTCAAAAAAACGTTTTCACGACGTTTCGCCAAAATCTCATTTGGCATTTTCAAGTGCGGTTCGCGAGTAACGAGACTATTCATTCTACCATCCGTGAAAATCTACGATATAACATATATATATATATATATATATATATATATATATATATATATATATATATATAGAATTATCCAATAATTCATGTATTAAATAATTTATAAACTGTGCTTTTTTAAAAACTCAAGTTTTGCAAGAATTTACATTTCTAATTAAAATGCTTTTTACATCAAGGGGTTGTAATAAATAAAGTGAAAAGATAAAACTTTGCCTTTAAAACTTCTTGATTACTTTTTAAATAACCCTTGAAGAGTTAATGTCAATATTGAGGAAACCACGTCTATATTAAATATTTTTTCGATAATGAGATATTATCTTTGGACATTGTACAATACCCCGAATAAAGTTACATCAAGAGATTATAATAATTTAGGATTTTGTGTAGATATTGCAAACAATTAAGTTGTAATTGTCCTTAAAGAGGAACTTTGCCAACAATTTGAAGGTGTAAATTTGTCTATTTAAAAAATCTGCTTTAAATTATTTAGGACTCTATGCCAGGGGTTCCCAAATTTATTGTTACAGGTTTAGTATTTTGTCATGGCGCGCTAGTCGAAAAATGTATAAAATCGTGTTCAACAAAATGTTGCACAAGGTGTGTGCTTTACAACTTGCCTACTACATAGTAGGAAACCACAAAACTTTATTGAACAGGACTTGACACTTATGACCAAGCACAGAAATGAAAACAACCACAATCTGAGGCCATATATAGGTATATATTGAACTGACACACAAGAATATATTATTATTAAAGAAAAATAGGAAAAAAAAATCAATGAGAAAGGTGAGCTTGGCGATCTCCATATGTTTTTAAAGGATTGACATTGACACTCTCATTTTTTGCTTCACGTTGATCTTTGAGCGATATTTGCTCTTTATTACAGCTACAGCTGAAAATCCGGTTTCAGATAAATAGGTTGTTGTCAAGGGAATAAGAATCCTTGTAGTTTTTAAACTTAGAGTTGGATATTCATTTTTGACGGTTATCCAAAACTCTACTAAGTCGGAAAAAGTGAATTTTGGTTTAAGGTTGTTTTTGCAACAGAGTTCAATAGGACTCTTCTTTTTGCGAAGTGGATTCTGGTGGAGCATGGAAAGGAATCTTGGATCAACGAAAATTTTCTTCCATAAAGCATTTTGCAAATCATTCAGGGAGCTTCGCAAGCTATTTCGAGAAAAGGCACTGCAAGTCTTGAGAGACAACGAGCTCATTAGACGATGCTTATTTATGCAAATATGGGAAACAATCTTGACAGCCCTCCTTATTTATTTTTCATAGTTTCAAGATGTACATGTCAGTTTCTCAAATATATCGCGCAAATTTCCAGTTTTAGTAAAAAGCCTGATTCGGCAAAGCATCTGGTGTTTACATGACGTTCCAGAAAAGTGTGAATTTCTTGATGTAACTTGAATCCACAGGATAAGACATTTCCACGTGAAAACCATCGAGAACTGCAGGGCTGGGGGTTTTTAGCCGCCTAGTTTTAAGTAATTTACTACGTCTATGATATGTTCCAATACCAAGTGCTTCTCTATGAATGATGCGGTGGGTCCAAATAGCATGCGGAGATAGCGCTTGAAATCCTTCAGAGGAGTCAGACGGTGATTGAGCGCCATCTAAATTATTTTTTGTTATAAGCTTGTCAAAAATTTCAAACAAGCCTTGAGTTTTTCGCCTTCAGTGGTGTTTTTGGACAAAAGAAGGTTTTCAATAATAATATTATCATCCAGAAAGCGTATGTAATACATAAGGTTATTACTGTCAGTAGCGTCATCAAGTTGCAGACTAAATTCCTTGTCTTTCATTTCCTCTATTAATGGGTCATAGAGTTCCCGAGCTAGATGATGAATTCGTCGACTAATAGTGTTGTTAGATAATGGTACCTTTTCCCGCCGATTTTCCTTATTAATCATGTGGAGATCGCAAGTAAAATAAGTTCTGTTGCAATGATGGTTTTTTACACTTCGCCACTCTGTATGCCATCTTGAAAGATGCTGGTAGCGCATTACAAGTTACTGAAGTGAACACGTTTTTTAGTTTTTGTAAATTTCCTATTAAATTTGAGCGATGTTTCAACCAAGGTAGAGTAAATGGTATCGAGATGTCTCTTTAGCTTACTTAGAAGTATATTCTCGGGCGCTAGAATTTTCAGAGCCACACAGAGCGGTCTTTGTTCATTGTAACTGACATATTGTAACCGTTACAACGTCTTGTGTTCGTAAATCTCAACACTCTGTATCATTGTACCAAGAACATTTTATTATTACTTCTATTTATCTTAACAATTTGACTGCTTATGTTTGTAATAAAAATTGTATACGTTTATAATAAATAAAGTAACTTGACTGGCTTACGGTGGCTTATATAGTATCAATGAGCTTTCGCGAAAATTCTCTTCGACGGTCGAATATGGTCTTCTGGAACATACTTCGGTCTCTCTTGCGCCTGACCAGCGGTGATTTGGCGTTGCCAAACCTGACCCAAACTTCGTGTTGCAGGGAACTGGTCCACCGTAACGATATTGAGAGACTGATAGTCGACGTTACCTACGCAACGAACGATTTATGCAGTGCGCGAGATTTGAATGGCTTATTTTGTAAAACAGAAACAAAAACGCCTTGTGGCGCACACTTTGGGAATATACGGTCTATACTATCCGAGGATTGCTCATTATCTTTACCTGCTTTGCATTAAATCTGTTATAGCTCTTTTTACCTAAGTGTTTTACAATTTGTTGTACTCTCCTGGCTTGCACCACCTTTTTCCATCTTACCCTCTACCGCTCGATCCTCGATTAATTGTATACGATCATCATACCTCTTATTTTTCTCAGAATATTAAATATGGTCCTGGTTGACTCGATCCAGTAATTCTTTAACTCATGTTTGCTAAATTTTCTTCGACTGTCAGGCTACACTAAAAGTACTGGCAAGTCATTAGATAAAATTTAGAAAAATTTTTGGACAACTAATAAGATTACTTTTGCATAGGTACCTTGGCATAAGAGTATCTTGGACAATCATCTTAGTGAGTGCGGGAAACAGATTCAACAAATTATTGCTGACTAACAATCCTGCAAACTCAATCACGACGTTTCACGCTTAAGTGGAAGGCAGATTAGGCTGGCTGACAGGATTGATTTGGCACTGCAGCTTGAGGAGACATCTACACACAGCGAGGACTTATAATTAAGAACCAACATGTGAAGTATGAGACGCAGAAACAGAAACAGCATCAAACACTATTTTCGAATATGAAGCTCTAACTTATTGGAGACGTCCTCAAATATCGATCAGTCCCCAATACCCAGCGGAAAAATAATGAACAGACTGTTCCCATAGGAGAGATGTAGTGGACATCCGAATAATTATTTGGTGTTTATCAACCCTGTTTTATCATTAAATTAATTGAACAACTCTTTCTGTTAAAATTGATTTCTAGCATTCGTAGATGCCACCACATTTTAACAATCTCTAATGCATGTACAAAGTGTCCAATATTCGATGGTTTTACGGATTATCTCCATTATTAGTAAAAATAGAAGGATAAAGTTTTTGTGGCAGTCTGCTACTTTTTTAAGAAACGAAACATGCTACTAACAGCATTTTTATAAACTTCGTCGTTTTGGAGATAGAGAGTGATTTTGAAAATTATACATTTTTGGGCAGTCCTCGTTTCTGGATTATGTTATAACTTATCGCAAGGTTAAAAAATAGAATTATTGAGGTCATTCATATAAGGTTCAGTGGCGTAGTCAGTTTTTTTTATAGATTCAACTGTTTCGGAGAATAACTCAAACTTATCATCAGATCAGACAGTTGCCCATAATAGACCACACATTATACTAACAGATAAAATTTTTAGGCGAACTACACTAATGGACATTGCTGTACCTAACACTGTAACAACATCCTAAGGCGAAAATACAACGAGAAGATCGCCAAATACAGAAATCTGGAGGTGCAAATGCGAAAACAATGGGCAATGAGCAGCGTCTAAACGATTCCCATAATTTTATCAAAAACTGCAGTGATACCAAAGAACCTCCTACAGAACATCAAGGGACTGAACCTCAGTGATCATCTGTATAAGCCGATTCAGAGAGCAATTCTCCTTGTAACCGTGCGAATCGTCTGAAAGTTCGTAGGAAATACAGCAGATCACGTCACCTGGGACCCGATAACATGGAAAGGGTTCCCACAGAGCTTCCTATTTTTGGTATCTTTGTATACTTGGTATGAGTCAATATTCCCTGGAGGGGGTGCGAAGCAGTTTGGCTTGAAGTCACATAAATGCCTCGGTAATTACAGGAGAAATAACTAAAACTGAATTTAAAATTAAACATTTCTTAGAACGTTCAAAATAAATAAGAATGTCGAAATAAAAACTTTTCAACAGTGAACGAATGTGTTCTTTATTCGGTTTATTTAAAAACATTCCAGTCATTTAGCGCCTGACATAAATTTCATTAAAGAAGTATACGAAAAATATTAATACATACGAGTAGTTCCATCTTCCTCGCTCCCAAATAAGCTCGTTGAATCTTCATCCTTCTACTAAGCCGGATCAATAAATGAGCACAATCCGCGTGTTTTAGATTTTTACTAAATGTCCAAAATATTAATTGGAAGAAGGAAAATGTATAAAAAAATATTTGTAGAAAAAAAATAAGATAGTTTCAGGGCACTGTGGCACTATCCTACGAGTTATCACTGGTTTGGACACTTTAGAAGCCAATTTTCCAAAACTAATACAATATAATGATACTAGATATTTTCCAAAATGAACGTAAAGAAAGATATGTATGTATATAAAATCGGTTTAAATAGAATATACTTTTTGGAATTGGTAAAGAATTAATTTTTACAAATATCCAAGTTCCAAAAGTGGTACCTTAGTTTCACTTAAAAATATTTATGTATGACGCCAAGGAAATAGCGGAAAAAGAAATATTTTAAAATTAAAATTAAAAAATTAATAATATTTAAATAGCCTTAAAAAAATCTGCCATTATATTTTTTAATATAATGTTCTTGACATATAAAATTTATATATTACATCCACTACGGTTTTTACAGTTTATTAAAATTCGTAGCTATACGGAGAGCAATTTTAAATAGCATTTCCAAAATTACATTATGTTTGCATAATTAAAAAAATGCCAATAAACTTTTAGTTATTTATACTTTATAAAATATTTTAATAAGTAAAAATTTTGTTAGAAAGAATGTATTACATAACTTTGTAAAAAAGAGATAAAATCATTATAAGTATATATATATATATATATATATATATATATATATATATATATACATATATATATATATATATATATATATATATATATATATATATATATATATATATATATAAAAAGCTTGTAAAAAAAAATTCAAACCGATCGGGACGCTTTTGGCCCAAATTTTAGCTGATAGACGCTCCTAAAAAACCGGCGTGGTAATTGATAAAATCGAACATGGCGGATCCAATAAGGTGGCCGAATTTTTGAAAATTAACCGATTTGCACCAAATTTGGTATATGGGGGTTTTGTGGTTGCTGATCACGAATCTAAAATTAAATTTGCAAAACTCAAGATGGCGGATTCAATATAGCAAACGTATTTTTTTAAAATCGATCGATCTCTACCAGATTTGTTATACGGGAATTTTTGGGGTCACTAATTACAAATCCTAGGTCGGATTTTCGAAATTCAAGATTAGGGACCTAATGTAGAGAATAGGGTTATTGAGTTTCCGCTTTATTGGGTTAACCATCTTGAATTTTGAAAATCTGACCTTGGATTTGTTATTAGCAACCCCAAAAACTCCCGTACAAAAAATTTTGTACAATTCAGTTGATTTTCAAAAATGTCGTCTGCCATCTTGAACTTGGCAAACTTGACCTCGTCTTCGTGATCAGCAACATCCCTTTACACCTAATTTGGAGCAAATCAGTTGACTTTTAAAAATACGTTCGCCATCTTAGATCTTTGATATTAAACTTGAAAATTTTGGAAATTTGATTTCAGATTTGTAATCGGCAACCCCTAATATCCCCGTATACCAAATTTGGTGCAAATTGGTTGATTTCAAAAAATACGTCAGCCAAATTAGATCCGCCATTTTTAATTTTGCATTTGATTTTCAAAAATTCGGCCACCATATTGGATTTGTAACCGCCATATTAGATCCGCTATGTTGGATTTTGTCAACCTACCACGCCAGCTTTCTAGGGACATCCATCACTTAAAATATAATCCGATCGGTTCTCACATTTTTATTTTGTAAGCTTTTTTGCTAGACACTTGATTTTTCTACGGCTTCCGGCTTTCAAAGACGCACGCAGTATTTGAAAGTAGACGCTCTAAGCTTTAAAATGAGCCCTTGTCCTATATATATATATATATATATATATATATATATATATATATATATATATATATATATATATATTTATATATATATATATATATATATATATATATATATATATATATATATATATATATATATATATATATATATATGTATATATATATATCAGACACAATATTTGAATTCTTTTGTTAGGTATAAGCTGCCGTTGAATTCGTTTTGTGCCTGTGGGAAGAGTATATTTGTTTTTTAGGTTAGGTTCTAGCAGTTATCTTCTAGATTACCTCACTAAACTCTTAGGTCGATATTGATTGATTTTTATTGACATTTTAATATCTCTTTGTGACTAACATTTAATAGGTTTTACTTACACAGCCTCAATTTTAGATCCGCCGTTTTGAATTTCTGGATATCGGATATGAATCCAGCGACCTCAAAAACCTTATAATACGCTATACAAAATCTTTGCCTTTGTTTTTATGTGCCTGAAATGACGATTTTTAAAGTTTTCAGGTTAGGTACGACCAAAAAATCCTCCCCTAAGTTTCGTGAGAATCCTCAGTTTTTGGCGTGCGTGAAAAACAAGCACCTCCTGAAAATTCTTGACCCACCCTACATATATATATATATATATATATATATATATATATATATATATATATATATATATGTATATATATATATATATATATATATATATATATATATATATATATATATATATATATTGTAATGAACTTTATAGCGTTTTACATTTCATAGTATTAGTTTGTGTTTGTAATTTGTAGAGTTTTAGGTTTATTTTCTACGAGTTTATAATTTATTTAATTAATTTTACCTTTGTTAATTTCCTCAGACGTCTATGAAAGACGGTCTGTAACTTTTTAGAGAATTTTGTTTCCTTATTTTTAACATGGAATACCTATGGTAGGTCTAGAAATCGTCGGGTTGTTCCTTTTCCTTATTACACCATTTAGTATGGAAATTCTTCTAGAAAATTAGGAAATCTTCCGGTATCAACCAAAAGGGTACATAAAGGGTCCAGATCGATTTTCGGGGACAGTATAGTTTGAGAGCTTGTCGACGCAGCTTGAATTAGTTTGACAAGTGTCAAAAGAGAGATCGAAAACAAAAAGTTATTAAAATAATACAGTGTGTATAGTTTGTTTGAAGACCGGCCATCTAGAAATATATATATATATATATATATATATATATATATATATATATATATATATATATATATATATGATTCAGTATTAATCCGGGAATACATCCGTTCGTTGGTTTGGTTTCCTGTAGAAATTTGCAGACGTTTCGCCAAAATCCCATTTGGCATCTTCTGTGCTTGGTGGTTGTAGATCAACTGAAAGAAAAGTCAGTGTGCAGCGTGCTTTATACGCGGTCGCAGATAGTAGCGGTTGGTTGGCGTTGGCTCCGCCTCCCTCTCGAGCGCGACCGTTGGTGTCAGTTTAAGCGTGGCACGCATGTCAGTACCATGGTCCCGCTTGAAGAGAGTTTTCCAAGTAGAGGGCAGATTCAGTGCATCGTCTCTCTTGTTCAGAGTGCCGTTCTTTTCAATTTCGATGGATTCACGAATCAATCTTGCCTTGTAATGTCCTATATTAGCGATTTGCTGGCCGGTGTCAAAATCAATTTTGTGTCCTGTCTCGTGCTGGTGTCGAAAAAGCGTGCCACGCTTAAACTGACACCAACGGTCGCGCTCGAGAGGGAGGCGGAGCCAACGCCAACGCCAACCAACCGCTACTATCTGCGACCGCGTATAAAGCACGCTGCACACTGACTTTTCTTTCAGTTGATCTACAACCACCAAGCACAGAAGATGCCAAATGGGATTTTGGCGAAACGTCTGCAAATTTCTACAGGAAACCAAACCAACGAACGGATGTATTCCCGGATTAATACTGAATCACATGTTCCCATCCGTGAAACACTACGCAACAACATATATATATATATATATATATATATATATATATATATATATATATATATATATATATATATATATATATATATATATATATATATATAATTTGACTAATCCTTATCCCATGCGTGTCCTTTCTTCCACCAAGTTCATCATGACCTGGAAAGTGACTTTGCTAACTTGATGAATATGCATAATCAACGATTAGTAAAGAAGTGTGATATTTCATAATTGGAAGGCTAACACGGTTTGTTTTTGTTTTTATTTAAAATGACAAAAATTATTGAATTTCGAGTCTCGAGTTTATGATATGTTATATTTTTCCTTATATAAGAATATGAAAAAATAAGGTTTGGAGATTTTTTATCTTGTAATTCCTATCTACATATCATATTCTTCTGGATATTAATTATGGTGTTCTTGCACTTAATTAGGACCTTCTTCACCCAATATTTAAAATTTTGTAGCTTATTTATCAAAGAATATTAATAATTATAAATTAATTATATCTCTTAATCTCTGTCAGCACTGTGTTCTTTTATCTACGTTGCTTTCAGACAGTTTTTGTGGTATATGTCTAAAACATTTTTTTAAATAAAAAATTCTTTTAAACTGAGTCTTACTTCTGAGAAAAATCTTTCAGCTGTAGGCTTCAAAGTAATTTTTATAATGAAAAGAAAAAAATATTAAAGCAAAAGGTATTCTTCGTGAAGGAAGCTTCATACCAGCTTTAAGCCGTCCCACTCATAAAATCAGATCTTTTTAAACCAAACTGAAAAGAAGTTATTTTAAGTAGCGTGTAATTGACACAAAAGAGGTAAAAGCTACAATTTTTTTAAATATTATATTTAAATTATTTTCTTAATGATGAGAACGTAAATTTGGAATAAATTCGTTATTTAAAAAGAAATTGTTGAAAAATTGTTGGGACACGTTGGTGTTGCTTTTTTGTTACGAATTTTTTCTAAAATTTGGGAGATATTTGCAAGGAAATTATTTGGATTTGTTTTCCCAACAGTAAACAGAATACAACACTGCAATCTGGACGATTTTTGAATATTGCTACCAACATACCTACTAGCAGCTACTCGCATGGTGACCAGATAAAGTGTTAAAAAATCAATCACGGGATCATCATAACGTAGGGATTATTGGTCTTGCAACGAACACTAGTGTAATAAAATAATTTCGTGGATAAAGCATAATTCCTTGAACAGACGACTATTACCAGCAATAGATTTTACTTAATTGAAAATTGTCACCAAAGGGGTTGGATGGGTCTTGGTAGTAAGGAAAAATCGGTAAATCATGCAGTTCAATCCATTTGCTTGGGGTTCAAGTTCTGTAACCTCTGACTGAAAGCCTAACTTCAAGCCAAGCATGGTTGGTTATCCATTGACATACAACTTGTACCAGTCTGTCCATTGTACGTCATTATTCTTAAATAGTGTTTCCCAAACCATTTCCTTCTTGCAAACTACTGTCATAAATCAGGTAGGTAGACAAAACCAGTAATATTTAGGAAAAACCCAAATAATTTTTTTGACAATGCATTATGTATAAGGTTGATCTAATTTGTTGTAACATCGGAGGTGATCTACCCTTTCAGTTTTAATTTTAGTACTTAGAATAGGTAAATAAAATTGTATCTTAAATAGTAACTATTCATAGTACATCAAACATCCGAAGAAGCTACATCGTAGCGAAATGCGTTATGTCTTTTCTAAACTACAAAATATAGTGAAAATTAAACAAAAACTTGTGTTTATGTATTACATTATAAATATTTGGTAATTTGGTGTATACTAACACCCTACCTCGACCATTTCCTTGGCATTAATTGTAAGCTAACATCATATCCGTCATTTCTGAGAAAAATTTTAAAAATTTTAAGAATCAATGATACTTATCATTGTTAGCTCGTCGCTATTTCAATTCGTATTGTTGTTGGCTTGTTGCCCCTTAAATACACTTCAAATTTCTTGGACTAGTTCTGAGCCTCGATGAAGGGGGTCTATGACGAGTCTCTGAACGAAATAAAACATTTAAATTTGATTGTCTTAGAGTGGGTCCACACGATAAGAAAAATCTGGGCGTAAGCGTAGCGTAATAAGATATATGTCAAATTTCAAGCATTTTAATTTGTTAAATTTTAAAAAAGACAAAGGCCGAAGATTTTCCGATTAAATCCATCATTTCCAAGGTCATTACGCAAAATACTGTATAACTTTTCAGCGTATTGCTTTAAATGTGGCGGAAACTGTTTCTTTTTAATATTTTATATGAACATAACCTATGTTTTTTTTCCAGAAATTTGTTGTTTTATTTATATTTTTTATTTTGCGAGTTTTGAGATAATGGATATTTATGAACTATATTAAATTGTTTTAATTTATTAAAAATGCTTGTTACCGAGGATCATTACTGCTTGGTCCTCAAAAAAAAATCAATTCTTGTTCTTTTTTTATTAACCTTATAACAATTGCAATAATACAGTTGTTCGTTATAGAAATTAAAGCTTATGAAATAAAGGCCGTTATATAATACAATTTCTATTCAACGACAATCTCTGATATAGAGACGCTAATCCACAGACATGCCCTTAGCTATGGTTATCAGATCAAATAATAGGATTTCCTGACAATATCCTAGTAAAGATCCGGACATTTTGTCTGAACTTTGTATGTGGTATATTAAGGCAGAGAGATTTTCAAAATATTTGCAATTGAAGTACCAAATGCGAATATCGAGCGAGTGTTTTCATTAATGGGAGCGTAGCGGACTAAGGAGAGAAATAGGCTGTCTATATTGTTATAAGCTTTGCTTTTCGCTGCCACCAATGCTATAACTTTGCTGGTTCTACTTTTGGTTTATCACTGGTTTCGATGAATTCAAATAAATCTTCTAATATTACTTTTAATATTTTATTAAAATGTTCACTAAATTATGAGGTAACAACAGTTTCTTCTTACTTACTAATTTAATGTCACTATTGTAGTTTTTTAACTTTAGTTCCCCTCCTCTCTATGTTCATGTCCTTGTTATATTCTATTTCTGTATCTAAATTATTATTTTACAGTCATAGGCGTACTAAACAATATAACATAATTATTTATTTACATGATTATTGAAATGAGTGTGTATTTATGGGACGATGACAATATGAACAAAACTAATGGTCTTTGTAAAAAGTAAAGTTTTAGAGTTTCGGAGATTAAAACATATTAGAATATAAATTTACTTAAGATATAACTTCTTCTTAAGGGAGTATTAAATATTAGACTATAATTATCTATTAATCCATAAGACTAACTTAAAACTATTTATATATAGTAATTTAATAATTTTTAGTAATAGTTGGTTTACAACAATATCTTCTGGTAGGGGTCTATTCTAGAAATAATTTAACTTAAAGAACATATCATGAGAAAAATGTTATGAAATGGTTATAAAAGATCAGCAATTGCCAAAAGGAACATCAAGCAATAAAATGTAAGAAACTAAATTTATTAATATACTAAATTAACAATTTACTCATTTTGTTAACGTTTAATTAATTTATTATTTTCTTACTAGAATGATTAATAAATATTTTTTATTACTTATATTTTCCTCTTTTAATTTCAAGAGAATACTGACAGTTGCATTTTTTTCTCTTTCCCTAAAGGGGGGTAAAATTTCAGACATGTCATGAAATTTCCTGTCGTCTAGTAACTAGCAAATTTTATATAAACCTATTATAAACAATTAAAAAGTAAAAATTAACATTGATGGAAATTTAATAACAGAAATCCAGTTAATATGATATGTAATGTATTCTTCTAAAAACTACAAACATTTGTAATTATGAAAACGATTGTTAAAATTACACTGTTATATTGAAATTCTCGTTTTTTAACTTCTTGACAATTCTTTATCAGGTAGAAGTGGTAAACTCTGAAAATAAAACTATTTTTAAAGAGTCCCATATTATCGTACAAGTAACCTGAATAATGTCAGAGACATAGTTTACCGACTCGGAATTCGCACTGTTGCTTTCATGTGCTGATTTCATCAGCTAAATACCACAATGTTATTTCCAACCTAGTAATAAATGTATAGCTGTATACATTACCATATCGTGTTTCCTAATTATTGGCCCAACAACAGCGAAGAGTTCTTCAAATTCACCAATAATAATAGGAAAATTTTTCGAATTAAATTATTAGTATGTCCAAGCCTTTCTCCAATATTTCCTCAAATATAGTCCAGACCCAGTCGCGACGACTTTTTTTCTAGATTAAAATACTGTCGCAATTAATGTTTTATTTTCCTTCTCTTTAATTTTTAGATAAAATACAAACAAAAACCCTGATAAAAGTTAGGTCAAGACAAAAAAAAAACAATCCTTATAACGAAATCTCCTGTGTGGACGATATATTTTTAACACAAAAGCGCGTAATACGTCTACGCTCAAATTTTTCTTATCGTGTGTACCCACTCTCAGAAAAGTCTTTTCAAAGCGACTCCTAGGTAAAACTAAAGAATATTAAGAAATAAGAATTTTTTACTAAACCAAGGCACAAAAAAGTTATGCACCTTTAGATGTAGGCGAAGTACTGCTGGTGGCGCCATCTACAATGTAGATTGGAACTTTAATTAGATCTCCATTTCTCATTCTAAAAAGCATCAAAGACTAAATTTAGTACAAATCTTCTTCTTCTTCTTCTTCTTCTTCTTCTTCTAGGTAGAACCAAGTTCTGTTATCTACACAATGCCTCATCGATCCTCGTTTGACGGCGAAATCGAGTTGTCTCTCCATCTTTTGAGGGGCCGTCCAGGCGGCCGTTTGGTGTTTGGTTTCTCTCTCATCACGGTTTTTGCTAATCTGTCATCGTCCATTGGTTCCACGTGATCTCTCCACTGCCTACGACGGTTTCGAACCCACTTCACAACACCCCCCACTCCGCTGTCCTCGCGTATTTTTGCGTTTTTTATTCTATCTCTTAAACTTGTTCCCGTGATCATTCTCAGCGTTTTAATTTCTGTGGTTCTCATAATTTGTTTTGTCTTTGTTGTTTCATTTCTTGTTTCTGCGCCGTAGGTCAGTATCAGTCTTACACAGACCTTGTAAATTCTTGCTTTGTTCTCAACCGTCATATGTTTATTGTTCCAGATTATGTCTCTTAGTTGGCCTGATATCATAGCCGCTTTGTTGGCTTGTGTGCGTACTTCTTCCGTTACTGCCCTGTTACTTGTTATATGTGCTCCCAGGTATTTAAACTTCCCAACCTGTTCGATATGTTTGTCATCAACCATTAGTTTGCATCTTACCGGTTCTTTTGCTATTACCATTGCTTTGGTTTTCTCCACAGATATTTTCATATTATACTGTTTGGCTGTTCGATTGAGATGGAAAAGCATTATTTATAAGTTGTCCTCGCTATCTGCTGTCAAGGCAACATCGTCTGCAAAGCATATAATCTGAACGGTGTTGTGTCCCATTGGGTACCCAATATTTGTGCTTTTTACCTCATCAATGATTTCGTCCATGATTACATTGAAAAGTATTGGACTTAGTCTATCACCCTGTCTTATTTCTATGGATAGTGGGATTTCCTCTGTTAAAGGGTTATTTGTTTTAATTACCATGGTGTTTTTGGAATTCAGTTCGTATATTGTGCGTATGATTGCTTCGTCTACTTGTTTTCTTCGCACACACACAAATCATCCTCCTCTATTTTGGAAACTAAAATTGGGTAGGTTAATTGAGATAAATCTTCATTTTTTAGCCTCAGAAATTTGGGCTTGTATTTTTTGCAGACCTTTTAGAGATACCCTGTATATAGTAGATAGAACTGATCTATAACAAAAGAAGTTAATCAATCAGAAAGGTTCGACAACCATCTATTCCATAAAATTAAATCGTTTAAATAAAAAAGTGCCGATTTTATTATCCTTTGTCAGTCTTTTCTTTTGACGTAATATGTCGTGTCAGCTGCGAATTCCCTCCGAACCTATAATTGTTTTTCAATGATGTTTTACGAAACTTTTCCATCGGATGATAAAGAAAAGGCAATATGTTTCCTTTCGAGATACTTCGTGGAGTTTTTTGTATTTTTTCAGATTTATCATCAAAGGTTAGATAAAAGGAGTGCATTACGAGAGAAGAAATCTGCCGTATTGAAAATAAATTCTTTATTGCATTCATTCAAATTTTCTGCAATAATGCGTAATTTCAGACACCTCGCCCATCAGTTAGTTAAGTTTCATTTGACATTAGAAACTTGGTAAGAGCCTTAGTTAGTGTGACAAAATCATACAGAACTAAAAAATGTTCAATATATTTTTATAAAAAACGAATAAAAGATGTATAAAGTTATAAGACATTTGTATAAAGGTTGTAGACAATGTTGAAAATTAACTAAAATGTGGTTAATAAAACCAGGACTTGCATTGTCTTTATTTTTATTTGTTTGTACGACGTTTCGATTAGGTTGTATCTCTAATCGTTGTTAAATATAAACTGAATGTTTTAACTTAAGTGTACGAGTTTAGGTTCTTTAATTCGAACTTCCAGTGGACGCTTGGTTTCTCCAATATATATTTCACCACACTCACATGGTACGTTGTAAACACGATCCATCTTATCGGTAGTCTTTGGTTTTGTTTTCATCAAATTAGCTCTGAGTATATTTTCTGATTTGAAGGCTGTTTTTATATTGTAACTGCTGGCAATTCATCTTACTTTCTCCGAGGTTCCCTTAATATACAAAATTAAGAAAGAGGAATGTATTTCTTGCTGTCCAGTGTATTTTCAAGTTTCAGCATATTACCAGAATTTAATTAAAATATTAGTATTTATTGCTTATATATGATTATATTTTGTTGTTGTTGAGAGCCAGGTAAAAAATAATTATGATAAAATTATAATTATTTTTTTACCAATTTAAAATATCATCAAATTATATATATATATATATATATATATATATATATATATATATATATATATATATATATATATATATATATATATATAAATAAATAAAGTTCTTGTCCATGTAATATAAAAACAGAAAAAATAAAATCTTTGGCATAGCGGTCCTGAAATGTGTCAATCTGTACTATTCTCATGTTAAAAAGTGCGGAGCATTCCAAAGTATGGAAAGACTCCGGGTCCGACAGATGGCGACAGCGCTGTTTCGTCCTAATGTGGGACTCGTCAGGCCACCGCAGTCGGTACAAACCATCATCTCGCCTCTGTATCCTATAAAACTGAATTTATGATTAAAAACAGCAAACAGGACAACAAAGGCGACATCTCAATGGTTCACTCGATAACACAAGAACTACACAGATTGACAAAACTTGTAAAAACCGCCATGTGGTGGCGCGAAGTGAATAAATTTCAGGTCCGATATGCCAAAGATTTTATTTTTTCTGTTTTTATATTACACGGACAAGAACTTTATTTATTTATTTTCTACTTATTTGGCTTAAAAACACACTAAACGGAGCTCTCATAGGAGGATCGTTTGGTGCGACACGTGGCTTTCGTTGCCAATCTAGCAGCAAGCCTAGTTGCTTTGTACCGAATAATGCGACCCCTATCCTTTGGGCAGCGCGTTTTGTGTATTCGATTTTACAGATTTCTATTTTTACTCACCGTCGCGCCACCACATGGCGGTTTTTACAAGTTTTGTCAATCTGTGTAGTTCTTGTGTTATCGAGTGAACCATCGAGATATCGCCTTTGTTGTCCTGTTTGCTGTTTTTAATCATAAATTCAGTTTTATAGTATACAGAGGCGAGATGATGGTTTGTACCGACTGCGGTGGCCTGACGAGTCCCGCATTAGGACGAAACAGCGCTGTCGCCATCTGTCGGACCCGGAGTCTTTCCATACCTTGGAATGCTCCGCACTTTTTAACATGAGAATAGTACAGATTGACACATTTCAGGTCCGCTATGCCAAAGATTTTATTTTTTCTGTTTATATATATATATATATATATATATATATATATATATATATATATATATATAATATATATATATATATATATATATATATATATATATATATAAAATTCTCAGTTGGATTTTATTGTCTTTTAAGACTTTAAATGTTTATTTACACTAATATTTTAACAATACATCTTATGCTATACCTAAAAATCTACTGGTATATTAACTATTATAATGCATTTTTTATACTTCCTGTGTCTAATTTCTTCTCTTTTTGTCTCAACCAAAACTGAGTCTGAGTACTTATTTGCACAATATATATATATATATATATATATATATATATATATATATATATATATATATATATATATATATATATATATATATATATTCTCAATTCTTTTCTTATCCAAAAATTCTCAGTTGGATTTTAAATGTTTATTTACACTAATATTTTAACAACACATCTTATGCTATACCTAAAAATCTACTGGTACCATGTGACTGTGATGAAACGTGTATTGAAGAAACCAAACCTCCACTAGAAATTATCATTAAATAACATAAAACTTATACACAAAAAAAAGAAACGTCAAAATCAGGTATTGTAGAACACGCCTAGAATAATTTACACCATGGTCTGGAGCTGAGGCATTATATATGGAACACAATATGAAATAAAGAAAATTTATAGAAGCAGTTTACATTAAAAATAATAATAGAATCTTTAATAAACCCAGTGTTGAAATACAAACCCGACAACCCCATTTCAGTCATTGTACGGCTTATTTGAAGGTCTTAGACGACGATGTTTCTTGCGAAGTAGTAGATATAAGTTGGACTGCCATTATCTTTGATTTTTTTGTTAAATATTATGACGTTTCGGCTGGCAGTTGTTTCTAGTCGTCGTCAACCGAAACTAGACAAATTCTACGATTACATCCGATGACCTACTTTAACTGAAAAAAAGCGTAAAAAAATTCCGAAACAAATTCAATTATTTGTGTTTTTATAATAAAATGTTCCTTTCAAATCTTGTATTTCATTCTCTACTAAAAAATCACCCCATCAAAATATAAATTGTGCATGACATTTTCCTTTGGAAATATCTTGAAGAAATATAATCTCAGGGATTGCCTAAAAAAATAATTCGCCCTTCGTGAAATTATCGATTTGACGATATTCACTTATACTTGTATTAACCAAATCACGAAGAATTATATACAAATATTTATGAGGAAAAATTTATTACTTTGAAAATAATACAAGCGCAAAATTCATTTTAAATTCCCTGCTTGCTGATTTAAAGACTTTACCGTCAAATATCGATCAATTATGTTAAATATATAAATTATATCTCATACAATAAAAAATTGTAACAAGAAAGTTGTTTTAAAAAGAATATTATTACGGTTTTACTGAAAGTTTTTTTATTTTCACCTTCAGTGTAAATATATGACATAAATCATCATAAACTGAGTTTTATAAAGGAACGTACAGCCATTTTATATATGCAAAAAATAATAAATGGCCGTTTTACATGAAGCGACGGATAACCCTTAAAAATTAACCCTTGTCACAAATTCTCCATACTAGTTCTGTTTTCTGTTCCATAGAATGAAGGAATTTAACCATAAATAATTTTGAAAATACCTAGAAAAAAAGTGATTAAGTCTGTGGCGGACACGTAATAGGTTAGGGTTTCGTAGCAGTTCTGATATTTTTAGTTTTTGTCTGCAATTTTCTTGCACGTTTTCGAGCTAATTGAGAGTGTGTCCAGTCAGAATAAATTTTATATTTATTTTTTTTTTGTAATTTATAGATTAACATATGTAATTTAATCGGATCAATTTTCATCAAAAGGATATACTAAGAGATATTACGCAAAATTTTCCCAGTTTTTTAACATGTACCCCTGGAAAACTCGAAAGCACAGTAATATTTAAATACAATTTAATAAAAATTCGAAAGTTTACATATAAATTAACAAATACAAAATACTTAGTGCGCAGTCAAGTCATAAAAAGACGGCGACAAATCCGTTAAGAACTTTTCTCTTTCATCGAGATACCCCAAATTTGCATTTTATGGTATTTATTTGAAATTCTGAAAATATCTTTGGCGGTTGCACATAGCTTATCCAAAAAAAAAAAAAATCACTTCCACACATATAAGTCAGGTTCAAAATGCACAAGCACGGCATAATACTTAAACATTGTTTTAACAAAATTAACTGCGGAAAAATGTACATTTTCAATAAAAACTAAGAAACCTAAACAAGTACATGTTAAATTCCGCTATGTATTTTTTTATAAATATATACATCGATTATTTCGGAATGACGACACCATTTTGAATAAATCTTTTTGGATCTTGCTTAGGAAGTTGCTACGGTGGTCCCATATTATTTTGGCTGAAATTGGTTCAGAAAAATCTAAGATGAGTAATAATATGGCGGTAAAAAAAATTATTTTATCCGAGTTTCACCAAAGTTAGTATAGGGGAGTTTCCGAGGTCGTATCTAACGAATGTAAAATCAATTAAAAAAATCAATATGGCCGATTAAAAATTTTATATCTCTCGATTTTTTCCAACATTGATATTGGGGAGTTTTTAAGGATATAGATTACCAATTTAAAATTATTTATGAAAAATTCAAATGGTTGATCCAATATGTAGGGCAAAAAAATTTACGTCTCTCGATTCCGTCCAAAATTGATATAAGAGGGTTTTTGACGGTGTAAATTACGAATTTTATATTAATTTTCGAACATTCAATATGGCGGATCCAACATGGGATTTTGTTCAAAATTGGTCTTGGGGGTGTGAGTGTAAATAACGAATTTAAAATTGTTCTTAAAAAAATTCAATATGACAGATGCCATATGGTGATCTAAAAGGTTTTCTTATATTTCGTATTGTGTTGATTAAGATTAATTAATAGTTTAAAATTATTTTTCTGATAATTAAATGATAGATTTAATAGGGTGCGTTGAAAATACTACGTCATTAATATTTTGGCGTTCAGAATCGTAGGTTGTGAATCTGAAAATCATTTTTACAATTTAATATGGCAGATAAAATATGGGGGACTAAAATTTTACATTTTTCCGATTTCGTCCAAACTGATATTTGGTGGAGGGAAGTTTGAGGGTTGTATATTAATTTCTTCATACTCAATATACAAGTAAAATATATTGGACTAAAAAATTTCTGTCTCAAATTCTTTCAACATTGGTGTTGGGAAGAATTGAGGATCGTTACGAAACTGAAATTAATTTCTTTAATTTCAAGAAAGCGGATTTATTATAGCTAACTGAATATTTGTTTAGTACAATTTCATTCAAAACTGGTATTTGGAGAATTCTCAAAATCAAAGGAGTTTTTGTTGTTCAGTTTAGAGTGGTCTACAACTTTGGATAAAATAGGTACTTTTTTGCGACTTTAGAAACTCAGCTCAATTCAAAACTAAAAATCAAAAAAGAAAATTAAAAAAATGGACCTGTGAAAAAAGCGAAAAATAACAATATAAATTTTTGCATGTAGTTGAAATTTTTGAAATCGGCGCCAAAAATCACCAATTGAAACCAAACCACTAACACGAGATACATACAAGCTACGGTACAAAAGCAATTGCAAGCAAAATATTTTTAAATCTTTTCATGTGGATCATATTTTATCAGGTACTAACTTCAAAAATTTCCATTTATATTGTTATTTTTCACTTTTCAAAATTTTATATTAACAATCATTCTTAAATATTTGTATTTCTTGATTTTTCTACCGGTATTCCCCCCATTTTCCATGTTGTTGTGCTTTTGCAATTGTCACAAATTTCATATTTCTAATGTTCGGTCTTAGTCTACCTTCTTCAATATTTTTTACGACCTGATCAAGGTATTCTTGTAAATCCTCTATCGGATGGGCGATTAGTGTAATATCGACAAAATATCTAAGGTTATTAATAAGTTTTCCATTGACCTTTATTCCAATTTTTGTTTTCTCTAGTACTTCTGAACTACTTCCTTGAAATTTAAAATAAATAGTAAATGTGAAATTATTCAACCTTATTTTACTCCTTGTATTTTCATTTCTGGTTAAAGTACAAATAAGTTATTATCTTATATTATCTTTTTGTCTCTAAGTAGCAGATTGCGGAAATTATGACAAACTTTATCGGAAGCTTTATTATAGTCAATAAAAAAAACATAAAGTCATTGATTAACATCCATACATGTTTACATTAGCACATTAAAAGCAAATAAAGGTACTCTTGTACCCATAACATTCCTAAAGCTAAATTGGCAATTGGTAATATTCTGTTCCAGTCTTCTGAAAATTCTTAGATATATAATTTTTCAGAATATTTTCACGGTTAAACTGATTATTCGATGGTCATTACATTCCTTTGCCTTTGACTTTTTCGGCATAATAATAAATGTTGACTTGAATCATTCTCTAGGGATAATTTCAGTATACTATATTGTATTATATAAGTCAACTACCAAATTATCTTATTTCTGAGATTAATTTGATTATTTCTGCTGGAATTGTGTCAGGTCCTCTAACTTTGTTGGCTTTTGCTAGTTTTATTGCATTCATTACTTCATACTGTGTGTGGTTCCATGTCTTTTTATTATGTTTTGTTGTATCTCGTCTACAAACAGTGACTTATTTCCGTACATTTTAGTAAATAGAAATTTGTGATTCAGTTTATCAGAAGCTCTTGACAAATCGAAAAAGAAATTATCGAAGAAATCTCCTTCATCCAATCTCCTACAAATTATTTCGCGTTGACAAATCGCTGCGGCTTTTATCGATTTGTTCAAAAGAAAGCCGGGTTGACAATTCGTTAAAATATCATTGATATCCACTCCATTACTCTATCATACAAAAGCCTCTTCAGTATCTTAGAAAAAATATTTAAAATAGTAACAATGCTATAATCAATGACTGCGGTATGATCAGATTTTTTATATGTTTAACTTGCATTTTGGTTCGACTTGGAAATTATATTTGATAAATATTTAATAAATTCAAGAATATTATCCTTGAAAAGTTTAACAATTTTTACTGAAATTGGATCTATTCCTACACCTTTTTCATTCTTAAATTTTCTATGAAGTTTAAAGTTTCTTTTTGCGTGACTTGTCTTCAAAATAAACTATTTATAATAGTCATATATAAAATGCAATACTTGGAACTAATATTTTCAAGTTTAGTTGCAAGATATTTTCAATAATTGAACAAAAATTAATCCTCAAATTTAATAGCAATGGTTTTTGTTCTGTTAGCATTAGATTAGAATCTAATAGTTCCATTTTATTTTGTCTTAATTTTATTTAATTTAGAGTTTACAATATTCCATACACTTGTGGTTATTTTTGCTCTAATCTATTTGATACCTAAAATACCATTTTGTATAATTAAATTTATATTCTCTTTTATTTCTTGATGGATTAACTGGTAAAACTATTTCTCTAACTTGACACGAACGGAGACTTTGTCGGATATCAAAGTCTTAATTCCGGCCACGCCATCGCATGCCACATCATTAAAACTGTTTCGTTTATGTTAAAAGTACTAATAAGTGATGCAGTTTTACTACTGAAAACTAATGGAGCTAGCTTTATTATTATTTATTTATAAATATAAATTATTATTTGATATTCTCATATTTCTGATGGTTTCAGAGTAATTTACTTGAGTGCAAGTATTTAACTAGGTAGATAGTAATCCGGCTTCATGCATATTACATTGTTTTTCTAACAACGGCCCATATTGTGTTTTAAAAATGTACTAAAATACTACATCAAAAGCTCAAAAGAGTGTGAAATTTCAATGTTTTGTTACTGTTTCGTAGTGTGGAATCTCATAAAATAAAACATTTCAAACGCGTAAAGATTATAGCAGAATAAAAGTAAACAGATATTGTTCATTGTTAGGAAATATAACATTTGATATTTTATTTCTTTCATAACTTGTTTTTCTGTTATTCTCCGTATTAAAAAAAATTGAAAATTTTTATATTTGTCGCTATACGATAATTGATTTTTGAAGAAAAAAAAGGCGAAATATAAATAATATTTTTTCTCTGGTTTGGAATTTTCGTCCAATTAAATCGGAATTAATGAGTCAATAAAAAAATCAATTACTTTAGTACAGTTATATCTTGACGACTCGAACTGGTCGGCAATAGATTTAGCCCAGTCATTTGGTCAAAAAAAAGGGGGTTACCTGGAAAGTTTTCCGGGAGTTTTGGAAATTGGTAATTTTATAGATTTCGATGTGCTTTTTCCGAATTTCGACTTTGCCACCTCGTATCTCCGCCGCTCGCGCCACCATATTGGGAAAATGGCGCCTAATAACAGTTTTTTTACAATATCTCCTTTCCGACGCATTTTACGACGAAAACATTTATATATAAAATTAAACTGGAGAAAATTTTCCACAATTTATGTATTAACAATTTTTTTTGTAAAATCAATAGGTTTGGCGAACGAGCGCCGCAAATTATTATTCATCTACACCACCACGTTTTTTTCGTATATTTATCCAAAATATTTTACTTAAAAAAACAGGTATAAGGGTAATGCGTCGCCTTTGTGTCGGGTCTCTCTCTCGACCTTAAACGAAACATCTGTTGGTAGAACTCAAGAGAAGTATTTAGTTTAGTCTGAGTCATTAGTATACGTCTATCGTCTTACAGTGTTGTTTGTGTTTATAGAGCCATAGCTTCTGATAAAGTAAATTGTTTTATTTGTAATAATCCATTATTAGAAAGTGAAACAATTGAAGTGAAGGAAAAAGGATTGGAGACTTTTCGTAAGTCAAGTGTTCAAAGAAAAGACAATAAAGTTAAACTTTTGGCGAGATTAAAATCGATAGTAGTTCATGATGTATGTCGAAAACGATATAATAATGAAAAGTTAATCGCTGCATCATTGCGTAGAGGAAGCGATGTCACGACACCTCAACCACTACTGCGATCCTCGCACCCAATATTCTCATTCAAAGACCATTGTTTTTTTTATGCGTTGATGAGATAACAGCAGAGTTTTTACCAAAACAAAAACAGACGCGGTTGTGCAAGCGTCATGTTGTGTATAGTGTGCGGAAATTATTAATGAAAAATAGTATTTCAGAACTTGCTAAAGCTCGTAATGATGATTGGGATCGAGCAATTGTTGAGCGTCTTGAGCATGTGAATGATTTGGTCGTAGCCGATGCACAGTACCACAATTCCTGCATGAAAAAATTGTATCAAGCATCACCAGCTGAAGATATAAAGAAGGTCCGCATGCAAATGAGATCGATACTGCGATGCAGCTCATTTATTCTTATCTTGAGCAGAATTCCGATGAGTGTCAGTTTTCTCTGCACGAATTGATAGCCAAAATTGAAGGTGATTACCATCCACACATAAAAATAGTGAAAGCACAACTTTTCAAAAAATACGGTGATGATATTTTAATTGCCATCACTGCCAATAAGGCTTTGGTGGTTTGTTTCCGAAATACAGGGTTTAAGCTATTAACGGAAGTCTGATAATGCAGAAGAACGTCGGCGTACTGTAAAAAGAGCAGCAGAAATTGTTATAGAGGATATTCGCTCTACGGTCAATGAGACAAAATATTATCCTCCATCAGATAATTTTTTTCAAGACTCTGAGTAAGAAATACCTGAAACTTTACGCGTTTTCCTAGATGGAGTGATTTTAAGAAACAAACGAGCGCCTTTTAAAAAATTAAAGAAAAAAAAAATTGCTCTCGCCCATTCTATAATTGCAGCAGCAAGGCAGAAATCTTTTATATCATCATTACAGATCGGACTAGCTGCATTTTTATTTCATAAGTATGGATTTCGGCGATTAATAGATGTATTATCGTCTCTTGGATTTTGCTCTTCATACACCGAAGCAATGTTGTTCGAAGTTTCAGCTATTATGCGCGCACCGTTGAATATCGATGATAACGCACTTTCTTAATTTGTTTTTGACAACGCTGATTTCAATACGCAGACATTAGATGGTAATAACACTTTCCATGCCATGGGCGATATCCATTGTGTAACACCTACAACTTCTATCGCTCCTGATCAAATTATTCCACGATTAAAGCAAATGCCGTCTGCAAGAGTCGTTGGTAGTTTAGGTACCATTGCATTAAAAACATTTGTGAAAAAAAAACGATGCGGACTTAAAAACAATAAAGATTCAAAACCTTGGTAGCATTCGTGCGGCTTCGGAAGTAGTTATGCCATCCGTTTCAGATGATGCGGATGAAATTTCGGTCTGCGACGTCTCGATCGGTGCCCAAGACGAACTCGCAACGCCTGGTCCATCAGGAACAGCAAAGCGAAGGAGATTGCGCTAAATTTCGAAAGTATGCATCACATGTGGATTAGGCCTACAGGGGACATCACGAAAAAAAAACGCGCCGCTTACTTTACTTCAAGGTGGTGTGAAAATGAGTTTTTTTCCAAAACGTATATTGAAATGTATACCAAAAACTATTGATTTTACAAAAAAAATTGTAGATACATAATTGTAGGAAATTTTCTCTAGTTTAATTTTGTATATAAATATTTTTGTCGTTAAATGCGTCGGAAAGGAGATATTGTAAAAAACTGTTATTAGGCGACATTTTTCCAATAAGGCGGCGCAAGCGGCAGATACGAGGTGGCAAAGTCGAAATTCGAAAAGAGCACATCAAAATCTATAAAATTACCAATTTTCAAAACTCCTGGAAAACTTTCCAGGTAAAACTACCAAATGACTGGAGTAATTTGACAACGTTAAATTTCTTTCAGTTGTAATATTACTGTATCTTTTCATAGTTTGCCACTTTTAGCAAATGAGATTCCATTTTCTTTTCGAACAGATAAAAATGTTTCTCAGTTTGTCCAGCATCAATTTCTGACAAATTTGTCCTCTATTTGGGACAAGCAAAATTTCAAGTATAAACCTTAATTTTTTCAATTGTTTATTTTTAGTTTTATCATTATCTTTATTTGGTATTATATTATTTAATATATCAGCATACAGCACGCAAACGAAAATATACCTTTAATTAAAGAAAGCAATTATCCGAAGAAACCAGGGAAGTGTCCTGTGAACTGCCAAATTAATGACAGTAATTTTCGTGAAATACTGAAATATATCTCAAGTTCAGAGTTTCATACTAACAGAAACATATCATGTTAAAGTTATAATTTATGACTGAAAGGGGATGTTTTTTTATCTTACTGAGAAAGTGACATTTTGCTAAAGCTAAATATTAGATTTTATTAGAGTTCGTTGCCAATATTGTTATATATATATATATAAAGACAAAAGGATACCTTGATTCCAGAAAATTGATATGTCTTCATGTGTTCTTAAAATTATCGTTTTTTTTAGTCTGGAGAATAGTGAACATTGTTGTGTATTTAGATTTTTCAGATCAAACTATTTAAATTTAGTGAGTAATTCAGGTTAGACAAAAAATCTTAGAAGAGAGAGAGAGAGAGAGAGAGAGAGAGAGAGAGAGAGAGAGAGAGAGAGAGAGAGAGATCAGAAATAGTTTTCCATGTTTTTTCTTTGTAGAAAAAGTAAACTCTCGTTATATTATAATATATTATATTAAATGAGGCCGACCCTGGTACTAATAAGAAAATTACTTAATAGAAAAAGTTTTAAGGAACTTTTTATCACTGTATTCAAAACAAATAAAGATATTAAAAATTCTTAAATCAATCGAATTCAGACCGACTTTTTTTAGAAAATATCTAACTTCTGTTGCAAAGGTATAGTTCTGTGAAACTATCACCAAAATTATTTTTCCTGAAATACTGATTGAAAATAACTTTTTCTAAGCACCCCCCTTAAAACCAACTTTGTAGGTTTATCTTTAGGTTTCCATTTTATTACATATTAGATCAAAATAGGCCACACCCTAAACTCATTGCAAGACTATTGTATTCGACAGTTTTTTGGGTCTTTCTATTTATATCTATTTCTAATTAATAGACAAACTTACGAATATAACGACAAACATACGAACAAATAGATTTGAGAAAACAAGTAGTGGACAAATTGTCAGCATATAACACAGGTCTACAACAAATAGGAACATGATTGTTGTTGGGTAGCTAGGAGCCTTTCCGAAGTAATTAGTACCGTAAAATCTGAGTTCGAAATTAGGATTGGCCCATCATGTCAGAATTTTTAAATATTTGAGGTTATGTACTTGAAAAATGTTTTTTTTGGCTACTTTTGAGGTCACGAGCAGGGTGCACAAAAATACTAATCTTAGATACTTTTCAAAATAAAGTACGATTTTTTCTTGCAAAGTTATGGCAATATTAAATACAGATTAGTAGGTTTTAGAAGCTATTTCTGCAAATTTCGCTCCGCCATTTTGAATCTACCTTCTTAATAATAAAAATTTCTATTTTCTGATATAATATTCATAATCAGTAGCTCCGAAAACCCCTAAGTGAAATTTTCTAGATACCAATATTACTTTTAGTAAATTATGATGAGTCGTTTTAAATCCGCCGTCTTGAAAATAAAAATTTCATTTTTCTAAATTTATATTCGTATTCACCAAAAACTTTCAAATACAAATTTTGTAAAAAAAAAGGGTTAATGTAAATTTTCATGACGTTGTTGGGATATATTTCACCATTTAAATGGCCATAAATTGGCAACAAAAAATGAAGAATAAGACTAATATTAAACGATACAATTAGAGAAAAAAAAACAAAATTTTATGCATCCTATACATAACTTCAAAAATTGCCAAAAATATATATTTTTCGAGTACATAACCTCAAATATCTCAAAATCCTGACATAATAGGCCAATTCTGACCTCGGGTTTGGATTTGACGCCACAAATTACTACGTAAGTAATTCCAGCCACCCAACAAGACATCTTGTAGACCTTTGTAATCGGAAGATTTAAAATAAATGAAAAAGTGAATAAAAGGAACACTGGCCTGAATGATAAGTAAATAAACCATAGATCTAGGATATAATAGATTACTCATCTATAATATCGACCGTTCCCACAGTGCAAGAGAGAAAACAAGAGTGACATCCATCTTCTCCTCTCTAATAGCGGAGCATAAAACTGCCTAACACCCAAACGCGGATAATACCAGCTTCTCCATAAAGGACTAAGTGCTGAAACGAAATTTCTTCATGACATCACAGCCCGGAGATCTTGGTCTTGCCTGTGATTTTTTTCAGTAATAATATAAGCATTGGCACAGGAAAACCATATTTGTATTTTATTAGTACACTTTAAAGTAAATTAATAAGTAAAATAATAAAAGTAACAATAATTATTTCCATCGTAGATGAAACAATAAATTGGATCTGTCAACGTTACAACGAATGAAAAAAGAGTAAAAGATGAACTAGGCATTACGGTAGGCTTTTAGAAATTAAAACAACGTAGTGCCATTTAATTTTTAACAAAGGCATGCAATTGTTTTAAAAATATTAACAGACAAATGACAGCCGTGCATAGAAAAACAAATTCCTTATTTTTAATCCTTTTTTAATTTCCGTGTGTATGAAGATGTAATTAACATTCAGTCGAAAAGTATCATATCCTATCGAAGAGTCACGGAACGATGATTTTATAGTAAAAGGAATGTTTTATAGATTAGGCGAAAGAGTCCTAACCAATTCGTCAAGACGAATACTATTCTCCATTACTATAACTGTAAAATTCAAATTCATATATTTGAAACATTGAACAATACCCCAAATTTAAAATAAATTTAGTGCTGTATGGAATAGAGACGGATTTGAATATCAAAACATTCAAATCTAATCTTGACAAACTTACAAAGTTTAAGATAACAAATCATATGTCCTAGTGAATTTTAGTTACTATATATTAGGGTATTTTTTGATGTTTTCCCTCATTTCTATCCTGTATAATATTCTGAGACACTATTACAAAGAAATTAAGTTACCCTCAATAAATTTATTAAAATGTTAAATTTTCCTTCACATAAATATTATTTTAATCAATTTTTGTACCTTCATCATCAACTTATTTCTTTTGCCAGTCTAGCCTCTTGTTTGGCATTAATAAATCCCAAGTTTTTGTTTACTCCTCTATGAACTTAACCCTCGTCAATGCCTGGACCTCTCCATATATCCAGCACTCAGCACTGGTTAATTTTTAGAAAGTATTAATATAGTAGAAGCAAAATTACATGTCGAAAATTTTCTAAAATCAGTATACAAAAATAATGTTATGTGTATGACATTATTTTCTATAAATAAATTAGTTAGGCTATTATTATTATTATTATTAACTCAGTACCAACATTACGTTATTAAACCTGACGAATGTGGATTCCTGACAAATTCCCACCAAATTAGTGGACTGATTTGGTAATATAAATTTAGTACAGACAGCTAGACTAAGTTGTTTTACTTTTATTTAATACTTTTCTAGTCGCTAGTTCTTCCACTCTGTTTTTATGCATGCATTATTCTCTCAACAGATTTATTTTGAAAAATCTTTTTTTGGTGAAAATTATTTACTAAACTTTAAAATCTATAGTCGCCAAATCAGCTGTGTTAATTCGATTTTATTTGAATTAAATTTTTCCCTTTAGTTTTACCGAAATTGATTCTTTACTTGCCATAAGGAAAAAATATGAAAACTTAACGGCTCACTAATTTATGACCTATATGATAATTGTTTAGCTCGAGCTCATCGTTATCTGCTTATTTACACGTTCCAGTAAATAAGTTATCACAGGAAAAATCTGGTGATGATCAGTTTAGTAGTTGTTGAGATACGTTTCATTTCTATATATTGATATTTCCACATAGGTAAAAACATAAAAATATAATATTTCATAAATTGGCGTTTCCAAATTTTATTAATCGTTAAATTTTAAATTAAAACAATGTTTATTTACTGGTCTTCGATCATGCAAATTCACCAAGCCAGCAAGGTCGCTTTCCGGGTCTTGATGAACGGAGGACGGACACGGATATAATAGGGTCAGTCGATCCGATGTAAAGGAGTCAGCATTATATCAGTGGGTTGCCAGAAAATTGGTGTGCCCGTATGAGGGAAGCATTGACAAATCCCAAGCGAGTCTCCAGTTCAGAGCAGATCGACGACTAGCAAAAACCCAGTGACAACCCCATCAAAAGTGCCGACATGAACCCGATTTTAATGTAAGTTAAAAAAATTGATTTTAATGTTGTGCTTATTTCGAATAAACTCTTTTTTTAAACAAACCGACGTCGAAGAGTTAATTTAGAGATCAAATTCCGGAATCCTAGTCACATCTCCAAAACTAGGCGTGACAATATATCAGTTATTCCTCCAAAGTTGGCAAAATTTTTTCGTGACAAAGCGTTTCACATAAGGAATAAAAATTTATCACCTACCTACACTACGCTACTTTTATGGCCTTTTTTTTTAAATGTGCGCGAAAGTGAGAGATAGATATAAAAGTAAGTCATTTCGATCTACGATCACTGCTACAGCGTATCCTTCATCTAGCGAAGAGCAAACCTACTATGCTTTGACGTTTTGTCTTTGACAGCGGAACGTATAGTAGGCTGAGTTGTCGGTATCGAATAGTGCGACCCCTATCCTTTGAGTAGCACGTTTCGTATATCGAGTTTTGATATATATATATATATATATATATATATATATATATATATATATATATATGTATATATATATATGTATATATATTTAATTTGAGGTGACGTGATGGTTTGTACCGAATGCAATGGCCTGATGAATCGCATATTAGGATGAAACAGCGCTGTCGTCATTTTTCAGACCCGGATATTTAATTGTAGTTATTGTTCCTTTAATATATGGATCTGTGTATTGTCGGTGGGTGGTTATTTTCCTTGTTTGAGTTTTTGATGCAGTGCTTTGCTTCATTTATAGTGTGTGCTTTGTAGCTAGATGAAGGGATAAGAGGATTAGACTGTTAGCTAGGATTTGTATTTGTGAGGGATAATGGTGTGGATAAGTACTAACATACCAGTCCGCGTGAGTTGATTTTCGATATACTGTATGTTGTAAGTGTTTTCTCATTGTTTTTATTACCTAGTCATCTAAGAACAGACGTTTGTTGTTAATCATGCATCACAAAAATTGTACACCCCCTTAGACTTGAAGAGGATTACACCATGGAAAGTTTTGATACGAAATTTTTGTATTTGAGCATACAGATATTGAATTAGATAATTCAAAAAACTTCCAAACTCACGTTAGGGACATGTCCGGAACTATTAGCATTTTTAATAAGTCAAAGTGCCTTAATTCAAAATATCAATGTGAAGAATATTTTATTTATTTACTTTTTCAGTTATTTTCATGACACTTTAATTCTTTTGGCGTTATAATCAAACATTTTTAAAGCTTCATGTCCAGCTAGAAACTATTATAGTTTCAAGCTCATCCATTCTTCTATCTGTTTGTACGTCTGTAGTTTATAACTTCGTTGATTTTCTATTTCTTGCATTAAAATTCTGCAGGCACACGCTTTTAATGAGACCTGAGGCGATATTAAAAAAATTGTGGGATTCCTCTCCCTATGTGAAAAAAGGGGATGATATATTATTTTATTTAGTCGCTTCTCCAAGGTAGCTTTTAAATAGTTCCCTCCTCTCGACTTTTTGATGGCAAGTGTTCTTCTTCTTATCAAGTGGCCTGATTTACGAAATAAAAGCTTCTAAAGTTGCTATCCAGAATGTAGCCCGCACTTATAGACTTCAAAAAGGCCTTCGACAAGGTGGATTTATTGGCATCAATAAGATTTATCAAAGGGGCAAGGATAAACCAGCGATACATTAACATTATTCAGAAATAAAACAAATGATACAATATGAAAATAAGCTGCATACAGACACCAAAGCGATAAAAATCCACAGAGGCTTTAGACAAGGGGATATTATACCACATAAGTTATTTAATCTGGTTCTAAAGGATACGTATTAAAAGATATGCACTGAAAGAACAAAGGAATGAATATAGCAAGAGAAGGACTTAGCAACCTCTCATTCGCAGATGATATAGTCGTCTTTGCCTTAGCCTGTGCGGAACTAAGTGCCATGTTTAACGAAATACAACAAAAGGCAAGAAATTTCCTAGCCTACATACCAATTTAGTACTCCCATAATGTATGCCATAACATACCATAATTAACGCAATATGAGGCAAAGTGTTTTTCTTTTAATTTTGCAAACTTTATCGAAAAACGTAAAAAGTTGACCACCCTGTTAGCAAAATCATAAGTCAACTCGGTAAGCAAAACAATAGAGTCAGCAGATGTTGCCGCGGTTACATAAGCGTTTAAAGAAGGCAAGCATGGAAGTAATGTACTCATAAAGCGAATTACACTTCCAGATTGGGGAAATTTAATTTCCTGTACTGGAAATTAATTTTGTGATGACATATCTTCTTCAAAAAATGTATAAAGAAAAAATTAAACCCACTTAAAAAGGGTAACTACACGAAAAAAATAAAATGGCGATTTTTTTATTATTAAAATTAACTGAACAGTTCCAGATTTACTTATTTAAATATTACTTCTAGAAGTCTGTGCAGCAGTAGTTCTAGAGATTATTTTTAAATTATCTCTAATTATTATATTGTTTCCAACTCAATTTTCTTCCAGCCTTTCAGCTTTCAGCGAAAGGGGATGCCCCTGAACTGGAGCTTATGTGTCCATTCCTTATACATTTCTTCTACCATTGGTTCCTCCAGTAGAGTCTGTTCACTCATACTAAGGATGTGCTTGGTTGAGGTAGCACAGGACCCACCTGACTCCTGCCAGCTGTGTTTTTGTTTCATCAGATTATCCCTACCTTCCTTGTTTCTCAGTTTATATAGTGCAGATAGGTTTCTTTTCTTCTATTCTACTTCTTTTTCGCGGTGAATTTCCTGCTTCATTAAGACAGTTCTGAAGGTAGAGAGAGCAGTTTTGTTCTCTTTCCCTTCTCAATTACACTATTTCTTCATTCACTCTCTCCTCCTTTGTAAAGTAAGCTTACTCGGGAGGACGAGTGGGTTTTTTAGTTATACGGATGTCAACTTCCATTTTCTTTGTTTTCATTTCATTCCTATTTACGATTGATCCCATGAGTATCATAAATACTGCTTTCATTATTTTTATTGTCGTTATTTTCTTGGTAGACCTAGTTTCTTTTTACTTTCCCCTTGCCTTTTCTCGATCTATATGCATTTCTTTCAGTCATATCTGTACAAACGGCGCAGAGACCTCTGGTAAGAGTCTGATTGCATTCGGCGAATTTCAAGAGACAATCCACCAACTTTTCAATGTTCCATGTTAAAAATCGTCTTGAGTTTTTATATAGAGACTCTTCACATTTTGAAGAAAATATTGATCAAAACAATTTCAGTGGTGTCGTGAATCCGTTAGAGATGACCAGGAAGTGAAAAGTCTTCAGACGCAACAAATCCTGATGTTTGCAGGAAAGGAAAAACAATGGTTTTTGGAGATTTTTGTTTGAAAGTGTCAAATGTTTTGACCACTTTATATAATAAACTAGGTAGGAGTAAAGTTTTAGCCAGATGGGTTCCGAACTTGTTGACTCCCAAACAAGAACTGCTTAGATAGCAAATTTCTCTAAAATATTTGGATGCAAATCTTCTTTTTCTCATCATTGGTGTAGCATTTAAATTTACCAGTTTGCATCTATGCTACATGTTCTTAATAATATGATATAATTTGTATATTTTTACCTGATTCAATTTAATTATTTATTCTGTTATTTTAAAATAGCAAACATGAAATTTGTTTTTTTGGTTTACAACTCTTTTGGTCTTGTAACTTATCACTCTTTCTTCTTAACAGAGTTTGTAAATTGCTGTAGTTTATATATCACATTATTTGGTTTTAATTTAAAAGTCGTAAAATATTTTATATTTAATAAATTCTCATTTGTTTACATTCCATTTCAGTATTAAAAGTATAAGGTCGGTAATGTTGAGGATGTATTCTCGATTCGTTGACACGAGCATGTCGAGTCGAGTCGAGACCGACCATTTAAGGTTGAGTATTCAGTATACAATTTTTTTTTTGAACTTTGTTTTAATCATGATTAGTAACTTTGGACTGTTTGATCATAATTTTCTTTTTGATTATTTTCCATGGCTTGCCAATATTTGATGTATTACCTGGTGGTCAGTGTAAGTTCGGAACTAGGTTAGAGTGCTCCAGGTTGAGAATAAGGTTGGCAAAAGTAAATACAAATATCCCTAAGATTTGTCACATCTAGTTGCAAGAGAGATTTTTATTTTCGTTCCCTTTACTGTTGAACCGTCGAAGGCAGCAGACCAATCCTGCCATTAGCTTTGAAAGGGCAGACGGTCAAGTGTTTTTTAAAGTCCACTAATCAATGAGGTAAGATTTTGCCTCTTACCTTTACGAATATGTGGTAAAAACAACATTTTATTTCAGGGCTATCTGAAGCCAGTCTTTTTTTATCTTTGGCTTCATCTCATTCCTTTTAATGTGATTTGCATTTCGATATTGCTGTCAAGGCTTTCTGATGGTTCCGGCCTTAGTTTTCCTGTTCGTGTGACTACGACTATTTTAACCCTTACCCTGCGTTTGGTTGGTAAGTTGGAAGTGGCCCTGTGAAGCCTCCATTCATCCACAACACAACAAGAATCCTAGCAACAGCGCTGGATCAAATACTAGAGTGAGAGGTACCATAGCATAGACCAGGTAGGAGAAAACTTTAAGTTAAAGAATTGGAGCTATACATCAATTTTTTTACATATGAACAAAACAATATAAATATATTTTAATGTGATATAATAACATGTAAGAACTTTTTGATAACTGTCTTTATGAAACTTACGTTATTGGCAATTAAAGGTTCTAGTACGTTTGCGGCCAAATTTTATATAACCTTTTAATAACGAGGTAACAACCATAGGTATCAATAAGAGTATAGAAACATTGTTGGTACCATTTTAATTTATGTACATAAAAATTTTTTTTGAATAAAATGGAATTGTTATTTTGTTTTAATTAAGTCGTTTCATTATGAAACTATACACCAGCAGTCAATAAATTAAAATCATTCCTCATACCTAAGTGTTTTCCTGTTTAATCACTAGGTAAGTAACACAGATAATGTAAAACAGGTGGCGCCTATTGGGTAATCAAAGCAGAGCACAACTATCTCTAAAAGAGATACGAACCTAGCCTCCGACATATTGAGCTGCCGTACGCATCCGTTGCCGTACCCTGTAAAAAGGGAGACGCCGCATTGGAATTCAGAAACAAAATTAGATACCATATAACGTGTCTACCAGGTTTCTTAATTTACATGACACATGCAAAAAAACGTACATTTGAAATATCGTAATTTTATTACGCAGAAGTAAGGGCAGTTCGAATTTCAAAATAACAACACATGTCCCTCTAGTAATTACTGTTGACGAATTTCAGAAATTTTCTGAAAACTAAATATTTCAGGAGAAGTTTAGGACGAGAACTCTGTATATATAATATATTCATAACTTATTTCTGAGTACTTTACATTTAAAACAAGTCAATTTATAAATGGCTTTAGGTTTAACCCGAAAATTTAGCCTCTATAAATAGAGAATAATAGAGCATCCCAAGAGTAATCCTGGCCTCGGCTTAATATCCAAACAATGCCTATATAAACATAAACTTTTTGGAAATACCCATGAATGAGATAGCAAAACGTTAGCATGCTGTAAACCAATGTAATTTATCATATACAATTATAAGATTAATTTGTTATAAATATTTATAAATGTGTTGCCATTTTATGTTTATCAGCATAAAAATACAAGGTAAATAAATCGCGTTTGTGAAAAAATGTTTTGAACAATTATTCTTACAAGGTAAACTAATCATATCAGATCAAATAAAATATACATACACTGTAAAAAGGAAATTCATTTAATTTAATGTAAATATGGTGGAAGAAAATTTCCCAAACGTTTATTTAATGTAATGCACTGAATTAAATAATTTACCTTAATTTAAATTAATCTATTACATTAAATAAAATATAATCATATATAAAATTTAAAGTTTGATCATTACATTTTATGGTGATTATATACATAAAATATACAGCCTGAGTTCATTGAATTCGGGATATGTTATCAGATATTTGATGCCTTACCATTAATTAATATGAGTTCAAATTCTGTATTCTCGTACATATGAATTAATTTTCACCAGGAAATGCTTGATAAGGACAGGCGTGCTTTGTTCTCGTTAAGAATCAAGGGCACCACCTGAGATTGCAAGAAACTACCAGGAAAAAGTGTAAACTTTTCCCATAGGTAGTATAGCGTCATCTGTAAACCACTTTCGAACTCATTGGTCCTTGTCAGTACGGGACAGATGTGTACACTTCACATAAGAGGATTGAGTTCTTTAAGCAACTTATATGATACTAAGTAAAAAGTTCAAAACAAGTTGCGCCATCTCCCGAAATCTTATGCAATGCATTAAATTTGTTGTATGTGCACAAGAAATTTCAATACACTACCTGAAATCATATTACTGTACTTGTATATATATATATATATATATATATATATATATATATATATATATATATATATATATATATATATATATATTATACATAAGGGTAATTAACATTAATATAGTATACATTAAAATTATATTATCACATGTGATCTAATATGGAATAATAATGTAAACTCCTTTAGTGTTAGGCTATATGTGAATTAATTTTAATGTACAGAAAGTTAAAATATCCTTTCAGTTACTTTATTCAAATTTAAGATACCGTTTAATCAAATTTAATGTATAACGAACTGATATTTCAATGAATTGGTTTAAATTGAAAGTAAATGTAAATTATTCCCGATTTTTGGTGCAAAATCATTAAACTTAATGTAGAATGGATATTAAATTTGCCTTAAATTTAAGGTTATTTTTAACAGCGTGAACAGAGTGTCTCTAGAAGGTCTGTACAAAAGAGTAGAACATATTTTTGAGGCCAAAATATGAGGATTTATTTTAGTTCAAAATTTGATAATTTCTGAAATTCAGGGTGTCAAAGTTTTAATATTTTTAAAACTTTTTTCCAAATACTTATCTTAATTATAGCTTGATTTGCACAAAATTTTATACCTTGAGATACATTGCAGAGGGCACCATCAGCAATACTTCGCAAATATTTCATCTCTCATCTTTCTGAGATAATCTAGTATACATCTTTTTGCATAATGAAACTCGTCTAAATTTCCTGGTATACCTTATTCAACCTTAGGATTGGTACAACAAATTTGAATCCTATTTAAGTGTCAACGGACCAACAATAATAAAAACGAGCAACGAGGTAATAGTGATAATAATGTATAAATTAACTACAAAGAACAATAGGAATAACACACAAAGTCAATAATAAACCAAAATATCTTCAGTGTTTACAGGTATACGAGGTTTGTCCCAAAAGTATCGAGTCTACCTTCATATCTCCGCATTGGTGTTATTCTTTATCATGAGTGACATCCTTCAAAGTAGTCCCCATTTAATTGAATAACACGTTTATAGCGGTGTTTCCACTTCCTGAAGCAGTCCTGGAAATCAGTTTTCGGAATTACCTTCAGTGCATTCGTCGCATTAGTTTCAACGGTCTCTTTGTCATCGAACCGGTGTTCTTTGAGCGGCATTTTTAATCTAGAAAAGAGCCAAAAGTCGCAGGGAGCTACCTCGGGACTGTACGGAGGCTGGCGAAGATGTACGACTTGGTGCCTTGTTAAATATTGCTTCATAAGGTTCGATGAATGCGCTGATGCATTGTCGTGGTGAAGCAGCCAATTACCGCTTGTCCAAATCTGTGGCCGTTTTCTTTTGATTGCGTCACGCAATCTGTTCAATACTTTAACGTAGTATTCTTTAGTGTTCATGTGACCTCTCGGAGCATATTTGTGATTCACAGTACCTTCATATTCAAAGAAAACAGTCAATGTTGTCTTCACTTTGCTCCGATTTTATCGTGCTTTTTTTGGTCTTGGCGATTGAGAATGCTTCCACTGTGAGGACTGTCGCTTTGTTTCTGGATCATAGCTGTAAACCCATGATTCATCACCAATAATAATATTGCTGAGTAGATTTTCGTCATTAGAAACCATTTCCAAGTGGTCCTGAGCGATTTCAAAGCGAAGATTCTTCTGCTCTGCCGTTAGCAACTTTGGGATGAATTCCGCACACACGTGAGCCATTACCAAATTCTCGGTTAAAATTCTTCAAACAGTAGTTTTTGGTATTTCAAGATCACTTTCTAGTTCACGTACATTCAGCCGACCATTTCCTTCTATTGCAAGTCACACACGCTCAACATTTACTGGTTTTATTGCACTCGAAGATCGGCCAGAGCGAGAATCACTGTCAACTGACGTGCGGTCATTTTTAAACCGCTTGTACCACTCTTTTATTCTTGCTTTACTCATACACTCCTCTCTAAATGCCTTATTCATCATATTAATTGTTTCCGAGCAAGTTTTTCCAAGATTAAAGCAAAACTTGATGCAAATTCGTTGATTTAATTTTTCCGTCGTTTTTTATAACAATAAAATGCGACGAACGAAAAAAAGACACAAACGCCCAACCTTCACGAACTAACACGTCTAGTCGGTAACTGCTCACACCAGCGAGTTCGTGAAGACTTATTGGTGACGCCCATGCCCCACAGAGGTCGCTAGGAAGTTTTGACACGAAGATATCATAATGAATTCTAAAACTAAAAATAGAAAAATAAAATTTTTATAAAAAAATTGAACCGACTTCTAAAAGTGCACTAAAAAGTGAAGAATAACTATAAATTTTTATATGAAATTGAACTTTTTGAAGTCGGCGCCAAATTATTTGTAAACGAAATAAATAACTACTAATATATACAAATTATGGTAAGGAAGCAATTACAAATAAAGTATTTTTAATCTGTTTATGCCAGTCACATGTTGTCAGGTATTAGTTTGGCGCTGACTTCAAAAATTTCAATTTCATATAAAAATTTATAGTTATTTTTCACTTTTTAGCGCACTTTTAGAAGTCGGTTCAATTTTTTTTATAAAAATTTTATTTTTAATTTAATTTAATTTGAGTTGGATTCCTTGTTGAAAAGGGCCTACTTTATGAGATTTTTATAATATTTCGATAACCAATAAGTCATCACTATATGTGTTTAAAAAATAAGATTAAAAATTAAATTAAAGAAATTGTCAAAAGTCAATTTTTTTAACGGAAACCCCAAATTTTCTTGTGTTGTCTTATTTAGAATTAAAAATAAGGGTAATTTTGTGTAAGGTTATCTATGCCGAAAATTTTTAGTTTTAGAAAAATTGCCAATTTAATATTTTTATATCCCGATTTTGCTGCGGATTTTAAGTTCAATTATAATGTTAGTTGGCTACGACGTTTTACACATAGCCTGGCTACAACGCATTGAAAAATGATCACATGCTAGTGAAATGTATGAAGCTGTCACTTACCATTTGAAAATTGTTAATAATCATGACAGGGCGCTTAAATTATACAGAAATTCTTTAAACTTATTTATTATTTATAGAAAATATGATAAAGTTATATTAAGAATAAGTGATACATAGACCATTTGATATTCGCAAAAACAAAATCATCACTATATGCTGTTAAAAATTTTATCGAAAATTTGAAGAACTTTGGATGCATTAAAATAGCAGTGCATCCTTAATTTAGAAAGAAAAAATTTAAATTAGAGAACTCTAAATTAAAAAAAAGTAAATCTGCAGTAAATGTCCAAACTGATGTCCTTAACCTTCCAGACTTTTTTCGCATCTGAGCAGCAATTGTTCATGGGTCACTTTTCTTACTGAATCGGGACTTGCAAATTCAATTGTACCCCAAATAAAAAAATCGAGCATTGAACGATCGGGAGACCGGGGTGGCCAAAGGAAAGGATCATTGTTGGTTATCGATCATTAAAAGTATTTTGCCAAAAATCAATGATTAAATAGCTACCAGTGGAGCTGCATCATCATGCTGGTAAAACAGGATTGTATGAAAAGCGAGTGACAAATTGTCTAAATAGCCGTGCTCAAAATTATATAAAATATTGAAATGGCCTTCGCCTAAAAATTAATAATAATATTTTATATCTAGAATAATTGAAAACCTCTAACTTACTATTTAAATTTTTTTAATAAAAATTTATTGCCACGACGGCATCATTTCCTATTGCACAATAAACATTAAACTGTCAGGATCTTTGAAAAGTTTGCTTTCTAAACACATGTAAATTTAAATCACTCCAATATTGGGAATTGTGTCTATTAAAGACAGCATTTTTTGTAAATTTAGTTTCGTGTGTCCAAATAATATTGTCTAGAAAAAATTGTATCCTTGCTGCTAAGTTATGATATATACAAATTGACGGGATTTAAATCGTATTTCTTCCCGCAATGGACGATCACCGGAAGACAGTCTGTATATATATATATATATATATATATATATATATATATATATATATATATATATATATATATATATATATATATATATATATATATATATATATATATATATATATATATATATATATAAATAGATAAGTTTTTGTCCGTGTAATTTAAAATAAAATAGAATCAAATATTGGCGTAGCGGACGTGAAAATTTGTCAATCTACATGATTCTCGTGTTAAAAAGTGCGAAGCACTCCAAAATATGGAAAAACTCCGGGTCCGACAGATGGCGACAGCGCTGTTTCGTCCTAATATGGGACTCTTTAGGCCACCGCATTCGGTACAAACCATCATCTCGTCATTTGCATCCTATAAAGCTGAGTTTAAAATCAAAAAAACAGCAAACGACGACAAAGGCGACATCTCGATGGTCCACTTGATAACACAAGAACCACACAGATTAACAAAGTTTGTAAAAAACCGCCATATGGTGGCGCGACGGTGAATTAAAACAGAAATATGTAAAATCGAGTACACGAAACGCGCTGCCCAAACGGATAGGGGTCGCATTTTTCGGTACTGGCAAGCAAGCCTACCGCTCATTTCAGCAGCCAAAGCCACGTGTCGCACCAAACGATCCCACCATGAGAGCAACGTTTAGCTTGTTTCAAAGCCAAACAAATAAATAAATAAATAGAAAAGTTTTTGTCCGTGTAATTTAAAATAAAATAGAATCAGCTAAACGTTGCTCTCATGGTGGGATCGTTTGGTGCGACACGTGGCTTTGGCTGCTGAAATGAGCGGTAGGCTTGCTTGCCAGTACCGAAAAATGCGACCCCTATCTGTTGGGCAGCGCGTTTCGTGTACTCGATTTTACATATTTCTGTGTTAATTCACCGTCGTGCCACCATATGGCGGTTTTTTACAAACTTTGTTAATCTGTGTGGTTCTTGTGTTATCAAGTAGACCATCGAGATGTTGCCTTTGTCGTCTTGTTTGCTGTTTTTTTTTTATTATTTTAAACTCAGCTTTATAGGATGCAAAGGCGAGATGATGGTTTGTACCGAATGCGGTGGCCTGACGAGTCCCATATTAGGACGAAACAGCGCTGTCGCCATCTATCGGACCCGGAGTTTTTCCATATTTTGGAGTGCTCCGCACTTTTTAACAGGAGAATCATGTAGATTGACAAATTTTCACGTCCGCTACGCCAATATTTGATTCTATTTTATTTTAAATTACACGGACAAAAACTTATCTATTTATTTATTATATATATATATATATATATATATATATATATATATATATATATATATATATATATATATATATATATATATATATATATATATATATACGTTAATAATTATAATAATATTTAAGTTTGAGACTATTATTTCCGAAAATAATACTTTTAATATGTGTGCCATGTATATATTCATAATTTATTTTAAATTTTAGACAATAATTTTTTGAAAATGTTCTAAATAAAGATCGAAACGTCAAAATAATGAAAAACATATTTTAATGTGAACCTAATCCCAATCCATTTATATAGGGTCAACTTTAATTATTAATTTAGGCAAATTTGCGAATTTAAATTTATTAGAAGCCCAGTTCTGAGAAATGAAACAAATTTTGCCGTATTTACATTTAGTTTCTATTTAATTTCTAAGTATTTTAAAACTTGCTAAAAAATAACTCGGTTTCACAAAGGCAAAAAGTATAAACTCGGCTTCTCAAGCCAAAAAAATTACTTTGACATGAAAATTGTGTTTGTGTTTACTTTCACTTGCGCTCTTTTAATAAAAATCTGTTTTCCTAAAAAGTTAATAGCATTTTAAATGTTTCGAAATCAATTTTTCGTTGCCTTGAAAATTATAATTATTTTGTTTTTTCAGCAAACTTTTTTTTTTCGTATAAAATTTTGCATTTAAATAAAAAAATAAAAATAAAAAAATTGATGCATTATGTAGTAAGGTCCAAAAGTTTTCGGTCAGAATAATAAAATGGGTGGTAAATTTAAAACATTTATTATTAAAATCTTTAATGAATATTACTTCCAATTTCAAGGTATGACTTCTAAAAGAAGGAGGTTCTCAATTCTTTGACTATGTATTTTTTTTATGTATGTACTCCGGAACGGCGGCACCGATTGGAATGCAATTTTTTACGTTATGTTCAGGAAGTTGCTGCGGTGGTCCCATGTTTTTTTGGATGAAATTGGTACAGTAAAATTTAAAATGGCGCTGACAATATGGTGGCCAAAAAAACTAATTTTGTCCGATTTTCTCCAAAATTGGTGGGGAGGGGGGAGGTTTCGGTATCGCACATAATGAATCTAAAACTATTTTTAACAAATTCAATATGGCGGATCTAATATGGCGGTCAAATATCAATTTTGTCCGATTTTCTCCAAAATTTCGTTGTCGGCATATTACAAATCTGAAATTATTTTTAAAAAATTGATTACGGCGTATCCAATATGGCGGATAAAAAATTAATTTTGTCCGATTTTTTTCAAAATCGATATGAGGGAGTTTTTGGGATCGCACATTACGAATCTGAAATTATTTGACAAAAATTAAATATGGCGGATTCAAGATGGTGGATTAAAAATTTTACATCTCTCGATTTTGTCTAAAATCAGTATTGGGGGATTTTTGTCAGTGTTAATTACAAATTTAAAATATTTTTTGAAAAACTCAATCTGGACGTTTTAATAAGGCGTCCTAAAAATTTTACATTTTTCTATTTTCTCCAAAACTAATATAGGCGGTCCTCGAGGGTGTAAATTATGAATTTAAAATTATTTTTTCAGGATTCAATATGGCGAATCCAATATAGCGGACAAAAAATTTGACATTTTTCGATATTGTTCAAAGGTGGGACTCAATCGTTTTTGAGAATGTAAATAGCGAATATGTCAGAAGCAATATGACGGTCTAGAAATTTTAAATTTCCACATTTCGTCCAAAATTGCTACTAGAGGACTTTGAGGGGTTCAGATTTCGATAAGATTAAGATGTTAAAATTAGTTTTTTGTGATTTAATATGGTGGATCCAATATGGTGAGTTGAAAATTTTACCTTATTCACATTTTTTCAGATTTGGCATTAGAGGGTTTCTAGGGTCAGGTATTACGAATATGAATTTAATTTTTTCAACTATTAGGTTGATAATATACAATGTGAGGACTGAGAATTTTAAATTTTCTAATTTTATCTAAAATTGATATTGCGGGGTTCTTGGGGCGCATACAAACTCAATATGTAGTATAAAATATATCGGGCTAAGAAACTTACATCTCAATCATCAAACCGACAAGCCTCACTGGAAAGTTGATTTACTACACTAAAAAACCTAGAGGAAAAAGCCGCTGGCTCATAATTACACACATCGGTAGTTCCAAAGGTTAAGAGGGGTTTATTAACTTTTCTGTCCAACAGAACCGAGAATTATTACAAGGATTGTTAGATCTAATACCAAAGGGATCATTAATAATTATGAATACCGCCCCATTCTACTAGCGTAAAAGTGAGAGACTGCCAACAAATTCATGGAAAAAAGATGAGATAAAACAATGATTGCTTTCCAACAAGCCGAAAAACAATTTAATATTATTTTTTATATATGTCTTGTATTTATGATAATGGGTATTTTAATTATAATTTTTTGAGATAATAAGGCTAGGTTTTAATTTGAATGTGGCTAAAACGGTTTTTATTCTAAAACTAAAAATAATAAAAATACGGTTGTGATATGTGTTAACAATGGTATAATTAACAATATTCTGTAATATATGTGAATTGTTAAGAAATTGTTAGAAATAAAATAATATTATTATAACAACTTAGTTCTGTTTTGAGTTTATGACCGAAATAATAGTCTCTGCCATAAATACTTAGTGATTAAATAAACCTCCTTTCGACGTCTATGACAATGATTAGAATCCCTTTTAACACTTCTCCCTTCCAAATATCTATTGTTATTAAACCCAAATAGCGCATTATTGTAGACCGGAATTTTTGATTATAAAATTTCTAACCCATTCCTATGAAAAATTATGTGTCTAACAGATTTTGCCGAAGACATTAGACTAAAGAATACAGGTAGTTTGCGAAAAAAAAGGTCAAAAATAATTTATATATATATATATATATATATATATATATATATATATATATATATATATATATATATATAGAAAGCCAAAGTTAATTAAAAATTAAATTTGCATTAAAATTAGACTCATATCTAGCAGTTTACATTGCGTTGTCAATGTGTCACTAATGGTTAACCGGTCTTTTGACTGGCGATGCGCTGATCACTGACTGACCTTATATACACTCACCAACATTAAATTGACCAAACAACATCAGAACCTCCAACCCTTATTCCAAACAAGACTGTCCTTTTCTTGTTGTTCATCAAGTCAACAAATAGCATCCTTTATAAACCTTGGGCCTTTATGACCCTGAAAGCGACCTTGCTGAGACAGTAAATAAATCAAATTTTTTACAATTGGAAGGTTATAAAATTACTAAAGGTAACGCGATTCTCTTTTGTTTTAAGTTAAAATTAAGGAATTATTGAATTTGGAAACGAGAGATTATAAAATATTATATTTTTGTATTTTTCCCTATGTAACAATATTGTTTGGTGTATTTTATACCTTAAAAGTAATAATTATAATTCAGGTATTACATACGATTCCTTTATTCTACAATTGACATGTCATTAAGCATGTTATACCTATTTAAATAATGTAATTAGAAAAGGGTAGCATAGAATCAGCGTGTGTGCCAAAAATTAAATATCTTGTACTGTTTATTGACACTTTTTCAAATAAAGGGTGTTTTTTATAGAGGTATAGAACTTTTAAATGGAATAAAACAAAGATGAATTTTTTAAATTGACATGAAATTTACTTTATTCGAAATATAACCTTCTGGCATTATAATTTAAATATGACTTCTGGCATATGACCGCCACGGTTGGCTCGGACGTAGTCTAATCTGGAGGTCCAATTTTCGATGACTTTTTCCAACATTTGTGGCCGTATATCAGCAATAACGCGGCGAATGTTGTCCTCTAAGTGATCAATCGTTTCGGGCTTATCGACGTAGACTAGCGATTTCACATATCCCCACAGAAAATAGTCTAGCGGCGTTAAGTCGCACGATCTTGGAGGCCAATTCACGGGTCCGAAACGTGAAACTATGCGGTTACCAAACGTTTCCTTCAATAAATCAATTGTGGCACGAGCTGTGTGACATGTTGCGCCGTCTTGTTGAAACCACAGCTCCTGCACATCATGGTTGTTCAATTGATGAACGAAAAAGTCAGTAATCATGGCTCTATAGCGGTCACCATTGATTGTAACGTTCTGACCAGCATCGTTTTTAAAGAAGTACGGACCAATGATTCCACCAGCCCATAAAGCACACCAAACAGTCAGTTTTTCTGGATGTAACATACACTTGAAGATTATCATCACTCCAAATACGGCAGTTTTGTTTATTGACGTATCTATTCAAACAAAAGTGAGCTTCATCGCTAAACAAAATCCGCTTATGAAAATCGGGATCAACGGCAATCTTGTTTTGGGCCCATTCACCGAATCTACGCCTTGCTAGGTGATCGTGTGACTTCAATTCCTGCACGAGTTGGATTTTGTAAGCACACAAACTAAGATTTTTTCGCAAAATCTTCCATAAAGTGAATGGACACATATCCAATTCCTGTGCACGATGGCGGATAGACTGATTCGGGTCTTCCTCTACGCTACGCTCTACAGTAGCAATGACTTCTTCTGTACGCACTGTACGACGTCTCTGTGGATGCGTATTTTCATTTAGAGTAAACGTGGTGCGAAAACGTTCCATAGTTAATCGAATTAATTGCATTGATGGACGATTATATTGACCGTAAAATGGACGTAATGCGCGACACGTATTTGGAACAGAACTATGATTTTCAAAATAAATTTGCACAATTTGGAAGCGTTGTTCAGGCGTCAGTCTATTCATGTTGAAATGCCAAACTAAACTAAACATAAATCACTTGACAGCTGACAAAATGGCCGCCAGTTAAAAAAGTGTTGCCAACTTAAAGTTCTCTACCTCTATAAAAAAAAACACCCTTTATAAACAAAAATATTATTATAATCAAAGAATGGGTTCTACTTTTGACGATATACTTATAATACTGGGTTATTCGTTATCTACTTTACTGTATTATGTGGGTAATGAAAATCTTTATACAAGTTAAAGCCTAACTAAGAATTTGATCGTTATTAAATATTTTAAGTGGATTACATTATCATCTAAATAACATATCAAAAAGGGAGTTTTTTGATATTAAAATACGAATACATTTTGATGCAGGGAATAACGCTTCACAATATTTAAATATTATTTTAGTAATTGGTTTGGGAGGGTTTATTTTGTCTTCAATTTTTCTCGTTATGTGCTTATAACTGAGATTTTCATCTACATTTTCATCTTTCGCAAATATATTGAGCGTTGTTTCTCTCATTAACACGCGGATGAGACGCTACTGTACCTCTCTGTCAACAATAATTTTTGGAAATGATAAGGCATGAAGATATATTTGTATTAATAACGTCGTTTTTAAGCCTCCCGTACTTTGTGAGAATCGCGTTTTAATCACAGAGAATAACTTATCTTTTGAAAATTACTTTTTTGCGTCAAACCAAAAATGATTTATCAAGCTCCAAACTGCATTGTAACAGGCATTAAGTTAAAATTAACTGATCTTCCACTTTTATCTAACATCTCTCAGTATAGTGCAGTTTACTGGACAGCTCTTTAAAAATGGAGAATTCTTCTTAGATTTTCTTACAATCTCAGTAAATTTGATCATGTTTCTAAGATCTTCAATTAGTTCAGCTTTTAAATTAAGAATATCATTTCCAGTTACCCTTTTTTGTGATAGTTCACAGGATTATCTCTTAGACAACCAGATTATTTTTATGAAAAACTTATCCGTGGCTCAAATATTCATGCTTTAAATTTTCGTCATCGTAATTTTTTTGTTGTTCTCCGACATAGTTCTGCACAATTTCAATGTAGCTCTACTTAATAGATAAAACAAAACAAATCTTTATTTTATTAAAAATTTACTTCATTTACAATGTTATATAATTACTATACATAGCTCAATTGTATAACAGTTTATTCTTCTTCTCAATTACTAATTGCCACATGTCTTTCAACAGTCAGCCAGCCTATTACATCTTCAGGTTACAACATCCACAGAAGGGACGCCGTGAGGCACGTCTGAGATATATCCATCCCTCCTGCTTGCCAATATCTTTTGTTGGTAGGAAATGTTAACAAAGGACAGACGATTGCTGTGGCGTGTCCAGCAACACTGTGGATTTCGCCAGGAACAATGGGAAAGGGAAAATTTGTCAAGGAGAAAACTTTTAATAGTAATATTTTATTAATAATTTAAGTCTACCTCTATTTACAATAGCGTTACTGCAACCATAAGCTGAATTAATCATGTTACAAACCACATGCAACAAATAAGCAAAAGCTAAAGTTTAATATTGTTTTTTCTTACAAAGTTATAAACTAGGTCAATACTTTTATTAAGCGGAGTATATATAATTTGAATAACAGTCAGAGGCAAAGGATTCAATTTAGCGAGATTAGCATACAAAGCCCTACACTCCATACTTCTGTCATTACAATTCAATAAAATATGGTTAAGATCACCCACACAACCCCAACTGCACAAGTTATCAATTTTTATTCCTATTTTATACATATGAGCAGGAGTTAAGCAGTGGGAGGTCCTAATTCTACAGATTGTGCTGACCTTGGCCCGGCTATACCTGGTAGGCGTGTGTGGAAACTTAAAAGGAACCCTGACTAGCTTAAAATATTGGGATTCAGATCCCCTTGTCTTTGTTCTATATATATTATTCCACTGATTCCATGTCTCTCTTTTGGCCTGTGAAATCAAATCCGAGTAGTGCTTTTTAGTGTTGACTCGGTTGTCGCCTAGTCTTTCACTAGCTACCAAGCTGTCTGCCCTTCGTTACCAATAATGCCCGAGTGGCTAGGAATCCACATTAGCTTAAACTGTCTGCGTCCTGACATAAATTCGACAAATTTTTCCCTGGTCGAGATGGTGTTGAACTCCGAGGTGCTAAAAATACGTTTTCTGACTATCTTTTGTATTGCGCTTCTTGAGTCAGATAAGATCTTTAATGGCTAATACTTCAGCTGAGCAAATACCAGTGTAATCCAGACATTTCCCAAAAATTGAAGTATTTAGGGACTGATTGTAAATCCCAATACCACATCGTCCCAAATCAGGGTCCAAGGATGCATCGGTATATATTGGACTCCAACCCGCCCACTCTGTACTCAAAATCTCCTGCAGCTTTTTGGGACTATCCGGCTACTGCTTTTCAATCTCTGAATCTATCCAAATTATGGGAGACATCTGACTGAAGTATGGTGAATCGAAGCACTTATATATACCTTCAAGTTTCACTTGAAAACGCCTAGAGATAACTACTTGCCGAAACGTCGTGATATTCAACAAAAATAAAGACAATGAAAGTCCAACAGATATCTGCTACTTCGCACTTATATATACGGTTTCATTCTAAATAGGCCAGTTAGGAAAGAACCGAATCAATTCCTTCGAGGATTGCAAGAATAGTTTTATTTCTCCAGAAGAGGGGATCTTGATTGTAAGATCCATATATCTTTATTAAGTCTGTCACTATCTGATCCTCCTGCAGTGAAAATTTCCTGTAGCAAAATTTTGTGGCTACCAAACCCTCTTTAGCTCCAATGGGATTTCTCCAGCCTCGTACAATATGGCCAGGATACTAGTGGATTTCATAAATCCAACAGCAACTCTTAGGGCCTGATATTGCACTGTATTTAGTTTATCCCAGTTTCTTTTGGATGTACAGTATATCGCTTGACATCTATAATCCAAGTAATAGTTTATTAATACCAAATATATTTAATTTTTATTATTCTGTTTGCTTTGAGGTTGTATAGAAGAAACATAGTTTAAAACCGTTTTTTGATAAAAAAAAATTTATACCTTTTTCATTGATATTTATTTATTTATAATGCCCCGATCATTTCTTTTTGGCGTATATATCCAAATGGAAATCCTTTTTTCACCAATATATTTTTATCAAAAGTATTATTTTTATATCATTTTTGCTGAAGTTCAATTTATTTTCAAGCTGTTCAAATAATTATGAATAAAACATTAAAATTGTCTGTAACTTTATGACCCGAGCACCCTTTTCGTGCTTCTCGACCGATTGAAAATAATAAGTAAATTTATAAATGCTAAAGTCACGTTTTAATATTAAATTTGATAAATTAAATGTACCCAGTCCTTTTTGCAATGTTGTACACAGGATTTAAAAATATTTGAATATGAGATTTATTTCTAATTTGGCTTTTAATTTCGAATAATTATCTATATCACTAAAAACACGTCTGTAAAAGCGGAGACGAGTGTTGTGACTGTTTGACTAAAAAAATTAGCAAGATATGTCGGAATAAAGCCTACAGTCTGTATCTCTATTTACAAATACAGCAAAAAATTCAATTAAGGCAATTCTGAAGGAACCCAGCAAAAAAAAAACACGTTTTAAGCGGGAAAGGGTATTAAGCGGAAGAAAAAAATTAAGTACGTGTATACATAAATGCTTAATTATTTTGCAAATTTATCACGCTTAAGTTCACTATGGTTAATTCAGTAAATTTAGCCTTATTTTGCAAATACTGTCGTTGCGAGCAACACAGTATCATTTTCCTTAAGTATTTTTCAGGGATTATTTGAAGAAAAGCATTTCATTAAGTACAGTTTCAATTAATTTTATTTTTCAAGTCGGCCAATATTTTGTCTTGTCTTGGAATTTCACTACACTGTGCTTAGGTATTTTCTTATCGATGTTGAACTTACTGCTACCTTTTTTTTATTTCAGACAGATCTTTTTTTTTCCTGCCATTCATATTTATATTTGAATGGAATTTTGTGTATATTGGGTTGCAGGAATCTCCTATTTATCTATTAATATATATTTCTCGCATTTTGAAATGACTACTGTTTGGTCTTTCCGAAATATTAATTTTTGTCGTTATATTTTTCTGGGTAAAAATAACATACCTCTACTTTTACATTTATATTTAAGCAATACTGAAGTTAATTTTATTTTACTCCCTTTTTCGCGCCATGTATTGTTTCGCGCCATATATGACAATCTCTCCCTAAAATGGCCAAGAAGTATCGCACGCACCTCAACGGTATATGGTAGAAATCACTATCATCTTGCTCTTGAACCTTAAACGGAAAACATGTGTTGCGAACACTAATATACCACGGGAGTATTAAAACCTCTATATGCCGGCTAAATCCGCTAAAACCTTAAAAACAGTTATTTATTCAACCCCTATCACAGTGCCAAAACCCAAAGGACTCAGCTCCAGCTAAGTATTCACGATTTTCACATCAATGAGCAGCTACAAGGTAGGCCATTTTTAATTGTTCGAGATTGTCATACCTTCGTTGTATATTTTAACTGAAATTAAATTCTTTACCAGCGTCCAAAATACAGTCCACTACCATTTTCGTACAACTACTGAGATACTTATTAGATTTATTTTTCTTGTGAGTGGAAAATGCTAATAATTAACGAATTGGTTTAATTAATAAATGCATTTCAGTCAACTGTTGTTGCCCAGTGTTATTCTTTTTGAGCTGTCATTTCTTTTACATGTGGCAATTGAGCGCGCTTAACAGAAGTCGATTAGTGCGTAAGCTGGGCCATGGTTATAAAAGAAGGCCACTGATTTTTCACTTTTTCCTGGTTTGATACTACCGAAGCAGCTAGAGACTTTCATCTTAATTTTTATTTGTCAAATTTTTGGAATTCTGAGATGGACAGTCGAAAATTACTCTGGTAATTTTGTGAGTTTTGGAATACCGTATCTTTTACCAGGTTGGCAGTAATATTTTTTTACCGGAATAAACTTGGAGACAGGGATTTTGGGCAGTTTGCACGTGTCAACGAAGGAATCAGTCTAGACCCCAAAGACATCAGGGTTCACCATACGGGTATATTATCACCGTAGTCCACCCTGCTGGTATATTATCACCGCAGTCCATCCTACGGTTTTCTTATCACCTCAATGCATCCTACGGATTGTATTATCACTGCAATCCACCCTTAGTGTATTTGTTACTCTGAAGAATAACCTTTTGGTTTGAAGATTTTTTACTTTCTTGAACAATTTAAATTTTAATTAAAAAGCTTTATTAGAACTGGTCAATACGAGTTAAATTTTGACTCACAAGTTTCTTGCATTTGGTATTTCGTTTGATTTTTTTTTAATTTTCAAGAATTGAGTTGAAAGCAACATCCATACAACACCATTGAAAATCTCTGAATTTGACCAAGCTTAGATGTAGTGGCGCCCTTAAATTTTTCCCACCCCTACTCTCCAGCATAGGAGTTAGCTCGGCACTTTGCTCGCTGGTTCGGCTACTAACCTTCAGCTCTGCTCTGGTTAAATCACCTTTTATCTTAAGCTTCGTTGCGAAGTCTCGCGCCTTTTTAATTACCACTTTGGCAAATTTAAAAAGTTATGGTTTAAAGATCACATTTTTGAAGTAGCTCACTATATATGTAGTCTAATTATTTCCATATTAATTGAAGCAATAACTTATTTTGGTTTGACAAGGAGATTTTGATACGTTAGTAATTACAAGACTTTCGATATAATTTAACTTTTGAATAAAGTCTTAGAGTTTGACACAACTGGAGCTGACTCCTCTTCATCAACATCGTTATCATCACTTAGGGTTGCCTTTTAGGCGCTATTTGCAACAAAAATGCGATTTGTGAAAATTATCCTTGAAAAATTGCCAGTTAGGATGTTGACTATTTTTGGGAAAGTGTTTAAAACCATGCATAAGTATTGTTTGTTTGAAGGTCATAGACAACGATGTTCCCTGCAAAGTAGTAAATATCTGCTGGATTTTTATTGTCTTGATTTTTTGTTAAATATCACGGAGTTTCGGCTACCCAGTATATTTGGTGGACAAAATTTTGAAACAACGCAGAAATAGGACAATATCGACAACGAACGAAAACCAATATTGAGCATTCCCTATGTTAGAGGTATTTCGGAAAAAGTTAGAAGAATATGAAAACAATATAAAATCAACGTTGTTTTCAATTGAAGTAACTCTCTGAGAAGTCAGCTCACTAGAGTCAAACCAACAACTCAAAAGGGACAAGAAAAACTGTGTATCAGATACCATATGAAACTGGCCACTCCTACATTGTCAAAACAAAGAGACCCCTTGACGTAAGGATCAAAGAACATCAAAAATACACATCTCGAGGAGAAACAGACAAATCTGGTGCCTCCAACCATGCCTGGACTCATGGACACCACATAAAATGGTCTGAAGCTAAAATTCTACAAAGAGAACAACACTGGAGAAAACGAAAATTCAAAGAAACCACCGTTATATATCAGAACCCGAGTTGTTTTAGTAAACCATCTTTAGATATAAGAGAAATGTGGAAACCCCTTCTTGACAATTATAAATTAAAACTAAATGCAGCATAAATGGGACTTTGACGCAGCACGCATGACTGCACCCACCTCAGTCACATTCCACATCCACTTCTAGTATAAATAGTACTTTAGCTTAAGAATTTATTTAGTTTCATTTGAAAACGGCTAGAGATAACTACTAGTAGAAACCACGTGATATTCAACAAAAAATAAAGACAATGGAAGTCCAACAGATATCTACTACTTCGCATGCATAAGTATCTAATGTAGACGAAAATTTTAAATTATTTTTTTTAAACAACTAGTACTTTAAAATTCATAAATATTAAATTCCATTTCAAATCTCCCTCCAAAACGCCAATACTTGTCACTTGACCGCTGTTACGTCACACTGGTAAACTGACAATGATATAAAGTTTTTTTCGTAATTTTTATGATAAAAGGTGAGTTCCAAGTTATTTTAAGGAGTGTGCGGTACTTTCGTGTACAAGTACTACAATTAAAACACCTGAAAAGTTATTTATTCACGTTCCACTTTCCTAAAATAATAGAAAAATGAAGTTTCAGCTAGCCGAGCACTACTAATTTTATTTTTGTTTTGAGCTTTTAAATACCTATGATTACTATTATGTATTCATTATCGGTTGCGGAAATAATAATTCTTGTTAAATTACTTATATAGAGGTCTTCATATTTCTAAATTCAGCAGAGCAAAAGGTATTGTTTGTTCCGAAGGAATTGACCACCATAAAAAACAATCAGCTCACTGCAAATTCGAACTATTTGCCTTAATAAATCCACTTTTCATCCCGAGAAATCTTCTTTGAATCGTTTTCAAAGGGAGCAGTAGCAAATTTCGAAGAAATCACATAAAAATTACTATAAAATATTAAATAATCAACGTAGCCCTTGACAGTGATTACGAATGTAACAAAACCAAAAAATTTATATGTCAAGTTCATGACAGTGATGACATTGGGTGTATTCTTTAGAGTAATTGTCAAACAATCAAAGTGAATATGCATTTACTTCTCATTAGGTTGAAGGGATCATGATTACTTCAAGTGATAGAACTGAAAATAATAATGACTCAAAAGAATAACCGTATCAGGACGTTGTGCCAGCGAGGATGTTAGTATGAAATGACATCTTTCACTTTTTTTGGTGTCCGTTGTCACGTGACTTGATGAAGATGTAATTGAGTTTTTATTATTAAATAAAAATAAAATTCCTTAAAAATAAAGACAAATATTGTGTTTTTTTTTGAATTTCTATTGTGGAAACTACCGTTTCGGGCCAAAATTATAGTTTTATTTGATTACAGTCAACATTCCAATTTCCGAGCGTCGGACTGGAAGAATGGCGTATAAAATTTGGCGGGCAATATAACCACTTGATTGTATAAACATTAAGTAGATAACTGGTTGGTAATAAAAAACCTATACATTTTATTTTGACATAAGTATTACACAAGGTGGACACGACGATCTGTTCGTCATTTTTGTCGGACACATTTTTTACTCCTTTTTTATCAAATTATCCTTCAATTTAACTGCAAAAGAAAATTTTGGCCATACTAATTTAATGCCTTACCAAATTGACGTGTTTTGCAAAGGCGCAATAGAAAAGGCGACGTATACGAACAGTTTCGCAAATAAAAAGCTGACGGATTCATCAAAATAAAACTACTCAGAAAGTTTCAGAATGGTGATAAACACGTTGATATAGGGATTCCCTTCTATGGACTAAGTTGTTAAAAGGATATGGAAATTGCATTTCTTTGTTTCATTCCACGTTTCTCGTCGAATCTGAATCGAAGGTATTTAGAAATCATTGTAATAATTATATACTTGAAGAGATTGACCCCTTTCCATTCAGCTACATTTTTTTGTCCCCATCCCCATGCAAGATTTACTTATGAGAGTAAAATCAGACCTGAAAAAGTTTGAGACCTGTTTTTTTTGGGTGAAATCGAACCATGCCTTAAACCATTTTGTCAATTTTCAGTCACTATCGCCTATTGAAATGGAACTAAAGGGTTGTAAGGGGGGAAGATCGCTATTAGACTAGAAATGGGAATCCTCGAAAAGGCAAGGATTTTTTTTTCCATATCTCATCAAAAAAAAAGTCAGAACGAAATATATTGTATGGTATTTTCAATGGAAATAATTATATTTTTCGGCGGTGAGGCTAAATATTTTCACAAAAAAAGTTATTATTTGACAGAGTATGACGTAATACGAAAATGATAATTATTGAGCCTTGAAATTAGGATACCTTAGAAACCTAACGTAATAGAGTATCGCTACAGAAAGATTCAGATTCTACGCCAAAAAAAACTTTCAAAAATGATCTCTTCCATTCAGCTTGCATTCAAAAACTTTTGTTATTCCAATGTAATAATTAAAAAAATAAACACATGAAACAATATAAAGATAAAATATTCCTTCTGCTTAGATAATACAATCAAAAGACTTGTAGCATTTGTACATTAAAATATTAAAATGCTAAATTTTCTACTCCGTACCTTTCAAGTCGCCTAATGTTATTTAACTTAAGAAGTGAAGACTTACAAAGACTTGTAAATGGAAGTGTCAGACCTAATAATAAGGATGTTATAGACCTAATTCCTCACGAGACCTCAATGATTTTAAATTTGATGACGAAACAATCACCATATTTAATTTAACTTTTTAAGTATAAGTTTTATGAGATTTAGTTATACAAAATTAATATAAAGGATTTTTGAGATAACTGATTTAAGTATTTGAGATTTCTACTCCACAATCTATAGCGACGAACCTCTAATTATTGTTAATTTTAAATGGTATTAAATTTCTCTGTCAATTTAAATTTAAACTACATTCACTGCATCTGTTTCCAATTGGATTCTGCGGTTTTCAACGGATTGGAATTTCTAATCATTTAAACTGCAGAATATGTGAATTCAGCAACACAATTCCATTTGTTTAGATTTTGACCAATGTTGATATCCCATCCCGTTATGGTTAAACGGAACTAACTGTCAACTTATTTTTGGTTTTATTACTAAATTTCGGCTTTTAAGAAGTAATAAATGATAATGTAAAATAGACAATATTTATTTAATACATATAAATATCTCATTTATAATTCATTATTTTTATAATTTATATATATTTTTTATATTGCACGATAGTAGAGCTTGTTATCTCTTTCCGAAATGAAATATTATGAATTAGTCTCATATGAGGTGATTTTGAAATTTATTATTAGTAGACTTCTGAATATGTAGGAACCTTCAGAATGATAATAATCATATAATATTTAAAAGGAACTATTATGTTTTATACCACTAAATTTATTTAGAAAACAGTGACTGCAGTTTCAACTCACAGAGTCATTTTCAAACTGAATTACAAAGGTAGACTAAGTATTCAATACAGAAACATGAGAAAATTTAACAATAAATAAAAACTACCTGAGACATTACATTATTACAAAGGGGAGGTATTAAATTTTGGGAACTAAATATTATTTGGCAACAACAAATAACGGAGAAAACCCAAGTTCTGTCTGGTCATTAAGCAAATTTACATTTTTATTTTTACTATGTTTATATATTTTTAAAGATTCAAGAATATTTAACTTTTGGCCCTTCATTGAATAATGTATTATGTTAGTGTTGCTTAAATTAGGAAAACACTCGTTGCGTTCTAAGCAATGGTTGGAAAAGCTCGAGTTTTTTGTAGGCTATATGATGGGTAGTGTTCTGAAAAGAGAGTTTTAAAGCTACTACCACTTTGTCCAATATACAAGCTATCACACTCTGAACATTTTAACTTATAAACTCCAGATTTATGAAATTTATTAATTTTATCTTTAGCATTGTAAATAATAGTGGACAGATTGTGTTGAGATTTAAATGCTACTTTTATGTTATGTTTGGAAAGAGTATTAGCTATGTTTTCTGATAGGGTACCACAGTATGACAAAGATATATAAGATGAACTATCTTTATCATTTTTTATTTTGGGATATATTGAATTAAAAGCTAGTTCTTTTTATTTTTTGGTTATTAATTTCTTTATGGTTTGTTGGGAGAAATTGTTTGATATTGCAATCCATTCAATGATATTTAGTTCCTCTTGAAGATTTTCTTCAGAGAGAGGCAAAGAGAATGCTTTATGTATCATTGAATTGTATGCAGCCATTTTGTGTTGCAAGGGGTGAAAAGAATCATTAGATATAGTATTACCAGTAAACGTTGGTTTTCTAAAAATTTTAAAATTACACTGATTATTGAGGTGAGATATGGTGAGATCTAGAAAGTTTATTTTATGGTTATTTTCAGTTTCCAGAGTAAATTGAATTTTTGGATGGCAATTATTAATGTATTGTAAGAATTTTTGAAACTGTCTAGTAGTGCCTTTAAAACAGGCTAGAACATCATCCACATATCTTGTACCAAAATTGAACATGGTTTTTGCTTAATTTATTGTTAAATTTTCTCATGTTTCTGTATTGAATACTTAGTCTACTTTTGTAATTCAGTTTGAAAATGACTCTGTGAATTGAAACTGCAGTCACGGTTTTCTAAATAAATTTAGTGGTATAAAACATAATCGTTCCTTTTAAACATTTCCCGAAGAGGATTAACTACCACATAGTAATGGCTACCAGCATCAACTTTTTAATCATATAATATCTTATGTCTCCTTTTCTTTTTTGGGAAAAATTTTTATTTAACAATTAAGATGTGAAAAAACAGTTTTTTCGAGTTCTAGGTTAAGATATTATTTTTCAGTAAAAAAGTTTCAAACAAAAGTTGTACACATTGAAAATACTTATAAAATGAGCTAAGGCACATCAGAATCGAATAACTTGCTCGATAGTTATTGCAAAAAAAAACTTGCTAAAATGGCTGTTTCTTCAATTGTTTATAAACAATAGAAAAATATATTGCATTAACTTTATAATGCAACTAAATGACCCTCGTGTTGCATACAACAAATGTGCAAAATTTCAAGAAAAATATTTAATAATTTTTTGTACAATGGATTTGTTCATAACTTTTTATGTTTATTTGATTGTTTATTCTCAGCAATCTAGAAGTCGTACAGTAGTCTGCGGGTACGCGAATGAAACTTCCAGACTTGTACTAACAATAACGAAAAAGAACGAAATGGATCGTTGATCTTAAATTGTTGAAACAGATAAATCAAAATGCGGTTCCTTTTTTCGTTACAAACAAATAGAATAACTCTTCGACAATTGTTAATATCGAAACACTGATAAGTGGACGCGATAGCTGAAATTTTGATGCACATTTTGAAAGAAAAAATTTGTACGACCACTAAAAGCTGAGAGCTTTTTTTTCAAAAAATCGCTACATAGTTGTTTATTAACCTTAAGGGATTATTTAAGTAAGAATTCATAAAGAGATGGTTAAACTATTGTATGCAGCTCTTTTCAACTCAATTGTTTCAAAATTGTTGATGTAGCAATAGTTCAAAGTTGCACCTACTCCGAGAGTCAGAAAATGCTCAGGGAAGGGGAGCATTCTTTCAGCCTGCGGCGCGCGGAAAAAACGTTACTCGAACGCATCAAATTCGAACAATATGTTTTGTAATAAAAAATTGTTAAACATAGCAATAAACAAATTGTTGCACTTTTATGCATTTTATGCATAATTATAAGTTCACCGTATTTCCGTGCTTTTCAAATGCCGAAAAAATTGTTACAGTGTTCAACAGTATACTATTAATTAGGAATATTATAAATTAGATTGATTTTTAATGTACCATTAATATTTACTGAGATATAACATGAAACAAATAGCAACATTTGTTGATAGCTTTATTATTTTTCGAGATGTTCATCATGGTTAGTGAATATGTTGATTTGTTAACACTTCTGACTGCGCCGAACTCCAACTGATAAGATTATTTAATTTCTCAAACCTGGGAAAGCTCGCATACAAACAAAAATATATTCATCGGAAAGCTTATCTGCATATCCAAAGGGTCAAGCTCATATTTTATATTAACACGCAATAACTGGCAGCGATAATACATGGGTAAATTTTCAGAAGGGGTAAAGTGATATTATTTAAATTCTGAAAAAAACGTAATAACTTAGTTGACAAGTCCTAAAATGAAGGATATTTATTTCTTTCGTACCTAGCAACGTTTGCAACAAAAATCCTTTGTGTGATAAAATAAAACGCACATTTTTTGAGAACCTAGGTCGAACTGCAGTTCACAAAATTAGACTTAACTAAAGACGCAAACTTTAATTTAGGATTGAATTTTTTATCATAAGTTTGAAGGTTAAACATTTGAAAGGAACAAAGATGTATATTTTATCGAAATACGTCAAATACATGATGTAAATAAAATGATGTTTTCCGAAAACAGTTAGGATTAGCGACATGAATGAAGAGTACTTAATTTTTAGTAAATAGTTAAAGGTATGTAAAAAACGTTGTCCAAATTTCTTATCATACAAGGCGTAAAAAAGGGAGTGATTAGTGTCACAGCTAGTCCGTCCCTGCAGCTGTAAATAATTCACAACACTTTCGCGGATAGTAATTTGAAGAGTCTTACCTGGTGTACATCGTATTAAAAAAAATTGAAATATATCTGGGATTTCAATCATTATATGTAAAAAGCTTGATTCCATTGCAGCTTTTTGGGAGCCCATATCTCCAAAGAGGAGGCCTATACGAAAGAAGTTTATATGAAATTGTGGTATTCCTTTCACGTGTTTTTTTCACATCCGGGAGATTTCCCACATTTCTCCGAAGATCCTGTATAGACAAGCAAGGGCGGATCCAGCCTCTCTCTCCTTAGGGGGGGGGGGGTGATATCAGAAAAGTACAGTATGGCAAGCGAAAGCAAGTTGTGGACAGGGGGGGACACCAGCAACATTCCCATTTCTAGTGTAAAATGCAGGATCGGATCTATTTTTCTGAATTTGAAGCTCTTGGAAAGGGGGGGAGGCGATCACAAGAAAAAACAAGTTGCCGACAGAGAGGGGGGGGGGAGGATGCGAGCAGCATACATATTTCTAGTATAAGAGGCAGAATCGGGTCTATTTTCCTGAACTCAAAGCTCTTGGGGGGGGGGGGACTATCGCAGGAAAAACGAGTTGTCAACAGGGGGGTAGTGCCAGTAGAATACACATTCCTAATATAAAAGGCAGAATCAGTTCTATTTTCCTGAACTTAAAGTTCTTGGGAAGGGGAGGGGCGATCGCAAGCATACACATTCCTATACTCTATTCAAGAACTAGAGAGAGTAATAAAACTGTTACCGAAACCTCCAACGTACGTACTCTAGTGCCACAGGTAACTGAGGACTGCCGTAAATCTAATTATATTTAATTATATTGAAATATTATAAGCTTTTATAAATTTACTGCAACAATAAAATTTCTAATAGTTCAATTTAATTTCTGTCAGTGAGCAAAGTACACCTTACAATGTGTCCTTAATGTATCTTGTTTCCACTTATTTTTATATATTATTTGAGATTAGTGAGATACCCAAAAGATATGGCTTCCACCTCTATATGTATTCCAAAATCATTAAACTAGGGCATTTTTTCCTTTATTACAATGAATGTTTATGATGCTGTAAGATATCAATATCCCGATAATAATGTTAAAAGCTCGGTTGAGATGTGTTCCAACATGACAGAAGTTGGTAAGTCTACTATGTACCGAATACTGAAAGGGAAAAAAAACGAATGGAATTGTTAGTACTCCCAAGCCATATTCGATCACATGCAGACGAAAAACCTCGTTGGAAGAAGAGATGTAAACTGCAATAAAAGGAGGAACTAAAATCAATGAAGGTCAGGATTTACCTGAAATTACAAAAACTGAGCGATGGAAATTGCTCAGAGAACTTAATTTAGCTGCAAAAAACCAGATAGGATATATGATCTTATAGATCCTCCGGAAAATGTCCGTTGGAGAAGGAAATATCTCTTTCAAGTAAAAGGAAGAGTTGCTAGAAATAATACAACTTACAAAATTAGTAATTTAACTGAACTGTTCAAAAAATTTTTTGAATAAAGTTACTGCAGAAAATTGGGAACAATCCATATAATAAAAGAAAATGTGGAAACTCGAACTCATGATCGGTGAGATAGAGGAACCAATTATAATTAATTTGTGCGAAGATAGCTTCACTGACTTTAATTACGAATTAGATACGTATTGTTTACCAGCGTAAACACAATTTTATTATTTAAATTTTCTGTAACGTATAAAAATTAATTACATTTGAATCCCTTTTTAGTATTTAATTGTAATTCAGCAGATGGTTTAAGAAATAAATAAACTGAAACGTCAAATATCCTAAAAATGTTTTTATTTAATAATAAAATGACCTATAGCATCAAAAAAATTTTAATATTATATGGGCCAATTTATTTTTTTATATATGTTTAACTTCTTGTATTTTTGACAATGGGTATTTTGTAAGTATTTAAATTATAACTTAGAATTTTTTGAGGGAAAAAGGCTACGCTTTAGTCACAATGTGCTTAAAACGGTTTTTATGCCAAAATTAAAAATAATAAAAATATATTTGTGATTTTTGTTAAATATGTCAAAATTATTTATATTTTCTAATGTATGTTCATTATTAAGAAATCATAAGAAATAAAATAATATTATAAAAACTTTTAATTTTAAGTTTATTACCGAAATAATATTCTATGCTATAAATATTTAGGAATAAAATAAACCTCCTTCCGACGCCTATGACGAGGATTAAAATTTTAACACTTCACAGATCCAAATATCTATTGTTATCCAACCCAAATAGTCCATTTTTATAGACCGGTATTTTTGATTATAAAATTTCTAACCCATTCCAATGAAAAATATAAGTATCTAACAAATTTTGCCAAAGACACTGGACTAAAAAACACAGTTTGCGAAGAAAAAAAGGGTAAAAAAAAGATTTATTACTCTCTCTAGTTCTTGAATAAACTATAGTATAAGAGGCAAAATCGAGACTTTTTCCTGAACTCAAAGCACTTGGGGGAAGAGGAGATTGTCCCCACCGCCTCCGCCTTGGATCCGCGCCTGTAGACAAGTACAGATATTTAAGTTCTGTGGATGAAAATTAGTTAGATATAATATTTGCAGGACTAATTTTTTTACTCCAACTGTACTCGTGTATTTTCAGTTCAGCTTTGTGTTATTTAACAGATTCCAAATTCTAATTATTCAAAGGAAAGTAAATAGCTAAAGCAATTCCGTTGGTGAATATTTAAACTGTCATAATTATGTTAAGCAAAACCATCCTGTTTATTCACGTTAAAATTTACTAACAGAGATTACTGCATTTAAAGTTATTTCAGGGATATTAAGCGTTGGATATTTTAAATCCAATATGAACTGGCACTTGCACAAAACTTTCTGCAAGCTTAAATTGCTTGACAAGATAAATAATAAATTAAAAGTTTCAACTAATTTAATAACTGTATATTTATCTATTTACTCGGCACTTTTTGAAGGGAGTAGTTGAAAGTGTTATTTTAAAATTAATTCTAGTTGGATTGGCATTTAATCCATTCAAAAGAGACATCTAAATTCGCAAAAATTTGCATAGAGTTGAAAATTGTTATAGGTACTAATAAAAATAATATATCCAAAGTCTTCAAAGATCCTACGTTTGCTAAAAATTTTATTAAAGGTCAAAAGTTCAAAACATCGGCTTTTGACATCTTTCTCATAATTGGTAAGTGTTATCGTAAGTATATCTTTACAAAAAATACCTTTTTTTTCCCTACAAATAACCATTTCTAAGATATCGTGCTTTCAAACATCGAACATACAAATATGTACTCTTACCCGGTCTGTACACGTCATCAGAAGTTCAATATAATTCTCACTTACTAAAATACGTACAAATTATATCATAATGAATGAATATATACTCTGTCTCTAATTCCGTTCGCTCATATAACCTTGAGCAACGTTTGTATGCTACTCCACTATTCGAATGGCAATGATCGTAAACTTGCCCTGAAGTTACAAAAATCATGTTAATTGCCAGTGAAGTCGTCCGTTACAATAAAGTTAATTGTCATAATGTTCGTGAAATTGGAATTGGTTCCATGACTGAAATGACTGACTTGCCTTATATGGAGCTCTAAAAAAAATTGATTGTATAGACAAGTATAGATATTTAAGTTTTGTAAAATATACTAGCTTGTCTTTCTCAAATATTTGGTTCTAATTATCAACACTTATATCATGTATACTGTCAAGTTAAAGTGTGGCTAGGCAATCAACTGAACCCAGAAGAGCAGTGTTGGAAATCAATAAAAAACAATTTGGAGGCAAATCGAACTTTACTCTCACCTGCTCCATGTGTTGTAATAATTGTGGCTATAATAATTCCCATTACTTTGTTTACCAGTATTTATCAAGTGTTAAAGCCAGTCTTGTTCCAATCTTGAATCAAATACAACAGATGAGGATTCTTATGTATTAATGAGGAGACAATTTATGCATATTTCCTCTTAGAACAATCTACAAAAATCCAGCAAGAAGAGGAAGAAGAAAGCGAAGACTAAAATTTTCCTGAAATCAAAAATAATCTATTCCAAATTAGTCATTATCAATAGTACCATTTTTTGAACCAATAGGATACTATCTATTAAAACTCAATCACAATAGAATAAGGAGTATGCTCACTGGGGCAACCACGCTAAAAAATGCATTAAGTACAGTTCCTGATAGGTTGGTCGGAAATGTAAAATATGACGTCTTCAACTTTTAAAATCGCGACATATCAAGAACGGTGATTTGTAAGAAATAAAAATGTTAGAATAATTTTTCTAGAAAATTGTATAATCTACAACTTTAGTTTGACATATTTTACGATAACGCTTACAGTTTTCAAGAACAGTGCGACTTATACCAATCTTTAGCTTTACGTGAATATTTGAGAAGTTACCACTTTTTTAGTCTATTTTGACTGTACTATTGGTATTTCAAACTGTCATAATTTTCAAATCAATATTATACTGCTTGTATAGTTTTTATTCTGTAATTAATTTCTTTTTACCTTTTTTCAAAAACGTTTCAAATTTATTTTCTATTCTTTTGTGCAACTTTACGAAGTCTGTTGAGCTTTTTTCTAATAATTTATCTTTAATTATATAGCCATAAAAATAATTTTACATCAAGCAGGAAACAGGCTTCAAAAATTGAAAATTAGATGCAATTTCGATAAAGTACGCTAACCAACAATTTTGTGTTTTTCATCTTATATTTTCTTCAATTCATGGTTCTTGGGTTTTGACAGTGTGAAATTGGAATTATTATCCGATGTTTTGTCTACGATTGTACTAGGCTTTTTTTAATTATATTCCCGGATCCGTCCTAAAGCTGGATGCACTGCGACCAGAGTAGGCCTATTGTGCTCACCCTAGACATTACAGCCACTCTGTCAACCTAGCGCCCTGGCTCAATCTGTACAGTTCTGCTAAGGAGTGAGTGAGTATTTCTCCCGGTTCCAATCTTACTGACCCGAAAGTTTGTTGTCTAAATCTCACCAGTGACTCACAGTCACATATGATATGCTTCACCGTTTCCTCGGCTTGTCTACATAGTCTGCAGCTGAGGTTTCCGTAATATAGATTTATTCTATTCAGATGTACTTTGACGGCCATGTGTTCCGTCATTATACCCGTAATAGTCCTTAATTGGTTCCTACTCATTTGTAGTAATTTCCTTGCCAGTTTCGGGTCAGTATTCCCAATAAATAGCCTGCTGTGGTTTAAACCCTGTCTGGTCATCCAGTGGTTTTTATGTTCTCTTTTGATCCATTTTATACTGCTTCCCGGGCCGCGCACCATGGCACCCCAAAGGCCGCTTCTGGACCCATGTATTGAGATACCTACCCTGCTCTAGCCAGCTCGTCAGCGTTTTCATTTCCATGTATGCCTTCATGTCTTGGTACCCACTTTAACATAACTCTGTTGTCTTTTGCCAGAATTTCCAGCTCACTCTGACATTCCTAAACCAGCCTCGATGATACCTTTTGACCCTTGAGGGCTTTTAGGGCTGTCTGGCTGTCAGAGTAAATGAGGAATTGCTTCCCTTTGTAAGCTCTCCTGTTTATCTCGTCTACGCACCGTAAGATTGCGTAGATTTCTGCATGGAATACTGTTGGGTATTTCCCAAGGGGAAGGGTTAATTCCTTCCCCAGTTGTAGCCCATATATGCCAGCTCCAGTACCCTCACTAGTTTTTGAACCGTCAGTGTACCAGATACTTGCACCCGAGAATGTTTCCGGTTTTTCTCTTTCACTTGTCATTCGATCCCCTATTGTGACTTCAAACGGTATATTATAACGGTAGCTCGAGTTCATATGGTCTGTGTCCATTTCCAACTCAGGCCTCCTGATTTTTTTACATATGTTTTTGTGTCCTGACAACGTCCTTTGCGATTTTACTGTTGAGTGATTTAGTCGGTGGAGTCCCATTCTTGCCTCTGCCTGAATCACTATGTGTAGCGGCGGAAGATCCAGAATTCACTCCTTCAAAGACCTTTACTGAATGACTATCGAGGAGCAATAGTTATCGCATACATGGTAGGTCGGTAACGAGATTGCGTACCGGTTCTACGGGTACGTTCGTGCCGTAATCTGTTGCGAGCGCCACGAAATTCGGACAAACATCAGCGCTAGTAACCGTTTCTGAATCTGGATTAAAATTTGTCCTGTAGCACATATGATTCGTTCCACCAGGTTATATGGGGATTTTGGTGAAGCCTGTATGCCAATAATTCAGAATTAGCTGGCATCAGGTTGAATTGAATGCTATTTTCTTCATTGAAACACGGGAATTGCCTAAATTCCGATTTGAGAGAAGAATGCCGCACAGGGTTAAATTGAGGATTTGGGGACATTTGTTGTTGTTCCGGAATGTGAAAGGAAGGGCACCGCGCAGGCGGTGCCGGAGAGAACCCACCATAACCGCCTGGCTAACGAGAAGCCAAGCCGCCTCACCTTTCATGCTGTTTAATTGTGGCACGTTAGGAAGATGAGCCATTGCTCTTAAATTTGGAAAAAGAAAATCTTTTATTGCCAAAAATAAAAATTAGGCTATGGGGTTGTGCGTCTGAGGAGTGAGCTGGATTGCTCAAGACAACTTTAAAAAATTGAAAACGTTAATTTAAAACAGTTCAGGGTTTTTACTAATTATTGTTATGAAAAAATAATTAGTAAGGAGCAAGGTATACTTTGACGTGGTCAATTGTTTATTTAAGCCGCAAAGAACCTAACTTTTTGAATAAATTTGTTTATTCTTACTTGCCGCTAAATTAACAAACTTGGAAATATCGCTTTCGTATCACCACAAGTCGTAATTTATTTTTATGTCGCTAAAATCCGGAGTTTTAACGGAAAAATGTATGGGTGAGATTGAACTTAGACGCAACAAAGGTGTGGCTAACTGGAGTTAGTCGCAATTTTAGTATGTTCGAAAAAAGTATGGGTAACAAGATCGCTTCCGATGGAAACAAGTTAATAAATTAGATATTCGCGAAAAACAGTTAAGGGAAAGACGCAAGTAAATTTGAGAAAAATTTAACGAGCATAATGTCTCTGAAGAATGAAGTTTTTCTATCTAATTTTTTGATTTTAACACAAATTAAGAATTTCATTACCTTTTAATTCCTGTGACAATTTTCTTGGTTTTTTTTTCTTCTGACTCAAAGAGAACGTTATTTATTTGGTTCAGTATTGGACCTCAGTTAAGGTACAAGTATTCACGATCTTTAGTGGCAGATCCCGTTCTACCACAACCTCCTTCAGATATAAGGAGAATACGCCAATATGGCCAAACACAAATGAAACTGCAGTCCCTTTTTATTCCCGGAAACTTACCTAGGAGTCCGTAAGCAGGTACTCCTTACGTCTGCACTTTGTTTTTTAAAAAGGGGAAAACCCAGAGACACTATTTAAACAGCCTTTTAGAGTCCAAAAACTCGGTTTCGATCCGAAAAATTGCTTCAAACCAGCAGTTCTACGAGGTCGGCTCAGGAAATCTTCTAACTTCTTCGCTCTTGGCTGCAAACTTGCTTTGGACTAAATCTGCTACTGATGATTTTCGCAAAATCGTGAGATATTTGTGTGCGTCGGGTCGACATGCCCCAAAATCAGGTGATGTTACCAATGATGTGGTATGACATTCTGACGCAAATTTCGAAGTCGAATTTTGTCGCCGTATATGCATAAATCCTCTTGAAAATGCTTTTGACATATTTGGGAATACTGTAAAAACAATTTCCAATTGTTTTTTCCTGTCAGCGAACCGTAATCCAGCGTTACAATCGATTTCCACGTGAGATGTAGACTGTTACCTGCATCTTTATTAATATTATTTGGATATTTACAAATTTCGGTTGATTCTCTAATTTTACGTTTAAAGAGACCAGGCACTGATGCTAGCACCTTAGTTTCTTTTAGATTAAAAGTGTGACCTGAGTAATGCTGGTGTCAGTTACTGCAGATCGTACAATTTGTTTTTTTATACATCTCGTAAGTTCCTTAAGCTTAGTGGATATAGACCGTGCTGTTTCACCTACATACACTTTGCGTCCTTTGAAAACTTCAATCATTGTCGAACTTTCTTACATGTATTGAAAATTGTCCGAATGTTTGAGTCTCGGAGAAATCTGGTAATCTTGTCAGCGGTTCCGTGTATGTAACATAAGACAACATTGTCCGTAGGAGGTACATTTATGAAATTTTATTGAGGTGTTGGAGGAGGGGGAATTTTTCGTGTATGTCAGTTATTGAGTTTCTTAGTGTATCGTAAAATAAAACATCTTAAAATTATTTAGTGTGATTTACGTATTTCATTAATAAACTATGGCCGACCAAATTCAGTTTATACCTCTTGATAATATGAATACAATATACTTTCAGTTGAGTGTATAAATAATATTATTAAAGAAACTATTTTAGTTCTCAGCCAACTGAAAAAACCTTATACTATAAGGACAGACGTACTATTTTCTAACATGATCAGAGACAAAGCACTAAGTCAGATTGCAAGTAAGTACCAGGAAAGGATGGAAGTCGAATCGATGGCAGTGGACCGTCTCCTGCAGACCGGTTTCGAATTCATTGGTTCTTATCAGTACTGGGTAGGCAAGCGTACCTAAAAGTAGGAAAAACGAATCCTTCAAGCAACTTATATAAGACAAAATATGAAGTCCAATACAAACAGCGCCATTTCTCAGCATTCCCCGCAATTTGAAAATCTAAGGCCTATTCTTTGGAGTCATTATCACTTTCAGTCCAATCACTTGAAGTAATCATGATCACTTTGACCTAATAACAGGTAAATACATATTCAAAAGAACATGAAGTTATCAGTTTCACTTTTTACACTTTGATTATTTGATAATTATTCCAAAGAATACAGCCTTAATCTCGTGAAGATCTTCATACCAACAGTGAATACAATATACTTGCAATTATGTGTATAAATACATTTCTATTCGAGGTATAGATTATTACGAGATTAAATATCCAGATTGCGTGGAATGATGAGAGATGGCTCTGTTTGTACTAGACTTTTTTTCATGTAAGTTACTTAAGCAATTCGTTTTTCTTATATTTAGGTGTGCTTGCCTACTTTGTACTAATGAGAGTCAATAAAAACCGATCTATAAGTGGCGTTACACTGTTATGAGAGAGGCTTCCACTCTTTCCCGGTATCTCCTTGTAACCTGAGATAGCGCTTTGTTTCCAACCATTTTAGAACACAGTACGTCTGTCCTTATAGCATAAGGTTTTTTTAGTTGTTTGAGAACTAAAATAGTTTTTCTAATATAAATGTACAAATATTTATTTCTAATAAAAATTTTAAAAATATCGTATTGAGCGTTTCTCCTATTTCATTAACCAAAATAAATATTCCTGCCTCACAGGGACATCAACTCATGCTTTTTCTTTAGTTTATGAATTTAGTTACTTACGAGTTATACGATTTGAACATTTAAAAGAGAAAACTCTTTCTACATAGCCAAAACATATTTAGATATAAATGTTGATATAAAGACTATTTATCTTTTAAACCGGCCTCGCAAAAGTTTTAAACCCACACAGGCAAAATTGGAGAGTAAATTTACTCGTACCCACATCTTCAAGTATTTATTACTTTGAGAACTAAGAAATCAAGGTTTCCAACTTTGAAAATCTGGTCAAATAATTTACATACGCTGTCTGGGGGTCCGCCCAGTCAAAAATGTTTTTATTATCAAATCACCAAAAATTTTTTTTTTATATTTCATATTTACTGATGACTCTCATTTATAGGTTTTTATCCTAAAAAAAATATATTTACTGACATATAAATTAAGCGTTTTCTAGAAAAAAAAAACACAAGTGACCATGGAGTGTTTATTTTAAGAGGACCAAACTCTTGTGGCCTTAAAATTGACTAAGGACTTGTGATTCAAGGCCATATTAAGGTTAACTTTGTTTTTCAAATCATTCCATATGATCATTGTCTTTTATCTGCGATAGTTTCTTTTTCCTTATTGAACTAAACGCATTTCCTCACAGCGTAAATATTTGGTGATTTGCCCTGACTTAAAAAATATCTGGTTTCTGATCCATGTTCTCCTATTTCAGTTCCCTCTATTATTTGAGAACCCTTTGTATACAATTTAGTAGAGTTTCTGTTAAGTTTTTTGGTGCTATCCCTGTCCCATCCACTTTGGAGCATGTCCCAAATTTCCTGGTTTCTAGATTCCAGATGGACCTTCGTTTAGTGACTCAATCCGTCATAATTCTATACGTTGTTTTCTTTGCCATACTTTCCACTTATAATGAAGTGATTTTAAGTTTAAAATTACTTTCATAGGGGCCGTTGGGTTTATTTTTATTCCTCCAGACGCTGCCATGGGCACATCAGTATCTCCAGCTGCTACAAAAAATCTATTGTTGGTTTATTTTGAAACCAAAGCTGTTGAAGAATTCCACTTCAAACTCAAATTCTGGTAAAGCTACGTAGATGATATATTTGTAATATTGCCCCATTGAAAACAACAGCTGAACTTCTATGATGTTATTAATTCCATTCGCACGAAGATGCAGTTTATTCTCCTAGAAATTCGTTCAAAATTACTTCAGGTGTAACCTTAACCTTTACCAAACAAATCATCCCTTTAGAAACAAAAAATACAATTCGATCTGATAACCTGCTTTTTTAGGAGTAGATTAAAAAGGTAACCTTTGGTGGGGTATAAAGTTTCTGTGTGAAAGAAAACAATAAGCATTTTTTTGTAATGGTCCGGATTTCATCATTATATTCAAATATTTATTGGTATTTTTCCCTGTTGTTCAAATTTTTTTTTGTCACAAAATGCTTAATAATTAGATTTTAAAAAGAAAAATAACGCCTAAGTGACATATTCACAAGCAAGTAATTTTAAAATAAAGCTTGATTAGTAGCTTCAGTGCATAAATAAGTAAACACTCCTTTCTGTTTATTTTGAGGTTTATGTCTCGTTTCATGGCATATTTAAAGTTCTAATTAGCTAATTGCTATGCTAGATTCTCCTGATATCCAGAAGTAATGCATCTAGAGCCTTGTTTCGTGTCACTGCAATTTGTAAGTAACAAAATCGTCAGCTTTGTTGATATTTTAACGATTTTGAGTTTAAATTGAATATATTGTTACGATAATAGCATTCGTGCTATACCTACATTACTTGCGATTACCCACTAAATGCCCATAAATAAATTTAGAAACCTTTATTGTTATTTAAAATTTTGCAGTGGTTACTTCTGTATTTATATTTTCAAGTTTCAGTATATTACCAAAATTTAATTAAAACATTAGTATTTATTGCCTATATATGGTTATATTTTGTTGTTGTTGAGCATCAGGTAAAAAATAATTATAATAAAATTATACCAATCTGAAATATTTTTATCAATTTGAAATATTTTCAAATTTTTTAACATATCATCAAATTAACCTTCCAATATATATATATCTATATATATATATATATATATATATATATATATATATATATATATATATATATATATATATATATATATATATATATATATATATAAAGATGTGTTCCTACCTGTAAATTGACTCTCAGTTGAGTTCAGAAGTTATTAAAATATTAGTAAGACAATCAAAACACAGAGAGTAAAACACAAAATATAAAATTTTTATTTAAGAATAAATATATCACAATATTATTATTATTAATATTTCCAGATAAAATTTAATGGTCAAAACTTATTTCTTTCATACAACACTATTGCTACGCAAGATTACTTTTTAGTTAATTTTATCTACCATGCATTAACTTTTAACTACCTGGATCACAAATCGACGATGTTTAATTTCGTAATTATCTATTAAATGGCTATAGTGTTATTTTACAAGGAAACGTCGTTTATTTCTTAGAGAAATAATTGCTAATTTAAACAAATTATCGTGTGCTGTCTTGTGATACAAGCTGTTAATATTGTTTCAAACCTAATATTTATTATGATATATATTGTTATATTTTATCAAGTTAGCAAACAACACTATAATTTATTAATTTTATTACTTAAAAAAAATTAGGTTAATTTTTTATACTAGTCTTCAATGTCTAAAAAAAAATTATAGCTTTCTGCTGCCTTATTTTATATATATAAATACCTGGTTATGTTTTTTTTTTATTTCGTTCCAATATATAACCACACAATTCCAGCTGCTTTATTTATTTTCTTTTTTCAAAAATCCACCATATCTCAAAGAAAAATATTAGTTGTCGTTCCTGTGAAGTAAAGAATCGACAAAAATATTTTCGGGAGCTCAAAAAACGCAGTGCTTCCGGCAAACTGATTAATACAACTCTGTTGAAAATTCCTACGCCTTGGCTTTTTTATAGCCGGCCAAAACATAATAAATTTTCGATTTCTGATTGGTCTGATTTTTGACACCAGGCAACTTGATACATTTTTATATCTTGGAAAATTGAATTTTATGATGGTCTTTTTATTTTACCAATTTTTGACTGAAATTTTAATTTTTTTTTTTAATATATTAACAGAATTGGCAATAATTAAACTTTAGAGTTTTCTTGACATTTTGATATATATAAAATCCACTTTGGCACATTATTTATATATTAAAATTGATAAAAATAAACATTCTGCACTTTTAAAAATTTGTAACAATTTTTATTAAATTTTGTTCATCAAGACTTTAAAACGTTTATTGCTGCTTTCATGTTAATACAATATTATTCAGCAAATTTTTCCTAATCTATTTGTGCCAATATTTCTAAAACTAAGCTTAAATTTACCTTACACACTAATTAAATCTATTTTACATCCTATGCTTTTATATAAAATATGATTTTAATTTGTATTTAATTTATTCAATATCCCTTAAAACTAAAATATTTTTCTTATATTTTATATGACCAATTCTCAATTCTTTTCTTATCCAAAAAATTTTGGATTTTATTGTCTTTTTAAGACCTTAACTGTTTATTTACACTAATATTTTAACAATATATCTTATGCTATATCTAAATCTACGGGTATATTAACCATTAAAATGCATCTTTTATACTTTCTGTGTCTAATTTCTTCTCTTTTTGCCTCAACCAAAACTGAGTCTGAGCACAATATATATATATATATATATATATATATATATATATATATATATATATATATATATATTTATTTTTATTGTTTTCTTGGGATTAGGTTCACATTTAAAATATGTTTTTCATCGCTTTGACGTTTCGTTCTTTATTTAGAACATCTTCAAAAGCAATCGTTCTGAGATTTTGTCAAAACTATTACTAATATCTAAAACTAATACTAATATTGTTTAATCAAACGATATATTCCAATATAGTGATATTACTTGATTATCGTTGATAATCGTTCAATATTTTAATACAGTATCTTATTTGTCGTAGCCACATGCTAAGATCACCTTCAGCACTTATCTCTTTGGTTTTAATTACATAATCAGGGTAGGATTTCTTTGACAGATTTATTTATAAATATTAAAAGGGGGTACAATCTTTTCAGTTTATGTCGACAAAAATTATCTGGGTTTATATATTTTAAGAAAACATTTAAACGACGCGAAAGTAGGAAAATTGAATTTTAGGCTTAAGCACGATTGATTTATTTTTCTTTTGATGTTCTTGGATGGTAATATAAAATTTATACTGTCTCAGTTCCAATGATCAAAATCTATCTACAGGGTGATTATTTGATTCCCCCCTTTTTGTGGAATATATTTCACGTTAATCAATATCAAGTAATTAGTATTTGTTCCATTACACGTCTTCCACGTCTGGAATAAAAAGAGAATTCCCATTTAAAAATATCAACTTAACTTTCAAATGTCGTCCAGTCACGCCCAATGTCAACTTTGTTGTCACCATCAAGTGCACCGTTTGATTTCCCAAATCTCATATAAGAAAAGTGTTTCTCCATAACGTCTACTTTTCGAAATTTTAAGAGGTTTCCATTTTTTTTTCACCCCGTATATTCATATTTAAGAACAGAAGTTATTAGTAGGTCTCTCTAGTCTTATATGCGGACTTCTATTCGTACTTTGACGTCCAGAGTTAATGAAAATAGTTTGCCCGTATGAGAGGTTCCTATAAATTTAATTATATTGGGAAGTTTGTTTGAAATAAGGCAAGAGCATGCTTTACGTATAGAGACTCATAGGTTGAAGTTTTCCTTTACTTTATTGTTCGAGTCTGTTACTCAAGAGAACAATAATTTGAGTTAATAATAAACATTGTTTCTTCTTAATAGTAGGTTTTTTCTTTCAATTATTAATTTGAAAGTAATATTTAGAGGTTTTTAAATGTACAAAATAGATTTTAAAATTATAAAACTTCGCTGATCTGGAAATCTTTCGGCATAACATTTTTTTTTGTATTCGAAGAGTGAAACAGCGCTTCCCCATAAATGCACATCAGCACACCCTGCGAATTTCATTTTTACTTGTTTGTGTTTAACATTAGTGACTTTTGAATAGTTTGAATAAAAATCGATTCATCTCGAAAACCGCCAGTTTTATCGAAATAAATTAAGAATATTTTTTTTTTGAAGAGGGATAGCCAAAGTATTTAAAAAATCAGTTTTCAACTCTGTAAAATGACACCTGTTAGAAATTAGGCCCAATGAGTATGGCTGCAAGTTCGTTTCTAACTTCTCTGATGATATAATACATCTCCTGAATTATGGTTTAATTAACCTCTATCTTCTTCATCCAGCCCTTTGCGTTCACTGCTGGACATAAGCCTCCTTCATTCTTTTCCATTGTGCTCTATCTTTTTTTTTTTTCGATTTGCATCCAATTTGCTGCAATTCTCTTGAGATCGTCAGTCTAACGAGTGGGGGTCTTCCTCTACTTCTTTTGTCTAATCTCGGCCTCCACTCGAGTAATCTCTTCGTCCACCTTCCATCACTGATTCGGGCGACATGTCCCAGTTTCATTTGAGTGTGACAATTCGGAAAATTACGTGGGTAACTCCTGTCTTTCGTCTCAGGTCTTCATTTCTGACTCGGTCACGCAGCGATATACCTAGCATTGACCTTTCCATCTTTCTCTGAGCTATTTGCAGCGTTTTAGAAATTGCTGTTGTCAATGTCAAAGTTTTGGCACTGTAGGTCATAACCGGTAACACACATTGGTCAAATGCTTTACGTTTTAAAGAAATTTATATATCGCTTTTAAAGATGTCTTTAAGTTTTCTATAGGCTGCCCATGCGAGATTTACTCTTCTCCGTAGCTCGCATGTTTGATTATCTCTTGTGATCTTTATTTCGTGTCCAAGTTATATGTATTTTTCCACAAGCTCCACTTCGTTGTCTCCAATATTGATATTTCCACTAGGTAGCAGATTGGTCATAAAGTTTGTTTTTGATATGTTTATTTCAAGACCCACATTGGCTCGTACTTGCTGAAGTTCATGTAACATTGTACATATCTCCTTGAGATCATCGGAAAACAAAACTATGTCGTCCGCGAACCTCAAATTTGATAATCTTTGGCCGTCTACATTCAGGCCTCTTTTTTCCCAGATAAGTTTTTTACAGGCGTATTCTAGTACTGCAGTAAACAGTTTAGGCGATAAGGTATCACCCTGTCGGACTCCTCTGCCAATTGGGATATGATCCGTGTTTTTATGTAGTTTCACCGACATAGTTGCATTCCTGTATATATTGTAAATTAACTTTGGATATCGATAGTCAATGCGGCATGCTTGTAATGCTTCCATAATTTTGTCAAGCTCTACCGTATCAAAGGCCTTATGGAAATCCACAAAAGAACGAGTGGTCGATTGTATTCGATAGTTTTTTCTATTACCGTTTGGATGCTTTGTAGGTGATCGTTTGTTCCAAACCCAGTACGAAACTCCGCTTGCTCTATTTGTTGGTAAAAATCAAGTTTTTTGTCAAGTCGATTCGTTACTATTCTTGTTAGGAGTTTATATAGGTGACTAAGAAGGCTTATTGGTCTATAGTTTCCAAATCATGGGGTCCCCTTTTTTGTAAATCAAAATTACCTTAGCATTGTGCCACTTGTCGGGTATTATACTGTCCAAAAGGCACATATTAAAAAGGTCTTTTATTTTTTTAAGTATACAAACACCTCCGATTTTGATTGCATCAGTAACTACACCATCTTCGTCTGGAGATTTGTTATTCTTAGTTTTTCTTAGGGCTAGTTTTATTTCGTCTATTGTGATTTCCGGCATTTGTTCTGATCCTTGGTTGACAATGCCCTTTTTCCTTGTCAATATTTCTAGTACTTGATCTTTGCTATTCTCTTTATTTTGGCTTCTGTATAGTAATTTGTAAAAATCTTCGACTACTTTAAGGATTTCCTCTCTGTCTGTTGAAAACTGACCATTCTTATCTTTCACTTTGATTGATTGTCTTGTTCCCGTTCTTAGTTTTCTTCTCAATACTTTCATTGTTCTCAATGGTATGTTCGATCTGTTCTTGATTCTATTTTCGAGTGTCTAACAGCTTTGGATATTTCTTTATTTATTTTTTGTAGTTCGTCAGCTTTAGTGTCCGTTTCGCTTCTCATTCCTCTTCTTTTCTGCATTAGTTGGCTGGTATTTTGACTGAGCATCTCTTCTTTTTGGGTTTTAGGACAAAATTTATTCTGACTTTCTAGTAAGGCAGTTAATTTATTATTTAGGTCGTTAGCGTCAGTTTCTGCTTCAGGGCTACTAATTAGGTCGGCAATACACTGCTGAAACCCATCTACACTTCTATAATTAGCCTTTATGGCCTCTATAAAATATTAAAATTTCATTAAATTATACAAGTTGATTCAAAACTTATAGCCGATAAGGAAAATCGCTGGGTACCTCTTTAGGGCTCTGTATCTCCATTAAGGGACACTTTAGGAATTTTTTTTCTATGACGAAGTAGATTTATTTTGACCTACCCTGTATGTTCCCGAGAAATTAGGAGGTACGTACCAGGCACCCTGTATACTTTGACAGATCGAGACTGAAGAAAAGAGTCTTTCAATAATGAAAATATTCAATCCGCTTATTTTATCTCAAAAGCTTTTTATTTCGGGTTATATTTCGAATGCGTATTCCAATTCTGATACATTATTCAAACTTATCATTTTCCGTTACTGATCAAAAGTATAAAAAACGATTTCAATTTAAGTTAATTTTTTCGATAAGGGTTCAAATATATAACTGGCATATAAAAGGGATTTTTTTTTTGCTTTTGGGTGTATATATTAAGTTACTGTAGGTATCGAAAAAACATTTTTTACTCATTATTTAAATTGCTATTTTGTATTATTTATTGAGAGCGAAACAAGTATGGATGTACGAACTTAGCATCTCATCTAAAACGGATTTAAAAAATGAAAATACCATCTAATGAACGAATGGTCATTGTCGGTCATTTAATTCCATTAACTGGTCAAAGATAGAACGTTTCAAATTTAAATTTTTTATGGTTTCAAAAAAACTTTAGTAGCTCCAACTATACCTGCATAATAAAATAAATATACATTTTTTTACGAAAGCTCCCCATGCAGTATCGATAGATTATGCACAATTTCCCTGAACTTAAAAAAACCTAAATTTTTCAACGTCGCATCTGGTATGCTATAACAACATGTACATCGTTATATCTGCTTTGCAATCAGTCAAAACATATTGTATATGTTCTCTAGATTTTGCTACGTGATACACTTTACAGATCAGTGTAAGAGCTACTTTACAATGTTATTAATATTCAAAAATAGTGGTGGTGTTATTTCGGCAAAAGTTCAACCTGGGCTTTACATGCTTCAGTACATTCTCTTATTCTTCGAATATTTTCCCGCTGCATTGCAAATAATATTCCGGCATTATTACGGACTTCGCTAGAATGTTGTGCTATTCCCGCTAGAAGTTCTTCTCTAGTATATCCTGGTGTTGAATAAACTAGTTCTTTTAGATGTCTCCAGAAGTAAAAGGCTAAGGGATTTAGGTCTGGAGACCTTGGTGGACATAAAACAGGCCCACCTGGACCTATCCATCGAGGGCCAAAAACATTAGTTAAGTGTTTACGTACTATACGGTTAAAATGAGGTGAAGCACCATCATGCATGTACCACATTTGCGTTCTTCTATCAAAAGGTAGGTCTTCCAGTAAATTATTTAAATTTTGCTGCAAAAATTGTAAATGGATCTCACCATTGAGTCTTTCTTCCAAAACAAATGGACCTATAATGTTATTTTCGATGATGCCAGCCTACACATTTATAATAAACCTTTGTCGATGTTTGTTTTGAATATATAGTGTGTCATGAGCCCAAAAATGAAAATTATGTAAGTATTACGCCATCTCTTGCAAAATTCGCCTTATTGATGAACAAAATAAGGTTAGAAAAATTTAGATTTAGGTTATGTTGCTGTATAAACCAGTTCGAGTATTTACGTCTTACGGGAAAATCACCCCCGGTACGGGTGAAGTAACTGTTCTGTTAGAGATTCATTTACAATCCATTTAGTAACATTGCTTTGTATCGCGAGCTTTCTTATGATGTTTGAAGGGTTGCTAGCAATATCTTGCAAAATTTGTTCCTCTACGTGAGGGTCTTGTGCTCTTATGGGAGGACCCTCACCGCCACGTCGCGGCAAAAATGACTCCGAATAAAACATGTAAAAACTAATCCGTTAACTCTAATAATTATTTTCTAACATCTTTCACCTCTTTTATACTTAGGCTTCGATCAACCCTTTGAAAGCTTTTTGGACTTGGCAATGTTCGAGCTGAAAGTTTTTCAGTATAATGTCTTCTTGCCTTCGAAGAATTTGACAGCACTTCACCATAAATTAATGCATATCAGCATACTCTGCCTAAAAATATTCTACCATTTTTTAAAATTATTTTTACTTGAAGACAGTTTTGACAAGTTTCGTCAATAGTCATTCGTTATGTAGGTATTAACAATAATAACCTAACTTTTACCTGATTGTTAAGAGTACCTTTTTGAAGAGAAATGAACAAAGTATTTAAAGAATAATTTTTCAGCCCTGTAACATGACACTTGCCAAAAATTGGGCTCAACGAGTGTGGCTGCAAGTCTATTCCTGACTTCTCTGATGATCTAAAACATCTACTCTTGTATTGTTTAATGAACCTTTATGGCCTCTATAAAATATTAAAATTTCATTAAATTATACAAGTCGGTTCAAAATTTAAAGCCGATAAATTAAGTCGCTGGGCACCCTTTTAGCCTTCTGTATCTCCATTAAGGGTCACTTTAGGATTTTTTTCTACGAAAAACTGGGGTTATTGGGACCTCTTCTGTATGTGCCCCAGAAATTAGGAAGTACTTACCAAACACCCTGTATATTCTTCTCCATTTTTACGAGTCGTCTTTCTAGGAAGAAGAAAAAAATTAATTAATACGATCGACATTGTTCCTGCAGAGTTGCAGCGAGAAGAGTCGTTTCTGCATTTTTCAGTTTGCCTAGTTGCTTAGTCTATCAATTTAAATTTGGAAATAAACCTATTGCTCATTTTTTCCTTCCTCGCCATAAAGAAACTACTCAACACCACTGGTAAGTCTTTATTTCCATTATTTCTATCTTAAACTCATATAATTATCAATGTATTTAGAAAAAATTTAATGAAACGTATTTACCTCACTCATAGTTCAAAAATGGCATTCGTTTTAAGTCCATTGTTTTGTTATATGCCTTTTTTCATTCTCTTCTTGATACTTTCTTCACCATCTGTCTTTCTTTCTATTATATCAACGGCACTTACCACTTACCCTTACGTACAAATCTAAGCCAGAAACTACCTCATAGTGTTAGGGTGTTCGAGAGCCTATCAAAGATATATTTCAAGGTCAGAGCTGAAGCCTTTGTGACTCAGGCTCTGGTGATTATAGACTCAAAACTTTTTGTATTATGCTCCGGAAACACCTACATATTTAAAACTCTATAGAGTTTTTTTTTAATTACAAAAGTATTTATTCTCTAGTGTATTTAACTTTTAAGAATTCGTTTTAAGTATTTCTTTCATGTGGTATCAAACCATGCAACCATATTTAGTGATATCTCTGCTTATAGAAGGTACATACACGAGTAAAAGGGCCTGTTTGCTTTACTAGAGTGTACTCAAAAATACACCTATCATATTTCACCAGCTTCTGCCTGTGTCATGGAGATATAATTCTATTAATTTATTATGATTAATTTGGAATTTTAAATCAACTTGTTGAACAGCTTTTTCTGTTCAACTAGAGAATCGTCAAGGGTCAAGAAGCTTCTCTGAAGATAAGACAATAATTTAATTTACACGTTTTTCGCTGTTTAGAATGATAGAATTTAATATATAATTATATCTTTAGAGATTTGCTTTTTATTGTCTCAATAGTTTTCTATTATTTCTTCTTAAGATAATGATTTCTACCTTAATCATTAGGGCCCGAAAACAGGAGCACTAAATATTTTACCCCGATCACTCTCCGCACCTTTTAGAGCTAGCCGGTAGAGATCTCGCAAGAGTCACTTGCCTGAAAAAAGTAAATGTACAACTGTTAATCTTTCTCTAACAACAAAAAGGTTATATCTATTTATTTCTCTTACATATCGTAAAATAAATTATATTATATATTTTCAATACTTAAGAACAACGATCAAGTCTCCGTTGGAAAGGTTTGATATCCATTCGAAAAGAGATTATTTATTCAATTTTTTATAATAACATATTGTATGATGATTAATAAAACAAATATATATTATAACCGATGAAAAGCTTAATAACCTTTTCTGTAAGAGGATTTTTAATGATTAATTATACTGATAAATTATTTACTCAAAATCTCTTTTGTGACAACAATCGATAATTTTTTTATATTTATGGTATTTGCAGCATAAAAAAATAATGATACAAAGAAATTTAAAAAATATAGCCGAGTGTGGTTGCGACACATAACCCGAGGGTTTCCTACATCTACCATATTATTTGCTGCTAAACTCCGTGTTTGTAAGTAACATTAATAGAAAAAACTAGCCTCTTCTCAAATTAAATGAAATTCGATGTTGATAAGTTTAGCCGCAGTCCTGCGACTAATAATGAACCTCTATAATTTTTCTGTAGATAATACATCAATATTTTATAATTTTTAGTATCAGGATGTTTAACGTGGTGTGGTGGTTAGGGTGTCAACCTTGCATTCAGACGACCCGAGCTTATATCTAGCTTGAAATATCGAAGTTTATTTCCACACTCGATGCCTCATAGAAGGCAATGGCACATCCTCATATAGTATTCCACCTAGTAAAATTCTTTCAAATATGCTTCAAAAAGCACGTAAAGCCGATAGTCCCACAAATTTGCATAACACGTGGTTGACACGCAAAACAGATATGTGTGAAGGATTGAATTAGCCCTATAAACAGTACGGCATTTATAGAAAAAAGTGTTATGGTATCATTGTAATATGATGAGTAGAAGTAATTTGACCAACTATATATAGAATTAATCTTGTTGGTACTAGACAATGCTAATATCTTAAAATTAGGAAATTATTTTGATTAAGATGTTACACAATGACGTGAAAGGTAGAGTTAATTTAATTCAAAATAAAGAAAGACACTAGAGTACAGTTGAAGGCTAGTAGCAGCACCAGCGAGCAAAAATGCCGAGATAACTCCTTATGCCGGAGAGGTGTGGGGCATTAAGGGCGCCACTGCATCAAAAGCTAGGCTGAATGTAGAAGCCTTCCACGATATTATTAGGAACTAGCTTCCAACTTAACTCTACAACAAGCACAACAAAACAAGAAAAGATAAAAACAAGCAGCATGTGGGGCAAATAAAACTGGGTCGTAGTTCGTTATAATAAAATCTTTAATTAAAAGATTAGATAGTAGCGTAAGCTAGATATAATAAAATAATAAAACAATATCTAACTTGAATAAATATACAAAGAAGAAAAAGGGAATATATTAAAACTGTTGACAATAGACCTCACATAATATAGCCTACTGGTTTTAAAATCATAAAACAAATCAATTTTTACCCAGAAGTTGGACCCTACAATAAAGTAGCGATTCCTAAGATAGCGTTGTGCAAAAAAAGTTCAAGCAAGTGAATTTAGTGGATTTATTAATTAACCTTCGCCAATGTGTCAAGAATTCTAAGAAAAAATTATCGAAGGTGATCTTTAAATTACTAAAAACGGCAATATTGAAACTAATCAGAAAAATTCAACAAATCGTTAGTTTAGAGCACTTACTTTGACTATTAATCTCGAGTTACGTAAGAGTAAATAATAGACAAATGCATACGATAAATCACCAGTATTACTACAGGTATTCACTAAAATAATCAGGTACAAGTACAACAAAAAGGTGATTCAACAAAATCATTACTTACTTAAAACAAAAATTAACCGACTCATAGTTAAATATACTGACAAAATAAATCATCAATATTTGGTTCATTGAAATTAAATAAATTTGCTTAAATATATCCAACATATTGAGAAAGAGTATAGTTAGTAGATTTTAGGTAACTCAACGGGCAATAAAGAAAAGAAATGTTTGACACAGATCGTATACCTAATCATGATATCAGACTAAGATCTGAAGTAAGAGATGTCATTGAACGTATTTATACGATTGGATTGAACTAAGCTGGTTATGGGGGGTAACAGATAGATACGATGGATTATTGAATGAAGACCAAGAGAATTGAACAGAATCAGACCCCAATGACACGAATGAATGAACAAGCTTAAGGGAGGCTTATATTCGACTATGGATGGAATGGATTGGTGATGGTGATGATAATATGTTAAATAAAGCAAGTTCAAACCAACAGAGATTTGAAATAATGAAAAAATCCCTCAAAGGTGAAACAAAATAAAAATACACATCATATAGAAACATAACAATTATCTTATCAGAGGATATGCCTGAAATGGAGATAGATGAGTTAAGAAATGCCATAAAAGAATCTAATATCAACCGCACATCCGGAAAGGATGATATAATTTTAAAATTACCAAAATTGTAGGAAGAAAATTTAGAATATTATTCAAAAGGCCTTTGAAATCAAAACGATTCCGAAAGAATGGAAAATAATGCGATAACCTTCTTAGAGATAGATCAAATCTAGTGAACTTTAAACCGATGAAGTTATTAAGTTATTTATATAAACTTTTAACAAAAATATCCTCGAACAGGCTAATTAACAAATTTGATTTAAACCAACGGAACAGGCAGGTTAATTCCATTAAAAAACTTTAGACTCCAGGAACATCGAACTGGAGAACATTTACAAAAAGCAACTACCACAATCAAATTACACGCAAATAGCTAAGAAATAAAACTGGAGCCAAAAATTATTCACTTTGGTAATGGAAGACATATTCAAGGAATTATAATTGAGACAATTTAGTTGGTTATCAACAGAGAACGACTAAGTAACCTTGAATATGCAGACAATATGATATTAATATGAAAAAACCCAGATAATCCAACGTATGCTAGATGAACAAAAAACCAATTCCAGAGAAGTAAGTTTAACCATAAACTGGAAGAAGAAAAACATTATACTTAAATCACATTCAAGAAACTAAAAAAATATCAATATCACATTAAAGAGATAAGAATTACAGTAAACCAATACATATAGTTGGGACAAGCAATACAAATTGACAGAAGCATGCAAACGCTAGACCTAAATAGACTAATTAGGATGATCTGCAATGCTTTCAACAAATTAAGCCATATAATACGAAAAAAATAGACGATTTACAAGAAACATTACTGGCTTACTTAATCAAAACTTCGGTCTTAACATCAAAAACTTTATTTAAAACGCAGGTTACTCAAAGAAATAAGAAAGAACTATATTAAATATGACATAAAAAAAATCGAAGAAATAAGAGAAAGAATAACAATGGCAGCTATACCATCAACAATTCTAAAAGCAAAATGGTGAGATATGTGTGATGAACGAAGAAAGATGGACAAAATTAAAACAATCAAGTGAAAATTATGGAATCAGAAACAGAGTCAAGGCCGACTTATGATGCGTAAGCACGATGACTTCAGGAGGGTGCAGGGCAAGAGACTGATTCCAATAGCACAGGATAGGGAGATGTAGAAGCGTTTGGCTCAAGCGTATGTCGGTAACCAGATGGGGAATGCTAATTAAAGAAGAATAATTGAGCTTCTCCAATCTAAGAGATTAATATCCTTTGCCGAGATAGCCTCACGTCTATGAATTAATTAGCTTATATAAAACGATTATCGTTGATATAGAAAAGAAACTTTAAATGTGATGTTTTCCGCTTTCACCGATTAAAAAAAAAGCGACTTAGTGCTTCGGTAACAATAACCACAACTGATCTATCTATATCATCTATAAGGACATTGGGTTCCCTGAAGGAATAATTTAAGGAAACACTTCTGATGTCCTTAAAGGCAGACCACGGAGAGCCACGATAACTGCTAAACGTGAAACATATACTATTTTGATATATGCAAAACTTATATTCATTATTAAGCAAGAGATAAAACATGAGTAACTAAATGACCTAATTTTCTTTTCTTTCTTCCTGTACACCAATCAATCAAGAATATACAAGATCAATATAAAAAATACATACATAACCATTAAGTTTCGTTAATCATATTTTTAATCAGGTACAGCTAAGGCAGTTTTAACCTTGTTATAATGTTTAAATGAAGGACATTTTAGGGAAGTTTTAATTAATTTTTTGTCTTTCTCTTTGGATTGACAAACAAATTTTGTGTTACAGAAAATTTTACATTAATTACAAAGTGAATGTTGCAAATAAAAAGGCAGTATTTTTTATAGATAAAAAGTCAATATTCTCAATGTAGCTCAAAACCTATATCTTATAGTTTTGAAAATGTGATGGCGAGTGAATTTCTTGGCTGTAAACTTCTAACAGGAAAAAGATATTTTGAAGTGGTTTTCAGAAAAAGTGTTTCTCAAATTTCTTAAATAATATTTCCACGCTAGGCTTCCACATGAAACTTTAAAACTGAAAGAAAAGTGTTGATCAGGGAACTTTTTTCAACTTAGCTTCTGATAAGGATTATATATTGTGAACCAATTATCAGTATATTCCGAGTAGTATTCTCAAAGAGTACCATTGCAAGGGGGTTAAAAATTTAAAGAATTAATAAGAAATCATTGGTTGGTGAACCCTTGAAGAACAGAATGACTAATGCCGATATATCAAACATCAGATACTATGCAGCACATAACAGGAAGATACAAAGCATTTACCGTATCAGAGTACATGGAGAGACACAGAGTACATGCCTCCAAGGGTATCTGTCAAGAACTAGTAGTGAAATTAAAACTTTTTTAGACAGAAAATGTGCCATAATATAAATACAACTCTTATATCTTAAAATGAAAAGTTTAAGCTGTACTGGGATCAAAATCTCTATACAGACCATTCATTTGTTCATAAAGACTAGATCTCATTATAGTAGGTAAACCATACAATTAAGCAACTTCGATTAAGGTTGCCAATCTTAGCAACAATATTCTAAGGGGAAAAGATGATGAGAATATCGGTCAATACATACAATGTGTATAAATTAAGTAATGAGGCTGATTTTTTAAATTTTTTTGTTTGATAAGAAATATAATTCAATATTCTCTCTGTCACAATAACTTTTTGGGACACAACACTCAAGATAATTCTTCCAATCTTCATAAAAGTGCTGGAACTCAGATACTTGATAGTCTTCAGCTGGTCGGTTATAGCCGTTTGAATATTTTCGAGTATTTTTGGAGACGATTTTTCAATCTTGAGATAAGGAAGAAGTCAAAAGGATTCAACTTAGGCAAATAAGGAAGCTGAGGAGCCACAGGAAGGTTTTTATTGGCCAAAAACTTGGCGGGTTTTTTGGAACAATTTTTGTGCAGATCTTTATCATCCCTAATTCATTGATCATTATGAAGGATGGCATTAGTCAAATTTAACTCCTATGCGTTCATTCTGATGATATGAATGGACGACATGGGATTGGATCGATATTTTCATCGGTTCTTAAAGATATATTATTTTCTTTCCTTAAAACTTATAAATTATACATCTCTTGCTAAAGATTCCACAGAAACATAAACGGTATATTCCTTAGAGGACCCGGACTAAGTTGACGCCACACCGCAGCAAAACTCCACATCTTTATGGATTCCCGAAGATACATAAATAAGACATGCCTTTACAATCTGTCACAAGTTCCCGGAACTCTTCGACATCTGAGCTTGCCAAGTTTCTTCTTCCAATTCTGAGACCATTACAAGGAAATACATCGTCATGGTTCAAGAACTCGCAAAATTTTGTAGAAATTATACGTGAAATAGAAGGACAGCTGGCAGATCATTTTATTAGTTTTGACATGGAAAGCCTATACACCAACGTTCCAGTTAAGAAGTCACTAAAAATCAAAAGAAAGAAACATGAACAAGACCAGACTTTAGCAGTTAGAAGATCTTTACCACCGCACGCCGTTATGGACTTGCTGGAAAGTTGTTTGACTAATTTCCATTTTCAGGAAAAGGAAAAATTCTATATCCAGGATGATGGACTACCGATGGGCTCCTCAATCTCACCAGTCATCGCAAATATTTTCATGGAATGGTTCGGGACTTTTGCAATTGAATCCGCACTTAAGAAACCAAAGTTATAGCTTAGATACTTAGACGATACCTTTATTATCTGGAATGGAAACGATGAAGAACTTCAAAACGTCCTTTTTGATCGCAACAATATCAGCCTAACTATTAAACTCACTATAGAGAAAGAAGTGCAAAATAAATTACCTTTCTTTTTTTGGTTGAAAGAAATGGCAGAAAAATTCGGACCTCGCTTTACAGTAGATCCACAGACTCAAGACAATACCTAAACTATTCATCCAGTTACTCCAACAACACAAAGCAAGGAATTATAAGAAATCTCGTACATAAAGCCTCAACTCTCTGTAACTCCAACGAGAACTTGACGAAAGAGGTAGATTACATTAAAAATGACTTGACCGCCAACGGATACCGAGTATATCTAGTGGATAAAATTCTGGAACAACGTAGAAATAAGACAATATCGACAATGAATAAAGAACAAAAACCATCATTGAACATCCCTATGTAAGAGGCATTTCGAAAAAAGTTAGAAGAATAGGAAAACGATACAAAATCAATGTTGTTGTCAATTCAAATAACTGTCTGAGAAGTCGGCTCACTAGGGTCAAACCATGAAGTCTAGATGACATAAAGAACTATATGTATCAGATATCTTGTGAACTCCTACGTTGACGAAACAAAGAGATCCCCTGACGTAAGGATCAAAGAACACCAAAAATACTCATCTCGAGGAGAAACAGAAAAATTTGGTGTCGCCAACCATGCATGGACTCGTGGACACCACATAAAACGGTTTGAAGCTAAAATTCTACACCGAGAACAACAGTGAATAAAACGGAAATTCAGAAGTGCTGCGGTTATACATCAGAACCCAAGTTGCTTTATTAAACTTACATTTAATAATTGCAAATTAAAACTAAATGCAGCATAAAGGGGACTTTAGCGTAGCACGCATGACTACCTATATCAGTTACACTCCACTGTATTTACTTTTTAATATAAATAGTTGTGCGGTCTAGGAATTTATTTAGTTTGACTTGAAAGTGGTTAGAGATAACTACTAGCCTAAACGTCGTGATATTCAACAAAAAATAAAGTCAAGTCCAACAGATATCTACTATTTCACACACTGCAATCGATAAGTTCTATACTATTGTCACTTTCCTGTTGAAATAAGGAAAAAAATATAATGTCTTTGAAAACTCACTCAGAATATGTTGAAAAAGAAATATTTTAGTACCAATTTAAGAAATCAACTCAGTAAATTTTCCGAAACATCGAAACTCACGTTACCGACTAGAAAATGAAAAATAAGGATAAGAGTTGGAAAACTAATACATCCACTTCAAGTACAATAAAGTTTTCAGGTTTCAATACGTTGGCAACTATTTATTTTCCAATAGGAAATATTACATGAAATGTTTGATTTCAAAAGAACCGAAATTGATTTTAGCTTTAGTTTTTTCGGATGTTTTGCGTTACAAAAATATTTTCATTTTTCAGTGTCATATAATTTAATTAAATTTGGTCAGTAAAGAGAAAGTAACTGTACATAATTCTTTTCATTCCTTACAATTTGCCTACCAATCGCTAGATAGACTCATGGCGAGTTGAAAATGCGTTGTCGAATAATGAGTTTACTACAAGTACTTTGACAACATCAAGGAACATTTGACAACACATTTAAAGAAACTCTGGATTGAGAGGACTTAGGTGAATCAAGACAGTGTTGAACTCAGAAATTATTATTTGCCCATATTATCAATATAACTATTAAAGCACTGCCAAGCAGTGAAAAGTCCGATCTCTCTCACTGTAAAACCTCGCAGTGGACAGCCATAAACAATGATGGTTTACAGACATAGGACCATGTAGATGAGCCGGTCCTTCTGTACTCTGGCCACTACGCCAGGAGATGCCAGATGGTAGAACCGAAGATTCGAAATAAATTCGAGCAAAAGAGATTAAAGTAAGGCAATTACCCACAATAACTATGGGAAAGAACCTTTCAACAAATAAATTAAATTCTAATTAAATCACTCGTCTGGGATAAAAATATTTACTGTGCGTTTTCTGAGCTTGCCACTGAGTGCTTAGAGGAGCTGATTCAAAAAGTGCTGTTATGGGTACATTATGATGACGAGTCCTTTGATGATGCACTCCACCATTGGATGGTGGCATAGTACAAATTTTTAGTAATACCAAGTGCGATAGGAGCAGCTTCCACTAGGACATTGGATTTTTTAACTACGACTTTATATGGCTGCTGCGACTGAGAGTAATTAGCTGGCATCTCTTTCTTCTCTCCCGCGTTTTTACCGTCTTTACCGGAAACCCACAGGGAAGCTTTATACATTAACCGGGTTTGGGAGCCTGAATATTTCCATTATCCAACCAGAATGTACTACTATAATAACTACAAGTCACTTGTCACATTCGTGACAGATATTTACATATTTTATATAATTTTTGTTGCTTGAGCTGCCTGATGCAGAGTTAACCGCGTATCACAGGCATATTCATTCACTTTTGCTACGCAAAGGAACAATTTGTGGGGCGAAAATCGCTTCACTTTTCTTAGAGTACGCAGTCACGCATAAACTCTCGTCTAAGCACTTTAAAATTCACCCCATAACGGGCGTTTCCCCCTTACACCCTACATTAAGCATGGACCCCCGCCTTCGTTCCCAAATAACCAAACCACGTTTATTCTTGCTTTTTGCAAGAACGCATCTTTCCCGTATTTGATAGCATAATGATCAAAATGGAAGTTCGACATTGGAGGTTCTAATGTACCTTCTTTCCGTTCATTCAACAAGACGTTAAAGGCTGTCAATCGTAGCAGTTACCTGCGACATCTTATAGCTGAAATAGGCCGAAATGTCATAAAGTAGCTGACAACTTCTCGTGCAGACAAACTATATACCCCGGTTCTGAAACCTAATAACTCTCGAGTTACTTTTGCCAGACAGAGAGGATTAAGAGAAAAAACAAAGTCTTCTAAGAAATATATCCTGGGTATTTAGAGACGGATGTAGACAGAATCATGGTTATTCAAACTGAAAACTGTATTATTTTGCAATGTGACTATATATGTAGGGAAAACAGAAACAGGAATAATACAACACGGCTGCATCATTGGTGTTCTAGTGTCGTAGCTTGAAAAGATTCGAACGAACCCTTGAGAAACTAATTTCGGAAGAAATTTCAATGCTCAGTATCCATCATTTTTGTTACGCCTGTTATTTTAAATAAAACTTTACCCTATTATCATTTAATATATTATTATCTAAGTACAAAACAGGCAATAGCCCAAATAGTACAGTGAACGACAAATACATTTACAGGTCTAAAATCACGCCACATAGCAATAGATCTACAAGAATTTAAAATCTTACACTGATCGGCCCACACAGCAATAACATATATAAATATAAAAGTAAACAATAAAAAAATGTACAGTTTAGCCATAGATTAAAAGCACATCATTATTTTAACATCTCAAAAGAGGCATTTCTTTCAGTAAACAATTTAACCTAGCCTCTTATCTCATTGGTCCGCAATTATAATTAAAGTCAAGAGGAATAAATTTTTTATAAAGAGTCATGATTCTGTTCATTGTGACATTTTGTCGCAAATCTGGCTATAATTAAGTAAAATTATTCATTGAGTCTTGTTACTCGAGAAAGAACTCTAAAATTAAGCATGCCAAGCAACTCTGGGCAACAATTCTATTACTAATCATTTCATGACTAAAGTAATTCAAGGTAAATTCAAAATATTTAATTTCTTGGAATGGGAAAGTGATGACATCAATATTTTGATTAACAAGCAAAAATTGGTAAATTTTATTTGTCCCTTTTTAATTTTATATACATGTGTTGTATAGATAGAAGCCCAAACTAAGCAGCAATATTCGAGGTAGTATCGCCACTTTGCTTTTTTACATTTATAAAGATTTTTATAAACTCTGCTTCTATTTATTTATGGAAGGCAATTCATGCATTTTTATTTATTTGATTGAATAGACGTACTTGCCTATAATAAAATTTTGTAATACAATAACAGTTCGATTGAGTTGAACTTTCCATGTATATGTTGTTCCGATTACAATACAATATCATGACGCCATGGAGCTTATCTGATATTGGGGGCTCATTTGATTGGCCAAGTTCACTTATACCACTGCTGAATATAGGATGCTTTCACATCTCGGACCTCGATTGTACATAATATACAAGAAACTTCAGTTGATCACTTATATGGAAGCGATTTAGAGTTAGGAACTGAATTGTTGCAAATCAACTGAGAAGAGATCGCAAAATCACAAAAATGGTGATACTTGACCATCGATGCCTAGGCCTCCTTGGGCTGTTTACATCCCAAGATGACTACAGGTCATTCGAGGTCGATTACCTTTGTGAATTCAAGGAGCCTGGTTAATTAAACTTGCCTAACTGCTTCCGGTAACAGAACTGTGTCTCCTAAATGTCTCTGTCTCAGTCCGTTGAGTGCTGGACATGGTTAACAGTTTTATTCTTATCCACCACCAATTTTATGAAGATAGTCCCTCAAGTGACAATGCTCGGTTGACAGTAACTCTACAATTCGCCGGTCTTTTCTTCCTAAGGATATTAAGCCATGCGCCAGGTCCAGTTATAGGTTTCTTGGCACACCTCATTCAGCCAAATATCATAAACAATTCAGTTATTGAATTTGATCACTTTGGATCCATACAGTAGTACTTAGCTTGATGAGCTGTCAGAGAAACTGCTCTAATCCTAAAAATTAAAAGATAAGTTAGTAAAAAATAAATTTTCTTAGAGAAAGTCTTCATTTAACATTATATAACCTCTTATAAAATTGTATGTCTGCTATTTAGCATATGAACCAGAAAATTGATCTATGAAAGTAATATTAAAAGTGTACGGCCTGCTAGTATTATGGGTGCTACAAACAGTCATATATCCCTTGCTGAAAAGTGTTATTTATCCTAATTTTAATATATTTCTTACCAATTATATCAAGGGAAAATATCTACCTAGTCACTATAAAAACAGCTGCCGGTGCATTGTCTAGGAAAGCTTCATAATGACGAACTTTTCCTACTTGGATGTCATAGTTTTATGAAGTGTTTAGCAACACAAAATGTATTATCAAATTTTTAACAAAGCAGCATACCTGTCTTGTAATATTCACGGACGAATAATTGCTATGTTGTGGGATGAGACCACATCATACTTTAAAGTAAAATATTGATCACGAGGTTGTGATTTCCTTGAAGATGGTTGAGGAAATGGCGGGTCTTTAAACTCAACTATTTTTGATGTTTGCAGGAAAAAAAATACAGGTTCCCAAAGCTCATCGTCGGCATTGTGGATTCCAAAATTCCTGAACCCAAACTACTTAGACTGCAAATAATTCAAAATTATTTAAAATATTTGGATGCAAACCATAATTTTTTTCCTGGCGATGAAACTTCGATAGATTATTCATCCATAAGCATTCTTTATCTCCTAAAGAGACCTCAACACTATCTGTAGGTGGGGTGCTCATGGATCAAGCAGAAGTCATTCTTGTTAAAAATATGGAAATGACTTTGTAATAATATTAATTACCTACTGTAATACATTAACAACATTACGAATAACAGCTAATCAAAAACATTCAAATATGAGTCACAAGACTATGTCTCTCATCACGACAATGAGCGAGTTCATAAAGCAGCCAAAGTTCCTCTCAGCCACGAGTATAGTTTTTTCTAGTTACAATACCCGCCCTACTGTCTACATTTAGCTCAGTTTGGCATTTCAAAAAGCACTTTCTACAGAAGATGTCATTGTGGAGAGTATAGCGAATTGAAAGAGGATATTGATACATATTTTGTAGGTTAACATAAATATTTTTTTTCTAATATACTTAGGTCGTTGCAGGACAGGTGACCTAAGTGCATTGAAGAAAAGGGAGATTATATTGAAGAGTAAAATTATCAAAAAAATTTCCGGCTGCTTCATTGTTCGGACTAAAAAAATTTTAGTGCTTAAGTGTTAAATAAAATTTTATTCTTACAAAAAATTACTTTTTACTTTATCTATTTTTTTCTTCTTATGTTTAGCATAATTTTCGCTTTCCTTCAACTAACTGAGCAATTTACGTGCTCACGCTTAATAAAGTCGGTTAATTTAAAAAATTACCACCCGCTATTTTAAATCTTAAGCTTGTTGCGAGAGTAATAAATTTTATCGCTTTTTTTTCTTATGTTTATCTTCAGTTAAACTGCGCATTAAGTAGAAATATGTTTGGTAATAAATTAGCGTAAAAGTAAGTATTTGCACAACCTTTTGTTTTAGTAGACAGGGTTATAATTAAATTTATATTCTATGTTCTAAATTATAGTATATGTATAGCTCCATATTAATATATATATATTTATTTATTTATTTATTTTATAGAACTTAAACCCAAGAAAAGACAAAATAAAGGAAAAATTATATAATCTATGGTTCAAGAATCAAGAAAATAAATATTAATAGTTTGGGTTGACACTACTAAGAACAACATCCACGATGACATTTTATGAAGAAATAGAAAAATCACATGGATCGCACGTAGTAATGCATCTTAAGGAATTATCAAAATCATACACTAAACTTGCCGCTCAAAAAAATAGACGAATTTTTTTTATTAAGATGTAAACATTTAGATGTATTTCCGACATTTTTAAACTTGAATGTTTCACATATTTGTTTTACAGGTACGTACCTTGAAAATAAATTTAATCACATTATTATCAAAGCTAAATACAGTATTTTAAACTTATTAATTACACAGGTAACCAAGAAAAAAATAGAACCTAAACCCAAAAAAAGACAAATAAATGAAAAAACTCAAGGTACTTGTATAAAATTTTGAAACTTACTTTAAAAAAATAATCATTAGCTGTAGTTAAAAATAATAGAGCAGAAATTACATCGGTATGGTATCTGTAACTATAAATAATAAGACAAAAATATCAACAATATGTTAACTGTAGATACAACTAATAAAGCAAAAATGACATAGTTTGTCAACGAAAATTACAGTTTCCTTTACGATTAAATATTTCTTGTATTATAAATTCAAACAGTACAGCTACTTTTCTGGTTGTGAGTGCTTGCTAACGGGCTGCAGTCACTAAAAGATGGTCTTGGCTAATCGAGTACTTGCAAACTGGACTGCTTTCGGATGATTTAATATTCCCTTGTGAGTAGTTTGATATATGTAGCCAAGAAGAAATCAAACTCAACACATTCACCAATAGAAGTAGTTGGTGAAAATATGTAGTATTTCTATTAAAGATGGCAGAGTTTCAGGAACATGGGATAAAACAACGAATAAAAATTGTCATAAAACTTTAAAAACTTGGATAATAACTTGCAGGAGCGGAAGTAAAGCTTGACTTCATTCCAATTTTTAAGATTGCTGGGACATAATTTATAAAAACAGGCATATGGTTTCATAATTCCTAATAGGTTTAAAAGGCTGTTTCATGATTGAAAGAGCTGTTTTATGGCTGAAAAAGCTGTTTTATGATTGAAAAAGCAGGCCCCTGCAACAAAAAGAAAAAATGGGGTTCAGTAATCTGGAAATTTTTTATAAGGTTATGGCCCAAACTCGACGATAATAACAAAGAATATAGAATAATGGTACTTGGTTCAGATGTAGTTTGATCAAAACAAAAGATAAAACACACAAGTGATCACTGAATTTATTTTTTAACAATTCTATCTCTTCTAGCTCGACCAGTTACAAAGAAAAAGACAAAATTCACCAAATATCAATACTAGACCGGGCAAAATGCACATTCTAAGAATGTTATACAATATTATTCATACAAAACTATAACAGAAACTGACAATTATAGGGCATGAGAATCAACAAAGGCTACCGATATAGAAATCTAGCGAAGCTCAGTTAAAAACGATGCCTATAGATGGCGAGAGACATATGTACGATCTCGTATAAAATTTCAAATTGAAACGGAATAGGGTTGAAAGTGAAAAAGAGCAGTGGTAGCTTTATATTATGATTTTACCCCAGATTTTACTCATTTTCCACCAATTTTCATCAAATAAGTGTGATTTTCTGTTACAGGTAAGGTATTTGATTAACTGATTACATATATTTATTGATATATCGCCATAATTAAAAAAATCGAATAGTTGTTTGTCGTCATCTAAATTCTTAGCGTCAAAATTACAACCACATTATAGAAGGGTGAAAATAGTGAAATTTTTACAAGTAAACAGTAAAATAGACTAAAATCATAAAATTTAAGAGTTTTATCGAAAATGTTCATCAAGTGGTTAAAGAACAACAAATGTTTTCTCTCTTACTTAAGGTACAAAATAAGTTTTTTTAAATACTTTAAATAACGGAATGTCAGATGGTATCTGCTAATACCAGTGTTGCCAGTTCCCAAAATATAAATATTTACCCTCGTGTATTTGTAAATGGTAAGGTTAGTAAGTTGTACGTAGACATTTTTCCATGAGATTCTCTATTTATTATTCTTTATTTATAAGGTAAAACACAGGGTTGCCTTAGTGTTACAATTGTCACTTTAAGCTCTTTATTGTCACCTTAGACCAAATTGAAAGCTAGATGATAGTAAAACTACAATAAGCCGTAAATATATTCGATTTCACGCGAGTCACGCTTTTTAGTGACGTTCAACCCCATATTTTGTTTTATAAATAATTCAGTATTGTCACGAAAGTAGAGTGATAATATGGTGGATTTTATACTTTTTCTCTTCAACTGGAAATACAAAAGTACTTTTGTAGCATAAAATCAATAGAGAATGACAGTAAACAAATAAATTAAAAGATAAGTAAAGAATCCTGTAAAAAAACAACATTAATTTGAGAAAATTCTGCGATATTGATAATTAAAAAAAGCTACAAACAATCCCATTTTTTATAGAGCCTACTTATCTAAAAAAAATCCTTATTCTGATATTATATTTATTCCTTTTTATTTCTTTTACTAATTTATTTTTATTTCTTACGAAATGTATTACAGATGGGAGAAAAGGTAAATTTTACGCACCAAAGCCATTTCAAATCATTTCATCCTTATGAATATGCATCCGGATGAATTTTCAGTTTAAAAAGGGGTAAAGAGGCCCGGCAGAAAACAATAAAATAAAGCTTATTGAATAACAATGCTCCCTAAAATGTTTCCCCTAATTTGACCTATCTTTTGACATTATGAATTTCAGAATAGATGTAAATACGGTGACTTGTTGCTGTTTTTAACTGACAACCTAACGGGATCCCAGAGGGCTGCGTTTTTAATTATATGTGGGTTAAAACCTTGAATTTTATATAAATTTAAAAGAATAATGGTGATGTAGGATGTTAGTCCACCAAAGTTGGTTTTCTTTCGTACAAAGCCATCCTATTTTAATTTATCGTTTTCGGCAAATATTTAATTTCGTACTAAGTTAAGATAAAATATTAAATGATAAATTATGCTATGCTATGAATGTCAAAGATAATCCATAGCTTAAGATTAAGATGGATCCGGCATTTTCATCTCCTTTACCGAGGTAAAGTTTAATACTATATGTTTCTTTCGGCAGAAAATATGGCGATCTTTTTTCTTATCTTATAGATATACACATAAGCAGATTAAATAAGTATTATCTATCGAGGAGATAAAACAACTAGAGCGTATTAATAAAACCAAATTCTTAAAAAAAATTGAATAAAAAACTTGCCGAATTTTCTGAAACTCCTAAATCTAATTAAGTAAATACTCGATATTTCCACATATATGATAACAATTATTGTTTTGTAAAAAATCTATGAAGCTAAAGTATACACACATTTGACAAACCAGTATGCAGCGCTTTTAGATTCAATTGTTTACAAAATAAATTATATTTACCTACACACCTGTAAGTTTCTCTGACAGTGCTTCTGTCTAAACAAAAACAGCTATCTTCGACGGTTTTTGGTACCCTTGGATTTCAAGGAATATTTCTTACATATTGATTTAGTTCTTCGTCTTCTTTCATGCTATGACTAGGCTTCTTATGATGTAGACGTCCAGCATTCGTATAGTCAAAACTCGCAGGATACATTTTGTTTTCTGCTCTGGTGTCGATTGCATTTGCAGGAATCACACGTTTTTTTTGTTTCGCTTTTTGTGCTTATTCTCCATGAAACATCTCCAGATCTAGATAGCATTGCTGCCGTTGTAATTTGAGCTCCTTCAGATTCCTGATGGACGTTATCGTTACTAACAATTATTATTTCTTTTAATGGGCTGTGGTCAATACCTCTACAGGAATTTAAGGGAAAAAATATTTTCGTCTTTTCACTCACGTTTCTGTTTATTTTATTGAAACCATCTTCATAGTAATTTATAAATAAAAAACGACAACATGGTATTTTTGATGAAAAGTTTTAGGTGGGATATTCACTGTGAACAACTTATTTAACTGAAACCAACTATTTGAACTAAATTTAGCCCTAAGAGCTGAGATATGATGTTCCCAGTTTAAAGAGAGGTCCAAATGAACACCCAAGAACCTAACCTGTTTTAAAGTAGGTACAGATCTACCCTCAAGCTACACAAACAGTGACTCAGACCTTATTGCATGCTTTGAAAAAAAGAATGAGGCTTGTTTTATCTACGTTTAGAGTGAAGCTGTTATTAGAACATCACTGCTGCATTTTCAATGCAGAGTTTGTGAACTTTTGAGACAGTCCCGCCATAGAAGTGTCTGTCAGAATCATTGATGTGTCATCAGCAAACTGGCAAACGCTATCCGCAGCCAATCCATCCCCAGATTGTTTACATATATTAAGAATAAAATGGGTCCCAGAATGGAGTCCTGAGGTGCCCCCTGCAACCCTGCAGGCAGAGACTGTTAGGCTTTTCTACGTTGGGCAAATACAACCTTTTATCTCTTATGGTATTTTCTTTTGGGGATCATCAAGAAAGGCTATTAATATATTTAAAATCCAAAAACGCATAATAGGATGCATCTTCCACCTACATCCGAGAGCTTGACGTCGACCATTTTTTACTCAGTTTACGTTGCTTACTGTTCCCTCTTTATACCTTGGATCTTTAGTCATACTTGTCAGAAGGAATACGGAATTATTTCCGCTAAATCGACAGCTTTATGGAGAAAACATGGTTATGACTACCAGAGGGGCGAATGACCTAAGGGTACTTTTACATAACTCCACCTTCTATGAGAGAGGACCAAACTATATGACTATTAAAGCCGTAAGGATGTTACCAAGAGAAATCTGGCTTATCGAGTCGATTAACTGCTTTAAGAGACGCGTAAATGAATGGCTGTCTGATAGGTGCTTTTACTCTTTCAATTTTAATGAATACTTTTTATAATATCAATTGAAAAATATGGATTTTTGCGTAACAAAAAAATATCTTAACTGAGTAATTAAAATTACAATTAATTTCGCGCCAGTGAAGTCAAGAATTTTTGGCGCAAATGAAATCTCAAAATTTTACCATGAAATATAATATATTATTACCAACTATGAACGCCTTACCAAATCCTAGCTACACCCTGTAAGGTACTTCAGTTCAGACTTACCTAATGATTGTCCTAATGCTGACTGGAGTTTACCTATAGGCTAGCTCATCTCAGGGTAGATTCGTTGTTTTTATATTTTTCCACTATTTTTAATATATTGCCTGTGTAAGTTTTATAAATGTCTAAATCGGAAAAAAGGCGCCACCAAATTTTACTTTAGAATAAGCCCTAATGATTATACTACGAGCAATTGTAGTAAAGAAAACTTGGAAAAGAATAAATATTTAATATATCAAATCCGGGTAAATAAATCGCAGAGTCTAAGTACTTAAAAGTATCCTAATTTAAAATTATAGGAAATAAAACCAATTAAATAGAGGCCAATACATTTATTCCTCACGGTATACCCCTTCCCAGATAATAAGTACAACCCCTGGAAAAAGTTATCACCAGTGTGAATTATTGCAAGCTCCTCTAATGGGGCTATCTGATAGAATTGCGATTACAAATAGTAAATGGCAATAAATAAACCTTGTTGACTTAGTCGAAAGTTATTATCTTTCTATGACGTAGCAAAATGTGAATATTAAAACAAAAGAATAGTAAATTAAACTTGACAGTGTCCTGCACAGTGAACGGCAAACCGATCCAAAAGTAAACAAATCAACTACACTTGGAAGGTTTACGTCGACATAGCCTAGTTATAGAAGAAAAGGACACACTCTATTTTAAACTAGACTATGAAGGTCCATAAGCCCAACACTGCAGGAGACTATCAACTTTTCAGTAATAAAAAAAATAAGCAATATCAAAAAAGGTACAAAAGTATCTGCAAAGAGAAAGAATTAGAAAATTGATAATGACAGTTAACAAAAATATAACCAATAGAAAGTTGCACAAAAAAAAATGATAGTTAATTACAAAAATTAGATCATAGAAATCAACTTATAACTGTCGCTCAAGTGATTAAAATCTTGACAAAATTTTACTGAAAAGTTTGTTACAATTTTGTACATAATAATTAGTTTCCAAAATATTCAATTGTTAAGCAATTGAAATTTTCATTAAATGTATCATAATAATATTCATTATTTTAAACAATAATTAAATGGGTACTTGGCCACTCTGGGACTCTAAAACAGAACCATAAAAAAACCTCAGTTACAGTAAAGTATCGCAAAAATAAAACATTTAAATTTGAGGTTGTAGCGCAACGAAGTCGACTGCGTTTCACCTTACATAGTTTACTGGTTCGCCGCAAATATTATATGATATGGTAAATTACCAAAATATAAATATCATTAGAAAAAAATATTAAAGTCCAAATATTTAAAATCTATTAATTAGAAAGGTTCAAAATCATATACACAAGAATCCCCTACCTGTTAGCCCTCTAGGTAATCGAACAGAAAACTGTGTTTAGATAACTAAACGATTCAAAATACAGGTTTAATACCCATTAGGCTTAACAATCAGAAACTCTTGTGTACATACTTTGGCTAAAATTAGGCACTTAGCTGAATCACTTTCAAACAGGTGGTTAAACAAAGCCTGTGACATAGACGGCTTCACCAGAAAGGACGTTGACCTGGCTCAATATGGAGATTGTTCCCTTCAGAGGCTCACAATCCCAGAAGTGCAGCACGAAAACCCAAGCTGTACATTATAAAATTCCATCCAAAAAAAAAGACTGAAGAAATCCAGAGACACTGTATATTGTAACTATTCCAAAAACATACTATAGTTCTCCCAAAGATGTAAGTATTCCAAAAACCCTCGAACTCAAGAAAATTGTGGCATCTGCTAACTGATAAGCCGTTGTTTCTGGCTGGCTGAAGAAAAATAATCGCCAAACTGGCTGTAGAGCGAAACGACCAAAATCACCAAAAATTGTTTGCACCCCGACTTGGTTTTGTTACTTTAATCGGCCATTTATGGCCAAGTCCCTTAAGAAAACATCGTTTACTGTAAATTTACATACAAAACAAAAATCTATTTATTACTTTATTAATCTGAACCTGTAATTTAATGTAGAAAAATGTAAACGAAAATATTTATTACTTAAGATCAAATTTTAACCGTAACACAATATTTTTAAATTAATATTTTTTGTTTAGTGGGTTTTTCTCATGCTTTGTTTTATGTGTAAAAATTTTATTCCTTTTAAATTAAAATATGTTATTTTACAAACTGTAAAACTTTTTTCAGTTTCAACTGACTCTTTTATTACTACTTTTTTAAATTATTTTGTATTTTTTCTTTCATATAAAGTTCCTATCGAAATGTCGATTAGTTTTTATCTTAGCTGTAGTTAATTCAATATATTTATAATTTTTAATGTTACACATTTCTTTCTCTGTCGTTGTTTGTTATGTGATCATAATTTTGTTGGCAAATAAAGGATATTATTATTATATATCCAGACTTATTATATATTATTATTACATTTGTGTAGTATTTATATAGCTTTTGCTTGTTGTATTACTTTAATCAAACTAAAATTAAAGTTTAACAAAGGCTTTTTTTTATTAAATGTTTATAGACATCTGAAATGTTATGCCCTAATAAGGTGTTCATAAATATTTCCTAGATCATTCGGGTCAGTTCTGAAATTCATGGCGTTGGGTTTTTTTTTATATGGTTGATTACTTTTACGAATCTTTTTTTTAATTACTTTCTTTGTCTATCATTTCGATATTATTAATATCACGATTATGTAGATCTTCAATTGCATGTTTTGCTAGTGCTGTATTGTTATTTGTGTTATTTCGTTGAATACTATAATTATGATTTTGGGTCCTATTTTTTAAATACTGTTTTCTTTGACCAGTATATACCTAACTACAATCTAGGCAATTAATATTCTAAATAAAGTTCTTTTATTCTTTTTTGTAAATATTTGCTTTTAATTTAGTGAAAAGGCCTTAATTTGGTAGCACTTTGTGATTTTGTTATATTTGGAGGTGAATTAAATATATGAAATAATGAAAACACGTTAATATTTTATTTGGTTTCTCAAATACATAATCAATAAGTACATTAGGAATATGTACACTTTCGGATGCAAAAAGGAAAAGAAAATACCACGTACGAAAATTATATTCTGATCTCTAATACGCAAAAGAAAACCAGCTTTTGGAATCTGATTACCAGTTTACAAAAATTGACAGCACCTTAACATACATCAGCGATAGACTGCTACAAATATCTTTCAGATTACGGGAAAACACAACTGCACACTATATAAGTGTATGTACTAGACATGCCCAACCACATGGAGGGCAAAAAGAATTCCACAGAAATTTACAAAGTAGTTTTTAGTGTTCTACAAAACAAGAACTCTTCTTTGATGTTCTTCAGGTGGATACATCTCACGAGAACTCGTCAAGTTGAAACGAAAGGACAGGCAATGTCTGAAATAAGTCTCTGAATTTTGTTGTTGGACAAGGACTTATTACCCATTTTAATCTCACTTATTTCTCCAAGAATTAGTTTGCCGGACTTTAATAAACAGACTTTGATGACATTTTTTTTGTCAATTTTTAGAGCAATTTCATATGCTTCCTTAAGTATGGCGTTGCTTCACTGTTTTTTCAATAATATCTGAAGACTGTCCCCTGCGAAACTGCTACTTACCTATATATTGGTTAGGAATACTTTCTTATTTTTAGCTCAACAGAAAGCCAGGCTATCCATCTAGAATGTTCTCTCTCTTACATATTTCTTCGAAAGGTAACGGAATGTTGTGATTGCTGCGAATTGCCCGGCTAGCTTGCCCCTACCATATTTTATCATTCATAAGGAGAGATGCTTGCACTGGACATTCGCTGATTAGGTCGCTATCTCGCGTGTAAATTAACATATATATTGTTATTAAATTGGTTGCCGGTGATCCCCAAAAAAGCCAAGTCGGTCCCCTTATGGGTGATGATCCACCGATTGAGATTCACTGCTGAAGTGTTCAACAGCTATTTTTTTTTCATTAATCGGAACTCAATAGATTCTGTTAACGCGTACTCGAAAGTTCCCATGAAAAAAACATTTCTGTTTTTTAAACCTAATGCATTTATATCGAAAAAAATTAAAAAAATCAAACAAAGGTTTAAATCATTGACTGTACTTAGCGCTTTCGGATATATGTGGGACGAATATAAAAATTCTCAGAGCTATCAGTAAATAATATAATTCAAAAGACCTCCCACTTGTTTTATTAATATTGTAATTATTACTGACATATTTGGCGTCGAAAGGATTTATTTTATTTACATTATTTTGTTAAAAATTAATTATGTTAATTAAAACTTTTTTTTAATAATTGTGTTTTGAACTTTCACAGTTCCTACGCATTTCATTTAATAAACATATTACTGGAAAATATAATTTACAGGAAATATTACTTTTTTTCAGTACATTATCAAAATTCATCACTATAATATTATTTGTACTTTGAAAATCCATTTTTATATGAAAATAGAAAATTTATGCTTCAAAATATCATTTTCATGTAGATTCAGTAAAAAGGTTTAAAGTTGACCAGAAAATATTTTTTTTTATTCACATATTTTTAAGGTTCAAAACGTGAGTTGTAAGTCTTTTTTTCTTATGCCAGTTGTATTTTTAACTCAGCTTTTGCAAACAATCATACACGTATCGCCATCTACTGGTAATGTTTTTAACTGAAGTCGCGACTGTGTGGATTTTCTGTCGTAATTTTTCGTTAAATCCTATTGAAGTGCAAGTATACATTGTGTTAAATGTTTGCTGGTAATAAGGAATTTGGTTTCAAACACCTCTTAAAGGACGCTTGTCTAAGAGTTGGAATTTTGATATTTTGGGAATCTTTATTTTGTGTGGAATTTTTAAACAGAATATCACGTACTTTCCTGCTTTTCATTTTCGAGTAATCTTTGAATTAATTATGTGCTTTTAAGTATGTCATTACCTTCAAATTAGAAAAAGAAAGTAGGAGATCCAATTATTGGATGGAGCTGTCAGGAACGAGACAAACGAGTATACTTCTGAGGAACTACGACCAGAAGAGATTCAAAGAATGCATAAGCTTGAGTTAAAACCAACTTAGATTTCTGTCAGGGGTCCTGACGGGGCATTGCCATCTTAAGGGACACCTCAAGAAACTCGGACTGGTAGAAAGAGAAGAGTGAAGATTCTGTAAAGCGGAGGATGAAACCTCTATTTATATCCTTGTAGAGTGCAGTGCTCTAGAAACCCTAGGATGCGGTTCTTGTGAGCACCTGCCCACCTTAAAGTTGTCCAAAATCTTGAAATTCCTGAGGGAAATTGGACCGGAGGACCTGTTCTAGCCGATAAGGTAACTCTTATGACTGGGCAGCAGTAGGGGGGGCACAATAGATCTACCAGGTCGTAGTGTACACACCCTCAATTCTACGCACATACATACATACATACCTTCAAATTAGCAAGGTTGATGAGACGTTACTTTTTGTTTTTAGTTGCTAGTTTTCTATTACTACGATTACAAGTTTAATTACTATATTGTCCAGTTTTAACACTACGCCTTCTAACTATAACAGTATGTCTTCCATTGCAATTTTATAGCTGGTTAATGGTGTGCATACGGGGGGTTTAGTGCAGTTTATTTGCTGATTTGCTGCTATTCAAATTCTCGCTTATTGATTCAGCTGTCTGCTTATTCCTGTTGATCAATTAGTTCGAACTCAAATTGTTCCAGATCATTCCCTAAAGTGAATATATCGATACGTAAGAGTATGAAAATATCTGAATTTTTTAAGAAATATACAATGAGGTCGTGAAGTCTGGAATAAATTCATTATTTAAGAAAGGCTTGGTTTTTTGAAAAATCGTCGACTTTTTTTTGTACAAATTTTTTCTAATATATTAATCCATACAGGATGACTCGAAAGAAGCTGTGCTGTAATCAACTTTGATTTTTTAAATTGTGACCCCTAATTTTTTGTACACTTTTAGACTTCTGAACATTTATTATATTACATGTCCTATAACTAAATATAACTATTTTCAATTTATCGACAGTTAAAACTTGAAATGAATTATTAAAATTATTTACCAGCATAACTGATTTAATGACTTGCATCTTTGTCACATTTTAGAAGTACGTCAGTTATTTCAAAAAAATGTTCTAACCTTCTGCCAATTTTACAACCAACAGTGAGTAAAATTCATCTAGTGGCCGCCGAGGTCACCAGATTTAAACCCACTTGAATTTGTTTTTTGTGACATTATCTTAAAAGTCGTTCTAAGCTAATTGACATAGAAGACCTAAAGAATTTTATTATTTAAAAAATACTGTTATTTACTACAGAGGTAGTAATGTGCAGAATGAGTTTATAAATCGCTTAGATTACTGTCAATAAACCAATATTTTCAATATTGAATAAAATGATAAATTAATTATTGTTACTACCTTATGGCGAGCTTTAACTGTTAATAAATCAAAAAAAAAGTTTATTGAAGTAGTCAGAATTGGGATGTTGACTATTTTTGGGAAAGTGTTTAAAACCATACATAAGTATCTAATGTAGCCGAAAATATTTAAAATTATTTTTTTTATACAACTAATATTTTACAAATCACAAATTTTAAATTCTGTTTCAAATTTCCCTCCAAAACGCAAGTACTTGTCACTTGACCGATGTGACGTCACACTGGTAAACTGACAAGGATATATCATTTTTGTTCGTAATTTTCATAATAAAAGATGAGTTCTCCGTTATTTTAAGTGTAGTGCGGTGCCTTGGTGTACAAGTACCATAATTAAAACACCTGAAAAGTTATTTATTCACGTTCCACATTCGTAAAATAAGAGAAAAATGTAGCTTAAGCTAGCCGGGCACTACTCGTTTTTTTTTTTTTTTTTGAGCTTTTAAATACCCATGATTACTATTATGTATTCATTATCGGTTGCGGAAATAACAATTCTTGATAAATTACTTATATAGAAGTCATCATATTTCTAAATTCAGCAGAGCAGAAGTTAATATTTGTTGTGACGAAATTGCCCACCATAAAACAATCAATTCTCGGCAAATTCGAACTGTTTACCTTAATAAATCCACTTTCCATAGTGGGAAAACGTCTTAGAATCGTTTTCAAAAGGAGGAATAAATAAATTTCGTAGAAATGACATGAAAATTGCTATAAAATATAAAATGGGTAACGTAGTCCTTGACAGCGATCACCAATGTGACATAAAACCAACAAATTTATATGTCAAGTTTGTGACAGTAATAACGTTGGCTGTATTTTTTAGAGTAATTGATTATTATGAAATGATCAAATGAAAAAAGTGAAACTGATAACTTCATGTTGTTTTGAGTATGCATTTACTGGTAATTAGGTCGAAGTGATCATTATTACTTCAAGTGATAGAACCGAAAGTAATAACTCAAAAGAACAACCGTATCAGGAAGCGATCACCTTAGAATGGAGTGACATAATTCACTTTGATTGGTGTTTTTTTGTCACGTGACTCGAAGGAGATTTAATTACATTTTGATTATTAAATAAAAATAAAATTCCTTGAAAATAAAGAAAAATATTGTGTTTTTTAGGATTGTTGTTGATGTTAGGACTGTTGGGGAAACTACCCAGTTTTTCAGTGAGTCTCAAAATGAAAAAAAACTGGGGTCACTTTTTAAAAAATGAAAGTTGATTATAGCACAGCTTCTTTCGAGTTGTCCGAAATATTTTTCAAAAATCTGCCTTTTTTTAATAACGAATTTATTCTAGATTTTACATTCTCGTCGTATATTAAAGAAATACAGTGTTGAATCATATAACTTGAATTTGCAATATAAAATAACCATGTGAAGGAAATTGCAATTTCAGCCATAAAAAATCTCGTGTAATTTTGACTTCACATTATGTAATAAAATTAACATACATTTATTTAAAGTAAATACTTTGCCGTAGAGAACACAAAATTTGCATATTATTTGGAAAATTTGACAATTAACATGTTTAGCGCCACCATAGCATGTGAAAATCTGGTTCGAAATGCCTAACATTTTTTAAAAACTGCAGTCCAACTTGGACTTTTCCACTCAGTTATATCTATCAAGGTCTATTTTTTAACATATGAAAATCAGCTTATGTCACCGTGATTTACAAAAGTGAAAATAGAGCTGATGTGAACTACCTTTTGATATCTGGTCTAGACTGTATGGCAAAAGTCCTTGAATCTATAGTCCTCGACAAACTTATTCTTAATCAAAAAAATATTCTCTCTGACCGTCAACATGGAGTTTTGCCTCATGATTCCTGTCAAAAAAATTTATATATCTATTCCCAATATCTATCATCTGCTATGGATTTGGGTGCTCAATTCGACTGCGTATACCTCGATTTTGAAAAAGCCTTCGACCGAGCCAACCACAGTATTCTGATTGGTAAACTAAAGTCATACGGTGTGGGAGGTTCTTTATTGGCATGATTATCGAATTACCTTTATAACCGTAGACAAATAGTTAGAATAAACAATGTACTCTCCAATGAAATCAGGGTAACTTCGGGAATGCCTCAAGATTCACACTTGGGTCCGATTATGTTCCTTGTTGTCATGAATGACCTCATGCATGTGTTTGAGAGTTGCCAATTTCTTCTCTATGCAGATAACCTAAAAATTTTCTGAGGAGTTATAAGTGTTATTGACTGCTTAATTTTGAAATCTGAACTTCGTAAAATAATTGAGTGGTGTAATGAAAACCGGCTGGCGTTAAATGCAAAATCATTTCGTTCTCAAGGAAGAAAGTGCCAATATCACATATTTATTTTATCTCAGACACTCCAGTCCTTCGAGTACAGTTAATTAATGACTTTGGTGTAAATTTTGACTCAGAATTGAGATTTAAAGATCACATCAATTGTTCGGTAATTAAAAATATATTCTTAAAATGACGAATAATTCCATTGTTGTCAATTGTCGAACGTGCTACTTGGCGGGTGGTTAGGACTAAGAGACGCAGGGGCAGTTGTTCACAGGCACTTGTAAAGTACACTGCGTTAAATTTTGTATTACACACACACACACTTGTATCGATGTATTTGATATGATGTCATTTTGTTTGTTTTTCAATAAAAAAGTAAAGTTAATAGGGTCTTTTATTAAAAAATAAAAAGAATCAGCGTAGTAATTAAAAATCGAGTGGTTAATCAAAGAAATTTCGGAGATACCACAAGATTCCTCATCAATTATGTTTTATCAAAATCTTTTAAAATGGCTGGATTCATAATGAGACGCATGACCAGCCTATAAAAGCACAACATTTTTTTGAGTATACTCTTTGGGTTTAAAATAATTACAAATATTATAGGCCGCTCTGGTCTCGTGGCGCTTATCAATTATATGGTTCCTTCACGAAGCACTCGTCTCGCCGAGGGGTTTTCGGTTAACAGAGGCCGAACAGATGTTGGCAGATACAGTGTTATGAATCGAATTATGCATAGTTTTAATATTTATATACCTTTTAACACCGAATTGAACGATACAGTCATAACGTTTAAACGAAAACTGAATTTACTTATGTCTGACGTTGTTTGAGATTCAGAGATACCGTGATGATTGCGACTCTAATGTTTCCTGTGTCATCGGGTTGTATGTTTGTGATTGAGTACATTTCTTTTACTGTTATTGTATTTTTGTTAAATTAGTTTAAATTTTCAATTTATATTGTATTTTAATTTTAATCTGTAACTAGCTTTGGACATTGGAATCTGTAATATACTGTACTATAAAGAAATAAATAAAAATTAATAAATTTGTATATTTCAAATTCTAAATCACTTTTTTCCTTTTGATTAAAAAAATTCTTTAAATTTCTTTAATTGACCTTATTGTAACAAAATTAATGTCAAATGCAAATATAAATAAAGACCTTAAAATGTTTCTGGAATGTCAATTTCGGCTGTTCACGGTTTCGTAACTTTCTAATTTGAAAATTATTCCATACATTTCGTCAATCTAATTTTAAACGGACGAGAGAAAATACGTTTTATTTTCCGCTTATTCAAGGTTATTTTTCTTTAGGTTATTAATTTTCTTCCAGGCTTACAGCTGTATTAAATTATGATAAAATGCCAGTGGTTAGTTATGCTGTGAATGTTACGAATAATAAAGAGTTCTAGGAAGACAAGGAAAAAGTGTTTTAAAAATATGTTATTTTCATTACTATTAGAGTTCAAATGTATACATTTATTGAATGCAAATTAACAACTACTTTGTTAGAATAAGATTGTCAAGACAAAAAATGAGGGAAGCCATGGATTATTGTATTTATTTTATATATGCCTATTAGTGTAAGTCCAGGATAGGTGCCCCACGTTTTAAAACCGCTCTGTAACATAATAATTGAATATATATTGATAATTTACCCCTTGTATATATGATTTGTGTATATCATGTAAATCAAATAAGCCCGTATTATTTAATCAGTCTTTATTAATTTGTTGTCTCATTATATAATTATCAAAAGTCACCATTGTTATTGACAAAAGTATCTTAAATCTATTAATTACTTTAATAACAATAATCTTTTGAAAAATACCACTAATAAACTTTTAGGAAGTTACACATTTTTCAGTCTTAATAATCTTAAACTTTTTTTTTATTTTTAATAATCTTCAGTCAGATTTAGATTTTGTTTAGTTAATTTTCGAAGCATTCTACGCAATAATTATCTACTGAAATTTTTTGTTTCTTCCTTCCTTTTTTTGATTTGTATTCCTTTCGTACCCTCATCTTTAGTTGTTTTCGTAGCTTTGTTTTCTATTTTGCTGTCTCGCTGTAAATTTTTATTAGTTTCTTCTTCAATCCGCTTCCTTCAGTCAGTTTAATATAATCAAATGCATTTTCTATATCGTAAGGTTCACTGCTGCTGGAAATATATATTTTTTTCTTTTTCTTTTCTTCTTGTTTCTTTTAGTCTTGCTGGTACCAGGTTTACTCTCTGTTTTCTTTTGTATTTCTTTCTTCTCTGTATTATTTTTATTTTTCGTTGTATTTTTGGCGTTTTTGTTTTTCGCTGTATTCTTCTTTCTGTTAATTTTTTCATCTGAGATGTTTTGCTCTTTTAGACATCGTCAAGGGAATTTTTAGTATAGGAGACGATTATAGTAGAAATTTTGAAGGTGCTTCTTTACTTAATATATTGATATTTTGAGTTTTTAAATTATTAGTTTGCGGGATTTTACTTAGAGTCATCAATAATGGTAACGGTGCGTTAGTACTATCTGGAATATATTTTTCAATGTTGATATCTAACTCAGCGAGACAGCTTTGGGATATGTCCAAAAAGGTTGGGAGATCTTATTGCTAGCGTGTGTTCCTTTAGAGCAAAGTTGTTATTAGGCTTGGGCCCCTCCATGACAGGCTCTTTTCTGTGCTCATCAGACCCAAGGCGTTGCCCAGGATCACCCAATGCAGACACTTGCACATGCTCAACTGAAGCAGGTTATTGTGCTAGCTCATCAAACCCAAGACGTTGATCAGGCTTAATCAAGGCAGTCTTTTGACCACGATCACCCATTGCAATATCTGATATAGTAAATTCGACTTGCGGTAAGGTATTTGGATTAAAAGAGTAAATTCTGCTGCCTCGAAAACCACTCTTCGCATTAGCAGGGGTGGCAGCATGAACCTATGCACGAGCTATCAGCTTGCGTAAATTATAACTTCTTACTTTTTATTTGGATTTATGTACATGAAATGATTTGTTTCAGCATCTAAAAATGTTTTACGTGATCTAAATACTGCCCTGCTTAGATGCTGTAAGGCAGACGTTGTGTGACTGAGTAATAAAATGTTCCGTTAGCCATTTGTAAAATAAATCTATAGTAAAATAAGCCGATTTTTTCTGCGTATAAACCTTGGAATCAGATGATAGGTCCTCCCCAAATTCAATTTTTTTATTTACACCTTTTAATATCCCTATTGGTAAAATAAAGTTACCAATACACGGAATTCGTCCATATTATAAATTGCGTTTGGCTTATCCAGAAGATCATTTTCTATCAGAACCTTTGTCAACAGAATGAAAAAGTTAACAACTTCTGCCCTGTTAAGGCCCTTTGCTTTTGCAATTGACAAACTCTGAGTCTGCTTTATAGTTATAACAGAATCTCTCCCTATCAAAATTGGAAACAAGAATGTCTAGCTATTTTGGTCTCAACGCCAAAGTTATGCTTCAAATCAAACTTTTCAGCAAATTGGTATGCCGGCTAGCGTATTGCTGTTCTGTCAGTGGGGAATTCTCCTTCTCCCAGCTTCAATATATTTCATTTTCAAGTCCAAGGATAGGATATTTTCCTGCAACAAATTAAAATGAAGAATGCTAATTGAATAACTGATAGAAAATCACGATCCTGAACAATGAGGGAAATAATTAGAGAAAGGGAGAACTTCAAGAAAAGTAGACCATACTAAAAATTATTAAATAAAGCAAAATTCTACGACCAGCTTGATAACATTGATAATGTTAGATATGAAAGTAGCAGTACTTGATATGCCTTGATTTGTTATAAAACTGACTATAGTTGCAAAAACAGCTGATTCAATATTATACAACTACAGAATATGAAGCACTTTTTACAAAAATTATGGCTCTTAGAAACGTGGTAGAAGACAAAACCTCTGGAGCAGTAAATATATGTCATATTATTAGCAGATACCTGTCGTACCTTCACATGCACTTAAGACCCCTCCCTCCAAGAGCTTTGAATTCACAAAAAATAGATTCGCCTGCCCGTTGCTAAGTGGATCTTGCTGCCCCGAAGCCCTCTTTACCCCCCAATACTTAATTAATTTCGTCAACTTGCTTTCGCTTGTGATACTACACTGTCTTGTATACGAATGAATTGGGGGTAATTTAGATATTTTCTTTGCTCTTGTGATATCCTCCCTAAAAGGGAGGCTGGTCCGCCACTGATATTGTCAATCTTTTCCCAACATTTCATAATTCTATTTTTAATAGTTTGGACTCTACGTTGATAGTTGAGTCACTCAGGCAGGATAACACGTTTTAGAAGTATAGAATATACGACGTAGCTTGTTACCTGCTTGTCGAAAAAATGAGTATATCATATAAAAATTTTAAATATGCAGGGTTTTGATAAATTGGGAAAATGCTTTAGGAGAGAAGTATCCTTATTTTTGAATATGGACAATATTTTTATTACACAAACTTGTTTTTGATTTAAAAAAAGATTAAATTTAAAATTTTAGAAAATTTGATATCTAAATTTGTGACAATTGTCTAGAATCAAAGCAATAAGGAAAGACGAGAATGTAACAGCAACAAGAATAATTACATTAAACCATTATTATTAATCTAAATTTAACACAAGACTTTTAACCTTGTTTGTTTAGTCCCCAGAATACCATAACTTGTTATTTCTACTGAGAATTTTCTCGTGAAGTGTTTCGACTTGTGATTATATCAAAAAGGAATTCGAATTAATTATGTCAAACTCTCATGCTAGCCCCTGTTGTCCAGTATAGATTTTATCTTAATGTTTTGACGTATCCTGTCAAAAATAGAGTGACAAATTTCTTTTTTCCTAAAACATGTTTTTAGTGTAATTCCTATTTGATAGATGAGTTTTCCAAAATTATTGCAAAAGTACTTTAAGAATGGGCAAATATCCTGCTTTATAGAAGAGTATTTCATATAGATTTTTTGTTGATCAATTTATTAGTTTATATGAGATGTGGAAATTGCATAAGGTAACTGAAATACTGTCTCAAACTTTAATAGTGCTAGTTTGCTGCTTTTTATTCTTAATAAAAAATAAAGTTTTTATTACTTCTCCGTCGGAGGTTAAGCGACAGTCTTTTTGACATATTCTGTCAGTATCATTTTTTCTTCATTCATTCAAATATATTCAAAATTCTAGTGCTGTATCTCTTCAACTCTGACAAAGAGAAATATGGATAGGCTGGGTTGGAACCGCACGATGGAAATAGTACATTTGGAGCACTGGGTACACTTTATGGAAGATCGTGAACTTGAAATGATGATGAAAGAGAAATCAGGAGTTCTACGAGATCGGTAGGTTCCCTAAAATCTAATTTAATTGCATTATATATACAGGGTGTCTCTAAGAAGGTTTGTACAAGGAATTTCTGAGGCTAATTAGACCAATTTACCCAAGTTTATAAGTTAATAGTTTCCAACATACAGTGTATCCAATTTTTTTTTTTGTAAATATTTATCTTAAAAATATGTGTCGCTTCGGAGAGCCGTTTCTGAGATAATAGAATTTAATGCTTTACACAATAAAAATTTACATAGTATAACGCGTACCAAACTATCAAAATTCTACCGCTGTTGATATGTATCTTCAAGACACCGTAGTTTTGCTCCTGAAGTCATTGATTATGGATGGATTGTAAGATCTTATTCTTACGACTACGATACCGGAGCTCGAGAAAGAAATTTTATAACGAGTTAGAGAAAATTCGAGTTTAAGCACCAGACACTTGGAACTTGGAGTTTCTAAAGATACAGTAAATAGGACTTTCAGAGAAAAGCATTTTTCCTCCAGGGAGTACAAGAGCTTATACATTTTGACCTGGATTTGAGACTAGGCTTATGTCGATTCGTTAAGGAACGAAGAGCACATGAGTGTTGCTTTATAAGAAGCAGTATAACAAAATTTACGTAATGGACATATTTATACTGATGAAAACTAATTTGAATTTTGGACAACGCTTTTTACATACTTTTAACTATCGACTAAAAATTAAGTACTCTTCATTCATGTCGCTAATCCTAACTGTTTTCGGAAAAACGTCATTTTATTTACACTATTGTTCCCTTAATTTGGACGGGTTGAATATGGAAAAGAGGAATTTTCCCCTGTCACCCTTGTTTCAATAAAAAATATTAGCTGTTTAATTAAAAACAACATGGGCTCCGTGAAATCTGATTCACTCGCGGGCACGATGAATTTAGGACTGCTGTACCTGCCACATTAAATCAGCATTGTTCTTTATTTGATCACAATGAAACGTGATTCTCCGTAAAAGGTCCTTCCTACTATCGATCGGAGTGGAATATACCAAGGTTTTCAGGTATCTTCACAGCTAAAAATCAAGCTGCGTTAGGTTGGGAGATCGAGGAGGCCAGGCAATAGGTCCTCCCCTACCTATTCAATGGTTTTGATAGACGTTATTAAGGTGCTCCCGAACAGCAACGCTGAAATGAGGTGGTGCCCCATCGTGCATATAGTACATATTTCGGCGAGTTTCAAATGTTTAGTGCCGTACTAAATCGTGAAAAGTGTCCTAGGGGAAATCCAAATAAAGTTCTCCATTCAGTCGTGCCGGCAATACGAATGGGTTAATCAAAAAATTGCCAACGATTCCTGCCCAAACATTAATTGATTTGAACTGATGTTGATGTTGTAAAACAATAGTTGCATGAGGATTTTCATCATCCCATACAAGTGGGTTGTGAAAATTTATTATACCATTTTTGGTAAACCCCGCTTCATCCGTGAAAATAATAGTGCTAATGAAGTTTACATTATTTCGTTGCTGATCCAATAGCCAATTTGAAAACTGCATTCTAAGTGGAAAATCTTCAGGAATCAGTTCATGCACTTTTTTCAAATGATTTGGATATAACAGCTGTTCTTGAAGAACTTCATCTAGTATTGTTTTCGAAGTATTAAACTGCGCTGATAATTTCCGAGTGTTTGTTGAAGGGGTATCATCTACAATATTTAAAATATTTTGCAACTCAGTACTTTTCCCAAATTTCCTAAAATTATGAAGAAATTTAATAATATTATCTTATTAAATGAAATTGCTTACCATTCTCCATTAGACGTTGGTCAACTCGTTGAAATGTTTTCTGATCTGAAAAAGTATGATTAGAATATCTGTCGTTATATAACCTCCTGACTTCCCAAGCATTGCAAGTTGTAAGATCATACATCAGATGCATATCTGTATATTTAATAAACGTGTATTCCATATGTCGAATTATTTCACAATTAATTTCATCATGAAATCCAAAAAGCAGCAAGTAAAGAATCAATGTGTCAGTAGTGTGAAAGTTGACAAGTTCTAATATGCAGGGTATTTCTTTCTTGCGTACCTAACAACTTTTACAACAACAATACTTTGTTGTTGATGCCGATAAAATAAACCGCTTATTTTTGGCAAACTTATGTCAAACTGCAATCCACAGAATTAGACATTTTTAAGTAAACAGCTAAACTCTAATTTTGAAGTGATTTTTTTTTATCATAAGGTGAAGGTTGAACATTTGATAGGAACAAAGATGCATCTTTTATCAAAATAAGCCAAATACATGATTTAAATAAAAAGACGTTTTTTTCGAAAACGGTAAGGACTAGCGACATGAATGAAGAGTACTTAATTTTTGAGTCAATAGTTAAAGGTATGTAAAAAACGTTGTCCAAAGTTTTTATCATACAAGGCGTAAAAGAATTGGGGTCATGAGTGTCAGCTAGTTCATCCTTGCACCTGTGAGTAATTCACAACACTTTCTTGGATAGTAATTTGATGGGTCTCACCTAGTATCCATTGTATTAAAAAAATTGAAAAATACCTAGTGGTTCAAAAATTATATTTAAAAAACTTGATTCCATTGCAGCTCTTTGGGAGCCCACGTCTCCGAAGAGGAAGCCTATACGAAAAAACTTTATATAAGTTTGTTGTATTCCTTTACGTATTTTTTTCATATCCGAGAGATTCCCACAGCAGTCATGAGTGTCACAGCTAGTCTATCTCTAAGTTGTGAGTAATTGACAACATTTTCTTCATTAGTAATTTGAAAGATCTTACTTGGTATACATCATATTAAAAAATATTATAAAATATAGCTGGTGGTTAAATAATTATTTGTAAAAAAAGAGGTCTATACGAAAAAAAATTATATGAACTGAGATTTCCCACATTTGTTTTGATATGTTTAATCTAGTTTTATTGACTAATAACACTTGGCCAGCCTTTTTTGGCTCTCCTGTGAGTTTTTCAAATCTTTTGTCATTGTAAGTGGTTTGCAAATAAAAAAGTTGCCTATAGCTTTGAAGATATTTGAAATGTGCCAGTTACTTATAAAAACACCAATATTTATATTACATTTTTGCACTACGCTCTAGTAATACTTCAGGCAGGACAAGAAATGTTTTAAATCTTGAGCTTTCCTACTTTTAGGAAAAATTAATAACCTTGTCATAAAAAATTGATAATTAGTCTTTACAAGCGTATCATTTTCGAGACTAATTTTAAGTTCTGTAGAAAAAAAACAACGGTATTAAAGTAATTCATTAGTCGTAGTACTTATTGTTCAGAGTAGTTTTGAAAGTTATGGTTTAATGTCTAAAAACTTGCAAATCCTATTAGCAGTAAAAAGTTTTGCAGGATTATTTATCCCGTCAAATGTGATAAATGGAATAGCGATGTTTTAGTTATTGCATGAAGAAAATTATTTTTTGAATGAGGTTTAAAAAGAATAAATACCTAAAATGATTTTGACTAAAGTGGCATCGGTAACGGAGACCATTTATATTTCTGCTAACCTAACAGTTTTAGATTTACCTATTTACTTGGATTTTTTGCAGACGGCATCGTAGAAGTTAAAAGATTTTTAAAAATTAATTCAAGGAGAGTTGTTTTTTTCACCGATATAATTTCTAATTTTTGTTGTATTATTTACGCAATGTTAATTAAGAACGGCTGTGTTCATTGTAGATATTTTTTATAAATTTTAAATTAGGCCTTGACGACAAGAAAGTTCTAAGTAATCAAGTAATATAGAATTATTAAATTTATTTCAATATGAAGCATTTTTTCTGTAATTTTTTGAAGTCACCTAAATTTTTTTTATCAATAACTTTTTTTTGTTTCAATTAGCTCACGTATATGAGTATGAAACAAGTGATAGCCTAAACAGAGACGCAGAACAATAGTTTGCCAATAAATAATTTTTTCCAATTAATTGAGGTGTTAACCTTCTCTCAAAAAACTTGATTTGGAGGTATTTTTACGGAACTCTGACGAATATCCCGTTCAACATAGTCAAAACTGAATTAAAATATCTCGCTGTTCTTGTTTTACTTTAGTTTATTTAGTTTTTACTCTTCGGCGCTTGCTGTTTCATCTTTATATATATATATATATATATATATATATATATATATATATATATATATATATATATATATATTACTGGGTGCCCTGTACCTCCTAATTTATCGGGATCATACGCAACAAGTTCATCAAACAAGAACGCTACCCAACCATGAAAACCCTGACACAAGAACAAATCAACTATCAAAATGAATTAGAAAAAAGACTAACACCAATAGAGACACTAAAGCAAATGCAAATAAACGAACTAGCCACGAAAATAAAAGAAACCATAAACACATCGGTTAAAAAAGCCTGCTCAAAATCAAAAGTAACAAAAACCTCCAAATTACAATCAAATACCTTGAGACTGCTCAAAAAAACACGAGAAAGGACAGATCGAACAACAGACAGTTTCAAAACTCTAAACAAAGAAGTGAAAAAGGAAATTAGAAAAGACAATAGAAATTACACCAATAAACTAATAAAAGACACAATAAGTGAAAACTGCAACATGAAAGTACTAAAAACTCAAGAGGCAAAATAAGAATAATAAAAATAAAAAACGCGAAAAACGTGACCGTCCAGGACGAAAAGGAAATAAGCAGAGTCATAGAGGAATTCTACACCAAACTATATTCGCCACACGCACAACAAGAGCAACAACGAACAAAAAAAGCCATACTCAACATAAGCTCAGAGGAAATTCCAGAAGTAACAAACTCAGAGATAAGAATGGCACCAAATAAATTAAAGAACAATAAATGTGGAGGAGAAGACAAAATTACAGAAGAGATGCTGAAAATTGGCGGCAGAAAAATAGAACAAATATTGAAAATTCTATTTAATAAAATAATTGAGGAGGGAAAAATTCCACAGGATTGGTATAACTCCGAAGTAATCTTAATATTCAAAAAGGAAGACAATACAAATATTGAAAACTACCAACCAATATCCCTTCTATAACACACCTACAAGTTGTTAACTAAAATCATAACCAACCGCATAACAAACCAACTCGATTTTTACCAATCTGTCGAACAGGATTCAGAAAACACTTTAGCACCACAGATCACCTACACACCATAAGAATACTAATTGAGAAGTGCACCGAATATAACGTACCGCTCCATATGGCTTTTGTAGATTTCCAGAAGGCATTCAAATAAAAATAGACGACAAGATGAAAACGAACCCCATAAAACTACAAAGGGGAGTGAGACAAGGGGACACTATCTCGCCAAAACTGTTCTCCAATCTCCAAGAATTGAACGAAATGCTACAACAGCTAAATGACGTATCCGCATCTGTAGACCTTAAAATGAACTACAACAAAACAAAAATAATGAGCCACGAACAGACAAACATAACAATACAGAACCAGAGGATAGAAAACGTTGAACACTATGTATACTGGGGTCATGACATCAGACCAGGAAAATAAAACCAGGATGCAGAAATAAAAAGAAGAATACAGCTGACATGGGCCGCTTTCGGTAAACGTGCATACATCCTGAAAAATAATTCAATTCCCATAAATCTAAAAAGAAAAGCATACGACACATGCATATTACCGGTGGGTACGTATGGATTAGAGACCATGTCCCTCACCAAAAAGTCCGCTAAAAAATTAGAAATAGTCCAAAGAGCGATGGAAAGAAGCATGTTTGGAATATCATTAAGAGACAGGATTAGAGACACCGCGATAAGAAGCAAAACGAAAGTCAAGGACATCGTGGAGGAGGTTGCAAAAATGAAGTGGTGATGGGCTGGTCACATAACCCGATATGAGGACAACAGATTTACACGAAGAATCCTGGAATGGAGACCGAGGGAGACAACAAGAAGCACGGGAAGACCTCAAAAAAGATGGGTAGACGACATAAGGACTGTGGCGGGCAAACAGTGGGTGAGATTGGCGAAGAATAGAGAAAGATGGAAACAATTGGGAGGGACCTACATCCAGGAGTGGATGCACAGACGTTGACAAAGATACAGGGGAGATGAAAATTACTCTAATTTTTTCGAGATAAATCGGTTTTTATACGGAAAATTCAAAAATTGCTAATGCTAAGCACAAACAGGTAAAACAAAATACGCAGAGTGTGCTGATATACTTTAATTAATGGGAAGTGCTGTCCTATTCTTTGAAAGCAAGAAGATGGTGTGCTAAAAGATTTCCGGTTCAGACATTGTCAACTCCAGAAATATTTCAAAGGGTTGATCGGAACTCAATTAATTTGCAGTGTTATTAAAATACAAAAATAGGGAAAACTTTTAAATGTTATTTAGGCAAATGTTCAATACGGGCACAGAATACTTTAATACATTTTCTTATTCTTCGAATATTTTCCCGCTATATTGCAAATAATATTCAAGCATTATTACGGACTTCGTTAGAATGCTATGTTATTCTCGCTAGTAGTTCTACTCTAGTATTTACTGGGATTGAACAAACTAGTTCTTTTAAATATTTCCAGAAGTAAAAGTCTAAGATATTTACGTCTGGAGACCTTGGTGGCCATAAAACAGGCCATCTCGACCTATGCATCGAGGACCAAAAACGTTAGTTAAGTGTTGACGTACTATACGGTTAAAACGAGGTGGAGCATAATCATTCATGTACCACATTTGCATTATTCTATCAAGAGGTATATCTACCAATAAATTATTAAAATTTTGCTGCAAAAATTGCAAATAAATCTCACCACTGAATCATCCTGCCAAAACAAATAGACCTATAAAGTTATTTCCGATGATGCCTGCCCACACATTTACAATAAACCTTTGTTGGTGTTTGTTTTGAATTATAGCGTGCAAAAATTGTGAGTTTATTATGCCATCTTTTGTAAAAACGGCCTCAACGGTAAACAAAATAAGATTAGAAAAATTTAGCTTTAGATTATGTTACTGTATAAACCAGTTGGAGTATTGAAGTCTTACGGGATAATGATCCGGAGACATATCGTGTACTTTTTCAAAGTGGTATGAGTATCATATACAATCCATTTTGTAACATTGTTTTGTTCAACAGTAGATATCTCAGCAAAAAAAGAAAAGGTTTCGGGGTCATTGAAAAACGTTTCTGAAGAGAAGAGTAGACCTCTACGATGTTATATTGAGTTTTGTGAAGGAACATCTCCTAGCGTTAAAAAATAACTCAAATATGACCTAAAATGCCGTTTGTTTTTAAGTTAATTTATCGTAAAAACCTGACGTGCTGTAGTAATTCGGGTTCAGAATTTGAATTTAATGCATCATAACGATTCGGAATAATATATTGTACGATTTCCGGTTAAAAATTTTGTCGGCCGGTGTTATCCATCGCTATACGGCACTAATTTAAAGATAACCGGCAAATACAGAAATCGCAGAAAATTTTAAATGTTTCGAATATGATTTGAATAATTTTAAAGGCACACTGTACTGTTTCATCGTAACATCGGCCGGTGTTAGTAATAGTGCAAATGTGTGAAATTATTTGGCGATCAATACCTGTAGATAAACTATTTAATATATTTAAAATTTTTAGAAATTGTGAAAATACTCGGTTGCCAAACCCGAAACTGGGAGAAAATGTGGTGAATAATACATTTATAAGAATACGATCACGTTTATATTTGCTCAAAATATTAAAAGATATAACCTAAAGACAACTATTTTCCTCGACGGCGGAGATCTGGCAACAACATACATACTTCTAGGGGCTTACAACTCTGCCATATTCATCTATAAATATACCCAAAAATTAAAAAACACCTCTTTATTATGTCCTTAAAAAATATGTTAAAATTATTTACTCAAAAGATCTTGCTGATTAGTTATCATTTCAAAGGAGTTTCGTTAAATTTTTTGAATATATTTTCTAAAATGTTGCGAACAAATTTTAAGCCCTCGCGCAAATATTTTAAATAATTGGACGATTTTTTCTACTTACAATCAAAAAGTTGAATTACATTTAATAATATTTGAAATTCTTCGTACTGTGGAAACATCCTTCTGAACAAAAATTAACATTTCAAGTATTTCTTGATGAGATATTTGATAACTTTTTTGCTTACCGAAATGCCTAAATGTCTTTAATTAGCTAGCCGAAACTCATTTCAAAAATTTCTCTCTTTTTTTTTTAGGATTTTAAATAAGGCCCTTTTTCTTTTGATTCGATTCAATAGGTATTTTTGCACAACTAATTTTTAGCATTTTTTTGATAGCATAACAAAACAATCTTTGTCTTTTCAATACCTACAACTTTCACTAATACAACTTTTTTCTAGAATGTCATCGGAAAACTCTATGGGTAGAAATTCGAATTTTCCGACTTAGGCCATTGTTTATAAAAAACCAGAACCGATCTGACAGTATCTCTTCACGTATATTTGGTCACCCTCCTCCCTATATGCTTTAAAATCTTCAAATATAGGTAATACATTTTTCCCCTTTTTTTTGACAAACTGGAATAAAAAAAAAATAAAATATCGTCAAAACTAGCCAAGCTAGGCATAAAGGTGCCTTAACAAAAATTAAATAGAATCTTAATATCTGTATAATATGCTAGAAAAATACATGGTTTCATATTTAGAAAAAATAGGGTAAACTAGTTTTGAATTTTGGTTCTTTGCACATCTGCAAAACGCAGCCTGTACAAAATATAGTTTTTTTATGGGTTTAGATAATTTTATAACAGTTGCTTTTAGTGTTAGTGATGTTGGGTGAAAAATATTATAAATTTTGCAACTTCATGTTTTTATTTTCAAAATTTATAAATTTTTTTCACTGATTTGGCAACGACATAAAAATGTAAAACTAATTTCCTGATTTTAAAGAGAATTTTGTGTAGAACCCAATTATGTTTAAATATATAGGTTATTTCGTTTAAAATAACTATAATTTTTGCTCTCCTACTTTTCCATTTCATCCTAAATAAGCAAAAATAATTTTGAAAAATTAATATATCAATCTCCTACAGCTTTTATATAAAATATTTCTTTCTATCTTAAAAATAACTATTAGAGTTTGCCATACCTTGCGTTGTTATATAGCTTACCTAAGCTTTGCTTCAACACTGTCTTACTAATGCTCTAAAAAGTGAAAAATAATTACACATTTTTATATGAAAGTGAAATTATTGAAGTCGGCGCCAAACTAATACCTAAAGAAATGTGATTCGTGTAAACAGATTAAAAATACTTTATTTGTAATTGCTTTCTTCCATAATTTGTATATATTAGTAGTAATATATTTCATTTAGAAATAATTTGGTGCCAACTTCAAAAATTTCAAAATCATATAAAAATTTGTGGTCACTTTTTAACTTTTAACCCACTTTTAGAAGTCGTTTCAATTTTTTTTATTATAATATTTGAACTAAGTACTAATCGAGGTTAGTGTACCTCGCAATGACTCCAAGGTGGCAAAAAAGTACTCATTTTATCTAAAGTTGTAAATCACTCTAAAATGAACCACTAAAATTTCTTTGATTCTTAAAGTTCCCCAGTGAAATTGTATTAAACAAATATTTAGTCTGTCGTAGTAAATCCGCTATCTCAAATTTCAGATTAATTTTAGATTATCCTCTCCAAAACCTTCCAATATCGATATTTAAAGAACCTGAGACATACATTTTTAGCCCGATATATTTTATACTGCATATTGAGTTTGTATATGTCCCAAGAATCCCGCAATATCAATTTTAGAAATCGGAAAATGTGAAATTTTCAGTCCCTCATATTGTATCTCTTTAACCTAATATTTGTAAAAAATTAACTTTATATTCGTAATACACGACCCCGAAAACCCCCTAATACCAAATCTGAAAAAAAAAATGCGAATAAAGTAAAATTTTCAACCCACCGTATTGGATGCGCCATATTGAATTTCAAAACAATAATTTTAACGTCTTAATCTAATCTAAATCTAAACCCTTCAATGTCCCCTACTACCAATTTTGTATGAAATTAGGTAATTTAAAGTTTCTAGATCGTCATATTACATCTGACATATCAGATTTTCTTAAAATAATTTTATATTCGCTATTTACATACTCAAAAACGATTCAGTCTCGCCTTTGAACAAAATCCAAAATTGTAAAAGTTTTAGTCCACTATGTTGGATTCGATATAGTGAATCCTGAAAAAATCCTTTTAAATTCATAATTTACACCCTGAACAACCCTCTTTATCAGTTTTGGAGAAAATTGAAAAATGTAAAATTTTGAGTCCGCCAGATTTACTTTTTTAAAAAATATTTTAAATTCGTAATTAACACTAACAAAACTCGCCCAATTCTAATTTTAGATAAAATCGAGAGATGTAGAATCTTTAGTCCGTCATCTTGGATCCGCCATATTTAATTTTTTTTTTAAATAATTTCAAATTCGTAATGTGCGATCCCAAAAACTTCCCCATATCAAATTTGAAAAAATCGGACAAAATTAATTTTTTATCTGCCATATTGGATACTCCATATTGAATTTTTCAAAAATATTTTCAGATTAGTTATGTGCGACCCCGTAAACCAATTGTTTAAAAAATCGGAAAAAATTGATTTTTTTTGACAGTCATATTTGGATCCGCCAGTTTGAATTTTTTAAAAATATTTTGAAGTTGTTTTGTGAGATCCCGAAAACTCCCTCACACCAATTTTGGAGAAAGTCGAATAAAATTAATTTTTTTTTGTCCGCCATACTGAATCCGCCATATTGAATTTTTTTAAAATTAATTTCAGATTCGTTGTGTATAATCCCGAAAATTCTCACGTACAAATTTTGGAGAAAATCGGACAAAATTAATTTTTTTGGCCGCCATATTGTCAGCGCTATCTTGGATTTTAATGCACCAATTTCGTTCAAAAAAATACGGGACTACCGCAGCAACTTCCTGAACATAATATAAAAAATTTCATTCAAATCGGTGCCGCCGTTCTGAAGTAATCGGTATACAGACATAAAAAAATACATAGTTGACGAATTGAGAACCTCCGTCTTTTAGAAGTCGGTTAAAAAAACAAAGTTCCTTGATATCTTATATTCTGTCTACACTGAGCAGTTTTCAGCTACCGTATGTATTTGACATTTAATAACCTTTATCTCATTATTTAATTATAATATGATATTCCTACAATACGCCATCCTTTAGAATATAGTAATGGTACATTCCTTTGAAGTAATTCTACCTCGGAGAATAATAGAGACATTTAATTTTAATAGATTACCTTTGAGATATTTTGATATTAAGATACATTCTATGTAACAGTGATCTGTATCTTTTATTAACCAGACATTTGCTAAATGTTACATTCTCCAAGAAATTTTAACTATAATTTTTTCAATCAGTTCATAAGAAGAAATTATCTTTTTTGTTTAACATAAATGAATTTATAGCACAATATAATTTTATCTCATTGCGTTTTCTAAGCGTCTAAATAAACTGCATAAAACACTGAGCGCAAACTTAACTTCGTTTCTACTTCATACTCTGCTAATTTATCTACATTATTCAGATCAGCGAACGTATAAGCAAACATGAAAACACAAGTTAATTTTGAATGAATAAAACTGAGAGGTCATAAAACTTTTCTTTCGGGTAAACTTTTGAATAAAGGCAGATAAAAAGTTAAAAGGGTCTCTTACATTGTCTAGACAATCAAATTTGACGAAGTACATTCTTTAGGAACAACTGACACCTATTTATTGGATCACAGTAATCGTCTAATTGGTTTAGGACAACATGGTCTCACAGGTCATTAGACATTCTCCGATTTTCATCTTGATGTGAGTGAATTTTTTTTTATAACAAGAAATGTTTTCTGTCTGTTATTTCAGTTAACTAACCTGCAGTGTTGCCGGGTTTTACGGGTTAAAAGTTCATCCAAGTATTTACTTGGATTACTATGGGGCGCATTAGAAAATTTTTCTGCTTATCAATGAAACAAAGGACAATTTTTTGATAATTTTATTTTTTAAAACATTTACGTTATGTGTTTTACAACAAACTTTATTCGATCAGCAATAAATAATTTCTGTTGATTCTTAAAATAGACTCCAATGTCATCTTTTAACTGGTTACCGTCTGCAAAATGATTTCTGAGAAAATTTTTTAAACTCCTGAATAAAAGGAAATCAAACGGTACTATATCTGGACTGTAAAATGAGTGGTTTAGCTCCAAGAAGTTACAGTCGCGAAGGATGAGTTTAACTTTGGCTGATTTATGCTCTAGAATATCGTAAAGGAAAATATTCTTACGACATAACTTAGGACATTTTTGATCAATAGCTATACAAGGTTTGTTCCAAAAGTATCGAGCCTGTATTCATATCTCTGCGTCAAAACTTCGGAGCGACCTCTGTGGGGCATGGGCGTCACTAGTAAGTCTTCACGAACTCATTGGTGTAAGCAGTTACTGACTGGACGTATTAGTTCGTGAACGGTGTGCGTTTGTTCACAGTGTCTTTTTTTCGTTCGTCGCATTTTGTTATTGTAAAAAATGACGGAAAAATTAGATCAACAAATTTGCATCAAGTTTTGCTTTAATCTTGGAAAAACTCGCTCGGAAACAATTAATATGATAAATAAGGCATTTAGAGACGCATTCTGAATTGCCAAGACCAAAAAAGCACGTCAAAGTCGGAGCAAAATGAAGACAATGTTGATTGTTTTCTTTGATTATGAAGGTGTTGTGCACCACGAATATGCTCCGAGAGGTCACACGATCACTAAAGAATACTACGTTGAAGTATTGAAAAGATTGCGTGACGCAGTGGGAAGAAAACGGCCACAGCTTTGGACAAGCTATGACTGGCTGCTTTACCACGACAATGCGCCAGCGCATTCATCGAACCTTTTGCAGCAATATTTAACAAAGCACCAATTCGTACAGCTTCGCCAGCCTCCGTACAGTCCCGACGTAGCTCCTTGCGACTTTCTGCTCTTTCCCAGATTAAAAATGCCCCTCAAAGGACACCGGTTCGATGACAAAGAGACCGTTGAAACTAATGCGATGAATGCACTGAAGGCAATTCCGAAAACTGACTTCCAGGACTGCTCCAGGCAGGGGAAATACCGCTGGAAACATGTTAATCAATTAAATGGGGACTACTTTGAAGGATGTCACTCACTGGATGATAAAGAATAACACCAAAGCGGAGATATGAAGGTAGAGTCGGTACTTTTGGGACAAACCTCGTATGTAATTTTGATTACATATTACATTATATAGCTACTATTACTGTATTACTCTTTAGTATGCAAGCGACAAGAATATATATCGCGTTTCTCTAAAAGTTATAATATCTTGTTTTGCACAGAATTTGATAATTTCTATCAGTCATACTTTATTCAGGCTCAAGACTGCTTCAAGCTACGAGCTAACAACGATAATGTCAATAAATTGGCAAAAAAAAAGTTTAACAGCAGCCTTTTCATCATCTCGGTGATAAAACATAAAATATTTACTGAATTTTTGATCTATATCTACAGTTTTTCATCGGTTCCTATGGGTCTAGAGTATGATTAAGAGTTCACTATAAAAAGTTATCGATAGGTGTTAAATCCGACCAGCGGGATGGTTCTTAAAGTCCTATTTATCCTATCTAAACTCAGACTCTAATGTTCTTCAACCAATTTCTCGAAGACATCTTTCAATAGAAGCAAATGTTTCTTGGCTTGTTACATGTTTACTTGGTAATCTTTCTTTGTATACTCTCACAGACTTCCGATCATTTTCTTAGCAATACCTGTAAATTAATATCATATCGATTACTGGCTGCCTTAGTGTAATGTTCAGCCACAGCGGAAAATTTAAGAATTAAAACATAAATTTCAAAACTATTGTTGTTGGTCTATTCGTCCATAAATACGCTTGAAGCTTTTTGGATCATTTCTAAACCTAGATAAGGTGTGAAAGGACGCAATGCCATTACAAACAGAAGGCGTTCATAAGATGCTTTGCCACGATTTTCTACAAAATTAATTCTCTTATAATATAACAGTATTTTTTGTGACAAATCTGCATTTATATCATATGCCTTAGAATGGGCGATTACTCAACATTTTAACACTATAAAAATATGCTCGGACACAGGTCTGTTCTCAAAAAGTTAGAGAAATCTTCTACAGATTTTAGTCTGACCATTAACAAAATAAACAAACAAATATACTTTCTTTGGGTTAAATCAGATACCAACATCGAAGTCAATATTATTGAAGACCAAATTTTGAAATTTAGTAATTTATCAAAGAATTTAACTAATGGCACTGTTATTCATAACGAAATTCGAAATTTTTCCTAAGCTCAAAGGAGTGAAAAAAAAAAACAATTTAAGAAGAAGATGGAACACATACACCTGCCGGTCTAACATTTTTTATAACACAATCCATAAGAACATTTCGTCAAAATATTAGTTCCGTTCTTCGAACACGTCTAGAGCCGTAATTAGCTGCATCGGCAGATGAAAGCTTAACCATTTTAGATTATCTTCACATCTTAATAAAATAGGAATCCAAAGTCATCGAAGTTGAACAACATGTAATCAATATGGCGATGCCTATCACTTTTTCATATACTGCAACCAAAATGTCCATCTATTAAACAATTTTCACAACTACCTCTTGTTGAAAAGGTTTCATTGTGCCTTTTGGCTGTCAGAAATTCCACAATACCCCAAACGTTGATGTCTTTAAGCAAATTTACATATATTTTATTAGAATTGGTACCAACTTGTAAATTGAAAATCCTTACTAAACCTTACTTACCCTCTGTATTAACCTATTTTATTGGGTCTGTCCAGGTTTATCTTTTGATAAAATGCTCCTATCGACCCGAGAGCGAGAAGCGTATGTCCTTTTGTATACATTCCCTTCCTGTCCCAAGTCTCAATATTTCAGTATTGGTATTATTTTCTTTTGAGTTTTTTTTTAACAAAATAAAATCTTACAAATTAAATTTTTATAATAATAAATAAATGTGAGGCACGAACAGATAATACTTCTTTTCAGTTTGCAATCCTGATTTTGCGATACGTATTATTAAAATATTTAATACCTATTATTCCGAATGAGGAACAAACTACGTAACACATTGTGTCTCAACACTGCAACAGAAGCGGTTTTTTTTTTGAAAAAGAAACTATGTAAAAATCAGTCCTTGTAGAAACTCCTTGTTTTTATTATGATTTATTTAAAACATAAATTCCACTCTTCGCTTAGTAATAATAATAATTTAATTTCAGAATTTACATTTTGATATCTTTATTTCAGAAATCGTGTTGCTGAAATGTCTCCCTACGAGTTGGAATTCTTAAATAAAGATATAGAAACTCTTGCCTTAGAAATGCATAAAAGAAAATTTACCTATGTTTTATATAAAATGTTGCTAAATTTAAAGCTTGCCAAGATTCTGGATCAGATGGAAGTTTATTATGCTTATCATCCCGATGAACATGCTCCAAGTTACTTTAGAAAACACTACGTAAGATTTGGTAAAGCTTCTTTGCCGGCAATAGATGATAAGAAATAATCTAAATATAATATAATTTGTTCAATAACTTTAATGATTGTTTAAATTATACAAATTGAAAACAAATTTTGAATATTTTCTTTAGAGATCCATTTTGAGATTTATGCCTATTGATTTCTCTCGAAAAATTGCAGATAATATTGTTCCTTGCTCTTAAATGGGTCCCCTTTCCAATGATGTGTATGTGGTGTTCAACGGGGATTTATTCGGTTTAAAAAATTTGTGATTAGCAATGGGTGATACTCTATAAGACAAATGTAAAGCAATGCTTCCGAAAGATCCACAAATCCTGATAAAAATTGTTTCTAAAAAATTTTTTTTATTGCTAAAAAATGAATTTAATAATTAACAGTTTTTTTTATTGAATAAATTAAATATTAATATTAAGAAAGCGTTTTTCTTTAAATAATTATTTGCAGTGTTATTTTATATTAGTAAGAAAAAAAATTTATTAATTCTTTATTTGCTCATTTAATTAACAATATATAATAAACAAATGAATTTTTGCATTATATTTTTTTCTAATACGAAAAAAATATTAAAATCAACCACGTATCATTTTTTATGTAGAAAAATTTTTCGAAAAATATTTATAAATAATAGTAAAAAAGTTAATAAACAATTAAGTTAAAGCTTCAAATAAATGCTTCGTAAGTACACAAAATTATTTAAAATTATGTAAAAAATAGGAAAAAAAATTGAAAAAAAAAATGATACGTGGAAAAATTCATTTGCTTATAACATATTGTTAATTAAATAAACAAATAAAAAATAATATTTTTTTTTGCTAATATAAAAGAACACTGCAAATAAGAATTGTAAAAAAATGGTTTCTTTATATTAATATTTAGTCAATAAAAAAAAAATTAATTAATAAATGCATTTTTTTACTATAAAAATTTTTTTAAGGAACAATTTTTTTTAAATCATGAATTTTATCAAAGATGAAATTCCAAAAAAAAAATTTTAAATCTTTTAAACAATGCATTTGTAAGAATGTAAATGTAAAAATTTAAAAAAATATATTATTATATAGCTTTTAGCTATTAAAAAAAATCGGAATAATTAGAAAAAAAAATTGGATTGTTTTATTTACATTTGTAATTTTTTGAGACTTTCAATGGTAAGAATTCAAGAGAAGAGTGAAATGATAAGAAAATGAGGTTTTTTTGAAAAAATTTTGATACCCCCTATTTCGAGGTTGTAGAATACGATTCTGATCTCGGTTTTTTCCTCAATTTTGCGGAAAACAGGAACAAACATTTTTCACTTTAGGTTCAATTTTTTTCACTAAATCGTTAAACATTTGTTATAACCACAAATTCCACAGTGATAGAAGCTTCTGTATTATACAATAATTCAAAAATATGCAGTTTTTTTTCGAAAAAATCCGAAAAATTATCACGGGAAAAATCACAACAAATCAAAACAAAACGGACTCCATCAACAAATAATAGTTTGCATAGTTCGCTAAAGATGGCGTATTTGTTGAAGTCGGCGATGTTGCCAGATTACAAAAATGATTTCTTTAAAATTTATATATATTCTTCTCTTTCTATTTGAGTTGGAAAGAAAAGGTCCCAAAAAGACTTTTTCCTTTTCCTTTGATTATTGAAGCACTATTAATTACTCTTATGTCTATGCCTTTAACGTGCGATTTTGACTCTAAATATTAAAGGTTTTAAGGATTATAGTTGCTTTTGTCTATTTCCCTCCAAATACCAGTAGTTTTAAGCGGATAATATGAATTGATCATATTGCTTATGTCCGTTAGCAGAAAGTGTTTTTAATTAATAAATCTAGGTCAATTTAAGTTAGTTTAGGTTAATTGTAGTTTTTTAAACTAACAAAAACCAAGCTAAACCTGTGCTAACCAGAACTAACCAAAAATTTTGGATTGTTAAAGTTAATTTTACCCTTTTTTATACATTACAAACATTAAATTATGTTGTTAACTGTAATGGATAAATTTTAAAGTTTATACCAGGAAACTATAAATCTAGGTTAATTTAGATTAGTTCAGGTTAGTTTCTATTTTCTAAATTAACCAAAATCAAGCTAAACCTGATCCAACCTACCCTAATCAAAAACAACTAAAAATTTTGAGGGGTTAAGAATATTTTTACTCAGAAACTATTTTGAACATTAAAAGAATTAATCTATGTTGTTGACAGAGAAGGATAAATGGTTTATATTATGAAAAAAATTTACATCTGGCAACGTTGCGCCTTTTTACGTGATTCGGCGGCCAGTTTTGATAATTTGACAGTTGATGACGTTTCCGAGATGTGTTTTTGATTTTTCGCTGAAAATACAAGTTTTTGGTTTGGTAAAATTTGTACAAAAATAATTGAAATATATTAAATACAATTAATTTTAACTAGTTTTATTGAAAATAAATACGTAAATTCGGTTTTTAACTTAAATAAAAGTGCTTTGTGAGGTGGCGCTTTTTTTTTTTAGTTTTCCGGGGAAGTGAGGAAAAATAGTGAAAAAATCAAGGCCAAAGTCGTGTTCTACGACCTCAAAATAGGGGGTGAGCATCGACATTTTTTCAAAAAACTATAATTTCCATGCTTTTCACGCTTTACGAATTGCAATTATTAATAAAAAAGTGAAAAATCAATATTTTTTAATTTTCCCAACGGGGATCTTTTCTAAAGTCTTCAAAGAATAGCTCCAAGAAGTAAAAAATTCCAGGTTTTTAGTTTACAAATTATCTGAGTTTTTATGTTAACTTTCAACTAGCACAAATTAACTAGTTAACAAAAGCATAATTAACTGAGCAATTGAGGTAAAATTTTTTCGAACGGATTATTGTTTATTCATGTGTCTAAATAATTTTCAATTTTTTTTCTTAATATTCATATTTAATCGGTTAAAATAATTTTTATTGTTAAAGTGTCTCATTTGGTGAACGCGCGGGGGAGCGTCACTACCCGTTTTAATCTGGTTTTCACTGCGAAATTTAAATTATTAATATTGTCGGTATAGTTCTGGGACATGGGATTTTTTTTAGAAAATTCCCTGCTCTATAAGGATCTTTTTTCAAATTTCAGATATCTCAAATAGTTCTTGAGATATTTTCAAAAAATCAAAGCAATTTTTTTACTAATTTGTTTATAATTTTTACAATTTTCTTGGCCCCTCTCCAAAATAAACTTTTTAGATGTCATTACGAATCGAATGACACCTCAACAATAATTTTCGGACTTGGAGGAGACGTTTTCGGGAAAATGGCACTTGTGAACTAGACTAATAATGGATTGTGTGCACTAGGTGAACGCCAGTAAGTAGACTTCCATTTCCCTTCGTAAATGGCGGAGCCTATGGTATAATTGATGAAAGACTATGTATTCATAGCGTTAAAAAACAATGAAAATATTACATTTTCCCATTGCGATTAATCCCAGTTTTTGGATCTTGACTTGAACTTAAAAAATATTTTTTATTTCACAAAGAAACACTTTTTTTAATTATTAACAATTTCATAACAATTTTTTGGCAATCCACCGTCGATATTCTTAATAAGCGGGGCACAATTTATATAAACTACTTTTGTAGAGTCACGTCTCTTTATCGGCTCCGAAAACCCACTGGGCTCCCGCACTATAAAAGAGGATGGAAACCTTTCTTATGGCACTGCATCGGCACCTGTAGACTGGTTTGAAATTCATTGGTTCTCGTCAGTACAGGGTAGGCAACCACACCTAATCATAGGAGAAGTGGGTCCTTTAAGCAGCTTATATCTGACAAAATATAAATTTCAATACAAGCAGCGCCATCTCTCAGCATTTCATGCATTCTTAATGTTTAATCTCGTAGAAAACTATATATAATATATCAGCAGTGAATCACGGATTTCTGAAAATAAAATAGATGACAGATTTTAATGGAACTGTCAAACGAAAAATGTCCGGAGTATGCTCGGTGCCATTTTGGGTAAAGTGACATTTTGGTACGTCAAATTAACCATCAAAAGTAAAAAAAAGAGTGTGATTGTTGTGAAGTTTTTGATTGTCAATAAAATCTTTTTTTTTCCCTGGATTAAATTTATTCTATATAACTCAACAATTAAGTAATATGCACCAAGCCGTCGGTCAAATATTTAGGTGTAAATATAGATCAAAAAATTATCTTAAATTGGCACTTAAGAACTGTTAAACAAAAATGTTTCCTAGTACCTTGGGAATCTAATATACAAAGAAAATGGCATATCAAGAAAAACAACTTATATATACAAAGCAATATACTGCTGACTTTATTAGAAATAGATGCCCCCTACATGCAGTAGTTGCAAGAAGCCAGCACTGATAAATCTTGAAACGGTAGAAACCGCAGCTCTATGTAATATGACTAAAACACATCGTCCTAGCAATCCACCAATCAATTATTGTATGAATTCACTAACCATCCAGCCTCTTAGTTCAAGACTTCATGTCCTGACAACTAAGTTTGAAAGAAAACCTGAAACTTGACTAGTGATAGAGGACCTGTGTACGACGAAGCACCGAAACCATAGGCCAGCCAGAAGACCTCCAATAATGTTACTGGCAGATCTGACATTCAACATTTAATATACGTTTTTAATATTTTGTAAAGATTTGTAGGGGCTTGAAGATCAAATGTACTATAAATAACGTTTTTATTCTGAAGAATCTCGTTCGTTGGCCTGTATGGTTCAAATTTATATATCCTAATAAATTATAATCATAATAATATTTATTTATTGAAAAACATCACCCTTGGAGTGTTATTGAACGTTAAATGCTTCCAAGACACCAAAGAGGAAGAGGATTGGGGGATATTGGTAAGCAGCTCTACCAACAAATAATAAACTTACGTTCATCCATGGCATCCACAGGTTAGCGGACTCTTCCACACTACATCGAGCAATATGCAACGCCGCTGCAGTTGAGGGAACAAGATATTACTTCTTACCACCAAACAGAACAAGAGAAGTTACAAACCTGACTACAGAAGCCACTTCATGGACGGCATCCAAATGAGGTCAATCAGGAAAATGTCGACAACTCAGCGTCGAACTACTGATTGATTTCAAGACAGATGTTTCCGGAAACGGAGGGCTTCTTGTTAGCTATCCAAGACCAGGTTATTACGACGAAAAACTATCGGAAGTTCATCATTAGAGATCCCTCAATAGAAAATGACCAATGCAGATCTGGCTGTCCAACATCGGAAACAATTCAGCACATAATTGGAGGATGCCAAGCGTTTGCTGCAACCGAGTATAAGGAAAGATACGACTCAGCCGCTAAGATACTCCACCAAGAGTTAGCAGAAAAGTTAAACCTATTACAGGTAGGAAAAGTGTCTTATTATATGTACAATCCAGAGCCAATTCTTGAGAACAACCAGTTCAAGTTATATTGGGACTGAACGGCTCTGACAGTAACTCATAATAGACCAGACATTATACTAATAGATAAAATTTCTAGGTGAACTACACTAATCGACATTGATGTACCTAACAACAACAACCTAAGGCCAAAATATAACGAGAAGATCGCCAAATACAGAGATCTGGAGGTCCAAATCCGAGGACAATGGGCAATGAACAGCGTCCAAACGATTCCCATAATACTGTCAACAACTGGAGTGATACCAAAGAACCTCCTGCAGAACATCAAGGGACCGGGCCTTAGTAAGCATCTGTATAAACCGCGAGAACCTTCCGAAAGTTCGTAGGAAATTCAGCAGACAACGTCACCTAGGACCCGATAACATGGAAAGGGTTCCCACAGAGCTTCATACTTTTGGTGTCTTTGTATGCCTGGTATGGGTGCATAATCCCTGGAGGAAGTGCGAAGCCGTTTGGCTTGTAAATCATTTTATTTAATTGTAGTGTAGTATAGTGTATAACACAGCGTAAGGAAGTAAAATATTGCATTTAACATTATTTGAATATAAAATTTAATGTTACTTATTTGAATAAAAGTATCTTACAAATTGTTATTTTTCAAATTTTTTATAAGTTATGTTGATGAAAAGAATTATGTTACATTTAAGTGTTTGAAGGTACTCGGCTGTTATGGACATATGGACACAAGTGTTTATGTTAAATCCATAATTAGAAATAGCCGCAGTAAAACAATTTTTAAACAGCACCCTCATACTATGGAGATATGAACAGAATTTAGTGTACTAATTTTGTATGTCTATAATCACAAATTTACTTGAAATAGTATGGCAGACACCCACACATAACAATCAATTAACACGACTTGGATATGTTAGGTGAGGTTATAACGTAATACTGCCATTTTATCTCTTTCTACCATTTGTTTCGTTCAACTACTTATGTCGATGAAATTTTGGAAAGGTATGCAAATTGCATCAAACCTTGTCAGTGGTAGGTAAACGATTACGTTTAGTTGGTATTATATTTCAGTGGCGACAGCGTATTCACTGTTGTTATGACTTCACTTTACCCAAAATGGCGCATAGCTTAATCCAGACATTTTCAGTTTATATGACGATCAGTACAGTTACTTTACATGTGCGTGCAGTGAATACAATATACTTGCAATCGGGTGAATAAATATAGAGAAACTTTTTTAGTACTGACAAACCAATGAGTTCAAAACTGGTTTGTAGGTGGTGGTGCAGTGCAAGAGGAGAAGTATCCACCCTCTCCTGATATTTTTTTGCGATTTGAGATTGTGCATTGTCTCTAAGCTTTTCTCAGATATAAATGTATTTATAGATCCAACTGCAAATATATTGTATTCACGGTTGGTATATGGTAAATAAGTTTTGTGTTAAAATATCAACGTAGGCTGATGTTTTCGGTAGCACCAAATATTTCCCAGAATGAAAATAAATTAAATGATATTAACGTAATTTTTCCTTAAAGGAAGTTTTAAGTGGAAGGATGAAATAAGTTTATGAGATTTATTTTACTTGTAATACATATTTTCCTGCTGAATTAATCATGCCAAGAGGTATTTTAATTTCAAAAGATCCAAAGCGAAGAATTGCGAAAGTATTTCTGCAAAGTAAAAAGCAAGCCGCAATTTCAAGGAAGTTTTTTTACCGACTTAAGCGTATCTAAAATGATTTCATGTTATAATAAAAGAAAGCATTTAGAGAAGTTACCGAAGTGAGAAATATTTGAGAAATCCACAACCTGGATCGACAAGCGCAATTAAAGAGTTTCCTTACATTATCCTTCAAATTACCAGCTTAAATTATTGCTGAAATTTAACAAATTATGGTCAGTCAACAGATAATCCAGAGAACAGAGTTGCCAGATTAGAGGGCTTTTCCGTAGATTTAGGGGCTTTCCAAGCTGTATAGAGGGATTTTTAGAGGGAAACATTTTTCTAAAGGGGGATTTTGGAAGAATTTTTAGCGAAAAAACAATAGAAAATATTTAATTTATTCATTTTTTAATACCAGATTTTTCATTTATCTTTATTATTAATAAATTTAAGAAATGAAAATGCTTTGGAAAAAATTGATTTGAAAAGTTTAAATAAGAATACTTCAAAGATTATTCAGTATAAATCGAAAGAAATATTGAAAATTATGGAAAAAATTCGTAAAGAGTGAAATGATAGGAAAATGACGTTTTTTTTTTTGAAAAAATTTTGATACTCACCCCCTATTTCGAGGTCGTAGAACACGATTCTGACCTCGGTTTTCCTTAATTTTTCCGCAATTTTGCGGAAAACACGGAAAATAACTTTTCACTTTAGGTTCAATTTTTTTCACTACATCGTTAAACTTTTGTTATAACAACGAATTCCACAGTGATAGAAACTTCTGCATTATACAAAAATTCAAAAATATGCACTTATTTTATCGAAAAAGTCCGAAAAATTATCACGACAAAAATCACAACAAAATCAAAAGAAAACGGCCGCCGTAAATAAATAATAGTTTGCATAGTTCGCTAAAGATGGCGTACTGTTGAAATCGGCGATGTTGCCAGATTGCAAAAACGATTTCTTTAAATATTCTTCTCTTTCTCTTTGAATTGGAAAGAAAAGGTTCCAAAAAGAATTTTTTCCTTTCCTTCGATTTTTGAAGTACTATTAATTACTCTTATGTCTATGCATTTGACGTGTGATTTTGACTCTAAATGTTAAAGGTTTTAAGGATTATAGTTGCTTTTGTCTGTTTCACTTCAAATACCAATACTCAGTACTTTGATGTGCGATTTTGGTTTTAAGGATTATAGTTGCTATTGTTTGTTTCCCTCCAAATACCAGTAGTTTTAAGTGGATAATATGAATTGATCATATGGCTTATGTCCGTTAGCAGAACGTGTCCCGCCTCCACGTGGTCTCTGCTGGACAATGACATTTTTTAATTAATAAATCTAGGTCAATTTAAGTTAGTTCAGGTTAGTTTAAGTCAGTTCAGGTTAGTTTAGGTTAGTTCAGGTTAGTTCAATTTAGGTTAGTTCAGGTTAATTTCAGTTTTTTAAAGTAACCAAGACTAATGTTAACCTGTACTTACCAGAACTAACCAAAAACTTTGGAAGGTTAAGATTCATTTTACCCCTTTTTATACGTTACAAACATTAAACTATGTTGTTAACTGTAATGGGTAAATTTTTAAGTTTATACCAGGAAAGTATAAATCTGGGTTAATTTAGATTAGTTCAGGTGAGTTTCTGTTTTCCAAATTAACCAAAATCAAGCTAAACCTGAACCAACGTATCTTAACCAAAACCAACCAAAAATTTTGAAGGGTTAAGATTATTTTTACTTAGAAACTGTTCTGAATATTAAAAAAAATTAAACTATGTTGTTGACTGAGAAGGACAAATCTTATAGTTTATATTATGAAGAAATTTTACATCTGGCAACGTTGCACCTTTTTACGTGATTCGGCAGCCAGTTTAGATAGTTTGACCGTTGATTACGTTTCCGAGACATGTTTTTGATTTTTCGCTGAAAATATAAGTTTTTATAAATTGGTTTGCTAAAATTTGTACAAAAATAATTGAAATTCCGGGAAAGTGAGGAAAAAAAGTGAAAAATCAAGGCCAAAATCGTATTCTACGATCTCGAAATAGGGGGTGAGTATCGAAATTTTTTCAAAAAAAAACATAATTTCCACGCTTTTCACGCTTTGCAAATTTTTACCAAAATTATTACCTGAGATACGGCTAGTTAAACATGAAAAATATTTAATTTTTATTTTTCATGTTTTTGCTTCTAACATCATTTTTCATATTTGTTACATCGTTTTATTTCTTTTGTCGTATATAAAATATTATTGATATTATTCACGTGTACTACATTAGGCATATTTGTCTTTTTTAGAAATTTGATATAATATGTTATATGAAGAAGAAATGAAATATTTCTGGCAGTTATTTATTATTATATTAGGGTAGTCTGCTGAATGATTTATACCGAATGACTATTCATTTAAATACTTTGAATTCGATTAGTTTAATAAATAAAATTTTTTTCAGTTATATTGTTTATGAGATGATATACAGATAAATTGGTACGTACTTTTAATGATACATATGCATTATTTTTATTTCGATTAAGTCCAGAGGGAAAATATACTGGATGGTGAAAACATAGAGGCTTTTGAGAATTCTGTTATAGTGCTCTGAGTGCTATCATGAATAGTTTTAAAACTGGATATTTAAATAGTTTTAAAAATTCAGCTAGACACCTCCAGTTTCCCCAACTGGCAACATTTCCAGAGAAGGTTGATAGACGCAATGCCGTTTTGTAAGAGTTCCGTATCCTCGAGGAGAAATAGAATCGCAAGGGCTTGTATTCGCACATTTAAACTGAAAAATGGCTGAATAGGAACAATCTATTTTGCGACAAAACGCATTATTTTTGATTCTAATGTAATACAGCTTGTAAGGGGGCCAATCAAGTCAAGGTTTAATCCCAAATGTGTTACACCCACAGTTAGATATGGAGGATTGTTTCTCATTCAACGGTGGTACCTTCAAATTTTATTTAATCACGCGTTGTTAAAGCATTGTTTCTGTGTAATCAAAGTTTTTTAACAAAATATTATTATATATATATATATATATATATATATATATATATATATATATATATATACAAGATGTAGTAGCCGCCCGTTCCAATTCCAAGATGCCCTAGGCAACTGAGAAGATAAACAGTCTTGAGGACCTCGTTCTCTATGTATAATCGAAGAGGAGGCAGGTTCACCAGAACTTCAAAAGTCCTGGTGGGAACAGTCCTTATCGCACTCAATATTCCCGCAGAAGCCATTCTTTGAACTTTGTCAAGGTGAAGAATGTGTTGGCGCTTTGTTGTACTATCCCACCATATAATAGCAGCGTACGTTATCATCGGGCGGATAACCATAATGTATATCCAAAATAGTATTTTAGGTGGTAGCTCCATGTGCACCCAAAGGCTTGTTTACAAGCCCAGAAAGCACATAGGGCTTTCGTGGTTCGGGCCTCGATATGAACATTCCAGCTCAGTCGTGAGTCCAGAATTACTCCCAGGTATTTAACTGTCCCCTTATATTGAAGAGTCTTTCCTACCAATGTAATTGTAGGAAGTCTCCGCATTTACCTCTGTTTTGTAAAGGGTAGCACCTCGGCCTTGTCCGGATATATTCCGAGCCCTTCCCTGTGGCACCATCCTTCCGCGATTCGGAAGACTCGCATCATTGGCCCCTCCAGGTCCTGAGTAGTGCGACAAGGGCACAAAATGACCAGGTCATCGGTATAGGTCTGTGCATACAAAGCGGCATCATTTAGTTCACTCAGCAGGCTGTCCGCCACAAGGCTCCACAGCAAAGGTAATAACATTCCTCCTTGTAGACAGCCCCTACTTGATAGTGCTTTAACACTTACATTGTTAAGTTCAGCATATATTCTTCTCTGAGTTAACATTGCTCTGATCCATGCGACTACTGTTGGTTCAGAGGCTCGTCGTTGTAGAGCAGATCGTCCACTCAACAGGGCGTTTTCGACTCGTGTAACGAGTTGGTGTAGCGCCGCACCTGTGGATTTTCCTGTCCGATAGGCAAATTGTAAAGGATGTAAGGGATATGACACCATTATTCCTTCCACCATCACTTCTCAGCGAGTAATGAGACGATTGCACTTGAAAATGCCAAATGAGATTTTGGCGAAACGTCGTGAAAACGACTTTTTGAACGAACGGATTGAAACCCGGAATAACCAAACCATTCATTTCGCTATCCGTGAAAACTTACGATATAACATTAATGTATATATATATATATATATATATATATATATATATATATATATATATATATATATATATATATGTTTATGCGGTTTTCACGGATTCCTCCGTGTGAGATGCAGTAGCAGTGAATATATCCACATTATGCCGTTGTAGTGCTGAAATCACATTCAGCAAACGTACAACTATATGCAACTCCGTGTATAAATGAAGTAAATTGCGATCAGTAAATGCAAACTTCGTTCCAATAATATCCTTTCCGTGTTAGAGGTTGCACAGTTTGAATAAATTGCGATAAAACACAATCCATCCCATTCCACCACCGTCGAGATGATGGCCCACCTGTACCACCATACCGAGAAGAAAGTCAAAACTTACCCTACCCGCCATAGTGATACGGCAGAGGTACATATTTCGTCTCTACTAGACTCATCAGGGTACCGACATGCACCTGTCTGTGCAAAGGACAGATTAGAAGGAAGCAACACTGAACGCGGCTTCGTCGACCTCCCGCCGGATGGCGTATGTATGTTTATGCGGCTTTCACGGATTCCTCCGTGTGAGATGCAGTAGCAGTGAATATATCCACATGCCGTTGCCGCATAAACATACATACATCCGGCATTTTACTTCATATATATATATATATATATATATATATATATATATATATATATATATATGAAGTAAAATGCGAACAGTAAATGCAAACTTCGTTCCATCATATCCTTTCCGTATTAAAGGTTGCACAATTTGGATAAATTACTACAGAACACAATTCATCCTATTCCACCACCATCGAGATAATAGCCTACCTGTACTACCATACAGAGAAGAAAGTCAAAAGCTTACCCTCTCCGCTACAGTGATACGGCAGAGGTACATGTTTCGTCAACGAGCGAAGACGCCATACAGTGAGCTTCGAAAATGGTGAATGAGATTTCACCGAAACGTCAGCTGCCTTACAGTGCTGAGAGGGACATACACGGATATATATATATATATATATATATATATATATATATATATATATATATATATATATATATATATATATATATATAATTTTAAATTGTGCTAAGAGTAAAGTGTCCCTATTTTTATAAAGAAATGTTGTTTATAGTTAATTTACATCCAGTTATAAAATTTTGCGCAATTTTGATAAAAATAATATGATTTAATCGTTTTTTTCTAGATTACCCTGTATGAAAAAGAACTATATAGTACGCATATCTTATTTTCAGTATACTATGTCAGGGAAAATCGTTAATATTTTATCAGATTAGTTAGTTTCAGAAATATTTAAGCCTCTGAAAATATTAACCTAAAAATATTAGGAATTTTTGCTGCACACTTTATTTCATTTTTTAGGGAATCGAAAGAATTTAATGTAACTGAAATTTTATGATATATTTACACTTAAGCCATCTTTCAAATGTTATACTTCTCTTTAGAACTACAATTTTTTTTTAATTCAGGCTTAATCGTTAACCTCATATAAAAAATTGAAAAATAAAAAATATTTTTTGTTCCACTTTTATTTGCCACCAAAATAAAGCTCAATATAATTAATTACAGAAATCGAAAATCCACTTATTTTTTTATGATACGTATAAATTTAACATTATATCGATATTTGAAACATAAATAATAATAATATGATGTATTTTTTTTATGATCAATATAGCTGAGATCAAAGTAGCCATGAAAACAAGTGAAAAAAAGGAATTAAATAGATGCCATCTATTTGATTGTATTGTCACAATGGAAGTTAAAAAAATGTTCTTACAGGAAAAAATTGAAACAATTTTAATTATGTAGAGAAAATTTTCACAGTTTTCGTGATCTAGCAGATATTTCTAACAATATACATAACAAAAATATTCATAATGCCACTATATTGGGAAATGTAAATAAATTTAGATAGAGTGGATCGTTGGAAAATAAATACAAAATTCCCCAACGAAAAATTGTAACTACCGAAGAAATAGTTTAAATTGCAGCTCTTTGAAAGCTTTTCATATCCGGTGGATTTCCCACAATTCCAATTTAGGCTTTGGTTGATACAATTTATGCTTTAAATTATGATAGTATCGTTTGCTAGCTGATCTGTAATAGTTCCCGAAAATATCATAAAATAGGTCTTGCTGAAATTCACACTAGTGTTAAGCCAACTATATACTCCACCCAGTCCCATCTTCGTTCAGCTAAATACCCCACTCTATTTTTTACCGAAAAAGAACATTGCCAAAAACATATCTTATAGTTTATTTTCCGTTGTGAGCTTTGTGTACTCTTGTAGTCGTTTTTTTTTTGTTATAAAGCCAGTGTTATAAATTTAGTAAAAAAAGCACGAGAAAAAAAAATAGAGAAAAATTTCTAATCATGTTATACTGATATGACTCCTTTTTTGGTTCCCTCGTTCTCTGGTTGAAGGCTTCGGCCGTATATTTTTATATATTTTTTATGGACTTATAAAACAAACAAAATTCCTTGTCAACAAATATGAAAAAGTGTGTCTCTGGAAACCTTGTTCGTTTTTTATGAAATTTTTGTTGTTTATTTTATGACATTGTAAATAAGTAAAAACTATATAGATCTCTCAATGACGTTATGAAAACTGAAATCTAATTTTTATAATTTTAGTTTATATTTCAGCTCATTGCACTAATATTACAATTGGTAATAAATTAGCTCAAGTCATGGTTCAATAACAGTTGTTGACGCTTGATAATATTCAATAATTACGCTATGTCAAATTTTAATTTGACCGCCAATATATATATATATATATATATATATATATATATATATATATATATATATATATATATATGTAATCGAAGGTTTTCGGGCATCCTGTGTATGTGCTGAGTCCCTCTCAGGACTGTAAGGCAGCTGACGTTTCGGTGAAATCTCATTCACCATTTTCAAAGCTCACTGTATGGCGTCTACGAGCGAACTGACGCCTGCGACTCCGATGTTGTCGGTACCGTGTGCGCGTCGGACGCGTTCGTTTTCCGAATGGTTCCGGACAATCAGGTGGCGAGACCTGCTGCGCGTCATCGACCCTGTTGCCAGTGTTTGTGGTTGCGTTGCCGAGTTGTAATCTCTTTCGTTACTAAGTGGTACTGGTTTATGTTTTGTAAGCAGATTTTTTCAAGTATTAGGCACACGTTGGCTATCATCTCTGCTATTTAAGTTGTTGGGTCTCTTTGCAATTTCAATAGCCTCCCTTATAACTCTTGTGGACAGGTTTTCACATCTCGATAGCATTTATGTTCCCGAGAAATTTATCTTATGTCCTGTGTTTAACCAGTGTTGGGCCAGAGCAGAAGTTGTTTTTTGCTTGACAGCCATAGGCGTCGGAAAGGGATTATTTTATCACTAAGTATTTATAGCATAGAATATTATTTCGGTTAAAAACTTAAAATAAAAAGTTTTTATATTATTTTCTTTCTTATGATTTCTTAATAATTCACATACATTAGAAAATATAGATAATTTTAACATATATAACACAAATCACAACAGTATATTAATTATTTTTAATTTTGGCATAGAAACTGTTTTAGGTACATTCAGACTAAAACGTAACCTTTTTCTCTCAAAAAATCCCAAGTTATAATTTAAATACTCACACAATACCCATTGTTAAAAATACAAGAAGTTAAACATATACAGGGTGATTCAAAAATCGATCACGAAACTTAAGAGGGTGATTCTACTTGACAAAATAAGGGTAGAGCTTCATATAATTTTTTTTCAAAATGTCATTCGTTTTCGAGTTACAAGCCGTCCAAGTTCAAGTTTTTATTTTTTGTTTTTTGAATTACTCGCTTACAGGAAAACCGATTTGACTAATATTTGAAAGATAGGCTAAGTCTTCTGCGCTTCATCATTTTAGTAACAATTCACATTGATTGTTTGCCGCTAGAGGGCACTTTACCTACATTGAAAATTGTTTTTTTTGTCATAATTTTTTAGTGTTGACAGCTACAGTAGTTTTTGGCATAATTTCTGAAAGACTGATGCCAGGCCTTTAAAAAAGGTGCTCTTTATTTACATCGCTAAACCCAACGGTTTAGACGTAAATCACCCTTAAAAATTAAGTGGTAAATTTACTTTTCTCATTTCATTACCACCAGCTACCAGGTAAATAGCTATCAAAGTATACTAGAGCTGTCAGTTTAACATCAAATAAATTCGCTTTTTAAACTATTTAATTTATAATCTTAAAATAACTAATAATGGCTAATCACCAATATACAAATATCGAATATTGTGATATCCATTTTTGTTATGGAAAAGCAAATGGTAATGCAGAGTTGGCAAGAAGATATTATATGGAGAGTTATCCGGAAAGAAATATCCCTCATGCTCAAACATTTTCCAGTGTGCACAGGAGGCTTGCGGAATGTGGTTCCTTTAAAAGTTATAATGGAAATAGGGGAAGACCTAGAACTGCTAGAAACGTGCAACAAGAAGAAAGAGTGCTTGAAATTATTGAAGATAATCCAGGTATTAGTACTAGAAAAATTGGGAATGAAGTGCGGCTCTGTCAGGCTAGTTCATGGAGGATACTAAGAGAAGAACAACTCTACCCGTTTCATTCAAAAAAGGTGCAGGCTCTTTATGACGATGATCGGCCGAGACGGTGGGAAATGTGCAATCAGATCCTAGCTAAGTATGAACACGATAATCGATTAATTGGCGTCATATTATTCACTGACGAAGCTGGTTTCACTCGTGATGGCATAACAAATCTACACAACATCCACACATATGCTTACGAGAACCCAAACAATGTGGTAGAAACGAAACATCAGCGTAGATTTTCACTAAATGTGTGGGCAGGGATAATAGGAGATTACCTTATTGGTCCTCATTTCTTTGATGGCCCATTAACTGGTGACGTATACTTAGATTTTATCCAAAATCGTCTCCCATTGTATCTGGAAGATGTGCCATTGGAAGTAAGGGCCAACATGTGGATCCTCCAAGACGGAGCTCCGCCCCACTTTAGTATACGTGTCCGACAGTATTTGAATGCAACGTATCCTGAGCGATGGATAGGACGAAGTGGACCATTGGCATGGGCAGCGAGGTCACCAGACCTTAATCCTATGGATTTTTTCTTTTGGGGTCATTTGAAACAATTGGTGTACGATATTCCAGTAATCAACGTCGAGGATCTTCGCTTCAGGATAATCGAAAAGTGCCAAATTATTAAAGAAACACCAGAAATTTTTCATCGAGTTAGGCGACATTTTTTGAAGAGTGTTAGGAAATGTATGGAAGAAAATGGGGGACATTTTGAGAATCTTTTTTAGTTTGTTTAGTACTGTTTCATTAATTTTTATCAATTAAATGTATATCGCAATAATCCATAATATGAATATTTACTGATTAGCCATTATTAGTTATTTTAAGATTATAAATTAAATAGTTTAAAAAGCGAATTTATTTGATGTTAAACTGACAGCTCTAGTATACTTTGATAGCTATTTACCTGGTAGCTGGTGGTAATGAAATGAGAAAAGTAAATTTACCACTTAATTTTTAAGGGTGATTTACGTCTAAACCGTTGGGTTTAGCGATGTAAATAAAGAGCACCTTTTTTAAAGGCCTGGCATCAGTCTTTCAGAAATTATGCCAGAAACTACTGTAGCTGTCAACACTAAAAAATTATGACAAAAAAACCATTTTCAATGTAGGTAAAGTGCCCTCTAGCGGCAAACAATCAATGTGAATTGTTACTAAAATGATGAAGCGCAGAAGACTTAGCCTATCTTTCAAATATTAGTCAAATCGGTTTTCCTGTAAGCGAGTAATTCAAAAAACAAAAAATAAAAACTTGAACTTGGACGGCTTGTAACTCGAAAACGAATGACATTTTGAAAAAAAATTATATGAAGCTCTACCCTTATTTTGTCAAGTAGAATCACCCCCTTAAGTTTCGTGATCGATTTTTGAATCACCCTGTATAAAAAAATAAATTCGTCTATAAAATATTATTATTAATTAAAAATATTTTTAGGATATTTGACGTTTCAGTTTATTTATTTCTTAAACCATCTGCAGCATTACAATTAAAAACTAAATAGGGATTCAAATGTAATTAATTTTTATATGTTACAGAAAATTTAAATAATAAATTGTGTTCACGCTGGTAAAAATTACGGATCTAATTTGTAATTAAAGTCAATGAAGCTATCTTCGCTCAAATTAATTATAATTGGTTCCTCTATCTCACCGATCATGAGATCGAGTTTCCAAACTTTCTTTTATTCTTTTATTATCTGGATTCTTCTCAATTTTCTGCACTAACTTTTTTCAAAAAAATCTTTCAAAAGTTCAGTTAAATTACTAATTTTGTAAGTTGTGTTATTTTTACAACTTTTTCCTTCTTCAACGGACATTTTCCGGACGATCTTTAAGAGCAGATTTTCTGTCTGGTATTTCCCAGCAAAAATCAAGTTCTCTGAGCAATTTCTAGAGCTCAGTTCTTTTAGTTTCAGGTAAATCCCGATCTTCATTGATTTTATTTAGAATTTTGTTGTCGGTTGGGATCTGCTTCTCATAATAAAATGAATGTACAACTCCTTTGATTACAGTTTGTGTGATCGAATGTAGCTTGGGAGTACTAAGAATTCCAGTCGTGTTTTTCTCCTTTAGTATTCGGTACATAGTAGATTTTCCAACTCCTGTCATGTTGGAATACATCTCAATAGAGCTTTTAACATTATTATCGAGATATTGATATCTTAAGGCATCATAAACATTCATCGTAATAAGTTGTTTGTTAAGGAAAAAGATGCCCTAGTTTAACGATTTTGGAATAAATATAGATGTGGAAGCCATATCTTTTGGGTATTTCATTAATCTCAAATAATATATAAAAACAAGCACAAGCAAGATAAATCACTAAGGACACACTGTAAGGTGTACTTTGCGCACTTGCGCACAAATTTATAAAAGCTAATAATATTTAAATATAATTAGGCAGTCTTCAGTTACCTGCGCACTGGAGCAGGTACGTTGGAGGTTTCGGTAACAGTTTTATTACTCTCTCTAGTTCTTGAATAGAGTATAGGAATGTGCATGCTTGCGATTGCCCCTCCCCTTCCCAAGAGCTTTGATTTCAGGAAAATAGAACCGATTCTGCATTTTATATTAGGAATATGTATGCTGCCGAGATTCCCCACCTCCCCCCCGTTGACAACCTTGTTTTTTTGGCGATAGCCCCCCCACCAAGTGCTTTGAATTCAAGAAAATTGACCCGATTCTGCCTCTTATACTAGGAATGTGTATGCAGCTCGCATCCTCCCCCCGGTCTGCAACTTATTTTTTCTTGTGATCGCCCCCCCCACTCTTCAAGAGTTTGAAATTCAGAAAAATAGACCTGACCCACCCTGCCTTTTACATTAGAAATGGGAATGTTGCTGGTGTCTCCTCCCTCCATCGACAACCTGCTTTCGCTTTCGTACTTTTGTGATATCGCTGCCCCCCTCAAAGAGAGAGGCTGGATCCGCCCCTGCACTAGAGTTAAGAATAACACTAATTAAAGAAAAAAATCTTTGTTTCGTTAACAGTTAAAATGTGAAGGAGGGAAAATATTTTGCCACATAACGGAGTAGGTCCTAGCAGCATTGTCAATCTTGTGTTTAATCTACCCCTGTTGTTTATGATAATACGCAGTTTTTAGCCAAATTCCTGTAAATATTATCTTTATAAATTATATAAACGCAAATCAAGATTTTATTTTTAAAAGATTTTACCAGCATTTTTTAAAGTGACAAGTATTATTACCCAACATCTGTTTTAGCTGAAGTAAAAAATAAAGGGTCTGGTTCGTAGGTTGTCTGCTATTATGATTTTCTGCTTAGTTGCTTGGCAAATTTTTTTAAGGGAATAAAATATATAAAGTTACATTACATTTTAAATAGAAAAACTTTCTATTTAAAATGTAATGAAATGAATTAATGTATGTTTTATATCCAAAAGTAAACAAACTGTATGACAGCAGGATGTGTGTTTGTGAATGTAAAAAACAAGAAACGTTTTACCTAATATCAAGCGGTTTAACTACGAGAAATAGATTTACGACAATCTAAGCATGACTAAACCATGAGTCGAAATATCGGCAAAAGCAAAACGAGTTTTTTTAGAGAGAAAAGGAGAGATTTCAGGAGAACTGCTCTTTTGCACATTGAAAATACTTTCAAATAAACCGAAACGTCACCAAGGGAAAAAATGATTTTTTTTTCCAATTCATGATCCAAATCTCAATAAAAAATAATTATGGTCGATCACCAACTTCTTTTAAGAATTATTGTTTTGATTTTTAAGCCAAACGGCTTCGCACTCCCTCCAGGGCATATTGACTCATACCAGGTATACAAAGACACCAAAAGTATGAAGCTCTGTGGGGACGCTTTTCATGTTATCGGGTCCTAGGTGGCGTGGTCTTCTGTACTTCCTAGAAACTTTCGGACGGCCCGCGCGGTTGCTAGGTGTACTGCTTTCTGAATTGGTTTATACAGATGCTCACTTACGCTCAGTCCCTTAATGTTCTGCAGAAAGTTCTTTGGTATCACTCTAGATATTGATAGTATTATGGAAATCATGTGGACGCTGTTCATTGCCCACTGTCTGCAGATTTGCACCTCCAGATCTCTATATTTGGCGATCTTCTCATTGTATTTTGACCTAAGGTTGTTGTTAGGTATAGTAATGTTAATTAATGTATTTCGCCTGGAAATTTTATCTGTTAACATATTATCTGGCTTATTATGAGCAAGTGTCTGTTCTGTTAGAACCGTTTGGTTCCAATATAGCTTGACCTCGTTGTTCTCAAGAATAGGCTCCAGGTTATATTTGTAGTAAAGCACTTTTCCTACCTACAATAAATTATCTGGTAACTCTTGGTGGAGTATCTTTTTGTCCGAGTCATGTCTTTCCTTATACTTCGTTGCAGCAAATGCTTGGCATCCGCCAGTTACGTGCTGGACTGACTCTGATGTTTAACAGCCATATCTACATTGGTCGTTCTCTATTGAGGGATATTTGATAATGAACTTCCGATAGTTTTTCGTCGGAATATCCTGGTCTTGGATAGTTAACAGAAAGTCCTCCGTTTCCGAAAACATCTGTCCTCAACCAGTAGTTCGATGCTAAGTTGTCGACTTTGTCCTGATTGACCTCGTTTAGGTGCCGTCCATGAAGTAGCTTTCATAGCTAGGCTTCTAGTTTCTCTTGGTCCGTTTGGTGGTGAGAAGCAATATCCTGTTCCATCAGCTGTAGCGGCGTTGAATCGTCTGCCTCGCATATTGTTCGATGTAGAGTGGAAGAGCCCGCTAACCTGTGGAAATAATAACGTAAGTTTATTATTTGTTGGTCAACCTGCTTACCAATATCCACTAATGGTCTTCTTCCCTGATGTCTTGGAAGAATCTTTCTCGCTAGTTGTACAATGTTGTTCAATGAGGTCTACGATAGCTTTATTCACTTGAAGCGACACAGAGCTTATAAATAAATCGAATTTAGCTTTATACGTCAAATTGTTAATATATATTAGACAGGCATACAATACTTTCAAATTTCATAACAAATACAATGGTTTTTGAAAACTGGCAAAAGTTAGTTAGAAGTCGTGATATCGAATATGTGGACAATACCCTCCTTTGAATAGAGAAAGCGCGATCGTCTAACAATAAATTGTAGTTTTATACAAATTTTGCAATATCTAGGAGATCAATTAGCTTTAAAAAAAAACAAGAGAGCTTCTTTCCTACGTATAAAGCAGATTTTGAGACTTAAAGTCTACTTAAAAGGCTATGAACAAGTTTCAATTTTCTTAGAAAAAATTGTTGATTGGTTATTTTAGTACGCTAATATAGTAATTCACGTAACTTTGAGTTATATTAGTTAATAGTGAAGAAACTTTCAAGATGAGAATAATGGTTAATATAAAATTAAGTTTTATTATCGAGTTAAGAGAGTTATCATACGCCCACCTTAATGCGGGTCGCATGAATGCCATAATTTTGTAGTTATTGCAATATTTAGGATTCTAATTAACTTTTTTCAATTTTAGAAAAAGTGGCGTCTTTGTCATTATTAATGAATGAATGAATGAAAAAGGGGTGGTGATACTAGATTATCGATGCCTAGGCCTCTATTGCTGTCTCGTTAGTTGAACTTGCCTAACTGCTTCCGGTAACGAAATCGTATCTCCGAAATATCTCAGTTCGTTGAGTGCTGGTGACTCTCTGAGGACATGATCAACAGTTTCATCCTCCTCCAAATACCATCTGCATGTCGGGTCGTCTTCGACACCGATTCTATGAAGATGGCTCCTGCGGTGACAATGTTCGGTCAACAATCCAATCACAATTCGAGGCTCCCTAGTACGCCGTGCGCTAGGCCTAGTTATATGTTCCTTAGCACACTTCATTCCAGGAGTTCCCCTCTACGATTCAATAAGTTTGCTTTCCAGCAATGATTTTAATTCCCGTTTGCCATTTGCAATTGGGACAGGTAGTATTGGTTAGGGTCCATACGGTTCAGTTGCCGAACACAACTTTGTCAGACGGCCTGCTTCCTCATTCCCGCGTATGCCCGAGTGTCCCGGGACCCATACGAGTCTGATTGTGCAGCCTTTCCTTATCATACCATTTAGTACATTCTCGCACTCAAACACCAGTCGCGAAGTCACGACACTTGACTTCAGTGCCAATATCGCAGCCTTACTGTCTGAGCATATATTTATTACTCTATTCCTGTCTATGCCCCTCTCACAGAGATGAGCACACTGCAGAATAGCATAAATTTCCGCTGTAAATAGTGTCGTACATTGTCCGAAAGGGTAGTACTCTCTGATTCCTGTGCTCCTGCCGAATACTCCGGCTCCAGCTCTTTCATCTTATCGAGATCCACCAGTATACCACCAGGATCCATTTTTCGGAAGATTTTGTTCTCCCTCCCAATCCTCTCTACTTGTCAGAAATATCTCCAAGGAGAGGTTGAGTTTTAAAAGCGGCATCATATAATCTCTCCGCATGGGGAGTGATGGACACCTCTACACCGCGCTTTCCCAAAAATCTGAGTAGCCGCCCTTTTTTGTCATTAAATTTGAAATAAATTTGCTAGGATTTGAGATTCATCATTGTTAATAATTTAATGGCATTATAAATATTTAAATTGTTAACACCAAATTCCCTGACCAGTTTTAGGGAATACACCCTCAATATTCGTAATCAGCATGACAAAATTTATAAAAAAAGCTTTGATGTATTCAAACATTTTAATACGCCACGAAAAGCTGATCGGCGCCCGGATTACTTCATTTATTTTACCATTTCATAATTTTTTTTATCAAAATATATTATTTTTGTTACTTTTATACCTATAAAGTACCTTTGTTTTAAATTGCATCAGATTTTATTTAATTTCATAAAAAAAAATATGTTACTATATTTTCAATATTCGTTCAATTTACATCAGATATTAAATTTAAATTTAAATATTCCGATATAATTTTATTCGTATTAAATTAAATATGGATACACAAAGAGTTTTTTTTTCATTCATAGAAATATTACTTTTCAAATATACAGTTGCAAATTATTTTGAATAGTAAATATCATGTACAGGGTGAGTCAACGATTGGATGAAGTAAGTTTGTGCCTTTTCGGTGAAATTAACAAAGAAACTATATTTATTGTTTGATACAGTTTATTTTTACGCAGATTTTAAAAATATTTAGGACTCTACAGGGTGAGCCAAAAAACTAGGACAGCATAAAGTTGTATTTTTTTTAAATAGAACACCCTATATACGAATCGTATTTTCGATTTAGCTTATAATTTTAAATCTTTTTTATTATGGGTTTACTATAACAAAACTTTATAGTTTCTGAGATAATTAAGTTTAAAGAAAAAAAGCCACATTTTCAAGCATCAATTCAATCCTAAATCACGTTTTCAATTTTGTGACAAATATATTCAAATTTGGAATTTAGCAAGGCCAGGGACAAGTTAACATAATTTTTACCTAATATTTGCAATAAAAGCTACAGGGTGTTGAACACATCGGCTCAAATTTGAACAAGTTTAAATGAATAAATATCTTTTTTTTTAAATGGTACACCCTGTATATTTTCATGTTATTTAATAGAGTAATAAAAACCCTAAAAGTTTTGTTCAATATATCCTATACCAATTTATAATAGTTTTTGAGATATTTCAGTTTTTCTTATTTTCCATACTTTTTTACAGAAATAGTCTTCATTATCATAGTAGCCATGTAAAATAATAAAAAGAAACTACAGAAACAAACAGAATGTGGTTAAATATGACGAAATACATTATTCGTTATATTACAACGGCAATAGTTTAGTTAAACATAATGTGAAAAAATTAACACAACAATAACGACAAGGCAAATACATATTTACTTTTATACTAAATTGAAACAAAAAAATTACCTATTAAATACTGAGATTAATTATTTCTTTCTAATAAGTGTTCGAATAAATGACCTTCTTGTGCAATGCACAAATTTAGTCTTTTTTGCAGATTTTCTCGGACCCTGGACAAAATTAGTGGCGTTATTGTTCTACAGTTATCCCTAATCCTGTTTCGCATATCTTCCACTGTTGTTGGTGGATTAACATACACCTTATTTTTAATATAACCCCATAGGAAGAAATCTAATGGGGTGATGTCGCAAGACCTTGGTGGCTACTCAATGAAACCGCCACGTCCAATCCATTTTTGCGGATATCGTTGGTCCAAAAATGCACGAACTTCATGATGGTAATGCGGAGGCGCACTATCGTGCTGGAACCACATACTGTCGAGCTCCTCCCTATCGAGACCTTGAAGCAGTTGGGATAGTTCTTCTTGTAGAAAGTTCAGGTAACTATAGCCATTTAGTGATTCATTAAAAAAGTGGGGTCCAATAATTCGATTATGATGAATACCACACCAAACATTTAATGACCAGTGGTTTTGATGTTGCACCTCTCTAATCCAAAATGGGTTTTCTGTGGCATAATAATGCATGTTGCGTCTATTTACGGCACCGTTACTTCTAAAAGTAGCTTCATCACTAAACATTACCTTGCATAATAAATTTGGATTTAATTGAATCTCCGCATTTATTGTACGACAAAAGTTTACACGACTTTCAAAATCCTGTCCATGCAATTCTTGGTGTAATTCCATGTGATATGGATGATACCTATATTTCTTGGTAGTACGATTAGCGGTGGATTGTGATGTTTCACATAATGCTGCTAACTGACGGCTACCAATATAAGGATTTTCCTGAACATTTAACAATACTTGTAGTTCTTTTTCTTCATTAGTTACTGGTTTGTTGACCACTTTACGTTTTGGATAATCAACAGTACCAGAAGAATCAAATCTTTGCATTAAGTTTTGAAAAGTATGGGAATTAGGCTGGCGTCGATCAGGATACTTCATTTTGGAAATTCTTTGAGCAAGAAGGCAATTTTTTTGAGCCTCTCCTATTGTATAAATCATATGTATTAACTCATTCTTTGGAAAATTCACTTTACAATATAAGATGAATGCAAAAAAAACCAAACTACACTACATAAAAACCAAAAGAAGCGATTGCGGTTATAAATTTGACACACAGAAAAATGTTCTTTTACATTGTTTTTACCATGGCTACTATGATAATGAAGACTATTTCTGTAAAAAAAGTATGGAAAATAAGAAAAACTGAAATATCTCAAAAACTATTATAAATAGGTATAGGATATATTGAACAAAACTTTTAGGGTTTTTATTACTCTATTAAATAACAAGAAAATATACAGGGTGTACCATTTAAAAAAAGATATTTATTCATTTAAACTTGTTCAAATTTGAGCCGATGTGTTCAACACCCTGTAGCTTTTATTGCAAATATTGGTTAAAAATTATGTTAACTTGTCCCTGGCCTTGCTATATTCCAAATTTGAATATATTTGTCACAAAATTGAAAACGTTATTTAGGATTGAATTGATGCTTGAAAATGTGACTTTTTTTCTTTAAACTTAATTATCTCAGAAACCATAAAGTTTTGTTATAGTAAACCTTTAATAAAAAAGATTTAGAATTATAAGCTAAATCGAAAATATGATTCGTATATAGGGTGTTCTATTTAAAAAAAATACAACTTTATGCTGTCCTAGTTTTTTGGCTCACCCTGTAGAGTCCTAAATATTTTTAAAATCTGCGTAAAAATAAACTGTATCAAACAATAAATATAGTTTTTTTGTAAATTTCACCGAAAAGGCACAAACTTACTTCATCCAATCGTTGACTCACCCGGTACAAAGGCAGAATGATTTGAATATAAATTTTTTCCTATAAATAACCTAAATAGCATAGAATATAAGAAAAATATTCTCAGTGCATCTATAGGCAGTATTGGGCAATAATCAATTAAATTATCCATCAATTAATTAACTGATTGAAAAAATAATTGTGATTAATTTAATCTATTTAAAATTAATTGCAATTAAAATGTTATTTGTACGTTGCAATTAATTTAGTTGAGTTAATGTATAATAATTGCAACTTTCAACTAAATTAATCACAGGTAACTTTTTTAATTGTTACAAAACAATTAAAACTAACGATTAACCCGCTTTGATATAGATAAAATAGATACTGTCTGTAATTATTTAATTTTTTTATTAAATTATTATGCGAAATTTATCACTTAATAATTGTGAAACGCCATGTTGTAAACGATACTAGTTCTATAGCGGTGCATACTTGAGAAGGCTTAAGAGATCCAAAAAAATGAAACACCAACCGGGACTTGAACTAAGCTGGCTACTGGGAGTTTTCCTGATTCTGATCACTGTAAGCAGTACTGCCAGTACAGCGGTTTTGTGCATGCCCTCTTGGCCACATTTTCAACAACGAATTCCTTTTCTACCGTGGAAGTTTGTGTTTTTGTTATCTGTTTAAAAATTCCTACATCTCCCTCATTAACTTCATAAAGAATTCCTCATTGGTATTGCGGTCACACTAACTCTTCTTGTGACTCTTCCTTGGTTCTTTGAGGTCTGTTTAGTTATTTCAAACTGAAGGGCATATGCAAGAGCCTGCAGTCCGACCATTCTTAGTATCTGACTTGTTTCCGGGTCGCGTAAACCTTCAATAAAACTATTCATTGTTAATTCTTGTTTTATTTCTTCTGGGTATGTTGGGTAGGTCAAATTTATTAGTCTCATTATATCCGCCTCATATTCTTGAAGACTTTCGTTGGGCCTTATAAACTTCTTGGAGGTGGGCTTCCCTATAATGCATCTCCAAAAAAAGTAACAATAAACTCGTAATCATTCCGTTTTTCTTCAGGAATGTTACGTAGAACCTCCATAGCTTCACCTCGTAGTGCTAGAACAAGAGCACGTGCCTTCTCCGGTGAACTCCAGTTATTGCCGATGGCGGCGGCTTCGAATTGACGGATACAGGTAAGCCAGGGTACTTTGCCGTCGAAGGTAGGTGTCTTCATCACACTAGTTGAAGGAACACCATCTACCTTTATTATACCTCTACTAGCTACTTTCTCCATTTGCAAATGTAATTATTGCACCTGTTTCTGGATTCCCGCCACCTCATGTTGTACTTCACCATGTACGTCTTCTCTAATTTTGCTAATCTTCTGTTGCATTTCTTGTTCTATGCGCTTCATATCGTCTTGATTTTTTTAAGTTCTTGTCTCATATTGTCAGACTTGTTTTTAGTTCTTGTTTTATACTTTCTTGACTTGTCCGTATATTTTCTTGGCTTGTTTTTAATGTCATTAATTCTTGTTTTATATCATCTTGATCTGTCTTTATATTTTCTTGGTTTGTTTTTAGTGTCATCAATTCTTGTTCCATATTGTCTTGATTTCTCATCATATCTTCTTTCAATTCTTGTTTCATCTTTCCTTGACTTGTTTTCATGTCTTGTATAATCATCAATATCTGGTTTAAACTAGTTTGAAGTTGTTCTTCTATTTTTGCTTTCTGTTTTCTAGTTTCCACTGGCATTCCACTACAATTCACTTTTTTTTTTTCTAATTTTCTAACCTGAACTAACCTCTTCTGGATTTGATTCTACTTCCGACATCCATTTGTTCCGGATGGCCGACGACACTGTATTACTGAACACATTCTGTTATTTCAAAATATCTTTATTGTCACAGCTTTGATAACTTGTCAAAATAATTGAAGTTGCGTCTAGAAGCTCTGGAACTATAGTGTCCATGAAAACCGATCTAGACCTTTTATATACCCTTTAGGGCGATACCGAAAGATTCCCTAATTTTCTAGAAGGACTTCCATACTACATGGTGTAATAAAAATAGGAAAAATGAATAATCCGGCGATTTCTAGACGTTCTATCATAGGCGTTCTATGTTAAAAATAAAGAAATAGAATTCTTTGAAAAGTTCCAGACCTTCTTTCATAGACGTCTCCTGAGAAAATTATCAAAGGTAAAATTAATTTAATTATAAACTAGTAGAAAATACACCTAAAACCCTACAAACTACAAACACAAACTAATACTATGAAATGTAAAACGCTTTAAAGTTCGATACAATATTAAACTTGAATTGATGAGTAAGTGACTGTCAAAAAATACTTAAATATTATTGAGAAACTATCACAATTAAACTTATCATTTAACATACCAAAAGTTTTTACTTAATATAATTTAAAAAATAGCAGCTTTTATTTCTACATACCTTGATCTTGCGTACATTTATCTATAGATACTCATAACTGACACTTTGTTTTGACACCACTTCGCTTTGGATACAATAATAAGTTTTAATTGTTTGTTTTTGTGCAAATGCACCAAAAAGCTTGGGAATTGATTAATTGTTAATTTCTAGAAACTCACGATTAACAATTTGTTGATTGTTAGTCACGGGTTTTCACAATTACGTGTGATTAACAATTACTTAAATGTTAGTTTTTAATTGTAAGGACAATTAAATTTTGCTTAACACTGTCTCTATGTTTAGAAACCAAAATAAATTGCAACTTCAATAAAACTTTTGAATTTTATTCGAGTAAAAAACTGGACCGCCTCTTCTACTGTTTTTTAAAACCTCATTAATTAGTATTTATAACCAAGTTCCAAATTAATTTCTAATGCGAAGAGCGAAAAATGATGAATGATGAAATAAATCCCACCCCTTTGGGAAATTGTCGGTCTTATTTTAAACTTAAGTCGAATATCGAAACTTGCCAAGCTTAATAAAGTAATACGTATTAAATTTATTTGAAGCCAGAATCGTTTAGCTATTTTAAGAAACAGCAACAAATTTAGAGTTTTATAATCCTTCTCTGCTGGAAAGGGTAATTTATTACGTAATTTGGTGCGTTGTATCCAAAACCCTATTCCAAAATTGGCTATAACGTCAGAATTAACCTAGAAGTGATAAAATAGCAAGTTTTGGATACATACACAACCTAGAGGCAATAGGAAATGCTGGTGTATAGATTTCAATTCCACACAAAAGATATATGGCAATCAATCATAAAACCTAAAAGAAACCTGATACACAAAATGTGTACACTCAAATACTAAAAGTATGAATTTGACCATTTATGATCAAATTTAATGTCGGGTGAATAAAATTAAAAAATGGCGGATACAATATGGTGGTAGTCAGATACAAGATTTAGGCTATATGGTTAATCAGTCAATTCCTATACAAAAAAAATAGACCAAAATACGAAAACGGAAGCCAGAAAAGTCAGAAAAATTTTGTGAACGAACTTTACATAAATAATGTACACCGAATGAACCTAACACATACGAATTGAATTTAGCATCATGCTAAGATGCTTCTGAGCATAGCGTGACACGTGAATTAGCATCCGAAAGTGAGCGAAGCAGAGGTAGTTGGGAGTTACAAGAAGCGGAGGAGACTAGAGCCGCGTGCTGCTCACGTCAAACGCTTCGACAATATTTCACAACTTGAAATGCATGGCATAAAAGATAAAAAAAAAACAAATAAATAATTATATTTATTTATTTATATTTCAAATTTTATATTGAATAAAAATAATAATATACGATTACTTATGAGGGATTTCATATATACTTTAAACCACAGTTAATTACATATCTATTCTCTTTTCAAACAGAAAAAAGGAAATAATAGTTACAAACAATTTATTTCCTACAAATACCACTCTGGTCCTCTCTCCATACGCATTTCGATCACCTTATGGTCTCGTCAGTGGAGCTGTATCGAACCGAGAGCAACATTCACAGGAAATAACCGATATATAAAATATAAATTCCAAGGTATGTCGGTAAGATATTGCTACTTACCGATCTCGATGTCAGTCCGAAAAATATCACCAATCGAACGATATCTATGAATCACCGGAGTAGTGAGAAATTTTTTTAAAAAATCAAAATTTCGGCAAGGAATAAAGACATATATCTGCCGTATTTAAATATTTGTTTAAATATGTATTTTCGTTTCAGGCAGAGAAAAGAAAAGAATATATAGAAACAGTTTGTTTCCTGCAAATACCACATACACAGTGGTATGGCGCAGATTTAAAAAATATGTGTTTAATTGAAAGTTATTCATGTTAAAATAGGGAAAAAATGCCATTTTTCAAACGTTTAACGATCACAATTAACACATTTTGCTTTGAGTCGACCAGGGAATACGAAAATATTTCTTCTGCTTATTGTGATATTTTCTAAATAAGCTTCCTCAAATGTGCAGCGGATTAAAAATGTAGGGAACGTATCCAAGTTAATTCTCCTGAACTTTTATTACATGCCCGCCAAAAAAACCATCCCTGGTATATTTTATAATATTGCCATTGGCTTACTAATTAAGGTAATTGTATATATTTTTCTTTTAGAAGTATAGTCAAATCTATCTAAAATTTCATGTTGTTTAAATTAATTGAATTTGAGATATTATTAATTGGAGAACTTGCAGCAAATAATTCCAGATAAACGGTTTACTTTATCAGGATTTTAATTAACGTTAATTCATTAGTGTAAATCAGCTTTCAATACGATTCAAAATTAAATCTATTATTAGTGATAAATACGTTGGATCCTTGAAAAGTTTTGTTGCCGACAATGAAAAAAAAGATACGATTTTTTATATTCTTTGTTGAATTGTATCATCCATCCCGCAATATATTAATTCTATCCGAAAAAATGATTCCTCTTTATCTTCAAAATATACTTCGCTATACTCTATCAACTAACTATCTCCTAAAGAATTTCTGAATAAAAATAACCCAGATGGAACCAAATCTGAACCATATTGCGGGTGATCCAGCTTAAACAATTTGTTGAACTTCGACTGCCAAGCTTCTTAGCTAAAGATTGTGTGTGGATATTTTTTAAAGATAGGTGGTCCCTATGGACTATTTGCATGAATCAGTTTATTTCTATATATCGCAGTGATGTATATCAGTCTCATTGCCAGTTATTATTTTAAATAAAAACCAGAGTCTGCATGTAAATAGTCCAAATTTGCTGCCCAAGAAGGTCTGGTTCGGAAGTTCACAATCTTGAAAACCTTTTGTTGAAATTTCGTTCATATCTGCAATATCACTAAAATAATTAGTTGTGATATAGTTAAAGCCTTAGCAATAGCAGACAGTTTCAAACCACGATCTTCGAGAACCGTTGTCTTTTTGATCATCTTCAATGGATTGATGACCCAATCGAAGCTGTTGTGGCCAATATTTTCCTTTAAAATATAAAAAAGCCTCCTCCTATATCGTCGATGTAATTATCAAACTTTAGGACAAATAAATACCTCTATTTAAACTACGGCTATACCTGCTTATATATCGGGAAAATGCAACACTGACAATTTAGAAGAGACATGTTACAGATAGAGTAGTCTCTAAAGAACTACTTGAAAAGACGCTAATGCCGCGAGTAACCATGGTATATCCGCAAAGGGGAATTCTCCCTACCGCTTTGGACTTCTGAGTAGGAAGGAAAAAGGTTTTAAAATACACCGACGACCTAATTTTTTCCCAATGTTGTAGAAAGATGACTAGGATAGGAGAGATCCATTATTAGCTCACAAAAGGCTGTCTTAATCTCCCTTACAAAATGGTGTAAACTAGATGACTTAGATCCTATTATTCTACACGAATGCACAATTCTAAGAGTAAAGAAGGTGAAATATCTAAGGGGAATCTTGAACTGTAGAATGTTATGGAAAAAACACGTGGAAAAGATAACAAGGAAATTGAAAACAACTCTTGTGATTGTTAGAAGGTTGTCCGAGAAAACATAGAGTTTTTTACCCAAGATTAGCCACACCAGTGGGGTGAGACCAGCGATCACATATGCAACCTTGGCTTGGTAGCCTAAGGTAATTCAAAGCAATCTATAACCAAGCCAGACGGTATACAAAGGGTCTCCTGTTTGAGCATCACTGGAGCTGTGAAATCGACTCCGACCTCAGAAATGAAGTGCATTCTGGATTTACCTCCATTACATTTAATGATCCAGGAAGAGGCAAGAATAGGGCTTCACCTGCTAGATTACGTACTGCCAACCGCACAAATCCTGATGACAGGACACGAAATTTTATGTAATAAAATCAGGGGCCCTGAGTTGGAAATGAACGTAAATCATCAGACCTTGAGCTACCGTTATAATATACCATTTTATATATATATATATATATATATATATATATATATATATATATATATATATATATATATATATATATATATATATATATGCTTAGACAGGCTGCGATAATGGCACTGAAGTCCAGTATCGTCACTCGGGTATACATGGAAATGAGGATGTGGACCGTCTGGCACGGTTGGGTTCCACAACTGAACCATATGGTTCCAAACCAATTCTATCTGTCCCAATAGCCGTTGACAAAATGGAATTAAAATTGTTGCTGGAAAATAAATTTATTGAATCATGGAGGGAAGCTCCTGAAATGAGGTGACCTTGTGCACGGCGTACTGAGGAACTTCTCTCCTTAGGAAGGAAAGAGCTGCAAATTGAGGTGGAATTGTTACCGGACACTGTCACCTGAGGAGCCATCTTCACAAAATCGGTGTCGAAGACGACCCGATGTGCAGATGGTGTCTGAAGGAGGATGAAACTGTTGATCATGATCTCAAAGAGTGCCCGTCACTTAACGAACTGAAACAGAGATATTTCGGAGATACAATTTTGTTACCGGAATCAGTTAACCAAGTTCAATCAACGAGGCTACTTGGATTCGAAAAGTCGATCGGTCTCGAAAGACCTGCAGATATGGAGGGATGTAAAGGGCCCAATGAGACCTAGGCATTGATGACCAAGTATCATCACCTTTTGTTTGATTCATTCATTAACTCAATATACATTTCGAGGTCATTATAGAGAACCGAAGAGTAAGTAAACGAGTTAAATCAAAACCGTATTCTGGTATACTTATATTTTTTGATGTTTCCGTTGCCTTCGAATGGTATAGTGTTACAAATTTTATTTATAGATGTTCAGGTTTACTAAGCAGCCATCGAATTGTGGGGAATGGTCAAAAGGTGTGTTAATGGATGGTGAAAATAAAAAGTTGAATAAAATTAGAGTTACGAGGTTTTATAATTAGCGTGGCAATATACAGTAATTATTCATTCGAGAATATTGCAGGACAATTATCTAATATTTGAAAATTTGATTGCATTGCGATGTTACAATTTTTTCAAACTACTTTTTTGTTGTAAAACACTTCATAAAAACAATATAAGTAATAAATTAAATTTAAATTTGTCATGAAAATAGAAAAGGTTTTTAACAATGGTACTTTACAAGTCAACAGACATGACTTGTAGATATTTTTTCTAGTACTCTGTTTAATATTTTTTATATATCTTTTGCTTTAATTCTGAAACTAAAAACCAAGGTTTCCTCCGAACGGCGAAATTGAGGGCAAACCTCATTTGCGACAAAAATCCAAATTATCTTTTATAATCTGACGAAGAAACGCTTTCGCGTACCTAAAAAAATTTGTAATTTCGATACATAATTCATGGAAACATTTCCCATCTAAATTATAAAAAAGTGGGATTTTGGTTACGAATTATATATAGATTTACGAAAATCGTTATTTTTTTATGTTAAGCTAAGAAATGGTAAAAGTTGATAACTACTATATATGGTGAAATAAATTAGTAAGTTTGCTGATACTGGTTTTCTTTAAGCTCGTACTAAAAAATCATGATACACAGTTTTGCAAAAATGAACTTTATCTCTATACAATGAGGACGTAAAGCATGGAATAATTTTTTTAAAAATTGATATATTTTTTGCATTAACGTTCCGATACGTCTGCTTTCTTTTTTAATCGACTTCTAAAGGAAGGAAGTTCTCAATTCGTCGACTATGTATTTTTTTTTATATATGTACACCGATTACTCCCGAATGGCGGCACCGATTTGAATACATTTTTTTACGTTATGTTCAAGAAGTTACTGTGGTGGTCCCATATTTTTTTGGACAAAATTGGTGAAGTAAAATCCAAGATGGCGCTGACAATATGGCGGGCAAAAAATTAATTTTGTTCGATTTTCTCCAAAATTGGTATGGGAGAATTTTCGGGGTTGTACACAACGAATTTGAAATTATTTTTAAAAAAATTCAATATCGCGGATCTAATATGACGGACAAAAAAATTTATTTTTTTCCCACTTTCTTCCAAATTAGTGTGGGGGAGTTTTCAGGGTCGCACATAACGAATTAAAATATTTAAAAAAATCAATATGGCGGATCCAATATGGCGGACAAAAAAATGAACTTTGTCCGATTTTCTCCAAAATTGGTGCAAGGGAAATTTCGGGGTCTCACATAGTAAATCTAAAATTATTTTTAAAAAATTCAATATGGCGAATCCAATATGTCGGACGAAAAAATCAATTTTATCCGATTTTCTCCAAAATTGGTATGAGTGAGTTTTCGGAGTCGCACATAACGAATCTGAAATTATTTTTAAAAAAATCAGTATGGCGTATCCAATACGGCGGACAAAAATTAATTTTGTCCGATTTTTTCCAAAATTCTTATGGGGAGTTTCTGGAATCACATACCCAAAATTTTTTTTTAAAAATTAATTATTGCGGATTTAAAATGGCGGATTGAAAACTATATCTCTCGATTTTGTCTAAAATCAGTATTGGGGAATTTTTGTTAGTGTTAATTACGAATTTAAAATATTTTTTGAAAGAGTGTATCTGGCGGATTTAATATGGCGTCCTGAAAATTTTACGTTTTTCGATTTTCTCCAAAACTGATATAAGGGGTTCTTCAGGGAGTAAATCATGAATTTAAAAGTATTTTTTCAGGATTCGATATGGCGAATCAAATATAGCGGACTAAAAATTTTATATTTTTTGATTTTGTCCAAAAGTGAGACTAATTTGTTTTTGAGGATGTTTATAACGAATATAAAATTATTTTAAGAAAATCTGATATGTCAGATCTTATATGACGATTTAGAAATTTTGAATTTCCGGATATCACCCAAAATTGGTACTATGGGCCTTTGAAGGGTTGAGATTTAAATTAGGTTAAAACGTTAAAATTATTTTTTTTTTAATTAAATATGGCGGATCCAATATGGTGAGTTAAAAATTTTACTTTATTCGCATTTTTTCGGATTTGTTATTATGGGGTTTTCGAGGTCGTGTATCACGAATATGAAGTCAATTTTTTACAACTGTTAGGTTGATAATATACAATATGTGGGAGTGAAAATTTTATTTTTTCCGATTTTGTCTAAAATTGATGTTGTGGGTTCTTGGGGCATATACGAACTCAATATGCAGTTTAAAATATATCGGGCTAAGAAATTTACGTCTCACGTTCTTTAAATATATATATATATATATATATATATATATATATATATATATATATATATATTGGAAGGTTTTAGGGCCTATATTACCAATATAAAATTAATCTTATATTTAAGATAAAGGATTTACTATGACAAGCTAAATATTTGTTTGGCAGAATTTCACTGATCTTTGGAGAACTCTAAGAATCAAAGAATTGTTGGTGGTTTATTTTAGGGTGATTTACAACTTTTGAAAAAAATGGGTACTTTTTTGCCTCTTTGGAGTCATTGCAAGGTACACTAATCTCGACTAGTAATTGTTTCAAATAATTTATGGATATTATAATGAATTCAAAACTAAAAATCGAAAATTAAAATTTTTATAAAAAAATTAAACCGACTTCTAAAAGTGCGCTAAAAAGTGAAAAATAAGTATTAATTTTTATATGCCATTGAAATTTTCGAAGTCGGCACCAAATTATTTCTAAATGTAATAAATAACTACTAATATATACAAATTATGGTATGAAAGGAATTACAAATCAAATACTTTTAATCTTTTTATGCGAATCACATTTTATCAGATATTAACTTGGCGCTGACTTCAAATATTTCAATTTCATATAAAAGTTTATACTTACCTTTCACTTTTAGCGCATTTTTAAAAGTCGGTTTAATTTTTTTTATAAAAATTTTATTTTTATAAAAGTTTAGTTATACTTAAGCATTAAGTAGACAGAGAAAAATGAAGAATCTTTTATTAACTTTGATTGCATATAATTCAAGATAGCCTCTATATCCGTATGTGTAATTTTGCACACACTTCAGTTGATTCATATTCTAAAACTAAGCCCAGTTGCAGAAAGGGAACAAATCATATTTTTTCCATAAAATTTTCACCTATTTTCCAGCTGTCTGTAGCACCCCCAACTTCCACATAGCTATCTGTAATTTTAACATCAATTTCTATGAGTTATAATCGATGTTTGTAGAAATTTTCACTCGAGTAACTCTTCATATCTTTATAAGGCCAAATTTTTAACTTTGCATTCCAACCCTCGTTTCGGTCTGTGAGTTTGGCTACTCGTTTAGTTATAACAGTCGATCATTTTTTACAGAAAATTATAAAGAAACTTAAGTTGACAAGTACAATAGAAAATCAAGCCACTTTTTAACCTTTAAAATAAAAGGATAGGAAATAATTTGCGTTTATTACTAAACCATTAAAATGAAAATTTTTATTTATTTTTTGGAGAAAAATATTCCATTTACCGATTTTTAGACTTTATCTCTATATTTTTATTATTAATATTCTTATATAATCATTTATTTATTGACAAATATAATATAAATTATAACAGTATCATAAGCAAAACAAAACCATTAAACTAGCAAAAAAATTTTCTGGCTTTTGTATTTTTATTTCTGTAGTTGAAATATTCTCAACCAAAACAAGCGTGATCAGAAAATTTCCTGTGAAAAAATTATTTCGCAGCAATTTTTTTTAGGATCAACGCATTTCTGCATATTTCCAAAAAAAGGTGCTCTACTCATGCTTTTAATAAAAAAAATTTTTTCCAAATTTCATATATTTTTACAAATAATCGGAATAAGGAAACAGCGTTCCTTATATAAAAAAAAGTTTGCAAAATATATTGGTAAAAACATTCATAAATTTCATATTCAGGTGGCAAAGGTAATATTAAGAAACTTGATAAGAAAACTGTGTTATCTACCATCTCCCTTTTTAGTTAACCTCAAGACAAGTTTGTTTATTGTTTTATTTATCTTATTTCTTGCAATTCAGATAAAAAAAACGATATCTCAAAACAATTTTTTAAAATTATTTTATCCTTGAACTAAGTATTTTTAAAATTACACTTCTCTAATTAAATGCCGATAGTAAAGCAATTTAACCTCACTAGTTAAACAAGGTTATAAGTGAATCTTTCCAAAGTATAGCTGGAAGCAACCTATTCATGTACAATTATACGTCTTATCTTTATAATTAGTAAACTATATATAGGATAATTATCCCATTAATTAAATTACAGATTGAAGCAGGGTCACAGAATATATATGCATTGCTGTCTGGCAATAATATTTTAATAAGGAAAATATTTAATAAAAGTTGTGATCCATTTCAATTTTGTATCGATTGAATTATCTTTTTAAATACCGTCAATCACAAAAGTCTATATACACCAGGCGCGGATCCAAGGGAGCAGGCGGTGGGGGCGATCGCCCCCCCCCACAAGAGCTTTGAGTTCAGGAAAATAGACCCGATTTTGCCTCTTATACTATAGTTTATTCAAGAACTAGAGAGAGTAATAAATCATTTGTTACCCTTTTTTTCTTCGCAAACTACCTGTCTTCTTTAGTCCAATGTCTTTGGCAAAATCTGTTAAACACATATATTTTTCATAGGAATGGGTTAGAAATTTTATAATCAAAAATACCGGTCTATAATAATGGACTATTTGGGTTGGATAAAAATAGATATTTGGATATGTGAAGTTTTGTAAAAGATTTTAATCCTTGTCATAGGCGTCGGAAGGAGGTTTATTTAAGCACTAAGCATTAATGGCATAGAATATTATTTCGGTCACAAACTTAAAATAAAAAGTTTTTATAATATTATTTTATTTCTTATGATTTCTTAATTATTCACATACATTAGAAAATATAGATAATTTTGACATATTTAACACAAATCACACCTGTATTTTTATTATTTTTAATTTTGGCATAGAATCCGTTTTAGGCACATTCAGACTAAAACGTAGCCTTTTTTTCTCAAAAAATTCCAAGTTATCATTTAAATACTTACAAAATACCCATTGTCAAAAATACAAGAAGTTAAACATATATAAAAAAATAAATTCGTCCATATAATATTTAAATTTTTTTGGGGCTATCGGTCATTTTATTACTAATTAATAACATTTTTAGGATATTTGACGTTTCAGTTTATTTATTTCTTAAACCATCTGCAGAAATAAAATTAAATTCTAAAAAGGGATTCAAATGTAATTAATTTTTATATGTTACAGAAAATTTAAATAATAAATTGTGTGTACGCTGGTAAACATTTCGTATCTAATTCGTAATCAAAGTCAATGAAGCTATCTTTGCTCAAATTAATTATAATTGGTTCCTCTATCTCACCGATCATGAGATCGAGTTCCCACATTTTCTTTTATTCTTTTATTATATGGATTTTTCCTAATATTCTGCACTAACTTTATTCAAAAAAATCTTTCAAAAGTTCAGTTAAATTACAAATTTTGTAAGTTGTGTTATTTCTAGCAACTCTTCCTTTTACTTGAGAGAGATATTTCCAACGGACATTTTCCGGAAGATCTATAAGAACAGATTTCCCATCTGGTTTTTCCCAGTAAAAATTAAGTTCTTTGAGCAATTTCCAGAGCTCAGTCCTTTTAATTTCAGGTAAATTCTGATCTTTATTGATTTTAGTTAGAATTTTGTCGACGGTTGGGATATGATTCTCATAATAAAATGTATGTACAACTCCTTTTATTGCAGTTTACATCTGTTCAACGAGGTTTTTCGTCTTCCTGTGATCGAATATAGCTTGGGAGTACCAACAATTCTAGTCGTTTTTTCTTCCTTCAATATTCGGTATATAGTAGATTTTCCAACTCCTGTCATGTTGGAACACATCTCAATAGAGCTTTTAACATTATTATCTAGAAATTGATATCTTAAGGCATCATAAATATTCAACTAAATAAGTTTTTCGTTGAGGAAAAAATGCCCTGGTTTAACGATTTTGGAATAAATATAGATGTAGAAGCCATATCTTTTGGGTATCTCACTAATCTCAGATAATATATAAAAACAAGCACAAACAAGATAAATCACTAAGGACACACTGTAAGGTGTACTTTGCTCACTGCCATAGGAATTTTATTGTTGCAGTAAATTTATGAAAGCTTATAATATTTAAATGTAATTACATTTACGGCAGTCCTCAGTTACTTGCGGTACTGGAGCAGGTATGTTGGAGGTTTTGGTAACAATTTTATTACTCTCTCTAGTTCTTGAATAGAGTATAGGAATGTGTGTGCTGGCGAACGCCGCTCCCATTCCCCAATCGATGCTGCACTTTATATTAGGAATGTGTATGCTGCTGTCCCCCCCCCCCGTTGACAATTTGTTTTTCTTGCGATAGTCCCCAAGACCTTTGAATTCAGGAAAATAGACCCGATTATGTCTCTTATACTAGGAATATGTATGCAGCTCACATACGCCCCCCCCCCCCCTATCGGCAACTTATTTTTTTCTTGTGATCGTCCTCCTCCCCTTCTCCAAGAAAAATAGACCCGACCCTGCCTTTTACACTAGAAAGGGGAATGTTGTTGGTGTCCTCCCCCGTCGACAACTTGCTTTCGCTTGCCATAGTGTACTTTTGTGATATCACCGCCCCCCCGCCCCCCCAAAGAGAGAGGCTGGATCCGCCCCTAATATACACCATATATAGAAGTGAATAAGTATAATGAGTTTTAATTAAAAAATGTTTAGTTTTTTTAGAAAAGTTGCAATAATAATATTTTTTTCCCAATATTAAGTTCTTTATTAGAAAAATAAAACAAAAAAGGAGAATATGTGTTTCGCAAAAGCCTTTAGCATCCTCTGTCATTATTTTGCCTACATTTTTTTCACGCCTACATAACTGACCGGTATTTAAGGGCTACGGGAGCTAACTCAACTGTGGGGATGGTTTGCAACAAGGAAAGTCCTTAAGAGCTTAGCGGCTTTCCACCTAGCGACTTGCATGCAATGAATTCTTCTATCTTTAAACAGGGTGATTCTCAGAAAACGTTATCGATCGATTGTAGAAAAACTATAATTAGAAAGAAACTGAAAATTTGACGGTGTATTAACAGGCATGGGGGACAGCCGACTAAAATATTTTCAAGATTACAGCACTTCTTGTTATACCGGAAGCGGATGTCAACTAGCTTATTTTAAATGGAACATCCTATATATTATTATATTTTTGATTTGTACGTAAAATTCTAGACATATTTTGTATATAATATTATATACTTGAGTCTCACCGTTTTGGATATATTTAAATTTTTATGTCAAAAATGACCAAAATCTGACTATAAGTTTTTTCTATAAGAAAGTCCTTATTATTTAATTTGGGTTAGTTTTATTCTAGATGAAGATCGACTTTAGTACTCTTTTTATGATATTTTGAAAATTATTAGTACAGAGTATTCAAAAAAGAAGAATAAAAGTTATATTTATAAAATCGTTGAAAGTCAATTTTTTTAAATAGAAAGCATCTATTTTTATAATTTTATCATATTAAACAATAAAAATAAAGGTAACTTTGTATAAGATTGTATATTCCAAAAATTTGTAGTTTTCAAAATATTGGCAATTCAACAATTTTTTATTGTAAAAATGCTATAAGGCTTTTAAGTTTTGTTATTAGTTGGCCATGACGGCGAAGCGCGGCGAAAAGAAAACAATCGAACCCCCACAGAATTGTCACTACTCACAAAGATTATTTAAACTTATTCATTGTTTATGGAGAATGTGATAGAGTTATTTCAAGAATATGCGATACATTCGCGATGCGATATCCGCAGAAAAAGAAACCAACACCAACTGTTAAAAGGTTTATAGAAAACTTCCAGAACTTTGGATCTATAAAAGTAAAAAGGAATAGAAATAAACCAGTTGTTAATAATGAAAATATTGAAACTACAATTTTAGGTTATTTTGCCGCATATCCGACAATATCTATATACAAGGCACGTAGCATTAGAGAATGGATTATCTCAAACATCGGTTTTAAGGATTTTATGGAAACACAATTTTCATTCCTATATATATTCTATAGTACAACATTTAAAAGGCACTAATTTTCCAAGAAGAGTAGAGTTCTGTCAATTATTTTACTTCGGTCATAAGATAATGCTGTTTTTTTAGATAATATTATTTGGTCGGACGAATCCAAATTCACAAGAAATGGATTGTTTAATCGATACAATTCCAATTATTGGAGCGACTCAAACGTACATACATTTTGAGAATTAAATTTTCAAGAGTCGTGGCAGTTTAACGTGTATTGTGCTATAAGAAATGACGGCGTCGTCGCCCTAGAATTGTACCAAGATAATCTCGGTGGTAAGTTAGCTATTTTTAAAGACTTCTAGATACAAAATACGTATTTTAACTTATAGGTGAGCGCTATTTCGATATCTTGAGAAATTTGGAAGTGTACTATTTGGAAAGTTTGCCTCTGGCTGATCATAGAAATCTATTTTGTCAACGTGATTGGGCGCCTCCACATAATAGTCTTCCCCGACCTAACAGTACTTGATTTTTTTATTTGGGGAAAAACCAAAAATAAAGTATACAACACCGCATTAACCACTATGGAAGATTGCATGCTTGGGGTGAAAAATGCTTGAAAGTTTAAAGGCGTCAATTTGAACATTTACTCAAATAATTTTTGTAACATTATTTTATTAACAACTGGTTTATTTCTATTTCTTTTAGCTTTTATAGATCCAAAGTTCTTGAAGTTTTTATAATTTTTTTGATAGTTGGCAGTGTTGGTTTCTCTTTCTACGGATATCGGATCGCGAATGTTGAAAAAACTCTATCATATTCTCCATAAATAGTAAATAAATTTAAATAATCTTCGTGCGTGAAATTTAATCGCCCCGGCATGATTATTATTAATGGATGTCAAATAGCAAGAAATAGTGACAATTCTGTAGGGTTCAATTGTTTTATTTTCACCACGCCTCACCGTTATGGCCAAATAATTAGAAAACTTAAAAGCCGTATAGAATTTTTACAATAGAAAAATGTTGAAATGCCAATATTTTGAAAACTACAAATTTGTGGAATAGACAATCTTGTATAAAGTTACTCTTATTTTTAATGCTTAATGCTTAATTTTTATTCTTCTTTTTTGTCCACTCTGTACTAATAATTTTCAAAATATCATAAAAAGACTACTAAAGTCGATCTTCGTCTACAAGAAAACTAACCTTAATTCAATAATAAAGACTTCATTAAAGAAAAAATTTATAGTTAAGTTTTGGTCCTCAAATATCATTTTTGACATAAAAATTTCAATATATCCAAAACGGTGAGACTTAAGCATATAATATTATACACAAAATATGTCTAGAATTTAACGTAGAAATCAAACATATAATAATATATACGATGTTCCATTTAAAATAAGCAAGTTGACATCTGCTTTCGGTATAACCAGAAGTGCTGCAATCCTGAAAATATTTTAGTCGGCTATCCCCCATGCCTGTTAGTATACTGTCCAATTTTCAGATTCTTCCTAATTATAGTTTTCTACAGTTGATTGAAGAATTTCTCGGAGAATTACCCTTGATGACTCGTTTAGCAGTTCCTGAGATTTTCGCGAACATGCAACATTCACTGCCTCTTTACATATATAATAGTGAAATTAAAAAAGAAAAATCGCTATAATGTTTATGAAAATTAACATATTGTAGGCAATCTCTTTGAATCTAAAATAAAAACAAATCTTTCCTGGAAAAAAATAAAAATGGCCTATTTTTGCAATAGGTTTTGAACAAAAAGATTACATTTAATTTACAACATTTTTTACATCCGGTATATTAAACAAATACAGTTTTAAAATTATTATTATCATTTCATATTTCACACATTTTGATTAATTAACGTTGTAAGTAACATAAAATTGTTCTTGGAACAAGCTAAACGGCCAACTTTACTTGTTGCTAATTTAATTGCATTGTTTCTATTGTGATAACTAATCCACAGTTCAAATTACTATATTTATATAATATTAAAGCAATGATTATTTTAAATCATGATATTTATCATTGTAAATTAAAAGAAAAATGTTTCATTGCATTATGTGCATTATGTAAATTAATTAGTTCAGTTGTTATGTTGTTTATTTGATTCTCGTAAATCACAATAGTTTTTCTAGGACTATGATTAATTTATTTATTTTCAGAAACTGAGATTACAAGGTAAAATTATAGTAAAACAAAGTAACCCTAGAGAATATTGAAGAGAGTATATTCCCGGTTGGAGCGAATACAATGAAGTACTGCATCAGCTTGGATACCATCAGCAGGAAAAAACAATTCCAAAATGTAGCTAACACAGACTTCAAGGAATTCTGTAGAAAGGCTTGTAGCTTCCTAATAAAACTGGTATCGAATCCCTCTCCTATCTGAGTCGAACCTGCGGTAACTCCGAATCAGGTAGCTAATCATCTCGACATTCAGAGCACCCAGCGAGAAAAACACTGGTTAGCCAGGTTCAACTCAAAAATTCAGCGTCTGACCTGTCTGAAACCCGTTCGATAATGTTTAGTTATGCCGACGATATGGCTTTAGGATTTAGTCACTAAAACTTGTCTGTGATGGAGGACGCCCTGAATAAAAATGTGATGGGCATGAGCAGCTACTTTACGAAATGGAGACTCAAGCTAAACATATCCAAATGAAGCATCGTGCTTCTTTTGCATAACAGAATGAAAAATGTCGAAGTAAACATCCTTTTTACTGGTGTTCACCTTAAGCATAATAAGTTTCCCAAATAGATTGGCATCATACTGGATCATTTCTAAATTGAGTGATACCTCTGGAGAACAGTGGCTAACAGAATGCGATGCTCTGTCATCGAATGATATATTCAGCGGCATAGTATTGCTCTTTAGCATAACATGAGAGAACATTGCAGCGGTTCGTAGCAAAAGAATGGGATGGCAGATGGCTGCAAAAACATACGATGTTCTTGCTACTAAACTCCGACGTGGAGTAGAGAAAGGAAAATCAATAAAAGCGTATTTTAGTGGTTATAAATTCAACACTGTGCGTTTTTTTAAAATGACTATAACTGATTTGAGAATATTTGCCTACCAAATTACGTTTACTGAAAATATTCCTCAAAGATTTTCCTCTGAAAAAGAAATTGCTGGATTAGACTGGTTGAGAAGCTTTAGAAAAAAAAACGTCTATATTACTTCGAATACCTGAAGCTTCATCCGCAGTCAGAGCTCGAGGCTTGAACAAAGTACACCCTGTACAGTCTGTTGTCTGGCTCTAAATTAATTCTATTAATAATATTTGCTCTGTAATGTATTAAATTTCTGACATATGAATTCGTCTTACTCTCTGAAGGATTTATGAACTTTAGGAGAAGATTTGCTAAAGCACTTGTTGGGGATCATCTGAGCTGATTATTAATCTTACCAGTATGGTTGTTTTGTTAATATTTAGTTATCTGTAAAGAAGAAGTGGCTTACTGTAAGGTTGACTAAAATGTGGTTGTCGGATTTGTATTGTTTTTATTTTTATTTATTTTTACGACGTTCCGATTAGGTTGTATCTCTAATCGTTACCAGGTATAAACTGAATGTTTTGTCTCAAGATTACGCGTTTATATAGGGACTATATCCATTGAAGCGCAAAGTTGCGCTTCATGGTACACACCTCAATGATTTGATGTTATAAAGTAGTGGTTGCCAAAGATTGGGTATATCAACACTCGGTTTACTGAAGATTCCATTATTGTTTTTAATGTAAGCTTCTTCTATAAATTTCCTTTTTTTCATGTTGGGTTCCATATATATTGCCGCAGCCTCAGACCATTTTATATGGTGTTGTTTATCCCAGACGTGTCCTGCAATACCTGATCTCGACGTTTCCCCTTTTTGTGTATGAGTTTTATGTTCCTTAATTCTAACTTCTAGTGATCGTTTAATTTCTCCAATATACATTTTACCACAATCACATGGAACTTTGTAAACAAATTCTTTCTTATCGGTAATTTTTGGTTTTGGTTTTGTTAATTGAGCTTTAAGTGTATTTTCTGATTTAAAGGCTTTTTTATATTATATCTATTGGCAATTCATCTTATTTTCCCCGAAGTTCAATTAATGTATGGAATTGTGAAGAAGGAATGTGTCTCTTGCTGTCCAGTGTTCGCTGTTCTAAAGTTATTTATATCATCGTCACTTAGTTTTAAAGGATAACCATTCTGTTGTAAATCGGATTTAATATTTGCCACCTATTTTTCCAATGAATCGACATTATTGAATATAGATAGAGCGCGATTATAGAGGTTGCATATAATTACTCGTTTTCTTACACTGTCCAGTATGTGTTGGCTTACTGTATACTGAAGTTATAATAGTTTCGTTTGAACGGTTCACCAAGACATCTAGGAAGGGAAATTGATCATTTACCTTTTTTCCCAAGGTAAACTTAATTGTAGATCGAATAGTATTTAGATGTTTGAGGAAATCATTAAGTTCTTGATCATTGCCCTTCCGTACGATAAAGGTATCATCGACATATCTCAATCAGACTTATATATTGGCGACGTCTGGAGAGAGTGAAGAACCCATCGCAAGCCTATTGTCGTCAGCGTAGAACTTATCCTTTACTTGAAAGTAAGCGCTACGCAGGCAACACTCCAAAAGTTCCTCACCCGGTCCAGTGGTAACGTGGTTCGATCTGATAAAGTAGTATGATTTGAAAGTCTAGTTTTTATTACGTTTAGTGATTCCCCTAATGATACATTAGTATACAGACTTTCCACATGAAAGCTTATTAATCTGTGGTCTGGTTCCTGATGCTACTAATAATGTTCACGAAATGTGTAGAATTTTTAACTTATGTGTTCTTCTTACCTTCTAAAGGTTGTATGATTTTCAAAAGAAACTTCGCCAGTGCATTTGTTAGGGATCCTCTGAAGCTGGTTGTTGGCCTCATTGGTATGTTGGTTTTATGAATTTTTGGTAATCCGGAAAGATGTAGTGGCTTACTGTAATGTAGTGTGAGCACCGATCGTAGGTTGTCAGGAATATGGTTTTGGTATTTCCTTAGTTTTCTGTAGATTTTTGACTCTATAGATTTAGTGGGGTCACGAGCTAATTGTCTATATTTTCCTTTTTTTAGGATATCTCCGATTCTTTGGTCGTATGTTACGATGTTTATTATCACCGTTGCATTTCTCTTGTCCGCTGGTAAAATCTTTATGGATTCATCCTTACGAAATTCTTTTAAGGCTGATTCTTCTAGTTTGGAGTGATTTTGAACTGGATTTTTCTTGTCTTCCAAAATTGATTTTATTTTCGACCCAAATTCGTCGGAATGATTTTCGTCGACCTGTATAGAATCTACAAAGCTTATGATGTCTAAAGCAGGCTTGTTTTTTGGTGTTACTGTAAAATTAAGCCCCTTGCTTAGTAGTTGCTCTTCTGCTGTTGAAAGTATTCTTGAAGATAACTTTATGATGGTTTTTCTTGAAGTTGTTTCAGGTAGTCAGTTGTTGATGTGATTTTAGTTTTTCTAGTTATTTCGGTGTCTCCTCGCAATATTTTCTTTCAATTTGTTGCATATGTTATCTATTTTATTGAAAATTAGCTCATGGTCATCTGACAAAGTTTTGGCTTTGATTTATTCGTGATAATTTATTTGTGTTCTTTGTAGAGTTTTAGTAGCGTTGTCCAGAATACGGCGTGCTCTATTACCTGGTATTAGTGATATCAATCTGAAATCAATAGGAATGACGTTGCTGTCTCGTGCTTGTAGTAAAAATGAAAACTGGGCTTCCTCTTTAGCAAGTATGATCCTAATTTTCCTGTAGGCTTTGGTTTTGTCGCTGATACCGGATCCTTACCGGGTTTCCAACATTTGTTTAAAGGTTGTAAACAATGTTGAAGATTGACTAAAATGTGGTTGTCGAGTTATCAAATAATACTGTAAGATAGCGTGAGCACCGATGGTAGTTTATCAGGTATATGATTTTTCTATTGTGTTCGCTCATCAATCTAATCCGATCATCTTAAATTATACAACAAATTAGGTTATACGTAACAATTTTTTTTTATTTCTAAGTGCCACATACCAAGTTGACAAATAAATAGAACAAGGTTCGTTAAAAAATCGAGCACACCGATTATTTGTCTTTTTAACGAAGCTTTGAACAAACATCTCTTAATATTCTAGCCGCCAGGAATCATTTCCTGACCCATAAATGCGCGTCTTATATCATTATTTTCTTATATCAATAGACTGTCGATTTGTCTAACAAATTGGCGACCTCATAGGACGTAATTTAATATAATTCCATATATTAGAATTGAGTTGATCATCCCTCAATGTCAGAATTTCATAAAAGCGCATAAATATTAATAGGAATCTTTTAACTTATACCCGTATCCGGTAGAGATAATTTATTACTTATATTCAATAATTTTTTATACCTTGGCAACAACGTCTGGTTTAGAAAGAGAATTTATAAACTCTAGAATCAGTCTGATTAAAATTCAAGAACGTTTTTTACGAAAAATTTCCAGACTGGCAAGTTATATTTTTCGGTAAGCTCTTTTTTTATTTAAAAAGGGTATATGGATGTTGCTTCGAAAATTAACATTTGATTCTATGATAAGAATATTTATAGTGTAGGAGTCATATAGGAGTGTTCGTTGCCGATAGAAATCCCTGGGTGCACCCAAGTTTTTTGGGGTACTGAACACGAATCACGAGGATGCTATCTATCTTAAATAGACATATGTATTGGTTAAAAGGTTAATCGTGGATTTTGAACCACGAAAATGTGTAGTCCAATAAGTCTATTCATAGACGCGATTTTTTGAAGAAACCTTATAATGGAAGAAGTATTATGCTGATCAGGGTAAAGTATATTCTGCTAAAATGAGTAATTAAATAACCACTCTGTGGATAGATTTTATCCGTGGGAACGAGATAATATATATTTTTTTATTACCCCCCAAGAAAATCTAAAGGAAAAATAAATCAATTATCGTACTTAAACTTAATCTCAACTTAATTACTTTTGAGTCGTTTAAATGTTTTCTTAAAAATATATAAACTCAGACAGTTTATGACGACATAAACTAAAAAAGACGCTCTATTAATATTTATAAATAAATCTGTTAAAGAAATCTTAACCTGGTTATGTAATCAAAATCGGAGAGATAAGCGCCGAGAGAGGTGTTAACATGTGGTATCTACAAAATACCAATAAAATGTATTAAAATACTGAACGATTTTCCTATTATTAGGAAACAAAAGAATAATCAAATAAACTCATTATAATATAATATATCGTTTGATAAAATATAAAAAGAAATCGTACAATGACTGTTTTTTTTATTCACAAGAAAAAGGAGTTAAATATCTAAGAGAGCGAATAGTTTTTTTTACGGCCATTAAAATCGTTATTCTTTTAGTTATAAGAAGACGTAGATTAATTTGATTAACTGTTTTTATATAAAAAATAAGATTAAAATGCTCTAATCTAGATCAATTCGGAAATTAAGTATCCCGCGTAAAACGGCTGGCGCCCTCTAGGACAAACTATTCGAACTATTAGGGAATGAAATTTACAGATACAGGGATGCGTGAGGTATCGGGGAATACAAGTTTGGACTTTTAAGAAATAATAAACTTCAGTTACGATCTAGAATTCATTTAGTGCGGTACTACAATGGAATAGGTCTTAGAAAATTACGCGTCGTATATATTCGGCGGAAATGAAGTTTTTTTTGTTTGGTTTTGTTTTTTTTATGTAAACTGGGAATTTAAGGGAATATCCTTTTTTTATTTCACTTGGTAAAAGGCCTACTTTAGTACCATTTGTTTAAACAATTTAAATAGCTCTTTTCGCGTTTTTATTTCTTTTTTTGGATTAATATTCACAAAAAATCTATTTATACGTTTTATCTTCTATGCTGGGATTTTTACTTACTTTTTTAAATTGAACAGCAAACTGAACCAATTAATTTAGTATCTTGGTATTGTTATTCATTACTAATTTTAAGTTTCTCATTGTAAATAATTTCGTTTCCTATTTATTTTTGTTAATAGACTTAAGTGTTTTGAGAAACTTGTTTTGTCTAATTTATTAAAAACCTTCACGCTATTAAACTCGCGGACGCACTGTTTGTGAGAACTTCAAAACAAAAGGTGGTATCTGACCAGTTAAATAGCAGCCTTCCTGAGTCCTGAAGTCCTGAGTTATGGTAGTGTTAAGCCTAAATAACTTGAAGTTATTTGGAACTAAAATTGATAAAGAGTATATGAACAACCTGACCTCCAAAGTGTCTTTGTTATTGTAAAACTTAATTATAGGTTTTTAAAATAACTACACATTAAAATATCACAGCAGGAGATTGTAAGCCTACTGGCCTTATACTACAAAAGTATACCATTTACAGGAGTCTACGATCAAATGCTGTCACAAACTTGCAATAATGCTAGCGCACATGCAGCATATCTACAAGATATAATGCCGTGCGACTTTTATTATTTTTCAGAATAATCACTACATGGATAACATTTTAATAAATACCATAAAAAAAATGCGACAAACAAATTTGAAGCCTTATCTCTAGAAGATCCTATGAAATGTGGTACAATTAAGAATTTTGTGTCCCTTTTCCAAAATTTCTCAAACGTTTCGAGAAGCAAATATAATTGCACTATGGGTGACAATAAAGCAGCTTTAATTAAAAATTTCCTTGAAGTTAGTACTAGTCGGTTCAGCGCAATGTTTTCGATGCAAAGGGTTTAACTAATTTATTAACAAATTTATAAATTTGACTAGGAGTTTCGTTCCACAATTGAACTGCCCTAGTTAGTAACTTTATTACTGTTATTATAGATGCCAATGGTGTTTCTTTTTCTATTTATTATTTCTTAGTAAGTTTTTTCAGGTTGTTTTTCTTTTCAAATTTTAAAAAAATTATAAATTATATTGACTCAATAAAATACATTTGAGTAGACAAAACGAAAGTAATTATTATCTACAATACCTTTCCTACATTTTATTTTTTTTTAATTTTGTGACAAGTACAATGCATTTTTGTCTCATAAATATGACGCATAGTATGAAAACTCAGTGTTGCCAGCGCACACCAGTTCAAAGATGAACAGTGGTGCATAGAGTATGTAAAGAAAACATATCAAAATATTTATCAGCATCAGGTTGAAACTTTAAAGACTATTTATTTGGATCATACTGCAGCCAGACACCTAGACATATAAAAAAAGTTGGCCGCTTGATTCATTTGCATTATTAAAAAATTTATAGTGGGCGTAAGTAAAATTGAAGTGTCTGTTTGTTTGTCCAGGCTAATCTTCAAAACGGCTAAACCAATTTTATGTCTGTCTGTCTGGCTAGTCTTCGAAACGGAATAACTGATTTCGATGAAATTTTACTGACATGAGAAGGACGATATTACGAGTAGTAAAACTGTTTGTGGTAATAACAATTATACTTTTCATTTATTTTCCTAGTTTCAAGTGAAGGAAGTCTCAGGTAAAAGCTAATTATTTAATAAGTCACAAAAACTTATACTGCCATTAGAATAGTGGTTCAAAATTCTTGGCAGCAGTTGCCAAAGACACTCGCGGAGCTTCGATAGTCACGCGACTTCGCTCAAACGGAGATATAATATTGTCTTATAATGCTACATGTAGCGTCTGCATCATCACACAATTTATTCTAATGGAAAGATAAGAATAAGTCTGCTCTTGTGATGGCAATAAAAATTTTCATGACTTATTTAAACATTTATCTTTCGCCCAGTATAAATGTTCTTATAAAGCAAATGAGTCAATTTATTTCTACATATATTTATGAAGTACGTTAACGGATTGGCAAAACTGCTTTCTTTTTGTTATAAATAACTAAAATACACAGTCCTGAAAGTTACATTCCGATGTAGAAAAATGTTTTGACATATTTTGTTAAACACTCCAAGTGCCTTTTGACTGGGTGTATTTTGGTAACATTGATTTTTCGTGTTAGGCGCTATTCTAATAGTTTAAATTTCACTCTAGATTAATACAAATGATCCAAAAAAAAAAAAAAAATGCACTCTCTAGAATGTCAAGTTAGCGTACATAATGCACGTTTCTTGGAATTTTTAAATGTTTTTATAGCCACCACCAGTTACTTGCCATAGAGAGTTTTCTCTAGTTATTTCGTACTTAATTTACAACTTTTTAAGGAAAAGTTGTTCCTGAACATTTCTGTAACTAGTAAGTAAAATCAAGGAAAAGATGCTGCTATTAAATGCAAATCTTGCTTTCACAGGACATTCTAATCTATGCTCTTTTATCTATCGTGAGGTTTTGTAACGACAGTGTTTCTAGCGATTTCTTTCAGCGTAAGTCATTGAAAAAACATTTAAATTTTTTGTCACGGTATGATAAAAGATATTTATTCGATGAGTTTTTTCAGTGAAATATTTAAGTTCTATAGAAAATTCGTCTAGAAATGCCTGCTATGAATTTTAAATGTTAAGATAATGTTATACTTCAAAAAAATTCATATGTATACTTGTCTTTAACCAGGTTATGTTAGGGGTGTCAAATTTTTTCTTTTCGCGACAACTGTGGCATTTTTCAGATATTTTTTTTGTTATAACGCGATGTGCTACATTTTTTAGTTTAAATAATTTCACACAAAAAAAAAAGTTATCCTACAGTGAGAATATCAATGAAAAATTAATTAAATATGTTAGGGATAATTGCATTTATTGTGGAACATTATTTGGAGACGAATTATTTAACTGAAAAAAATTGAATAAAATCATCATTAAAAAGTATAGACATATCTACTGTTGATCATAAATCTTCGGCAATAACTTTCAGTTTTCTCTGTCCAATTTATGCAGATGTTTGAAGTCATCAAACCACCTTATTGGGCCGATCTCTGCTACAAGTAGTGCCAAACTAATATTTTCAATTAGACCAACACAAAGATGCAAAGGCTAATAACTGGTCACAGTGCTTAAAAGGACATCTAAACACAAGCGGCATATATTATAGAAAACTACTATGAGATGAAGAGGTCGAAATAGCCTCACATATAATCCTCGAATATGAATCTTCAATTTGCTGAAAGTTCCATTTATGCTGCATTTAGTTTTAGTTTACAATTACACTTTGGAACAAATTTCAACTTTTTTTTTTATTTCCTGAACAAACCCAATTTTTTTGAATTCAACTACACTCAAGTCACTAAAAAATACTTATTAAAGATTTTAGTTGGCTCGCAAAAAAATCTGAATTAATTGTTACAAAATTTTGATTCATTGGCATATATAATGAACATACAAAATACAGATAACAATATATTGTTGGTTCAACAAAAGCAATTAAATAGCACATTTTTATCATTGAATCTAAAGTTTAGACACTCATTTTGCACTTCTTAGCCTCCCTTTTAAAAGCAGCCTCTGGGTCACTTCTCATAATAGTCCAGCAATAGTTGATTAACAACTCACAGTTCTATTTTTCCTGATACTTCCTTTCCATGTTTGAAATATCCTGGTGGAACCTCTCATCGTGCTCGTCATTTACAGCGCCACAATTTTCCGGAAAGTAATCCAGATGAGAATCCAAGAAATGAAGTTACAAGAACATATTACACTCTAGGTTTTGGTAACATGACAGAAATTGGGCAACCAGGTCTTTATAATATTCTGCATTTACGTTTTCCAAAAAATTTGTTGCAACCATTTTAAAGGCATTCCATGCGTCTTTTTCCTTGCCTTCAAGTATGGAATCGAATTGCGCATCTCCCAAAAGTGTCCTAGTCTGGGGATCCACAAATATTTCCCCTTTAATTTTGCGTCAGCTTTTCTTTTAAATAACTAAAAGCACGGTCTTCCTTGTTCATGGCATTCACAAAATTTTTCACAAGTCCCAATTTTATATGAAGTGGCGGTGGTAAAATCTTTTCTGGGGGAACTAATGGCGCGCTGGTTACATTTTTCTTACCTGGATGAAAAGACTCTCTCGGTAGCCAAATTATCTTTCTGTCGTGATCCGATTGTGCTCGACTGTCCCATTCGCAGAGGCAGCAATAGTATTTGATATACCTTACCTGCATCTGAAGCAAAATCGCCACAATTTTTAAATCTGCACAAATTTGCCATTCATATGTTTCTCGGACAATAAAAAACTCACAGATTCCGGGTTTGACACACTTTTTTATAATGATAATACTTATATTTGTGTTAAATTTTAAATCGTTAATTTGTTAATAAATGTCTTTTTATTTTAAAAACAAAAACCGTAAATTTTGTCGAAAAAAAAAATATGTTGATAACTAGTGGCGCCACTTATAACTTATATTATATGAATCGGTAGGTTTTTTAATTCTCTACAACTTTTGTTTGAAATATTTTTCGATACAAGTTTTACTTTTCGATATAAACTTAAACAACCGAAAATCGTGACCATTTGTGGTCAGCCATTTTTTTTTGCACAGGTCTTTTAGAGTTACCATCGAGATATGTTCTATAGGATGCCGAAATAAACACATTCCAGCAAAAAAACAAATGTTACATTTTTGTTAACAAAACAGCTCTTTTTTGATCTAATTTATATATAACTTAAAAATTTTATTAAAGTTTCCACGAAATACGTTAACATTTGGCTTAAAAAAATTTGCTTTCTGAATATTATCATCAATAATACTTTCTAACCTATTCATTTAATCTCAGAGACAAAATTTAATTATCGAAGAAACAAAAATTAATTATACATTGATTAGTAAATGTACTAAACTAAAACTGGCAAAATACATGTTATTTAGAATTAATAAACTAATTTATTAAGTTGGTAATTCAAAACAAATAAACTATTATAATTAACTCCAGCCTCTAGCGCGAACCTGATTCAGCTCCCTAAATTATTAGCTTTAGTTGTTATTTGGGACTATATAGGTATGCTATTTAGTTTCTTTGACATTTTAGAAATAGCTTTATTAGTTTATTTATACTAGATAAACTCATATAGTTAATTCAGTACACAGCTTATACAGCATAATTAGAGTAAACATGTAAAATATTGTACAGGGTTTGTATGCCTTTTTCAAGATACATTAAAAGCCTCTACAGTCTGAAAAATCAAACTAAAATTCTCGATGCAGGTAAAAGACTTTTACAGCATGTTAACATGGAATTCTCACCTAAAAAGTAAGATAATATATATATATATATATATATATATATATATATATATATATATATATATATATATATATATGTTCTATCGTAGATTTTCACGGATGGTAGAATGAATAGTTTGGTTATTCCGGGTTTCAATCCGTTCGTTCAAAAAATCGTTTGCACGACGTTTCGCCAAAATCTCATTTGGCATTTTCAAGTGCGGTTCATCTCGTTACTCGCTGAGAACTGATGGTGGCCTCTGAAGAATTTCGAGTTTTGTTTAGCTGGCTCGCTGCCTGATTGGATGGGCGGCTTCGCAGGCTCCTCCCCTCTCCCGAGTGCGATATATTTTGTTCTTGTATGCAGGTCTCTCGTGTACTAGTTGATTTTTGTTGTTTTCTTTCTTGATTTTTTATTAATGTTTTCCATGAAGATGAAAAATTTATAGCATCGTCTCGTTTATTTAGCTGTCCCGCTTTTTCGATTTCTAGGGCCTCTCTTATGACGCGTACCTTGTAGTTCTGTACTGGTGCTTTTTCTTTTGTTTTTTCGAAGTCGATGGTATGTATATTATTAAGGAACTCCAAATTCCACACCTAATTATTTGGTGCTGAGACTCTTCAACTTGTTATAAAATTTCCTCGCCAATCTTCGGTGTCCTAATCGTAAGATTCCTTCTCTTGGAGCAAGAGCGAAATTATAAATTTCTCGAAGAAGCTTTTAAACAGACGCATATTTTTGGTGGTTTGGTACGTGTCCATTGAGAAATCTTTCCCTGTATGCTCTAATAGACTTCTGACCTTTTCCTTGGCAATAACCATAATTTAATAGCATATCGGCAGTTTCAGCTTTAGTGTAAAGTTTAACCAAAGCAAAAAATTGAAGAGTAAAATGAGTTTAAAAATTACATTATAAAGTTTATCATATTGAATCATTTGACAATACTCTTCTGTAACCAATGAAGATACTTATCACTATTAGCTCGTTGCTATGGAAATTTTCATTGTTGTCGGCCTGTTTGCTCTTAAACATGGTTCAAATTTCTTGGACCTGTCCTAAGCATGCAATAAAACATTTAAATTTGATTATCTTATAAATAACTACTTGAAGCTACACCTACCATAATTTTTTTAGAGAAAGTGGAATTTTTAATTAGTAATTTAATATACCAAGGCACAAAAAAGTTATAAAGCATTAAATGTAGCAGAAGTGCTGCTGGTGGCACGTCTTTATCACATCTTGATGTCTTATCCTACAAGAACACAAAGAATGAAATCAATCTATTATTAAAAAAAATATTTATAAAGAGGTTTGAAAAAATATAGCTCTGATAATCTAGATTTTGGAAACTCTCAACTTATGGACTAAATCCTAATATTTTAAACTCATAAATTTGTACAGACCTCTTGAAAACACCTTGTATAATAGGGAAATAAGAAAATTTTAACCATACTCTCAATCTTTATAAAATCACCTCTATTCCTACAAACAAAAACTTAAAATACACACTCATTAACTGTTCATTATCTCCTCATAGACTTTCTTCCAAAAAATATTGTTCAGCTTTAATTAAAAGAATCTTTTCGTTTGTGCTTTAAATGCCTAAGTATGCCAAACCAATTTGGAAGTTCTGAAAGTTTAATAAATTTGAGCTAACAAATTTTCGGCAATTTTGTTATTCCGAAAGCAAAAACACTAGTGTCACTAAAGTTAATAAAACAACATCGAGAACTAACTTTTTCCATCAGTTTTATTGGACCGCATAAGCTATTATCAGCTATTGCTATAGTTTAAATGTTAGCAATAATTCTTCTTTTTGTGCAAATCTGTTTTTATTTGAAGCATGTCTTGAACAATATGCGTTTAAAATGAGCTTTGGCTTACAAAGCTCTTGTTCTTTTTGTAGGTAATTCGACGAGCAATCTCTGCTGTCTAATATAAGAAATTATAGATTTACTGAAATTTAATGCTTTTGATGATTAGTTTTTGAGTTTATTCTAATGGAGCCTTAACTAATCAGCAACAACGTAATTAAATATTTATTCTGTTACAAAAAAGAAATACCTTTATAAAAACTTGTCTATTAGGTTATTGACTATATCGAAGAAAATAGGGATAAAAGCAACAACGTTCAAGTGTTTTCATTATTTCATACATTCAGTTGAACCCTTAATATGACAAAATCACAAAGTGATATCAAATTAAGTGGTACGTTTTTGAGATTAAGGTAGATTTGTACAATTTTCGGTTTTTTAGTGTTACGCGAAACCTGTGCACTTTTAGTAAGTACGTGTCTACAGATCCTTTTTCAAAAAAATATATACACTTCAAAAACAAAATTAAAAAATGCAAACAGTTTTTTTTTTTTATTTTTTCCTCCTAACTTTTTTCCAAGTGACGTTAGGTATAGGCACTGCTCTATGAAAAGAAAGTTAACGCCCGTTAAAATGAACTTCTGCAGAAGTCTACACGTTTACGTTGTCTCAAACTTTGCTACTTTTCTCGATATTAGCAAATTTTAGCTTTTTTTTAAATTAAAAAAAAAGAGCTTAGCATTCAGGAAAATAGACCCGATTTTGCCTCTTATACTATAGTTTATTAAAGAGAGTAATAAATCATTTTTTACCCTTTTTTTCGTCGCAAACTACCTGTGTTCTTTAGTCCGGTGTCTTTGACCAAATCTGTTAGACATATATATTTTTCATAGGAATGGGTTAGAAATTTTATAATCAAAAATACTGGTCTATAATAATGGACCATTTGGGTTAGATAACAATAGATATTTGGATAAGTGAAGTGTTAAAAAGGATTTTAATCCTTGTCATAGGCGTCGGAAGAGGTTTATTTTATCACTAAGTGTAATATATAAAGTTTGTATAATATTATTTTATTTCTTATGATTTTTCAATAATTCACATACATTAGAAAATATAAATAATTTTGACATATTTAACACAAATCACAACTGTATTTTTATTATTTTTAATTTTGGCATAGAAACCGTTTTAAGCACATTCAGAATAAAACGTAGCCTTTTTCTCTCAAAAATTCTAAGTTATATTTTAAATATTTTTCATAGGAATGGGTTAGAAATTTTATAATCAAAAATACTGGTCTATAATAATGGACCATTTGGTTTAGATAACAATAGATATTTGGATAAGTGAAGTGTTAAAACGGATTTTAATCCTTGTCATAGGTGTCGGAAGAGGTTTATTTTATCACTAAGTGTAATATATAAAGTTTGTATAATATTATTTTATTTCTTATGATTTTTCAATAATTCACATACATTAGAAAATATAAATAATTTTGACATATTTAACACAAATCACAACTGTATTTTTATTATTTTTAATTTTGGCATAGAAACCGTTTTAAGCACATTCAGAATAAAACGTAGCCTTTTTCTCTCAAAAATTCTAAGTTATATTTTAAATACTTACAAAATATCCATTGTCAAAAATACATATATAAAAAAATAAAATCGTCCATATAATGTGAAATTTTTTTTGGGCTGTCATTCATTTTTTATTAATTAAAAACATTTTTAGGTCTTTGACATTTCAGTTTATTTATTTTTTAAAACATCTGCAGAATTACAATTAAACACTAGAAAAGGATTCAAATGTAATTAATTTTTATATTTTAAAAATATTTAAGTAATAAATTGTGTTTACGTTGGTAAACATTACGTATCTAATTCGTAATTTAAGTCAGTGAAGCTATCTTCGCCCAAATTAATTATAATTGGTTCCTCTATCTCACGGATCATGAGATCAAGTTTCCACATTTTCTTTTATTCTTCTATTATATTGATTTTTCCAAATTTTCTGCAGTAACTTTACCAAAAAATTTTTCAAAAGTTCTGTTAAATTACTAATTTTGTAAGTTGTGTTATTTCTAACAACTCTACCTTTTACTTGTGAGAGATATTTCCTTCACCAACGGACATTTTCCGGACGATCTATAAGAACAGATTTCCTATCTGGTTTTTCCTAGCAAAAATTAAGTTGTATGAGCAATTTACAGAGCTCAGATTTTTTTTTTTTAATTTCAGTTGCCGATCTTCATTGATTTTAGTTAGAATTTTATCGACAGTTGGGATTTGCTTCTCATAAAAAGATACTACTACAACTCCTTTTATTACAGTTTACATCTCTTCTTCCAACGAGGTTTTTCGTCTGCCTGTGATCGAATATGACTTGGGAGTACCCACAATTCCAGTCGTTTTTTTCTTCTTCAGTATTCGGTACATAGTAGATTTTCCAACTCCTGTCATGTTGGAACACATCTCAACAGAACTTAATATTATTATCCAGATGATAACATTTTAAGGCATCATAAACATTCATCGTAATAAGTTCTTCGTTGAGGAAAAAATGCCCTGGTTAAACGATTTTGGAATAAATATAGTTGTGGAAGCCATATCTTTTGGGCATCTCACTAATCTCATATAATATATAAAAACAAGCATAAACAAGATAAATCACTAAGGACATACTGTAAGGTGTACTTTGCTCACTGACAGAAATTAATTGAATCAGAAACTCTATTGTTGCAATAAATTTATTAAACCTTATAATGTTTAAATATAATTAAATAAAATTAGATTCACGACAGTTCTCAGTTACCTGCGGCACTGGAGCAGGTAAGTTGGAGGTTTCGGTAGCAGTTTTATTACTCTCTGTAGTTTTTGAATAGAGTATAGAAATGTGTATGCTTGCGATCGCCCTTCCCCTTCCCAAGAGCTTTGAGTTCAGGAAAATAGAACCGATTCTGCCTTTTATATTAGGAATGTGTATGCTGCTAGCACTCCCCTCCCATTGACAACTTGTTCTTCTTGTGATAGACACTCCCCCCAAGAGCTCAGAGTTCAGGAAAATAGACACAATTCTGCCTCTTATACTAGAAACTGCGCTTCATTCGAGCCAGCCGTGGAGCTCATATGCCCGAAATCATATTTAAAAAGTAGTGGCATACAATTATTTTTTAAATAAAGTCATGCTATTAGCGATATTTATACGTGTTTATTTTATTTTAAAATTGTATAAACACCCTTTATAATAATTTTTATCATTCTAATAAAATTCGTTCAATGAAGAAGGAAACAATTTTACGCAAAAATATAAAATTACATAATATGCCGGGTAAATGTTATAAAAATCGTAAAAAATTAAATAATTTGAGTGACCATTTCTCGACTAATATTCGTCATCCAGACTTCAGCAGACAGACGATTTAAATGGATGCGATGTCAGCTTTCTTTTTAAGGGGGCAATGTCTATATCTACATTCACTTAGAAAAAAGTTGTGTTGGACAAAATTGGCAAAAGAGGCAAAAATTTGCTAATATCGAAAAAATTAGCAAAGTTTGAGACGCCATATTTACTTCTCATCGTATAGACTTTGGCGGAAGCTCATTTTAATGGATATAACGCCAGTTTTCTTTTCCTAGAACTGGAATTCAAGTGGAAAACGGTTATGAAAAACTAATGTTAAATAATTTTTTTTTGCATTTTTTTGTTTTGTTATTGGGGTGAATTTTATTGAAAAATGGCTATTCTGGACCTTAAGAAGTATAATTTCGAAAATAAACTTCATTACTTATAATTTTTGTGTAGATATGTACCCACGAAAAATGCATAGTTTTCGAGTGGAACTCAAAAAATCGAATAGTAGACAAATCTACCTTAATCTCCAAATCGCGCCTCACAATTTGGTAGCACTTTGTAATTTTACCATATCTGGTGGTCAACTGAATGTATGAAACAATAAAACGCTTTAATGTTTTAGTTTCTTTCTTAAGTACATACATTGTAAAAAGGAAATGTATTAAATTTAATGTAAATGTACAGGAAGCAAATTTCACAAACGTTTTATAAATACATTTAATGTAATGTATTAAATTTAACAATTTACGTTATTCCATAATAATTTATTTCATTAAATTTAATATAATCATACATTAAATTTAATGGTTGATCATTACTTTTTAAGGTGACTATGTACATTAAAGTGTTCATCAAACTGGATATATTTTATCACATATTTAATGCATCAACATTAATATGAATTCAAAAAATTCTGAAACTACCAGGAAAAGGTGCTAGACTGGCTCCAAACTCATTGGTTCTCATCAGTATGAGGCAGACATCTACACTTCACCATAAGAAGATTGAGTCCTTTAAGCAACTTATATCATACTAAAGAAAAAGTTCAATAGAATTTGCGCCATCTTCCTTATCTTATGCAATGTATATTGAATAATAATGTAAATTCCTGTAGTATTAGGGTATATGTGAATTTTAATGTATAGAATTTAAAATATCTTTTCAGTTACTTTACTGAAATTTAAGATATTATTTAATCAAATTTCATGTCGACGAACTAAAATTTCAATAAATTGCTTTAAATTCAAAGTAAATGTAAATATTCACGATTTTTGGTACAAACTCATTAAATTTAATGTAGAATGAACATTAAGTTTGCATTAAATTTAAGGTCATTTTTAACAATGTAGTCAATAGCCTACACTGTAAAAAGGGTATGCATTAAATTTAAGGTAAATCTGCTGAAAGCAAGTTTCATAAACGTTTATTAAATGCATTTAATGTAATACGATAAATTTAATAATTTTTACATTAATATAAATTAATTTATTCCATTAAATTGAATGTAATCATACATTAAGCTTAAAGCTTGATCATTACTTTTTAAGGTGACAACGTACAGCCAGTGTTCATTGAACTTGAGATATGTTATGACGTATTTAATGCACCAACATTAATATGAGGTTCAAGAAATTCTGAAACTACCGGGAGAAGGTGGACATTTCCATAGTATATGTCATCTAGACCAGTTTGGAACTCATTGGTTCTCGTCAGTACGTAGCAGCTTATATCGTACTAAAGAAAAAGTTTTAATGCAATGCACATTCAGTAATAATGTAAATTAATTTTAATGTAAAGAAGTTGAAATACCTTTCCCGTTACTTTCTTGAAATTTAAGATTCCTATTTAATCAAATTTAATGTACAGCGAACTGATATTTGACTGAATTGATATAAATTCAAAATAAATGTAAATTATTCACGATTTAAAGTACAAAATTATTAAATTTAATGTATGATAGGCAATAAATTTTCATTGAATTTAAGGTTATTTTTAACAGTATAGTCAATAACCTTTATTATGAATTCCAGAAAAAGAAATAAAGTTACTCTCATTTTTTTTAATATTACTTTAGCAAACGATACACGGAAAACTGAGCTTCCAGATTTATTAGCCCATTAGTAATTCATGGATTATCAGGATGCTTGTGTAACCCCAATAAGTTTCACGAAAATTTAAATTTATTTGTAGTTAGTTAATCATTTAATAAACCTCCTACAGATATACACGTATAAGATTTAAAATGTTCCGTTTTAGAATTTTTGTATAATGAAGATAACTGATGTTTAATTTATACCGTAAAATTAAGTTACCAGCTATGCATAATTAATAACTTTTATTAAGTGAATATTAAAAACACCTTATTATCATGGACACGAAAAACAGGCTGGAGGGCGTTAAAGTTTTTTCCTAGCTTAATTTAACTTTAGCATTAAGTAAATTTAGTATTCTTATCTCATAGAACGAAGTTCGCTCGACTTAGCACAGAACGCGAAACAACGAAAACTAAATCAAGTAAAATCGAGAAAAATGACTTTTTCCGTCTTGAACGTGTGATTACACGGAACATTTAAGATTCAAAAACAGCTTTAATGCCTGAAAAACCTGTTGGACCTGAAAGCTCAATTTCCGAGAACTAATTTTATTTTAAGATGAAGCTATTTTAGATTATTTCGAAGTTGTAAATTTGGATTATTTAAACATGTTGGTGTATTATTTCTTTAGAAATCTAAAAGACTTTGAACACAATTTATGAACGAGAAATTAAACAAATAGAAACTGTTCAAGTACGTGTCGAATATGTATTATATTAAGGTTCCGTAGGAGAGAGGGACGTAATGGGCGATTGTGGAATAAGAAATGAACGAGAGGCCTTGATTCAATTCTGTAATACTTACTTTAGACTGTCCCCTCATCGTTTGTACACTTGGAAGTATCCAACTGACAGAGAAGCAAACATCGTCAGAAATCAAATCGACTTTATTTTAATAAACAAATGATTTGGAAATACTTTGACATAAGTAAAAACATATCGCGGAGCAGATGTTCCATCCAACCACAACTTACTATCTGGAAATCTGAAACTAAAACCGAAAAAACTTAAACGAAGACAGAATAACACACGAATATACAACATAAGTTATAAAATAAGCCCATCATGAACGATATTACTGAACATCTAAATAATAAGATTGATGAAATAAAAAAGCAAATGTCTGATATAGAAACGAAATGGAAATGGAATGCTGTCAAGAGAAAGAAACTGCTAAAAAAAACACGAAAAGAAAGAAACAAAAATGGATGACAGATGAAATCTTGGAGCTTATGGAAGAACGTAGACAATACAAGAATATAGATTAAACAAAATACAAGAATGTCCACAACGAGATTAGAAATAAAATTAGCAAAGGCAGATTGGCTGAATAAACAGTACGATGAAATATAACTATTAAATCGTCAAAATGATTTGTTTAATCTACAAAAACGGGTAGGGGGATTCTTACTGACGACAATGGACTAGTCACTGTGGAAGCCAAGCATAAAGTTAAGAAATAGAAAAAATATATGTAATCATTATTCAATGACCAAAACAGAGGTGACCTTTCAGAAAAAGAAATAATGCCAGAGCCTCCTATCACAAAAGGAGAAGTAACAAATTCAATAAGAAATCTCTAAAAAGACAGATCCATAGGATCAGATGGAGTTGGTGGTGACTTGCTTAAACTAATCCAAGAGGACCATTTAGATATCTTAACCGACCTTCTTAGTCATATTTATGACACAGGAAATATTCCTAATGACTGGCTAGTTTCGTCCTTTATGTCTCACCTCAAAAATCCACAGCCAAAAAATATGAGGATTATAGATCCACCAGTCTTATGAGTCATCTTCTACAAGTATTTCTTAAAATAATACATGGACGAATATACCCGAAACTTGAACAAGACATTAGCGATGCGCAATTTGGCTTCAGGAATGGCTTAGGCACAAGAGAGGCGCTATTTAGTTTAAATGTGCTGATTCACATGTTATTTCAGCACTACAACTTCATAATGTGGATATATCCACTGCTATTGCATCTCACACGGAGGAATCTGTGAGAGCCGCATAAACATATATACGCCGTCCGGCGGGAGGTCGACGAGGTCGCGTTCAGTATTACATAATCCCTTCCGATCTATCCATTGCACAAACAGGTGCATATCGGTATCCTGATGCGTCTAGTAAAGACGAAACATGTACCTCTGTCGTATCACTGTAGCGGGGAAGTAAAATCTTGACTTTCTTCTCGATATGGTGGTACTGGTAGGCCATGGAATAGGATAAATTGTGTTCTGTAGCAATTTATTCAAACTGTGCAACCTCTAACACGGAAAGGATATGATGGAATGAAGTTTGCATTTACTGTTCGCATTTTACTTCATTTCTACACGGAATTGCATATAGTTGTACGTTTGCTGATGTGATTTCAGCACTACAACGGCATAATCTGCTGCTATTGCATCTCACACCGAGGAATTCGTGACAGCCGCATAAACATATATATATATATATATATATATATATATATATATATATATATATATATATATATATATATATATATATATAAGCATTTTATAAAACAAGATTTTTAAATAAATTAATTATTGCTTTATTGTTTAAAATAGTAATAATACTTCTTAATACTTAGGTGTATATTTAACGAAAAAACCTTTTCATGAACTGAAATGATTTATTTCTATGTTACTTTGTATTTAAAAAAAAAAATATTTGAAATAGAAAAATAACCTAAAATTTTCTAAGCCTTGTCTTAATCATGCCTTCAATGGAAAAAACGATCATTAAGTAATAAAAAATGGTTGAAAATGGCTTCTGCATATATATATATATATATATATATATATATATATATATATATATATATATATATATATATATATATATATATATATATATATATATATATATATATATATATATATACTTTTAAGACAACTGCGGATTTTAAGGAAAATTCCATGCTTCAAAAGTCGATAAAAATGCAAAAAAATGTCGTGGATATATCCACATTATGCCGTTGTAGTGCTGAAATCACATTCAGCAAACGTACAACTATATGCAGCTCCATATATAAATGAAGTAAAATGCGAACAGTAAATGCAAACTTCTCTCCATCATATCCTTTCTGTGTTAGAAGTTGCACAGTGAGAATAAATTGTTATGGAACGCAATTTATCCTATTCCACCACCATCGAGATGATGGTAGACCTGTACCATCATACCGAGAAGAAAGTCAAAACTTACCCTCCCCGTGTGAATGTGAACAGTAAATGCTTACTTCATTTATTTATGGAGCTGCATATAGTTGTACGTTTGCTAAATGTGATTTCAGCACTACAACGGCATAATGTGGATATATCCACTGCTATTGCATCTCACACGGAGGAATCTGTGAAAGCCATATAAACATATATACGCCATCCGGCGGGAGGTCGGCAAAGCCGCGTTCAGTATTTGCATGCTTACTTCCGATCTGTCTTTTGCACAGCCAGGTGCATGTCGGTACCCTGATGAGTCTAGTACAGACGAAACATGTACTTCTGTCGTATCACTGTGGCGGGGATGGTAAGTTTTGAATTTCTTCTCGGTATGGTGGTACAGGTAGGCCATCATCTTGATGGTGGTGGAATAGGATAAATTGCGTTCCATAACAATTTATTCTCACTGTGCAACACAGAAAGGATATGATGGAGAGAACTTTGCATTTACTGTTCGCATTTTACTTCATATATATATATATATATATATATATATATATATATATATATATATATATATATATATATAGTATTTTTTTCCAAACAATTAAAAAAATATTTAATACAACTTAATCTAAACATAACTTAATATAAAGGTGACGTAATAATATAAATATAATTAAGATAACTTAATTTTCTCTATAGGAATAGAATATTCATGGGAATCTTCCATTAGACAATACGATTCCTTGACTGATGAATCAGCTAAAGACATGTTAAAATACTCATTTTTTAAAGAAGCAAACAAAGGGTTAATTTTTTTATTGGACTCAAATTTTCTTTTTTTGTTCTAGCCAAACATTTATTGGCCATATAAAGCCATAAACCTTAAAAGAATTAGACCAAAATTCAAGCTGTGTATTTTATTTAAATATATGTTTTTTTTTGTGAAATTCAAAAATAATACTGATTTGTACATTTACCTCAAGAAGAAAAAGTAAGCAGGAAATTACGGTTAGTTGGTTGATTCGTAACACTAATTTATTATTCTGATCTCATAGAGCAAAGTTGCCTCAAGCCATCCCAGAAGGCGAAAAGCGTAATCTGAAAAATAAATCAAGTTACTAGGTTAATCTCAAGAACAATAATACCAAGGCAAATCTTAAACTAGAGCTTACATTATAAGCTCAAAAAATAGTTTATATATCAATATTTATAATAGTGTGCAGTTAACAGTGTGTTATTTAAATTTAATTATTAAATTAAAATGTTATTATATAGTTAGTAGTTTGTGTTATTATTAATGAAAAATATAAATATCTCTGTGCATGTATACCGTATATAGAAGAATTTGATAATGTAAATATTATATATAAAAAAATCCAATTATTTGTAAAACTAGTTTAAAAAAATTTCATATGATGTTATTGTCTAAATATTTTTATAGCCAACTGTGCCGTGAATAAATTCATTTATCGAGATATTGTGTAAAAAAAGAGATATAATTAGTATTAATTAGTCGAACTTTTTTGGTTATTAAAATAAATCACATTTAATAAACATATTCTTAACTACGTTGAATAGGAACTATTACTGCTATTTTGGTAATATGTCAGATTGGTTTTATAAGACATCACAAATATTAGAATCGCACAAGTTCTTTTTTTTTTAGGTAATACTCTTACTTTCTTACTGAAAATGCAGCAACATCTTTTAAATATTTTAATAATCTATCGTCAAATTGGGATCAAATCAGAGGCGGGTCCAGCCTGTCTCTTTGGGGGGGGGGGGGGGGCGGTGATATCACAAAAGTACAGTATGGTAAGCGAAAGCAAGTTGTTGACGGGAGGGGACGGGGAAGACACCAGCAACATTCCCATTTCTAGTGTTAAATGAAGGCTCGGGTCTATTTTTCTGAATTTGACGCTCTTGGAGAGGTGGGAGGCGATCACAAGAAAAATAAATTGTCAACGGGGGGAGTGCCAACAGCATACACATTCCTAATAAAAAGGCAGAATCGGTTCTATTTTCTTGAACTCAAAACTCTTGGGAAGGGGAGGGGCGATCGCAAATAAAACTGTTACTGAAACCTCTGTCGGACTGCCGTAAATTTAATTATATTTAAATATTACAAGCTTTTATAAATTTGCTGCAATAATAAAATTTCTGATGGTTCAATTTAATTTCTGTCAGTGAGCAAAGAACACCTTACAGTGTGTCCTTAGTAATTTATCTTGTTTGTGCTTGTTTTTATATATTATTTGAGATTAGGGACCAGGTCATTTCTTCCTCAACGAAAAACTTATTACGATGAATGTTTATGATGCCTTAAGATATCAGTATCTAGATAATAATGTTAAAAGCGCTGTTGAGATGTGTTTCAACATGACAGGAGTTAGAAAATCTACTATGTAACGAATACTGGAGGAGAAGAAAACGACTGGAGTTGTTAGTACTCCCAAGCCACATTCGAACACAAGCAAACGAAAAGCCTCGTTGGAAGAAGAGATGTAAACTGCAATAAAAGGAATTGTGCATACATTTCATTGTGAGAAGCAGATCCCAACCTTCGACAAAATTCTTACTAAAATCAACGAAGATCGGGATTTATCTGAAATTAAAAGAACTGAGCTCTGGAAATTGCTCAGAGGACTTAATTTTGGCTGGGAAAAACCAGATAGGAAATCTGTTCTTATAAATCGTCCGGAAAATGTTTATCAGCGTACACACAATTAATTATTTAAATTTTCTGTAACATATAAAATTAATTACATTTAAATCCCTTTTTAGTGTTCAACTGTACTTCTGCAGATGGTTTAAGAATTAAATAAACTGAAATGTCAAATGCCCTAAAAATGTTTTTAATTAATAATAAAATGGCCGAGAACCCCAAAAAATTTTAATATTATATCTACGAATTTATTTTTTTATGTATGTTTAACTTCATGTGTTTTTGACAATGAGTATTTTGTAAGTATTTAAATTATAACTTAGATTTTTTTGAGAGAAAAAGCTACGTTTTAGTCTGAATGTGTCTATAACGGTTTCTATGCCAAAATTAAAAATAATAAAAATATAGTTATGATTTGTGTTAAATATGTCAAAATTATCTACATTCTGTAATGTATGTGAATTAATAAGAAATCATAAGAAATAATATAATATTATAAAAACTTTTTATTTTAAGTTTATTACCAAAATAATATTCTATGCCATAAATAGGTGGTGATAAAATAAACCTCCTTCCGACGCCTATGACAAGGATTAAAATCCTTTTTAACACTTCACACATCCAAATATCTAATGCTATCGAATCCGAATAGTGCATTATTATAGACCGGTATTTTTTATTATAAAATTTCTAATCCATTCCTATGAAAAATACATGTCTCTAACAGATTTTGTCAAAGACACCGAACTAAAGAACACAGGTAGTTAGCAAAGAAAAAAAAAGGGTAAAAAAATGGTTTATTACTCTCTCTAGTTCTTGAATATACTATAGTGTAAGAGGCAAAATCGGATCTATTTTCCTGAACTCAAAATTCTTGGGGAGGAGGGCGATAGCCCCCACTGCCCCCCCTTGGATCTACGCCTGGATCTCTCTCTCTATATATATCTTACACTAAAGGACCTTGCCAAATCAAGTAAGAAATGGAATAATTAGGGAAATAGCTTCTATATTTTTATATAGATATATAGACATATAAACATGTTTTTTCTATAACCCCGTAACCATATAATACCTAAGTTACTAGGAATTTATGACAGAAAGTTTGTGTGTGGTATTCGTCTCATTTTCCTGTAATTTACTACGAAGGTATTCTTTTAATTAAAAATTTAAAAAATAAAATGTACTACTTGCCTTAGTTACTCAAAAACTAAAACCATACACGTTCACCTGAACAATGACGACAAAACAATATGGCTACGTCTTCTTTTTCTGTTTCCCTTTCTTGCAGTATAGGGGCGATAAGAGAGGAATTTCAAAACTTTAAAATCGGCGTCGTTCATTCAACATTTCAAAATGTTAAACTTAGTTACAAACCATTTTAAATAATAGAATATGCATATCATTTTAATGTATCTTTATAGTTGCGTTAACTAATATAAATTGTTGAATTTACAGTCATAATAATTACGGCAATATTTTACAATTTATTATTTAAACGTCTTTAAAACGATATGTTTGAAACAAATGTAAGTTTTGAAACCAGATTTTAAACGTTAAATGAACAAATTAAATTTAACAGAATTAAAATGTTACCACAAAATGTGAAAAAATATTATTTCAAATAACTTTTGTTTAAATTAAAATTAAAAATCAACAATCTGAAGTCTGTTGAGCTAAATATTTTATTTTTATCAGTTTCGGAAGAAGCCGCGATGCTACTTTTTTATGTATTTCAGGATCACCATTTATAATGTGTTGTCAGAGGATACGACCGTTATTCTTTATCCAATACTGTGGCTATCATCAGTTCATTTATATATTTTTCACAACAATTAATTTTACTTAGAACAGTCCCCAAAGTTTAGGAAACTTAATAGAAAATGTCGAAAACAAACCAAGATAAAAAGACCTACGAAGTAACGGTCTCAAGTTGTTACAAACCATTTAAGCTATTATAGTTAATGGCTACGTAAATGACAATGTTAGGAGATTCTCACATTATTGAAGTTGAATCGCTTATAACTTTCCTAACTTTATCCTATTTGTGGTAACGGCTATGTAATTAGACTAAAACAGGAAACAAAGATTCGGAGGTATATCAGTTTAAGTTTTTGTTACCAAACAAGAGTTATTTTTATTGAATATATGAAAAAATCCACATTTATCAGTAGTTTCTTGCTATAATAAATTATCAGAATTACGTGCATCTGTTGATCAAAAATGTCCTGGTTTATGTTATATATTTCTTTTTCTTCTTCACGATATTGGGTGAGATTACTAAACAGAAAAATTTAACCTGCCATCCAAGGGATAATTTTTTGAACTAGACTACCCGTAATAGTTCAAGTTTGCCTCCGTCTGAATTTTTGTTAATTAAAAATTTGAAAAAATACCTTAAACGAAGGAATTTTGCAAACGATAACGGACTGAGAGAAGATAATGATGCCAATAGGAATCAATAATTTTTAATGGATTAAAGTAATTGCAGGATTCTTCTTCTTCCTTTTCTCACATTACTAGGCTAGTGACTGTTTATTGCCGATACGTCTTCTCCAAAAGAAGGTGTCGATCCGGCATTCTCTTTATTGCATTGTTGGTCTTCCTTGCAGTATCTGTCCCATTGGCTTGTCTAGTTTTGCATTTTTAACGAGTTTTTTGTCTTTCATTCTTTTATGGGTTTATTCCAGAATCTTTTTTGTCTTACTAATTTCCCATCTTCTCATCATTTTTAGGATTTTGGCTATGTATGGTCTTGTTTCTGTCACCTATACTATGACGGGTCTTAAAGCCGTTTTATATGATTTTACTTTTTTTAAGATATTTGTTCTTCCAGACAATTTGTCTTAGACATCTTGAGATTCGAGCTGCTTTCATCGTTTGTTCATTTACTTCAAACTGGAAATTTTCATGGTTCCTTATTTCTTCTCCCAGAGTATATTTGAAATGAGCCTTTTGGATTATTTTGGATTCGTTAATAAATTTTTATCTTATCTGTTCTTTAGATGTTACTAAGCATTTAAGTTTCTCAATATTGGTGATCATGTTTAGTTCCTTTGCTTTAATAGAGAAAGCATGTAGTAACTTTTGAAGGTTTGTTTTTAGAATTTGCGATAAGTAAAGCATTATCGGTATAGTACCCAGCATGAAAAAATGCGTTTTCCACTATATATTCAATGGCTTGGAGTACATTTTATCTTATTCTATCTATTATTAAATTAGAGATGAAGGGTTTAAGTGACTCCCTTTGACTAATTAATATGTATATCCATAGATGTTATACAGCTTACTCCCATTTTTATTTTATCGTAGATTCGAATAACTAACTTCTAATGCAGCTCTTTTGTTTGCAATATTTCCAGGACGTTCTTTAGTTGAGCTCTGTCAAATGCTTTGGTCATATTCACGAAATACGCGTAAGCAGGTTTATCGAATTCGAGGGATTTTTCGGGAATCTATTTAATAATAGGTATTGCATCTATAGTGAATCTATTTTTTCTAAACTCCTGCTGTTCTCGTATTTGTATGGTTTTTGCCATTTTCTTACATGATGATTTTTGCGAATACTTTAAGAATGTTATCAAGTAATGTTATTTCTTGATAGTTTCCGGTCGTGATTTCTGTCCTTTTTTAATAATTGGTATCGTTCTACTATTTTTCTACCTGATCGGTATCTTCCATTTCCATAAAGTTAATATTTCATTTCAATATTTGAGCAACTCATTAGGTATTTCGTTTGATCCTGGGTTATTTCTATTTTTAATCAATTTAGGTTTTTTTTTCAACGCTTCTCTTATTAATTCAATATCACAGTCTTCCTCATAGTCATTCTGTATCATTTCTGTTTCTCTTCTTCCCTATTTAGACTTTTAAAATATGTTTTCCACTGTTTTGTTGTGATATTATTGATTTTTGTGGTAACCTTGATTTTTAATTTTTTGTTTCTCAGCATTTTCTACATTTTTCTTTGACTTCCAAACATATCCGTTTCCAACTCCTTTGCGAATCTTTCTTAATGATTTTTTTTTTCATTTCTTTTATCTTCGCCTTTACCTCGTTTTATTCCCTTCAATAATTGTTCCAGTTTTCAGGTTTTGTTTCGTATATTTTCTTTCTTTGTTTTGCTAGTTCTTTTACCTCTGGTGTAAATCATGGAATTCTTTTGACTTTGACATTAACCTGTTTCTTTCCTATTGCTTCAGGGGCAGCGGTAAATATATTATTTTTTATTATTGTCTATGCTGCTGTCTGAGTTAACTAGCAATTCGACATTAAATGTGTATGTGTAGTTTAGGTTTTATGACCTTGGGTATATTTCATCTCATTTTACAAAGTACCAACTTGTAATCGTTTCCAAAGTTGGTCGCATTTAATGTTCTTTGATCTAGTATTGTCTCTGGATAGACTTCTCTGTTGGTAATGATGTACTCTACCACCGACTGAAATTCTCATTTTCGAAGAAAATTATATTGATTCTCATCTTGTTATTTGCTCAGAATATTTTTAGTAGATCTCCACTATCTTTCGTAGTCTATTCTGGCATTTAAGTTCCCCATAATTACGATTTTATCTTGTGCTTTAATTTTGTCAACCAATGCTTGCAATTCTTTGTAGAATCTCTCTTTGTCCTCTCTCCTTATTTATATCCCTAGGCCGATATGAAGTATATTTTTTTTTAAGTTCTATGTTTGTGGCGACCTGTAGTATTCTGTTGTTAACATATACTTTATTCTCTATTTGATTTGTATTTGTGGTCTCTAAGTAGTCCTACGCTTGAGTGTGCTTTTTGTTCTCGTAGCACTCAACTATATATAAAGGTATACTTGTTGATTGCACATTTCTTCTTTCGTTTCTTCGTTGTATCGTTAAGGAAACATATTTCTATGCAATTGGTATTTAGTGCTCCTATAATTTCTTAGTATTTTGAAGTCCAGGGTATAATGTTCTAGGCTGCAGTTTTAAGTTTATTTCATTTCCAAGCCATTGTCCGTTTTCTTGCCTTTGTTTTTATCTCTTCGTCACTCGGTTTCCGGGACTGTGTACGTTTTTTTTTACTGCAGATAGAAAACCAAAACTTCATTTACAACAATTAGCATACATTTGCATGCAACTTGCAGACCATAACTAATTGTATTTAGAAACTGTTTCTACATCCGAAGGGCCAAATGTCCGGAACCACTATGTTAAGAAAATAACTATAGGATTACTAATCTAAGTTGTTTCAAAGCCTTCAAGCTATTATCGTTAATGGCTACCCAAATGGCGAGTTAGGAGAGCAACTTGCAAGTTGAAATTCTAAGTTTATTATGTTTAAACAAGATGAAACGCACTTGAATCTTATTTATTTACATCATATTTCGCCAAACATAACATTTTAAGTAATGTATTTCAGATATATATATATATATATATATATATATATATATATATATATATATATATATATATATATATATATAGAACGTCAATGTAAAAACTGTCGACTCTTAATACTTTCCCCCGATGAAAAATATTAAAAATCTAAAAATACGCTAATTTTATTTTTAAAAGGGTCGCTTTTATCGAACATTTGCAGCCTACGTAGTTCAATCCTCTGGGAGAGATATATGTTACTATTAAAATTTTAAACAGGAATGTGAGTGGGGTCAAGTGATACATCATTTTAAAGCTTGTTTAATTATTTTTCCAATAATAATAGAATTTCTTATTTTTTTAGGGGTAGTTACAATGAAATGCTGTTCCAGAACAGGCATAATTAGAACTTACCTGCACTGAGACTTAATGTTTTTAGTATTAATTATTTCAAATATACCTCTTTAGTTAATTTTGTGTTTAGTAGATAAATTTAAGTATAAGTTTAGAATTATTAGAACAATTTTGAAATAGTTACTTAAAAAGTGTTTGAAATATATGAGGTTTTTCGAAATTAAATTAATAGAAAAATATATTATGTGATTAAATGATTATTTGTTAATTATTTTTGAGCAACCGGATATAGATATAACGTTAAAAAAATGAGTCATCGATTAAATTAAGATCGTATTTAAATCCCGTCTAAGCAAAGCTCCGATAACTCCTGCGTTAGGTCAAATAATTGGTTTCTATGAACATTTATTATGCATTCTGCTCTAAAGGTGAAGGATAAAAGTCAAACATTCTTAAAATCGTTTTTTATCTGATGTTTACTAGATTGTAAACAAGTAATAAATGGAATAGTTAGTATGAGTATGGCTTATGAAAGACTGCACCAACAAATTGAAATATCTATAAGATCAAGAACCATTGATTGACTGAAATGTAGATTTAAGGAATGGTTAATGCTAATGATTAAGCCAATTGGTCGACACAGATACACAGAAAAAGCATAATAACTTCATATAGATATTATTGTTTGCAGTGATTTTGGTACTTTGGGGTTTTCTAGAATGAAAAATCGAGAATTGATAATATTCTCGATATATATTACAGTAAAACTTCGCCTACTCTTCATAACCTTGTTGTGTCTTGGTATTAAAAATTCTTATTCTATGAGATCTTTTATTCAAAAAACAATCCTTAGTAGGTGTGGCTTCGAGAGGTAATTGAATTTATATGCTTCGTTGCGTACTGAGACTCGTCTTGGCCCTCCTTCACACATTATTCGGGCGCAGGACTGGTCTAAGAACTTGCAAGTCTGTTATAGGGCCAACAGGCCAACAGCAATAAAAATTTATATAGTAATGAGCTAATAGTGACAATAATGTGAGAATGAATCGGTAAAGGACAGTAAGAATAACACACGGAGCCAACAACAAACCAAAACAGAAAAATTCTGTTGAATTAATTTTTCAATTAAACTCAAAATGACTTCCGTTTTCAGGTACATAAAGATAATTCTACGGAGAAAGTTGAACTGCATCCTTCCCATCATCTCTGCATAATTAAAAATAACTTTGAATTTAATGCAAATTTAATGTCCATTCTACATTAAATTTAATGATTTTGTACCAAAAATCGCGAATAAGGTACATTTACTTGGAATATGAATTAAGTCATTCAAATATCCGTTCGTTGTATATTAAATTGGATTAAATGGTATCTTAAATTTCAAGAAAAGAACTGAAAAGATATTTCAACTTCTGTACAATAAAATTATTTCACATATACCTTAATACTAAAGGAATTTACATTATTATTCAACGTACATTGCATGCGATTCCGGGAGGTGGCGCAATTTGTATAAAACTTTTTATTTAGTATACACCTAAAAAAATTCACATTAAATGCATTTAATATTAATGCATTAAATTTAATAATTTTTACATTAAATCTAATGTAACTATACATTAAATTTGGTATATTTTCAGTTACTTTATTGAAATTTAAGGTAACATTCATTAAATTTAAAGTACAAAGCTATTAAGGAATGTACATTAAATTTAAGGTTATTTTTAACAGTGTGATATAAGTTGCTTAAAGGACTCATTTTTCTTATGGTAAGGTGTACATGTCTGCCCCGTACAGACGGGAATCAATGAGTTTGAAACCGGTCTACCGATGACGGTACGCTACCTATGGGAAAAATTTTCACCTTTTCCTGTACTGTAAAAAAACTTTACATTAATTTTAAGGTAATGTACTGGAAGCAAATTTCATAAACTATTTATTAAATTCATTTAATGTTAATGCATTAAATTTAATAATTTTTACATTAATTCTGTATTTATACCAATAATTTTAGTATATTTATTGAAATTTAAGGTAACATTCAATTAAATTTAATGTAATAAGCTCTAATTTCAAAGTACATGTAACTTATTCACGATTTAAGGTACAAAATAATTAAATAAAATTAATGAGTGTACCTTAAATTTAAGGTTATTTTTAACAATGTAGTAGCAGGATTTTTGAACTCATATTAATATTGGTACATTAAACATGTGATAACATATCTCAAATTTAATGGACACTGACTGTATGTTTAAAGTGCATAGTCACCTTAAAAAGTAATGATCAAACTTTAAATTTAATACATCATTACGTTAGATTTAATGGAGTAAATTTATTTAGATTAATATAAATTAACAAATTGAATGCATTGCGTTAAATGTATTTAATAAACGTTTATGAAATTCACTTGCAGCGCATTTACATTAAATTTAATGCTTTTCCTTTTTACAGCGTGTTTCTAAATATAAAATGTTTACAGAATTTTGGAGTCGGGTCCATAATTATTCTTCGGTATTTACATGTCTAAAGTACTCTATCTGTTTAAGGGTTCCCCATAAAAAGTAATCCCTATTCGTTATATCCGGTAAGCGAGATGGCCAATTTGCAAGAATATCATTTCCTCTGTCAATCCATCGACGTTTAGAATTCTTATTTAAATGATTTCTAACATTTAGTGTGTAATGTGGGGATGAACCATCGTGTAGGAACCACATATTTTGTCTAGTAGGCAGTGGCAGATCATCCAATAAATTTGTTTAATTTCCTAGATATTCTAGGCAATTCAAAGCATAGTAATATAACAACCATTAATAAATCTGTTATTTATATCTGCCCATACGTTAATATTAAATTGATGTTGATTATGAACAAACTTTATAGCATGCTGGTTCTCGACGCAATAAACATGTTCATTATGTAAATTTGTCAAACCTCTTCTTGTAAAGTGACACTCATTGATATATATATATATATATATATATATATATATATATATATATATATATATATGTATATATATATATATATATATATATATATATATATATATATATATATATATATATATATATATATATATATATATATTAAAGATTTTAATTAGCCATTTTTGGGCAGGGGAATTATGAAAGCTTCCTTCTTCATATATTCCCAAAATTCTACAACATATGTTGCCTCATCAGGAAGAGACTAAAATAAACGAGACGACACCTGTCAAACAAACTAACAAAAGACAACCTAGCAGTACGTATTAAAGCAATAGATTATAATAGAAATTAGAAGACATTTTTAGTTAATTTCATAATATTTTTTTTATAAAAATTTACATAGTCTGCTCTCCTTTCATTAATGAATCGACCGAAGCCTAATTTCAATTCGAGGACAAGGGACAAACACTCTTATACTGTCTGGAGGTGGAATGGATGCAATACTTGTTCTATATACGGTATCTTTAGAAACTCTAAATTCCAACCCTAAGTGTCCAGTGCTCAGACTTGGACTTTTTTCAACTCATTTTAAAAATTTCTTCCTCAATCATTGCAGGAGCAAAATTACCGATTTCTCGAAGATGCCTTTCAACAGTAACAAGTGTTTGATGGTTTTATATGCTTCTATTTGGAAATCTTCCTCTGTATACTCTCACCGAATCCTGACCATTTTCTTGGAGCATAAACGAATATCATATCGGTCTAAGTTAGTGTAATATTTAACCATAGCGGAAAATTTAAAAATTAAGTGAGGAATTTGAAAATTAAGCGATAAAGGTTTGTCAGATTAAAACGTTTGACAATAAATACTCTTTCGTAGCTAATGATAAGTTATCATTGTTATGTAAATTTTTATTGTTGTTGCCCTGTTGGCACTTAAACACACTCCAAATATCTTGAAACAGTCCTAATCCTAGACAAACTATGAAAAGGAGTTATGGTGAGTCATTATGAAATAAGATATTTAAATTTGATTATCTCAGAAACAGCTGCTCGAAGTGACATTTACTATATAACTGTTTTGGATAAAGGATGCCAAAAAATAAGAATTTTTAATTAAAAATAAAATATACCAAGGCATGAAAAAGTTATGAAGCTTTGTATGGGGGCGAAGTGCTGCTGGTGGCGCCCTCTGTAATGTGCGTCGAAACTGTAATCAGATCTTGATTCCTCATCGTAAAAACCTCAAAGTATCAAATTTAGTGCCAATTGAGATTTAATTAAGGTAAATATTTAGAAGAGGGAATAATTTCACAGGATTGGTATGACTCCGAAGTAATCTTAATATTCAAAAAGGGGGACAATACAAATATTGAAAACTACCGACCAATATCCGTACTATCACATACCTACAAGTTGTTAACCAAAATCATAACCAACCGCATAACAAACAAACTCGATTTTTACCAACCTGTCGAACAAGCTGGATTCAGAAAACACTTTAGCACCACAGATCACCTACACACCATAAGAATACTAATTGAGAAGTGCACCGAATATAACGTACAGCTCGATAAGGCTTTTGTAGATTTCCAGAAGGCATTCGTCACCGTCGAAATATGGGCAGTATTACAATCCTTAGAAAACGCAAGAATCGATTCAAGATACATAAACATCATAAAGAACATATACGAAAATGCAACCATTCAAATAAAAATAGACGACAAGATGAAAACGATCCCCATAAAACTACAAAGGGGAGTGAGATAAGGGGACACTATCTCACGAAAAGTGTTCACCCTAGTCCTAGAGGACATTTTTAAGGAACTTAGATGGGACATCAAAGGTATGAACATCGACGGAATATACTTGAACCATCTCAGATTTGCTGATGACATAATCTTAATAGCAAGTAATCTCCAAGAATTGAACGAAATGCTACAACAGCTAAATGACATATCCGCATCTGTAGGCCTTAAAATGAACGACAACAAAACAAAAATAATGAGCCACGAAGAGGCAAACATAACAATACAGGACGAGGATAGAAAACGTCTAACACTATGTATACTTGGGTCATGACATCAGACTAGGGAAATCAGACCAGGATGCTGAAATAAAAAGAAGAACACAGCTGACATGGGCCGCTTTCGGCAAACTTGCATACATCCTGAAAACTAATTCAATTCCCATAAATCTAAAAAGAATAGTATACGACACATGCATACTACCGGTGTGTTCGTATGGATTAGAGACCATGTTCCTCACCAAAAAATCCGCTAAAAAATTAGAAACATTCCAAAGAGCGATGGAAAGAAACATGCTTGAAATATCATTAAGAGACAGGATTAGAAACACCGAGATAAGACACAGAACGAAAGTCAAAGACATCGTGAAGGAGGTTGTAAAGATGAAGTGGCGATGGGCTTGTCACATAGCTCGATATGAGGACAACAGTTAGACACGAAGAATCCTGGAATGGAGACCGAGGAAGACAACAAGAAGCACTGGAAGACCTCAAAAAAGATGGGTAGACGACATAAGGACAGTGGCGGTCAAACAGTGGATGAGATTGACGAAGAATAGAGAAAGATGGAAACAATTGAGAGAGACCTACATCCAGGAGTGGATGGACAGAGGTTGACAAAGAGAGAGAGAGAGAGAGAGAGAGAAATATTTAGAAAACGGGTTTAAAAAATTAAATCTTTGACACTTTGTATTTCGGAAACTATCAACTTTATTACTAAGATGAATTGAAGTAGATCTTCATATGTTAGTTTCAAGAATTTACGCTAGCCTTTTGTAGAAACCTTTTATAAACACCCTGTAGACTTGGACACACTCCAACAGGTAACATGAAAACGCCCAGAATTTGCCGCGTTGAAGTACAAGGAGAAAGAAAATTCAGTAGCCATAGAAGTTAAGACTTCTGCAGATAGAAAAATTGTCATACTTCAAATACTTTCTGGTATTAATACTGTAAATAGAGAGTCCAGTGCTGTAAGAGGATTGGAATTTGCTAATAAATTGCCCATTAAAATCCAGATCTTATTTTAATACAGCAAGACCAATCAGTGTTGCCAATTCTAACAATAAGACTCTAAGCACCAAATATAATAAAAAGATCGGTAAAAATAGAGACCTAATGGTATAAATATAGAAATATTATGTAATAAATAGCGGCCAGATGATCACTTGAATCCATCGTCGACTTGCGGGGTACCAAAAAACTTCTACATAATATCATAACACTGGGCTGAATAACTGTATGAAGCTTTACAGAATGCAATTATAAATGTAACACTTAATATTTTAGCTAGTTTAATGCTTTAAAAATGCATTTGAATACCTCGAGTATTCTAACTAAGACATCTGTATCCAAGCGACTATCAGCTTTATGTTCAGTTTCATGGACACGTCTTTTATCTAAAGCTTTACGCTAAAAGCTACATTATACATTTGATGTGATTGGTAAAGGGTAATTCCGATTGAAATTGCTGCTTTCCTGCGAGCTTTGAAATTTACATGATATTGATTAAATACGCTATCAGACACTAAAGTGTTATTCCTTAACTTGAACAAAAAAATGTATGATGAACACTTGTTTTCCTGAATTTATTTTCGTTTGATAGTTTTTCTAATATATATATATATATATATACGGAGTTCCAAAATTTTATATATCTAGTAAATTTATTTTTATTATATATAGATACTGAAATTGTTCATTCGTTGTTCATATCACGAAGTATACATATTGGATATATGTTGAATAAACATGAAAAGAAATTGTTTTCATTTATTATTAAAAAAAGCTGAACAAAATTAAAAACTTACAAAAATCTGCTAACTATGTATACTACTGAAAGAACTCCAAATAACATTTTGCTTGCACTTAGTATGATGTCAGACTTCATTCTTGTTAAATGAAACGTTTAATGTTATAGTCGGAATATAAACTCCAGTCGTCATTCGACGTTTAATTATATCGATGTCTTTCACAAGATCTCCAAAAGTACTAACCAAGAAAATTCGAAAAAATTCTAGGATATTCTCCACAAGGTTAACACCAAATGTAAATTATTCCACAACTTTGACAATTTATCAGATATATAAAGCCAAAGATAGAAGAGAAGCTTTAAAGGGGCCGAATTCAGGGTGTTGTAGAGCCGAGCATGGAGAATCATGACACGGAATATTAATTGTACAAGTACAAGTTGTACTTGTGCGTTCTTTTTTTTTTATTAACGTGACCCAAATTGATGCAAGTATAACAACATATATATTTGTGAACTCGTGACATTAAATAATTTTTTATTTAGCTCTGATTTAAGCCTCCTAAATTAAATCTCAAAATTCTTCTGATGCACTTATCTGGTACGCAGAAGAATCTAAACTAAAGAAGTCACTGAAGTTGGAAAAAGAGATCTGTCTTTCTTGGAAAGATTCCCAACAGCATTTCTAGCAGAAATGTATGCAATTTTGCAAAGCGCAGGTGAATACAATAAGAGAACTGACAATAAAAAACAGATCTACAAACATTTTTACAGTCATACGATCCTAAAGGCCCTCAAGGGGCAAAAATCATTTAGACTAGTTTGGAAATATAACTTTAACAGAAAATAATAAATCATGCTATAGTGGGTTCCAGGACATGAAAATTAAAATGTCGAAGAGTTAGCAAAAAAAGATTTGTCAACTCAATATATTGAGTACCGAGATGTACTACAAAAAAACCGTTAAATAGTGGATCGAAAAAGATTTTACAGGTCATTGGAAAACCAGAGAGGGATGAAATGACACCAAGCTTTTATAAGAAATTCTGATCCAAAATTAGCTAAAAAATTACTCCAAATGAAAAGAAACCAACTAAGGGTAAACACAAATTAAATGACGAGGCATATGGCTGTCAAAGATTACATTCACAGAATCCTTAAGACGGGAATCTTAATTGCAGGCAATGCAGTAAAGTAAGAGAAGATAAAGCATATTATATGTTATAGCGCATCAGTATATCTGAAAAAGATGCTTACTAGTTCTAAGTTAATAGAGACGATGTGGCCCTTCTCTATCAATAGTGCATCCGTGTTAGGATAGACTCATGTAAGAAAAATGAAATCAAAATTTAATTTTCAAAACTATATGGCTATGATTAAACTACCAATTCCACCAACCTTTGTGCCAAATTTTAACTCTAACAAACAGATAGACTGACAGACACTGAAGTGACTACGTTAGTATTCTATTTTTAAATTTTGTTACTGAATTGTATTAGTAAGAAGCGATCTGATCATCCAAGAAAATAAGATGGAGGTGATGTCCGCACAATAATAAGAATTAAATCTGAACCAGTAACAAGGCAAATATAAAAAACGTTACGATTAATGTGGTAATCCGAAAACAGTACGCGGAGTACTGCAATTCCACAGTTTATGGATGAACTTTAAGAAGAAAAAAAAATAATCAAAACTCACATAAAAGGTTAGGTTCTGGCAATAGCCATCTTGAAAAGGACTTTGAATTTTAGAAATCTGTTTAGAAATGAGACTAAATAAAATATTTCTGTTTATGATGGAAAAGAAAAAATTTAGCTTAAAGGCAGTGAAGAAATAAAATCCAAAAATGTAATGAGTTAAACAAGGTGATGGTGGTGAAGAGTTAAACAAGGTGATGGTGGTTAAATGGTTTGTGGCAACATTTTAGTATAGAACGTTGTAATTGTTGTCAAGAACTTCTGTCAGTGTTATAGTTTTTTCCTTTGGCATTTGATATCAGTCATATTTATGCTATTTTTGAAGTAATTTGCCCTTAAGTTTGTTTGTAGCTATTATGGACTACAGGCTAATGACAGGTTTTGCGGAACAAATTCCCCTCGGGCGATAACTAGTGAAAAGCTGCAGAAAGTTGTGTCATGAAGCTTCGTGAACGTCAGCTGCAGCACCGTGGGTGCGAAAAAAATATTTTTAATCATGTCCTTCCGACTGAAAATTTGTCAAATGAGAGTTAACACAATACTTTGAAGAAAAAAAAATCAACTGGCTGTAAGGTGGTGGATTATACAAATAGGAAAAAAAAATATGTTCAGCGATTTCCTCTCAGTAAAAAATTTATTAGATGATACTTTGAATAAATGCAGTGAAGAGTATAGCGCTGGAGCCAGGCGTCACCGTCGACTGCTTATTTAAATACAAAAGCTGACAGGTTTTCCATCGGCATACTGCCACCTGATTTTTTTTTATTACTTATAGTATTTTTTCAACAATTACCTGACAAATTTTCAAACGATAACATATAACATATCTAAAATTATTCGACATCACGCTCCTTGCACATGCAGAATGAAATAATTTAATTGTTATATTTTAATCAAATCATTATTTTTAATTAATTATATATATATATATATATATATATTCCTTCCTAAGGATCCAACAACTTCCACACAAAAGAATTACAATGACATTATAAAACAAATAAAAATTAAAAACGAAATAGACGAACAAACAGCAAAACATCTTACAATTTACAGTTCATCCTTAGCTAAACTTTATTGCTTACCAAAGATACACAAGCCAGAGGTTCCACTACGACCCATTGTGAGTTCAATAAATTCGATTACATATACTTTGTCAAAATTTTTGTCAGATATTCTAAAAAATGCATTTAAAGATCAAAATGACTACAACATCAAAGACACTTTTACGTTTGTTAATAACATCAACGGACTCATACTACCTCCAAACTATGTACTAACTTCTTTGGATGTTGTCTCATTGTTTACAAACATTCCTGTTGACTTAATAGCTGGCATCTTAAATTCAAAGTGGACAATTATCGAACAACAAACCACTTTATCCAAAGATAATTTTCTAAAACTAATTAACTTCATATTTAACAATACATATTTTATTTTTAACCAAACATTTTATAAGCAGATTTATGGTACACCTATGGGTTCTCCAATAAGTCCAATTCTGGCAACTATTGTTTTGGACCATTTACTAGACAATGTTATACCGACTTTGCCATTTCAGTTACCTTTTCTATACAAATATGTTGACGATTTGATTTGCGCGGTTCCTTCCGACAAGACTCATACTCTTTTAGATACATTTAACTCATTTCATGACAGACTTCAATTTACCATAGAATTGGAAAAAGAAAACAGTGTCCCATTTTTAGACACAAAAGTAATTCGAACGTCGGGCAATAAGTTAATTCTTGATTGGTATATGAAACCGACTGCATCCGGTAGATTTTTGAATTATTTCTCAAATCATCCAAAAACTCATAAATTTAACACCGTTATCGCCATGAAAAACAGGATTGTCCATATTAGCGATGAAACTTTTATAAAAGATAATTTGAGAAAGCTTTTTAACATCTTCTTAAATAATGGTTATCCCAGACACATCCTCAACAAACTCATATACAACTCCAATATATACCAGGGCCCAATTGAAGATTCGCCAATACAATATAAATATAAAAAGTTATCATACTTTGACAAACTTACACAATCCATTACGTCACTGTTTAAAAGTTTTCCTGAGATTAGAATAGCTAATTACAACATAATAAAAACCGGTAACTTATTCTCTAAAGTTAAAGACAGAACACCGCTGTTAATGAACAATAAAGTAATTTATAAGATGTCATGTTTGGGTTGCCAGGGTTGTTACGTGGGTCAAACTGGACAGTGGCTCAAACAGCGGGTTACCCAATACAAAAGCGATTGCCGATTGGGAAAAAACACGTGTGCTGTGGTTGGACACTATTTGAATACAGGTCATCACTTTGATTACAACAACATAAAAATTTTAGAACATCAAAACAATTATAAAAGTCGTCTATTCCTGGAAATGTATCATATTAAAAAAACAAAAAACACCATAAACTATAAATCTGATACTAACCAACTTAGCAACATCTACTGTAATATTTTAAATTTAATCTAAACTGTATATACTACCTTAAAAGAAAAAATTTATTGTTATCAGAAGGAACCCTTTTTCGTCTCGTTAATAATAATATGTATCACTGTATTAATATACAAATCTAAATGTTTTATTGTTGTTTTACACTTCGTACGATGTTGAGTGTGTTTAGGGTGGATTTCTTAGAAGGAAATTCTAATTTGTAAGTATTTTAATTACATATTAGTTTTGTTTGACTGTTTGTGAACTACCTGTTGTGTGTTTGATTTTTAGTTTTTACTCCTGAAGAAGGCATAAAATAAATGTCGAAATATTGAGTATTAAAAGAAAAATGAGTTAATTATTCTTATCCTACAGACCGCAACCCGATAAACTCCTTCCAAAATTATTAAGGTACGGTCGATAACAAAAAAGAAAAACTATATATATATATATATATATATATATATATATATATATATATATATATATATATATATATATATATATATACATATATGTGTTAGAGGTTGCACAGTTGGAATAAATTGCCATAAAATACAATTTATCCTATTCCATCACCATCTAGATGGCCTACCTGTACCACCATACCGAGAAGAAAATCAAAGCTTACTCTCCCCGCCACAGTGATAAGGCAGAGGTAGGTGTTTCGTCTCTCACTAGACTCATCAGTGTACCGACATGCACCTGTTTGTGCAAAGGACAGAATGGAATGAAGTATGCAACACTGAACGCGGCTTCATTTACATACGGAATTGCATATAGTTGTATGTTTGCTGAATGTGATATCAGCACTACAACAGCGTAATGTGAATATAACCACTGCTATTGCATCTCATACGGAGGATTCCGTGAAAACCGTATAAACATATATACGCCATTCAGCGAGAGGTCGGCGAAACCGCGTTCAGTGTTGCATATTTCCTTCCAATCTGTCCTTTGCACAAACAGGAGCATGTCGGTACCCTGATGAGTTTAGTGAGGGACGATACATGTACCTCTGCCTTATCACTGTGGCGGGAAAGGTAAGCTTTGATTTTCTTCTCGGTATGGTGGTACAAGTAGACCGTCATCTCGATGGTGATGGAATAGGATAAATTGTATTTTATAGGAATTTATTCTAACTGTGCAACCTCTAACACAGAAAATATATGATGGAGAGAAGTTTGCATGTACTGTTTTGCATTTTACTTCATTTACATACGGAGTTGCATATATTTGTATGTTTGCTGAATGTGATTTCAGCACTACAACAGCATATATACATATATATATATATATATATATATATGTATATATATATAAAGAAAAGATAGTCGTTACTGACTAGTTGAGATAAACTAGTCATTGGGGTGTGCAGCAAGTGAAAGAGTATTCTTTAAAGTTAATTCATGCTTTCCAAAATCTTTATTATCATTTTCATCTTCGGGGAGAATCTTTGTTTGAGGTTGTTCACTAAGATGTTAGAAGGTTATATGACATTATACCACATTTAGAAAAGAGATTAAAACTAGGGTCCTAGACTCAATTATAACAAACTTAATATAAAAAATTTCAAATTTAAAATCAAAAACTAGAACAACCATTTTGTTAATGCCTTCCTGAGCCATATGGAATTACATCATGCTAATGCGCAGCCTCACTCATGTTTAGTAATTCCTGAGAAATTATTGGAGCTTGGTGGAGAAGTGATCATATAGTTCTGATTTGGCATCATCTGATTACTATTTATGTCGAAATTTGTAAAACTCTTTGAATGGTAAAACTTCTACAAATTATGATCACTTTAAATCGCACTTGGTTCAGTTTTTTGTTGATATGAACCAAAATTTTTATGAGCGCGAATTCATGAAGCTGCAAGAGAGATAGCAAACAATCACTGAACGAAATGGAAAACATATAATCGATTAAAGTTTATTGCAAAGAATTACAGATCAATTTACTTAAGTCAGTTACAGAGTCAGAGCTTTACGGCTGCTGTATTTTATTTTAAAGAAAATCTTTTTCTTCTTCTTCTAGGTAGAACCAAGTTCTGTTATCTACACAATGCCTCATCGATCCTCGTTTGACGTCGAAATCCAGCTGTCTGTCCATCTTTTGGGGGGCCGTCCAGGCGGCCGTTTGGTGTTTGGTTTCTCTCTCATCACGGTTTTTGCTAGTCTGTCATCGTCCATTCGTTCTCCGTGATCACTGCCTAGGACGGTTTCGAACCCACTTCACAACATCCCCCACTCCGCTGTCCTCGCGTATTTTTGCGTTTCGTATTCTATCTCTTAAACTTGTTCCCGTGATCATTCTCAGCGTTTTCATTTCTGTGGTTCTCATAATTTGTTTTATCTTTGTTGTTTCATTTCTTGTTTCTGCGCCGTAGGTCAGTATCGGTCTTGTAAATTCTTGCTTTGCTCTCAACCGTCCTATGTTTATTGTTCCAGATTATGTCTCTTAGTTGGCCTGATATCATGGCCGCTTTGTTGGCTTGTGTGCGTACTTCTTCCGTTACTGCCCTGTTACTTGTTATATGTGCTCCCAGGTATTTAAACTTCCCAACCTGTTCGATACGTTTGTCATCAACCATTAGTTTGCATCTTACCGGTTCTTTTGCTATTACCATTGCTTTGGTTTTCCCCACAGATATTTTCATATTATACTGTTTGGCTGTTCGATTGAGATGGAAAAGCATTCTTTGTAAGTTGTCTTCGCTATCTGCTGTCAAAGCAACATCGTCTGCAAAGCATATAATCTCAACGGTGTTGTGTCCCATTGGGTACCCAATATTTGTGCTTTTTACCTCATCAATGATTTCGTCCATGATTACATTGAAAAGTGTTGGACTTAGGCTATCACCCTGTTTTATTCCTATGGATAGAGGGATTTCCTCTGTTAGAGTGTTATTTGTTTTAATTACCATGGTGTTTTTGGAATTCAGTTCGTATATTGTGCGGATGATTGCTTCGTCTTAAAGAAAATGGTTTGATATAAAATATTACAAAGTAAAAAATATTTGGAGACGGCAAATTCTAAATGAATCCCAATATTTTAAATTCCATATCCATTAAACTATTTAATACTTGTTTAAGGGACTTACAAACGGCGTATTTGGAATTTACGACGAAAATATTTATAAACATGCTGAAAGATTACTTTTTTCCGATTTATACACCTTATTTTCTTCCTCATCTCATTATTCCAATCTGTACTCATCATTTCTGTCTAAATATTTCGTAATCTGTAGTGTGACATTCATTTTCCAGTGACATAATATTCGTACCCAATATTCAAATTATGTAAATGCGACAAGGCAAGGCGAACAAAATCCACTTAGGGTCGTAAATACAATACATCTTTTTTTAGTAAGATTAGCAACAGACAAAACAATATTAAAAAGTAACCTATGCTAACCCAAATATATGACATAGTCATATTAATAAATAAGATTGTATCTAAGCAAATTAATTCCGTATGGTACATGAAAATTATTTTTTTTTATATTTTTATTTTAATTAAAACGTTAAAAACAAACTCTAATTTGGACAATTTTAGTGATAGTTAGACTTCTTGCAGGAAAGAAATTAAGAAAAATATTATTTATTACTTTGTTTACTTAAATGAACAAGGGTCATTGATAAACGAACAGATAATCTTTAACCAAACATGTCTTACATGCAAAGCAGTTTAGTTTGATCGCGTTTCGGTATAATTGTCGGCACCAAAGCTAATATTTTGACAGAATTTTTGAAATATAAAGGGATTTTTATTGGGTAAGTAAGATGACAAACAATTTTATAGGTGAATAAATAATACCAAATACGGATTTTAATTGTACGTACAGTGTCTCTGAAAGAGTTCTGATTGTATGGATTTTTTAAAACTTAATTTAATTATAATTTGATTTCATCCATATTTTGCTTAACTGAAGATAAAAAATTACGTATACAAAAATGGCCACGTCACTCACATTACCTGTTTAAAGTGTTTTTTTTTTTTGATAAAAACGGCGAATAGATTTTTGATTTTCGAATAATTTTGAAAAAAAAAAAGTTATTCTTGTTCTGTAATTTTGTAGTTTGGGAGAAAATGTCAGTAACATACATTTTATCTCTTTGTGTTTTATTATAAGTTCCGTTAAGGTGATGATTGAGCGTTTACTGTTAAAAAGCATTTTTTATTATTTATATAACTAACATAAAACCATATTTTTGTAACAAATGTAAAGTATGGTTTTCAGCGTTCTGTAGCTACAACACTTTTAGTTTTGTTATGTCCATCCGTCCGTCCCACCTTTCGCCCGAATATCATGGCCTTATAAGAAGGTCAATTGTTAATATTTTATAATTAAGTTTTATGAAAATACATTTTCCATTATCGTAAAAATAGATCTGAGTCTAAATAGGAAAAAAGGAAAATAGAATACCTCTTTTTGTGTAAGAGCTGTGGATGAAAAAAACATACAGTTTTTTCACCCCATCGAGTGGGATAGACCTTAAAAATATAAATAAATATTTTGTTTCAGATTTAGTGGCTATATTTGCTAAACATTTATTTACTTATTTATTTAGCAATATATTTCTTACCAGGCGCGGATCCAAGGGGGGGGGCGGTGGGGGGCGATCACCCCCCCCCCCCAAGAGCTCTGAGTTCAGGAAAATAGACCCGATTTTGCCTCATACTATAGTTTATTCAAGAACTAGAGAAAGTAATAAATCATTTTTAACCCTTTTTTTCTTCGCAAACTACCTGTGTTCTTTAGTCCGGTGTCTTTGGCAAAATCTGTTAGACACATATATTTTTCGTAGAAATGTGTTTGAAGTTTTATAATCAAAAATACCTGTCTATAATAATGGACTATATGGGTTGGATAATAATAGATATTTGGAAGTATGAAGTGTTAAAATGGATTTTAATCCTTGTCAAACCGTCGGAAGGAGGTTTATTGTATCCCTAAATATTTATGGCATAGAATAGTATTTCGGTAATAGAGTTAAAATAAAAAGCTTTTATAATATTATTTTATTTCTTACTATTTCACACACACACACACACACACACAAATCACAACTGTATTTTTATTATTTTTAATTTTGTCATAGAAACCGTTTTAGGCACCTTCAGACAAAAACGTAGCCTTATTCTCTCAAAAAATTCTAAGTTATAATTTAAATATTTACAAAATACCCATTGTCAAAAATACAAAAAATTAAGCATATATAAAAAAATAAATTAGTCCAAATAATATCAAAATTTTTTTGAGGCTTCGGTCGGCTTTTATTATTAATTAAAAACATTTTTAGCACATTTGACGTTTCAGTTTATTTATCTCTTAAACCATTTGCAGAATTACAATTAAACACCAAAAAGAGATTCGAATATAATTAGTTTTTATATGTTACAGTTAAAAATAGACCTACTTATTTTTATTTCTATTGTACTGATATCTTAATTTAATTTACTTTATTAAATGGAAATCCGATAGCCCTCCAAAAAAAAAATGCTAATTCTACATTCTTAAGAAAAAAACACAAATACAATAATAAAATAATAAAAAACTTACGGCTAATTGGCATTAAATATATATCAAATTAAAGAAAAATATATAAAAAATAAAAAAATATATAAACAGCATTAAACAATAAAATACAACAAAACCAAAAATTTAAATAATAAATTGTGTTTACACTGGTAAATATTACGTATCTAATTCCTAATCAAAGTCAGTGTAGCTATCTTCGCTCAAATTAATTATAATGGGTTCCTCTATGTCACAGATCATGAGACTAAGTTTCCACATTTTGTTTTATTCTTTTATTATATGGATTTTTCCCAATTTTTCGCACTAACTTTATTCAAAAAAATCTTTCAAAAGTTCAGTTAAATTACTAATTTTGTAAGTTGTGTTATTTCTAGTAACTCTACCTTCTACATGAGAGAGATATGTCCTTCTCCAACGAACAGTTTCCGGACGATCTATAAGCACAGATTTTCTATCTGGTTTTTCCCAGCAAAAATTAAGTTTACTGAGCAATTTCCAGAGAACAGTTCTTTTAATTTCAGGTAAATCGCGATCTTCATTGATTTTAGTTTGAATTTTGTTGACGGTTGGGTTCTGCTTCTCATAATAAAATGTATGTACAACTTTTATTGCAGTTTTCATCTCTTCTTCCAACGAGGTTTTTCTTCTGCCTGTGATCGAATGTGGCTCGGGAGTACTAACAATTCCAGTATTTTTTTTCTCCTTCAGTTGTCATGTTGGAACACATCTCAAAAGAGCTTTTAACAATAATATTCGTCGTAATAAGTTTAACGATTTTGGAATAAATATTGAGGTGGAAACCCTATCTTTTGGGTATCTCACTAATCTCAAATAATATATAAAAACAAGCGCAAACAAGAAAAATCACTAAGGACACACTGTAAGGTCTACTTTGCTCACTGACAGAAATTAAATTAAACTATGAGAAATTTTATTATTGCAGTAAATTTATAAAAGCTTATAATTAAATATAATTAGGTTTACGGCAGTCTTCAGTTATCTGCGGCACTGGAGCAGGTACGTTGGAGGTTTCGGTAACAGTTTTATTTGTCTCTCTAGTTCTTGAATAGAGCATAGGAATGTGTATGCTTGCGATCGCCCCTCCCCTTCCCAAGAGCTTTGAGTTCAGGAAAATAGAACCGATTCTGCCTTTTATATTAGGAATGTGTATGCTGCTGGCACTCCCCATCGTTGACAACTTGTTTTTCTTACGATAACCTCCTCCAAGAGCTTTTTGTTCAGGAAAATAGACCCGATTCTACTCTTATACTTATGCTGCTGGCATCCCCCTTGTCGGCAACTGTTTTTTACTTGTGGTCGCCCCCCCCCTCTCCAAGAGCTTCAAATATAGAAAAATAGACCCGACCATGTTTTTTACACTAAAAATAGGACTGTTGCTGGTGTCTACCCCCCTCCCCCCCGTCGACAACTTATTTTCGCTTGCCATATCACCGCCCCCCCCCCAAAGAGAGAGGCTGGATCCGCCCCTGTTCCTTACAGGCCAAGGCCCAGTTACCAGAAATCCGAATTCTTAAGTAGTACATTTAATTTTAAACCTTCGCTAACGCTAAAAAATTTAAAAAAAATGCAACACTATATTAATAATAAAAAAACAACCTTACAGATAACCTAATGCCTACATCACTTACATTACCTGCTTAATCCTTTTTTTTTCATTAAAAACGATGAATAAGTTCGATTTTCGAAAAATTTTGTAAAAAATGTTATTTTTTTTATAACTTTGTAGTTGATGAGAAAATGTCAGTAACATACGTTTATCTGTTTTTATTTAATATAAGGTCCATTAAAGTTATGAAATGCTCAAAATTTTGAGCGTTTTGTACCAGTTTTCTCTGTTAAAAGCATGCTTTATTTTTTAAAATAAATTTTCAAATATCTCCTAAAACTATGCTAATAAAATCGTATTTTTATAATAAATAAAAAATAAAGTTTCTTGTAGGTTTAAACTCATTTAGTTTTGTCATGACCATCTGTCTATCCATCCACCCGCCCTTCCTGCCTGACGTTATGGTCTTATAAAAAGGTCAACTTTTAATCTTTTACAATTAAATTTTACAAACACATTAAAGTAAAATAGACCTAAGGCTAAATTGGAAGAAAGAAAATTAGTGTATCTCTTTTTGTGTAAGAGCTGGGGATAAAAAAATACATATATATTTTTTCACTCCATCGGGGGGATTTTGTCGGATAGATCTTCAATAAAATTTTTATAAAAAAAATTGAACCGACTTCTAAAAGTGCGCTAAAACGTGAAAAATAACTATAAATTTTATATGAAATTGAAATTTTTGAAGTCGGCGCCAAACTAATACCTAACAAAATGTGATTCGCATAAACAGATTAAAAATACTTTATTTGTAATTGCTTTCTACCATAATTTGTATATATTAGTAGTTATATGTTCCATTTAGAAATAATTTGGCGCTGACTTCAAAAATTTCACTTTCGTATAAAAATTTATAGTTATTATTCACTTTTTAGCACACTTTTAGAAGTCGATTCAATGTTTTTTATAAAAAATTTATTTTTCGATATAAATAAATTATTTGAACTAAGTACTAATCGAGATTAGTGTACCTTGCGATGACTTCAAGGTGGCAAAAAAGTACTCATTTTATTCAGAGTTGTAAATCACCCTAAAATGAACTACTAAAAAATTTTTGATTCTGATGAGTAAAATTTTATTAAACAAATATTTAGTCATCCTAAATCCAGTAAATTAAATTTTACATTAATTTTAGGTTGATAATATAGGCCCCAAAACCTTCCAATATCGCTATTTAAAGATCTTGACATCTAAATTTCTTAGCCCGGTATATTTTATACTTCATATTAACTTTCTAGTCGCCCCAGGAAACCCGCATTATCAATTTTAGACAAAATCGAAAAATATTAAATTTTCAGTACTTCATATTGCATTTTATCAACTTACTAGTTGTAAAAAAATAATTTCATATTCGTAATACACGATCCGCCATATTGAATTTCAAAAATATTATTTTAACGTCTTAATCTACTCTAAATCTAAATCCTTCAATGCCCCCTAGTACCAATTTTAAAATTTCTAGACCGTCATATCACATCTGATATATTAGGTTTCCTTAAAATAATTTTATATTGTTTATTTACATCCTCAAAATCGATCCATTCCCATCTTTGAACAAAATCGAAAAATGTAAAATTTTTAGTCTGCCATATTGAGTTCTGAAAAAATACTATTAAATTTATAATTTAAACCCTCAAGAACTCCTTATATCAGTTTTGTAGAAAATCGAAAAATATAAAGTTTTTAGGACGCTATAATGAATCCGCCATATTGAGTTTTTCAAAACATATCTTAAATTCGTTATCAACACTAACAAAAATCTCCCAATACTGATTTTAGATAAAATCGAAAGATGTGGAATATTTAATCCACCATCTTGGATTCGCCATATATATATATATATATATATATATATATATATATATATATATATATATATATATAATATATATAAATAGTATATATAATAGTATATATATATATATATATATATATATATATATATATATATATATATATATATATATATATATATATATATAAATAGTATCGTATTCGTAATGTGCGATTCTAAAACTCCTCATATCAATTTTGAAAAAAATCGGACAAAATTAATTTTTTATCCGTCATATGGAAAACGCCATATTGAATTTTTTAAAAATAATTTCAGATTCGATATGTGCGACCCCAAAAACTCCCCTATACCAGTTTTGGGGAAAATCGAACAAAATTGGATCCGATTTTTTAAAAATATTTTGGATTTGTTATATACGTCCCTAAAAACTCCCCTGGAGAAAATCGGACAAAATTAAATTGTCTTGTCCGTCATATTGGATCCGCCATATTGAATTTTTTTAAAATAATTTCAGATTCATTGTGTACGACTCCAAAAGTTCCCCTATTTTGGAGAATATCGGAAAAAATTAATTTTTTTGGCCGCCATATTGTCAGCGCCATCATGGATTTTATCGAACTTCTTAAACATAACGTAAAAAATTTCATTCAAATCGGTGCCGTAGTTCCGGAGTAAAAAAAATACATAGTCGACCAATTGAGATCCTACTTCTTTTAGAAGTGGATTAAAAATATAAATAAATGTTTTATTTCAAAATTTTTATTTAGTGGTTATATTTGCGAAATTTTAGTTTATTTAGCAATATATTTCTTACAGACCAAAGCAAAATTACAAAAAACCTATATTCATAAAATGTACATTTCATTTTAAATTGTAAACCTTATCTAACCCTAATTTATAAAGGAAATACAACACTGTATTAATAATATACATACAAGCAACTAAACCAACCTTACGCATAACCCAACATCTCTAGATGCCTCAAAAATTGGGAGATTATCAAAACGAATGTCACAAGGTACGGAAATTTTATTAAAAGTTTGACACATATCATAAATTGGGATCTGACATATTAAAGTATGTTTCAAGACCTATCATTTGGCTCTTTGCTTCGATAATGAGGGTCGCTACCTGGGGCATTAAAACCTTTTTGTTTTACCGAGTGCCGTGCTAAATTTAAATATAGACAACAGGCCTGGAGTATTTTTTAGGATCAGATTTAGGAACTTTTTATAAAGTAGTCGTTCTTTAAATTAATTAATTAATAAATGAATTATTAAAGCACTATATAATGAGTAAAAAACATTTATAAAAAATAAATTAAATATAATCAATCTCTTTCTCTCTCTAGCAGCCCACTTTGGTTCACTCCTAGACATAGGCCTCCTTTAGTCTCTTCCATTCCAACTTATTTTCTACAATCGGGTGCCACTTTCTACCTACTTTTCTTGTCTATCCATCTTTTTGGGGGTCTTCCGATACTTCTTTTTGACGACCTAGGTATCCATTGCAATATATGTTTTGTCCATCTTGTATTATAGTCTTGCTTAGCGACGTGTCTCACCCAGGTCCATTTCAAAGTAGCAATGCGTTTTATCACATCCTCCACTTTCGTGCGTCTTTTTACCTCTTTCTTGCCTTATTCAGTCATTTAGTGATATTCTTAGCATGATTCGTTCTATTGCTCGCTGTGTAGTACGCAGTTTAATGGCTGCTTTAATGTGGTTGTCTCCATTCCATAGGTCATTACTGGAAGAACGCACGAGTCAAATACTCTTCTTTTCAAATTAATGAGAATATCGGGGTTTTTAAGAGCGTATACCAATATTCCAACGGCTGCCCCTGATATTCTAATTCTTCTATTTATTTCCGCTTATTGGATTTATTTCCCAAGTCTAATTAGATGGCCTAAATACACATATTCCTCAACTTTTGTATTTCCTTTTTTTTCTACATAAAGTGGCGTATCATCTGGAGATATTATTTTGGTCTTTGCTAAGTTCATGCTTAATCTAACTTTCTCTGCAGCATTTTTCAACTCAGAGAACATTTCTTGTAACTGCTCTAAATCTTTACTTATTAATACCACGTCATCTGCGAAACATAAATGGCTGAGATATCTACCATCAATGCTAATGCTCTTATGTTCCCAGTTTAGTTGTTTAAAGACATCTTCCCGTGTTAAAGTAAGGAGTTTAGGGGAAATCGTACCTCTTTGTCGTACCTCTCGACCAATATTTATCTTCTTTGTTTCTAGGTCCTCTGTTCTCTTTACTTGCAGTGTTACCTTATCGTAAATATATTTCAGAAGATTTCTGTATCTGGAGTCAATCCATATCCATAGCTCGACAGAATCAAAAGCCTTGCTATAATTAACAAATGCCAGGTGGATTTGAATAATATATTAGGTGCATTTTGCAATTAGTAATTTGATGTTCTGTATCTGCTCTGTTGTACTAAAGCCCTTCGAAACCCCGCTTGTTCTGGAGATTGATAGGAGTCAAATTTGTTTGGTAGTCTATTAGTTATAATCTTGGTAAGCAATTTGTACGGATGTGGTAGAAGACTTAGGGGGCGATAATTTTCGATGCCTAACTTGTCGCCTTCTTTATACAAAAGAATCACTCGGGCGTTGTGCTAGTTATCAGGGATTTTACCGTTTTGAAGACATTTATTCAAAAGAATAGTCATTTAATGTAGCGTTGCAAACCCTCCGAGCTCCAACATTTCTTACCATACCATCTTCGCCTGGGTCACGATGAGATTTCATTTGTGATAAAGCATATTTCAACTCTTCAATTGTGATGTCAAGTATTTCTTCTGAACCAACATTTATAATATAGGGGAGCTTGGTGTCTGGTTTTGGGTTAACTGAAGTGTACAAATTTGAACGATATTAGCCACTTTGCCTCGCTGGCTAATAATTCCCAAATGGCGAATTAAATATAATAACTAATATTAATTATATAATACGTGCATAAATATAATAACACACTTTATTATAAAATGAGAATTTATGATAGAGAAAGAAAACAAATTATTTAGGAACTTTAAATCCAACTCAGTTTCACTGTTAGTGTCTTCACCCAACTTAATAATAAGGGAGTCTACAATATCATGTAAAGATAAATAAGAATATTCAATCTTAATATCGTCTTCAACTGAATTTTTCCAGCTCTCTGCGTATGCGTAATCTATGATATTTCTCACAATCAACTTTACGACGCTAGAGTTTCGTGCACCAGCGGTGTTTGCGGAGCGTACTCTAGATTTTAAATGATGCCCCATATGTCCTATGGGATTGAAAATGCATTAGTATGTGTGAAGACGCAGAACTATATATCCCGTATTTCTTGCCATATTGTCACATATTTTTTTTAAGGTTAAATGCTTTCAGCACATCTAAAAGATCTCTTTTTTTTGTAAGAATATTCAAAAAGTATATCATGTTCAAGCATGTATTTTGAATATCCGGTTTAAAATCACTTCAATTAGGCATTAGGTAATTAAATATGTCATATTATATTGCTTATTTAGTCATCTCAATTTAGGAATATAATCCTTTAAATTAGTTTACAATTGTTGCTCTATTTTAGAAGCGTGAAACTTTTTCCAGTATTTTGTATTTGATTTGTCATTTTATTATTTGCTACAATCTTTATATCAGTTTATACTTAAACCTAGAATTTATTGTACTAAATTCCATCTTAATTGATTTTAGATACTGTAATGTTAGGAGGGTCAAATATTCCGGGGTCATGCGGTCCTTCTTGAACGGGGCCATAGCCCATAGAGATTGCCAGGCCCGTAGTGATAGAAATCTAAAATTTTACGGTTTAAAAATTTTAAAAGCAGTACATAGAAAATCCTTTCAATGAAAATTAGTAGCGATGAAACACAAAAAAATCTTTAAAATGTAATCACAAATATTTAGAAATTCTTTCTAACAAAAAGCCAATCTTCTGCAGGAACGTACATAGTTTCAACTAGCTTTGCAATAAGATTAGAGAAAAAACTAATAATGCCAGTAACTGCTACGGAACCTTAATATAATGCGTGCTCTGCGCTCCCAAGAACGAATTTTAAATTATAATTTCATATGTTTTCAAAAATAAATTGGAGTTTTTAATTATAGTTTTAGTCTTATTGAAATTTATATTTAAACATAAAAAAAATCATTTATTTTAGAGAAAATACTTTTGTTCTCAACCAACCGAAAAAAAATTATACTATAAGGATAGATATACTTTGTTCTAACACGGTTAGAGACAAAGTACTTTCGCAAATTAGGGAGAAGCAGTACCAGGAAATGGTAGAAACCTTCCCCATGGCAGAGTACCGCCACCTGCAAATCAATTTCGAACTTATAGTTCTCGTCAGTACAAGGTGGTGCAGTGCCCCTAAACCCTAGACAAAAGAAAAGCGAATCCTTTAAGCAACTTATATCAGACCAAATATGAAGTTTAATATATGTAGCGCCACCTCTCAGCATTTCACGCAATCTGAATATTTATTTTCGTAGAGATCTAGATACCAACAGTGGACATCCATGTCGATAAAAAATTACATTCAGCCAAAACATTTTTAAAAAGAATGAGATAAAATATGTTTCATGTTTTAGATCTCATCATTCAGTGTTTTTTAAATAATTTTAATTAGTTCGCAAGTACGTTTAAAAGTAAAATATCTGCCTTTTTTATTTCTGAGGACTTCATTTAAAATAAAAATGTATTACGATATATATATATATATATATATATATATATATATATATATATATATAACATCAGTTTATAACATTCTACGCCGTCTTCTGATTTCTAGTCTCCATTGATCTCGGCTTCTCTATAGGTTTTCATCCATTCCTCTTGTTCTTATATCTTTATCCACCCCTTCTCTCCAACTTAGTCTGGGTCTACCTCTCTTTCTTCTTCCCTGGGGTGCCCAATTTAAAACTTCTAGTATCGTCCATTCATTGAACATATCCGTACCATCTAAGTTGGTTGATTTTAATATCTTCTGTTACCTTGTGCTTAACGCCCATAATTTCTTGGATTCTTTTATTTCTGACTCTATCCATTCTGGATTTTCCAGTCGCTCTTCTTCAATAATCCATTTCTGTAGCTTCCAGTGTTCTTAGAGTTCTTTCTTTAAATGACCATACTTCACTTCCATAGGTGACAATGCTTTTAACAATACTATTAAAGATTTTGTGTTTGTTTTCTTTGGATACTGTTTTATCCCACAATATGCTGTTCAACTGTCTAATAGCTTGTCGTCCCTGGTTGTTTCTATGCTTGATTTCTTTGTCAAGTTTGCCGTCGGGGTATATGCATTCCGAGATACTTGTATTTCTCACAGTGATTTATTTCCTGCTGCTGTTGTTCCAGAATCAAGTTTTGTTGCTGTCCCCCAATACACATGTATTCCGTTTTTTTGATGTTAACTTCTAGCCCCCACTTTTGATATTCTTCTATTAACTTCCGAGCCATGTATTCTAGATCTTCGTAGTCTTGTGCCAGAACTACTTGGTCGTCTGAGAAACACAATGTGTATAGTATGGAATCGTTTAGTGGAATGCCCATATTTTCGCACTTTCTTTTCCTTGTTTTTAATGCTTGTTCCAAGTAGATTTTAAACAAGGTTGGAGACAAACAACATCCCTGCTTGAGCCCTTTGCTAACCGTGAATCCTTTTGAAATATTATGCCCTTTCTTTATTTTGCTTGTATTATTTGAATAGAGCTCTTGAACAGCCTTGATAAGTAATATTTATATTTGTTTTTTCTAGGGCTTCCCAGAGTTTTTGTTGTAGTACGCTGTCATAGGCTTTTTTGAGATCCACGTAGAGCAGGTGTATTTCTTGGTTCCGTGCTGATTTTTTCTCAATGAGCTGAGTTATTGTAAAGAGATGGTCAATAGTAGATCTACCTGCTCTAAATCCAGCCTGTTCTTCGGCCTCCATATCTGAGTATTCGCTCTCAATCCTCTTTTTGACTAGTTTCCCATACACTCTCGAGATTGTGCAGAGAACCGTAATTCCTCGATAGTTATCACATACGTCTTTACTTCCTTTTTTGTGTATAGTGGTAATATAGGATGTTTTCCACTCTTTGGGTATCTTTTCTCCGTTTATACATTTTTGGTAGAGGTTTCTCAATTGTCTGTATAACTTCTCTGTGCTATATTTAACTAGCTCAGGTGGGATATTTCCGGGACCTGCACGCCGGAATCAGCTTGTACTGTTTGTTGGTATTTTGCTCTTTCTTCTGCTAGCAATTTTGAAAAGTATTCATCCCATTGAGATAAACCAATCGGTGAAATGATATCTTTAGATTTTTCTTGTCGATGAGATCTCAGTATTTTCCAGCTTTCGGTACTTCTGCTACCCCCCAAATGTGCGTTAATTCTGGTACAGGTTCTTTCCCAGGTTTTGTTTTTCTTTTGGGTTATTGCGTTTCGCACTGCTCTTTGGGCCGTTTTGTATTCACTTCTGCTTTCATCCGTCTTTAAGCTTAAATATTTACTGTATTTTTCTCGTTTAGTATTCATCATATCTTCGATTTCTTCATCCCACCAGTATGACCTTCTTTTGTTGGGCTTTTCGTACTTTCCCAAGGCTTCTTCTGCTGCACTTCTTCTAAAAAATGTCTATACAAAAGTAACTCAACTTTAAAATCGTGCAGTAAACATGCACTATTTTGGATTTTTTTCTGAAATATGTATTTCTTACGTAACTTCGAGAGTTTTGCTGCAAAAAATGCTTGAAAAAATATTTACCTCGGATAATTGTACTTAAAATATTCGTTCACCATTGCTGCCAAATTTTAAAGCAAAATAGAGGTCAAAATAATTTTAATACGCTAAAAATGATTTAAAAAGTGCGAGGTTTGCTGACACAATGAATCCTAATGTTATAGAAAAGTAGAAACAATGGTTTTCAATGATCAATTTTATCAATATTTAGTATTGTTAAAGCATTAAATCTATCCTGAACGAAGCATTTTTTGCTTCCTAAAAAGGGCTCACATACTATTTACAGTTGGGTAGCTCATAATTACTATCTTTCGGGACTAAGCAGGATATATTGAATAGGCATAGTAAAAAAAAATGACTTCGAATGTACCTTAAAGAGATATTTGATTTTGTCCAAAATTTCATCAAATTCGTACACTACGAATCTTATAATCAAGATTTGTCTCTGTCTGACTTCCTTTTTATTTAAAAATTTAAAAAAGTACTTCAAAGAATATCATTTTGTATAGTCATTGATTAAAAGAGGATAATATATATTTTGAAGGCATTTATTTCTGATTGAATGATCTTGTAGGATACATAGCGCTAGTGTGTTGAAGTTTTGTCAAAAGCATTGTAAGTCATTTATTTTATTGCAAGAAAGGTAACTTTTTTAGAGCTCCTCATATGATTGTTGACACCATTGTTCCCTTTTGTTATTTTTTATTGCTATTTGAACTAAGAAATCAAATCGATAGTAAAGGTTTATGTGAATAAAAGACACTGAATTTCGGAGAATTTCAGGGAATTGGAGGGAAGTTTCAAGAAATTGTAGAACATAATTGAACAGATTAGTTGCAGTCTGTCTTCACAATGATTTCTGAGCATTTTGTCTAGCTTATCTAGGTAAATCCCACTCCGTGGTCTAGAACAGACTTCTGTGGCTTTCTATTGTCACCTAAGAAAAATCCCATTTCCAATATTATGGAGCGAAATTTATCTCCCGGGTTTAAGTTTTTTTTTAGTTTAGTCCTTTATCTTTTTGCGATTTCCGCCGGCGAACATTCTGCTAACTACTCTTTTATTGTAAGCCTTTATTTATTGCCTCGTAATACGAATCTGGATAGAGTTTTTATACGACTAATGATAGAAGTGAAACTGCTTCTCCATACGAATGGGTGAATAATTGCTCCATATATTTTTTGTTATTTTAACATTTCGTTATATTCGCTATTTAATGAAATTTGAACCTTTAACCGGGCGTGTTGAGAATTATGAGTATTATTATAAAGTGCTAAAATACAAAACAGACGTATGCAGATAACGCAATGATCGATATGTTTTCTATCATTTATTTATATATACAGTGCCTTCATTTCAAAACGAACCATCCTTAATAACTTTGTTAAATAGAAAAATTAAAAAAAAAAGAAAAAACACGTCAATTTAGATATACAGGGGGAAGTTTAATTTTGCATTTGTTAAAAGTCTGTCAATCACCTCCTCACCTCCAGCTAACCTCACTTTGATATGTCAAATGGGAACCCCCACCTTGTGACACATCATTGTAAGCAGCATAAAATTGTCTATCCAACCGTATAAAAAAAATTAAATCGGTTGACGTACAAGCGAACAGTGTGCAAAAATGTCTTGTAATAATGCATAATATATCGGCCTCGAACTTTAGTATGTCAAATGATTACCCTATAGTGTGATACATCATTTTAAAGGGCATACTATCTCCTATTTAGCCAATAAAAAAAAACAAAATCTGTTGATGTACAAGCGAATAGTAAGAAAAGATGTGTGGTAATAATAGACACCTTATCACATTAAACTTTATTATGTCAAATGGCTACTTCATAGAGTAAAATATTATTTTAAATTTAAAATAAATATTTTTTTTAAAATAATAAACAGTTAAAATATTTGCGAGAAAAAAACTAAGCCTGTTTTAAAATTCATCGCAAAATTCATTGCAGTCTAATCAATCTAGTGTATTTATTTCAATGATATTTTTTGCGGTACCTGATAGGTACAAGAAATCACTGCAATAAATAAAATTTTTAAGATCTTTAAACACCAGTTGTTTATTATTGTTAAAATTGTCATTGTGACGCCTAGTTGAAACGTGAATATAAATGGTGTATACGCTAGCCGAAAGAATAGAAATAATTTTTCTCTATGGAGCTGAAGATCGGTGCGCTCGTAGAACCGCCAGAGCATTTAACGAGAGGCATCAAGACAAAAACGTGGGCCATAAATATGTACTCGAATTGGTACGAAAGTTTGAAGAAACGGGATCCGTTTGTAATAAAAAATATATTGAGAAAAGGGTTGTAGATAAAGCATGCCAAATCGAGGTACTAGGACAGTTTGCAATAGATCCAACTTTATCCATCTCAAAGGTCGCAGATTTAACCAACATTTCTGCTGGCTCTGTGCATAAAGTTTTAAAACAAAATAAGTTTTTTCCCTACAAAATTCAAATTCTTCAAGAACTCGGAGAAGACGATTTTGATAGGAGAATTCAATTTTGCGAATTAATGGCCAACGAATTGACGAGGACCCCCATTTACCTAAGAATATCTGCTTTAGTGATGAATCAACTTTTTTTCTAAATGGACTAGTTAACAGACTGCAGATACTGGGATAATGAAAATCCGCACCTTTTCCGAGAAGGGCATACTCAATATCCCGAAAAAATTAACGTGTGGGCAGGAATTTATGGCAATGAAATCATCGGGCCATTTTTTTTGGAAGATAATTTAACTGGGCAAATTTATTTAAACCTTTTAGAAAACACAATATACCCTGCCATTGTGCAATCTTTAGAAAATGAAGTGGATGAAAATGCTGTTATGGTACTAAATGAAAATAATTTGCATTTCCAGCAAGATGGAGCTCCCCCGCACTACGCTTTGGCAATTCGAGGATGGCTTGATGAACATTTTCCAGGGACGTGGATTGGCAGACGTGGTGCAATTGAATGGCCAGCACGGTCTCCAGACCTAACCCCTCTAGACTTTTTTCTTTGGGGGTATTTAAAAAGCAAGGTTTATAAAACCCCACCTGAAAATATTGACGATTTAAAAGATCGAATTGTTCGGGAATGTAGAGGAATTAGCAGAGAAACCCTTGCCAATGTTCGTGGGGAATTTCAAAAGAGGCTTTTTTATTATCTCGCTAATAACGGCGCACATTTTGAACATTTAATAAAATAATTTTCTTCAACTGAATAAAACTGAATAAACTGCTTATATTTAACACACATTTTTGCATCCTAATTGCCTATAACGTCTATTAACTTAATTTTTTTTGACATCGTTGGATAGCAGATCGTACGTCCTTTAAAATGAAGTATCACACTATAGGGTAATCATTTGACATACCAAAGTTCGAGGCCGATATATTATGCATTATTACAAGACATTTTTGCACACTATTCGCTTGTACGTCAACCGATTTAATTTTTTTTATACGGTTGGATAGACAATTTTATGCTGCTTACAATGATGTGTCACAAGGTGGGGGTTCCCATTTGACATATCAAAGTGAGGTTAGCTGGAGTTGAGGAGGTGATTGACAGACTTTTAACAAATGCAAAATTAAACTTCCCCCTATATATCTAAATTGACGTGTTTTTTCTTTTTTTTAAATTTTTCTATTTAAGAAAGTTATTAAGGATGGTTCGTTTTGAAATGAAGGCACTGTATATATATATATATATATATATATATATATATATATATATATATATATATATATATATATATATATATATATATACAGAGTACGCCATCTTTTATGTCGGTATGTAAACATTGAATAACTCTGACATTTACCAACCGATTGATTTGGTTATACGGGGGTTTTGAAACGTCAATTCAGTATAATTTTAACTATGAATCGCTTTACACCGAAACAATGTGCCGAAATAGTGACAATGTACATTGAAAATAGTCGTTCAGTTGTGTTAACTCAACGTGCATATCGTCGAAAATATCGTGGCCAACAGGCACCATCTGACAACACTATCCGTCATTTGGTTTCAAATTTTGTTGAGTACGAGACAGTGGGAGATCGTCAACATACCATTCATCAACGAAAAAGATGTTCCAATGAATTGGTTGAAGCGTTCAGAGAGAGCGTTGCCCAGAACCCGAAAGAGTCGTATCGTCACAGCGCTCAGCATTTTGGCGTCAGTGGAACCACTTTGCGGCACATTTTGAAGGATGATTTGCATTTGTTTCCGTATAAAGTGCAGTTAACACAAAGAATATTGACACTGAACCTGATTTTTGGAAGCAAATTTTGATGACCGACGCGACCCATTTCAGACTCTCTGGCGGCGTTAATAAGCAAAATTGCCGCATTTGGAGGACGGAAAATCCACACGAGATTCACGAAACGCCATTACATGACCGAAAAGTGACTGTTTGGGCCGGAATTTGCGCCAAAATCATCATGGGGCCATTTTTTTTCAAAGTAAACGAAACAGTTGATGGAAATCGATATCGGTGGATGTTGGCTCATTATGTCTGCCCACAGATGCGTGAAAAAGGTCTTGATGGTTACTGATTTCAACAAGACGGTGCGCCCTGGACGTCTGATGTCAAAAATGCCTCATATATATATATATATATATATATATATATATATATATATATATATATATATATATATATATATATATATGAAGTAAAATGCGAACAGTAAATGCAAACTTCTCTCCATCATATCCTTTCTGTGTTAGAGGTTGCACAGTTAGAATAAATTGTTAAAAAACACAATTTAATCTATTCCACCACCATCGAGATGGTGGCCTACCTGTACCACCATACCGAGAAGAAAGTCAAAGCTAACCCTCCCCGCCACAGTGATACGGCAGAGGTACATGTTTTGTCTCTGAGTGGACCCATCAGGGTACCCACATGCACCTGGTTGTGCAAATGACACAATCTGCGTTAAGAGGCAATTTAGGATTTTTTTCGTATGACAAAGTAGGGTCATTTTGATCTCCTGTGTATGCTCTCGGGAAATTAAGAGGTACTAACTGTATACTCTGTATATAAATGCCGCCATCGGTTACTCAGAAAATAAATTTTGGAAAATTTTTAAAATTTAACAGTTTACTAGAGACGGTGGGGCTAAAATATTTTCACAATGATGGCACTTCCAGATATGCCGGAAGTTGATGTCTTCTTGCTTCTTTTAAATCCAGAAATCTTTAGATTCTGCGCAAAATTATGGACATATTTTATATATAATGTCTTTTACCTAAGTCTAACTCATTTTGACATATTTTAAATTTTATGTCAAAAATGCCTTATTTTATATAATTTTAACTTGGTGATTTTTCGAACTTTTTTTAGTTAACTTTATGTGTGCAAAAAAAATAATTCACTATGTAACGACAATAATATTTAGCCTAATATGAGCCTTCTTTAAATTATTAGTATTGATGTCAAAATATCAATATTTTAATCATCAGAATAGATATCTTTTTTGTGTAATTCATATAAAATAATGAATATATTTTTATCACTAGACATTAGTATAAACAAGGTTTGTTTTTATATAATACTCCTGTCACTCAAACTAATATTAATAAAAGTTTGACAAAATTGCCCAATAATGTGGCGGACATGAAGAATTTATTTAAATTGTGGTAAAAAGATAATAAAATAAAAGTTTTATGAAAACAAAATGTAAATATTATGAGGTTCAGATTGTTTATAATAATAAGATTATTTTATAAATCAAGTACTATATATAAGATAATTTTTTCGAATTATCGCAAAGCAAAATTGGAATTATGTGTTTCACGTGTTTGCGTGTGTGCATAAAATTGTGTTTGTGTGTCATCTTATAAAAATCCGAACTGGTCCAGTATTAATAAATAATTTCGAATTTTTAATTTTATTACAATAGAAATAAATTAACTAGTACGCTCACTAGCAGCACGCTGAAGTTTTGAGTAACCTCTAAAAGTCTAACATCAAGACTGAATATGGTTCTGTGTTTTAGCGAAAGTCGCGACGATCGATTTTAATTTAGTGTTGTAACAATATCGCAAATTTATACTTTTGACCACTTTGGAAAAACATGCAATTTACATTTAAAATATAATTTTTATAAAAAAATTAAACCGACATCTAAAAGTGCGCTAAAAAGTGAAAAATAACTATAAATTTTTATATGAAATTGAACTTTTTGAAGTCGGCGCCAAACTAATACCTGACAAAATGTGATTTGCATCAACAGATTAAAAATACTTTATTTGTAATTGCTTTCTTATCATAATTTGTATATATTAGTAGTTATTTATTTCATTTACAAATAATTTTACGCCGACTTTAAAACGTTCAATTTCATAAAAAAAAATCAGCTTTTTTACTTTTTGGGGCACTTTTAGAAGTCGGTTCAATTTTTTTTATAAAAATAAAATTTTTCTATTTTTAGTTTTAGAATTCATTATGATATCCATAAATTATTTGAACTAAGTACTAATAGAGATTAATGTACCTCGCAATGACTCCAAGATGGCAAAAAAGTACCCATTTTATCCAAAGTTGTAAATCACCCTAAAATGAACTACTAAAAATTCTTTGGTTCTTAGAGTTTTCCAAATACCAGTAAAATCATGTCAAAAAAATATTTAGTGTGTCATAGTAAATCCACTATCTTAAATTTCAAATTAATTTTAGATTAGTAATATAGGCCCCAAAACCTTCCAATATTGATGTTTAAAGAACCTGAAATGTAAATTTCTTAGCTCGATATATTTTATACTGCATATTGAGTTTGTATACGCCGCAAGAACCCTACAATGTCTATTTTAGCCAAAATCGGCATATGTTAAATTTTCTGTCCCTCATATTGTATCTTATCAACCTAATAGTTGTAAAAACTTAACTTCATATTAGTAATACACGACCCCAAAAACCCTCTAATTATCAAATCTAAAAAAATGCGAATAAGGTAAAATTTTCAACCCACCATATTGCATCCGCTATATTGAATTTCAAAAAAAATATTTTAGGTCTTAATCTAATTTAAATCTAAACCCTTTAAAGCCCCCTAGTACCAATTTTGGATGAAATCCGGAAATTTAAAATTTCTAGACTTATATTCGCTATTTACATCCTCAAGAACGATTCAGACCCATCTTTGAACAAAATCGAAGAATGTAAAATTTTTAGTCCGTTATCTTGGATTTACCATATTGAATCCTGAAAAAATGCTTTTAAATTTATAATTTACACCTTCAAGAACCCCCTATATGATTTTGGGAAAAAATCGAAAAATGTAAAATTTTTAGGACACCATATTAAATCTGCCAGGTTTAGTTTTTCAAGAAATATTTTAAATTTATAATTAACACTAACAAAAATGCTCCAGTACTGATTTGAGACAAAATCGGGAGATGTAGAATATTTAATCCGTCATTTTGGATCCGCCACATTGATTTTTTTTAACAATAATTTCAGATTCGTTAGTGCGACTCCGAAAACTCCCCCTTACCAATTTTGAAGAAAATCGAACAAATTGATTTTTTCGTCCGCCATGTTGGATCCGACATATTGAATTTTTTAAAAATAATTTTAGCTTAGTTATGTGGGAGCTTGAAAACTCCCTCGTACCAATTTTGGGGAAAATCGGACAAAATTGATTTTTTCTCCGCCATATTGGATCCGTCATATTAAATTTTTTAAAAATATTTTGAATCCATTATGTGCGACTCTGAAAACTCCCCCACACCAATTTTGGAGAAAATAAATTTATTTGTCCACCATATTGGAATCGCTATATTGAATTTTTTCAAAATAATTTCAGATTCGTTGTGTACGACCCGAAAAATTCCCCCATATCAATTTTGGAGAAAATTCGACAAAATTAATTTTTTTGGCCGCCATATAGTCAGCGCCATCTTGGATATTACTACACTAATTTCATCCAAAAAAATATGGGACCACCGCAGCAACTTCCTAAATATAACGTAAAAAATTTCATTCAAATCAGTGCCGCCGTCGCGGAGTAATCGGTGTCCATACATAAAAAAAACATACATAGTCGACGGATTGAGAACCTCCTTCTTTTAGAAGTCGGTTAAAAAATTATATAAATTTTTGTACGCCCCTTCAAATTTGTTTGTTTTGGGGCATAATTTTTCAAGAGAACCAATATTAAGTAGTATTACTTATTCTACGAAAGTAATACTTGTAATGCGAAACAAAATAATATTAAAAATTACCCATCATACAGCGTTTATTATTAAGTATAAAGATACTACAAATTGGGAATTACAATTACGAAAATATAAAAAAGTGTTGAATCACTTTTACACCAGGCTCAATATCTTAATTGTTTACATTTACAAGATTCTTATGCTAGTCTGATCAAATTTTTTCCCCTTCTTCGTGGATTCGATCCCATATTACCTTTAACGATGACGGTGGAGGATTATAGTTATTTAGTAGAGCATATTTTAATTGTGACCAGAAATTTTCGAATGTGTTTAGGTCAGGACTTGTGTCGACCACTGAAATATCTGAAAGTCTTGAGAAATAAGCCATTTCTTTATTATTTTGGCTATGTTTTTTGGATCAGTGCCTTCATCTATCGGATGAGGCATATTATTTACAGTTTCAATCAAATTATATTTTAAAATATCTATATATATTTCTCTATTTATATTTCCGACTATCCTGTGAATAGGATTTAGCCCATAAGCCGTCATATATCCTTAAAGCTTAATCTTATCTCTCCCGTGCTTTACACTCTAAATGAAATATGTACGACTTACAATTAGGTGTCGACTAATCTTTATCTCGTCTGACCAAATTACTCTCATTCAATCCTCTTCTATCCAGCCTTCATATTTTTTTACAAAGTTTAATTTCGCTTTCATATTTTTATTTAGGAATGGCTTCTTTTTCTCTTCAATAGCTCGAAATTTATTCCATTGCTAAAATTGATGATTTTATATCGATTATTAACTCATACAACATCTTTAATGTAATATAAGAAAGTACAAGGATTACAATTATAAATAAAAAGCGTGTTGATAACCTACTAACTTTAATGGTAACATGTGTTTTGAAGTAGTACACACTGCAACTTACAAAAAATTAGAACTAAATGAAAAACGAGCCTTCACTCAACAGAAAATCTTGAAAAACGAAAATAAAATTCTATTTGAAACGGTTTTTGAAATGAAGAATTTTTGTACCTTCTATCTACTGATTAATTTTCCAGTATTACGTTGAAGAATTTTAGCTGCATGAGACGTCAATAAGGTTTCTCCAGTAGATATGTATTTAAATATGTTTCTCTTCTGTCTTGAGGATTCAACTTCTTCGATCACTTACATTTTTTTAACTACTTTTTCAATTTTTTAAACTGTACTTTGACTCATTTTTAATAGTGATACTATTTGACGTGTTGTATTATCCTCCTTTAACATCGGTGTTATTTTATCATATATTGCCTGAGAAAATTTCTTTATGTATAAAACAGATTCGAATTGTATTTATGTTACCCACTAAATACTGAAAGTATAAAATTAACGTAAGGAAGAGAGAGAGAGAGAGTAATTACACAGGCCAACAAGAGTAAAGTAACAAAAATTGTAGTATACTTTTTCGAAGGACTTTTGGTGCGCTGAATCCGAAATTGCTCCGTCACGTCAGTTTTTTGAGATATCCTATCCAAAAAGTGCAAAAAACACTGTTTTTCGACATATTTAAGGTTATGTAAAATCACGAGATATTTTTTTAACAAAAGTAATGGGAGCACCTGATCGTATGATTCTTTCTATTTAAAATCAATTTCGAATTGTCTGATCTTTTTTCACCGATATATGCTAGTTTAAAATATGCGTCTTACCAATCTTCTGGAATGTAAGCCAAAAACAGAGTACAAGCTACCTCTTTAAGAGAGCTTTTCTAAATTTTGTTACTTTAATGAAAACTACTGGAGGAGGTATTATACATTTAAACGCAGTCAAAAAAAAATTTCTTCTGCACTGGCCCAACTCTTGTTAAACACAGGACATAAGATAAACTTCTCAGGAACAATAATGCTATCGAGGTGTGAAAACTTGTCCACAAGAGCTATAAGGGAAGCCATCGAAATTGCAAAGAGCCCCAACAACTTAAATAGTAGAGATGACAGTCAGCGATTGCCTTATGTTTGGAAAAACCTGCTTACGGAACATCAGCCAATAGTAGATAGTGAAAAAAAGGATCATGACTCGGCTACATAACCCTAAACACTGGCAACAGGGCCGATGACACCCAGCAAGGTTTGCAACCTGATTGGCCAAAATCATCCAAACAACGAACACACCCCACGTACACACAACACCTGAGTCGCAAGCATCAGTTCGCCCACAGACGCCGTACAGTGAGCTTTGAAAATGGTGAATGAGATTTCACCGAAATGTCAGGTGTCCTATAATCCTATAAAACAACAATTTTTCTGACGTTTCGCTCTACATAGTGAGCTTCTTCAAAGTTATGGTATATTTTTCATTGAAAACTTTATAGAGCGAAACGTCAAAAAAATTGTCGTCTTTTAATCTTCAAATAAGAAAACCTACACCCAAGAAAATATTACAGAAAAATATTAACAAAAGCTTTACGATACAAAAATAAATATATATATATATATATATATATATATATATATATATATATATATATATATATATATATATATATATATATAGGTCTGGAAAATCCAAACCAGAAACTGGACGTTTCTTAAGTAAAATAAAGAAAATACTATATTATTCATCAAATCAGAATGAGACAGTAGTAAGTATCGACATACGTGTAAAACACCAATTTGGCCCTATGGTGAGAGGTAATACAATACAAACATCAATTTGATTTTTTACACTTCGTACGATGTTGAGTGTGTTTAGGGTTGATTTCTTAGAAAGAAACTCTAATTTTTTTTTCTCCTGAAGAAGGCATAAAATAAATGTCGAAATATTAAGTATTAAAAGAAAAATGAGTTAATTATTCTTATCCTACAGACCGCAACCCGATAAACTCCTTCCAAAATTATTAAGGTACGGTCGATAACAAAAAAGAAAAAAAAAATAAAATATATATATATATATATATATATATATATATATATATATATATATATATATATATATATATAAATATAAATTTTTTAATTTTATGTATTAATTATCGGCATATAACCGTTAAAAGTTTTTGACTATATCAGCAAAAGATTATTTTTTAACATTGATTGGCGCATTATTTGTAAAGAAAACAAAAAAGGCATAAATTTAACGAATAAGGATTACCAAGCTAGGTGTTGAATTCCGCAAAGCTGCCCATTTTCATCCCATTGTTATGTGTTGTAGCTTGGATGAAACAGTCAAAAAAAATAAAATTACTTTACAAAAAACTTTATACATATAATTATAGACTTTAAACATTTTATTTAGTTTCAAATAACTTTAACTAAACATTAATTCCATATAAAATGTAATTAGTGAATTCCTTTAATATAGTTTTTTGACGTGTTCAAGTACCATATGATCAATGAGTGCTATAAAAAATATAGACACAAAAAAAACTTTAAATAGTTAAAGATGAAAATCTAAAAAGAGAAAATAGTGATCTAAATGAAGAAAATATTTAGAAATGTAAAAAAGTAAAATTTAGTTGAGAATCAATATCGACGCAGATACCAACGAAGCGTTCTAATAGTTACGTGGTGGATATTAACAAATTTATTATTTGCGAGAAAACATCGAAAATAATAAATTCTCAACTACAAGATAAAAATTATATACAGCTTTACGATTATTTAAAGATCACATTTATATCAGAATTGTTTTAACGAAAGTAATTTTTTTTTGAAAATCAGGCTCAATGGTTTATATCGTCTGGAAGAAAATATCTGATAATGAAATTAAAAAAAAAAACTAAAGCATCAACACATGCAAAATAATTTTAATAAATAAAGTTTTTCTCTATTTCATTATTAATAAATAAAAATGTATAATTAATAATTAACATATATATTATATAATATATATATATATATATATATATATATATATATATATATATATTGAAAATATTTAAAATTGGTAAAGAATAATTATAATTGATTATAATTATTTTTTACCTGGCGCTCAACAAATAAATACTAATTTTTAATTAAATTTTGGCAATATTTTGAAAATTAAAAAAAAATAAATTCAGAGATAAATAATAACAAAGTTTCCTAAATTTTATTAATCGAACAAGTATTTTGTGCTGGTGCGCAATACCACCTAAATCGTCTCAATATATATATATATATATATATATATATATATATATATATATATATATATATATATATTTGATTGAACAAAAAGAGTGTAAATGCTTTTAAAAAACTATAAATCAATCACTTATAAGACACAAAAGTGCGTGGAGTGGAAAAATTAGTGCAAAATTAAGACAAAAACAACATGTATAGTGATTAAAAAACATTAATGTACGAAGTATAAGAAGAATGTATTAGTTTTAAGAATTATTAAACAAATTATGTAGGAATTAAAACCGTAATTTATGTAAAACTGTAGAATGTAAGATAGATTTAATTAGTTTACAAGGTAAATTTAAGGGTATTTTAAGAAATTTTGGCACTAATATGTTAAGAAAATTTTGTTAAATAATAGGATAATAATATCAAAAGCAACAATAAACATTTTAGAGTTTTTTCGAACAAAATTTGAGTAAAATTATAATATATTTTGATGTGCAAAGTATTTTTATCAATTTTAATATATAAATAATGTGTCAAAGTGGCTTTTACATATATCAAAATGTCGAGAAAACTCTAAAGTTTATCTATTGCAAGCTCAATAATGCTCAATAGTCAGATTTCGGTCAATCTATTAATAAAAACATAAAAATTCCAGTCACCAGTCACAATTGGTAAAATTAAAAAGCCATCAAAAAATCCAATTTTTCAAGGTATTAAGATTTATCAAGTAGCCAGATGTCAAAAATCTGACCAATCATATTGCAGAAATTTCTTATGTTTTGGACGAATATAAAAAGCTAAGGCGTAGGAATTTCGAAAAAGTTGAATTTATCAGTTTGCTGAAAGCACTGCGTTTCTCAAGCTCCGGAAAATTTACATAACCTCAAATTTTCAATTGTTTAAAAAAAGGAAGATTTCCTACGTCACAAGAAAACAAAAGTAAAATATTTTGTTTTTTAAAAGAGGTTATGTGTTCTGTTCTGTCAATTAAAAAGAATTTCATAATTTAATCAAAGTAATTAGTAAAAGTTTTCAAGTTTTGTCCTGTAAAGTAATTTTTCAACTCTCAGACAACAACAAATACGATAAATTGTGGTGAGAAGACTATAAGAAAAATTAATTGGAATTGAACTAAGAAGAAAATAGTGGAACGAGACTTTGGATTATATTTTGTCATTTCCTTACTTTATAGAAAACGACAACAAAAACTATTTTTGGAGATGTGGAAGTTTTTCAAAGAAAAAAATAAATAAAAAAACTGGAATTGTGTTTTATAATATATTGGGACCAAGTAAAAGAAAACATAACAAGGTATTTATATTAGATAAGGCTGTAGAAAGCTTTAAATTTTTCGTAGACCTTGAAAACTAGCATCCAAAAAAACCTAACTTTTCTTAAAATAAAAATAATTAAATTAATAAATTATATCTTGCCATACTAACCTGTTAGAAAAATAATAATATTTATCATTATCAATATTAGGTGTGAAACTATATTAACTACTTGAATCACAACACAGCACACGATAATTTGTTTTAAAAAATATTATTTTAAGAAATAAACGACGCGTTCCATCTAAAACTGCACTATAGCCATCTAGTAGATGATTGCGAAACTAAAAACGTTGCCAATAAATTTTACATTTGGTGTTTTAATCATTTTGTGTATTGGTGGTCTGATTGATATCTGATAAACAACTGAACTCACCTGAGAAGGAGTCAATTTACAGGTAGGAACACATCTCTCTCTCTCTCTCTCTCTCTCTCTCTCTCTATATATATATATATATATATATATATATATATATATATATATATATATATATATGTATATATATATATATATATATATATATATATATATATATATATATATATATATATATATATATATAGATAAATTGAAAATATTTAAAATTGGTAAAGAATAGTTATAATTGATTATAATTATTTTTTACCTGGCGCTCAACAAATAAATACTAATATATATATATATATATATATATATATATATATATATATATATATATATATATATATATATATATATTGAGACGATTTAGGTGGTATTGCGCACCAGCACAAAATACTTGTTCGATTAATAAAATTTAGGAAACTTTGTTATTATTTATCTCTGAATTTATTTTTTTTTAATTTTCAAAATATTGCCAAAATTTAATTAAAAATTAGTATTTATTTGTTAAGCGCCAGGTAAAAAATAATTATAATCAATTATAATTATTCTTTACCAATTTTAAATATTTTCAATATATATATATATATATATATATATATATATTATATAATATATATGTTAATTATTAATTATACATTTTTATTTATTAATAATGAAATAGAGAAAAACTTTATTTATTAAAATTATTTTGCATGTGTTGATGCTTTAGTTTTACATAAATTACGGTTTTAATTCCTACATAATTTGTTTAATAATTCTTAAAACTAATACATTCTTCTTATACTTCGTACATTAATGTTTTTTAATCACTATACATGTTGTTTTTGTCTTAATTTTGCACTAATTTTTCCACTCCACGCACTTTTGTGTCTTATAAGTGATTGATTTATAGTTTTTTAAAAGCATTTACACTCTTTTTGTTCAATCAAATATATATATATATGTATATATATATATATATATATATATATATATATATATATATATATATATATATATATATATATATAAATATATATTTGTACTAACACTTCCTCTAATTAGTTCAATACTTTTAACTTAGTTTTTTAGTGAACTTTAGTTTTTATCGAGAAAAATATGTCATATTTTTGAAGAATATACCAATTCTAAATTATTTACTTACTCAAGAAATTTTGGAATTTATTGTTTGTTTCTTAAGACTATACCTATATACACTACAAATTAAACAATACATCTTATCCTATCCTTAAATCTAATTTTATCTTATTCTAAACCAAATTTACTGGCTTATTAACCATTAAAATACATTATTTAGCCCTCCTGTGTCTGATTTCCACTCCATCTATCTCAAATATAACTGAGCCCGAGCACTTATTTATACAATATATATATATATATATATATATATATATATATATATATATATATATATATATATATATATATGTATATATATATATATATTAACGTAACGATTAGCGAAAGCTATAATGAAATATAGGCACTAGATAAGCGTTTGTAAGACTTTCACTTCCCTCCATACACGGCGGCACTCACGTTACAATTGATGAAACGCTGTTTGTTTATAGCGTTAAAAAGCAATAAAAACAATCTATTTTCGCATTGCAATCCCAACTTATAGTTCTTGATTTGAACTCTGAATTGCTGAGCGCAGAATTTAAAAATATTTATTTAATCAAACGTTTTTCAGGTAGAAAAGTGACTACGCATGCCATTTTACAAATGATTAACGACGATTTTAAACTCTAAAACTATGCGTCAAACGGAAAAATTACAAAAGATACTTTATGCTTAGTTCGGCCAATAAATACGAAAATATTTTTAATTTTACAAAAAAAAAAAACAATTTTTCAAATTATTAAGAATTTTTTTATTTATAACAAATTACCTGACAATTTTTTAGGAATATTCATTCGATATTGCTAATCAAGGAGTCAAAATATATGTGTATATAAAAACTTAGGTGAAGCCATGTCTCTCCATCGGCAACAAAAACCCACTGAGCTCTCGGACTATAGAGATCACAGGCTTATAATTCCTTTTTTATTAAAAAAGGAAAAGAAAAGTACCTCATTGCTCTACCCTCCAATTTTAAAATAATCAAGATGGGTTCTTAGTAACGTTAAAAAGGCATATATTCCATAAAGTTTAATAATAAGATCTAGAACTTATTTGTGTGATTTGGAATCAAATAAGTTTATAGATATTTGATCGGACTCGCAACTAAGGACCAACAAAAATAGACTTTCCAAACTACAAAATTATATGATAAAATCTTACAATTAGTTAAAAAGTTTGTAAATATTTCAAAGGAGATTTTATCGAACCTAATTTATCTCTTCTTTCGTCACTTTAAAGGTAAGGATTAAATAAATGGTGATCCGACAAATGGCTATCGAGATGGCAGATAATAGTCTTAAGAACACTTTTAAGCGACTTTTTGAAATGCTCAGAAAAACTTATTCCATTTAAAAAATCCTTCCTAAACAAGTTAACTAGAAAACTATTAAAAAAAAATTCAGTTAAATAAATGATTAGTAAATATACTGTATAAATTATTTGACGAAAGGTTAATAAAATTTTGTTTTTGGTCATTCATCCTGCTTTTTTAGTCTTAATAATATGGTAACCCAAAAATGCCTCATTATACAGGTTGTTTCCGAAATATTTTAAAGAGGTATCCTTGAGCTTATTCTAAGTATAAAAGTTCATATAAACATATGTCTGATAATGTTTAGTTTTTAAGATACAGGGTATTAAAATTTATTATTATTTTTAGTTTTTAAAATTTATGTCATTTGTTTTTAAAGATAATTAAGCCAAATTGAGAACACATAACACTTTTTACAGTTCTCATAATAAAAATATTATTATGTGAAATAATATACAGAGTGGTACTTTTTTCCGGGTCTGTAAAATTTTACCCTCTCGAACTTTTTTTTCGGGTGTCACTGACTCGATTTTATTACTCAGTTAGCTTATCTCTTAAGTTTTCCTCTAAAAATCAACAGTTTTTCCACAAAAAAAGAAAATACATAAGTAAAAAATTATAATGTATTTGTTTTAATCAATTTTCATTCATATTTGTTTTTATCAACAGAGACTGAGAAAAAATACAACATTATAATAACAGAATTTGAAGAACAGCAACAAAATATAATAACAGAAATTACAACAAATATTAAAAACGACCACTTTCAGCCATAATGCAAGAATCCTATCTTCGTCTCATTGAAGGGCATATTCGTTGAAATCCTGGAGTATATTTTATCCTTTCGCAAGACGCCATAATGCGATTTCTCAAACCTTCAACAGGAGATGCATAAACCAAAGATTTAGGGAAACCTCAGATGTAAAAATCCAAAGTAGTTAGATCCGGAAGATCGAGCAGGCCAGTGTTGAGTGCCTCTTCGACCTATCCAACGATTTTGATACACTGCCTCTAAGTGATGGCGTATATTGATACTGAAATGTGCTGGAGCACCATCGTGCATAAACCATAGTTTCTGTCTAACTTGAAGACGAACCTCTCCAAAAAGGGCAGATAACTCTTTCTCGAGAAAGTGACAGTATTGGTCACCATTTAATCTTAATGGAAGGAAACATGGGCCAATTAGATAATCACCTATGACTTCCATACATTTAATGAAAATTGATGATGATAATTTGTTTCAAGAAATGCATGCAGATTTTCTTCAGCCCAGATGTGATTATTCTGAAAATTTCTTATGGATTCCTTTGAAAAGTTTGCATCATTAGTAAACAAAATACGAGATAAAGAAAAGGGGAGATGGGGCGATCATTTGAAATATCCACTGACAAAAAACTAGACGCGGAAAAAGTCTCGAGGAAAAAGCGCCTGCACTCGCTGGATATGGTAGGGATACAATTGGTGTTCTATTAAAATTCGGAATACTGTGGAATTGCTTATATTTAATATATTGGTAATTCCTCTCCTACTTCTTTTAGGAGATTCTTCTATTAATTAAGAACTATCGCTATGGTTTTTATCTCCCGAGGACTTTCACAATCAAAAGTTCGTTTTAGAAATGTATCATTTTCTCGTAGACGCTGATGAAGACGAGCAAATGTGTGGTAACCTATATGCATATTTGACATTTTAACATTTTTAAACTCTGCCATTTTTACTATTTTTTATTTTTTACTACTTTATATTAAAAGTACATAAAATTAATCACAATTATTTACAGAAATTATAATACATTACAACAAAAAAACAAGAGAACAATATAGGCCTGAACTTATTTGACAACAACCTACTAGATATATCTTTTCGTCACTTAATAAACCACTCGTACAAAACTGAATTTTAGATGCATCTGAACATATTTTATTTTTTTGTGGAAAAATTATTGATTTTAAAAGGAAAATTTAAGAGATAAAAAAGTTTCACAATAAGATAAAAATGTTAATTGAATAATCAAATCGAGTTACTGACGCTAGAAAAAAATGTTTGAGGGGGCAACATTTTACAGACCCGGAAAAAATACCACTCTGTATAATATTTTATATAAAAATAATTCTTTTTATGAGAACTGTTAAAAGTGATATGTGTTCCAAATCTGACTTAATTATCTTTAAAAAGAAATGATATAAATTTAAAAACCTAAAAATAAAAATAATATTTAACACCCTGTATCTTAAAAATTAAGCATTGTCGGACATATGTTCATCTGAACTTTTATGCTTAAAATTAGCTCAAGAATAACTCTTAAAAATTTTTCCCACCCTGTATAACAAATTTTTTTATCAAATAAATAAAAAGTTTCTAGCAAAAATAACAATGTCAATAAATTTCATTTTTGAGTTATTGACATCATCGCCTTAAGAATAGTGGCGAAGATTGCAATAAGTTTTAAACTAATTTTACTTATTATTAGTTTCTAACTTCAAATTAATTGCAGATGTATGAATATACTAAAAAAAGCCGTTACCATTTAATTTGATAAGTAGAGCAAAATAATTTTGTAAATTTTTTCTACACAAGCGAAGTCTCTATGAATGTACTGCATTCAATCATACCATAAATTTGGAAGAAATTTACCATTAAAAATAAAACATGTCTATCTAACGAGTTTAAACTTGCACTCTTATATCGTGAACAAATAGCTATTAATCCATCAAAAATCAGAGACGTAAGAGATTATTCAATCAGAAATATTGCAGATTATGTGAATCTTTACAGTCACAAGAATAACACATTGTCACAGATCGAGAAAGCATAGACTCAGAAGACAACCGCAGTGACTGTAAATTTTTTTTATTATTTTGCCATAAGTTCACGTATGTACTTATTCATGAATTTTAATGTTTATTTGGGTTATTCTCGCTTTTATTTAACAATAATTACTTTCATATTATGTATTTGTGTGTGAAATTTGGGATCAGTGCACTGCGACCTAGTAGATCTATTGTGTTTCCTTCTGCTTCAACATCGTTAGAGATACCTTACCAACTAAAACAGGTCCCCCAGTCCTATCTCCGTAAAGAACTTTTGGATGTTGGACGGCTTTAAAGAGGGATATTCTCCTTCTTCTATTTGGTGTGCTCTCAAGAGCCGCATTCTAGGGTTTTCTAAATCATTGGATGTGAAGAGAGGTTTCGTCCTCTTCCTTGCAGAATCTGCACTCCTCTCTTTCTGCCAGTCCGAGATTCTTTAGATGTTTCTTCAAGTGACAATGCCCCGACAGGATTTCTGTTAGAACCTTAAGTTGGTTTTTGCTTAGGCTTATGTATTCATTGAATTCCCTCTCGTCGTAGTTCCAAAAAAGTAATTTTGTTTGTCCCATTTCTTGTAGACCGTCCAGTAATTGGATCTTTTGCTTTCGTCCTCTTATTTTAGTTCTTTCAGCATTACACTGATACTGATTCCACAAAAAGACTCTCGCTAGCCTGTCTACTATCATATTCCCCTCTACCCCGTTGTGTCCCGGTACCTACAGAAGAGTGACTTTATTATTCTTACCTAATGCATTTAGTTCCTCTAGGTATTCCCATACCTTCTTGGAGCTGATTACTCAGCGCATTGATGGCTGCTTGACTATCCTACATGATAATAACCTCTTGTCCGGGATAGTTTTTCTCTTTACTGAATTGAATTCATCTCTTGAGAGATGCTTGGTAAGTTATCCAAGCTTTAAAAATGTCTGGTTTTGGGTCGATACATTCGTATTGCTGCTGCCTTCGTTGTTTTGGAACCGTCTGTATACCACTTAATGGTGTTTCTGTCCCATTCACTTTTACGACTCAAGTTTATGTTGAAGTTTTTAACAAAATTAAAATTTTTCCATTTCGTCCTGGGACATGTCCCAGATTTGTTGGTGTCCGAATAAGAGATTAGGCTTTCGTTTTGTGAGTTCATTTCTTATCATCTATATATTGTCCTCTTCGCCATACTTTACACAAGTATATACAGAGGTGTAAGGTTTAGAATTACTTCCATGGTGGCCGTTGGATATGTTTTCACTGCTCCAGTTATGCACGTACAGGCCAGTCTTTAAACTTTTGAGAGATTGGCTCTCGTGTTGGACAGACTGGTTCTTTTGCTCCAAATCTCTTTCCTATATTTGATGATTGGTCTCACTGTTGCAGTGTATATCCTATTTTATATTGCAAAGATAGTTATAACTTCCTCACAAAAACAACACATCTCAAACACAAAAGAAATACAATTTTGATTCTAACATTAATTTTAATATACCTCAGGTATTTTTAATGCAGGTTGTCATAAATACAGGTGTAAAATGTGTGTACGAAGAAATTAAGATTTTTGTTATTCCTGTAAAATGATTTTTTTTCGGCTTATGATGTTTTGCCCTTTCAAAAATTACGATTTTAGTCAAGCCTACAAATGTGTTCATTTCATTTAAAATTTTCAAAAGAGAGAAATAAAGTGAGTTAAAAATATAATTTAATTTTCTATTAAAAAAATAACAAAATTCAATTTTTAATTGAGTGAATGAAAACAATTAAAGTTAATTCAAAGAGATTAAATTAAATTTCGAAGTAATAAAATTTTAATTATTTAATTAAATATTACTGGCTTCCCCAAATAAAAATATATTACCTTCATTCAACCGTTATTTTCCCCCAGTTCGTTAATGGTGGAAAAATAAATCTTTTGTTTTAAAAATGACTCTTTTTATGTTAAAATTTTAAAGTCATATTTCTGAAGTATAACATTAAAAATTCTCTTGTTGGGCGGCATAATACAATTTAATTTATAATTTTTTTGAAGTTGAATAAGTCAATTTTCGTATAATTGAACATGATCCTTTACATTTGCATGACAGAAGCAAAAAATTGTTTTAAATTTAAGTTGAACAAATAACAAAAACATTCAATGTGTTGGGAACAATATGCACATATCATAATCTGCTTTGCTATGGATCAATTAGCTTGTAACATGGGTTCCTCATCTTTTCTGGACCACCATCACTTTTATAAGAAAAAATAAGACCCACACCCCCTGTCTTATAGTAATTCCACATAATTTTAAATATCATATTTAAAAATTAAGCGACCGTCAAATATATTAGAAAATTATGTATTATGAATAACAAAATTGGGAGACGTGGTCCTCCATTGGTCGGATCAAGATAGATCACTTGTTTAAGCTTAAATCGTGCCTTATACGCCTGTTATATTTTGTCTTATTTCTTTGAAGTTAGGAAAGAAAAAACAATAATCTTTTAGGCCCGGTACGCCTGTCAAGCTTCAACTCGAAATCCCCTTTGATTGAAACGAAAAACAGAAGCTTCCTGGTTTTTATTTTTGTAAAGCGATGAGTTTTACTTTGCTAAGTTTTCAGTCGTTTATTTTGTTTGTAATAATTGCAAATAAGGTAATTTGTATCTCAGAGAAGATAAAATGCTAAGGATGAAAAAAATAAGACAGTACACCTTGGTCATTGGCAGTTAGAAAACGATAGATCAAAATTCATAATTCTGATTTCACACTACAGAAAACCTTTGAATAAAGAATGTTTGATAGATTTTAAAAGGGTTTAGCCGATTAAGAGGATCTAAACTGACCCTTCGGTAATAAAGAAATAAAAAATATCCTGTTATACTACATCAAAAAGTACCCACACAAAAAAAAATTTAGTCACTTTTATCGTCACATAACCTCAACAAAATTAAAACGTCTTTTTTTGTTTTTTGACGATATCTTCGGTTGTAATCACCGTGGAAACTTCTTTTTTTTTCATTTTGTAGGTTTTCTTTATTGCCTACAACAAGATATTTTTTACAAAAATTTTTGGCCCGAAATTCAAATTTTTATGGGTGTTTAAAAAAAAAATCTTGTTTTTTAGACGCCAGCTACGTCCACGGATTTTTTCAGATTTTTAAAAGTGGTGAAACATAGTCAAAATCGAAAAAAACGGCATTTTTAGCATTTTTTCGCATTTTTATCGATTTTTGAAGCATGGAATTTTCTCTAAAATCTTCAGTTGTCTTAAAACTATGTATATATATATATATATATATATATATATATATATATATATATAGATATATACCGAATCTATTAGACAAGTCATAATTTCTAGAGTATTATGTGTATCAAAATGAGAATTGGTACAGGTAAATGGTATGTGAAGAGGAGAGTTTTCGCATATTTTCCACTTTCCGGTCACTTCCGGTTTCACCGGAAATGGCCCCGGTTTTGAATTTTTAAATGGAACACCCTGTATATTTTAACATTTTTGGATTTCTGAGACAATTCTAGATCAGAATGTGACATTTTAAAAACTTTTTACGTCTACTTAATTTTTTTAGAGCTACTTTTAAAATTGCATCTAGGTGGCCATGATCGGACGCAAACTAATCTAAGGGCCTTAGGTGATGTCAAAAAAATACAATCGCAAAGTTTTAGTTACTAGTATGAAAGACAGGAATAAGACAAGTTGACAAAATTACGTTTTCATTTCTAACTATTAATTTTAAAATGGCGACCCCTTTTTGACAACTACTTTTCAAAAAAAGCATTCTTTGACAAATCTAACGGTACTAATTTATTTGCGATTGGATTAGACATAAGAACAGAAATTAAATATTATTAAGCAAAATACTGGATAATTTATTTACTTATGACAAGTGCGCCATGGAGAGCCATGATGCATAATAATTTGCAACTGTTTTTATCAAGTCTTCTTTGGAAAACAAAGTACTCATTTAAGTAGATAATGACAGTGACATACGCTCTAAGAACAGACGTAAAAGTTTCTTAATTTTCGTTAAGTTTAGTTTAAATTTTCGTTAAAATAATGTATACTCAAAGTGAAAAAGTGGATATGTTATTAATATTTGGAGAGTGTCATAGAAATTCAAGGAATGCTGCCGAGTTGTAAGCTCATAGATATCCGAATCGGCAACATCCAGCCCATCAGTATTTTCCGTATGTCGAGATTCGTTTTAGGCAAATAGGAAATCAAGAGGCGGAACAGAGGTTTATCATAAATGAAGAGACTGAGATTAACGTACTTGCTATGGTTGAGGTTGATAAAACAGTTTCGTTAAGAAAAATTAGTCAAGAACTGCAGATAAGTTATGAATCAGCAAGAAAAATACTGAAAAAGTATGGATATCGAGCATTTAAATATCTGTTACATCAACATTTGTATACTGAGGATGGCGATAGACGGGTAGTGTTTTGTGATTGGCTGCTTCAAAATCATAGAGTTAACCCAAATTTTATCGATTTTATTCTATTTTCCGACGAATCCCGATTTGCAAATAATGGTATTTTCAATAAGCAAAATACTCGGTACTGGGCCCAACAAAATCAACATGAAATGAGAGAGGGCAATTTTCAAGAAAGATTTGGCGTCAATATCTGGGCTGGTATCTTTCGAAACAGAATAATTGGGCCAATATTGTTTCAAGGTCAGTTAACAGGGGTTAGATACTTAGGTTTTCTTCAAAATGAAATCGAAAATCATCTCAATGATATACCTTTAGCAGTTTTACGGCGAATTTACTTTCAACAAGATGAAGCAGCGCCTCACAATACTAGAGAAGTTCTTAATTATTTAATAGAGCATTTTAATAATCGAATTATTGCAACCAATGGTCCGGTACGGTGGCCAGCCCGCTCACCGGATCTTACTGTGCTCGATTTCTTTGTCTGGGGATATGTTAAAGAAAGGGTTTACTATGGAGCAGCCCCAGCTACTCTTGAAATATTAGAAGAAAGAATTTTACGGGCATTTAGAAGTATAACGCCCCAAATGCTACAAAACGTGTTGAGAGAAACAATTGAACGAGCTGAAATGTGTCGTGAAAAAGAAGGAATGCACTTTGAACATTTACTACACTAAACTTTTTAACAAATTCAGCTACTGTACTTTCAAATATTTTAAGTGCGTCGTCTAAGTTATTAGTTTATTTTGTTAGTTTTTTGTTAATTTTGTTAAATTTTTAATCCAATTCCTGTCTTTCATACTAGTCACTAAAACTTTACGATTGTATTTTTTTGACATCACCTAAGGCCGTTAGATTAATTTGCGTCCGATCATGGCCACCTAGATGCAATTTTAAAAGTGGTTCTAAAAAAATGAAGTAGACGTAAAAAGTTTTTAAAATGTCACATTCTGATCTAGAATTGTCTCAGAAATCCAAAGATGTTAAAATATACAGGGTGTTCTATTTAAGAATTCAAAACCGCGGCCATTTCCGGTGAAACCGGAAGTGACCGGAAAGTGGAAAATATGCGAAAACTCTCCTCTTCACATAACATTTACCTGTACCAATTCTCATTTTGATAATAATAATAGATTCGTTGACACCCGGTATATATATATATATATATATATATATATATATATATATATATATATATATATATATATATATATATATATAATGTGTGTGTGTGTAATCGAAAGTTTTCGGGCATCCCATGTATGTGCTGAGTCCCTTTCAGGGCTGTAAGGCAGCTGACGTTTCGGTGAAATCTCATGCACCATTTTCAAAGCTCACTGAATGGCGTCTACGAGTTCGCTCGAGAGTTTCGACTCTCTTAATCGCCTAGATCCTTTGGCGGAATAAAACATCCGGAAGAAGGTATAGTGACTATACTAACAAAAATAATCCAAAACTTTTTTAAACTTAATAAGTAAGTAATAAAAACATATTTATCTTTTTTTATTTTCTTTAAAATCTCTTTTGAATACAAAATCCGGAAAAATGTGGAAACATATTTTAGTTAAATGACTTACTTGCGATCGAGAATCAAGCAACTGATATATTTACCTTCAGTGACTTCTTCAAATTTGCAGTTCTTTTTCTGGACGCCGAGTTGATGTTTTTGGACTTTTACCAACACTTTTATGCATTGCTTCGATATTAACATTTGAACGGCTTTTTATTGAACGGTCAGTATGTTTGGCATCACCAATTGATCCAGTCTCCCTGAATTATTCAATTATTCTCTTTATAGTTGACGAAGTTAAATCAATATTCCGATCATATTTTCAACGAAATTTGCGAACTGTAGCCGCCAAACTTTCATTATTTTAAAAATATTATTCTCTCGTCTAGTGCTCTATTTTTACTTACCCTAAAATGTCAGCTGTTTTTTATTTATTTACCGTACAAATAGCGGCAAATTCAAATCTTGCGTGATCTTTGAGACACCCTTTAGAATTATAGCTTCAAGGGTCCTAACCTTTATTTCCGATATTCCGTCTTGTCTCGAATATTCTACGTATTATATGTCTTTATAGATATATATTCGTTTGCAAAAAGTCAAATATTGCTTAATAATGTTTATAAGAAAGTTTGGCATATACCCTTAAAAACTTTTTTTAGGTTTGGGTCCCATTGAAACTTGTGTTCGATGATAATTCAATTCCTTTTATTGAAAACCCTTTAGGACGCATGTAAGAGATCATCACAAAAAAAAAGGAAGAAGTATTTTTAGTTCTCTTTTTATTCATCAGAATTTTATATTAATTCTGAAACTTCAGTTAAATTAGGTTTATATTTAAATATACTTGAAATGTCCTTTATAAGGACTACCTGATTGAGTGTAGGTTTTTCTGATGTTATTTTATCTGGCAGTTTGTAAAGTTTTTATTTATTTCTAATCGATTTAAAAATAGCTTTACAGAGTGTCCCATTACTGATATTTTTAGGGGGTATTGGAGTTAATATCAAAGATAGAGTGTTGCGGTGTTCACTTTAGTTTTAAGGGAACAAAAGATTCTGGTATCAAATTTGTCATCGCTTTCTTAGTGTTTTTTCTACAGGGTGACTTTGAAAATCTTCATTTTTTAAGCACATATCGTATTTCTAGTATGCGTTAATTTATGAAAAAGGTAAACACTGATTTTTATAGAGTTTTTTAAGTAGAGTTCTGTGGTACAGTCAGTTACTTTTTCTAAAAAGTTTAGTTTTTGAGATATTATTCAAACTTATGATTTTTTAAATAGGACACGCTGTATATTATTTTATAAATTGAATAAATATAATTTAGGCTTTTCAAAATTATATAATGTGTTTATTTTATATTGAAAAACAAGATCAGAATTCTATATTTTCAATAATTTACTTTATTTGTAACAGTAGGCCAATGCCAATTTATAAGAAAAAAAAGTCAGAAGTCCAAAATTTCACAGTTTTGTCAGATTGTTATTATTTATGAAATATTTTTGTTACGTAGGTGCTTTTATTTTACTTTTTATTTATTTTGCGTTTACAGTGGCCGTTTATGATAATTATGAAAAGTATGATATGTTAGTATGCTTTATACAAAGCAATGAAATTCCGCAAGAAGCTTCTGAATTATATTTCAATACACAATGTATTTAAAGCGTTATCATTATAATAACTGCTCATATCTAGTAATCGTTTTTGTACAGGGTGAGTCAACGATTGGATGAAGTAGGTTTGTGCCTTTTCGGTGAAATTTACAAAGAAACTTTATTTATTGTTTGATACAGTTTATTTTTACGCAGATTTTAAAAATATTTAGGACTCTACAGGGTGAGCCAAAAAACTAGGACAGCATAAAGTTGTATTTTTTTTAAATGGAACACCCTATATACGAATCGTATTTTCGATTTAGCTTATAATTTTAAATCTTTTTTATTAAGAGTTTACTATAACAAAACTTTATAGTTTCTGAGATAATTAAGTTTAAAGAAAAAAAGTCACATTTTCAAGCATCAATTCAATCCTAAATAACGTTTTCAATTTTGTGACAAATATATTCAAATTTGGAATTTAGCAAGGCCAAGGACAAGTTAACATAATTTTTACCTAATATTTGCAATAAAAGCTACAGGGTGTTGAACACATCGGCTCAAATTTGAACGAGTTTAAATTAATAAATATATTTTTTTTTAAATGATACACCCTGTATATTTTCATGTTATTTAATAGAGTAATAAAAGCTCTAAAAGTTTTGTTCAATATATCCTATACCTATTTATAATAGTTTTTGAGATATTTCAGTTTTTCTTATTTTCCATACTTTTTTACAGAAATAGTCTTCATTATCATAGTAGCCATGTAAAATAATAAAAAGAAACTACAGAAACAAACAGAATGTGGTTAAATATGATGAAATACATTATTCGTTATATTACAACGGCAATAGTTTAATTAAACATAATGTGAAAAAATTAACACAACAATAACGACAAGGCAAATACATATTTACTTTTATACTAAATTGAAACAAAAAAATTACCTATTAAATACTGAGATTAATTATTTATTTTTAATAAGTGTTCGAATAAACGACCCTCTTGTGCAATGCACAAATTTAGTCTTTTTTGCAGATTTTCTCGGACCCTGGATAAAATTAGTGGCGTTATTGTTCTACAGGTATCCCTAATCCTGTTTCGCATATCTTCCACTGTTGTTGGTGGATTAACATACACCTTATTTTTAATATAACCCCATAGGAAGAAATCTAATGGGGTGATGTCGCAAGACGTTGGTGGCCACTCAATGAAACCCCCACCTCCAATCCATTTTTGCGGATATCGTTGGTCCAAAAACGTACGAACTTCACGATGGTAATGCGGTGGCGCACCATCGTGCTGGAACCACATACTGTCGAGCTCATCCCTATCGAGACCTTGAAGCAGTTGGGGTAGTTCTTCTTGTAGAAAGTTCAGGTAACTATGGCCATTTAGTGGTTCATTAAAAAAGTGGGGTCCAATAATTCGATTATGATGAATACCACACCAAACATTTAATCACCAGTGGCTTTGATGTTGCACCTCTCTAATCCAAAATGGGTTTTCTGTGGCATAATAATGCATGTTGCGTCTATTTACGGCACCGTTACTTCTAAAAGTAGCTTCATCACTAAACATTACCTTGCATAATAAATTTGGATTTAATTGAATCTCCGCATTTATTGTACGACAAAAGTTTACACGACTTTCAAAATCCTGTCCATGCAATTCTTGGTGTAGTTCCATGTGATATGGATGATACCTATATTTCTTGGTAGTACGATTAGCGGTGGATTGTGATGTTTCACATAATGCTGCTAACTGACGGCTACCAATATAAGGATTTTCCTGAACATTTAACAATACTTGTAGTTCTTTTTCTTCATTAGTTACTGGTTTGTTAACCACTTTACGTTTTGGATAATCAACAGTACCAGAAGAATCAAATCTTTGCATTAAGTTTTTAAAAGTATGCGTATTAGGCTGGCGTCGATCAGGATACTTCATTTTGTAAATTCTTTGAGCAAGAAGGCAATTTTTTTGAGCCTCTCCTATTGTATAAATCATATCTGTTAACTCATTCTTTGGAAAATTCATTTTACAATATAAGATGAATGCAAAAAAAAAAAATGTGACACACAGAAAAATGTTCTTTTACATTGTTTTTGCCATGGCTACTATGATAATGAAGACTATTTCTGTAAAAAAGTATGGAAAATAAGAAAAACTGAAATATCTCAAAAACTATTATAAATAGGTATAGGATATATTGAACAAAACTTTTAGGGTTTTTATTACTCTATTAAATAACATGAAAATATACAGGGTGTACCATTTAAAAAAAAAAGATATTTATTCATTTAAACTCGTTCAAATTTGAGCCGATGTGTTCAGCACCCTGTAGCTTTTATTGCAAATATTAGATAAAAATTATGTTAACTTGTCCTTGGCCTTGCTAAATTCCAAATTTGAATATATTTGTCACAAAATTGAAAACGTTATTTAGGATTGAATTGATGCTTGAAAATGTGACTTTTTTTCTTTAAACTTAATTATCTCAGAAACTATAAAGTTTTGTTATAGTAAACCCTTAATAAAAAAGATTTAAAATTATAAGCTAAATCGAAAATACGATTCGTATATAGGGTGTTCTATTTAAAAAAATACAACTTTATGCTGTCCTAGTTTTTTGGCTCACCCTGTAGAGTCCAAAATATTTTTAAAATCTGCGTAACAATAAACTGTATCAAACAATAAATATAGTTTGTTTGTAAATTTCACCGAAAAGGCACAAACTTACTTCATCCAACCGTTGACTCACCCTGTACATGTTAGGTACGCAGAAAGAAGGCAACCCTTTCCAGAAATATTTGCTCGTTCAAAAAGAAATCTAGTTGAACACGGATCTCTTATTCACCCGCTTCCCAAAACATACATGAAGAAGACAGAGGGAGAAAAGGAATGAATGTGTTATGTTGCACAGTAGTAACAACTTCATCATTCTATAGAAAAATAAAAGAAGAAGTTGGTGTAGCAAAATCTGACGCTGAAAGAATTTTGAAAACTATAAATACCATCTATATAAAATAGTGCAACATTTACACCCCGGAGATGATGGGCGATGAAAAACGTTTTGTCAATGGTATTTGAAACAAATCCGCAATAACGAATCTTCTAGGAGATTAGTCATCTGGTCTGACGAATGTTATTTTTCAAGTTCCGGAATTTTTAGTCGTCACAACACGAGGCATTGGTCTGCAGAAAATCACCATTTAATTTTGGTGTCTCGTGTTTTATTTTGCGTCGACGTATGGCCTACAGGATATATGAAGGGGGTCTCACAATACGTAGATGCTTGAAAACGTTTCATTGGCCTATTTCAATTCCACTTGTCTTCAACAAGGCAATGCTCCAAGCCAAAACTCTGGGCTGTTAAGGCCATTTTTAAACAATAACTTTCCTTAAAGATGGATAAGTACTAATGGGCCAGTAAGATGGCCCTCACGATCTCCCGATTTTTCGTTTTTGATTTTTTTTGTGGGGATTTAAACAAAATCAAGTATATCAGATACGGCATAAATCTATAGCGGAACTTCGTGAGGCAATTGGTTTGGTCTTCCAAACTCTTCATAATAGACCTACGATTTTTTGAAATGCAATTAGAAGAATAACGAAACTGTGCCGATACTGCATTTCAGAAAACAGCCGTCATTTTGAAAAAAATCTTAAAAAAGAACTCTGGGTTGTTTTTAATTTAAGTGTTTCTTTTTTATTTTTGTTCTTTAGTTTTATGTAATAATGTTGTTCTTGTTTCTTTGCAATCAAATTTCAATATTCTGGTTTTATAATAACAGACTTGTTTAAAGTAAAAAATGTAATAATAATAATAATTAAGTGTTTACGATTGAAAATATAGGAAAACATTAAAATTAACTCTTAAATTGTCTAATCTTTAGAATAATTATTATTGCCAAAATTTTGCATTTGTTTCTTATAAATTGGTCATGACCTACTGTTACAAATAAAGTAATTATTGAAAATACCGAATTCTGACCTTGTTTTTTAAAATAAAATAAACACATTATATATTTTTAATATCCTAAATTATACTTAATCAATATTTAAAATAATATACAGGGTGTTCTATTTAAAAAATTATGGTTGGTTAATATCTCAAAAACTAAACTTTTTAGAAGAAAACTGACTTCGCCACTGAACTCCACATAAAAAACTCTATAAAAGCCAATTGTTACCTCTTTGAAATATTAACGCATAACGGTAATATGAGGTGTGCCTACAAAAATAAGATTTTCAAAATCACCCTGTTGATTAAAAATTAGAAGAGACATGACAAATTTGACACCGTTGTGTTAAAAAGTAGGAAGCTAAAGTGAAAACCGCAACAGTATATCTTTGAAAATAACTCCAATACCCCCTAAAAGTGCCGAAAATGGGACACTTTGTACTTAATAACACAGTACGACGTGAAATTTGTACATTGAATGAAAATAGACATTCCTTATAGATTTTGGTTAGCTGAATCATAATCCGGATTGCTCCATTACATCCAGTTTTTTAAATATCCTAACCTAAATGTGCAGAAAATGCGATTTTGGTTTATATTTGAGGTTATGTATCATCACGACATTTTTTTTTCTAAAAAAACTGAACATAGCATCTTAAAGTAAAAGTCTTACACGTGTTTTAAGATTATTAAGGCATCGCTCAATCCAAATTTATCAATAGTTTTTCAAAATAAATTTATTTAAACAAATTATTGCAATATTTATTATTTTTTTAAATAAATGTTTCCATTGCAATTTGCAAAAGTAAATACGTTTAAAGGAGTGGTTTTTGATATTATGATATATTTTGTTGTAAACAAAAGCATAAACAATTAATTTTGCAATTTAAAAAACCCCCTGACTATCATTAGAAAATAATTAAGAATGTATATCTAGAATTTCCAAAAGCATATTTTACAAATACCACGTTTACAGATGCATGTCACTAAAGAGTATATATTTAAATTGCAAAATTTGGTGTTTAATACTTTTATAACAAAATGTATCTTAATAACGATAACGACTTTGTTGATCGCTTCCGACATACCCCTGTAGAATTGGCATAACATCAGAACTAGGGCCCGGTTGTTGGAACGCTGAATAACGTTATAATATTTTTATTTATATTTGAAAAAGTGTTGATAAACAATAAATATTTAATTTCTTGGTGCACACATACCAATTTTTTGCTATTCTTTTCTAATTCCATTATTTAAACGAGTATCATATGATAATCGGTATGTCAATTCCACGAACATGACATATAAAACTGGACTGCTCATGAAAATAATTTTTTGACCCCCCCTTATTGGTCGCCATTAGATGCAATGATTTGTATGGCAACATTGAATTCCCTGCTAGTTTTTTATATTGGCGTGAATGTGTCGTGTATGAATGTCAATTCTATTATCTTAACTAACAAGTTTAAACAATAGCCATCTCCTACTATAGCATATATAAAAAAATAAATCGCTCTGTCTTATTTTACTTGACAGGTTAATCGAGTATATTCAATAAAAAAGACCGAGATAATTATTTGTGGAAAACAATATTTAACTTGAATTTCTGTTTTTAGTTCCTCAAAATTATAATTTTTCTGTTTAAAGCAGTTCCTTTAATGCTAATTTTTTTAACTTCTTTGGAACAGCGTCAATATGTTGCAATTTTATTATTCTTAGATAACAAGCATGAAATGTTAGTTCTTATAAATAAAGGAAAATGCTTTTTCCATGACTGTTTACATATTTCATTTTTTACAATAAAACTGTTATTTAGCAAAATAGCTAAAATGTAAAATGTGCGCCAAAAACAAATCGAGACTATTTTTTTTTAGTATCTGTTTTGGAAAAGATTGTAGAAATCAGTTGGTATTTTTGTAAATAACAGTATTATCTACATCTTTCTTCGGACGTAGAGTATAAATTAATGAAAAAAAGTATTAAGGCATTTATTTTTAAAAATTTTATATCATGACTTAATATACATGTATATTGATTAATGTAAGGTCTCGAAATGTTCATATAATCAATCGCAAAGTAATAGAGTTTCATCATTTAAAAATAGCTTCTATTAGGTCTTTGTTAAAATTATTTTCTCCTCAATACTTTTAGGGAACTGATATGTTAGATATTTATATAGGGTTAACAACATTCATAATAATGTTGACATTCCCTTCCTAATAACGGAGCTTTAATTTAAAGGAAGTAAAATAACATTATGTACTAAACAATTTTTATAAAAAAAAATTAAACTCCAAAGTGGATTAAATGTTAAAGCAATCAATATTTAATTGTGACCAAAAAAAATATTTATTAAGACACTTTAAATATAAAAAAATTGTAAATACATGAGTGGGATTCTTACATTAAAACAATCATTTTTAATCTAAATATATACATAACGATTTTTGACAAAGGATTTTCACAACACAAATTTCCTTACTATCTGAGCTAAAATTAAGAATTTTTTTAAAATTTTTTTTTTAATAATAAGTAATTAAATATTAATTTATTTTAAATTAATAAGATATTCAAACAAAAGGTTATTATTTTATTTTTAGACAAAATAAATACATAAAAGTAAAATTTATGTAATTTCTAAAAATACTTATTAATATTGAAAAATTTCATATTATATGCAACCATTTATTTCCATTTTAATATGGCATATTGGTTTTTAAACGTATAATCATTTTAAATTATAACGGCATACCAGTTTTGATATTCAGCTTTATGTGTCAATGGAACATTAACTTCATGGTAAAATGATATTGTTATTGGTTAATGCACACCTAATTCGGGACTTTTTTTGTAGAGCCAGTGTATGTTATTGAGTCCAAATTTAGTTGCTTCAAGATGTTTACATCAAACATTGCTTCATAGCATTTTTCAGGCTGTTTATTTGTAAGAAGCACACCACAAACTTTTTGCTCATCTTCTTGTATAAAACTATTTCCAGAAAAATGTTCTGAATAGACTTACTCATCCGGTGCATAAAAGAATTATGATCATGACTAATTTGCTTCAGCCCTTGAATTTGAAGTTTCTTTTCTTTTAGGAAACTAAAATATTGATAACATTTAAAAATTATCATACATTGCATCCATAAGATTAAACTTGTTACCCTTAGATCGACAATTTGATTCTAAAGTAAATTTTAAATAATTATTATTGAATGCTTTAAAATTTACCAAATAAATAAATTCCAACTCACCAGATGAGGTATATGCATGTCTTACGATGAAGAATAGCATTTTTAAAATGCCAAAAAAATACATAAATAAAATGTGATAAAATACATAAAATAGCAAAATTAAAAATAAATTCGTGTCAAAATGAAAAGTATTCAGTCAATGTCAAAAATACACTTTCACCAATATAATAAAAACTTAGGGAATTCATTGTTGCCAAACCAATTATTTGCACCTAATGGCACGGAGCATGGTGGGTTCATTTTTAGTATAAGGGAGGTATTATACATGAGCAGTCCAGTTTTATATGTCAAGTTCGTGGTCAATTCTGAATACATAAAGTATGAATATATGGTTGCCTAAATTATTATTATTGTTATTTTCAATATGTAAACAATGTTTACCAATAAAAATAAGTTTTTAAATCCGCTTTGTATTAATATTAATTGTAAACTTCGCATTTATAGTAATTTCTAACACTTAAAACCACCAAAAAAAGTCACGATAAGCAGTTAAACTGAAAGAAAGGATAAGTAAACATGTTTATATCTGTCAAATATCAAAAAAGCGTCTCCCCCACCGACCATAAACAGGCTTCAAACAAATCTATTTTTGTGCTTGAAGGTTGAACGCATTTATTTTTGTAAAATACAATGGAAGTATTTATTTAAATATAAAGAATTTTGCTATAATTTGTTTTAAAAAATTGTTTAACTAAATTTATTTTGTGAAACTAATGTCAAATTTAGATTGAGCGAACTCTGACAACCTTAAAACATCCATATTTTATCAGAATTGTCTCTTAAAAGCTTATTGGTCACGAAAGGTGAAGATTTCCAAAACTTGAAAAATTCAAGCAATTTGCAAGTTTCAAAATTGAATATCTCAAAGCAAAAGAAAAATATTTGTACAAACTCAACGGCATTAGAAAGAGTATGACGTATGTTTTAATATGTTATGTAAAGATTTTTCAGAAAAAAAAAATATCGTGATGATACATAACCTCAAATATAGACCATAACCCCGTTTTTTGCACTTATTGGTTAGAATATTTAAAAATACTTGAAGTAGTAGGACAATTCGGAGGCCGATTTCAAACTTAGCTACCCAAAATCTACAACCAATAACTATGTAATTGGAGGAATAATATTGTTACAATTTTGCCTCTGTAAGTCGCTCACTGGATCCGCAGAATATAATAAAGGGTGTTTTTTTATAGAGGTATAGAACTTTAAGTTGGCAACACTTTTTTAACTGGCGACCATTTTGTCAGCTGTCAAGTGATTTATGTTTAGTTTGGTTTGGCATTTCAACATGAATAGACTGACGTCTGAACAATGCTTCCAAATTGTGCAAATTTATTTTGAAAATCATGGTTCTGTTCGAAATACGTATCGCGCACTACGTCCATTTTACGGTCAACATAATCGTCCATCAGAGCAATTAATTGGATTAACTATGGAACGTTTTCGCACCACGTTTACTCTAAAAGATAATACGCATCCACAGAGACGTCGTACAGTGCGTACAGAAGAAGTTATTGCTGCTGTAGAGCGTAGCGTAGAGGAAGACCCGAATCAGTCTATCCGCCATCGTGCACAGGAATTGGATATGTGTCCATTCACTTTATGGAAGATTTTGCGGAAAGATCTTGGTTTGCGTGCTTACAAAATCCAACTCGTGTAAGAATTGAAGCCACACGATCACCTAGCAAGGCGTAGATTCGGTGAATGGGCCCAAAACAAGATTGCCGTTGATCCCGATTTTCATAAGCGAATTTTGTTTAGCGATGAAGCTCACTTTTGTTTGAATGGATACGTCAATAAACAAAACTGCCGTATTTGGAGTGATGATAATCCTCAAGTGAATGTTGAGACACCGTTACATCCAGAAAAACTGACTGTTTGGTGTGATTTATGGGCTGGTGGAATCATTGGTCCGTACTTCTTTAAAAACGATGCTGGTCAGAACGTTACAGTCAATGGTGAGCGCTATAGAGCCATGATTACTGACTTTTTCGTTCATCAATTGAACAACCATGATGTGCAGGAGCTGTGGCTTCAACAAGACGGCGCAACATGTCACACAGCTCGTGCCACAATTGATTTATTGAAGGAAACGTTTAGTAACCACATAGTTTCACGTTTCGGACCCGTGAATTGTCTTCCAAGATCGTGCGACTTAACGCCGCTAGACTACTTTCTGTGGGGATATGTGAAGTCGCTAGTCTACGCCGATAAGCCCGAAACGATTGATCACTTGGAGGACAACATTCGCCGCGTTATTGCCGATATACGGCCACAAATGTTGGAAAAAGTCATCGAAAATTGGACCTCTAGATTAGACTACCTCCGAGCCAGCCGTGGCGGTCATATGCCAGAAGTCATATTTAAATTATAATGCCAGAAGGTTATCTTTCGAATAAAGTATAATTCATGTCAATTTAAAAATTCATCTTTGTTTTATTCTATTTAAAAGTTCTATACCTCTATAAAAAACACCCTTTACAACACTTTCCACTAATATTCTCAATATCATATTAACTATTTCTTAACACAGCTAAATCACAACTAATTACTACTTCTTAATGTCTTCTTATATCCCTATTTATATATTAAAGAACCTTCTAGAAATAATAAGAATAATACTAGCATAAAAGTTAAGAACTGTCTAGAAATATGACTCATCAATGTAATATTTTTTTCGGAACTTTATAATAAAGAAGACTCATTGCATCGACATATTATTTGTAATACAAAGGTTTAATAAAAAGTAATTTTAGTCTTTCGTTACAATATGATAACATACATTATTTTGTTCCAGACATAACGGCGACCTACCTAACTAAAATGAAAGACATTAAAGACTCGCCGGATGCCGGCGAGACGGTCCAGGATCATCGAAATCTCCTGGACTGGAGTGATACAACGAATATTTCTGATCCGGATCATCACCTTCCCATCAATATGAAGTTTAACGATGGACACAGACTATCTATAACAGTGTATAGTGTTCTTATGGTGTTTTCTACGATTGCTAATACTACAATTTTAGTGTTGTTGTTAAAAAGGCGACGAAAGAGTCCATCAAGGATTAATACTATGCTGATGCATCTGGCCATAGCAGACTTGTTGGTAAGTTTAGAATAATAAAATTAGTGACGTAACTTATTAGTTATTAATGGAATAAATCATTTTAGAGAAAGATGGAAATTGAGAAAAAAAATTAAGGTTTACTTATTTATATTATTTATTGTCAATACGGTTGTTAATCTGATATTTTTAGATCAATTGGTTTCATATTAATTATAACTGAAATGAAATATTAACTAGATATTTACTAATTAGCAGGCACGGTTAGTAAGCATGACAAAAGTAATTGCCATTATTTAAAAATTTCTACTTCATTTAATTGGGTTTTTATAATTTATTACCCTTTCTGAAACTATACATCAGTCAAATAAGCATTTGGCCGAGACACTCAATCATCCAGGCAGAGACCCGAATTTTCGGTTAATATAAGCCTATAGAAATAAACCGTATATGTTCTCTGCACGAGATTTTGTGTCTTAAACTTTTTGTAAACAATTAAAAGTCAAAAAATGCATTTTTTTTCACTTTTCTGCTTACCAGCAAAAACTAAAGAAATTTTTGGACAAAATAGAATAGCCATCTTGTAGAGAATTGAAAAACTAACAAATTGCTTAATATGTAGTAAAATTTTCAATTCATCAAATACTTTGTGCAATATTTAATTTGTTTATCATAGGCGAGCAAATTTTGCAATTCTAGCTCTATCAGTGAAATTAACAAAGAAACTATATTTATTGTTTGATACAGTTTATTTTTACGCAGATTTTAAAAATATTTAGGACTCTACAGGGTGAGCCAAAAAACTAGGACAGCATAAAGTTGTATTTTTTTAAATAGAACACCCTATATACGAATCGTATTTTCGATTTAGCTTATAATTTTAAATCTTTTTTATTAAGGGTTTAATATAACAAAACTTTATAGTTTCTGAGATAATTAAGTTTAAAGAAAAAAAGTCACATTTTCAAGCATCAATTCAATCCTAAATAACGTTTTCAGTTTTGTGACAAATATATTCAAATTTGGAATTTAGCAAGGCCAAGGACAAGTTAAGATAATTTTTACCTAATATTTGCAATAAAAGCTACAGGGTGTTAAACACATCGGCTCGAATTTGAAAAAGTTTAAATGAATAAATATCTTTTTTTTAAATGGTACATCCTGTATATTTTCATGTAATTTAATAGAGTAATAAAAACCCTAAAAGTTTTATTCAATATATCCTATACCTATTTATAATAGTTTTTGAGATATTTCAGTTTTTCTTATTTTCCCTACTTTTTACAGAAATAGTCTTCATTATCATAGTAGCCATGGCAAAAACAATGTAAAAGAACATTTTTCTGTGTGTCAAATTTATAACCGCAATCGCGTCTTTTGGTTTTTATGTAGTGTAGTTTGGTTTTTTTTTTGCATTCATCTTATATTGTAAAATGAATTTTCCAAAGAATGAGTTAATAGATATGATTTATACAATAGGAGAGGCTCAAAAAAATTGCCTTCTTGCTCAAAGAATTTACAAAATGGAGTCAAGCCGCGCAGACAAAATCAGAAAATAATGTATCCAACCCTATACGAATCCGAAGAGGAATGCGACAAGGGTGGGTGCTGTCCCCTCTTCTGTTTAACCTTTATTCGGAAACAATTTTCCAGGAGGCTTTGGAAGATATTGAAATGGGAATTAAAGTTAATGGAATATGGATTAATAACATTCGTTATGCGGATGACGCAGTCCTAATCGCCGACAATATAAACGACCTCCAAAAACTCATCAATATAATAGGAGTGCGCAGCAAATCAATGGGCTTGAACATCAAACAAAATTCATGATTAGCTCAAGGAATCCCAATTTATTCGAAAACGCCAACATAAGATTCAACGCAGTACCCATAGAAAGAGTCACCAAATTTAAATATCTGGGAGCATGGATATTCGAAAAATGGTCGTGACAATGAAGTAAAATGTCGCATTGAACAGACGCGACAGGCTTTTGTAAAACTCGGGTTCGGATTTTGACTTGAAATTAAGACTGAGGTTCACAAAAGGTCACGTATGGTCAATACTTCTTTATGCTGTGGAGGGTTGGACATTAACGACAAGCGCTATCAATGAATTAGAGCCTTTCGTGATGTGGATATACAGAAGAATCCTTAGGATATCATGGACAGCGAGAATGAATAATAAGTTCTCTCACGTATTGGAAAAGAACGTGAACTATTCAGCATAATCAAGAAAAGAAAGACGGTGTATCTTGGGCACATCATGCGAAATGAGAGATACCAATTCCTACAGTTGACGATTAAAAGAAAGATCGAGGGCAAGAGAGGAATTGGAAGAAAGAAGATGTCCTGACTCCGTAATATCAGACAGTGGACGGTATTGCACGATATTCAGATACTGATACACACCTCGAGAAGTAGGGAAGAAATGGAAAATGTAATCGCAAACATCCATTAGTGGATATGCATTTGAAGAAGATAAGAGTATCTACTTCTTAACACCGATAAATCACAAGTAGTTAATTACTACTTCTTAATACCTTTACTATTCAAATACAACTCTCTAAACTATGCCTATCCTAACCCTATTTATATGCCTATAGAACCTACGAAAATATATAAGAAATATGCTAGCATAAAAGAACACCTGGACGATTTCCTCATATATCTGAACAATATCCACCACTGAATCCAATTCACGCTAGAAATCGAACAAGAAAAGAAACTTCCTTTTTTGGACCTGCTATTAACTAGGAAACTCAACAACACCTTGGGCTTCAGCGTATATCGGAAACCCACGCATACTGACCGATATCTCAATACAGCGTCACATCATCATCCCTCTCAAAAGCAGGCAGTAGTGAGCACATTAGTATCAAGATCTCTCCGCCTAACAGAACCTGACACAAAACAAGACGAAATAAGACACATTTCAACAGCTCTAGAACGGAATGGTTTCTCAAAAGCAGACATAAAGAAAGCCATAAAAAGACAAGAAAAGACTACAACAAAGACCAAGATCAAACAAGGAACAAAGCCATAATACCATACATAAAAGGAATAACAGACAGAATCGGAAGAATCTTAAGAAAACACAACATACAGCCCATATTTAAACCACAAAAACAATAGCCAACATCCTGGGAAATCCCAAAGACAAGACCAACCTTGAAAATCATGGCGTTTACAGCATTCCATGTGCAGATTGTCATCAAACTTATATAGGACAAACAAACAGGCGCATATCAGCAAGAATCTAAGAACATAAAAATAGCCTCAAAAACAAACAAACAACCTCAGCCCTATTTCAGCATCACCAAACAACCGGACATACCATCGATTTCGAAAAAATAAAAGAAATAGCACCAGTACAGAACTACAAGGTACGCGTCATAAGAGAGGCCCTAGAAATCGAAAAAGCGGGAGAGCTAAATAAACGAGACGATGCTATAAATTTTTCATCTACATGGAAAACATTAATAAAAAATCAAGAAATAAAACAACAAAAATCAACTAGTACACGAGAGACCTGCATACAAGAACAAAATATATCGCACTCGGGAGAGGGGAGGAGCCTACGAAGCCGCCCACCCAATCAGACAGCGAGCCAACTAAACAAAACTCGAAATCCTTCAGAGGCCACCATCAGTTCTCAGCGAGTAACGAGACGAACCGCACTTGAAAATGCCAAATGAGACTTTGGCGAAATGTCGTGAAAACGATTTTTTGAACGAACGGATTGAAACCCGGAATAACCAAACTATTCATATATATATATATATATATATATATATATATATATATATATATATATATATATATATATATATTATACACATATCATTTAGATGCGATGAGTCATCTTTATTACAATTTACCGAAAGGAATATTATATCGATGAGTTATTATATTTCTAGATGGTTCTCGACTTTTATGCTAGCGTATTTCTTATATATTCTCGTAGGTTCTATAGGCATGTAAATAGGGACAGGATAGGCATAGTTTAGAGAGTTGTATTTGAATAGTAAAGGTATTAAGAAGTAGTAATTAACTACTTGTGATTTATCTGTGTTAAGAAGTAGATACTCTTATCTTCTTCAAATGCATATCCACTAATGGATGTTTGCGATTACATTTTCCATTTCTTCCCTACTTCTCGAGGTGTGTATCAGTATCTGAATATCGTGCAATACCGTCCACTGTCTGATATTACGGAGCAAGGACATCTTCTTTCTTCCAATTCTTCTCATGCCCTCGTTCTTTCCTTGAATCATCAACTGTAGGAATTGGTATCTCTCATTTCGCATGATGTGCCCAAGATACACCATCTTTCTTTTCTTGATTATGCTGAATAGTTCACGTTCTTTCCCAATACGTGAGAGAACTTATTGGTAATTCTCGCTGTCCATGACATCCTAAGGATTCTTCTGTATATCCATATCACGAAAGCCTCTAATTCATTGATAGCGCTTGTCTTTAATGTCCAACCCTCCACACCATAAAGAAGTACTGACCATACGTGACCTTTTATGAACCTCAGTCTTAATTTCAAGTCAAAATCCGAACCTGAGTTTTACAAAAGCCTGTCTCGCCTGTTCAATGCGACATTTTACTTCATTGTCACGTCCATTTTTCGAAATCCATGTGGCCAGATATTTAAATTTGGTGACTCTTTCTATGGATACTGCGTTGAATCTTATGTTGGCGTTTTGGAATAAATTGGGATTCCTTGAGCTAATCATGAATTTTATTTTCCTTGTATTGATGTTCAAGCCCATTGATTTGCTGCGCACTCCTATTATGTTGATGAGTTTTTGGAGGTTGTTTATATTGTCGGTGATTAGGACTGCGTCATCCGCATAACGAATGATATTAATCCATATTCCGTTAACTTTAATTCCCATTTCAATATCTTCCAAAGCCTCCTGGAAAATTGTTTCCGAATAAAGGTTAAACAGGAGAGGGGACAGCACACATCCTTGTCGCATTCCTCTTCGGATTTGTATCGGGTTGGATATATTATTTTTTGATTTGCCCGGTTTGATCCCAGAATAAGCTTTCAATGCATCGGATGTCTTTCTGATCTAATCGAGTTTTCTTAGAAGTAGGATTAGTTTATGATGTTGTACACGATCAAATGCTTTTTCGTAATCTATGAAGCATAGACACACATCTTTTCTCTGATCGTAACAGTTCTGAACAAGCACCTGTGTAGCGACTATCGTTTCTCTCGTACCTTGGCCCTGCTTAAACCCAAACTGTGAGTCGCTTATGTCTCTTTCGCATTTATTATATATTCTTTGATGTATTATTTTTAGAAATATTTTTAGTGTATGACTTATTAAACTAATGAGTCTATAATCTTCAGATTTTCTTGCGTTGGTCTTCTGAGGAATGAAGGGAATGAAGGTAGATCATAGCCATGGTTTGGGGTGGGCAACCCGTTTCGTAAATGATGTTAAATATTTTATGAAGTGTCGCGATGCCTCTTTCATCCAGAAATTTCAATATCTCAGACGATATCTCGTCTAGGCCTGTTAAACAGTCGCTCCTACTATCCTCTTCCAGAGATCTATCGTCATAGAAGAGTGCTTTTACATACTTTTCCAATACATTATTTTTTTCTGTGCTATCAAGAACTATCTGGTTGTCTTGGTTGACCAGTATGCCTGGTCTTCTCCTTCTATATATCCTAACGGTTTCTTTCAACTTTTTGTGTAGGCTACGATCATCGTGTTGCTTCTGGAGTTGTTCTATTTCAGCGCATTCACGTTTAAGCCATTCGTTTTTTGCTATTCTTGTCTTTGATCTTACTAATCGTTGAATACTTTTATATTTGGTGTTATCTCTGTCGCTCCCGTGTTTTCGGCGTTCATTCATTACCAATAAAATCTCGTCTGTCAACCATTTTTGCTCCTTGTCTTCCGATCTATATCCTAGTGTAACTTCCTCAGTTTTTGGTGTTAGCGTTTGGATTTTTGTGTTGATCTCATTGTTTATTTTGCCTCTTACCACTGGGTCCTTTATCCTTTCTAATAGAAAATATAGTATTGAAAGTAATTTAATGAAAAGAGAGAAAATCGTAACAATATACGAAAATGTGTTTAAAGTATTAATGCAACGATTAGCGAAAGCTAAAATGGAATATTTGCGGAGTGAGTGCCTCTATGTGGACTTCCACTTCCCTTCATATATGACGGTGCGTACGTTGCAAATGATGAAACGACATTCGTTTCTAACGTTTAAAATTTTTAAAAGCAATAACAATATTACGTTTCCGCATTGCGATTAATTCCTGCTTGTAGCTCTTGACTTGAATTTTCTATTGCTGGGCGAAGAATTTGAAAATATTTATTCATGTTGAAAAGGGGCAAAAAAATGCCATTTTTAAAAAGTATAACGATTTTTAGTTCAATTTAATTCCGTCAGGAGGACAAATTATAAGCTTAGAATCGGTCCAGAAATATGAAAAAATTTAGAAAAAGAAAATAATTTTTGAATTATTAACCATTTTTTTGTTTATAATAAATTACCTGATCATTTTTCGGGAATCCACAATCGATATTAGTAATCAGAGGGTCAAAATTCATATAAAAACTTCGGTGAAACCATATTTCTTTATCGGCTACAAAATCCACTGGGCTTCCCAACTAAATACCAAACTTCAACATACCTGCCTTTAATATGAGCTTAAATCTTACAACGGAATATATATTATCACGAAATTTTAATTTAGTACTCCCTTGGCTACATATAAATCTACGAAAGTGGATGAGTTCGGTCAGAAATTCTTCTACCAATGTATGATTTATTTTCTCGAAAATAGCCCTATGGGAAATTTATGTTTTACCTTATATTTCATTACTATCATAATCATACTATATTTCAGCCCTAAAATATATATTTAAATTTATATTTTCTTATTTATTTGTTTAATCGATGAGATCATAAAGCTCTGTTTTTGTGGGCGAGACGCATAAGAAACCTTACTTACCATGGCTTGAAAAGTGGCATTTTTCTCTGTTGATTTAAATGCTCTTTAGTCAATCGTCTCAATTTTATCGAAACGGTGACCTTGACTTCTAAAAATGAAAGTTATGATTTCGATCGATATATATATATATATATATATATATATATATATATATATATATATATATATATATATATATATATATATATATATGGATCAATCTGCAGATTTTTTTTTGTATTAATTTCTTTATTTCCGATAACTTTTACTCAAATTTTTTTTGCCTTTTGTCGACGATTTGCCACGTATAAAAAAGCTGACTTATTAAATTGACCTTGTCGAAAGCAAAAGAAGTTTTCTTTTTGATCCTGAACTAAAAAATACGGTTTACAATTAAAGAAAAATATTAATAACATTTTAGCTCCTTCTCAAGTTCCCCTGTATATTTCGGTATCACGCGAAAATGCTTTAAACCAAAAATAAAATTCGACAAATCCGTTTTTCCATTTATTTTATATTGAATTTATCCTCTATATATATATATATATATATATATATATATATATATATATATATATATATATATATATATATATAATTTTTGGAATCCGCGAGGAGCTGTTAAATGATAAAACAATAACGAAAGACTTACAAATATTTAATTGTAATGTTAAAAAATTTGTACTAAAAGTGTTGAGACTGAGAACTAATATAATAATATGCGTATTTGTATATTTCTTTTCTTTTACTGCCCGAAATTTAAACCTGTGTTTATCCGAATATTAACCGACCAAAAAAGTTTATTTCGAAAATCGTTTTTATTGCAATTAACCACGATGACTACCGGAGTGTATGATTCTATTTTAATTTTAAACCTCTAAACACTTATATTACTTTTTTAACCGACTTCTAAAAGAAGGAGGTTCTCAATTCGTCGAGTATGTATGTTTTTTTTTTATGTATGTACACCGAGTACTCCGGAACGGCGGCACCGATTTGAATGAAATTTTTTACGTTATGTTCAGGAAGTTGCTGCGATGGTCTCATATTTTTTTGGATGAAATTGGTGCAATATGTAATTATTTTTAAAAATTCAATATGGCGTATTAAGGATTCTGCATCTCCGGATTTTGTCTAAAATCAGTACTGGGGTAATTTTGTTAGTGTTAATTATGAATTTAAACTATTTTTGAAACACTCAATCTGGGAGATTCAATATGGTGTCCTAAAAAGTTTACAGTTTTCGATTTTCTTCCAAACTGATATAGGGGGTGTAAAGTACTTTTAGTACTTTTTCAGGATTCAATATAGCAAATCCAAGATACCGGACTAAAAATTTTACATTTTTCGATTTTGTTCAATGGTGGGACTGAATCGTTTTTAAGGATGTAAATAGCGAATATAAGTCTAGAAATTTTAAATTTCCGGATTTCATTCAAAATTGATACTAGGGGGCTTTAGAGGGTTAAATTTAGATTAGATTAAGACTTAAAATAATTTTTTTGAAATTCAATATAGCAGATGCAATATGGTGGGTTGAAAATTTTACCTTATTCGCATTTTTTCAGATTTGGTATTAGAGGGTTTTCGGGATAGTGTATTACGAATATGAAGTTAATTTTTTACAACTATTAACTTGAGAAGATACAATATGAGGGACAGAAAATTTTACATATTCCGATTTTGTTTAAAGTTGATATTGTGGGGTTCTTGAGGCGTATATAAACTCAATATGCAGTATAAAATATATCGAGCTAACAAATTTACATCTCAGGTTCTTTAAATATTGAAAATTGATATTGTGGGGGTTCTTCAGACACATACAAACTCAATATGCAGTATAAAATATATCGAGCTAAGAAATTTACATCTCAGTTCTTTAATCATCCATGTTGGAAGGCTTTTGGGCCTATATTACCAATCTAAAATTAATTTGAAATTTAAGATAGTGGATTTACTATGACAGACTAAATATTTGTTTGGTACAATTTTACTGGTATTCGGAAAACTCTAAGAACCAAAGAATGGTATATTTTAGGGTGATTTACAACTTTGGATAAAATGGGTACTTTTTTGCCACCTTGGAGTCATTGCGAGGTACACTAATCTCAATTAGTACTTAGTTCAAATAATTTATGGATATCATAATGATTTTTAAAAGTAAAAATAGAAAAATAAATATAAATTTTTATATGTAACTGAATTTTTTGAAGTCGGCGCCAAATTATTTGTAAATGAAATAAATAACTGCTAATATATACTAATTATGGTTAGAGAGCAGAAACAATAAAAGTATTTTTAATCTGTTTATTCAAATCACATTTTGTCATATATTAGTTTGGCGCCGACTTCAAAAAAATCAATTTCATATAAAAATTTATAGTTATTTTTCATTTTTTGGCGCACTTTTAGAAGTCGGAAATATCAACTGATGTGATTTTAATACTAGCTCGTATATATATTTTACCAACAAACTGAATTTTGCGACTGCGATACCAGGCTAGCACTATTTTTATGTATATTATAATAAATCTACTGACCGTAAAAAAACTGGACTCGAAACCTAAAAAATCTTTTTTTCATCAATTAACCTGAACGCAGAAACTTGTTGTGTCACAGAGTAATGTATATGGCAACGAAAGGAATCCTCAAAAAAGAGTATAATTAATAACGGGTATAACAGGTTATTAATTTTTAGTAATTAATATAAAATTAATGGACTAAGTATTAAACATCAACGTCAAGGGCGATAAAAGATTGTTTTGGTCCATTGTTTTGGAGATGTGTTCTTTTCTTCTGCTTATATTTAATTAGTTCTTGTTAAGTTACATTTTTTGCTGACACTGCTGATAAAGAGATTATTTAAATAAATATAGAAATTTTATTACTTTTTCTTTGTTTCGGACATAAAAGATATAATTTTTTTTTTGATCCAATTAGTGAGTAATAGTTCTCTTTAGCTGAAGTAACTATAGGCTATATTTTGATATATTTACATTGATTATTATGGTAGGAACTTTACACTATCAAGAATTGGCGACTATTTTACAATTCAATATTTCGATGTATTTCTCAACTAAAAAAAATATCTACCTAGTCCTTTAGCCTTCCTAGAAACAACTGACCGTACATTGACCAGTAACTTCTAATAGTGACAAATTTTTTCTACTTTCGTGTTAAATTTTATTTTAATTCATCCATAATACACTCCTAATTCACTAATATGATTTAAGTTTAAAACCGTTCTAAACTGACAGCAGATTGACTAAGGTGACAACAGCAACAATATGTCAAGCAAGTTTCAAACCCTAAAAATGAAGCAAGCATAAATTTTTTTTTATTACTGTACTAGCAAAAAATGGAAAATTTTATTTAATTTCGGAATAAAATTATTTCAAGGCTTTATTGCTAGGATTTTATCTTTAATATACCAGGGGCGGATCCAGCCTCTCTCTTTAGGGGGGGAGGCGGTGATATCACAAAAGTAAAGTATGGCAAGCGAAAGCAAGTTATCGGAGGGGGGGTAGACATCAGCAACATTCCCATTTTTAGGCAGGGTCGGTCTATTTTTCTTAGTTTAAAGTTCTTGGAGAGGGGCGCGATCACAAGAAAAAACAAGTTGACGACAGGGGGGAGGATGCGGGCAGCATACCTATTCTTAGTATAAGAGGCAGAATCGTGTCTATTTTCCTCAACTCAAAGCTCTTGGAGGGAGTGGCTATCGCAAGAAAAACAAGTTGTCAACGGGAGGGGAGTGCTAGCAGTATGCACATTCCTAATATATAATATAAAAGGCAGAATCGGTTCTATTTTCCTGAACTCGAAGCTCTTGGGAAGGGGAGGGGCGATCGCAAGCATACACATTCCTTTATTCTATTCAAGAACTAGAGAGAGTAATAAAACTGTTACCGAAACCTCCAACGTATCTGCTCCGGTGCCGCAGGTAACTGAAAACTGCCGTGAATCTAATTATATTTAATTATATTTAAACATTATAAGGTTTTATAAATTTACTGCAATAATAAAATTTCTGATAGTTCAATTTAGTTTCTGTCAGTGAGCTAAGTACACCTTACGGTGTGTCCTTAGTGATTTATCTTGTTTGCGCTTGTTTTTATATATTATATGAGATTAGTGAGTCACCCAAAAGATAAGACTTCCACATTTATATTTATTCCAAAATCGTTAAACCAGGGCATTTTTTCCTCAACGAAAGACCTATTACGATAAATGTTTATGATGCTTTAAAATATCAATATTTAGATAATAATGTTAAAAGTTCTGTTGAGATGTGTTCCAATATGACAGGAGTGAGAAAATCTACTATGGGCCGAATACTGAAAGAGAAAAAACGACTGGAATGTCACATTCGATCACAGACAGACGAAAAACCTCGATGGAAGAAGAGATGTAAACTGCAATAAAAGGAGTTGTACATAAATCTTATTATGAGAAGCAGATCCCCACCGTCAACAATATTCTAACTAAAATCAATAAAGATCGGGATTTACCTGAAATTAAAAGGACTGAGCTCTGGAAATTGCTCAGAGAACTTAATTCTTGCTGGGAAAAATCAGATAGGAAATCTGTTCTTATAGATCGTCCGGAAAATGTCCGTTGGCGCAGGAAATATCACTCTCAAGTAAAAGGTAGAGTTGCTAGAAATAACACAACTTAAAAAATTAGTAATTTAACAGAACTTTTGAAAGATTTTTTTGAATAAAGTTACTACAGAAAATTTGGAAAAATCCATATAACAAAAAAATAAAAGAAAATGTGGAAACTTGATCTCATGATCCGTGAGATAGAGGAACCAATTATAATTAGTTTGGCAAAAATAGCTTCACTGACTTGGATTACGAATTAGATACGTAATGTTTACCAGCGTAAACACAAGTTATTATTCAAATATTTCTAACATATAAAAATTAATTACATTTGAATCCCTTCTTAGTGTTTAATTGTAATTCTGCCGATGGTTTAAGAAATAAATAAACTGAAACGTCAAGTGTCCAAAAATGTTTTTAATTAATAATAAAATGTCCGATAGCCCCAAAAAATTTTCACTTTATATGGACAAATTTATTTTTTTATATATGTTTAACTTCTTGTATTTTTGACAATGGGTATTTTGTAAGTATTTAAATTATAAGTTAGAATATTTTGAGAGAAAAAGGCTACGTTATATTCTGAATGTGTCAAAAATGGTATCCATGCCAAAATTAAACGTAATAAAAATACAGCTGTGATTTGTGTTAAATATGTCAAAATTATCTGTATATTCTAATGTACGTGAATTATTAAAAAATCATAAGAAATAAAATAATATTATAAAAACTTTTTATTTTAAGTTTATTACCGAAATAATATTAAATGCCATAAAGTGATAAAATAAACCTCTTTCCGACGTCTATGGTAATGATTAAAATCGTTTTTAACACTTCACACATCCAAATATCTATTGTTATCCAACCCAAATGGTCCATTATTAAAGACCGGTATTTTTGATTATAAAATTTCTAACCCATTTCTATGAAAAATATATATGTCTAACAGATTTTGCCAAAGACACCGAACTAAAGAACACAGGTATTTTGCGAAGAAAAAAAGGATAAAAAATGATTTATTACTCTCTCTAGTTCTTGAATAAACTATAGTATAAGAGGCAAAATCGGGTCTATTTTACTGATCTCAAAGCTCGGGGGGGGGGGGGCAATCGCCCCCACCGCCCCCTCCCCTGGATCCGCGCCTGTAATATACCTATATGAGCATTTATATGTTGTTTATAAGAATATTATAAGCGAAACAAATCTGGCCGACTAGAAGATTTATTTTCCATTGCAACTAGATCGATTCTAAGTCTTAAACCTTTTTAGTCTTGAAAATCATGATTGTCATAAACCATTGAATAATAAAAAATATATTTTGTGTGTATCCTATTTACCACCAAAATAAAGCTCAATCTAATTTGAAACAAAAATCGAAAAAACACATATTTTTTATTTATAATTCATACGAATTTAATTTTATATTCAAATTAAAGCATAAATAATAATAATAATAATAATATAATATAATTTCCTTTTCATGATTAATATAGTTGAGATCAAAGTAGCCATGAAAACAAATAAAAAAAAATTAAACAAAAGGCATTTATTTGGTTGTATTGTCAGTATATACGAAAAAATTGAAATAATTTTATTTCATGGAGACAATTATCACAATGTTCGGGAGGCAATAGATATTTATAACAGTAGACATAATAAAAATAGTTTCAATTCTACTGTATTGAGAATTGTAGATAAAATTTAAACTATAACTACCAAAGAAAATAGTTTAAATGTTTATTATCCGTAAGTGAAGTTCCTACGATGTCTTCATCTGAAAGAGGAGAAGTAGGAATTTCAGAAAAGTCGACTAGAAAAATTCTTAAAAAAATAGGTACCTACCATTCAAGCCCAAATTTATTTATACACTTCAAAAAAGGTATTTAGATGCTGGAATTCGATTCTGGTTTTAGTTTCAAGGCGAAAATGAGGCTGATTCGTATTTTTGAAATCGCATATTATTTACGGACAAAGAAATCTTCAAAAGCAACCGTGTTATAAGTTCCCAGAAGTACTGGTGGTGAGTTGACCAAAACCCAAATTTTATAATTTAATGTAAAGGTTAATATTCATTTAAAATCATTGTTTGGTGTGATATATTAAATACTCAAATAGCGGGGCCATATTCCTTCCCGGAAAATTTAAATACCGTTAGATATTTAGAATTCTTGCGCAATATATATATATATATATATATATATATATATATATATATATATATATATATATATATATATATATATATATATATGCCGTTGTAGTGCTGAAATCACATTCGGAAAACGTACTATACAACTCCGTGAATAAGTGAAGTAAAATGCAAACAGTAAATGCAAACTTCGTTCCATCATATTCTTTCCGTGTTGGAGGTTGCACAGTTTGAATAGATTGCTACAGAATACAATCCATCCAATTCCACCACCATCGAGATGATGACCTACCTGTACGACTATACCGAGAAGAAAGTCAAAACCTACCCTCCCCGCCACAGTGATACGGCAGAGGCACATGTTTCGTCTCTACTAGACTCATCAGGGTAGCGACATACAACTGGTTGTGCAAATTACAGATCAGAAGGAAGCATGTAAATACTGAACGCGGTTTTGCCGACCTTCCGCCGGATGGCGTATACATGTTTATGCGACTTTCACGGATTCCTCCGTGTGAGTTGCAATAGCAGTGGATACATCCACATTATGCCGTTGTAGTGCTGAAATCACATTCAGCAAACGTACAACCATATACAACTCCGTGAATAAGTGAAGTAAAATGCAAACAGTAAATGCAAACTTCGTTCCATCATATCCTTTCCGTGTTGGAGGTTGCACAGTTTGAATAGATTGCTACAAAACACAATCTATCCAATTCCACCACTATCGAGATGATGGCCTACCTGTACCACCATACCGAGAAGAAAGTCAAAACTTACCCTCCCCGCCACAGTGATACGGCAAAGGCACATGTTTCGTCTCTACTAGACTCATCAGGGTAGCGACATGCACCTGGTTGTGCAAAGGACAGATCAGAAGGAAGCATGCAAATACTGAACGCGGTTTCGCCGACCTCCCGCCGGATGGCGTATACATGTTTATGCGGCTTTCACGGATTCCTCCGTGTGAGTTGCAATAGCATTGGATACATCCATATTATGCCGTTGTAGTGCTGTATATATATATATATATATATATATATATATATATATATATATATATATATATATACGGAAACGGCTACATCAACCATTCCTCAACAAATAATATTTTTTTATTTAAATAACCTCCAAAATCTCTTCAATATAAATACCATACAAACTTGAATTTTTTTATATGATTTTTAACTATTTATATCTTATAAGAGGATTCCGAAACCTCCTGAAACCAAGATGGTTCCTGTCGCCATGACTACTGATCACTTGGTGCTTTACCATTGGTCAATCGTTGGGTACAATTCGTAACCCCTTCGTCCTTTAATCCATATGTTCAGTTCTATTTTTGCTTTTCAGGTTAGAGGTTTCCCCCTTTTTCGGTGTAACTCACGTTTTCGTATTCGAAATTCCTTCTCCTGGCTTTTGAGTTAACTATTTATTTCCTAGTACTACTGTTTTTTCAATCTTTATTAGATCTGTAGGCTTGATTACACAATAAAAGGTGTAAGTGAAGTAAAAAGTTGTGTATAAATACTGTTAAAAGGATTATTAAGGGAGAATTATTAAATTATATTTAAAGTTAACTTCATAAATTGGTATTATTTTTATAACATATATCATTGTTTAAACAAAAACATTTTTTTATTTTAAAATAGTAAACTCCAATCAATAATTTAAAAAAACCATTTATTTTTTTTTATTTATTCATTTAGTAATTGTATACTGCTACATAAAATTATATAATAATATATTATTATACATAATCCTTTAAAAGTAAACCTTTATTTAAATCATTTTAAATTATGCAATTTGTAGGATTAAATAAAAACAGAAAAAATTATATCGAGCCAATTTTCACATCTCATTATATAGGATCATTTATATATAATTATATATAATTTCTTTCCCGGGCATAATGTTACACTAAAAAGGGCTCTCTCCATAAAACTCATGTTAAATGTTACATTTTTTATATTGATGGACGTGGAGCCTGAAATACAATTTTATGTAAAATTATGTATCAACGGTGAATACTTGAAGATTCATGAAAGTATTTACAAACTCGATTAGCTGGTGAACTACCTTGTTAATGATTTTCTGTAAACAATTTTCCTGTTTCCATAAACTGTGTTTTTTACAGGTTATATCAAAACATTTCAAAATTTTTCCGGTATGATCATTTAACATATGCTTTTATTAATTATTTGCACACATCACTTAACTGTTTTGTTCTTTAATTTTTAACATAACATTATATAACATATCCTTCAATATTGAGCGGTATACATATTGTGTTGAATTGTCACGTTTGTCTTAACCTTATTTTATTTAACATCATATGCTTAAAATAATTAAAATTAACTGTTTATTTTAGAACTCAGTCAGGAGTTATCTTATTCAAAGCATGCGGTATAGAATATAAGGTTTCGAATTTCATAATTAGTTAGGAAATGTGTCGAGTTCAGTTTCCCGCTTGGTAAATATGAAACTCAATTTAAATGAATTAAAATTGTGCTAAACTACAACAAAGCAGTTTTCTCCTAGTTTTTACTACCTGTTATAAGTTCCCACAATTGTTGAATAAAAAAAAATATCTGTAAAAGATGTTGCTTCTTAAGATAATGTGATAGTATTTACTTTTATTGCCGATAAAATTACCTGACTTAATACCCTTTTGTTAGTGCAAATATTAGTCTACCAAGATCTACATTCTTTTGTATGAGGATGCTATCTAAATTTGAAACAGTTAAACAAATCTAAACATTGATTTTTTTCATGGAAAAAAATCAGCACCTAATATTTTATTATTGCACTAATATACAGTGTGTCCCATGACAAACTGCCGCGATCGATGTCTCGGTAACTAGACTTGGGAGAATTTTTAAAATTTGCTAAAATACCAACGTCGATGGGGGACAATTCGACGAAAATAATTTCAGTTTGTTCATACCGGAAGTTGATGCCATTTTACTGATTTTAAAAAGAACACTCTATATATGATTTCCTTTTTAGATTTTACGCAAAATTGTAAATATTTTTTTTGTGTAATGTCCTAAATCATAGTCTAACTGCTTTGACATGACATTTGCAGCAATAAACATAACTATCAATTTCTCCCATATGAAAGCCTTTATTATATAATTGGGTTTGGTTTCCTTCAAGAAGATATATCTTTAGTGAACTGTGCTGATATTGTGATAATAAATAAATACAGGGTGATCAGAAACTAACATTAAATATTAACTTGAAAAAATCGTTAAAAGTCAATTTTTTTTAAACATAAAGCCCCCATTTATATAATGCTGTCTTATTTATCATGAAAAATAAGGGTTATTTTGAATAAGATTGTCCATTCGAAAAATTTATAGTTTTTGAAATATTGGCAGATTAACACTTGTATTGTAAGAGTGCTATAAGTTTTGTTATTAGTTACGGCGAAATGAGACGAATAAAAACAGTAGAGCACTACAGACATGTCACGATTTCTTGCCATTTGACAATTATGAATAAAAATTATGCCGGGTTGGTTAAATTATACCCAAGAAGATTATTTGAATTTGTTTATTATCTATGGGAATTGTAACAAAGTTTTATTAAGAACATGCCAGATATTTGTTGATAGATATCCAGAGAAACAGAAACCGTCACTGAACAGTGTTAAACGAATATTGGAAAATTTCAAAAATTTTGGCACTGATAAGGAAACCTATTCTCAATAACGCAGATATTGAAATTGTAATTCTAAGATATTATGCGGAATGTCCTATGACATTGTTAATACAAGTATCGAACGAAGACCTCAATATATAATATTTTGTTGAAACACAACTTCCATCCTTATTTAATATCTTTGATTCAACACCTAGGAGATATTGATTTAGCGAAAAGAGTGCAATTTTGAGAATTTATATTAACGATGATACAAGACGACCCTCTACTTTTGGACAACATAATTTGAACTGATCAAGCAAAATTTACAAAAATGGTCTTTTTAACAAACACAATTTCAATTTTTAGAGCGATCCAAATCCTCATGCAGTAGGATTGCGCAATTTTCAAGAAACCTGATAATTTAACCTATTTTATGCTGAAGAAATGATGGAATAATGGAAAAAGAAAACTTAAATAGTAATTTATTAATAATACAAAGCAAATTATGTCTTTTCTTTAGCAGATTACCAACAATGGAGCTTTTCTGTGACCTCCTCATTCTCCTGATTTGATTGTCTTATATTATTTTATATGGGAAATTATAAAAAACATCGTTTATTATTTTAATCCAGTGACAACGATGGGGGACTGTACGGCAAGGGTCAGGGATGCGTTCTAAAGTTTATCTCCAAATTCAATAAGAGCAGTCGTCTATGGCGAAATATTTCGGAGATGCGAAAAATGTTGGGAAATTCAGGATGGAAATTTTGAATATTTATTAAAGGCTTTTATATAGAACAAATTGATAGTTATGTTTAGGCCTGCAAATGCCACTTTTGTCATAAAATTTAAAGTAAGTCTGAAACAGTTAGACTTAGGTATAGGATATTACGCATGAAATATGTCTATAATTTTGCGTAGAATACTAAAAAAGAAAATAACATCTAGGCTGTTCCATTTAGAATACGCAAGAAGGGATCAACTTTCGTTATAACCGAATAAATAATTTATTGCCTTCATCGACTTTAGTTAATAGCTAAATTTTAAAAAATTTCCAAAATCTCTTTTCCAAAAAATTCATCACAGCATTTCGATCTGGGACACCCAGTATGTAATGTGTACCAGCTGGTAACATATCTTTAATAGCCATCAACACATATATCTCAATTAATGACGTGCCCCACTATCAATAAAAAAATGCAACTTCCCCACTCCTCCTTCGCGTTACAGAGTTACGTTACTCGATTCTAGTATGAGTTTTAAGCGACAACCGATCAAAATATTATTAGAAAACGAAGTTGATATTGCAATTGTGAATTAACGGCATAGCTGGAAGTCCGTATCTTGTAGAATAGCACGTCCTATAATATTAAAAGTTTTATATTCGTTTTCTAGGAAAATATACAAAGAAGTTTTTGATTTGTGTATGATTATGTCACACTAACTAGACCTCTTCGCATATAGCTCATGTTAATTGTTGCATTTTCAATATTGATTATATTGAATATGAGATGGGCAAGGTGTCTTATATTTTGCAGTCTTACGAAAAATTTTAACAACAAATAAATAAATACTCGAAGTTCAAAAAATATTTAAAAACTTAGTTAGACGTCTAAAGTACCTTAATATTACGGATAATTTTAGCCCGCGAATCGAATTATTGCCCAAGCATAGTATACTTAGTTGCTTATATCTTCGCTAAGAAAATATTTTTTCTAGGATCCATGGTAAAAACTCGATAGTAACCACAAAAATCTTGGCTTACTCAAAGCATTGAGAGAACTCATCGATTTTTACGGATAAGTGACATAAATATCAAAGTCCCTGATCTTGTTATTTTAATGTAGTGCTTTCAATTCGTTAATAATTTCTAGTGTAAATAAATACACTGAAAAGTTAGTTTTTCGTACACTTTATTACTTTACGATTATATTTAATATCTTAAAGTAGAATAATTTTAAATAAAATGACGAAGTAAATCTAAAGCCTTGTACTTTGTGCCAACTGATAAGAGTTATAAAAAACAGAACCACTCTATCAGTAATACTATATGTCATTTCTAAGTTTATCCAGTACTTTAACCATATGATTTCAGTTAATATGAGACCAAACGTTTAATATTGTAAACATTAGGAAAAATAGCAAATCGCTGATTTTTTTGTTGTAAACCAGCCACTTTTTGTAGTATTGCACTTCCTTTTACTACAATGTATCACGGTACTAATAGGAGGGTGGCCTTGTTGTTCTTTGTTAATTTGTTTAGTTCTTCTAAGCAATCTGAGAGCATTTTAGAGCGGATTTGATGAGAATGCATCACACTGATGACTGCTTGACAATCTAACATGAAGATGATCTCTGGTCTGCTATAGTTTCTGTTCTTTATTCAATTGAAAGCAGTTCCTCATAGCGTAAATTTCTGCTTGGAAAGTACTTTGTCATTTCTCCAAGCTTTCGAAGTACCTGGTTTTTGGACCATACACTTCTATTCCCGTTTCCTCTTCTTGTTAACGATAGAAAGATATTGGATAAATTTTCAGAAAATTTAGTAAATTTTTAAATCAAAGATATAAGACACCTGTTCTTTTTACGAGAGGATTAAAGTTTGAGGTAATTTTACTCTATTTTGTTTTTAACTCCACGATAACCAAGCCAGCGAACGGCTACTTGTCATTGGTGATCAAGTGATGTGGTGTAAGGAGTACTTATATCAGGGCGCTACTCAAATTTTGGGTAGAATATTTTATTGTGTTAAACCACTAAATTGAAAAGAGCGGTTAAAATGGTATTAGTTATTAAATTTGAAATAACAAATACTGAGATTAGCTTTAATCGGTTCTATTAGGTAAGTCATTACAAACAAAATTCACAATATCCTGAAAAAAAAATTAAAATGAACCTTTACGCATGAAAGTTTTCAATAATCCCTTATAAAATACATTAATTAATGCACGTGATCTTGCCCAGAGATCCTAGAAAAATATACATTATGTATAGAACAAGTAATCTACGCTTAATAATAATACTACCTCGGCATCGCAGATCGTACGCAATAATTTACAAAAATTCATTAAATAACATGAATTTGGTGTGCTATAAACAACATAATAACAATAAATATAGAAAATTAAATAAACAAGTAGCAATTGTACAGAATACTGACATATTCTTCTTTAGGGATTTCTATATCTTAACGGTTAACTTCCTGAAGATGCGAACAGAAACTACACTCCTGTAGAAAATAAATCGACCTGATGAAAATTACAGTACCGTTAACAAAGACTGGGACTAAGAAAACACATTAAGTAACATGACAAGAGGAAGATATATCCTCTGAGAACTTAACTTGACCGGACGGTCAAGAGAAAATGCCAAATTTTCATATCTTAAAACATAACGTCAGTTTCGTTTCCTCTTCCAAGTAAACGTTTCGTTTCGCTTGGTGGCTCTCAATTTGTGTGCGCCACTTCGATGATTGCTACATTGAATTTAAAGTATTAGGACCAAGAGAAATCACTTATACCCAAATCAGCAATTGAACAGACAAAATAAAGATAGCACAAAAACCGCAATGTATTGGGTTTCGAGGGACCGGACGTTCAGGGACGAAGCTAATCACACTAATTACATATTCACAATTTAAGCCACATCACTAGAATATTAATTAAAGTGATTTTAAAAGCTATTTTTTCGACTGATCTACCTGATTATTAAATTTTGCCGCTACGCATAAATAAAAATGCTACGACCATTTATAATTTAAATATATAATAAACAACCGAGGTACAGATTTAAATACCTAATACACATACCAAAACTCGGTCATATATTACCATAAAAATACAATATGCAAACCCGTGCAAAATGCAAATAGGTAAACACCTCACAATCTACGTAATAATCATTGACTTCCACATACATAATAATGGTCTATATTTAGAAAAAAATGTATTTTTGTTTTTAGCAAGCTATTTATACTGATTACTCTTGAGGTTTGAAAACAAATTTGAAATTTTGATGAATGGAGTATTTTTTGTAAAAAAAGTGTTGCACAAGAATTTCCTGAAAAAAAAAAGAGTTGTCAGAAATGTTTGCATTTTTAAAGTGCTGTCCTAGTCGTTCCAACTCCTAATTTTTTAATGTTAAAGCCTATAATAGTGGGTATATTGGGACAGTCTACCATGATATTATGTCTCTAAAGGAAATATGTATTGTATACTAAGAGTTAGATACAGTCGGTCCAGCTAGATAATATCCATGCATCATCACTAATATTAGTCTAGATTATATCAAAATTAATTAGGCAATGCAACGTTTATGTTCATCAAGATGTGGCTATTGCACCCACGAGCGAAACTAAATGGTATATTGAAAATTTTGTTATATTTAAGATAAGATAAGATAAGATAAGATAAGATAAGATAAGATAAGATAAGATAAGATAAGATAAGATAAGATAAGATAAGATAAGATAAGATAAGATAAGATAAGATAAGATAAGATAAGATAAGATAAGATAAGATAAGATAAGATAAGATAAGATAAGATAATTTATTAGTAATAATATACAAATAGTACTTTTACAAGTCAAATAAATAAAATATTAAAATTTTGTCAATTAATTATTATCATTAATACAAATAAAACATTACACGATATTGATTCTTCCTTAAGAAGAAAGTTTTGGTAAAAAAAAAGCTAAAAGAAGCTGACAACAGACAAAGACAATACTACAGATTAAAATTAGATTCGAAATACTCCTCGAACGAAAAAAACGCGTTCAGCACAAGGTAGCTCTTGATTTGTTTTTTGTACTGATAGAAGTTAAGAGCTTTAATTCTAGCTGGCACGCAGTTGTAGAACTTTATTGCTAAATATCTTGAACCATTTCTGGATCTCTCAAGCCGGCCAAAGTCTGGTACAAGATTGTTGTTGTTTCTTGTTGGATAGTTGTGAATATCTTCGTGTGATCTGTGTAGATCAAGATTTTGTTTAACGTACAACAAACACTGCATAATGTACACACAAGGTAGAGTTAAAATTTTTAAATTCTTAAACGAATTTCGACAGTCTTCTCTATAACCAAGCCCAGAGATAATACGAATGCATTTTCTCTGTTGTCCAAACGCCTTATCAGTATGACAAGAATGACCCCAGGAAAGAATAGCATAAGCCAAAAGAGAATGAAAGTTACTGTGATATGCTGTCAGAAGAGTTTCTTTGGAAGTTACCCGTACAAGACTCCTGAACAGGAACAGTTGTTGGGATAGTTTTTTTGAGAGATTAACAAGGTGTTGTTCCCAAGTTAATCCTGCATCTAGGTGTACTCCCAGAAATTTGACCTCCATTGCACATTGAGGTAGAAAGGACTGTACAATTTCACTGTTATTCCTTAGAGTAAAGTTAATATTTTGTGATTTGGAGTTGTTCAAGGATAGGCGATTGGCTCGAAACCATTGAAATAGTTCTCTTTCTGAAGTTTTGTAATCAAGACTGTCAATCTCTGAAGGGTGATAACTTATATAAAACGTTGTGTCGTCAGCAAACAAAACAGTATTGACTCCCTTGCCCTTACAGTATGCCAGGTCATTTATATAGATGAGGAATAAGATGGGACCTAATACCGACCCTTGAGGTACACCATACCTTAGGGATTGTTTTTTAGAATTACACTGCCAAAAGTGAACATACTGATCACGATCCGATAGATATGAATTAAGTAGTTGAATGGCATCAGCCTGGAAATTGTAGAATGGTAGTTTTTTTAGAAGAATGCTATGTGTAACGCAATCGAATGCCTTTGTGAGGTCTAAAAAGGATGCAAGAGTGTCAAGATACTTTTCAAAGCCCTGTAAAACATTACTAGTAAAGTGATCAATAGCTAAAGTTGTGGTCCTGTTCTTTCGGAATCCAAACTGGTTCAAGGCAAACAATTTGTTTGACTCAAAGTGATCATTAGCCTGATTTTTCAAAATTCGTTCATAAACTTTTGACAAGATTGGTAATAAAGATATGGGGCGATAATTGTTGCAGTCATCAATGGAGCCCTTATTCTTGAAGAGGGGTACCACCTTTGCAGTTTTGAAAACTTTAGGAAATGTACTGCAAGGTATAGATTGATTTATCAATATTGTTAGGGGCTGAACTATTATATCTTTGATTTTTTTAATAATTTTTGTGTTAATTCCGTCAATATCTTTGCTGTTACTATTTTTTATTTCTGAAATGGCCTTGTCGACATCACTAAAACTAACTGATTGAAATTTAAAGGACGGGATGTTTTTCTGTGGCATCGATTTTATGTAATCTTCAAAAGGCTGTTGAGAACTTTCAAGTTTATTCATCACACATTCAGCAATTGAACAAAAGTGGTTATTAAAATCATTTGCATTTGGTTTTGAATTAGAGTCAGAGGATTATTGTTGCTTTTATTATTAATAAGTTTCCACATAGCTTGTTGAGGGTTACTGGATTTTTTTATAAATTCATCATTAGCTTTAATTTTTGCAAGCCTAATTGATTTTCTGTAATTTTTTCTATATTCAATTATGGTACTCGTTGGCATGGTAATAGAATCTCTTTTATTTAATGCTATCATAAACTGAAGTCTATTACGCATCTCTTTTAAGTTATCATTGAACCAGTTTACTCCTTTATTGGGATAATTTTTATTGAATAGTCTTGATTTTTCTGGAAAAGAGATATTTATGCAATGTGTTAACGCGTCAATTAGCATTTTGAATTTGAGGTCAATATCCAAATTATCATCATTAACAAAATTAAAATTGTATTTGAGCATGCTTTGGTATAGATTGGAGAGGCCATCTTCTGTTATTGGCCTATAACATACTCTAGTTTGAAAATTTGTGGATGAATAGTTAGTCTGAAAAAAAAATACCTTTGTGGTCTGAGATGTGCGTGAGATCTACTGGTTTTGCAATACCATCAATATTTGTGAAGATATTATATATTTTTTGAGATTAAATGAGCGGAAAAAATTACACAGTTTTAGAGCTCTAATGTCTTTTTCATTAAAATGAACATTAAAATCTCCTGCTATGATAAGAGATTTGTGTACATCAATTTTTCTAAGAGTATTTGCCATTATGTTAAAAAACTTCTCTAAATCACCATCTGGTGTACGATATGCAGTGATAAGTTGCACATTTGAATTTTTTAACAAAATGCCTGCAATCTCGCAGTGCTCTGATTTGTTATCAGGAAATGAGAAAATTTCCAACTTATATTATACACAGATACATATTTTCTTAGATAAGTGAAAATATTAGTGAAATAATAATAAATAGATTTATTCAAAAGCAGAAAATTATCTTAAAACGCAAAAAGGTGGAATTAGGACTCCTCTCTTAACCGAAAAAAAACAATAAATATTACACACTAAAGATTACCTGCAAACACTTGAATTAAGCATTTTTTTAACGTTACAAAGTATGAAGAGTTATTTATAATGTTTTCTATAGCTAATTTGAACCATTATTTATAAAATATACTTTAACGTTGGAAAACAACAGCAATAATAATTATATAAAATTTAAAAAAAGTTCGAATCCTTAAAAAAGCATAGAAAAAAATGTTTTTTGTTCATTTATTATCTAGATAAGAACTATTGGTATTTTCCATATATTTTCAAAGAAAACGAGCTTCTACAGAAGTGACATATGTTGTTTCAATTAATGCTCTTCTCTGACGCCTTAATGTAAGTGAATTTCAGAATACTACTCCAGGAGAAGAAATAAGTGGATAGTTTTCATTCCTTTTTCTAATGTTTATTTCCAAAAATAAAATTATTTTGTTATTTCTCGGACAGATGAAACATATTTCACAGGCACAAGCGTTTGTGTTTGTCTCTTCGGAGTTTCCCTAAGCATTATCTAAAAGAATAAATCGAATCATATTACTTTATTTTAATTTTTAATGCCTGATTATTACAACTGATTAAAATAGTGCGAAAAACATGTTAAAATTATATACGTGTGTCGGGTATTGAGACACCAACGTCAGATTTGAAGGTTAGAAATATTCATAAGTCTAGGTTTAGTTTTTTTGTGACAGAATTTGATCATAGACTTCTACAAATGGCATATTGAAGTAGCGTTAGCCATTCTATCGATAACCAATTTGTTACCACACATTAATTTGTAGCTATTTTAATAACCTATAATTAAATTTCACAGTAATAAAGACACTCTGGAAGTCTAGTCGTTCATCTTCTCTCTTGCAGCTTCAGTACCAAACATTTACGGTTATTTAAGCTTACCAAAACCATAACTCAGAACTTCAGGACTCAAGCAATGTTGCTAACTAGCTGGACAGATGACTTCTCTTGTTTACAGCTCACACAGAAGTTCGTCTGCGAGCTTAGTCGCATGAAGATTATTGATAAAATTAAATAAAACAAGTTTCTCACAACACTTAGTCTATTAACAAAAATAAATAGAAAAAACGAACTATTTACAATGAGAAACTTAACTAATAAATAACAATTATGAAGAAACTAATATAATTGCTCTTATGGGCCGTTCTGTTAATCGAAAATGTAAATCCAATTTTGAAAAAAAGAAAACTCGTATAAATAGCGTACTAAAATATTAAACAGAAAAAGAAATCAAACGCGAAAAACATCTATTTATATTACTTAATCAAACCGTATGAAAATCGCGAAATACCCAACTAAAATAACACACGATATTCCCTTAATTTCCCAAATTAACCAAAGATAACCCTCTTTCCCGACGATTATATCCATGACGTAATTATTCTACGGCACTGGTACTCACGGGATCGTTCTAACGACATTCAAATTATGACTGAAATTTACTATTCCTTAAAAGAGTGTCTTCGAATCTTACACCCCTTCTCCCTCTTTTTAGTGACTTTTTCGGTCGTACGTTTTGTATTTCTTTCCCTTAAAGTTCGAAGGTTTCTACCGTTACGTGCAGAGGGCGTTAGCTATACTATAGCGGATGCTTGATTCCGAATTGGCCTCTGAGCGTTTTAATCTCAATTTTTATATAAACACAAATAATAAAACTATTCTATTCCTTTCTATAACTAAAGGAATAAGATAATATAACCTTTGTGAAGAAACCTGAGTGTCCTTTTATTTCTATTGCTGGTATTTAAATCATTCTTTCTTGCACTCCGGAAAAACAGTCGCTATATTAAATTCCTTTCACAGGTCAAACGTTATATTACAGCATAATGAGTTTATTTGATTATTCTTTTGTTTCCTAATAAAAATGGGAAAATCGTTCAATATTTTAATACAAAGATAATAAAAGTTAAGCTCGATAACTGATTTAAATTTTCCTTTAGACTTTCTTGAGTAATAATAAAAAAAAACATATACTACCCTATTCCCACGAGAAATCTGTTCACAGAGTTATTATCTAACTATTCATTTTAACAGAATATAGTTCACATTGAACAGTGTAAAATAATTAATATTTGTTCCATTGCATTTTAATAAAAATAATATATACTTACCGATAATAAATTATAAGACAATAATTATAGCTTTTATATCGAACAATATTCTGTTCCAAATTCACTTGAATAATACGATGTACATAGACCTCTGAACGATAACTGTCGATAAAGTAATGTTTGAATTGAAATGAAAAGAAAGTTTCTATTCATAAGAGCAAATGACTCTTTTGTTTCGGTTGTCTCTTTCTAACTTGCTTTACACAAAATGTTAGATATTCTACGACGTATGGCTCGGACCGGAAGAATAATATTTTGTTTCTGCGTCGGAACTTGGGCATACATCCGAACAAAATCCAACTGACCCAGCACCTCAAAGTTAATGACCATAGACAACGCCGTTTGTTTGCTTACTGGGTTTGGGAGCGTTTGGAATAAGGTTACAATTTTGACCGAAAAATCATCTTTAGCGATGAAGTGAATTTTTGGATGAATGGCTATATTAACAAAAACAATTGCCATATATGAGACGATGCCAACCCACACGAGGTTCACCAGGTGGTAATGCATCCACAAAAAGTTACTCTTTGGTGCAGATTTTGGTACGGTGGCGTCATTGGTCCGTACTTTTTTGAAGACGACGTTGGTGAGGCTATCACCGTCAATGGCAAACGCTACAGAACTATGTTAACTGATTTCTTTTATCCTAAATTGAACAATATGGAGGTAGATGACATGTCGATCCAGCTACGTGCTACACAGCGGACGCCACGATGAATATTCTTTATGAACGATTTGAAGGTAAGATTATCTCTTGCAGGGGTGATGTGAATTAGCCACCAAGATCGTGTGATTTAACCCCGATAGACTTTTTCTTGTGGGGTTCCCTGAAGTCGCAGGTCTATGCCAATAAGCTGCAATCAATCGATGCCCTTAAAGTCAACATAACCAATTCCATCGCTCAAATCCAGCCGGATCTATGCGGCATAATTATTGAAAATTGAATCATTCGGATCCCTGTCACCATGAAAAGCTGCTGCGGACATTTGAACGATCTTATATTCCATAAATAATGGCATATATGGGCCTTTCAAATAAAAAAAGAATTTCATTAATATCTCACACATAGCTTGTTTTATTCCACTTCAACATCGACCTGCCCGTATTGAAAACTGCTTTATAATATATAAAATCGCGAAAGCCCAGGAAACGATTATGTTAAATTTAAGCCCACACATAAATACACCGATATATCAAATTAAACAAAAGCAAGAGAAAGGAAAAGAAAAGTGGATAGACCAAACACAAGATGAAGAAACGACATTGTGAAGATAGCTAGAATAATTGGCAACAGGTGGTACAGAACAGGTGTCGTTAGAATAATAGGGGAAAGGTCTACATCCAGCAGTAGCTTATCGTGATCAAGAGTATCCTGAACAAGTAAGAGTAGGTTCTCCTTGTGTTATGTTATATTTATTTAGTGGCGTAAAACAGCAGTCTTATCAAAAATTTTTCGGAGAAACAGTTAATTATAAAGTTCCTAAAAATAGTTATACTTTTCATGTAAATATTTTTCTGGCTGCGTATTAGAATTAAAACCTGCAAATTTATTTACTTCCGAATCGATACTCTTGGAGTTTAAAAGTATCACGCGTAGCACATTTTTGCTTGCATGTCAGATATATTTGTCTCTTTCACATTATCATACAAATACAACTTATACAACTACACGGAGCTCGGCTTCGAAAATTGATGGGACCATTAAAATTCCGAAGCGTATATTGTAACGAGTTATTTTTAAGACTCCTTAAAAATTCTTGTAGAAAAATATTTAGGGGTATATTCAACAAACAAGTAGTGGCGAATATTGCTCATGAGGATAAAAGCCTGAGGCACTTGCATACAAGGTCTTCTAAAAATTTGGTTTCGGGTTGAATTTTCTGCTGGTTAATACAATATGATTTTCTAATGCTGAAATTCCTTCTTTACTCGATATACGCCTTTCAGATTGATTGATCTTTCAAGGTGTCTCCTGCAATCTCGATAAAGTTTCGTTAAATAGTTAAAATGCATAGGTATGTTTTTATTCCCATGCATTTAAACTATTATATCTTTTTGAATAAAGCCTAAAGGCAGTGAACATGAAAAAAAAAATATTAAAAGTGTTTAACAAAGTCTGCTGAGAGCTGATCTGGACCTGTTTTTGAATCACTGGTGTAGTACCAAGAAGGCAATGATCTGAGACATCGTAGTCGCCTTATTCCAGACTGGAAAAAAGAAAAAAGCATTATTACTATGTGGCCTTAAATAAACTGAATTATGTCGATTAGTCATAAAAATATACAATTTTGAATAAAAAATTACTTCCAAATTTTTCAATGGAAAAGCTCTAAATTCAACTTTAAAATCTTGACAACTTCCTTCACGATAATATAAATAAGCAGATAGTTGGTATCTTTAAGAAACCCGTTACTTTAGTCTTTTACGATTTTTAAAATTAAAAGGAATATCACAACATTCATAATAATTCATGTGAAAGTACATTGAATAACATCCTACACTTAAGGAAACTAAGGACTATATTATGCTAATATACGCTCCTAGTAGATGTTTTGGAACCTGTTAAAATAAGCCCTAGGATACTCTTTAGAATTGTAATAGCTCTATTTATTTTGAGCATCGTTGCTGCAAGTGTAACGTAAAATAAATGCATCAGATACTAAAATATATTTATATGCAAATGGTGTGTGATACCCTTTGTAAATACTACATAAGTATTACAGGAGAAAACTTAATATTTAACTTATTGAAAAGAATTTCCTTATTCACTTTTTTGTGATAGTCTTAGGCATTCTTTAAAAAAACAACATTATTTTATTATAAAAATGTATAATTTCATTTCACTGTTATTTTCAATGTTTGGCAGTACTCGTGTCAAAAAATAGGAATTGTCGGCAACCTGCTATGATCTACCATCAAAAATACATCCATATTTATTTATTTATGATCTTTACACTCACACAAGGGTTGTTACACACAGGAAAAAAAGAATAGTAATAATAACAAAAACCATAGAGAACTAAAGTTCATATACATAAATAACACCCCTAACTAGCGTACCTAACGTTAATGGTACAAATTAAAAATTAGTACTTAAAACTAAGAACCAAGTTTAAAAATATCATCATTATATCACTCATGAAGCCTTTAACCTCGACATTGGACAGATCAGTGTCACCATCTTGTGCTAAATGGTTACAATTTTGGTCGGAGAACAATCTTGTGCTTCGCATGAAAAAAGAGCCGGTCCCAAAATTCTCAATTTGATCTTGAAAACATTAAAGTTCCTGCAATCTATCATTGAACAATCTTTTTACTTATAGTAGATAAATAAAACTGTATGAGTAATACCTTTTTGCTGAACCTATCTTTACTAAAATGTGGTAACGCGCTGTTGTATAGAATCATACCAAGATAAACATAATATTTTTTTTTATAAGTATCTCAGAAATCTTTTTTGGACCTTTTCTATCATATTAAAATTCACCTCATTTTGAGGAGCCCAAATAATAGAGACATTCTCCAAATGAGGCCTTACAACTGCATTGTAAAATATTATAATTGGTATTATATGCTTAAAACATTTGTATTTGTGATTAAGAAACCAAGAATTCTATAGGCCTTATTAACAACGATATCCTCATAGTGTTTACAAAATCTCAAACTTATTTGCAGATGGATTCCAAGATCTATATATATATATATATATATATATATATATATATATATATATATATATATATATATATATATATATATATATATGTTTATACGGATTTCACGGATTCCACATTCCGCAAACGTACAACTATATGCAACTCCGTATGTAAGTGAGATAAATGCGAAACAGTAAATGCAAACTTCTCTCCATCATATTCCTTCTGTGTTAGAGGTTGCATAGTTAGAATAAACTGTAATAAAACACAATTCATCCTATTCCACCACCATCGAGATGGTGGCCTACCTGTACCACCATTCCGAGAAGAAAGTCAAAGCTTACACTCCCAGCTACAGTGATACGGCAGAGATACATGTTTCGTCTCTCACTAGACTCATCAGGGTACCGACATGCACCTGGCTGTGCAAAGGACAGATCGGAAGGAAGTATGCAACACTGAACGCGGCTTCGCCGACCTCTCGTCGGATGGCTTATATATGTTTATACGGATTTCACGGATTCCTCCGTGTGAGCTGCATTAGCAGTGGTTATATCCACATTATGCTGTTGTAGTGCTGAAATCACATTCCGCAAACGTACAACTATATGCAACTCCGTATGTAAGTGAGATAAATGCGAAACAGTAAATGCAAACTTCTCTCCATCATATTCCTTCTGTGTTAGTGGTGGAATAGGATGAATTGTGTTTTATTACAGTTTCTGTCCTTTGCACAGCCAGGTGCATGTCGGTACCCTGATGAGTCTAGTGAGAGACGAAACATGTATCTCTGCCGTATCACTGTGGCTGGGAGTGTAAGCTTTGACTTTCTTCTCGGAATGGTGGTACAGGTAGGCCACCATCTCGATGGTGGTGGAATAGGATGAATTGTGTTTTATTACAGTTTATTCTAACTATGCAACCTCTAACACAGAAGGAATATGATGGAGAGAAGTTTGCATTTACTGTTTCGCATTTATCTCATATATATATACATATATATATATATATATATATATATATATATATATATATATATATAATAAAATAAAAAAATTCTCGGCTATGCGGACATAAGATTGTTGATAAACAGTATTCTCGTGCTAAAAAGTGTTGAGAATTCCAAGACAGTGGAGAAGTTCCGGGACCGTTGATAAATACTACTCTCATGCTAAGAGAGTGCGGAGAACTCTAAAGAACATGGAAAAACTCCGGGTCCGAAAAATGACGACAGCGCTGTTTCATTCTAGTGTGGGACTCATTAGGCAATTGCATTCGGTAAAAACCATCTTCTCGCATCTGTGTCCCATAAACAGATTTCACGGTTGAAAAATAGTAAACAAGACACAGTGGCGACATCTGGATGGCCCACTCATTAACATAAGAATAACACAAATCAATCATGTTGTATGAAAAAACGCCATGTGATGGTGCGACGGTAAATTAAAAAAGTAATATATCACAACTCGACACAAAATACTTGCTACTCCTTGGATAGAGGTCGCGTTATCCTGCATCGGCAACCAAAATAACGCTAAATTCTACAGTTTAAGTAAAGTATCGCATCAACTATCTCCCTAAGAGAGTTGTTGTGTGTTTTTTAAGCCAACAGTTATAAAGAAAAAAAAAAGTTATCGTCCGTGTAATTTTAAAATAAAATAAGAATTCCTCGGCGATCAATCGTTAAATCAATAGAAACGTCATATTAGAATATTAGGCCATACGCCAAAAATCATTAAATTCGGTTTCCACATTTTCAAGAAATTTGGGAAATATCAATATTTTCTTAAAACTTTGACATTTTGACATCAATTCCAGAGTCTCTCATAAAACACTGTACATACATTTTCCAGACACCTTCTATATTATTACTACTAAGAACAAATTTAGTGAATTAGATAAAAAATAACCTAGAATATTAGTCAAAAAATGTGCTATGCATTATGAATTTTCATACATTCTCCTATTTAATTGTTATTCTCGGTCTTATAACCGACGGCAACATTAGTCATCATTTTTGACCAAAGGATTTATCGAAACAAGTCAAATAAGCTGAACCATGATGAGTTTATTAATATTCACTGAGCGAGTCTTGTAAAGTACCTTTCGACTCCATTATCAGATCAGCTCGATAATACCACAAAATTGTATGATCATCAGAGCTCCATACGCATGCAAAATTTCACCTCAATAGGACGTGTAAAAATATATTGAATTGTTTATTACACGTAAATAGACATATATGTGAGGTTAAATAAAAGCTACTAATAAATCCAATTTTAATTAAATTTTGTCGATATTAGCTAAAATATTTAAAATAAATAATTAATTTAATTACAACGCAGATTTGAGTAAATATCTGCTATTTGATTTGAAATTAATTGTAAACCATAGTTATTGCTATGCTAAAATACCAATGTTTACCTATGTTGATATTACTAAATTTTTTGCAGAGTTGTTATGTGCTGTATGTCACTAGCTCCACTTTGAGGAAACAATAAATCGGTGTTAATGCAGAGAAATAATATATTTCTTTAAAAAAGTTTTTTTGTAATACAGTACAATTTGGTTTATGAAGTAATTTTTAGATTATTATTAAGAGACATACTAGATAAGTTTGGTCTCTAACACTGAAGCAAAGGACAATTTTATTTTCAACATAAGCTTCCTCAAATTTACTAAATAAAATTGTGGCAAAATTGGTCTTTCATTATATCTGAATATAAGAAGAAATGCCGATAGTTTATTATTGGGTATTAACGTATTCTTCTACAAACGAATCTCTTATGTAATTAAATAGCCAGGAAAAGAACAAATGAATGGTTTGGACTGCAAAAGTAAGCTCAAGTGGCGACATTCACGACGCTGTTCACGGCGCATCGTATCACTTGAGTGGCGGCGGCATGTTCTATGTGAGAGGTAACCCGGCATGAATCAGTAGTGATATATTTTATGTTGGCTTTACCCGGCATCGATCGACGGTAGGCGAAGCCTCTATACACGTCGGTTCACTACACGGCGGCGGTAACATCGGGGCGGTAACCCTAACCATGTCTGGTGGGGACAAATATTCTGGGCTTAATGGCAATACCGAAGGACATCTGTCGGTAAACATGTTCCTGGTCATTTCGAAACTAAATGAAAGTGACGGCATCTAACGTCTGAGTAGTGAATAAATGAGAGAATAAAAGAGGAGTAAAAGTATATTATCTCCGAGTATATACTCTTCCTTCCCCTCCTATTTTGTTCTCTTTATATTTTTTGAACCACCTTATATACCTTTTCATCTGACCAAAGGTATAATGGTAACATGATCTTGTATCCCTTCTTTAAATTTTGATTATAAAAGCAACACTTCACCTGTTTAAAATATGTTAAAATGAAACATGTCTTCTGCTTCTCACGAAAGTGTATTAGATTTAAAAATTCAAAAATTTTATAATTAGTGTAAAACTTCTACTCATATTATTTGGATATATCCAAAAATCATTTAGAAGCTGGGAAATTGTGCGATCTTCAATTTCAAGACAAAGATATTGCACAGTTTATAAGTGAATTAGTAAAGTTACATAGGTTTCATGATGAAGTTCTTGATTTTAAGCAATATATTAATATCACCTAGTTGTATTACAAGAACTAATTAAATCACATGGAGAAGACGATATTAAGTTTTAAAATGGAAAATTTGGTGAGAGAACTTTATGAAGAGTTCATTATGAAAGAAGCATGTTCCAGATATTTATTTATTTTAACTGAAGACGAAAGTCATATATAAAATATATTGTTCATCATGAAAATTGTTGTAAAAAAACAGCTAATTTTTTAAAAATAAAAAAATTTTATAAAATTTTTTGATCAACTTAGAAGAATTGGACTCAATGGTGTAATAAACTCGATAACGATTCATGGTTAGTTAAGGTTAGTGTAAATAAAATGTTTTAAATGTTTATTATTGTTTCATTATGTGAAGTTTAAAAAAAATATATTTCTGTTACTACTATTGGAATGTGAATAAATAAAAAAAAATAATAATATATTTAAAGTTAATTTATTCATTCACTACGATGCCGAACGATTGTGGTGATCTCGCGCATAAAATATTGCGATATATTTCCTGGCATGGCGTGCTGGAACTAATTAATGAACGGTAATGTCAATGCTTCAAATATTATTCTTTAGCAAGGATTACATTTTTCCGATGTATAATAAATAAGATAAAACCCAGGTGAGTTTACCCATACCAAAAAATTAATAATTTCTTTATATCACGATTTTAGTGTAAAATATAAAATTCATAAATTGCTATCTTGCGCTTTAATTTAAGCAATTCTGTTTTGGGATTTTTTTATACATTTTATTGGGGATTATTTTCGGTATTTAGGTTCGTAGTGTTGCGCGTTTTCAAGCTCTAAAATTGAAACTATTTGTAGCTTATAGATTTCTATTTTTATTTTAGTTCTAGATCAGCCTGGGTCTGACCTGTCTCAGAACTTACAACTTATTTGACATAGTTCTAACCTATCTGTGGATCAGTACTACTGTTTCTGACGTGGCTCAGAACTTATAGTACTGTCTGACCTGTCTAAGTACACTCTAAGTACGGTACGAGTACGATATAAGAACTTCAGAGGTTTTGTGTCTGAATTAGTTGCGTATATTTTGGGTACTGTGTGGAACTGTAAATAAATAGGCCTCTTTTGCTGATGCTGATTGCAGCATCTTAGATCTCGAATGGTTTCCTGTACATGATACATAGCCTATAAAATCTGTGCAGACCTTGATTTAGTGTATTTTTCACATGTTTGCTTACTGTGTTACTGATTGCCATCGAATTGTCAACTTTGAAAAATTTGTATATATAACGGTAAATAGGGCATAGGATTTTTATGTAAAGAGCATTTCATTAGACACACAAGTTCTCGCAAACCGCTACTGTGTGGAAAAGTAACGTTTCATTTTATGCGGATGGCGCCAAAATTTTACAACATAGTAATGAAAGTATCCTGTTGATGTAATTCATGCTTATGGCATTGAGAGCGGAAATCTGCTACGGTAATTGGTAATTGATAACCCTTCTGCACCTCATGCCAAAGCTACAATAAGAGCTGCCATGCCCAAACCTACTCTGTGGCTTACTTGGTATATGTGCAACTTTGAGTTACAATAAATAATGACTAACTATAAATTTGACTTACTAGACTTAAATTTAAGCAGCTATTAGCTATTGAGTATATCTTAGGTTTTAATCTAAATCTCAATTGTGACCTGTAATTATGCTTCTTTATAGAATCTCGTGTAAAATTACATCAATATGGTAGCTTTATTATAGCCAAATTCAACCTGTCTATAAACGTACTTTTCCTACAAGCACAAACATTATTTTGCCGTAAAGCAAATTATAGAACATGACGTTGTTACAAAGTTCGTTTTACCCCAAGGAAAATTACATGAACTTGTATAAGATTTCCTTCGAACAAGCAAAACTTTACAAGTAATAGCCGAATAAGTTAGATACTCTTACTTCTAACAACGTATTATACTGAAGCCTTCTATATCTTTGAAACTAAATACAAGTGAAAGTTTTATAATAGGCTGCTCTATTTTTTTGGCGAAATATATAAAATGTTCCAGAATAAGTGTTACAAAAGGAAAATTGAATTGAAGGATTTTGAATATTTCAGTGTTTTACGAGGGGTACTAGAAGAATTTTTGAATAAAAGAAGGTTAAATAAAGACAAATCTGAACTATACGTTAATTCGTCAAACCCAAAGAAACGACGCTCGCAGAGAATTGGTAAAACACTAGTTGTCATGATCCTAGACAAATATAGATCGCGTGTTCTATAGATGCCCGTTGGTTCTCGCTAAGAAAGAGATACATGTATTTCTTATTCCATTAAGTGACAGTTTATTGCCTTTGGACACGCCCATCATTAAAATTTGAAAGAGAAAGCTTAGTAGATTTAAATTATGCTGTGTCTCAATTTTGACGAACAATTTCGTTAAAGTTAAGTGTATTCGGGATGCTTGCAGCAAAAGGGGTGTTGAATGGTAAGGTCCGATCGAAACCTTCCGACTAGGATAAAAACCCTGGCCATCTCGCGGGATTCCTATTTTTTGTAGGGTCTATTGATGGTAGGATAATGAAAATTAGGAAAAATTGTCAAAATGAAAATGATTGTTACGGGTCAGGCTTCGGTATACGAATTAGGTTTTTTATTTTAAATAAAAACTAGTAGTAAACTAGATCTAGAAAAGTTTAATCTAAATTAATTTGACCGAAAATAAAAAGTGTTGGTGTGCTACCAAACTCAGTAACAGTAACTAAATTCTAGAATTATTCTAGAAAAAGTAGGGATAAAGATCCAAAACGACTACATGTAACTGATTGTGAGTATATTCTGTTCACCACAAGTATGGATAATTGAACCTTAATTCCGATATTCCATTTTTTGAGTTTTAATTACATGTAATGCAGGATTTTCGAAATTAAGGAAATAAAAAATTTAATTTTTATAATCATTTACAAGTTTGTTAATAATTTGAAATAAAATTAAATGTTTATCCGAAAATTTCTGCAATTTAAAACGAGAATATTAAATTTAAATTTATGCTAAACTAAAACCTACTTTGTATAAAATCTTCTCGGCAATGAATTTCGTTTTGCGGCTGGATTAAATTGGCTTTTCGCACTGAAATTTCTGAAAAATGCTAAGTTATTTATTTTTTCTCTTTTCGTTGAAAAAACGATTATTTGTCTTCAGTTAAATTAAAGATTTTATTTCGCACACTGAGTGTTTTTTAAAGTAAAGTTTTTGATTTTCACTAACTTTAGTTTTGTTTAAAACGGTACAAATGTGTCTGAGTTATTTTTTAGAATTAATCTTCCTACAAAGTTTCTGTAATTTAAAGTTCTTCCTCACCACGCGACTAGTAGTTTATGAGGATGGGAAGCTTCAAGGCTTTTCTAAAAAATCCTGGAAAAGTTATACTAATTAGTCACCTGAATATCATTACTGTCAACGAACAAAAATTGCTGAGGTGCCCCTTTGTTACGAATTAGGTGTACCTTTTAGGCTCATAAGTAACTCCAAGGGTACTCTTTTATAAAATGGGAAAACTTCAGGATTTAATGAATCGCGTATCACTACATAGTATAAAACAAAGTCGCTTTCTCTGTCCCTATGTCCCTTTGTATGCTTAAATCTTTAAAACTACGCACCGGATTTTGATGCGGTTTTTTTCAATAGATAGAGTGATTCAAGAGGAAGGTTTATATGTATAATAACATCCATTAAATAGTGGAGAAATACTGTTATTTTTGAGGTTTCTAATGTGATGTCGTTAATTATCATATTTTTTTCCGCTTACATTGCAAACGCAGGCTGAACCCTACGAGATTTATCAAAATAATGTACTAATTATTTGTACACATTGAAAAGGTCTACAGAAAACTCCGCGATGGTATATGTCTATCTCTCATGGATATCCCACAATAACATTTTTTTGTCATTTACTTTTTACGACAAATAATGGCAAATTTTGAAGCGATTTTAACCAATAGAGCATTAATCCTTATCCAATTAAATAGCTTAAATACATTGTTGATTTAATATAGATCTATATGGTCCTTTACAGCACAAGATTTAAATGAATATTTTCGAAGATATTACAGATTTAAAATTGCGGGAAGTAGCGCTTGCGGCGGTACTGGCCGACCGGGGCGGCGGCAGCGTGCCTATAAATAGCGCGTCGGAGGCCGATGTAATAATTGTTGTAAAAATAAAATAAATAGTCACAGTTTTTCTGTAGTGTATTTAGTATCAGCATTGCACCCGTGCGAAGCCGGGGCGGGTCGCTAGTCTGAAATAAAAGTCTTCGAAAATTTGCTCTTTTCACCTAGCTGTGTGCAAATGTTAGGCTTACTCGCAGAACACCAGCAAATTTTCACATCACCTTATCGCGGTGTTGTAGATGAATGGCTCGAATTTAATACCTAGCTGTAGTTTAGTATACTTTTTAGATGTGTTGTTTTGAAGCTCTAGACGGTCACACGATGCCCTTGATAAGATCGGCGTTGTTGTTGAAATCAAAACAATCATAATTCAAGCCATAGGTAAAAATTAGTGGTGTGTTTAACGCAAATTGCGAGAGGGATAAGACCTATACAGGGATATTGGGAACAAAGTAAAAACAAACCTTACATAAAATCTAACAGCAAAAAATAGGCTAGAGTCAAGAGGAGGGGGGTCAAAAAACAACAGGTTTTTTTAATCTACAAGCCAAGGAACGCATTTTGGAAAAAAGAATTTCAAATAAAGGTTATAGAGATTTTAAAACCTACAATTTGAGCCTTCGTGCACTCATTTTCGTCAATGTGTTGTTGGAAAAATTCAAAAACTCATAAAATCGTCAATTTTCTTACATATCAATTATTTATTACACAATTAACTTTTTGTACACTTTTTTACTATAAAAGAGAAGCCATCGACTTTCTGAATAAAACGATATTTTATAATAGTAACTCGGACATTTTGTTGCTGACATATTGCTATTTGTTTATCCCAAGACGGTTTATTGCTGTAACATTTTGACCTCCACAAAGGCTCAATCTATTCATTAAGACCTAAATTTTCATATCTTGTTAGGGACAAATGAAAAAATTAATTTTCAATCCCTCAAGGGGTTAAATTAATTTTTTCATTTGTCCCTAACAATATATGAAAGTTTAGACCTTCACGTAGAAATTGCACCTTTATGAAGATCAAAATGTTCACTCAAAGAGTTATAGTAATCAACATTTTGCTTCTGGGGATACAATTACCAATAAATTGTCCGATTTACTATTATAAAGCATCATTTTATTCATCATTCAGGGGCTTCCCTTTTAAAGCAAAAAAGGGCAAAAAAGTTAATTTGGCAAAAAATAATTGATATGAAAGGAATAACCGACTTTGAGTGTTTTCTGTTTTTTCGCAATTACAAATTAATAAAAAGGTCACACGAAAGCTCAAATTGTTGGTTTCTAAAATCTCTGCAACTTCAATTTGAAACTTTTTTTCCAAAATGTGTTTCTTGGCTTATAAATGTAAAAAACCTGTTTTAACCATCTTAAATCTCTCCCCCCATCTTGGCCCCTACCTATTTTTTGCTGTTACATTTTATGCTGGGTTTGTTGTTACATTGCTCCCAACACCCGTGAGTAGATCTTATCCATCTCGTAATTTATGTCACTATTTTCACCTATGGCCTTAACTATAAGTACAATAACAACGTAATCAAAGTTGTGGCATTACAAACGTGTTAACGATAAAATTAAAATACCAGTGTCATTCACAAAAATGTGATATCGACCAGAATAAAAGAAATTTGCTCTTTGTAATCAAAATATATAAACGATTCAGAATCAGTAACTAATATTCTTGTGCCAATATTTTGTTGACCATTATTTTTGACAAGAATTGAAGTTTTACTGTTTGTAATAATCAATCCACTGATTTCAGTTGTGGCTACGACTCGAGTAAATGTTTTGATATCTCTTCTATAACTCAAAGCTTTGTATTTCAAAATACCTCGAACTTATATTTTTTTCCATTCATTTAAATTTTTAAAATACTCCAATCAACTGAATCGCTTTAGATTTTATTTGCTTTGGAACAAGATTTAAAATAAACCATTAAGTTTATTTTGCAAACGCAAATAAAAAAATGTCGAAATGTGGTTAACAGGTTAAAGTGATTTGAAATATTTTATTTTCCTCCGCATTGGGGGCAAAATAATTAGAAACTCAAATTAAATTTAAATCACTAACGGTAAATTACATTTATAATGGAAATAGCCCCAGACAATTACGAACAGGAGAGACCGAAAATTGGACCATTTAAAAATTATTGTTCTGGAAATATATTTTGTGGCTGCAGGGAAATAGATTTTTTTTTTAATATTCGTATTTTAAATGTCTCTTAAAAAAATTATATTTGATTTATGAGTTCTTTTTTAACCGACTTCTAAAAGAAGGAGGTTCTCAATTAGTCGACTATGTATTTTTTTATGTATGTACAGGGTGAGTCAACGATTGGATGAAGTAAGTTTGTGCCTTTTCGGTGAAATTTACAAAGAAACTATATTTATTGTTTGATACAGTTTATTTTTACGCAGATTTTAAAAATATTTAGGACTCTACAGGGTGAGCCAAAAAACTAGGACAGCATAAAGTTGTATTTTTTTAAATAGAACACCCTATATACGAATTGTATTTTCGATTTAGCTTATAATTTTAAATCTTTTTTATTGAGGGTTTACTATAACAAAACTTAATAGTTTCTGAGATAATTAAGTTTAAAGAAAAAAAGACACATTTTCAAGCATCAATTCAATCCTAAATAACGTTTTCAATTTTGTGACAAATATATTTAAATTTGGAATTTAGCAAGGCCAAGGACAAGTTAACATAATTTTTACCTAATATTTGCAATAAAAGCTACAGGGTGTTGAACACATCGGCTCAAATTTGAAAAAGTTTAAATGAATAAATATTTTTTTTTTAAATGGTACACCCTGTATATTTTCATGTTATTTAATAGAGTAATAAAAACCCTAAAAGTTTTGTTCAATATATCCTATACCTATTTATAATAGTTTTTGAGATATTTCAGTTTTTCTTATTTTCCATACTTTTTTACAGAAATAGTCTTCATTATCATAGTAGCCATGGCAAAAACAATGTAAAAGAACATTTTTCTGTGTGTCAAATTTATAACCGCAATCGCTTCTTTTGGTTTTTATGTAGTGTAGTTTGGTTTTTTTTTTTTGCATTCATCTTATATTGTAAAATGAATTTTCCCAAGAATGAGTTAATAGATATGATTTATACAATAGGAGAGGCTCAAAAAAATTGCCTTCTTGCTCAAAGAATTTACAAAATGAAGTATCCTGATCGACGCCAGCCTAATACCCATACTTTTCAAAACTTAATGCAAAGATTTGATTCTTCTGGTACTGTTGATTATCCAAAACGTAAAGTGGTCAACAAACCAGTAACTAATGAAGAAAAAGAACTACAAGTATTGTTAAATGTTCAGGAAAATCCTTATATTGGTAGCCGTCAGTTAGCAGCATTATGTGAAACATCACAATCCACCGCTAATCGTACTACCAAGAAATATAGGTATCATCCATATCACATGGAATTACACCAAGAATTGCATGGACAGGATTTTGAAAGTCGTGTAAACTTTTGTCGTACAATAAATGCGAAGATTCAATTAAATCCAAATTTATTATGCAAGGTAATGTTTAGTGATGAAGCTACTTTTAGAAGTAACGGTGCCGTAAATAGACGCAACATGCATTATTATGCCACAGAAAACCCATTTTGGATTAGAGAGGTGCAACATCAAAACCACTGGTCATTAAATGTTTGGTGTGGTATTCATCATAATCGAATTATTAGACCCCACTTTTTTAATGAACCACTAAATGGCCATAGTTACCTGAACTTTCTACAAGAAGAACTACCCCAACTGCTTCAAGGTCTCGATAGGGATGAGCTCGACAGTACGTGGTTCTAGCACGATGGTGCGCCTCCGCATTACCATCGTGAAGTTCGTGCGTTTTTGGACCAACGATATCCTCAAAAATGGATTGGACGTGGGGGTTTCATTAAGTGGCCAGCAAGGTCTTGCGACATCACCCCATTAGATTTCTTCCTATGGGGTTATATTAAAAATAAGGTGTATGTTAATCCACCAACAACAGTGGAAGATATGCGAAACAGGATTAGGGATACCTGTAGAACAATAACGCCACTAATTTTTTCCAGGGTCCGAGAAAATCTGCAAAAAAGACTAAATTTGTGCATTGCACAAGAGGATCGTTTATTCAAACACTTATTAAAAAGAAATAATTAATCTCAGTATTTAATAGGTAATTTTTTTGTTTCAATTTAGTATAAAAGTAAATATGTATTTGCCTTGTCGTTATTGTTGTGTTAATTTTTTCACATTATGTTTAATTAAACTATTGCCGTTGTAATATAACGAATAATGTGTTTCATCATATTTAACCATATTCTGTTTGTTTCTGTAGTTTCTTTTTATTATTTTACATGGCTACTATGATAATGAAGACTATTTCTGTAAAAAAGTATGGAAAATAAGAAAAACTGAAATATCTCAAAAACTATTATAAATAGGTATAGGATATATTGAACAAAACTTTTAGGGTTTTTATTACTCTATTAAATAACATGAAAATATACAGGGTGTACCATTTAAAAAAAAAGATATTTATTCATTTAAACTTGTTCAAATTTGAGTCGATGTGTTAAACACCCTGTAGCTTTTATTGCAAATATTAGGCAAAAATTATGTTAACTTGTCCTTGGCCTTGCTAAATTCCAAATTTGAATATATTTGTCACAAAATTGAAAACGTTATTTAGGATTGAATTGATGCTTGAAAATGTGACTTTTTTTCTTTAAACTTAATTATCTCAGAAACTATAAAGTTTTGTTATAGTAAATCCTTAATAAAAAAGATTTAAAATAATAAGCTAAATCGAAAATACGATTCGTATATAGGGTATTCTATTTAAAAAAATACAACTTTATGTTGTCCTAGTTTTTTGGCTCACCCTGTAGAGTCCTAAATATTTTTAAAATCTGCGTAAAAATAAACTGTATCAAACAATAAATATAGTTTCTTTGTTAATTTCACCGAAAAGGCACAAACCTACTTCATCCAATCGTTGACTCACCCTGTACACCGATTACTCCGGAACGGCTGGACCGATTTAAATGAAATTTTTTGCGTTATGTTCAGGAAGTTGCTGCGGTGGTCCCATATTTTTTTTAGATGAAATTGGTACAATAAAATCCAAGATGGCGCTTACAATAAGGCGGCCAAAAAAATTAATTTTGTCCGATTTTCTCCAAAATTGGTACGGAGGAATTTTCAAAATCGCGCAAAACGAATTCAAAATATTTCTAAAAAATTCAATATGGCGGATCCAATATGGCGGACAAAAAAATTTAATTTTGTCCGGTTTTCTCCAAAATTGGTACAGGAGAGTTTTCGGGGCCGCACATGACAAGTCCAAATTATATTTAAAAAATTCAATAGGGCGGATCCAATATGGCGGACGAAAAAATCATTTTTGTCCGATTCTCTCCAAAATTGATTTGAGGGACTTTTCGAGGTCTCACATAACAAATCTAAAATTATTTTTTAAAAATTCATTATGGCGTATTCAATATGGTAGATAAAAATTAATTATGTCCGATTTTTCTCAAAATTGATATGGAGGAGTTTTTGGGGTAGCACATTACGAATATAATATTATTTTAAAAAAATAGATATGGCGGATCTAAGATGGTGGATTAACGATTTTACATCTTTTGATTTTGTCTAAAGTCAATATTGGATGATTTTTGTTGGTGTTAATTAGGAAATTAAAATATTTTTTGAAAAACTCAATCTCAATATGGTGTCCTAAAAATTTTACATTTTTCGACTTTCTTCAAAACTGATATAGTGTTCTTGAGGGTGTAAATTATGAATTTAATAGTGTTTTTTCAGGATTCAATACGGCGAATGCAATATAGCTGACTAAAAATTTTATATTTTTCGATTTTGTTCAAATGTGAAACTGAATCGCTTTTGAGGATGTAAATAGCGAATATAAAATTATTTTAAGAAAATCTAATATATCAGATGCAATATGACCGTTTAGAAATTTTAAATTTCTGAATTTCATCTAAAATTGGTATTAGAGGGCTTTGAAGAGTTTAGATTTAGATTAGATTAAGACGTTCAAATTATTTTTTTTGAAATTCAATATGGCGGATCCAATATGGTGAGTTGAAAATTTTACCTTATTAGGATTTGTTCAGATTTGGTATTAGGGGGTTGGGGGTGGTGTATTACGAATATGGAGTTAATTTTTTACAAGTATTAGGTTGATAAGATACAATATGAGGGACTAAAAATTTTGCATTTTCCGGTTGTATCTAAAATTGATATTGCGGGGTTTTTGGGGCGTATACAAACTCAATATGCAATATAAAATATATCGGGCTAAGAAATTTACGTCTCAAATTCTTTAAATATCGATATTGGTTTTGGGGCCTATATTATCAATCTAAAATGAATTTGAAACTTAGGATAGGGGATTTACTATGACAGGCTAAACATTTGTTTCACACAATTTCATTGGTATTTGGAGAACTCTAAGGATCAAGGAATTTTAGTGGTTCAGTTTAGGGTGATTTACAATTCTGGATAAAATGGGTACTTTTTTGCCACCTCGGAGGTATTGTGAGGAACACTAATCTCGATTCGTATTTAGTTCAAATAATTTATGAATATCATAAGGAATTCTAAAACTAAAAACAGTTTGATCAAATATTAAATGTTTCGGAGTACTTAGGAAACAAAAAAGTAGAAGACTACGAAAAACTGGTAGAAGGACTACTTGAAAACTATTGCAAAATGGGCTGTCACATGTCTCTTAAAATACACTTCTTTCACTCCCATTTAAATTTTTTCCTAGAAAATTTGGATGCGGTTAGTGACGAGCAAGAAAAAAGGTTCCACAAAGACATATTAACAATGGAACGACGCTACCAAGGCAGATGGTATCCAGCAATGATGGGGGATTATTGTTGGTTTCTTATGAAAGAAAGCGATAAGAATGTAAATGTATTTTCATGTGTATTTTTATAACTAACTCCTATTATCCTTAAAATATTTTTTTTTTATTTTTTTGAACTTACTTATGAATATTATATAAAAATGTTTGTATTAAATAAAAATAACTGATACATGCTATAACTCAAAATTTATAAGTGGTGGAAAATTTTACTTTTACGCGCTAGGTCGTTTTCGGTTATGTTTGCTAGCATATATCATAGACTCTCAAAATCTTTTTAAGAAATAAAATGGGACCATCCATGACGCATCCAAGTGCGCTGAGAATGGTACACTAAACACTTTAGAAGGTAAAAACAAACTAATAAACCGATAGCGTCTGTTTTTGGGAAGCACAAAGTACATATAAATTACTATTAATCGCTTTTGATTGAGTTATAAACACGCTCATCGTACAGAATTGCGGCGATGAAATCAGCGAAATATGCCTTTGGTCGGTTTAAAGGACGTTTATAGCTACGAATAACTTTGAAAAAAATATCCATTTCAGTTTCTTTTAGAAAACCAGCTTAAAATGTTCGAAATCTGTGGAATATCCTCAAAATCTGCGGATAAAGATTTAAAATAATCTTCTGACTAACTCTGTAACACTAAATAATAAAATATGACTGTATTGATCCTGGTTTCAAAATTCGATTAATTTAAATATAAAATGAATTTCAGACAGGCCACATATACTTTTATTGATAAAAATAAATAAATAGAAAAGTTGGTAACCAAACATGTTTGGGAGATTAAAATAAAGTTTGTAAATAACTAGTAATTAGAAATAGATAGATAACTCAAAAAATGTAGCAAAAATTAATTTTCGTAAACACGAAAAAATTTCCATATCATAATTATTTTATATCGTACCTTATTAGTTTAGTTAAAGTAATTTTATTTATAAGAGTAGATAAAATTTTGGTAGTAATAAGGAAGGACAAAAATGTACCAGAAATAGAAAAGAAAAATTGCAGAAAATATCACATGAGTTGAGAGAGTATTGCGGGCAATATAAGAACAAACCCTACATAAAATGTAACAGCAAAAAATAGGTTGGAGCCAAGAAGGGGGGGTCAAAATTTACTGAAACAAGTTTTTTGATTGTACACGCCAAGGAACATACTTTGTAAAAAAAGGTTTCAAAGAAAAGTTCTAGAGATTTTAAAAACCAATAAATTGAGCCCTTGTGCAATCATTTTTGTTAGTTTCTTACTGAAAAAAAAAGGCTACAATACCCTCAAAATAGGCCATATTTTTCATATCAATTATCTATTTCAAAATTAACTTTTTTTGCACTTCTTTCGTTTTAAAGGGAAGCCCTCGTCTTTCCGAACAAAATGATATTTTATTATAGTAAATCGGATAATTTGTTGCTGAGATATTGCTAACTGTTTATCCCAAGACGCAAAATGTTGATTGGAATAACTTTTTTTTGAGTGAACATTTTGACCTCCACAAAGGTTTAATCTTTTCGTGAACTCCTACACTTTTATATATTGTTAGAGACAAATGAAAAAATTAATTTTCAACCCCTTAAATATCGCTTAAAAAAGTTTTTTTATGAAGAAATAGAGCTAGCGAAAAAACTAAACTTGCAGCTTTTAATCAGCAGCGCCGCATTTCAGCAACGAATGGACCAAATTCAGTGTTTTTTTTTTATATCTGGGGTAACTCGAAAAATTATGAATATGACACACCCCAAAGCAATATTTAAAGGGTTGAAAATTAATTTTTTATTTGCCTCCAAAAAAATATGAAAGTGTGGGCCTTCACGAAGAGATTAAACCTTTGTGAAGGTCAAAATGTTCACTCAAAAAAAAGTTATCGCAATCAACATTTTACGTGTGTGGATAAACGATTAGCAATATCTCAGCAACAAATTATCCGATTTAGTTTTATAATATATCATTTCGGTCAGAAAGACGAGTGCTTCCCTTTAAAACAAAAAAGTGCAAAAAAAGTTAATTTTGCAATAAACAGTTAATATGAAAAAATGGCCAATTTTGAGGGTTTCTTGGCCATTGTGCAATAACAAATCAACAAAAATAATCGCACGAAAGTTCAAATGGTAGATTTTTTTCCAAAATGCGGTCCTTGGTTCGAAGATTCAAAGCAAACTTTGACCTCCCCCCCCCTCTCTGGGTCTCGACCTATTTTTTCTGCTGTTACATTTTATGTGGGAATTGTTCTTACATTGCCCCCAACACCACTGAATAGCTCTCATCCATATCGGAATTTACGTCAAAACAGCACTAATTTTTACCTATGGCTTGGATTATAATATCGATAGCATCACCTTGTGGTAGTTTATAAAACTTGAAAAGTTGCCCTCGGATAGGTTTCCTTAAATATTGCCAGAAAACTTACAAAAATTCAAGCGAATCTAAATGACACTAAAACAAATTATAAAAATACCTTTTAAACTGAATATCATGTTGTTGCGCCACATTTTCTGTCTGGAAATGTGGACTTGATGGATTTCTTAAATAAATTTAATGCTTTCCTGCCTTTTTGAAGTGAACAATTTATAACGGTTTTATTCTATTTTTATTTTGAACGCTTGTTCTTGGCATATTAATCTGATATCTGAAAACATAAATTTTATTTTAGAGCGGTCTCAGGATTAGCAAGGTCTATTACGGGTATTATTGAAAATATCCATGTTAGAGAAGTTTAAAAATAGAACTTCCGAATAATAAAAATGCTCGTTAGATTTATGATTCGTAAATGTAAAAAAAATATTATTTCCTTGTTCATATAAATGGAAAACAAGTTCAGTTGATTAAAATTAGGGCCGACGGTATCGCAACTTTTCTACTGAAAAGTTTTTTCAATTGAAATATTTTTAATCATAATTTAAAAATATATATTGATTTTAGTTTTGATATTTTTTTGAAAATCTATAATGAGGCTGTATTTTCTTTTGGAAATTAAGTCTACAATTTCAAGTGGTTGTAAGTTACGTTAGTTTATGAGGATAGATTAAATATAAACGAGCTTTTTTTTAAATTTTACAACAGATGACGCCGTGAAGGGGCCGTACTTTATTAGATACTGGAAAGGGAAATATGTAGGGAACTATTCAGCCAAGTTTAGTTGAGATTTGGATCATGATTCGGAAAAAAAAAATTCCCTTGACGACGTTCCGTTTTATTTTAATATATAAATTTATAGTAATAAAAAAGAAACAATATTTATTCACACAAGTTTCTCGAAAAGCAGTTTTTCTGAGTTAAAATTGAAATACTGTATCTCTGTTTATGTCTTATAATAATTTCTACTGCTATTTTGGCTCTATATGAATCAATTATAGTGTCAAAACCTGACATACATACAGTTGAGCAGTGATTATGGGAATTAGTAACATTTGTTTTTAAAGTTGTTGATATTACTGTACTTTTCTGGCCACTAGTCCATTTAGTAAGTGCTCTTAATTTGGTTTTAGGCCTAGATCAAATTGCATGTGTTGTTGATGACCGGATTTAGTGCCTGAACTTGAAATAACGCGCCTTCATTTTAATTTAACATTAGTAATAAACTGTCAAGCTTGGGTAAGACCAACCATTTTCCAGGCAAGAATATATACCATTAGGATGAGTATTTAACAAGGAGAAAATCTATCACGGCCAAGAGATTATCATCATGACGGATAGTCAAGCAGCCATCAGTACGCTGAGCTCTCAAGTTATCAGTTCCAAGATGGTCTGGAAATGCCTAGAGAAACTGAATGATTTGAGTAAGAATTATAAAGTCACATTCATGTGGGTACCGGGACATACCGAAATAGAGGGTAATGAAATAGTAGACAAACGCGCGAGGAAAGGGGCTGAGATATTTTTTCTGGGGCCAGCGCCTTCTTGTGAAATCAGTAGCAGCTTAATGCTGGAAGAACTAAATAGAAGAAGAAAGCAGGAGATCCACTTATTGGATGGAGTTGCAAGGATTGAGAAAAGCAAAGATTCTTCTGGGGAACTACGACGAGAAGAGATTCAAAGAATGCATAAACTTGAATAAAAACTAGCTCAGAGTTCTGACAGGCGTCCTAACGGAGCATTGCCACTTGAAGGGACACCTCAAGAAACTCGGACTGGTAGAAAGAGAAAAGTGCAGAGTCTGTAAGGAGGAAAACGAAACCTCTATTAATATCCTTACCGAGTGCAACGCTCTAAAAAACCCCAGGATGTGGAAGCATACCAAATCAAAGAAGGGGAGCTACCCATTTGAAGCCGTCCAACATTCTGAGATTCCTGATGGAAATAGAACTGGAGGACCTGCTCTAGCCGATAAGGTAACTCTTATGACTGGGCAGCAGTAGGGGGGCACAATAAATCTACCAGGTCGCAGTGTACAGATCCCCAACTCTACGCCCATACATACCATAAACTGCCACTTTGTTCGAAAATTATTGAATTTGTTTAAGTTAATTTTGAAGGCAAGATTTATTAATCCACTTTTGGAAGTTACATGATTTTCTTGAAGCCAACTATCTTTTGCAAAATTGTTATTAAAATTAAGATGTGTTAAAACTAGCAAAAGTATAACTTTCAAAGAAACTATGGTTAGTTTGAAGATTGTAGACAATGTTGAAGATTGACTAAAATGTGATTTTCGGACTTGCATTGTCTTTATTTCTATTTATTTTTACGACGTTTCGATTAGGTTGTATCTCTAATCGTTATCAAGCATAAACTGAATGTTTTGTCTTAATACTACGAGCTTATATAGGGACTGTGTTCACTGAAGCGCAAAGTTTTGCTTCACTGTACACACCTTAATGATTTGATGTTACAAAGTAGTGGTTGCCAAAGATTATGTATCTCAATACTCGTTCTACTGAAGATTCCATAATTGTTTTTAATGTAGGCTGCTTCTATAAATTTGCTTTTTTTCCTGTTGGGTTCCATATATATATATATATATATATATATATATATATATATATATATATATATATATATATATATATATATATATATATATATATATATATATATATATATATATTGCTACAGCCTCAGACCATTGAAAGAAAGTATGGCGAGGAAACACCGAAATAAACTAAAAAAACTAAAATCACATCAACAACCGACTCTACCTGAAACACCTTCGAGAAAAACCATCATAAACTTATCTTCAGGAATACTTTCAACAGCAGAAGAACAACTACTAAGCAAGGGGCTTAATTTCACAGTAACACCAAAAAGCATGCCTGCTCTAGACATCATAAGCTCTGTAGAATTTATACAAGTCGATGAAAACCATTCCCACGAGTTTAGGTGAAAAATAAAATCAACTTTGGAAGACAAAAAAAATCCAGGATGAATCCATAAAGGTTTTACCAGCAGACAAGCGACAAACGTCGTAAAAATAAATAAAAATAAAGACAATGCAAGTCCGAAAACCATATTTTAGTCAAACTATGGTTAGTATTTTCATGGATTTTCACTAGCTGTGTACTGACAGGACAATACGAATTCTACCCTAAGCTATTCAAATTAATGTAAATTAGCAAATTCTTGCTATTGCAGTTTTGCTTATTTACAAAACCGTTCAGGTGGAAATGGTCTTCGTCACTCATAATCAACCCGTTTTGAAAATTGGGTTCATCTCTACAAAATTGTTAAAAATAAACAGCGTACTGGAGATCTTGTTGGTATTCCTATGGATTTAATTGCTGTACAAGTTGAATTTTATATGGAAATCACACAAGATGCGTCTAAATACGCCGAACAGTTTTTCGGGTCAACTCCAATTCATTAGAACGACGTCTAGTTGATGTTCCTGCTTCTTCTTCGACGCTTGCTTGTACGCGCTAAATATTCTGTTCTCTAAATGCAAAGCTTGGTCTACTGGTGCGGGACAAGTCAGCCACCGAACCATATTGCCGGAAACGCATCATTTGTTTCGATATGCTCAATGAGTCGCAATAATTGACCAATGATTTTCAAAATACCATGACTAAACTTACAAATTTCTAGTTTCTAAATTTGAAATAAAAATCAACTATGACACAACTTATTGCATTTCAAAATCAGTTAGGAACTTATGGCCCACTCTGTATTCAAATTAAGATGGCCATGTCTCAAAATTTCCTTTGATATATTCGTAGATTGATGATTCTTGAGTATTCTCTCACTGGTCCAACTATCTAGTTATTTCAGTAATAGTTTGGTTATGCTATTCCAATCCTAAACTAAACATGTTTAAAGAAAATTTCGCCCGAACATTCAAATTTTGAGATGTTGCATAATTAGAAAGGTAGATTGTCCAAGCCCTATTAGCCATTTTCCTGTATTAAATGTTATATTTATCAATTAATTTTACTAAAATCATAAAAATCTACTGTAAAATCATAAAATGATAAAAATTAACTTTATTTTCTTGAATTTTTTTTATATTCAACCAAATTATAAAATCGTTTTTTTCTGTTGATGATTTTGTTGAAGGCTATAGTTTAAGAGTTGTACTTAAAAATATGTTGAATTTTAACTACAACTTATTAAAAGAATTGCATAATACAAATCTGAAAACTAAGATTAGTTTGTCGGTAATATTATCTGTCTAAAATAAGTTGAACTAATATTTCCATAAAAAAAAAATAATTTTTCTCCCCGTCCTAGTTGCAGCAGCCTGGATGTACATCTTAAAAAGAAGTTGCTTGGAAAAATGTTGTTGATCCTGTCATAAATTTATCGTAACCTTAATTCATAAAGTGTATATCCTCGTTTTTTACCGCGGATAGACATGACAAATAAGTAGCAGACACTTAGAAAAATGTTTGTTGGGGTTTTTCTTTTTAGTCTCTTATTCACGGCGTAATTTCTTTCGTAATATTTATGATGGCATTTATCATCGTTTAGGAAATGCAGTCATATTTAAGCTAAAAATCACTGTTAATTTTTAGAATATACTTTTAAGGAAATTCAGAGTTTTCTTAATGGTAAAAAATAGTTATTGTTATGTTATTGTTGATTCTACTTTATAAGAAAATAACTAAAACACGCGTGGCATATTTGTTAATACAAAAAGCTCTTAATATTTATAGTATACATTATTTTTTCTTCTTCTTTTTCTTTTCGGCCTTCGTGGATATAGGCCTCTCTTGAATATCTTACTACCCGATAACATAATCAAGTAACCTTTTTTTGCAGTCTGCCAACAATTCTTTTTTTAATTCTTGGTCTCAATCCTTATATATTAAAGCCCTGTGACTTGCCGTCTCCATTTCGTTCAGGCTCTCTTTCAGATCCCATCTAGGACTCTTTTCTTTGTCTAATTTCCTCAATTCGAACTCTTTTCGGACTATTATATATATATATATATATATATATATATATATATATATATATATATATATATATATATATATGTGTGTGTGTGTGTGTGTACTGATGTTTTTCCGGTTGTCAATCCGTTCGTCAATAGAAATATCTTCACGACGTTTCGCCAACATCTCAGCTGGCATTTTCAAGTGATGCTTCCTCGACGGCGGCTCGACTTAGTCGAGTAAACAACTTCAATATGCTAAATATTTGTTTGACACAATTTTACTGGTATTTGGAAAACTCTAAGAACCAAAGAATTTTTAGTGGTTCATTTTAGGGTGATTATAACTTTGGATAAAATAGGTACTTTTTTGCCACCTTGGAGTCATTGCGAGGTACATTAATCTCGATTAATACTTAGTTTAAATAGTTTATGAATACCATAATGAATTCTAAAACTAAAAATAGAAAAATAAAATTTTTATAAAAAAATTGTACCCACTTCTAAAAGTGCTCTAAAAAGTGAAAAATAACTATAAATTTTTATATGAAATTGAACTCTTTGAAGTCGACGCCAAGTTGTTTGTAAATGAAATAAATAACTATTAATATATACAAATTATGGTAAGAAAGCAATTACAAATAAAGTATTTTTAAACTCTTTATGCGAATCACATTTTGTCCGGTATTAGTTTGGCGCTAACTTCAAAAATTTCAATTTCATATAAAAATTTATAGTCATTTTTCACTTTTTAGCGCACTTTTAGAAGCAGAAATTGATTCCACCGTTAAGTTTCGGGTAAAGCTATTAATAAAAAAAATCCCTATGTGATGAGGACATATTTTTTATTTTTGAAAGATTTCCTTTGTGATATAAGTAGAATTTGTAATTTCCTTCATCTATTTTTAAAGGATTTATATCCTTAGGAAAGTAAAAGAAATATATTGATAACCTTTTGTTTTAATTAATGCTTCGTAGTATTATCGCGAGTCTAGACACAATTTTTTATTTCGTCTTGACTCGAATATCGAGATTTATCGCATTTGCCAGATAAATCACTCTCTATTTTCTCTTGTGTCATCTTTAAGCATTTAATAGTTTATTTAATACTGGTAATTAAAAGAAAATTGTTTATTAAGAGCTGAAGTTAGAGACTAAAAATAAAAATTGCTATTTCTTTTAATGGGTTGCGGTCAGTTTCTTCACATAAATCTCAGTGAAATGAAAATATTTTCGTTTTTTCACTAAAGCTTCGGTTTATTTTAATTAAGCTATCTTCAGAATAATTTTTTAACTAAAAAAGCGAGTAAGTAATGGAATATTTAGAAAAAAACTAAGTTATAAACCTTTCTTATTAAAAGATCTAGAGATGATTGAATACTTTATATACCTAAAGACAAAACTGAATACATTATAAAAACTGATTTTAAAGAAAAAAATTTAATTTACAATAGTAAATCCATCAATTTTTTTAGATTTAACTAACTTAAATGGCAATATAAAAGTTTGGTCTACAAGATATTTAAATTAAAACTCTACTAAAAATATTCCTAAAAAAAATACAAAACGAATGTCGTCACCGAGTTAGCAGAGCAATTAAGTCCTCCCATTCATAATTCAGACCGTAGAATCTAAAAAGGGTAAAAACCACATAGCACTTTGTCACTGACCCAAACGTATGTCACCCTACCATATATATCTGAAATTTTGCAGCACAAACATGTGACAATTCAAAAGGTCTTTACACTAAATTAAGAAAGAACAAACAAACGTTATTTACAAATGAATTGTAATCTGGTATATATTGGACGCAAACGATTATTGTCAGTAAAAACGACGTCGGCAATATACAGTTTACTGCCAAGAACGTAACTCTCACAATGGCCGAGACGATCACATATCTAGGCTGCACGTTGAATAAGGACTGGGACCACTCTCGAGAAATAAGAAGCCGAATCAAGAAAGCAAGAGGTACTTTTAATAAGCTGCGCAACATACTCTGCAACCTATCCCTCAATATACATACGCGAATCAAGATTTTGAAATGCTATGTACTCTCAACTCTCTTATATGGAGCAGAAGCCTGGACCCTTACCGATGCTTCATGTAAACGTATAGATGCATTTGAGATGTGGTGCTACCGCCGCATGCTTAGGGTTCCTTGGATACACCAAGTATCAAACGAAAACATTTTACAACGTATCGGTGGAGAACTGGAATACCTTACAAATGTCAAACGCAGAAAATTGGAGTACTTTGGACATATCATGCGGAATGAGAAATATCACCTGCTCCAATTTATCCTACAGGGGAAAATAGAAGGCCAGAGATCAGCTGGACGAAGACGAATATCATGGCTGCGCAACCTACGAACATGGACTGGAATGACATCAACAGGTCTGTTCAGAGCAGCAGTGAATAAAGTAATTTGGACCAATGTGATAGCCAACATCCAAAGAGGATAGGCACTTTGAGAAGAAGAAGATATATTGGTCAAATAAAACCGAATTTAAAAGAGAGGACCCAAAATCATAAATATAGTATTTCACGGCATAGAACAACAATACAACACTAGCAAAGCATGCAATTGATAATTTATTTAACCCTGATTTTAACAATGTTAAAATGATAGATAAAAAAAGTCTATAAAAGAAACGATCCATATAAAAAACACCCAATACCGTGAATTTAAGAACTTACACGAATTATCTCGGAAATATTTATGACCACCTTATTAAGACATAAAATTGCACATATTTACAAACATTTTTTAAAACCCTTATTAAACTTTCATTTGGATTTACTAAGAGTAATGCAAAAGGCTGTAATAAGAAAAATGTCACAAATAAATTTACTCTGAGTAGTTAGTTTAGTGAAATAAGTTGTTCATAGCAAATGGTGCTTAAAATAATCTAATTTCTGAAATTTTTCATCAATAAAATTTTTATAAAAAAAATTTAACCGACTTCTAAAAGTGCGCTAAAAACTGAAAAATAACTATAAATTTTTATTTGAAATTGAAATTTTTGAAGTTGGCGCCAAACTAATGTCTGACAAAATGTGATTCGCATAAACAGATTAAATATTCTTTATATGTCATTGCTATATTACTATAATTTATATATATTAGTAATTATTTATTTCATTTAGAAATACTTTGGCGCCGACTTCAAAAATTTCAATTTCATATAAAAATTTATAGTTATTTTTCAATTTTTAGCGCACTTTTAGAAGTCGGTTCAATTTTTTTTTATAAAAATTCTATTTTTCGATTTCATTATAATATCCAAAAATTATTTGAACCCAGTCCTAATCGAGATTAGTATGACTTCGAGGTGGCAAAATGTACTCATTTTATTCAAAGTTTTAAATTGCACTATTATAAATGAACTACCAAAAATTCTTTGAGTCTTAGAGTTCTCCAAATACCAGTGTCAAACAAATATTTAGTCTGTCATAGTAAATCCACTATCTTCAATTTCAAATTAATTTTAGATTGGTAATATAGACTTCAAAACTCTCCAATATCGATATTTATATAATTTGAGACGTAAATTTCTTAGTCCGAAATATTTTATATTACATATTGAATTTGTGTACACCTCAAGAACCCCGCAGTATCAATTTTAGAAAAAATCATATTGTATCTTATGAACCTAATAGCTGTAAAAAATTAACTTCATATTCGTAATACACGACCCTTAAAACCCCCTAATACCAAATCTGAAAAATGCTAATAAGGTAAAATTTTCAACCCACCATATTGGATCCGTCATATTGAATTTCAAGACAATAATTTTAACGTTTAAATCTAAACCCTTCTAGACTGTCATATTGCATCTGACATATTAGATTTTCTTAAAATAATTTTATATTCACTATTTACATCCTCAAAAACGATTCAGTCCCATCTTTGAACAAAATCGAAGAATGTAAAATTTTTATTCCGCTATATTGGATTCGCCATATTAATTCCTGAAAAAATACTTTTAAATTCATAATTTACACCCTCAAGAACCCCCTATATCAGCTTTGGAGAAAATCAAAAAATGTAGAGTTTTTAGGACGCCATATTGAATCCGGCAGATTGAGTTTCTCAAAAAATATTTTGAATTCCACTAATAAGAATACTCCAGTACTGATTTTAGTCAAAATCGGAAAATGTAGAATCTTTAATCCGTCATATTTATTTGTTTAAAATAATTTCTGATCTGTAATATCTCAAAAATTCCCCCATACCAATTTTGAAAAAAAAATCATACAAAATTAATATTTTACCGCCATATTGGATACGCCACATTGAATTTTTTAAAAATAATTTAAGATTCGTTATGTGCAAACCTGAAAACTCCCCTGTATTAATTTTGGAGAAAATCGGATAACATTGATTTTTTGTCGGCCATATTGAATTTTTAAAAAATATTTTAGATTCATTATGTGCGATCCCAAAAACTGCCCACACCAATTTTGAAGAAAATCGGACAAAATTTATTTTTTTTGTCCTCCGTATTGGATCCGCCATATTGAATTTTTTAAAAATAATTCCAGTGCACGACTACGAAAATTCCCCCCATTCCAATTTTGGAGAAAATCGGACAAAATTAATTTTTTTGGCCACCATATTGTCAGCGCCATCTTGGATTTGACTGCACCAATTTCATCCAAAAACATATGGGACCACCGTAGCAACTTCCTGAACACTACGTAAAAAAATCGGTTCAGCCGTTCCGGAGTAATCGGTGAACATATATAAAAAAACATACATAGTCGACGAATTGAGAACCTCCTTCTTTTAGAAGTCGGTTAAAAGTACCATGTTTTCTTTTTTTTCTAGTTAAAAGAAATTTTTGAAGATTATTTAAATAAAATAAATTGAAATGTTAGTGAAAAAACAAAAACGTTTGAATTTCACTTAAATTCCTATAAAGAAATTGACCGCAACCCATCAAAACAAGTAATGATTATTTTAACTAACATGGTCAACAAAAGTAATATATATTTCTAAAAATAACCTTAAAATACGTTCTTTAAACCTATGAAATTAAAAATATACTTGTATATTTGTATACAATAAAACTAAAAATTGTTTTTATTTATCGAGTTTTAAAATAAATGTAATTTTAACAGGCAAAGTAGTAAAAATTCACTTATCAAGTCGTTATTTTTTTTTGCAATTTTTATCGGTATTGCAAAGAATGAATTTCAACTATTATTTCAATTACACAATGGGCGTTCATTCGTTGTTAAATAATATTAATATACTATAATTTGAAGACTATTTCTACTTATTCTAAAATTCATATGTTGGGCGATCTCCTACGCAGATGTGAGCCTTTTAATACAAGGATTTAAAAACATTTCATACAGCTTAAATTTGTTGCGAAATTTTAAATTGTAAGAAGGATATTGTGCTATGTCATTTTAAATCTTCCCAGATTTCCTTTAAAAGGGCGTCTGACTTCTTGAACCTAGTGCTCTAGTTGTCGAATAAATACATTTTAAAACGAAATGTAAAGTTGGTTTTCGACTGTATTTATTAAAGGACGACAATATCCATTCATCACTTCATACAGTAGTATAACATTTACTGAAAATGTTTTCAGATGATGTGACGAATGTCTGAATTAATTTGAAGGTATTCATTAAGGACCTTGTTCTGTTCTGAAAATCTTCAGGGAAATGCGTAAATTTTATTTTTAAATGCATCATATAAATAATCTCAGTATAGTAAGTTAAGTGAAATCGTAGAACATTAATAAAATCTCATTTTCCAATAATATTTTTATTAAAATACATCTATTGGTTGACCAAACTAACGAGCTTTGGAAAAGATGTATCACAATATTCTTTTTAGTTAAATTTTTCCAGGAGTGTCCCCAGTCCTCAGTTAGTCCAGCAAGATAATGCATTCATGCGTCATCAGTAATATTCTTCTGAAATAAATCGAAATTAAAGACGTGTCTATTGCGATACTAAATAGATTTATTGAAAAGAAAAAAATTATGTTTTTCTTCTCTAACTCGATATAAACTCACAAATTAAACGCAAGCTATTGCGCTTACCTGTGAAGAGTTTCACCATGCATTGTGTAAAAGGACAAGCCGAATCAGATTACTTTATTTTAATTTTTAGTGCTTGATTATTACAAATGAATAAAGTAACGCGAAAAAAAAGATTTTAAAATTATATACGTGTGTCTGGCATTTAGTCACCGACGTCAGATTTGAAGGTTAGAAATATATATATATATATATATATATATATATATATATATATATATATATATATATATATATATATACCGGTAATAAAATATTAAACAATAATGAATAGCTTTAATATAACACCATCATCTGTTTTCAAAAACACAATGCAAACAAAACTGAAGTTAAAAGAAAGTTTGTATTCATAAAACGAAATGATTCGTTTGCCTCTTTCTATCTGCAACGTATGGCTGGGATTAGAAGAGTCATGTTTTGTTTTCCGTCCTTTTATTATTTCTATACAAATTAAGATGAACAGGTCTCACAAGTGTCTTTAATATGTTCGTAGGTTGATGACTTCTGGGAATTCTCTCAATGGACCAACTGTGTTCCCTTTTAACATATATCTACTTTAGAAGTCAAGTTGTTAAAGTTTTATATATGTGCCTTTTCCTTAAGTAACAGTCTTATCCCCAGAACTATTCGAAACCATTTTATTGTGAAGACTAATGGTCATAACTCCTTGCAGTTTTAGAATACTTGGTTTCGAATAAATATTTGAATCGATAATGAAAACTATTTTATTTTGTTTTCTACCATTTTACTTCCTTTTTACTAAGTGGCTGCAGTTACCTCATTTTTAAACTCAGTGTTTAAATGACTGTATACAACTTCTTTCTTTTTCTCATATATAACATTGTTTTCTATCTCCGTTAATGTTGATATCATACGATATTTTATTCAAAATTCGAAAAACTGTATTTAAAAATATAGACTCTTTGTCAGGTTAAACTATTATTCCAAATTACAATATGTACTCGGTACAATGCCATGCAAAACTATATATTTTTATTGGTTATTCGAACTTTACTACATAAAATTATAGGATCTTTAACTTTTGAATCAAGTTTAGAACTTTTCATTTCTCGATGCAAATCAACTTTCAGTTGAGATTTTATCAAAGGGAGTTAAACGATATCAAAGGTTCCATACTACTTCCAAGCTCTTAGTGTAACCCTTACTTTACTCTGGACCGTTGGTAATTTGTCACTACTATAATAAATTTAGTTTTACTCTACCACTGAGGTAATTGCAAGTTGATAGACCTTGAAGATAATGTAAATATTTTTAGGTGTAATGGACAGAACTTAAAGTTGGAACCTGGTTTCCTTGGAGAACATCTGGGTCACTATTTTGTAAAGCAGAATTTACTGATATTCAAAACATGTAGAATTTGGATTTTCAATGAATCATCCTGTATAAATAAATTTTAATTTAAAATATTTCAGTACCGGCGGATTAGGGTTAAAAATAATCATAAGAAAATTTCACAATTTGTATTAAAATTTCCATTTAACGAAATCTTTTAAGAAAATTGAATATGCTAATTTTTTGAAACATTTTAATAGTTACCTTGAACAGGGCTTTTAGTGGCAGATGGGATTTAATTAAAATTATTAAAGAGCTCTTTAATTTATTTATTTCTTATAAACTTTACCAAAATATTAAGTGTATAAATTCAGAATTTGTACATGCATCATAAAGACTTGACTTTAGATGAAAGAATCAGAAGCAGGGACGATGTAAGAGGGAAAAAGAAGTAAAATTTAATTAGAGGGTAGGTATTTGACTAAAATTAAGCAATGCTATCTCAATGTACCTTGCTCTAATTTAGGATATCAGGCATTTTTTTTAACACAGTTAAAAGAAATAGACGTACTTACAGTTAAAAGAAATCAGACAAAAATGCAAGGGTATATTCTAAATATTTAACATAACTTATTTAAAATACCAAGGGCTTACTATTGGGTATTAAAATTAGCTTATAATTCCAATTTTCCATTATTATATTGAAAATTTTTATATACAGTGCATTTTTTTGCATTTATTTATCGTTGATCATTGTCTCTTAGATATGTGTTTCTTCTCTCTTCAGTATTCCATGTATTCCATTCAGGCGTAGATCCAGGGGGGGGGCGGTGGGGGCGATCGCCCCCCCCCCTCCCCAAGAGCTTTGAGTTTAGGAAAAAAAACGATTTTGTCTCTTATACTATAGTTTATTCAAGAACTAGAGAGAGTAATGAATCATTTTTTACCCTTTTTTTTCTTCGCAAACTACCTGTGTTGTTTAGTCCGGAGTCTTTGGTAAAATCTGTTAGACACATATATTTTTCATAGGAATGAGTTAGAAATTTTATAATCAAAAATACCGATCTATAATAATGGACTATTTGGGTTGGATAATAATAGATATTTGGATGTGTGAGGTGTTCAAAAGGATTTTAATCCTTGTCATAGGCGTCGGAAGGAGGGTTATTTTATCACTAAGTATTTATGGCATAGAATATTATTTCGGTAATAAACTTATAATAAAAACTTTTTATAATATTATTTTATTTCTTATGATGTTTTAATAATTCACATACATTAGAAAATATAAATAATTTTGACATATTTAACATAAATATAAATAATTTTGACATATTTAACATAAATCACAATTTAATTTTTATTATTTTTAATTTTGGCATAGAAACCGTTTTAGGAACATTCAGACTAAAACGTAGCCTTATTCTCTCAAAAAATTCTAGGTTATAATTTAAATACTTACAAAATACCCATTGTCAAAAATACAAGAAGTTAAACATTTATCAAAAAATAAATTCGTCCATATAATATTAAAATTTTTTTGGGGCTAGGTTATTTTATTATTAATTAAAAACATTTTAGGACATTTGACGTTTCAGTTTATTTATTTCTTAAATCATCTGAAGATGGGATTCAAATGTATATGTTACAGAAAAATATAATAATAAATTGTGTTTATGCTGGTAAACATTACGTATCTAATTCGTAATCAAAGTCAGTGAAGCTATCTTCGCTCAAACTAATTATAATTGGTTCTTCTATCTCACCGATCATGAGATCAAGTTTCCATATTTTCTATTATTTTTTTTTATGATATGGACTTTTCCAAATTTTCTGCAGTAGCTTTATTTAAAAAAATCTTTCAAAGTTCAGTTAAATTACTAATTTTGTAAATTGTGTTATTTCTAGCACCTCTACCTTTTATTTGAGAGAGACATTTCTTTCTCCATTTTCCAGACGATCTATAAGAACAGATTTTCTATCTGGTTTTTCCCAACAAAAATTAAGTTCTCTGAACAATTTTCAGAGCTCAGTTCTTTTAATTTCAGATAAATCCATTGCTTTTAGTTAGAATTTTGTCGACGGTTGGGATCTGCTTCTCATAATAAAATGTATGTACAACTCGTTTTATTGCAGTTTCCATCTCTTCTTCCAACGAGGTTTTTCGTCTGCCTGTGATCGAATGTGGCTTGGGAGTACTAACAATTCTAGTCATTTTTTTCTCTTTTAGTATTCCGTACATAGTAGATTTTCCAACTCCTGTCATGTTGGGATACATCTCAACAGATCTTTTAACATTATTATCTAAATATTGATATCTTAAGGCATCATAAACATTCATCGTAATTTCGTTGAGGAAAATATGCCCTGGTTTAACGATTTTGGAATAAATCTAGATGTGATCACTAAGGACTCACTGTAAGGTGTACTTTGCTTACTGACAGAAATTAAATTGAACTATCAGAAATTTTATTGTTGCAGTAGATTTATAAAAGCTTATAATATTTAAATACAATTAAATATAATTAGATTTACGGTACATTGGAGGTTTCGGTAACAGTTTTAAATCTCTAGTTCTTGAATAGAGTACAGGAATGTGTATGCTTGCGATCGCTCCTCCCCTTCCCAAGAGCTTTGACTTCAGGAAAATAGAACCAATTCTGCCCTTTAAATTAGGAATGTGTATGCTGCTGGCATTTTCTCCGTTGACAACTTGCTTTTCTTGTAATAGCCCCGTCCCTCTCCAAGAGCTTCAAATTCAGAAAAATAGACCCGACCCTGCCTTTTATACTAGAAATGGGAATGTTGCTGGTGTCTCCCTCCCCCGTCGACAACTTGCTTTCGCTTGCCGTACTGTACTTTTGTAATATCACCGCCCCCCCCCTCCCAAATAGAGGCTGAATCCGCCCCTGATTCCATTACGTAACAAACTATCACTAATCTAAACACACATAAACTATTTTAATCAAAGATTTTTGGATCATCCTGTATATTTTAGATTTGAAAAAGGTAGGAAGAGTTCAGTTTTATGTTAAATTACGTTTTCGTTCACTTTTGATTATTTTTGCTTTTATAGCGTCAAAATTTAATGAATTGATATTCTTAACATTTCAACATGACGTTGTGGTAACAATCAAAACTTTTGATAAAAGCAACTTTAATTACATTATATAAAAAATTTAGTAAATTTTTTATAAGAATTTAGCTGTTCATTTCTATTATTTAAGTCCGTCTCCAAAAATATGCCCAGTTTTCGTGCTTTTTAACAAGTATATGATTAGTTGATGGATTGATTGAATAATATAGCAAGCTAGGGTTGAGAAGCCCTTATACTGCAGTCTAATGACTTATCGTGTCGCTTGTTATATATATTCTATCTAAACAGGTTAGCTGCTTAATCAGATTTAGCAGCCTGTTCACAAGTTTGTCCTTTGGGGATAAGCTTCGAGCACGTACTACTGTAGGCAGCATGCAATGCACCGCGCTTGTTACACCGCAAAGAGAGGGAGAGAAAGAGAGGGCAAATATCGAGTCGCGCGATCTTTTTCGCTTCGAGTGTTCCCATAATTTTGAGGCGTGCACAGTCCAATCGCGGTTCGGAACGAGAAAAATAGATTTATTCTCTCTCTCTCTCTCTTTTGACGTGTAACATTCGCGGTGAATTACATGCTGCTTTCAGTGGTATATTCTGGAAGGGTATCAGCGTTCTAAACGGATCCATCTCTAAAAGTGCCTCTGATAGGTTAGAGCTTCGCCTTTGAAGATGATGTGTGAGCCTGTTTTGTCCTCTATATAGTTTTAAGCTATAGTGTCTTTAATGTTTTCTGTTTAAACGCAGGATTTTGCGAATTTACGAAATCGTTTGCCCAACAATAGGTTGCTGTGTTTATGGCCCGAAATGAGGTTTCAGTTGATCTAATGTTGATGATTTATTAGCCAGTCTGAATGATGTAAAGCATGTGAAAGCTATAGGTTCTTGGCTTGGTGTATTGCTTGTCTTCAACAATGAGTTCGTCACCATGCCTTTAACGCTAGTGTGTTCGCTCTCAGGTCCAGCCTACCAAGAATTGTTTTACTTCAGCCTATATACCTACCAAAACTTCAGCCTTGATTATTAGATCAAAGGAGGGGGAGTTTAGTAGGGTTTTTATGGCCTCTGTGGGGTGCTTCTCATAGTTCTCGTGATGCACTGGCAGCCCTATTTCTGAAATTTGGCGAACTCCCCAATGGTCCGCCTCCGAGTTATTTTTGTCCACCATATAACCGAGCCATAAGTTTTAATGGGTCTAACTACTGTATTGTACCACTAGTGTACAGTGTGTAGTTTTGCCCAGTACTCTTTTTGCTCCTATGATAGCCATTTTACCTTTAATCATGACTTTTTGCAAGTGTGCACGCATTATATTAGTTTCATAGCAGTTATTGTCATTGCACGTTATTTTTAAGTTAAAATGAAGTAAACCGCAGGTCTGCAAAGTTTTATCAGAAATGATTGGCTTTGTCAGAAAGCTACTAAAACTTTGCAAAATTGTATTTCATTAATTTGCGAACGTAACTTCATTATAACAATTTTCGTTGAAAGGTTTAACTAATTGCTGTTAAAATGAATTTTAACTAAAATTTAGTAAATATTAAATTGACAAATCATATATACAACGCTGGGAGAAATTAACCTTCTTAATGGAATACTGCCTTGCCCAGGGCATCCATCAACATTCACAACCTTAAAATAAAGCCACAATTGCAAGCAATATTAGAGACTTTCGTAAATGAGACGACTAAATAAAAAATATCAGAAACATATTCAATTGTATTTTTAAAGGCCTATTCAAGGTATGGAATGAAATCAAATAATCAAAAAAAAATTTACTTTTAAATTTTTCTATATCTCAAAAAGTAGTTGATTTAACTTGTCCGTAATAATTTTGAATGTACATATTTACTTAAAGCTAATATACCATGTTTTTTTACATTTTTGTTTTCCGTTGGAAAATTAGAGGCGGAATATTTAAAAATCTACCTTGAAGGCTCATATTTAGAAAATCCAGGAACTCAATAAAAATGTTATATAAAATATTTATTTGTGTTTTGGAACATATATTTAAAAATACCGTTTTACATGGGCGAAACGTAAAATTTTTTTTCCCCCCTACTTTTCTCATTTGGGGAAGTACTCTAGTTTTTTTCCAATTTTTCGGTTGATCTATTTTAGGTTAGTTCGGGCTTTAATATTTAGTGAAAAAAATGAAAATGGGTACAGCATTCAAAAAAAATTATTAATTTTTTTTGTCAACTATACCATAGGTCGCAAGATTCTTTATTTTTTCTCAATCATCCTGTATATACATATACATATACATATACATATATATATATATATATATATATATATATATATATATATATATATATATATATATATATATATATATATTTATTTTAACTCGAACTTTTTACATTGTGATTAAGAATAATTTTAAAAATTAGAAATAAAATGGAATTGTTTGTAATAACTCCTTCAACTGAAGAGCACGGAGTGAGTGCAGGTAGTTATATCCTTATTAGAACGCAGTTTGTTTCTTCTCATATTGTATCGGTTTTCTATAGACTTAATTCGTCTGTTCTCATAGTATATGAGGTTATTATAAGCGCAACTTCTCGGTTTTCACGCGATATCGGCTTTTTATAAAGAACAACGGGATATTATTCAGCATTGTTTGTATCTCCAGATTTGTTTATGATATTTGAGAGAAGTGTTATTGATACTAAATAAAATCAGCGGTTTTACTAAACACCTGTATCTGTTAGGATACACAAATATTATTACTCTACGAATTATTTACTGCACCTGTGCAAGTCAGCGTTTTTTAAATAATTGTAAATTTTTGAAATAATAGCAATACCGAAAGGTAAACATGCGGCAAAATACCAAAGCAGCTTAACAGACTATATAATAATATCATAAAATAACAACGAAAAATATAATTTTAAAATCAAAGACGCATTGCATGCACTGTCGGATTAGTCCCCTTAAACTCTTAATAGCCAAAACAAACTTGATTACTTTACAAAAAATTCCTTTGAGTACTATTCTAACTTCAAGATATAATGTAGTTTTATGAGAAGTAATCTCAATATAAAATTAAATGGACGTATACACACTATATTCTAAATAGTTTGACCCTTGTATCACAAAAAGTTTTTAGCTACACGCAGTAAATTCTAATGAAGATAAATTATCGAAACGTTGACTTAGAGAATGTTAAATAAAGAAGAATATTATTATGTAAAGCAAAGAGAAACTGTGAAAAGAAATTGAAAATAGCCGCTGTTTTGATTCTCTATATTTTCGTTTTCTATCTTGACTATTAATTACTTTCACTTTTCAAATTCATTAATCTACTTTTATTTCAGGAACAAAAATATAATTTTGAAACATCATTAAGGTTTAACCAGCTTAATTTTAAAGTACTCTCTAAATATTTAAGCTAGAATGACGCTGCTGTTTGATAAACAATATTTATTTTTGTATCTCAGTCTCTAGAGGCCTATTTGCATTAAATATTATCTTTAATGCCTAAGCTTTATGGAATTTTACTCTATAAGTAAGAGAATGACGTAAATTCAGAAGGAATTTAATTTTAATTCGGTCTTTTGAGAAAATAGAAATATGCACAATGTGGGTTTACAAAGCTACTAGAATAGACAAAAGACATTGGATGATTAATTTAATTGCATTTTTGACGACTTTTTTTTGCAGTATCGCTTAACGTTTGCTTTAGAGTCAATTGAAAGCATACTTTTCCAAATTTTTATAGCAGAATTAGGAGAAATTAAGAAATAGACGGGTTTTGTATTTCAGTGTATGTTTTTATTAAAATCGGCCAAGCGCTTTCGGTCTAACAGACCATCCTCAGGGCTCAGACCCTAAAAACAAGAGAATATGGTCAGCAAATAAGCTTACCAACCATACTCACTCGTCAAAGGGCACACCTTAACCCTGCCAGTTTGAGAGCAGTCGCCAGCCGTAGCCTCCATACAGAACAAATTGTACACAATTAAAAAACTTTTAAAAAACTTTGTCACAAATTAAAATTAAACAGCAACGTTGTAGATTAATAAACTTTTACTGCCCTTTCTTTCTGCCCTTTTTTTCTTTTTTTCTCTTTTCGCTCATTGTCAATGAATTATTGATTTGAAATACAATTGACAAGAAATTGAAATAGAACTAATACAGAAAATCTCTATTCAGGCTTACACATACTTGTATATAGTTTTAATTTTTGGACAGTTTTGTTGCTATGCTATGCTATGACTGGGTGGCATAACCTCACTCTTTTGGATTTTTATTAAAGAGGTTTATTGTTTTAACAGTGTTAATGTACTAGTATGTTGAATGTTTTGTTTTAATTTTAATTTGTGACAAAGTTTTTTAAAAGTTTTTTAATTGTGTACAATTTGTTCTGTGTGGAGGCTACGGCTGGCGACTGCTCTCAAACTGGCAGGGTTAAGGTGTGCCCTTTGACGAGTGAGTATGGTTGGTAAGTACTAAGCTTATTTGCTAACCATATTCTCTTGTTTTTAGGGTCTGAGCCCTGAGGATGGTCTGTTAGACCGAAAGCGCTTGGACGATTTTAATAAAAACATACACTGAAATACAAAACCCGTCTATTTCTTGATTTCTTCGGTGTACAACCTGTTAATAACTTATTATAGGAGAAATTATGTCTGGAACTTCGAGAGATGCAGACCTTTCAAATAACGGAACGATAGTGCCATATGGACGGAGGGAATAAACCCGAACACTTTACAAAAAAAGGGGAAAGTGAAGAACTTGTCCACAATTATATTAACGGAAATGACCCTTCGATAGAACAAAACAATTAAATACCTGGTAGTAATCCTGGACTCATGGTTGAGCTGGAATGATCATATTCAGGTTCGTAGCAAGAAAGACTTATGCGTTTGCTGGGCTTACAAACGAGCATTAAGATCCACCAAGAGGCTGACACCGAAAGTGTTATATTGAATATACATTATCATTATCCGACCTATGATTATAAATGCCGCTATTGTATGGTAGCCTAACATAACAAAATGCATGTAGCATGAAATGTCAAAAAAGCTGATATTGACATTATGAAAGACGTACCAACATAATTCAGGGTGGTCTATAGCAATGTGTATTTTAAAAATAAAACAAAATTCGAATTGTAACATTATTTATTAAAATATATATCCAAAGATATCAAATCCATATTACAATCAGCGAGCGGTAGTAAGATTTGGACAGGAAATGTCCAGAGATGTGGAAATACAAAGGGGAGTCAGACAAGGGTGTATATTGTCACCTTTACTATTTAACGCTTATTCTGAAGAGGTCATATTGGAAATTCCTGAATCTGAAACAGCAGCGATAAAAGTAAACGGAGTTTTAATCAACAATATTAGGTATGCAGATGACACCGTAATAATAGCTGATAGTTTGAAAGACCTATAAAAGATAATGAATAAAATATTAAAAGTTATTGGAGAATATGGACTCTCTCTTAACACGAAAAAGAACAAGTTCATGATAATTAGTAAAAACAACACCAATAATAATGAAACCCTAATGGTAGGAGGCCAGCACATAGAAAGAGTTAAGAAGTACACTTACTTGGGAACCCTAATAACAGAAAATAATGACAATACGGTCGAAATAAAAACCAGAATCGAGAAAGCACGTGCCAACTTTATTGGAATGAAAAAGGTTATCTGCAGCAAAGATCTAACGTTAGCCCTGAAAAGATGACTGACTAAATGTTACGTATATAGTGTTCTATGTTATGGAATGGAAGCATGGACACTGAATCGAGAGGCAATGAGAAGACTTAACTCTTTTGAGATGTGGACCTATAGAAGAATTCAGAGGATTTCGTGGGTGGATCGAGTTACGAACGCCGAAGTTTTAAGAAGAATGGGGAAAGAAAAGGAAGTCGAGATAACAGTAAAACAGAGAAAACTGAAATATTTCGAACACATTATGCGAGGAGAAAAGTACAGCATCTTACGGCTCATAATCCAGGACAAAATAAGTGGCAGAAGAGGCGTGGGACGACAACAAATTTCATGGCTAAAAAACCAAAGGAAATGGTTTGGATGCAGTTCAAAACAACTATTTAGAGCAACTGCCTCAAAAATTACAATAGCTATTATGATTGCCAACCTCCACAATGGAGAAGGCACTTGAAGAAGATATCCAAAGACACATAAATAACTGGCATTTGTTGTTTAAAAATCAAATCCTCCAAATGACTTGACGAGAACGACATTCCTCTAATCAGGCTCGTAAGTTTTGGACTACGCGATGACGTGTTTGTCGTGAGATTGATCTCATTTCCTGACTGATGTTCTCCTTTAATACACTTATTATGCATGGATTAGTGTCGTATACTTTACTTTCTAAATATAAACTTAAAAAAATCTGGTGGTGTGTGATCTGGACTCGTAGGGAGCCACGTGATATCACCTCTACGAGAAATCACTTTTGTAGGAGACATTTCTTTCATCACTTGCATACTAGTGTCTGATGTACGGTAAGTTGCCCCATTTTGCTGAAATATTTTACGCTTATTGTAGACTGGTGTTTTCACAAGTTCTGGTTGAAAAAATTTGCGAAGCATCTCAACATAGCGCTCTGAATGAACAATTATGTTTTGGCTCCTCGTGTTTTCAAAAAAATAAGGGCCTATAATTCCGCAACTTGCTGTGGCAGCCCAAACAAAGACCTTCGGGGAATGGAGAGGTTTTTAATGCTTTAGCCGAGGATTTACATCGCTCCGATATCGACAGTGCTGCTTGCTAATGAAACCATTAAGATGAAAATGCGCTTCATCGGAAAAATATTGTTAACTGTGATAGAAAATATTGTTTCTTTAAATCTTGCACTAGTTGTATCTTGTGCGGGTGAAACTTTAAATCAAGTGGTAAAATTCGTTGTAACGAAGTTTGGAATGATCCCAGTACAACCAAACGTTTCCAAATTTATATGCAAGGATTTTCGTGTACCGATCTCTTTATTACTTGTATGCGTTTGCTTGTACCAGAAGTCCATTCACGGCCTTTGCCATGTGGTTTGAATGTGAAACTAATCTTCTCAAATCGTTTTATCCATATTTTAATTAAATTCACACAAGGGCGGTTTTTATTGGTATCTAAACCATATTATGAATGAAAGAAAAGATGCATAATGACATAAGAGCGACTATATTTGTAAAAGGTGCGCTGTTGTCCCGCGAACAGCTCTATAGCCATTAAATTGGTGAAAATGCAGCTCTCCGTCGACGCCATTCTCTTTCTCGCCCATCATTTGAAAAAATCACGTTACTATGGGCCTCCCTTAATGTTTCGTAAAGTTTAAAATAATTATATTTGGCCAACTTAGTCAACAACACTTTCTAGTAACCGGAAAAATGAGATTCTGGTCCACCAAATTTTGGAACATGTCCTCAGAAATCTCTTGAAAGCTCCTTCAGTATTTTCAGAGTGGTTTCTAGTATTTGAATCCGTAAAATTTTTGGAGCAATTTACCGTTTAATCCTGAAAACCGTACCTTACCGGAATATCCATTCCTTAATGACGTTAAACAAGTGCTCTTTTGCTCAATTAAGTTTATGTCCCACCAATACCCAAAATTGAGTGTGCTGACATCACTGTTTAAGCAAAATGTGGATTCGTCAGAAAATAAACAATGTTTTTAATAAAAATCTTATTTCTTGTAACAGCTCCCAAAATTGAAAACGCTTGCCATAATAATCTTCATGAAGTTTTCAAACCACTTATATTTTAAAAGGATGGTATTTATCAGTATGCAATATGTTTAATACCGTTATTTTCGCAATATCCAAGATTGTAGCTATATCATTACAGTTAATATGGTAACTATCTTGGACACTTATAATATATATACTTTTTTGTTATCGCTAGTTGCTGGTCAACCTCTTCTTGGGGCGCCTCAAGCATGAAAAAGCCGGTGAAATTTCTGCTCAATCTGGATTGATTGTTTGATTGATTGCATGACATAGCAGGCCAGGGTTGAAAGCCCCTATAATGCAACCTTCAGACTTATTGTATTGCCTGTCATATCTGTTCTAGGCGAACAGGTTGGTTGCCTTGATCAAGTTTAATAGCCTGCTCACAAGTTTATTTTCTGGGTTTGAGGCTTTCGGATAGATTAGTGTCTCCAGTAGGCCAAAGCTTCGCACCCGAAGATGATGTGTGGAGCCGTCTAGTCGTCTTCATCAAATAGTTTACATAGTGATTCTTCGTTGAAAATAGCTATTATATGTAGATGTTTTCTTAAGCTGCAGTGGCCAGTTAAAAAATCTGTAATCAACCTAATTTGTTGTCTACATAGACGCAGAATTTCACGGCTTAGTTTGTCGAATGGTTTCCTCGGTAATAGCTTGCTAGGCCTGTGGCCCGCAAAATGGTTCGGGTGGGTCTTGTGTTGTTTATTTGTCTATCAGGACAGCCACCCATGAATAGCAGCCTTAGTAATTCAAAATGCTGGCTGTAGTCCAATAAATGGAGAGGTAGATCATTATCATGCAAGTCCGCTTTTTTATTGCCCGAGACACCCTTGTGCCCTGATACCCACACCAGGGTGCCAGAGCGATAAAATTTTGAAGACAGTCCCAGATCTGTTTTGATGTTATTTGAAAACACGCTAGAGCTTTTAGTCCTGTCTGACTAGCAGAAAAGATGAGAAAGATACTGCTCTTGTAACCCCTTCTCAAATTCTCCTGAAGACATACATCAATAGCGTGCATTTTTGCCTGAAATACACTGGTAGGTTATCCTAGTGTTACACTCATATTAAGTCTGGCTATATCCTCGTGTATTCTGGCGTCTGTACCATGATTACTTTTGGACCAGTTCATATACCAGACGAGGTTTCTTGCCTGACTTATTGCTTAATCTTATTCACTGTCCATTGTGAAATTCGAGGACGATTAGGATATTTTTCTTGAAATAATTGATGCACTTCTTTTTAGGTTTTTACCCTATTGCCATATCCTATCACCATAGGATTTTCTATACTCATGCCTCAGTAAGTGTGTGAATGTGACAAAGGAATAGATCATTTTAATCAGTTATGCTAGTAAATAATAATTGTATTTCATTTCGATTTTTCACTGTTGATAAATAGGAATCAGTTACATTTAGGGACAGGACATGTGGTGGAAAGAAAGTACAGAATTTTGCAAGGAGTCACTATTTATCAAAGTTAATTAAAGCACAGATTTTTTTTGAGACAAAATTTAATATATTGAGAAAAATTCGTACCGAAAAAACAAAGTCACCGCGACCAATCGATTTTCCGAAAAATCCAGCATATTTTAAGTAATAAATTTATTCCAGACTCTACATCCTCATTGAATAAGTCCACAATTATCTTCAAGTCATTGTGACAGCAAAAAACATGCGATAATTTTTTCCGTGAGTATACCAAAATCATATTTTAATGACGTAATCATACTTTAGCAAGATTTCTCCTTTCAGATTGCAACAATGTGAGTTTATATTCTAGAAATAAAATTACAAAATTAAAGTTACACCACTAGTTAATTTTATTTGTTCTCTACAATATTAAGTCTCCAACTATGCTTAAATTTCGACAACAGGTTCAACTTTGTTTTCGTTAAAGTCTACAAAGTTGCAGAAGTAGTGTAAGTTCTGATAAACAAGATTTCAAGTTAGGAAACAAAAATAAAAATAATTCAAGAAATACAACCGCAAATTTAAAAAGTTCGTTTCAAGCTACTTATCTTTATAGGACTCGTACAGATTTTGTGGAGATGTTTGACGCTAAAATTTCTAGTCTTTGTTCTATTTGTATTTTTTATTCATATTGTTATTGTATTTTAAAACTTTTTCTGACCTAAATTTACAATGTAACGCTTTGTAAATACATCTTATTAAATTTTAAATTTTCTGCGATATAAAAGAACTTGTTATCATTCGCTAATATTATATTGTTCTCATAACGATAAACATTTATTCCACTTAAAGTTTTTTTTTCATTTCGTATTGGCCTTATTGATTCTATTAAAAATATGTTACAGGTGTTGTAGATTTCAGCTTAAAAAACATATGTAATTTATTAACCAACTTCTAAAAGAAGGAGGTTCTCAATTCGTCGACTATGTATGTTTTTTTATGTATGTTCACCGATTACTCCGGAACGGCGGCACAAATTTGAATGAAATTTTTTACGTTATATTAAGGAAGTTGCTGCGGTAGTCCCATATTTTTTTGGACGAAATTGGTGCAGTAAAATCCAAGATGGCGCTGACAATATGGCGGCCAAAAAAAGTAATTTTGTTCGAATTTCTCCAAAATTGGTATGAGGGTATTTTCGGGGTCGTACACAACGAATTTCAAAATTATTTTTAAAAAATTCAATATGGCGAACGAAAACATCAATTTTGTTCGATTTTCTCCAAAATGGAATGGGGGAGTGTTTGGGGTTGTACATAACGAATCTGAAATTATTTTTAAAAGATTCAATATAGCGTATCCAATATGGGGGATAAAAAATAAATTATGTCCGATTTTTTTCAAAATTAATATGGGGGAGTTTTTGGGATTGCACATTACGAATCTGATATTATTTAAAAAAAAATAAATAGGGCGGATTCAAGATGGCGGATTAAAGATTCTACAGTCTAATAATAGTATTTATTTCAGGATTCAATATAGCGGACTAAAAATTTTATATTTTTCGATTTTGTTCAAAAGTGGGACTCAAGCGTTTTTAAGGATGTAAATAGCAAATATAAAATTATTTTAAGAAAATCTGATATGTCAGAGGCCATATTACGATCTAGAAATTTTGAATTTCTGGATTTCATCTAAAATTGGTACTAGGGGCTTTGAAGGGTTTAGATTTAGATTACATTAAGACGTTAAAATAATTTTTTTGGAATTCAATATGACGGATCCAATATAGTGCGTTGAAACTTTTATCAGATTTGGTAGTAAGGTGTTTTCTGGGTCGTCTATTACGAATATGAAGTTATTTTTTTACAATATTAGGTTGACAAGATACAATATGCACGAATAAAAATTTTACATTTTCTGATTTTGCTTAACATTGATATTGCGAGGTTCTTGGAGCGTATACAAACTCAAGATGCAGTATAAAATATATCGAGCTAGGAAATTTACGTTTCAAGTTCTTCAAATATCGATATTGGAAGGTTTTGGGGCCTATATTACTAATCTAAAATTAATTTAAAATTGAAGATAGTAGATTTACTATGACAGACTAAATACTTGTTTGATACAATTTTACTGGTATTTGTAGAACTCTAAGAATCAAAGAACTTTTAGTGGTTCATTTTAGGGTTGCTTTTAGGGTTTCCTGTATTAGTCTTGTATTCTCTATCACTCTTTTCTCATACCTTTTTTCCTAGTACTGCATGTATATATCTGTTATTTTCACAAAAATGTTGTCGCCATTTGTCCATTATTTTCTCCTCCTATGTTAACATGGATTCATTTTTATTTTTAATAATTATATTATATTCCTTCTTCTGTCTTGATTGTTGATTAATTGACAGTAACCTAAGTGATTTATAAATTCGTTTGGAACATTTAAAACTACTTCTGTAGTAGTTGGCCGTATTTAGTTCTTAGTTTGGAAAACTTTACTTTTACGGTAACACAACAAAAACAAGTCAAGAGATTTCAAATCTGGAGACCTCGGCGACAAGTTACTTACTTTCGATTGTGAAATTGGAGGACGATTAGGATATTTTTCTTGAAATAACTGACATGATTCTTTTTTAGGTTCTTACCCTGTTGCCAAATCCTATAGACGTAAAAGTTTCTATCCTGTATGCCTCAGTAAGTTCATTTTAGTTAAAATTAATTTACAGTGACAATTTGATAAAATGTGGCAAGAGAACAGGTCATTGAATTAGTTATGCTAGTAAATAGAAAAATATTCAGAATTTTGCATCTAAAAGTATATAAAAAAATTATGGTTACTATTCAACAAATCTAAGTTAATTATAGCACAGCTTCTTTTGAGTCACCTTGTAAAATTTATTATATTGGACAATAATTCATACTCAAAAACAAAGTTAACATCAATGAACGATTTTTCAAAAAAAAAACAGTATTTTTCAAATAATGAATTTATTCCAGATTTTACGTCCTCATTGTATATTAAAATTGCTAATAATTTTTAAATTAGTGTATATCAATTCTTATTCACCAGATGTCAAACCGACTTAATGATTTTTTAAAAAATGATATATTTACTAAAGAAAACAGCAGTTTTTAAGGATGTAGAGGATTTTTTATGTTTCGGCAGCCCACAAAATATTTTACACCATTACATCATTGAATTCATATGCATATAATATACATAGTTCTGTAAAAAAATACGTTCTAATCTAAACTTCAAACATTCCCCTGTATAATTAACACAACGTTTGAACTAGGGGCCGGTTGTTTGAACGCTGAATAACGTAATAATATTTTGATTTATATTTCAAAAAGTATTGATAAACAGTAGATATTTCATTTCTTGGTACACACATACCGATTTTGTGCTATCCTTTATGACAACAGTTGATCGTAGACTTCTATAAATGATATATTGGTAGCCTAAGGCCGTTCTGTCTACAATCAAACTGTTATCCCCTATTAATAGCTATTCTAATAACCTATAAAGAAAAGATTAAAAACTCGGAAAAAACAGCTATTTATATTATTTAAACCAACAATATTAAAGTAGCTAAATTCTCAAGTAAAATAATACAAGATATTCGCTTAACTTCCCAAATTAAGTGAAAAACAAAATCAAACAAAGAAAACCGTAATTTCCGCCAAATATACACGACACGTAATTTTCTAAGACACTGTTCTTCAAACCGCCTACTGATTTTAACGAATTCCAGATTGTAACTGAAGCTTATTATTTCTACAAGAGCGTCCTCAAATCTTACCCCCCTACCCCTTTTTTTTAGTTCCTTTTTTGGTGGTACTCCCCGTAACCGTCAATTTCAGCCCCCTAAAGTTCGAAGGTTTCGGTCTTCTCGTGCCGAGGGCATTAGTTATTCTATACCGGATGCTTGATCCCCAAATTGGCCTCTGAGCATCTTAATATTATTTTTTTATATAAAAACAGTTAATCAAACTATTTTAGGTTTTACTATAAATAGAAGGGATCGATAATAATGTCGGTGTAAAAAACACTATTCACATTTTTAGTAGTCTAGAAATACACGACTCTTTCTTTCTTGTGAATAGAAAAAACAAACATTATACAAACTCCCTTTATATTCGGTCAAACAGTATATTATATTATAGTGAGTTATTTGTTTATTATTTTTTTCCTAATAATTAGAAAATCGTTTAATATTTTAATACATTTTAAAGGTTTTTCGTATACCATACGTAAAACCTCCCTCGCCGTTATCCCTTCGGTTTTATTTAAATATCCAAGGTAGGATTTTCTCGACAGATCTATAGACAAATCTTAAAGGAGGGTTTCATCTTAAGTTTATGTCATCATAAATTCTGAGTTTATATATTAAAAAAAAAAACATTTTCACGAATCAATGATAATAAAGTTGAGATTATGCTTAAGTACAACAATTGATTTATTCTCTTTTAGACTTTCTTGGGTGGTAATAAAAAATATACATTATCCCGTTCGCACGGATAAAATCTATCCATAGAGTAATTATTGAATTACTCATTTTAGCGAAATATGCTTCACTTCAAACAGTATAAAATAATTAATATTTGTTCCATTACACCATTTCTAATTGCATTATTTCAACGAGTATCATATGATAATCTGTACGTCAATTCTAGAATACATAAAAGTATGAATTTATGGTTGCCTAAATTATTATTATTGTTATTTTCTATAAGCAAACAATGTCTAACAATATTTATCAATGAAAATAGGTTTTTAAATCCTTTTTGTTAATATTAGTTGCAAACTTCGCATTTATGGTAATTTCTAACACTTAAAAACACTGAAAAGAGTCGCGACAAGTAATTAAACTGAAAGAAAGGTAAGTAAACATGTTTATGTCTGTCAAACATCAAAAAAGCCTTTCCCCATCGACCGTTAACAGCCTTAAAACAAAACTATTGTTTAAATCTATAGGGTATGATCGAAAGGTCTAAACTCTCCTTAATATAACCAATTCAAATTTGATTTGGTTCATTTGCTTTAGCTATAAATTTTTTTAAATATTTGGTTTATATCAGTGTATATTTGTAAAATACATTTCCCAACATGTAAACAAATTTTAATTAAAAACTTTTGACATGTAACACCCTCAGGCATGTTTTTATTTTGTTTTTTTGTTTCAGGTCACATTTCTTATGATGCCAATGGAAATAGCATGGGCGTTTACAGTACAGTGGCTAGCAGGAGATGCAATGTGTAGGATAATGAGCTTTTTTCGAATATTTGGATTATATTTGTCCGGTTTCATACTTTGTTGCATAAGTATCGATAGGTAAGAACATTTCCTATTTTAATTATATTTTTTGATGTATTTTTATGCGAAACGCAAAATCATGAATTTTATTCCATTTGCTTGTTATTCATAAATTTTAATTAAAATACATATTTAATATCATCACAATTTTTAATCCATTTCCAATAAACAAATAAATAAATAATACCTTTCAGATATTTTAAAAGGTAATCTATTACTATTTCAAATTATTTCGCGGAAATTACCAAAGCAAATAAAATCTCGCATTTAAGAACTACTTCGCTGAATAATACCACGAAAAAATAATTTTTTATATATATTATCCTTTCAAGCAGAGAAAAGGAGAGAATATATACAAACAATTTAATTCCTGCAAATACAACTCCCGTCCTATCTACATACGCGGTTCGATTACCTTATGGTCTTCCAAAGTATGTCGATAGGATATTATGAATGTTGCTCTCGGTTCGATACAGCTCTACTGACGAGGCCATAAGGTGGCTGAAACGTGTATGAGGAGAAGACCAGAGTTGTTTTTGCAGGAAACAAACTATTTGTATATATTCTTTCCTTTTCTCTGCTTAAAAGTATAGTACAAATAAACAACTATTTAAATACGACAGATAGATTTCTTTATTTCTTAATCAAATTTTGATTTTTTAAATTACGAAAAAATTAGATTCGTGTATTGAGTTTTGAACTTTGTGCCTTTTAAATGAATGAAATCACCAGGGAAGGAATTAAAACAATATATAAGTGAAAGTTCTCCGAAATGGTGAGGTAATATTGATCAACTTTCATAACAAATGTTAACTTTATGTATTCAACTACGAAGAATAAGTCGTTCAGAAACATTACCAGAAGAATAGGAAGACTGAGGGAATTTATAAGAAGCAAATTTAGCTCATCATTTTTTTAATATCGAAGATGAATCGTAGTTAAGCATTTGGAATTCTCTACAGTACAAGTGGAACTTTTGTTGTCATAAGCCATACATAAAATGGCAGTAGTTAAAATAAGGAAGAAAAAAAATCACTAAGTATATGATTTTTATTACATAAAATTATATACGGAATATGATTTCAGAAATATATTTTTTAAATGATATATATAAATGTAAAACGATTCCCAAATATCTTAAAAAATATTACAATATTTTTACGAAAGTGTTAACAAACATAATAAGGATGTTGACTGTATTCAAATAAATAAAAAATTGCCGCCACACGGTAGTTTTCATGACAGAAATCCTGAAAAATACAAATTTTTTCTTTATGTATAAGGAATTAAGGAATTTAATTTTTATTTAATAATCAAAAGATAATTAAATTACCCTCAAGTCACGTGACAGACAATTAAAGTGCATGACGTCGTTTGTTTATGGCATAAGTTTCGAACCATTCCATATATATATATATATATATATATATATATATATATATATGTTATATCGTAGGTTTTCACGGATGGTAGAATGAATAGTTTGGTTATTCCGGGTTTCAATCCGTTCGTTCAAAAAATTTGAATTTGAAAATGCCAAATGAGATTTTAGCGAAACGTCGTGAAAACGATTTTTGGAACGAACGGATTGAAACCCGGAATAACCAAACTATTCATATATATATATATATATATATATATATATATATATATATATATATATATATATATATATATATATATATATATATATATATTGGCAACCACTGGATAGAGTGAAGAACCCATCGGAAGCCCGTCATCCTGAGCGTAGAACTTGTCCACATATATCTCTGGAAAAGCCAAAGCGGGCAGACTAAATTTTAAAATTAAGAAAAAAATTTAGTAAAAATATTTTTTATTTAAATATATAGAGACTGATACATCAAACACAAAATGAGGAATAAAATATAATGAAACATATAATTAATGAACAATGAAACCTCAAAAAAGTAGGGAAACAACCCCTTGAAACCAGGTGTTTCCGTATCAAATAGCCCCGTACAATCTGCAACCTTTTCAATGAAACACTACTTTGCCCAGCGTATTCACCATAATTCACATCCGTAAAATGGGCCGACAATTGCAAGTAACTTCAACGGCCTATATTTCGTGAATGATATAAGTTAATAATAGAAGAAAACTTGCTAGTCCAAGAAACTTTTATTCTTCTGATTCCCTGATTGTATTATTCTGGATAATGTTAAAAAGATTTTTACCTATTATTTCTGACAAAAATCTTAAAATAGACGGCGGTTCCATTGGACCGTCTTGGTCATACTTCAGTCATTTTTCTTATTGAGCCATAACGTGCCGTAGTAGCGGTCCACAAACAGTTGGGATCGCGTGAGTAATAATCAGTATGAACTACGAGGAGGTCAATTTATTTAAGTCCACAAAACATGAGTTGAATCGAAGCAGTGGAGTAGTATAGGTGGTCTCCTAGCAAACTTTTGACCATTAGAATAATGACGAGGGTAAAGAATGCTTTTTCGCTAGATTCTGCCTATTTTAGATCATTTATCAATTTTGCCACTGAACTTATTCTCGGTACTGCTGTAGTTAACATCTATAATAAAACAGAACCTAAAAAAGAAGGAAAAGAACAAAAACTTGGGCCCAGTAGCTCAGCTCAAAGAAAAAAATATATAAATTGTTCAGCATTATAATAATTTCTTTTATTCCAACGCTCGATGATGTTTTAAATTTAGTACTGTTGAGGAAGTTGGTGCCATTATAAACTGTATCAAATCTAATGCCAGTAGCGTCGCTGGATAAACTCTTTTGCAACAAATTGGCGATATAATAAATCTTTGTTTGGAACGAAGTTATTTTCCTCCATGTTAAAAGGAAATTCTATTTCAATGAATGCCAAAAGTACAAAGCCACATTTTTTTTCAGATTTGAGACTTCCAAGCAAATTACAAGTTCTTTATAAAATGTTGAAGAAAATAGTATGTTCTCAAATATTTGTATAACTAACTTTTAGTTAGATTTTGTCAGAAAAGGAGTCGAATTTTAGGAGGGCATACAATAGTACTACTGCTTTATATGGATATCATTCATGATACAATTAGAGCAGTCGATGAGGGTAAATTCACGACTGTAATACTGTTGGACTTTTCTAAAGCTTTCGACATAGTAAATTATAAAGTTCAGGCACTTTGTTGAACTTTGAATTATCTAAATGGTCGTAGTCAGAGAATATATGATACTTACTTAAAACTTATTACCTCTAATATACTTGGATATTCTGATGATAATCAGGTTTATCAGAGATGATGCCGCAGCCATACATAAAGTTAATGGCTTGATGAATATTGGTTTACAAATTATAAGTCACTTTGTTTCTTCTCATAATAATAACGAGGGTGTTTGAATTCGCAAAAGCGATCGGCTTCGAATGACTTGCAGCTATGGTGGCATGTAAATGGCCGAACTAGGTCTAGGCATGGATAATCAAGTATCACCACCTTTTCGTTCACATACAAAATGCTTGCTGTAGATTTATTTATTAAGAAAGTTTGACAGGTTGAGTGAAAAGCATAAGAGTTTAAGATGGTTGCCGATGAGTCAAATTTGGGATATTCATTTACTGATATTTGTATGCCGAATACTTTTTACGGCACTGCCTCCTTACCTTCGAATAAAGTTGAATTTTAGGTCTAGTTTCCATAATATCGTAAGTAGATCGGCTTGTTTACTAAATATACCGAAATATATAAGCTCATTTTTAAAAAAAATCATTTTCAGAAACTTTATAATAAAATCGATACTGGATATAAAAGTATAATGCGAAAACTTTTAAATTAAAAACTAAAAAAAAACCTATCTAAAAAGAAATCATTTTTTTATTGTTCTAATTTCATAAAAATTTTCCATTCCATTTCTTTCTCTCTTTTTTTTCCTTTTCTTTGATTTAAGTGATTTTGTAAAAAGGTTTAATTTTACATAGGTCTTAAAATATAACTCTTGTTTATTATTCGATAAATTTTTATATAAAGGGTGGGCCATCTGTTGCTTTTGTTTCAATTAGAATTAAACATATATTGTACTAACTAAATTCGTGAATCGTTATGAAAAATGAAAGATGTATTTATGGCAATTATGCATGAAAAACAATATCGTTCATATGACCACCACGGCTCCCTTGGCAGCCCTGCATCCGAATATCAAAATTTTCGATGACTTTTTCTAGAAATAAGAGTTTAATGGCCTCTATTTCATGTTGAATGTTACGTTTAAAGTAACAAATTGTCTGTGGGGCATTCGCATAAAGTTTTCTTTTCAAACAATCCCCAAAAAATAGTTCAAAGGTGTCAAATCACATAATCCTGCAGGCCAATTTACATCAGAATTACGGGAAATTAAACATTCGCCAAATTTTAGTCTCAATAAACCTAGTGTATCTCATGTTACGTGTAGTGTTGTGCTATATTGTTGAATCCAAAGATCATTTACATTCAATTCATCCAATTTTGGCTAAAAACAGTCCGTCAGCATGCCCCGATTATGCTCAGAATTTACTTCAACGGTTTCATCTTTGAAGAAAAAGGGTCCAATGACTCCTTCAGCCCATAATCCGCACCAAACAGTAACCTTTTCGACATGAAGTGGTTCTTCTTGAATCGTGTGAGGATTTTTCTAGCCCCAAATATGATAGTTTTGTTTATGAAGATGTCTATTGGAATAAAAATGTGCTTCATCCGAGAAAATGATTTTTGAAGGAAAACCTTTTTCTCTCTCAGGCATCCAATTGACGAAAGCACGGCGTTGGTGATGGTCTTGTGACTTCAGTTCTTGAGTTAATTGGATTTCGTATGGATACAAACAAAGATCAACATGCAAAATGCTACATAAAGTAGTTCGGAGAATGTTTGATTCTTGCGAATGATGCCTGGTTAATGTTGATGGCATTTCACGAACACTTTAAGTTACAGTGGCAATGTTTTGACGACTATGAACTGGTCAAGCATATTACTATGATCTATGACGTTCTGCCAAGCCAGTTTCCCTGAAACATTGAATAATATTGAGAATTCCTTGTTCTGTAGGACGTCTATATTCACCGAAATGTTCACGAAGTTTACAAAATGTAACTTTTACAGATCATCCGTTTTCGTAATAAGTTTCGATTATTAAAATGTGCTCTTGTTAAGAAATCCATGACTAAATTTGCCGTACATTTCACTTGACATATGTCAAAATATAAAATCATGAAGTTTGTTACTTGACATTGAAATTAATAGTTAAAAAATAAACCAACAGGTGGCTCACTCTTTATTAATTCGTACCTAAGAGAAGTATGTAAGTTCAGGATATAAATATGATTAAATGTAAGACTGACCATGCGGATCAACTGTCGTGATATTGTATTTTGGCTTTTTTTTTGTCATATAAGACGTTATTTAATATATACTTATTTATTTAATTAACATGGGCCGCCATTAAGGTATATTTTACATATATTTGGTTCGCTAGTTTAAGATCAGATGGCAAGAAAAAAATTGCACTATTACCAATCAGTTTCCAAATCCTAGCACTGCTAGGCTATAGCAGGCCAATTTCTAGCTAAAAAATTGATTCAAATGAGATCCTACGATCTCTAGTACAATCAGAAGTAATAGATTACAGGCGATCCGTGTTAACTGCAAGGGCTCCGTATAAAAGTAGAGGCAGAGTCCCCTGGAACCACCATGAAGCTTAACATGTTAATAGCATAGCATTAAATTTTGCGGATTTCTTTGATGTTTCTCCCGATAACAGCCTCATTTGGGCGCCCAGAACGTTTAGCAGTCCGAACGACTACGTTGAAATTCAGCAAACCAGCAACAAATTATTGTTTTCGATGGAGCAGATTCCTTATTACGTTTTTCAAGCAATTCTTGAGTTTCAAAGGTATTTTTTTCCATCAAAAACAGTGTCTTATCAACGTACGAAACTCGTTTTATTTCCATTATTTTGAAAATATCAAAAAGTGCGTCACTAAAGCTTCAATATCCTTCTTGAAGGCTAGTACTAACTAAAAATCATATGATTATATTGTTAAGATCGCCATCAGGCATATGAGATAATCTGATAAAGTCAATGGATTTAATATCATTAATTATTATTAATTTCAAGCCAAATAGTTTCGCATTCTCCCCAAAAAATATTCACTCATACCAGGTATACAAAGATGCCAAAAGTCTAAAGCTCTGTGGGGACCCTTTTCATGTTATTGGGTCCTAGGTGACGTGGTCTGCTGTATTTCTCACAAACTTTCGGACGGTCTGAATCGGTTTATACAGATGCTCATTGAGGCCCAGTCCCTTGATGTTCTGCAGAAGGTTCTTTGATGTCACTCGTGTTGTTAATAAAATTATGGAAATCATTTGGACGTTGTTCATTGCCCGTTGTCTTCAAGTTTGCACCTTCAAATCTCTATATTTGGCGATCTTCTCGTTGTATCTTGGCTTTAGGTTGTTGGTATTAGGTATAGCAATGTCAATTAGTGTAATTCGCCTAGACATTTTGTCTGTTAGTATAAAATCCGGTCTATTATGCGAAACTGTCTAATCTGTTAGAACCGTTGGGTTACAATATAGCTTGGACTAGTTATTCTCAAGAATAGGCTCCTAATTATATTTTTAGAAAGGTAATACTTCGTACCTGCAATAGGTTAAGCTTATCTGCTATCTCCTGATGGAGTATCTTAGCAGCTGAGTCGTGTTTTGCCTTATACTCTGTTGTGGCAAACGTTTGGCATCCTCCAGTCATGTCTTGGATTGTCTCTGATATTTGGCAGTTATATCTACATCGGAATAATCTGGTAGTTCGATGCTGAGTTATCGACATTGTCGTGATTGACCTCATTTGGATGCCGTTCTATGAAATGGCTTGCGTAGCCAGGCTTGCAACTTCTCTTGGTCTGTTTGGTGGTGAGAAGCAATATCCTATTCCCTTAACTGTAGCGGCGTTGAATCGTCTGCCTCGCATATTGTTTGATGTAGTGTGGAAGAGTCCGCTAACCTCTGGAAATATGAACGGAAATTTATTATTTGTTGGTCGAGGTGCTTGCCAATATCCATCAATCTTCTTCCCTCTTGATGTCTTGGAAGCACTGTACGTTCAATGGCGCTACGAAGATGGCGTTTATGTGCTTTTGTTAGGAGCGTTCTTGTTTTTCTTTGAATGTTTTCGATGTCCGTCCTACTCCGTTTTACAATTCCAAAAGTGTAGCTAAGTGCAGAGGATGCGTATGTGTTGAGCGTTTTAAACAAATTTTTTATATTTAAATCAGTTCGTAATACACGCCTTATCTTTCTAATAAAGGCAGTTATCAATTCGACTTTGAGAGTGCGATGGTCAATTTTTTTAGCCTGTTTCATATCTAGACATATGTATATTTATTCTACTTCCATTGCAGCTATAATTTTACCGTTCTGCATCCTGATTGCATTTTTCCTCTAACGATGTTCAAGATATTGCACTTGTTAAGTCCAAACGGCATTCCGATATCCCCGGAAAACTCCCTCACAATTTTGATAATAATAATTACATTTATTTACGTGCCGAGATTATTTTATGAGTAAAAATAAAAACCCTAATATTTTTGATCTAAACTTACACAAAACACAACTGGATATTTTCATATTTTCAGTTACCGTTATTGAGCCTCTGGGGCAACAAAGTTAAGTCACTACAGCCATGTAGGTCTAAAGACGTATGTTTCAGCTCGGCAACCATATATAAAATTTAATGTTCACTGACCAAGTAAATATTTTATTAAAATCCTCGATATAATATTACTTCTCTCCTTCAATTTAATAACTTTTTACTTCCTTTACCTATTGAACGTTAAAAGTTACTTAGAAAGTTGGGAACACGGTTATACTTTTAAAAAGACATATTTCGCAGCAAAAAGTGGCAAAAATAAATTACGCGAATCATTTAATTGATTCTCGAAACATTCCAAAAAGGTTTTGAAATCGTCTCATTTCCTTTTTCTTTAAAAAATATTCCTGAAAAATTTTATAAATAGGATTCAGAGATTCGGTACATACAAGAAAATGAAATGAAAAATATTTGCCAACTTGGATATTATTTTAAATAATATAACAAATATTTTATATAGGGTATCCTAAAAGTAATGAACACAGATTATCAGCAAATCATTTTACCTTAATTTATGATGTCTAGGTCATAGGAATAAAATGATTTTTTAAATAACTTTAAAAAGTTTATAATATTATGACGGGGGTTTTCTAGAAACTAAAAATTCATTTCTTTTCGTAGCTAGGCGGCTGTTTTTGTTTTTCTTTTTGTTCTGCATATGAGGAGAGTGTCTCTATAAATAACAGTTTTACGGATATTTGCTTGCATAAATGTCCAACGCAAAAGTTCTAAGGAGGTCCAATAAAAAATATTAGATCACAATCAAAATCAATTCGATCACAGGCAGATGAAAAACCTCGTTAGAAAAGAGATGTAAACTGTTATAAAAGGGGTTGTACATACATTTTATTATGAGAAGCAGATCTCAACCGTCGACAAAATTCTAACTAAAATCAATGAAAATCGGGATTTGCCTGAAATTAAAAGAACTGAGCTGTGGAAATTGCTCAGAGAACTTAATTTTTGCTGGGAAAAACCAAATAGGAAATCTGTTCTTATAGATCGTCCAGAAAAGTTCGTTGGAGAAGGAAATATCTCTCTCAAGTAAAAGGTCGAGTTGCTAGAAATAACACAATTTACAAAATTTGTAATTTAACTCAACTTTTGGAAGATTTTTTTGAATAAAGTTACTGCAGAAAATTGGGAAAAATCCATATAATAAAAGAATAAGAGAAAATGTGGAAACTCGATCTCATGATCGGTGAGATAGAGAAACCAATTATAATTAATTTGAGCGAAGATAGCTTCACTGACTTTGATTACGAATTAAATACGTAATATTTATCAGCATAAACACAATTTATTATTTTAATTTTCTGTAACATATATAAATGAATTACATTTGAATCCCTTTTTAGTGTTTAATTGTAATTCTGCAGTTGGTTTAAGATATAAATAAACTGAAACGTCAAATGTTTTTACTTAATAATAAAATGACCGATAGCCCCAAAAAAATATTATATGGACGAATTAACTTTTTTATATATGTTTGTTTAACTTCTTGTATTTTTGACAATGGATATTTTGTAAGTATTTAAATTATAACTTAGAATTTATTGAAAGAAAAAGTTATGTTTTAGTCTGAATGTGCCTAAAACGGTTTCTATGCCAAAATTAAAAATACATTTGTGACTTGGGTTAAATATGTCAAAATTATCTATATTTTCTAATGTATGTGAATTATTAAAAAATCATAATAAATAAAATAATATTATAAAAACTTTTTATTTTAAGTTGATTACCGAAATAATATTCGATACCATAAATACTTGGTGATAAAATAAACCTCCTTCCGTCGCCTATGACAAGGATTAAAATCCTTTTTAACAATTCACACTTCCAAATATCTATTGTTATTCACCCCAAATAGTCCATTATTAAAGACTGGCATTTTTGATTATAAAATTTCTAATCCATTCCTATGAAAAATATATGTGTCTAACAGATTTTGCAAACACACTGGACTAAAGACCACAAGGTATTTTCCGAAGAAAAAAAGGGTAAAAAATTATTTATTATTCTCTCTAGTTCTGGAATAAACTATAAAAAGGAAAATCGGATCTATTTTCCTGAACACTAAGCTCTTGGGGGGGGGCGATCGCTCCCATCGCCCCTCCCTTGGATCCGCGCCTGGATTCCCCAATAATATTAAGCAGACAATTGAACACACGAACTACCTCCGTCGCTACCAAAAAGCCGTACCGAACAGTTCTTTCATAGCAATTTTACAGATTTTTTACTTTTTTTATAACAACTAATGAGTGAAATTTAATCTATCAGGGTTTAAACTAAAGATCTTCCAATTATTTTATTCGAAAATTCTTTGTTCAAAATGAAAATTTTGGTTTCTAGACTTAAAAAACTGTGTTTTTGTAACTTTGGATACTCGTGGGCTCGTGGTTCAGTTCCTGTATTCAAATTGCCACAGCAAATATAAAGAGGAATCTTATTTCATTCCCTTTTATATAACATTGTTGGTCCGGTTTGCATTTAATCTTATTTATTTACCTATTGATTGTTTCAAATGTGCTTTCGTTACTCGACCTCATATCCTGTCTGATACTGTCTCACTTATATGTTTAGTACTAATTTTTTCTGCAATGCAAACCAAACTTTCTTGTTCCTTGTCTAGAGTTTTCGGGCTGTCAATGGCATATCTTTTTTAATCAATGGAACTAGGTCCTTCTATCTATTATAATGATTCCTATTATTGTGAATACACGCCTAGTTTACGACAAAATATTAAATTTCAGATTTAATATTGCCCTAAACAAAATAATCTAAATAATACGGCATACAGTGCTAAAACTACAATTCTTCGATTGCGGGGAAACCCAGAGAATAAACGGCACGGTGGCGGTTTGATTCGGTGCTTTCCCGAATTCGGAATACGACGTCACCACTGCTATAAAAGCGGAAAGACCGCGGTGTAATTAAGGACATTGCGGGTTGCTCTATTAGAATCAACTTGTCCTTTTTCCGATCAAGCTTAGCTCTCGGGGGCCACGTTGACTGTTCTATTTTTTAGGCAGCTCGTGTTTCTTAAAGTAGGTTGTCTTTGACAGCATAATATTCTACAGACAATAAAGATCGTGCACGTATCTTGATTCCTGAAATTGACACCATCGATAAAAAGACGAGGTCAGTGGCGCGTACGAGGTACTGAACCGACGCGTCCTGACTGTTAAACATTATTACTAGAACGTGACAAAGTGGAGAAAACCTGATATTGACATTGCGACTAATAATCAACTTCGTGTTGACTATGAATACCGATTTTGACAAATCCCGAACGTGACAGTGGAGAGAAATTAATCCCGAACCTGACTTGCGGAAAAAAAACAGTACTGATTAAAAACAAAAAAAAAACAGTGAATAAAAAGTTAGGTAAGAGTCAAGGATGAGTATTACTTGATAACCTCTTCCTAATTGGCTCATTCCTTAGAAGTGTTCCTTTGATAAAATAAAATTTAATTAATCTTCGTGAACTTTGAGCTTCACTCATTCCCCTTCTATCCCGGTGAGCGAGAAGAAAGGTGAGGCGTCTAGAGTTTTCATTTTAGTCAGGAGGTTTGGCGGGACTTCACCAACAACCCTTGTTTGTGTTAAAACTTAGGTTTTACACAATAGTTGATAATGCGGAAATTCTTAAAATAAATAATCCCTACGGTAACGAACTTCCACGTTTCCTGAAAGATAAAATTAATCCAGTAAACCCGGCAAATGCGATAAATAGATCCATATTCTCGGAGACGGGTACAAAAATACCGAATAATGACGAGATGCATTGACGGCTCGTTTCGAATCAAAAAATAGTTAAAAATCGCGAAAGGTAGTTGAAAGAGACCCTTGGAAAAAAAAATATATAAAATTCGATATAATTAGATTTAAATTGAAAAAAAAACACACTGATCATCCGTTAATACCATACTATATATATATTTTCATCTTACTACTTCCCTTCGGATAGATTCCCACCTGCTTTATGTTTGTTAAGATCCTCTTGTGCGTATAAGCAGACCATATATTTCATGTATACATATGTTGCTTTTTATCAGATTACTTATGGAACGTCCTGTATATTTCAGCTACTAGTACCAGATTTTGTATTTTATTTATAAAACTCCGTTAAATTACTAAAATATTTTGATTTGTTTCCGTCTATCCAAAACAAATTAGAATGTGCTCAAAAGATTTTTATATTATCTTACATCTGATTTTGTGGTTCATCTTAAACTGGAATACTCCGTCATTTAACATTACCTGAAAAAGACAGGCCAAATCTAGTCGGTTTCCGATACATGCGGTTGGCTTAAGCAACTCAACCCTTGAATTTAGACCTGCTAGCTTTTTTGACGAGGGTCGCATAATCCTCAGTTTTATATATTTTCAGTGAACTTCCCCAAATTCGAGTTTTATAAGATCAGTGTAGGGCACATTGCCTTTCTCTAATTTTAGATGCTTATCTAGTACGATTTGCTCAATCTTAATTCCTCTAAAACAATTACTAATAAATGTAGTTTGAAAAGGAAAGGATCCTTCATTATCCTGCTTAACTACAAATGATGTAATTGAGAGTAATGGGACTTCGTAAGATTCATTTCAAATAGATTAATATAATACATCTTATTTAAGTTTAAAAATTCTACTCCTTTTAGAATCCCTTTTTTAATTATTTTTAAAACTTTTATACTGCAAAAATTATCAAAGAATTAACATAAAAAATCTTTGACCAGAAATTTTATCTTAAAATATCTACTCTTAACGCGATAATATCCAGAACTTTTATTAATTAGGCTTCGCTTTTATTATGCTAAAATATTCTCATTATCTTTTTAAATTAATTTAATTAATGAAGTACCAAAGGTTTTTTTTTCTCGAAAATGTAATTCTACTCCTTTTTATTAAAGCTTTATAAATTACTGTAGTTCCTATTAAATTGGCAAAAGTCCTACAACATTTCAAATGATTCGATATCATGAGGTATACAGAATGAATCAAAGGTCGGTCAGAGTTTAGTTCCTCAATTAATAAAAAAGTATTTCCAATTTTTAAAATTGCACCTTGTCCTACATGCACTCAAAACAGTTTTAGCCCTGCTTTCTAAAAGACAACCGATTAAAAATTTAAGTTATTCTTATATAGCAATTATTTACACCTCCATGTAAGAGTTCCACAGCCCAGTGCAGCCTTCGCAAAATCACAATATTCCACAATGAAGTGCTTGACATTTTGCCTAATAACTCAATGTCTGTATGGAGTCCACCAGTCATATTACGCTTAGGAAACTTAAAATGTAGAACGGCTTCAGTTAGGATTAATCTCCCACTTCTATTCTAGAGGTTCTCAGGGTTTCGCACGGCTATGTATTCTAAAGAATGTAGATATTAGCTTTAACTTCTACGCAAAATCTCAATCCTTTTCTTTCTGCTAATCCCAGTTTCTTCTGGTATTGCTTCAGATGACATTGCCTTTGTAGAGGAAAATCCGTTTCGTTAGCCTGTCTGCTGACTTCTATTTAATTTTGACGTATTGACGAAAAGTGTTGTTGTTTCAACAATAGATATCTCGTCGGAAAAAAGATATCGGGGCTATTGAAAATCGATCGAGTCAAAAGCTAACCTCAAATAAGGCCTAAAATATCTTTTTTGTAGTTTTAAGTAATCTTTTCTAAAAAGCCTGAAGTGTTGAAGCAATTTGGGTTCCAGATTTGGATTCAACGCATTAAAAGCTTTCAAAAAAGTATAGTCCAATTTATGGTTAAAAATTTTGTCGGCCTATGTTATTTTGCTGTTACGAAAAGTAGAATATAGGCGATTTGATGAAGAAAAAAACGATTTTTTATCCTTTTATTCACTTACTGGGTTCCAGTAATAACACCATTTCTCACCAATTACTTTCCGTTTTTACCAACTACTTATTTACACTTTGTGACGCGTTTTTCGTAGGCGGGGAGCGGGGAGCAAGGTCGTGCTCTGCGGCTCTTCTTCGTTCACGGCAGCGGAACATCGGTCAGTGGATATTTCTCGTGCAGACAGTCATCGGTCAAATGCTCAGCGCAGGGGTATCAGGTCAGCGGCTGCTACGTAAATTCGGGATATCCCTGCTCTCTCAACTGATCAACGGTCTGACTGCCTGAAGGTCAAAACATCCACTCGGGGGTCGGTTCTCGGGCGCCACCCTCGGTATTTAATGTGGTCGAGGGCCCACTTTTTGCACCGGGCAGCTTGTTACAGTGGAGAAACGGCAAGCCAGGGGTCAATTGTGCGTATTAGTGCTGGCTGCCGGCTGCCAATTGTTACATGTAATGGTAAAAATGGGACTAGGTAATAAAACAAACGGTTATAAAACATCCTGTATCCTGTATTCCATTCTTTTATACAAAGACATGGCCTAAAACTAACTTACAATCTAAGATGTACAATTATAAACAAATAACCGGTCTGGAGGGCAAGAGTATGTTTTAGAGCTGTTCACGGTCGCTCATTCTGTTCGGTTGCGCTGAAGACGGTAACCCGGTGGTATCATTCGCGACGCCATTCACGTATCTCGTACTATTCTGTCGCGACGCTACTCACGACGGCTTGTACGCAAATTATCGCGCCTCGTATCTAAAATCCGCGTTCCCAGTTCACGGCGCTTCGTATAAAACTCGACCGACGGCGGTATACGCGGTTGGTAACAACAACACGGCGTCGATCGGCGGCAGGCGGCGTCTCTACACGGCGACGTTCTTTATACGCGGCGGCGGCGATAGGCGTCGGGGCGGCAGTTGTTCAGCGCCCTTGTCAACGGACGTCGGAGGGCACCTGGCGGTAAACACATTCCTGGTCAATACGGAAACAATAACAAACTTACGGCATCAGTGCGTGTGTGCATCGGTGACGGTAGGAAGGAAAGAAAGGAACTGACGCTGCCCGTTCTTACAAGGGTCCTCGACAGTGTCAGCAGGATGGAGCGACATTGCCCGTTCTTATAAGGGTCCTCGACAATGTCGACCAATAGCGGTAGGAAATTAGGAAAGGAACCGTCACTGCCCGTTCTTATAAGGGTCCTCGACAGTGACGGTAGGATGACACAACATTGCCCGTTCTTATAAGGGTCCTCGACAATGCTGGCCATTAGAGGGGTAGGACGTAAGGAAGGAAGTGTATGGTAAACACCATATACACACAAGCCTAGCCTCACCTACATCACTAGACCAGGAAGGCGCGGCCCAGCAGGCGACCCAGTCCAGTCCGTTTGGACTGTTGACCCGGGTGGAGACCGTTTGGTTCTCAGCGAAATAATGGTCTGCTGGGACTTAAATAGACGGCCCGAGCTCCCACTACGCTGACGTGTGACGGTGTGCGGTGATCGCGCATACGATACTGCTGTATGCGGCGCGCGATTACTATTGTCGGACGCTCTGAAAATCTCGGAAAATTATATTTCCCGGCATAGCGCGGTGAATCTAATTATATTCCGGCAATATTTAAACTTTAAGCAATCTTTTCCCGCAAGAATCAGATTTTTCGGATGTAAATTAAATAAATTAAATCCCGGCGAACATACACTTGCCCAAAAAATTAGTAACTTCGTTACAACTTTCACTGTTAAATTACAACTAGTTTTTAGTTCATATTCTACCTACTTATATACACTTATGAAACATACTAGAATAAAAATTTAGAATCTTACTGAGAATATGACTGACAAAAGCTTCGAGATGTTATTTCTTTATGAAAAAAAGTAGTATTCAGGTTAGTCCTCGATACAATGCCCCTCCTAATTCTGATCGTATCAACTAGCTTTGATAATTCCGTGGTATGGCTTTATCATGAAGATGTACCACTTTCATTTTAGGCTTAGAACTTCGTTGGATTTTAAAAACAACGTCACTTATTCTCTTCATAACAATGCATGGTCCTGCCCATGCTGGCATCAATGTAAGTAATTTGTCCTTCTTCCTCTGTGGATTCCATTATCCAACTTTGTCACACTTGTGAAACCTTGCTGAGTTTGCCTTGTTATCATATTTTATCTTCATTCTGTCATTGATGCGTTCTCCAACTAGTTCATGAATTTCTCATAACATCTTTTGTAAGGCATCCACCCAGTGTTTAATCTCCGTACTTTTATCAGTTGAAGAACCAACCGTTATGTTGCATGGCAATCTAAGTTTCCTTCCAAATGAGACCTTGGCTGATGTACCGTTAGTGTTTTCATGAAATGCGGATAGATAAAACATTAGGAAAATAGGCAAATATTAGTCCCAACCTTTCTGATATCTGTCCACAACCTTTAAGAAGTGCTCCTCAATGTTCCTGTTTAATCGTTCAACCATGCCATCTGACCGAAAATGTAAAACTGTTATCTGGGTTTTATGGATGCTAAGTAGTTCGCAGAACTTTTGAAAAAGCTAAAATTTAAAATTACGTCCTTATTTCATTTCGGCTATTTGTTGTCTAGTATGTATTTAAAAAAATGTCTAGAAAATTTGTTGAAAATTCGGTCCTAAACTTATTTCTTGATGACAAATTTGACAGAGAAGTCACTTTTTTCCTATCTCTTCTAGTTTCTAAATAGAATATTCTAGCACTTTGCCGAAAATTCAGTTCCAAGCTCCTTTCTTAATGATGATGGTGAAGTCAGTTTTTCGCTATCCCTTCTTGTTTTCAAATAGGATGTTTTAGATGTCCAGAAAGAAGAAAACTAGACAGAAATACATTTAAAAGTACAGGAAGTTTATCCTGTAAAAAATATATTTGAAGAAAATGAGATTCTACAGAAGAAAGTCACTTAAATGTCGTATTAGCCGTTGTTGGAGATCCGCATATCGGCTACCTACCCCTTGCCCAACAAATGGACAGCGGGCGATCATCGGTACAAAGAATATTGACAGTCAACAAAATGCACCCGTATCATATTCACTTATCATAAAAACTTAATGTTGAAGATTACGAGAGAACAGTTCATTTTTGTGAATTAATCCAAACCAAAATAAGAAAGCAATGGAATTTTTCAATTTAAATGTTATTTTTTGATTATATAACATTTCCTAAAAATGGTAACGTAAACAAGCATAATTTTCATTAATATATTACATCCAATCATCATTTTTTAATAACCCATTCACAGAATAGATTCTCCCTAAAAATTTGGGGAGGAGTCTTAGTTCATTTTCTAACTGGCTCATATTTCTTTGAGAAAAAAGTAAGAGGTGAGGTTTATTTAAACTTCTTGCAAAATCACTTGTTGCAGTTACTTACCCAAATACCAAATGAATTCGAGGACGTATGTGGTTTCTTCCCGTCCATTTCACCAGGCCAATTAATAATTTTTTGAACGAAACCTCCAATAAACAATGGATTGAACCACTTTAACCACCTAGATCACATGATTTTAATAAAATGGTCCTTGGTATTTGAGGAATCCTGAAATATTAGGTATATAACATTAATCACACTATAAGAAACGATATGAAAATTTTAATTTTCATATCGTCAATCGTAAGAAATTGTTTTCAAAAGATAACTGTAGAAATGTGTAGATACTTAAGTAGATCATTTCAATAACATGTTGAAATTTATTTAAAAGTTAACGGAGGCCACTTCAAACAGGAGGAAAAGAGAGAAAAGTTTGTTCAGCGACGTGGGGTCCAGTAACAAGTGTTAATAAGTAGTACGCCATTGGTCGAGCTTGGTCTGGGAGTTGGTACTTATAAATTATTGTAGATTAAGAAAAAAAACGTTCAGCTGTTGTCTTCTTAGAAGATTTTTTACTCCAAACCCCACTCAAAATAGCCCTTTTTTAATTGTGCAATTTTAAATTAGATTTCAGTATTGGTGCAATTTACTAAAAAATTGCAGGATATTTATTGATTTTTGATGTTAATGATTTTTGTAAATTTCTGTTCATGGCTTGTCTTAAAAATTGAAGTAATGATGGTAAAAAAATAAACAGATACTTATTGACTGTTAATTAATTAAACTTGTTTTCCTTTTTTTTAATATTGTAAATATTTATCCAATAAAAGTAAAATTTTGTTGTTCTATATGATAACCTAGAGGAACCAATGAAACTTATTTAAAAAAAGTGTATTTTAATAGACTCGTATTAAAAAAATATATATCATCAAAACCAACTAAGACAATTCTAGAGATATATTAATAAAAAATTATAGGTAATAAATATCCGCTAAGATACTCCACCAAGAATTAGCAGAAAAGTTAAACCTAATACAGGTAGGAAAAGGGTCTTATTACAAGTACAATCCGGAGCCTATTCTTGAGAACAACCAGTTCAAGTTATATTGGGACCGAACGGTTCTGACGGATCAAATAGTAACTCATAATAGACCAGACATTATACTAATAGATAAAATTTCTAGGCGAACTACACTAATCGACATTGTTGTACCTAACAACCTAAGGCCAAAATACAACGAGAAGATCGCCATATACAGAGATCTGGAGGTCCAAATCCGAAGACAATGGGCAATGAACAGCGTCCAAACGATTCCCATAATACTGTCAACAACTGGAGTGATACCAGAGAACCTCCTGCAGAACATCAAGGGACTGCGCCTTAGTGAGCATCTGTATAAGCCGATGCAGAAAGCAATTCTTCTAGCAACCGCGCAAACCGTCCGAAAGTTCGTAGGAAATACAGCAGACGACGTCACGTAGGACCCAATAACATGGAAAGGGTTCCCACAGAGCTTCATACTTTTGGTGTCTTTGTATGCCTGGTATGAGTGAATAATCGCTGGAGGGAGTGCGAAGCCGTTTGGCTTGTAAAACATAAATATCTCTAGAATAAGCTAGACAAATACGGGTATAAAATTTGAAAAAACAATCGGGTAAATGAATTTTAACTTTTCATAAGTTTGCATGTCTGCAAAAAGAACCCTGTACAAAATATTAATTATTTTATGGATTCAGAAAACTTATTTTACCTTTATATATAAAATTTAACAGTATTTTTGTTCCCATTAATGTTAAGTGGAAAATGTTACAAATTTTATTACTCCTTGTTTTTTTTCAAATATATAGATTTTTCTTAATAATTTAGCAAAAAATGTAGAACTAATTTTAGAATTGGAGAGAGAATTTCTGGGGAACCCAAATATATAAAAGTATATGGTGTCCTATTTAAAAAAATCACATTTTTTTCTTTCCTACCTTGCCGTATTACTTTGTATAACCAAAAATTATTTCGGAGTATAGATATATTAATTTTCTACTATTTTCATGTACACTATTTTCTTTTTACTTTTATAATAACGGAGCTCTACCCTATTAGGCCACTGTGTATATTTAAATACATTAAATTTTTAGGCTTTTAAGCTTTTTTGCGTTTTTTAACCAGACAAGTGAGTTTAACCTTTAAATAACCTCCAGATGTAAAAGAGCATGTGATCTATTTATATTGTTGGACGGAGAATTTTTTTTGCTATATGACCTTGATATATAAGACCAAAAACCGCTTCAAGGTCAGAAACTTTTTGCCTCTTAAAATGAAAAAACTTGTGTCTCTTTTTTCTTGAAAATGCTAGTTTCCGAGATTTTTTAGTGTGAAAGTTAAAATGGGACACCCTATATATAATTTCCTTTTGTTTAAAATTAGTCTTATATTTTAAAGGTCCAACAAAATGTACATTTATTTGATTTTTCGTAGCTTTACCATTAAAGATTTTACGATTTCGCGATTTATTTTGCTCCCCAACGTAATAGTAAAGAAAGTAGAAATCGTTTTAGTTTTACTTTTATTTTCGATCGACAGCCACTCATTTTATTTTTATTGAGTTTGCTTTCTCGATTTCAGAAATACAAAGCAACACGTAAAATTCTACTTGATATGAAAGCTTTTTACTGGTTAGGTAGTAGAATAAAACTTTTTTTAAAATAGAAATACTTTCAGGATACGGCATACCTATTGAATTACCAATCATATTTGGAGCTCCCGAAATTGCTTTTTTTTAGAAGGCTGAGGTAAATTCTATGATAAGAATTGTAAGTAGAACTGGATCGAAGAAATATTTCAATTTTTTAGTTTTTTGGGAAAATAGGAAATCTTAGAATAATTATTATCTATTCTGATTCTCATGGAAAAAGGTGATAACATATAAAACATATAATATAAATATAATCATGACATTATATGAATCTTCCTAAGTTATATTTCCAGCAACTCGAATAAAGAGAAGAAATGTTAATGATTTGAATTTAGTCACTCAACAGCTATCTTTATTGATTGGGAAGATAATTACTAAGCTTCTGGAATAACACCAAGTCTCTCGACTGGAGTTTCATGGTGTTTAAGCGGATTGTTCAAAGGCTTTTGAATCAGTAAGTCATCTTCTGGTATTAGTCTAAGTAGGGTACATAGAAAACTTTTTAGTCACCCGGTATTACTCAAAATTTCTCATGTTCAGATCCTTTGTTATAAACAAAAAATTGTTAATAATTTTTTTGTTATATATATATATATATATATATATATATATATATATATATATATATATATATATATATATATTCATTAGGATATCTATTCAACTCAACAAAGAGATTATTATCATGTCGGATAGTCAAGCAGCCATAAGTGCACTGAGCTCTCAAGTTATCAGTTCCAAGATGATCTGGAAATGCCCAGAGGAATTAAACGATTTGCGTAAGAATAATAAAGTCACCCTCATGCGGGTGTGTTCACCGGGACAAAGGGGAATGAAATAATAGACAGGCTCGCGAAAAAAGGGGCTGAGGCACCATTTCTGGGGCCAGAGCTTTTCTGTGGAATCAGTAGCAGCGTAATGCTGGAGCTAAAGATAGAGGAAGAAAGCAGGAGATCCAACTATTGGACGGAGCTGCAAGGATTGAGATCAGCGAAAATACTTCTTGGGATCTACGACGAGAAGAGATTCAAAGAATGCATAAGCTTATGTAAAAATCAACTTAGAGTTCTGACAAGGGTCCTGACGAAGCATTGCTATCTGAAGGAACCTTGAAGCCGTCCAACATCTTAAGGTTCCTGAGAGAAATAGGAGTATAGAACCTGCTCTAGCCGATAATGTAACTCTCTACTAGGTCGCAGTGTAATGACTCCAATTCTACGCACATACACACACACACCTACACATACACACACACACACACACACATATATATATATATATATATATATATATATATATATATATATATATATATATATATATATATGATATTCTATTTCGATATATCGAATCCGATTTTTTTATTAAGAACCCTAACTGCAGATATAATATGGAAGTTGTTCCAATACTGTATTATCCGAATTATTATAAAATGGCAGGACGTTGGGCCTTGATATCGCCCAGAAATTTTGTTTCGATTCCCTGACTTTATTAAATATATTATTTAAGAAGTTCTTGGTCTGATACCTTAGGAGGTATAGAAATGATTCCTTCAGAATTATTCATATCATTCATGAATTTTCAATACGTTAAGCTTCAATGCTACAGAAATTCTATTGAAATTTAAAGATCAATAAGCAGGCACTATGCTGATATATATACATATATATATATATATATATATATATATATATATATATATATATATATATATATATATATATATATATATATATGTGTGTGTGTGTGTGTTTATGCGTCTTTCACAGATTCCTCCGTGTGAGATGCAATAGCAGTGGATATATTCACATTATGCCGTTGTAGTGCTGAAATCACATTCAGCAAACGTACAACTATATGCAGCTCCATATATGAACGAAGTAAAATGCGAACAGTAAATGTAAACTTCTCTCAATCATATCCTTTTTGTATTAGAGGTTGCACAGTTAGAATAAATTGTTATAGAACGCAATTTATTCTATTCCACCATCATCGAGATGATGGCCTACCAGACTCATCAGGGTACCGACATGCACCTGGCTGTGCATAGGATAGACCGGAAGGAAGCATGCAAATACTGAACGAGTAACATATATACGCCATCCGGCGGGAGGTTAGCGAAGCCGCGTTCAGTATTTGTATGCTTCCTTCCGATCTATCCTTTGCACAGTCAGGTGCATGTTGGTACCCTGATAAGTCTAGTAGGGACGAAACATGTACCTCTGCCATATCACTGTGGCGGGCAGGGTAAGTTTTGACTTTCTTCTCGGTATGGTGGTACAGGTAGGCCATCATCTCGATGGTGGTGGAATAGGATAAATTGCGTTCTATAACACTTTATTCTAACTGTGCAACCTCTAACATAGAAAGGATATGATGGAGAAAAGTTTGCATTTACTGTTCGCATTTTACTTCATATATATATATATATATATATATATATATATATATATATATATATATATATGTTGTTACGTAGTGTTTCACGGATGGGAACATGTAATTCAGTATTAATCCGGGAACATATCCGTTCGTTCGTTCGCTTTCCTGTGGAAGTTTGCAGACGTTTCACCAAAATCTCATTTGGCATCTTCTGTGCTTGGTGGTTGTAGATCAATTATTTATATATATATATATATATATATATATATATATATATATATATATATATATATATATATATATATATAATGTAATGATGCTTGGCACGATTTGGTATAAACTCATGCAAATCAAAGAACGTTATAGAAAAAAAATAATAATCTTTTTCTTCCTATTTTTTGCTGTTATATGGTATGTACTATTTTATAGTTTTCACTATTTTAACCAGTGCATCATTTTATTTTAATTTTAAACTGTTGTAAAATCTGTTTTATTTTTATTAATTTTAATTAACTTAGAAATATAAATGTATTAGTTCTGTAAGACAATTACTGTGATATATGGTTGTTGCTAATAATTATTTGAATAATATAAATTTGCACGTTTACAATTTTTACACATTATTAACCAATAAAAGCAAAGTAAATACATTGGAACTGCAATAGGACCATTTTATATTTACGATCAGATATAAACTTAAACTGGCCTTCGTACGGTGCAAATGAGCTTTACAAATTACGTTTTATAGTAGGTTAAGTTACATTTTAGTATTATGTAATCCTTTAGATTAAAGTGACCCAAATTTAAACAATTAATTCTCTCATTTGGCAATGTCATCCCTAACTTTAGTTTAGTGTTCGCTTTGCTCCTAAATTTAGTATATGTCTTTGCGACTATTTCATCCCCACATCACATTTTCGTTCATACATTATGGACAAAATATCCAAATATTTGGCCAAAAACCGAAAATGTATTGTTTTCTGTCACAACGGAATATTGCATAATATAAAACTTTTTACAAATTTGTAGCAATTTGCAGTTTTAGATCAGCTGTTGCAGTTGTTTTTGAATTTTGCGAAATAGAACGAATCCTTATTTTATTAAATTGCCTCGGAGTCAACATGGAAAAAACCTACGATAGAATAATGGAAAGTGAGAAGACTATGCAAAAAAGAAAAAGAAAAGAAAACCTAAAATCAGTTAGAAAAAAGTTTCACTAATTTCATTACTTTTAAAATAAAGAACTTAGCTCTTAAAGAACTTAGGCTTCTTCGATCATACCCTATAGATTTAAACAATAGATTTGCTTGAAGGCTGTTTATGGTTGTGGGGGAGAGGCTTGTTTGATGTTTAATAGACATAAACATGTTTACTTATCTTTTCTTTCAGTTTAATTGCTCTTTTCCGTGTTAGAAATTACTATAAATGCGAAGTTTGCAAATAATATTAACAAAAAGAAGATTTAAAAAGTTATTTTTATTGGTAAATATTGTTAGATGTTGTTTACATATTGAAAATAACAATAATAATAATCTAGGCAACCAAAAATTCATATTTTTATGTATTCTAGAATTGACGTACCGATTATCATATGATAATCGTTTCAATAATGCAGTTAGAAAAGGATAGCGTAAAATCGGTATGTATGTACCAAGAAATGAAATATCTACTGTTTATCAACACTTTTTTAAATATAAATAAAAATATTATAACGTTATTCAGCATTTAAAAGACCGGTTCCTACTTCTGACGTTATGTTAATTCTATAGGGGTATGCTCGAAGATTGGCTTACAGAAAGAAAACCAGAAACAACACTAGATAGTAGCCAATTACTAAAGAACAAACATAACAGCCTAATGTCATAAACCTAGGAAGTATTCATTTTTCCCTTCCAATTTCTGCATGCGATCGAGCAAATGACCTGCCAATGGTACGTCAGGAATAGTGTTGTTGCTTTTGTACGGAATGGATTAATGAAAAAGGATCGAGTACTAGTATTGCCTACGTTTAATCCTTAAAATTATTTTTAGTTGAGAACTAGTCAAGCAAAATAAAACCTCTAATTATACAAAATATCGTGCAAGATTATAAAAATGCAACAATGTATTGTAGAAGAGCATTGCCATAATAGCCCCTCTCTGGATCCACTCAAAGTAAAAAGGTTTTTACGGTATATCATTGTGATATATAACAAAAAGAAAAATAGATTTTCTTATTAAAAAGAAATGCGCAAGAAAGCTATAACGTTTTAGAGAGACGCCCCTCTACAAATAATATCAAATCTATGGAAACAATTGAAGTCCATGCTTCAAAATACCACCGTTTGTCGAATTTATTTAATTATTTGTACTCTTTTTCAAATTTATCTATAAATATCAAAAACGAATTTTACGTCTGATACCCTGTATCTTGGATATTAATAGTTTTTGAACTAAGGCAAGTTTGAGTGAGTCGCAGTGTTTTTGCATATATGATCTGATGTTCTATTACTTATGGGACACCCGGTAAACTGACTAACGAATAAGGTCGATAACCACCAGTGAGATGGATTTAGCCTCAAGATACCTTTATCTCTATTCTATCTTCATTAACTGTTTTATTTGAAAAAAAATCCCATTTGTATTTGACTTCTATAAATAAGTAAATTGACTTGCCAACTACGACACGTTGCCAAATTGAAGCTTTATTGAAAGTCAGAAAAAAATCTTATTTAATTATTTAGTCTAATTAAAATATTGGTAAAAACTTTTAAGTTATTTTAATGAGAATAAAGAAAAACAGAGGCAAAAAGAAAATTAAATTTGCTTGTGTTTACGAGATTTAATACAAAAGCAAGAAAAGTTAAGTAGTTAACTATAAAAAAATAATTAATTGGCCTGACAAATTAACAATAATTTCTTTTTAATTGCCTTTTAATAAAATGAGGCGACCGACACGTGTGGAAAATTTTATTTAGAGAAATTTTATTACTGTCAAAATTGTGTTTAACTTTTTCCGTAAAATACAGTTAATTAAAAAGTCTCTATCCACTACAATTGATTTTAAATATTTACTTTTTGTGATTTTTATTTTAACTAAATCATAAGTATTTTCTAAATGAGTCTCGGAAATCAACTAAATAATAACTAAAATTAAAAACAAATCATATGAAAATTGACAATGAAAAAGTACATTAAAAAAGTTTATATGTGTACACTATTGTGCAATATTGAATAAAAATTTAGTAACATTACTTATTCTAAAAAACTAATTAAAAAATAAATTTTCACATTGCATTTATTATTAAATATTTGGACAAAACGAGTTATGAATTCCAAATATGAAAATGTGAACAAATGTTGAATCACTTTTGCATTTAGCTATATGTGTTAATTAATATATTTTCTAATAATTTGTCCATAAGCCTTCCACTTTTTAACAGCATCAAAAGGTATTTTCATACTTTTTACAAGATTCCCACAGTAGTCTGGGGACATTTTTCCCATTCTTCTTGGACTCAATCCCATAGAACGTTTACCGAAAAGGGTGGAGATTTTTTATTATGTAGAGCATTTTTTAATTGTAACCATAAATTTTCGAAAAAGTTCAGGTAAGGACTCTGTATCTACAACTGAAATACTTGAGAAGCTTGAAAATTATGCCGATTCTTGACTATTTTGGATCTTTATCCATGTGATCATATACTGGAAGGAAACTTAATGTATCATATGAGGCATATTACCTGTAATCTGTGCAGTGTAGTACACAAAGTTTTTACAATGCAGTAGTTGAAAATATCATGAAATAAAGTTTGTATTTCAGTTTCTCAATTTTTTAAATAATTGTTATTAATTTTTTTATTTGCCAATTTTTATGTAAAGAATTTTTGGTAAATCCATTTCTCTTTACGAGTTCTACTTGCTATTAAAATAAGCCACTCAACTTTGAGAACATCCTGTATATATAATACAATTTTCCCTCCTTGGGTATAGATTTTCTCTTTATTATTCTAAATAATTTTCTTTTTATGACGTTTTGGTCATTGTATAGATCCAATTTTTTAAAATACAGTTGATTTTTAAAATTTTAATAAGATAAAAATTAGCACAATGACAATTCACAATACACACATAGTAGAATACAACCAACAAATTTCAAATACATACCTTGAAGTAGTATATTTGCTTTTATGAAGAATGTAATTTTTAACTTTTTATGTATATTTGATTTGGAATTTTTTGTGGGGCTTTTAAATATCAGCCATTCTACTTTCCCCAATATAATGTTTTCCTTTTTTTTTAAATTAAAATGTTTAACTATGTCCTTTTAAAACATTTTTATGCATTTCACATACAGAGCGATGCTATAAGGATTACATTTACTATTTGATTTTATTTAATATGCATACTTTTTTCAATTTATTAAGTTCCCATAGATTTGGCCTAAGTTAGATATATCTCTTTTATCGTTTACCACTTACATCTCTCCTTTTATTTCTATCATTTCTTTAATTGCTAATTTACGGCAGTTTCAATTACTAATAATTATTTTTGTTCCATTGAAATTAAAGTTATGTCTGGTGTTCTTTAATCTATTTCCTAGATATTGAGTTGTCATTCCAATATATTTTTTTCTAGCAATTTTAACATGGAATTGAGTACAATGAATTAATTTTTTTTTTTACTTTTAGTGAAGGAAAAAACGACTTTAAATGGTTATAAATTTTATAAAAGACTGTGATTTTATGTTTAGTATAGGAAATTGCAACATATTTATTGTTATTCTTATATTTTTTTTTTCTGGAAAATATGATTAACTCTTTCTGAGATTGCTGCGCGATACTCGGGAGAAGAAGCTCTGTGAGCTAATCCTATTATTACTGTATTGTTTGGTTATTTCAATGGATTACCATTTGGTTGTTATTTGATTTCTTTTTTTTTTGTCTCTCATTAATGTTAAATCCAGCAAATTAATGGTGTTGTTTTTTTTGTAAATTGTAATTTGTTGATGAAGATTAATAAGAGCCTTCAGTAAATCATCGATTTTTTCCGACGATACGGCAGTCTAGCAATCAAGTTTGCTGACCACCGTTTCCTCAAGATGTTTCATAACTAATTGTGTCACCGTAAAGGAAATGGGAGATCCCATAACACATGCATTTATTTGTTTATTAAACTTCGCTTCATATTGAAAGTAATTATTATTACTTTACTATAACATTTTCTGCCTCCATAAAGTCACCCTGGTGTGGTTTGATGTGTTGTTTCAGAACATTCCATTTCGATGTTATAATTTTTGGAAGAATTTCATTTGGAATATGGGTATATAAGAAGACTACATCAAGTGACACGTGTTTGAAGTTTTCTGGTATTTTTACTGTTTCAATAAATTATTTAAAGGAAAAAAGAACCTTTTATGCAATAATTATCTTGTCCAGTTACTTTTGATAAACACTTTGATAAATATTTTGAAAGTTTGTAGAAGGGGGGATTGGATACAAGGGACAATTGGTTTTAATGGTATTTCACTTTTATGTAACTTTGGCAGACCGTAAATTTTCGGTGCCACAGCATTGTATATCATGAAATTTTTGTATCCCTTTCTGTGATAAACTTTTTATTTGGTAATTTTTTAAGAAAAGTATTATTTCTATTTTAATGTAATTTGATTGCACCTGATTTTAATTTTTTATAAGTATCAGTGTCATTAAGAAGATTATTTATTTTCGTATCATAGTCTATGGAGTTCATTACTATGATTTTATTTTCTTTATCAGGCCTGAGTGTTTCGATTTGGGGGTGTTCTTGTAAAAATTATTTAGTTTTTTAAATTTTTTTGTGTAAATCTTTTTGAAATTTGGTTTGTTTCATTTTCTTATTTTTAATTTGCCACCTATGATTAGCTATCATATTAACAAACATTTGCACGAATGGTTTCTTTGACTTCGGCTGGTTCATTTTGAATTATACTTTCTTACAGGCGATATATTCGGTAGTCGGTAATTTTTTAGACTACTTAACGGAAGTGAGCAATTTTCACTCAAGGCCAAAACCTCCGCATATCTTTTGGTAACTCTGTATCTGAAATGTTTGCTATCCTTTTGTTTATTTTAACATATTTTTCCACGTTTAATAATTTTTTTCTATGTCGAATTTTTTTCTAATGAAAATTTTTTTCATATTTAATATGTTCAACTTCTAAAAAATTATTGAAAATGCCTTCAGGTAAACGAGATTTTAGATATATTATTTGACTTTTTATTTGTGAGATTAATTCATTTAATTCAGTTATACTTCTGGTAGAATCTGATATTGTTAAATTCAATATTTTTTGTTTTGTTGTCGATATTATTTCATTAAATTTATTTCCAAGGTACATATCTGTAAATCTAATATGTCCAAGATTATAGTTTAAAAACACTGGCGTGACGTTTCTCTGCTTGCATCTTAATAAAAATATTAAATTTTTCTGTTTCACCAATTTTTGATTCGGTCTGGGGCTTGATAAAGCAAATACAATCATGGTAATGAACTCTAAAGATTATGATACAAAAATAAATAATCTTCTTAATGACACTGATAGCTTTAAAAAGTAAAAATCAGATGCAAAAAATTACATCAGTATAAAAATATTTTTGATCAGAAATTACTAAATAAAAAGATTATCACAAGAAGGGACGGCTTTATGATATAGAATGCCATGGCTCTCCTAAGCTTCATAACAGAGGAACACCATTAAGATCAACTGTCTCTCTCTCTCCAAATCCCTCTTTTATAAACTATCAAAATATTTATAAAAGTGTCTATCAAAAGTAACTGAACAAACTAATTATTTCAAAAAGATTCTCTTTCTGTCATTAGCAAACTTGATTTTGATGTTCTGTTAAAAAATATTACTCAAAAAATACAGTAGTAATAGAATTTGCTGACCGAACTATCACACTTGCTACTCCTGAGTATCGCCCGGAAGTTTTAGAAAAAACTAAGCAAACATTAAAAAACAGCCATTTTCCAGAAAAAATAACTTTTAAAATTTTAAACAACGCCTATTTATTTTTAACAATAAAACAAGCGAGAGTAGAAAAAACAAATAATAACAATAATAAATTTGTTGCTATCATTCTCAAAAATAAACTTTTATTCTGGTAAAAAATTAAAGTAACACGTTCAGTAATTGTAAATAAATAAACAAATAATTAAATTCAATTTGAATTAACAAAAACACCTAAAAGTTTACAAAAGGTGTTCAAACAGGCCTCCACTTTGAGCGAGACAATAACCCAGTCTATTGTAAAATACGGTTCGCGTATTTGCCAGAACTTCAGGGGTTATATCCCTATTAGCCCTTTCTATCATGTCCTCACAAAACACCGGGTTTTTCGGAAAATTTTCTTGAGTTATTCGCAATTTGTAACAGCGATATTTGTTCCGCTTTAAAATATTCCGAATTGTTCGAGCGTTCTTTGATATGATTACGGTACTATTGCAAGGAAAATTAATTTCTGCTAGACTACAAATGTCAGTCTCCCGATTTGCTCGTTCTTCAGTAATTTGAGGAAACGGTTGCTCCTCATTATTAACAGTGCATTTTTTACAAATTTTTAGACATCCGATTGTCTCAAATTTTTTATTAATTTCCGAAATTCCAAATTCTCAAGAAACAGGATGATTTTCGCACGTAAATGCAAATCTGCCGAGAATAGTACCACTTAATAATCTACTCTTTTTGTTCCGTGGAATAAACTACCATTTCAAATACAAAAAAATTTGGCGCGAAACACGGAAATACCAATACTCGGTACTTACCTAGGGCCAAACTGGTAATTTATTAAATTTAAGCACGTATGTCGATGCTTACGACTATCTCATTCTGATTGGATGAATAATATAGTATTTTCTTTATCTTACTTAAGAAACGTCCAAGTTCCGGTTTGAATTTGCCACACCTGCATGTATTTGGTGAATTGTCTTTATGGTAATTTTTTAACTTTTTAAACTTTTCCAAATAATTGTACTGTACAACTGAAAGCGGTATATATATATATATATATATATATATATATATATATATATATATATATATATATACTACCGCTTTCAGTTGAATGGTCTTGTGATACCTTTTCAAATTCTTCTGAACAATTTTTTTTTGGAATAAGTATTGTCTATTCTGCGCATGCTTGAAATTAAGACATTTTGTAAAACTTTAAGTGCAAATTTTACCGCTTGCATAGCAGCTATAAATAAATGTATCGTTAAAAACTTGATGTCATTTGAAAGGCGATTGCAAAAGCTTTAAAATGAGATTCGGAGAGTTATTTTTAATCATTTTTTTATCAATTTGAAAAATCAACTTTTTTCGAATACATATTCTATATAAAAATCTAGACCCTACACAAAAAAATAATAAAGCAAAAGTGTGCCATTCTGGATGGAGAATCAAGTTATTATAGTATCGTTTCTGAAATATAAAACTTTTAAAATTTTAATTTTTTTTTGTAGGTGAGCTTATACTTTCAAGCGGTAGTGTCCAGATATACATAGCCAAAGAAAGTCGTTAAAAGATCTTTTAAAATTTACTTCCTGATTTCACTGCTGATGGGAAAAGTTGCTATTTCGGTCTTAACTTCAATGTCAGTAGAAAGTAAATTTTTCTTTTTCAAATTTGGTTCGAACAGTTTTTTGTAGTCACCATGGTAACAGTGTGGCTAAGGGTAACAATTTAAAATGTTAGCCTATGTTAAACTTGCATGTTTGTACAAATAAATATGTCAGTTTATGAAAATGATTTTTATTTAAAAAATTAGGTCTACTTTTAATAGATTAATATCACAATTTGTATAGAATAACATCATTATCATTTATTTTTCTTTTTTAGTCGTGTTAAACAAAGAATTTTATTTGTATTTCATTTCGTTTCATGATCCATCAACAACAGATAGGCATCCAGTAAATTGGATACTGGATCTGTTTTATTAATGTTTTTTCCCCGGTTTGAAATTTTTTCTCTGCGATGGTTATTTTTTCGAGAATATAGAATGACATGACGCCTTGAAAATTAATGTGTATTAAAAATGTAAAGAAAATATAAGATTAAAAAATTTATATGTTTAATTTACATAAATTTGTTTGTTCTAAAAACTTAGATAAAATATCTACATATCGGATAATAATTCGAATTTGATACGGTCTAAATCGCTTTGTAAATATTTTCTCCCTCTAACTTTCCAAAAGAAAACTTTTAAAATCTAAACAAATTTTGTGTAATAGCTCATGTTAAAAAATATATACAAAAAAATTATCATGGGTAAGTTACATAAACTAATTTATGAGATATAAAAAAACTATTAAAAATTAAATTTTGTGTTTTTTGTTTATCTAATCAAGTGGGATGCCACTGAACAAGTGTTTTAAGATGCAATAAAATATGTAAATATGTTGTGTTTAGTGATCTTATTCAGAAAATACCGGGTGTTAACGACTCTATTAGACAAGTCATAATTTCTAGAGTATTATGTGTATCAAAATGAGAATTGGTACAGGTAAATGGTATGTGAAGGGGAGAGTTTTCGCATATTTTCCACTTTCCGGTCACTTCCGGTTTCACCGGAAATGGCCCCGGTTTTGAATTTTTAAATGGAACACCCTCATTTCTAACTATTAATTTTCAAATGGCGACCACTTTTTGACAACTACTTTTCGAAAAAAGCATTCTTTGACGAATCTAACGGTACTAATTTATTTGCGATTGGATTAGACATAAGAACAGAAATTAAATATTATTAAGCAAAATACTGGATAATTTATTTACTTATGACAAGTGCGCCATGGACAGCCATGATGCATAATAATTTGCAACTGTTTTTATCAAGTCTTCTTTGGAAAACAAAGCACTCACTTAAGTAGATAATGACAGTGACATACGCTCTAAGAACAAATGTAAAAGTTTCTTAATTTTCGTTGTTTAGAGTTCTTAGAGCGTTTGTCACTGTCATTATTTACTTAAGTGAGTGCTTTCTTTTCCAAAGAAGACTTGATAAAAACAGTTGCAAATTATTATGCATCATGGCTGTCCATGGCGCACTTGTCATAAGTAAATAAATTATCCAGTATTTTGCTTAATAATATTTAATTTCTGTTCTTATGTCTAATCCAATCGCAAATAAATTAGTACCGTTAGATTTGTCAAAGAATGCTTTTTTCGAAAAATAGTTGTCAAAAAGGGGTCGCCATTTGAAAATTAATAGTTAGAAATGAAAACGTAATTTTGTCAACTTGTCTTATTCTTGTCTTTCATACTAGTAACTAAAACTTTACGATTGTATTTTTTTGAAATCACCTAAGGCCCTTAGATTAGTTTGCGTCCGATCATGGCCACCTCGATGCAATTTTAAAAGTGGCTCTAAAAAAATGAAGTAGACATAAAAAGTTTTTAAAATGTCACATTCTGATCTAGAATTGTCTCAGAAATCCAAAAATGTTAAAATATACAGGGTGTTCCATTGAAAAATTCAAAACCGGGACCATTTCCGGTGAAACCGGAAGTGACCGGGAAGTGGAAAATATGCGAAAACTCTCCCCTTCATACACCATTTATCTGTGCTAATTCTCATTTTGATACACATAATACTCTAGAAATTATGACTTGTTTAATAGATTCGTTGACACCCGGTCTATGCTTCTAAAGTTGCTTTCAATTATCACTACATGTTATGAATGTGAATTTGGTGCTATAGCTAGGGGTAAAGAGCAAGAGAGGAATTGCATGATTACATAAGAAGGACACAGTGTTACAAACCGTGATTAAAAAATATGTCGTGTTCAAAGTCCCTCAAATAAATAAACTAACATAAAATATCCAAAGCAATGATATTTTAAGCTGTATTATAAGCATAAAAAGTGCTTTTAAAAGTAATATTACGTTCATAAATAATAAATGAGGTTTAACAACAGTGCAGACATTCTGTTTTGCCAACGTTTTGCTTGCGGACTTCTGTCAAAGTTTTAACTTTTTTGCGTGGCGTGTGTTAACGCGTGATTTATGAGCATTATATCTTCAGTCAGGGGAAAGGCAAAGTTGTAAAAGAAAAAGGTTTGAAAACTAATGAAAATATAATAACAAAACGAAGCGAAATTGATATAAAATGGGACGACGGAGTGTAAACAATAAAGTTAGGGTCAATATAATAACTGCAGCAATCTGACTGCTATTGGCTCAATGCATAGACAAATTTCGTTTAGGTACCTTCTGTAAAGCGGTGTTGCCAAATTTCTCATTCCGTTGTAGCAGAGTTTAAAATGAAAACTAAATATTTAAGCCAAGTAAAAAAAATAACAGATCATTCTTGAAAATCCATTCTGTCATATCATTATCTCTTTTTCTCTTTCTGGACATAAGGTATATTGAAAAATCAAGTTTTCAAGGACTGATGTCTGAACTTTCTTTATGGCCAATGTTATTTAGAGAGATTATTAAAGTTGTTTTTTTTTCCACAAATATACCCGAGAAAAACTAAAAATGTTGTTTCTCACATACTACAAGTAATTATATTTTGAAGTTTCATAGTTTTTTTTAATATTAACGTATTATTGAATATTCCTAAGAGGTTACACCATCTTGGCGCTCGGTAAAATGGATATAAAAATTAAAAATTTTTGATAATATAATATTTTTATGAATAAATTGAAAAAAAAATTACGCAGATATGAGCTGTCAAATAGGACTATTTATTGGAAATCCTCTGTGATGGTGTAATTTTTTTCTTTGTTAGCCATAATTAGAAAAATTTTAAATAATTCTTATTTAAAAGAAAAATGGCTAAGATGTAACACAGAAAATTTTTTTATATAAATGACAAAATTTTATGTTAATCAGAATTTTGGGTTGTAAAGATACATAAAAAATGAACGCGTCATCTAATCAAAAATATGCTCCGCTCCATCTTAAATAATATCATAAAGAATATATGGTTTAAATCTGAATTGCAATCGGTTAACTAGATCTCGAAATATTTTGTCTACCAATTTGAAAAACGAAATTTTAAGAAAAACGAAAAAAAAATAGTACCACGTCAACGTCTCCAAACCAAATATTTTTAACTCTATGATTCCTGGTCCGTACATGATGTTTTTTTTTTCTATTGATGCCACTGTACTTCCTGACACCATTTGAACAGTTCTTTTCAATTTCCTGATCTCTTTAGTCTCTTGTTGATCATCTGGTTGGATCCTTGTTAAGAACGTTATAGCAAGTTGGTATCGTTGTTTTGAATAAGTTGGTTAAAACTTTACTCCGATACAGGCGCGGATCCAAGGGGGGGGGGCGGTAGGGGCGATCGCCCCCCCCCCAAGAGCTTTGAGTTCAGGAAAATATACCCGATTTTACCTGTTATACTATAGTTAATTCAAAGACTAGAAAGAGTAATAAATCATTTTTTACCCTTTTTTCTTCGCAAACTACCTGTGTTCTTTAGTTCGGTGTCTTTGGCAAAATCTGTTAGATATATATATTTTTCCTATATATAATCAAAAATACCGGTCTATAATAATGGACTATTTGGGTTGGATAACAATAGACATTTGGAGGTGTTAAAAAGGATTTTAATCCTTGTCATAGGCGTCGGAAAGAGGTTTATTTTATCACTAAGTATTTATGGCATAGAATATTATTTCGGTAATAAATTTAAAATAAAAAGTTTTTATATTATTATTTTATTTCTTATGATTTCTTAATAATTCACATACAGTACAAAATACAGATAATTTTGACATATTTAACACAAATCACAACTGTATCTTTATTATTTTTAATTTTGGCATAAAAACCGTTTTAGGCACATTCAGACTAAAACGTAGCCTTATTCTTTCAAAATTAATTTTTATATGTTACAATTATTATTAGACCTACTTATTTTTATTTCTATTGCACTGGCATCTTTTTAATTTCCTTTATTATATGAAATATCCGATAGGCTTAAAAAAATAAAATAAACGTGTTAATCTACACGCTTAACAAAAAGACACAAATCTAATAATAAAATAATAAGAAATTACGGCTAATTGGAATTAAACATATATAAAATTAGAGAATGGGACACACTAAAATAAAAATATATAAAAAAAAATAAAAAAATATATAATACAACAAAAACAAATTGTGTTTACACTGGTAAACATTACGTATCTAATTCGTAATCAAATTCAGTGAAGCTATCGTCGCTCAATTAATTGAGTTTCCACATTTTGTTTTTTTCTTTTATTATATGGATTTTTCCCAATTTTCCGCAGTAACTTTGTTCAAAAAAATCTTTCAAATTTCAGTTAAATTACTAACTTTGTACAATGTATTATTTCAAGCAACTCTGCCTTTTACTTGAGAGAGATATTTCCTTCTCCAACGGACAGTTTCCAGACGATCTATAAGAACAGATTTCCTATCTGGTTTTTTCCATCAAAAATTAAGTTCTCTGAGCAATTTCCTGAGCTCATTTCTTTTAATTTCAGGTAAATCCCGATCTTCATTGATTTTAGTAAGAATTTTGTTGACGGATGGGATCTGCTTCTCATAATAAAATGTATGTACAACTCCTTTTATTGCAGTTTTCATCTCTTCTTCCAACGAGGTTTTTCATCTGTCTGTGATCGAATGGAGGAGTACGAAACATTCCAGTCGTTTTTTCTCCTTCAGTATTCGGTACATAGTAGATTTTCCTGTCATGTTGGAACACATCTCAACAGAGCTTTTTACATTATTATCTAGATATTGATTTCTTAGGGCATCATAAGCATTCATCGTAATAAGTTCTTCATTGAGGAAAAATGCCTTGGTTTAACGATTTTGGAATAAATATAGAAGTGGAGGCCATCTTTTTTCGGTATCTTACTAATCTCAAATAATATATAAAAACAAGCACAAACAAGATAAATCACTAAGGACACACTGTAAGGTGTACTTTTCTCACTGACAGAAATAAAAATGAACTATCAGAAATTTTATTATTGCAGTAAATTTATAAAAGCTTATAATATTTAAATATAATTAGATTTACGGCAGTCCTCCGTTACCTGCGGTACTGGAGCAAGTACGTTGGGGATTTCGGTAACAGGTTTATTACTCTCTCTAGTTCTTGAATAGAGTATAGGAATGTGTACGCTTGCGATCGCCCCCCCCCCTCCCAAGAGCTCTGAGTTCAGGAAAATGGAACCGATTCTGCCTTTTATATTAGGAGTGTGTATGCTGCTGACACTCCCTCCCCGTTGACAACTTGTTTTTCTCGCAATAGCCTCCCCCCAATAGCTTTGAGTTCAGGAAAATAGACCCGATTCTGACTCTTATACTAGGAATGTGTATGTTGCTGGCATTCCCTCCTCTCCAAGAGCTTCAAATTCAGAAAAATAGGCACGACCCTGCCATTTACACTAGAAATGGGAATGTCTCCGCCCCCCCCCCCCCGTCGACAACTAGCTTTCGCTTGCCCTAATGTACTTTTGTGATGTCACCGCCCCCCCCCCCCCCAAAGAGAGAGGCTGGATCCGCCCCTGCTCCGATATCGCAATATATTTTCCGCAAAAAGGCCATTTTTTATGATGAAATTTTGCTTACACATGCATTCAATTATTTCAAAGCAAGACGTGCAATGAAATTTGAGAGAAAAAAAATTAAAAACGACAATAACTTCTGCGGAACTCTGACATAATGCAGGAATCAAAAAATTAGTCGAATTTTATTATGTCTCTTTATTTGTTAATTATTTTCTCCAAAGAATTCGTTAACAAGATTAACTCTAGATTCGTTAGAAGTTATTAAATATCCCGTTTTTTTTTTGAAAATATTCGATCCACTAAACCCTGCTTCAATTTTTTACAATAATTCAAAATAATTGTATTGAAAGAGATGCCAGCTGTTTTTCTCTCTTTAATAATGTAAATTACTTCGGGTAGATAAATGTACCCAACCAATTCGGAAAAAAGGATGAATAAAGTCATATAAATCTCAGCATGTGCATTACATGGAAAAGAGAAAGATAGAGAGAGGACGGATACGGAGAAGTGCTATCTCTCTTGCTTCGAGTCGTGATTGATCGGCGCACGTTTGGAGAAGAGAGATACATTTCCCCCGTATTCGACCTTTCCTTTTCTGCCATGCAACGCGAATGCTGCCTTCAGTAGTGTATGCTCGAAGCCTATTTCATAAAAAGATAGGTTAAGTTTAAAATAAATGAAGAAATTAACTCTTGACGTTTTCCATGCGATTTACGTTGAAATGTTGCATTCGATAGAAACTTTCATCAGAACCGTTTATTAGGTGAATTTGAAGTGAATGTAACATTAGATCGGTTTAATTGGATGTAGATGCTACGTTAGAAGCAAGATCTTAGAATGCCGGATGACGATTTTTGGAGTTTTATGTTTCCACACCCACATGTTTACAAGAAAGAATCAAATTAAATAATTTTAATAATCATTAAAAAATATTTTCTAACTTAGTTTTCGATATATAATATCCTAAATTAACGAAATAATTTCATCAGACTTATAAATTTTAATGACTTTTTTCCGGCATTCCTACAAAAATGTTGTTAAAAGTTATAACAAGAAAAAAATATAAAAAAAAATTTCCTTAAAGTTTACATTTACTTGAAATCACAAGTTATAACTGATTAAAATGAAGCAATTTATTTTTCTATATATCCTGATTTTTAATTTATGTTATTTGAAAAAGAAAAACAGCAGTTTGATCGTTACAATACAGTAAAAATATATTTCCAACAAAAAAGTTAATATTAAGGATTATAATATTATATACGAGGGATACTAAAAAAAATATCCATATAGCCAATATAAAACAATTTATTCTGCGTAAATAATAGCATCCTTTTCCTACTTTTGTGTCAAATTTATTTTTATTTCTTTATTTACAACAAAAAATTAAATCATAAGCGAATGATCGTAGTATATGGAGACCAAGGTCTATTATATTTTAAAACAAATTATTTGTCAAAATTATTTCAGTGATGCCATGAAACTATTGATGATGACTTAAGAAATGAAATCCTTTATATACAACTAGTCCTGATGTTTACAGAAAAAATGAACAAAATTTTCCAAAACTTTTGGAATCGCTATATGCAGATCTTAATCTTTTCTCTAAGACAATAGTTGAAAATAGGATTTTTTTATCCGCCAAAATAATTTGGGCTAGCGTATCAACTTAACGTAAAATACAATGGTTCTTCACTTTCTCGTAAAAACTAGTCTTAGTTGGGATAATTTTTTCTCACAATAGTTCTACTCCAGTCTTCCTATAAAAAAGATGAACACATTTATTACAGATATCTGAAAGTTTCAAGTCATAGGGGGCATCCAGAAGATGATAAATACTTAAAAAAGTACAGCTAGGTCAGCCCTGTTTTTTTTTTATAAACAACATGCAAAGTCGGAAAATTCGATTTTGTGTCAGCAGAATTTTCCGGTTACATTTTAGAGAAAACTTGTCCAAGTGAAAGTTGTGGGTATTGAAAAGACCTTTAATTTCATTTCTTATGTGTCAAAATCGATAGATAACTTATCGAGATAATGGCGAAAACCACCTTTTTTGCATTATTTTATAAATGTTAATAAATTTTTGCAAGAAAGGCCGAGAGTAATGTTTAACCCCTTGATAATAAGGCCATTATGTGTATTTATAATTGTGCAAAAGCTGGACCAGATCGGTTTGGTAGTTTATGAATAATCTTAATTGTTTATCCCAGATACTGAATGTTCAAACAATATGAAAATTTAGTTTTCAAAAATTGAAATCCATGATCTCCTTTCTTCATTGCCTTGACAAACTGTTTAATCAATTCGAGTTTCATGGGTAAAAGCGTAAGTAAAGAATTATTAGCGACAATTTTCTAAAATCGGCCGTCCCATTCACATAGAAAAAAAAACAGTATTTTGTGAAGCCTGATTGCAGACCCGTGATTAGAGCAAAAACATTTAAGTAAGTGCAAAATTTCCAATTTTAAGTACGATATCTGATTTTATTAAAGATTCAGCAGAAGGTTTAGTCCGCCTCCTTCATATTCACAGAGTATGCAATCGGAACTAATGACAGCTCATACTCCTTGACCAGCAGGACAACTTTCAAGCCTGTCTTTGATGAGTCTATTAACAGTCTCTATTTGTCGGGTCATGACATGATATGTTCACTTCTAGCATCACTACATTCGAATTAAGGTAGAACACTTAGTCTTCATCTCCAGACTTGAGTGTCTAGTCCAGTAAGAAGATAATTTTACATCCTTTCCTAAGAGATTTCACTGCTGAAGGCCAGATTCTGGAATTTGGAGTTTACCCCTAGGTAATTTCAAATCCCAGACGAGATCATTTCATTCCGCCTGAGCAAGAAGTGACGTTGTCGATGAGCTAAATTATCAGTATACGTATCATTTGATGGTTTAGGGTATGGCTCAGTCTTCCAAATCCATTTCTGGTTGTAAGGTATTGGTTCTCGGGAGCAATAGGATTGGTAAAAATTCGTTGTGAGGAACTAGTCTCAGACCTGAAGGAATATTAGAATACTGAATTTTATGCTTACTTTTACTAGAGAACTCGACGGTGGAAGTCATACAAAAGTAACAATCTGTAAGATGATAGCGAGATTCGCACCAAACTATGGGCAAAGCGAATGGCATTGGTTTACGGATCTCTTGGATCTATACATACTCTAATATGTAATGCAGCAAAATTTCAGAGCTTAATCCTTGTTCTAATTGCCAAATTGGTAGTGAAAGTAATATTTATAAGCATTTTTAAGAATCGGAGAGCGCGAACATAGCAGAAACCATTGAGATGATTTTTACACTTTCGTAACGTGATAAAATTATTGACTCTGCGATCGCGAGAGATGTATTGACGGAAGATAAGGAAACAATGCAGGAAATTCGTGGCCCTAAAATTATTATCAACAAGTTATAAAAAAGGGACGGGAGCTCTTCTAAAAACATTGGGTGATGAGGCAAAACGGGTGCCATATTTAGGAGGTCAGCTGGAATTGTGTCAGGGCCAATTTTTATGCACACCAATGTAATCATTCACGAGAGTTGTTTTATTTAAAAAATAGCGTAAAACAAAATTGAAAATATCAAAATTAAAATAACATTTTTGGATACCGTGTACAAAAATACTTAAATATTTTACTATTATGAGATAAAATTATCCCAATTAAAACTTCTTAGAAATTTTCTCAATGTAAAGGGCGGTTACAATTTAAGTAAAAATCGAATTTTGACCAACAAATATTTAAAAATTTACTAATATTAAACAGATTTCAACGCGAACTACTACCATTCCAAAAAAAAAAATATATATATATATGTATATATATATATATATATATATATATATATATATATATATATATATATATATATATATATATATATATATATATATATATATAGGTCGTTACCTTTAAAGTAAATTAGAAATAATACACCACGTTTTTTTGGGACATCATGTAAAAACTGAGCTATTTTTAAAATTTACCTCTTTTAACCTCATTATTATGTACTTTATCAAATTTTTCATCGATATAACGATATAGCCGCAATCAAGTAACGGAGTATTAAATGGACAACCTGTATAATTTGAAATTCCTCAACATAAATAGCAGAAGATTGAGAATAGGTGTTATAGTTTATGCAGAAAACCACTTTACATAGTCAAATTACACATTCTTTTATTTATTTCAGATATTATGCTGTTTTGAAACCTCTGCATCTGGTTGATTTGGACCGTAGGGAAAAATTTATGATTATGAGTGCATGGATAGGAGCAGTTGTATGCAGCACGCCTCAGGTATTTAAAGTAATATTAATACTAATACCAATACATTGTTCATTTTAAACTTTATAATTTTATTAACCAATTTGTTGTTATTAATTCAAACATTATCCCCAACACAATAAAGATTACAATTATTTTTAAACTTGCATCCTCTACAAATTATTTTAAAATTTCAAAAAAAGCAATAAACAATTCATTATAAATAAATATAAGTGATTGTAAACAAATGATAAAATCCTGGAAGGTTAATAAAATCCAAAATGTGTAAAACTTCTTACACAACCTGTATAAAAAGTTAAAGTTCAACCTCTTTTAAACATTCTAATTAAACAGGAATTCTCAAAATAATAAGTCTGTGACTATTAAGCCTTTTAAAATTAACAAAGATATTTAGAAGCGGAAAAATACAATATTAATAAAACAAGATTAGAAACTTGGTCAGACGTTAGCCGAATACAAAGAACAATGGTATATTTTACCATACAAACCTGGGTATACTCATTTGCTAGTTATATTAAATATACATAGATAATCATTTAAAAGGGCCCTATTTATTATTATTGTTAATAAATTTATTTGTATTATTTGTTATCAAATATATTTGTAAAGAACAGATATTCACGAAAATTTGGATAATTCTTGATTAAAAGAAAACAAAAAACGTTATCCTTATATTCTAACTAATAAACAATATTTCTTAAAAGGCTGATTTTTTTTTTCAAAATTATGTTATCCGGACTGCCAGCATTTAAAAAAAAAAAGATTTATACTCTAAATACAATTCTTGTATTTCTTATGGTTTTGAATTTATTTATCAAATACATGATGTTTCAATATGTTTCAATCGAATAAAATCCAAGCTCTGACAGCACAAAGACATACGTCAAAACACCTCTAATTAAAAGAGTTAAAACAAAACCAAAATAAGGTATGCCCACCAGATTGTTGAATTTACACTATTTTCTATATTTAGTGAATTATTTTATTTTAATTATTTTAAATAAATATATAAACAGCTAGGTATTACTTAACTTTGAGAAAATTTTACGAGGAATCAATAAATAAAAGTAACGACACTGTAAGACAGCCAAAAATAGAAATGTGAAAAAAATTATAGGAAATTTGATGTTCCAAAAATTATCAGAAAGAAAAAAAAAATAATTTCACAATAATTTAATTTTTGAAAAAATCTGATTTTTTTTATCATCCTGTATAAGTGCAATTTGGGCTATTACTCACTGTGCAAAACCATTGCCTTTTAAACCAGAAAATTGAATTTCCTTTGCTAGAAAGAGCATTTGAATATCATTTAAATTCCTTGAGACTTTTAGGTTTAAAATGAAACCAACAATTTTCTTTGTAGACTTCATAGTTTTGAGGCGCAGGTAGAATGGTGAGATGCCGGGTTCAATTTCTGGCTAGTCTTGGGCGTTACACTTTATGCAGTTAAATGCATTTAAACAGTGAACAGCTAACCTAGTGTAATATCTCCTGAAAAGATTGATACCTTCTTTTGAAAATACACACTATAAACACTACTAACATTCCCAGAAAAAAAAAATTTAAATACAATATAAAATATAGGTTAAATATGTTTACAAAATAATTCTCTTACTTTATCTGGTTTTAAATTTTCACAGCTTGAAAAAGTCATCAAATTTCTGAGTAAATGTTTAGATAAAGCTGATCAACAGGAATGGCGGGGCAGTCATTCACCCTCTAACCCCCACCTGGCTAAACTACTAAGTGACGGAAAAAATTAGGGAATACGCAAGAACTATGGGAACATTTTTGTTCTAATATTTAATTACCAAAAAAAAAGAAAGAAAACAAATTTCACAACGATGTAATTTGAAAAAATAATTCCAATTTTATTTATCATCCTGCCTATAGAAATTTGGGCTATTACAAAATATGCCAAATCACTACTTTAGGGCAATATAATGGGTTTTCGCTAGCTAAAAGCAGAATAAAATGTCATTTGTATTCCTTGAAACTTTTAGGTTTAAAATTAAACCAACAATTTCCTTTACACAATTTACAGTTTTGAGGCCTCGGTAGTGTAGTAGTCATGCGATCGTAATCGCAACACCGAGGTCCCGGGTTCAATTTCCGGCTAGTCGTGGGCGTTACATGTTATGCATGTAAATAATAAACAGCTGGTCAAGTGTTATATTAAGGTTCCCTTGCAATAATTGACATTTTTCTGCTATTTCATTCTATTTTTATGTATGAGTGCCAACGAAATTAAATTGCAAAAGATGAACTCATCTTTATAACTTATATCAAAAATTACTGAATGAATTTAGTTTTTTATTAAAAGTATTTCCTAAGTGTTGTTTTGTCCAATTTTTTTGATTTATATCTAAAAAAATTAAGACGGATTTTAAAAAGAAATACAGTTTGAATATAAACGGGTATAAAGGCTGTTATAAATATTAAACTGACAAAGCATTAGAAAAAAACTTTATTAAAAAAATATATTTTTAGTTTACAATAGCCAGGAATAAAATAAAAATTAACAAAGAAAAAAACTATTGCAGACAATAGAATATTATCATGCCGGATAATCAAGCAGCCATCAGTACTTTGAATTCCCACGTTATTAATTCCAAGATGCTCTAAGAATACCTAGAGGTACTAAACGAACTAAGCAAGAATAATAAAGTCACCCTCCTGTGTGTACCAGGACACCCAAGTAGACAGAAATGAAATAATAGACAAGCTCGCGAAATAGGGGGTTGAGACACTATAACTGCTGCTCAAACCTTTCTGTGGAATCAGTATCAGTGTAATACTGGAATGGTTAAAAAGAAAGGAAGGGCAGGATATCCAATTACTGGATATATCTGCAAGGAATAAGACAAGCGAATATATTTCTTGGGAACTACAACCAGAAGAGATTCAAGAAATGCATCAGCCTAAGAAAAAATCAAATTAGAATTTTGAGAGGAATCCTGACAGGGCATTGCTACTTCAAGAGACACCTTAAGCAACTCACATCAGCAGAAAGAAAAGAGTGTAAATTTTGCGAGGAAGAAAACAAAGATTCTATCCACATCTTTTTAGAATGCAGTGCATTAGAAAAACCCAGAATACGATTTTTGGGAGCATACCAAATGGAAGAAGGGGTTCTATAAATTTTTAAGCTGTCCAACATTCTAGAGTTTCTAGAAGAAATAGGACTGGAGGACCTGTTCTAGTCGGCAAGGTATCCCTAACAAATTAGCAGTAGAAGAAGAATACAATAAATTTTTTGGTCACAGGGTCACCCTGATCTCCACATAGATACATAGGTGTAAAATGAAATCAAAAGATAATTTAATTTTTTGAATTTCCATTGTTGGACTATTCTTAGCCTCCTAAATCTACTTAAACTCCACGCCTCCATATCACCGATCTCCACTGGATCTGTATTCCTTACAGAAGAAACAAAATTTATATTTCACTTACCAACTATCTTACTTATTGCTTCCATCTAATAAAGGGGTTTTCAATAAGAGTTTCCCGATTTTCTTCACAGATATTGACAACTTGGCAACATCCTAGGTTGATAAAATTTGGGCAACCTGTTTCTATATAATAATACAATTTTTATCATGGAACGATACACAGTGCAAGGGCGTATTCATGTTGTTAAAACCTATTGGGAAAATGAGTTTTCTCGAAAACAAATATACAAACAACTTGAGGAAACTGGATCCGTTACTGATATACAGACACCTATTCGTACCCGTCGAGTCCGCTCAGCTAAAAACATTTTCAGGGTCCGAAAAAGTGTTAACGAAAAACTGAAAATGTCTATTTTTCGCCATCCGCAGGACTAAAGCCAAATGATCATAGGCAGCGACAGATACAGCAAAAGCAAGAAGATAATGATTTTTGTTAAAAAATCATTTTTACTGATGAGGCATATTTTCTTCTTTCAGGTACTGAAAGAATTTGGAGTGATGAAAAACCAAGAGAAATTGAATAAAAAACTATGCATAGTGAACGTGTAACCGTTTGCTGTGGTTTTTGGGCACGGGGCATTATTGGATCATTCTTTTTTTTTAAATGAAGAAGGACAAATCTTTACAGTAAATGAAGTACGTTATCGGACCATGTTACATGACTTTTTATGACCAAAACTGGAAGATATTCATGTAGACGGTATTTGGTTTCAATAGGACGGGGCAACGTGCCACACGGCCCAGGAGACAATGGCCCTTTTACAAACCAAATTTGGGGACAGAGTCCTTTTCAGAAATGGTAACGTCAATTGGCCGCCGAGATCTTGTGACTTAACGCCACTTGATTATTTTCTGGGGGGCTACGTGAAAAACAAGGTATATATCAACAATCCATAAACAGTTCCCGATTTAAAGAATGAAATTACGCTTGTAATTAGTGAGATATAACCTATCTTGTGCTTAGACGTTATTAAAAATTTGAACAAAAATTTATTATATCTCAAAGAAGCAGAGGGGGTCATTTCACTGACATTATTTTTCACACATAATTGTACACATCTATAGAATTACCTTACATGAAAATAAAACAATTTTGTTAAGTAAACTGTGTTTTATTTGTAGAAAACATCGGAACACTCTTATTGAAAAACCTTTTAGTTATATGATATATTTAGTTACATTTTTGATGACCTACCCAGACATTCGATGGAGTAAACAAAGAAAAAAATTCATCATGTCATTCGAAGAGATGCTATAAAGAGACATGACAAAACTATAAGATAGTTTGACTGACTAAGATATTCCGAAAAGTCTTTTCTGAAATTTTTAAATATTTGGTTAAAATTATAGTTAATCTTTGGCTAAAATTCTAATTGAGTAAGCCAAAGATCGACAAGTATATTGCGGTGTTTTCTTCGAAAGTAATATAATAACTCTGCTTTAAAGAAAACCTTACATTTCCAGCAGTTTGGTTTGTTCAAACACAAATTATATAAAAGGTTCAAATATGAAAGTTGCTTTATAACAAAAGGATATAGAGGTAAGGTGGATAAACCACACCTTAACCATTTTAATATTTTAGTTGCTTTGTTAGATTACTCCTATGTACTCGCTAAATGTAATTCCTTTATGAAATTTAACACAATTTTACCTTTAATTTGTGTTTTATTATAAATGCTAGGTAAGCCCATTTAAAGCATAAATAATAATTGTCTTGTTTAACAAATTATTTTAGTTATTTATGAAATACAAAACGAGTGAAATGAAAGGTTTACAGAATAACATGCGCTTAGCTTTTGTTTATGTTGTTTGAAATAATATGAATTTATAAAGGAGATATTCAAGAGGTTAGAACACGAGGAAGAAATAATTTTATTTGCTAAAATATTAATCAAAAATTAAATTAAAGTAATAGTTTCTCAAACTAACACTAGCCAACAGTCACTCACGAATATAGATTGAACTGTATACCGGGTGTCAACGAATCTATTAGACAAGTCATAATTTCTAGAGTATTATGTGTATCAAAATGAGAATTGGTACAGGTAAATGGTATATGAAGGGGAGAGTTTTTGCATATTTTTCACTTTCCGGCCACTTCCAGTTTCACCGGAAATGGCCCCGGTTTTGAATTTTTAAATGGAACACCCTGTATATTTTAACATTTTTGGATTTCTGAGACAATTCTAGATCAGAATGTGGCATTTTAAAAACTTTTTACGTCTACTTCATTTTTTTAGAGCCACTTTTAAAATTGCATCGAGGTGGCCATGATCGGACGCAAACTAATCTAAGGGCCTTAGGTGATGTCAAAAAAAAACAATCGCAAAGTTTTAGTTACTAGTATGAAAGACAGGAATAAGACAAGTTGACAAAATTACGTTTTCATTTCTAACTATTAATTTTCAAATGGCGACCCCTTTTTGACAACTACTTTTCGAAAAAAGCATTCTTTGACGAATCTAACGGTACTAATTTATTTGCGATTGGATTAGACATAAGAACAGAAATTAAATATTATTAAGCAAAAAACTGGATAATTTATTTACTTATGAAAAGTGCGCCATGGACAGCCATGATGCATAATAATTTGCAACTGTTTTTATCAAGTCTTCTTTGGAAAACAAAGCACTCACTTAAGTAGATAATGACAGTGACATACGCTCTAAGAACAGACGTAAAAGTTTCTTAATTTTAATTAAGTTTAGTTTAAATTTTCGTTAAAATAATGTATACTCACAATGAAAAAGTGGATATGTTATTAATATTTGGAAAGTGTCATAGAAATTCAAGGAATGCTGCCGAGTTGTATGCTCATAAATATCCGAATCGGCAACATCCAGCCCATCAGTATTTTCCGTATGTCGAGACTCGTTTTAGGCAAATAGAAAATCAAGAGGCGGAACAGAGGTTTATCATAAATGAAGAGACTGAGATTAACGTACTTGCTATGGTTCAGGTTGATAAAACAGTTTCGTTAAGAAAAATTAGTCAAGAACTGCAAATAAGTTATGAATCAGCAAGAAAAATACTGAAAAAGCATGGATATCGAACATTTAAATATCAGATACATCAACATTTGTATACTGAGGATGGCAATACACGGGTAGTGTTTTGTGATTGGCTGCTTCAAAATCATAGAGTTAACCCAAATTTTATCGATTTTATTCTATTTTCCGACGAATCCCGATTTACAAATAATGGTATGTTCAATAAGCAAAATTCTCGGTACTGGGCCCCACAATTGAGCCAATATTGTTTCAAGGTCAGTTAACAGGGGTTAGATACTTAGGTTTTCTTCAAAATGAAATCGAAAATCATCTCAATGATATACCTTTAGCAGATTTACGGCGAATTTACTTTCAACAAGATGGAGCACCGCCTCACAATACTAGAGAAGTTCTTAATTATTTAATAGAGCATTTTAATAATCGAATTATTGCAACTAATGGTCCAGTACGGTGGCCAGCCAGCTCACCGGATCTTACTGTGCTCGATTTCTTTGTCTGGGGATATGTTAAAGAAAGGGTTTACTATGGAGCAGCTCCAGCTACTCTTGAAATATTAGAAGAAAGAATTTTACGGGCATTTAGAAGTATAACGCCCCAAATGCTACAAAACGTGTTGAGAGAAACAATTGAACGAGCTGAAATGTGTCGTGAAAAAGAAGGAATGCACTTTGAACATTTACTATACTAAACTTTTTAACAAATTCAGCTATTGTACTTTCAAATATTTTAAGTGCGTCGTCTAAGTTATTAGTTTATTTTGTTAGTTTTTTGTTAATTTTGTTAAATTTTTAATCCAATTCCTGTCTTTCATACTAATCACTAAAACTTTGCGATTGTATTTTTTTGACATCACCTAAGGCCCTTAGATTAGTTTGCGTCCGATCATGGCCACCTAGATGCAATTTTAAAAGTGGCTCTAAAAAAATGAAGTAGACGTAAAAAGTTTTTAAAATGTCACATTCTGATCTAGAATTGTCTCAGAAATCCAAAGATGTTAAAATATACAGGGTGTTCTATTTAAGAATTCAAAACCGGGACCATTTCCGGTGAAACCGGAAGTGACCGGAAAGTGGGAAATATGCAAAAACTCTCCTCTTCACCTAAAATTTACCTGTACCAATTCTCATTTTGATACACATAATACTCTAGAAATTATGACTTGTCTAATAGATTCGTTGACACCCGGTATACTCATAATTAATTATTTTTTTCAAAAATATATTTTAAGTGTGAAAACCACCTATACAGATTGTCCCACAACGAACTGCCATGATCGATTTCTCGAAAAATTGGCTTTGGAGGATTTTTGAAATGTGGTAGTGTAATAAAGTCGACGACGGCAGTTAGGCTAAAATGTTTTCAAGATGGTTATACCAGAAATTGATGCCTTCTGGCTTATTTTAAACGCAACACATATCTAATTCTAATTGTTTGTGACATATTTTAAATTTTACGTCAAAAATGGTGTTTGCAGGTCTTAATTGGGGTCAATTCCCTTCTAGGAAGAGATCTGTTTTAGTGAAATATGTTGATATAATGAAAATAAATAAATACAGGGTGATGAAAAACTAACATTAAATGTCAACTTGTAGAAAGCGCTAAAAATCTTTTTTTTTAAATGTAATGTTGTCTTATTTGGCATTTAAAATAAGAGTGACTTTGTATAAGGTTGTCTATCCCAAAAAATTGCCCCTTTTTGAAATATTGGCAATTTAATATTTTTGTATTGTAAAAATACTAAACGGCTTACCTACCCAGGGAAACAATTTATTTTAATAAATGTTCAAAATTTCCACCCTAAACTTCCAAACCTTTTTGTACATCATCAAGTTAATTAGTCATGGGTGGCACTTAAATCTGGAGATAAACTTTCGAATGCGACCTGTACCCTTGCGATACAGTTCTCCATCATTCTCACTGGACCATCTAATACAGTCAAATCAGGAGAGCGAGAAGGCCACAAAAAAAGGTTGTTGGCAATCTACGTGTTGCTTGTAAGAAATTTCTTAAATATTGATTATTTACTCTTCTAGAATATTTAAATATTTTTCTCCTACAAAAGTTAATACATTATTTAACATAATTTGCTTTATATTATTAATGTTGGATTATATAATTCGTGGGTTTAATACAAAATTTAAGACACTGTGGATATTTGTTGATTTGGCTCGTGCACTTGACACTGTGGCGCACCAAAAATTACTGAGTAAACTTGAAAGTATTGGGATTCGAGGTATCGTGTATGACCTGTTTCAGTCATATATAACTAATCGAACACAGAAAGTAAGAATAAATGAAACACTAAGTAAAACAGGTAATGTGGAGTTTTGGGTACCGCAGGGTACAGTATTGGGTCCTGTCCTGTTCTCTCTATATATAAATGATCTTTTTACTGTTCTTCCAAGTCAAAATAGTGAATGTATTTGTTATGCCGATGATACAGTTATTTTAATTAAAGGTAAATCTTGGCAGGAGTCATTCCAGAGAGCAGAGGATTACTTTTCGAGGGTACGATTGTGGATGGATCAGAATCTTCTGACTATTAATGTCAGTAAAACTGTCCACATAGCCTTTTTTATGAATAATAGAGTTAATAATCTATATCCTAATCTTTTAGTACATAATTATGAATGTGTTATGGGTAAAAAACAGTGCGGATGTATTGAGTCTGTGGCAGCGACGGACAAGGTTAAATACTTGAAAGTGTTCATTGACCGGAATCTCAGATATGACGCTCACGTAAATTATATCACTAAAAAACTTCGAAAAACTATATACAAGTTCTACCAACTGAGAGAATTCCTGTCTTTGAAACTATTTCGAATGACTTACCAGGCTTTGATTGAATCAGTTCTCACATATGGTTTGAATGTTGTTGAAGTCCGAGTATGCACGATGTTTATACTACGTCTGTTCACAATAGAGGCCTTACATTTCCTGTGGCATTATATACGGCTTCGCAGAGGCATATTATCTATATAGGTCCAAAATTATTTAATTTGTTACCTTTAGACATAAAATCTATTGTAAATGTATATTCTTTTGTTAATGCAGTGCCATTATAAAATTAGTATTGGAAATGGAGATGATTTTAGGTATTGTTTTTCGTGTTAATATTTTTGAATATGATTGATATGTATGTGGTGTTTCTCTTTAATTAGGTGTAAGTTTAATTTCTTTAATTATTTTTAATTCGACTTGAATTTTAATTGTTTTATTTTGTGATGATGAGAAAGTAAACATTTGTTATTTGACATCCAGACAAGCTGCTTGTAGCTTATGGATTCAAAAAATACATGGATGTAAAAAAAAATGAATTACCATTTAAGGCATCTCCATAAAAATTGAGTTTAACTATTCCGTCATTTATGATATCACAAAATACACTAAATTATCAGGTTTCCTAAAAACTCCGCAGTGTTAACGCATGAGGACTTGAATCACTCCAAAAATGGGAGTTGTGTCTCTTATAAAGTCCATTTATTCGTAAATTTTGCTCCATCGGTCCAAATTATGTTATCCAAAAATCTAGGGTCGTCTTGTATCATCTTTATATAAATTCACAAAATCGCACTCTTTTTCGCAAGTCACTATCCCTTGGCCAAAAGATATTAAACAAAGGTGGAAGTTGTGTTTCAACACAATTTAATGTATTGAGCTCTTCGAAATTCCTGTTTGTAGATCCATTTGTCTTAACGATGTCCTAGAATATGCCGCAAAATATTTCAGAATTGCAATATCAACATTTCTTCGATTAGCTAGAGGTAGAAGTATTTCCTGTACATTATTCAAGAAAATATCTGCTGCCAGTAACTTTACTCAAGAAGTGAGGAACCAAGTAGATAAAAGAGCACGTGTATCAAGCTGCTTAACATATATAGTTTGAATAAATTCACATAAATCAATTAAAAGTACAGTTAGAACTTATAGGATCTGCGGTCACCTAACATACATAGCAGAAACTCGACCTGAGATCACAAAAACCGAACAAATATTAAGAAAAACCAAGATGAAAACCTTGAAAACAATAAAAGCTGTAAAAACAAGAGAACAAATGAAGGTAAAGTAAGGTAAATGGAAATCAGTAAGAGAAATTGGAGAGAACACATGGATAGGATGGGGAATGAAAGACAGGCTCACTGGATGAAACACCAGAGAACTAGAGACAACAAGCTATCCGGAAGACTACCTAAAAGATGAAAAGGGAGGTAGAACGCAGTGTCTCAATCCATAATAGCAAGCCTTATAAAAAAAGAAAAAAACCTTATTTGATAATTAGAATGGCACCTTATATTTTTGGGGTACAATATCAATCTACGAGATTTTGCTCTTATGCTATTCTGCAGTATGCTCATCTCTGTGAGAGGGACATAGACAGGAATAGAGTAATAAATATATGCTCAGACAGTAAGGCTGCGATATTGGCACTGAAGTCGTGTCGTGACTTCGCGACTGCTGCAAGGATGTACTAAATGGTATGATAAGGAAAGGCTGCACAGTCAGACTCGTATGGGTCCCGGGTCACTTGGGCATACGCGGGAATGAGTCTGGCAAAATTGGGTTCGGCGATCGAACCGTATGGACCCCAACCAATATTACCTCTCCCAATTGCTATTCGCAAAAGGGAATTGAAATCGTTGCTGGAAAGCAAATTTATTGAATCATGGAGGGGAGCTCCTGGAATGAGGTGTGCTAAGGAACATATAACTGGGCCTAGAGCACTGCGTACTAAGGAGCCTCTCTCCTTGAGAAGGAAAGAGCTGTGGTGGTATTGTTGACAGGACATTGTCACCTCAGGGACCATCTTCATAGAATCGGTGTCGAGGGCGACCCGACATGCAGATCGTGTTTGGAGGAGGATGAAACTATTGACCATGTTCTCAGAGGGTGACCATCACTCAACGGACTGAGACAGAGATATTTCGGAGATATAGTTTTGTTACCAGAAGCAGTTAGGCAAATTCAACTAACGAGACTGCTTGGATTCGCAAAGGCGATCGGCCTCAAATAACCTGCAGATATGGTGAGATGTAAAGGGCCCAATGGAGGCCTAGTCATTGATGATCTAGTATCACCGCCCCTTTTTCATTCATTCATTCATGAGATTTTGCTTATTTCCAAAAGATACCTAGAAGTCAAGAAAAGAGTTGGTGGGATTGTGTCTTATAGTTCAATTTCCCAGCAATTCTAGAATCGTTACAAGCGAAAAGTCGTTCAAAGAATTTTTCGTCTATATTTCCACCCAGACCTTATAATCCATTTCAAAAATTTTAACATTTGTTAAATTAAATTGTCATCACTATATATATATATATATATATATATATATATATATATATATATATATATATATATATATATTATACGCTCCTCGACTTTACTACAAGTTTCCTTTGCACCCAAAGTGATTATTAATAGCAATATTATAAAATATTCTGGTGCAACATAGGTTTCCATTCGTACGTGGATTTGATTAATGCAGATTAGGAATTGATATTTTAATGTTTCTTAAATATGGTCAGTTTTGATATATCTTTTAATTCATATGATGGTCAGCATACTTATTGTAACCTGTAGAACTTTTATTTTTATATGTTTATTTCGACTTTGTAAAATTGTATTAAATCTATTTACAAAGGACCTAAAATTGAAACTTCTAATAGTATCATAGAATTTTTAACAATTTTACTTAATTAGATATTTTTTTTAAGAAACGGCAAGTGTTTCAACGAATTATTAATTTTTCATAAAGCTGACTACACTAATGGCTTAAGTTTCAAATGTCAGGCCATAAAAGGGGAGCCATCTTTATTCACTGTTCTGTATTTTATATAGCTCTTGTCTATTAAGTTGAAGGGCGTAAAGCTCATTTTCTCTAGAAACTTTAATATTACACCATATAAAAGTACTATAATCTAAGTGCTCTGTTCCTTCAATAGAGATTGTGCATCTTTGAGCCAAGAAAAAAATTAACAGCATAATTTGATTATAATTGCCCAAATTTTTACTGTAAACTAATAATTGGTTATTAAGTAAGTAAAGTATTACCCTACTATATTCTAGTTATATAATAAGTTATATTTTTTTACGCAGCTGTGCGAAATTCAGATTATAATTGGACCTCTTTTATTATTCAATTCTGCTTAATAAAAATTATATTTAGGCGTAAGTTTCAATCTTGACATATCATATATAAAATAATTAAGAATTTAAAAGAAAATATTTTAAATAAAATTTAGCTCACAAAATTCTGCTTAGAATTTAACCAAAATATATTTTTATTTACAGTCATGTTCTCCTTCTCCTACTTGTGTTTTTCAATATTTCTAAGGCAAAAATTTCGAGAAAAAATAAACATTACATTTAACATTGCACATCTTAATAATATCTCGTACGTATATTTATTGAATATTTGATAACCTTTTTATTTCCTAACATTCATTAATGTGCATATTTCACAAACTACGAAAAAAAAAATAAAAACTGTATTTTCAACAATAGGTAGACATGGTCGCATATTTGAATGTAGTTTTGAATTCTAAACAATTTTTCCTTAGATAGTCAAAGTACTGAATAAATTTACGACATTAGTTTTAGGACTGCATGATTCTGGTTTACGAGGTTTGTCCCAAAAGTATCGAGCCTGCATTCATATTTCCGCGTCAAAACTTCCGAGCGACCTCTGTGGGGCATGGGCGTCACCAGTAAAGTCTTCACGAACTCGTTGCTGTGAGCAGCTACCGGCGGGACGTGTTAGTTCGTGAACGATGTGCGTTTGTTTACAGTATCTTTTTTTCATTCGTCGCAAATTAAATCAACGAATTTGCATCAAGCTTTGCTTTAATCTTGGAAAAACTTGCTCGGAAACAATTAAAATGATGAATAAGGCATTTAGAGTGTATGAGTAAAGCAAGAATAAAAGAGTGGTACAAGCGGTTTAAAGATGGCCGCACGTCAGTTGACAGCTCTGGCCGACCTTCGAGCGCAATAACACCAGTAAATGTCCAGCGTGTGCGACTTGCAATTAAAGGAGATCATCGGTTGACTGTACGCGAACTAGAATGTGATCTTGGAATACCAAAAACTACTTTTTGGAGAATTTTAACAGAGAATTTGGCAATGGCTCGCGTGTGTGCAAAATTCATCCCAAAATTGCTAACGACAGAGCAGAAGAATCTTCGCATTGAAATCGCTTAGGACCACTTGGAAATGGTTTCTAATGATAAAACTGTACTCAAGAAGATTATTACTGGTGATGAATCATTGATTTATGGCTATGATCCAGAAACAAAGCGACAGTCTTCACAGTGGAAGCATTCTGAATCGCCAAGATCAAAAAAAGTACATCAAAGTCGGAGAAAAGTGAAGACAATGTTGACTGTTTTCTTTGATTATGAAGGTATTGTTCACCACGATTATGCTCCGAGAGGTCACACGAACACTAAAGAATACTACGTAGAAGTATTGAAAAGATTGCGTGACGCAGTCAGAAGAAAACGGTCACAGCTTTGGACAAGCGGTGATTGGCTGCTTCACCACGACAATGCGCCAGAGCATTCATCGAATTATGTGCAGCAATATTTAACAAAGCACCAAGTCGTACAGTTTCGCCAGCCTCCGTACAGTCCCCACGTAGCTCTCTGCGACTTTTGGCTCTTTCCCAGATTAAAAATGCCGCTCAAAGGACACCGGTTCGACGACCAAGAGGCGGTTAAAACTAATGTGATGAATGCACAGAAGGCAATTTCGAAAACTGACTTCCAGGACTGCTTCAGGATGTGTAAACACCACTAGGAACGTGTTATTCAATTAAATGGGAACTACTTTGAAGGATGTAACTCATCGGATGATAAAGAATAACACCAATGCGGAGATATGAAGGTAGGCTCGATAATTTGGGACAAACTTCGTATATAACTTTTATCAGTTAATATAAACTGCATAGAATTATTCAACATTAAATAGATCTCAATTATTTACTGACTTAGGGAAATTTCAAGCTCCCTATATCACATGATAGATGCTATTTTTAAGTTTTTATATTAACAGTTCTTAATGTGAAGGAAATTAACGGTACTTTATCGTTGAGACAAATATTCTGACAAACCTTGTATATGGCCAATAAATTTTTCTATATTCAACCAACTTTAATATATAATAGACACAATGTAAACTTAGAAGTGAACAACTCAAACAAATTGGGAAAAATATACACAATTGATTTTTCAAAATATATCTCGAATCCTATTCTAGTCACAACTTGCTGCTAATCCTAGATAGCGTCACCAACAGAATTTGGCATGTCTTTCAAACGTCATATAGTTTCTTCGCCTCAGTGTTTCTATTTTTTAAACAAAAAATCCCTTTTTTCTATCTACTTTACCTAAAAAAAAAAGGAATGTTTGTATATATCGCTACTGATAACCGATTTGGAGATACTGCCTTTTAAAATTACTAATAAACTAATTTTAGAAAACTAAAAAAAAATGTCAAACGTTCTTACAGAATAATTTTTCGTCCCTAACGCGAGTACAGTCGAGGGCTAGTATCAGCACCAGCGAGCTAACCTATATTCCGGAGAGTAAGGGTGGATTATTCTGGGCGCCACTGCAACGAAGCTAGGTTGAATACTTTCCACGATGTTGTTTGGAACTAGCTTTCAAATTTACTAAATAAAATTAGCAATCAACAACAAATAAAAATTCAAGTGCAAGCAATATGTGGGACAAATAAAACTCTGTAGTACATCGTTTTAATAAAAAATCTTTAATTAAAATTAAGATATGGAGTTGTAGCGCTATATAAACATCAAAACAAGGAAAAGATTAACTTCAACAGTGCGCAACAGGTTAAAAAAATAATAATGAATATAAAGTTAACCAATTCATTAAATAAAAAAGAAATAATGTTCTTAAACCATAGCCCTTAAGTGAGGCCTATTGACGTTAGAATATAAAGTAATTTTGTCTGTACTATGATCATAGCTTTCTGTCTAGTGCCTTGTAGAAAAGAATATATTAAATCAACAGGGCTAAATTAGAAGTATTAAAAAAATAATGAGGATGTCTGTTTAAATCCTGAAGAGTGGTTTCCAGTAGTAGTGGATTCCATAATGAAATAACCAGTATGGTGGACCCTACACAAAGAGAAATGCCTACTGTATACTTAAATAAAAAAAAAATGGAAATGAATTTGTTAATCAAACTTTCCAGAAATAACGAAATTTTAAGTTTTGACTTTCTACATATTCAAAAAAAGAAATCGAAGGTGATTTTTAAGTTGAGATAATACTAATTATTGTCAAATACATTGGCTTAAACCTGGCTAAAATAAAACATTAGTTAACTCTAGGACAAGAACAATAGGATAAATATACTCAAAATATGATCATAATAATTACTCCGAATCTCTGTGAAAAGCCACGATACACATTTAGATATAAATAAAAATATATGAACTGAATTTCTATTATTCACTTAATTTGGCCGTCTCAAGTATTTAGATATTGAAACTAAATACACAAAAAAAAATTGTAGTCAAATTGAAATTTTACAAGGTCATGAACATATCACGATAATATATAATCCTAATTTCACCAATAACAAACCCAGAATGGGGCTCAGAGATTGTATACAATAAAAAATACTTCAAAACTGCTAAGAATAGATTAATTAACCTTTAAATTGGGAACATCGTGATACGTCCGGGAAACAAAATAAAGTAAATTTAATATCGTCAGCAAAGTTACACTGAAAATTAAATCTTTACTAATATAACAGAAATTATTACGACATTTTTAAGGGAAAGCTATCCAAATATGAAAATTCATGGAAAATTATTCAATATTCATAAAAAAAGCAAGTAAAAATCTAACTTAATACCCCATATAAAATTTAATAATAGTCTAATGCAGTCAATTTAGGTCTTTATGAAATTAGACATTAAATTTCTAGGATAATAAAGGACTTCCCACCTCAGAACTCTAAAAATATTGCTAAATAAAAATTGAAATGGAAGTCTGCTTCGGCTGAATCAATTAATCATTAGCATTTTCCGCTCAAAATAGAAATATCTCTAATAAGGAAGAAAATACGTTTCGAATAAAGAAATAAATTTCCTGCAACCCAAAATGCATACAATTCCACTGAAATAGCAGTGGCAGGGAAAAAACGAGATCTATTTGAATAAAAATGGGTACCAGTAACTTCAGCATCGATAAGAAAGTATCTGAGTTTAGTGTAATGACATACTGACTAATTGGCAAACTTAAAAAATAAAATTAATTAATTTTCTTCAAAGAACCCCTGGGAAATATTTAAGGAAAATGATATTATGTTGCCCATAATGAGAGTATTTGCAAAAATAAAGTTAAATTAGCTGAATTAGCTATAAAATAAAACCATGACAATACGGTTCTTGGAAACACACCAAATAGAAAAAGGGGAATTACCCACTTTAGAGCCTTCCAACATCCTAAGGTTTCTAAGGGGATAGGACTGGAGGACCTGTTGTAGTAGGCAAGATATCTCTAACGACTTGGTAGCAAAAGGGGAACGCAATAGGTTTATTAGGTCACAGTGTACTGATCCCTAATTGCACATACATACGCATACATAGGGATATTCAAGCGGGAAAATTTGAGCTCATTTAATTATATGAAAAACGGAAAAACTAGTCATTTTATCTGTAAATAAAAAACAATTCAAATTAAAAATTTAGTGAAACCAGTACGCTTAAGTTTCTTTATAATTTTCTTAATGTAGAAATTATAACCTTTAATAAACTTAAATATTAAAAGATATATAACAACTCCACCCGATGAAGCAAATTTATTTACTGAAGACACGATTTCTCCGAATAATATTTCGCAAAATCAATATTTAGATAGATAGTGAACAGTAAATAATAAGTAGACACGTGTTCGATAAACAATAATGTAACACCAGCTTTATTTAATCAAAACAGACTGATGCTGAGAATGGAAAAACGAAAACAAACTTCTGTGACAAAAAATATTAAGCTTATTACAGTAACAGTTCCAGTGAGGAAAAATAAATGATTGTTTATTCGATGTTCTCTCAGTTTAGTAATGTTATTTTGTCGCTTGTCAATATTAATATTTTACATTGACATACTTAAAAAGTAAATGCTACTTTTAGCTGTCTACAAGTCTTAAAAAGGTATTATTTATGTACTAATTATATCTTAATGACATTGACAGGGGTATTTGGATAAAGTTGATCAAGTGAAGACATAAAGTTTCCTACAAAGTGTTTTCGAGTTCCGTTCAGACTTACCAAAAAAATATGAAGCTGATAGCTACAATAGAAGATGTATGCACTATAGCAAAGATTCACAACCTTTTTCTTCTTACAAACTCCTTCTAAAAGCCGGAATAAATTGGTAAATCCCCTGTGTAGTCATTAGGAATAGTAAATGAAACAGTAAAATTTTTTTTCCAGATTGAATAACAGTTCACAACGAAAAACTAAAGTATAATCGTGAAATATATGCAAACATTATTAAAACTAAAGTGATGGCTTAACCTACAAGAAAGAACTAATACAAAATAAATACAATAATACAGAAAAATACCCTCAATGGGATATTTATGCCTGTTTGGTGGAATAAAGAAATTCAAAATTTGGTTCACTGTCTGAAAATTTGAGTGTTAGATCAGATATTGCATTTAACCTGTCTTTGTACTTTTGTTTCAGATATGTTGAAAATTCTTCCTCACATAGACATGTTGTACAAAACGGCATTAAAACTTTTTCTACCAAAACAGGATACTTCTTTCTTACACTTAAAAATTAATTAAAGAGTGATAGGCAAAAACAATTTTCAAGGAATTGTCAGAAGATAACTTAATGAGCTTTCTGTATCCAGTCAAGTTAAAGAAGTGTCCAAAGTTATATTTCCTTGAAAAGGATCACATTCAGTTGTTCAATCTAAATATAATAGGTTTTTTAGGAAGACAGTCCTCGAATGTTAACTGAAGTTTTTTGAGATGTTCAGTAATATCTCTCTTAATATTTTAATTAAATTGAATTTAATTAGAGATAATTAACAAAAAAACTAATTTAAAGTGATTAACTGTTAATTTGGAAAAAATTCGTAAAGAGTGAAATGATAGGAAAATGACGTTTTTTTGAAAAAATTTTGATACATACCCCCTGTTTCGAGGTCGTAGAATACGATTCTGACCTCGGTTTTCCATAATTTTTCCTCAATTTGCGGAAAGCAGGGAAAATAACTTTTCACTTTAGGTTCCATTTTTTTCACTAAATCGTTAAACTTTTGTTATAACAATGAATTCCACAGTGATAGAAGCTTCTGCATTATATAAAAATTCAAAAATATGCACTTTTTTTATCGAAAAAATCCGAAAAATTACCACGACAAAAATCACAACAAAATCAAAAGAAAACGCAGGCACCCAAAAATAATAGTTAGCATAGTTCGCTAAAGATGGCGTACTGTTGAAGTCGGCGATGTTGCCAGATTGCAAAAACGATTTCTTTAAATAATCTTCTCTTTCTGTTTGAATTGGAAAGAAAAGGTTCCAAAAAGAATGTTTTCCTTTCCTTTGATTATGCCTAGACTTGTAATCTAGGTCTTTTATGTTTTTTACCTCTTCTGGATTGTAATCTACTGCTTGTCTAATCGGTTGATTATCATGCTCTTCTGCTTTCTGGAGACTTTAATAGCTTTTTGTCTCAAGACCTCTGGCAGATGAGTCCATCTCATATCTCTGGGTATTTGCTCGTTCCTGACATACTACGGGGCGTCTAAGGCGATCTTCAGTACTATGCTTTCCTGAGCTTCAAATCTTTTGATATGTGATTCAGCAGCGTAGCCCTACATTGCTGAGCCATAGGCTAGTACTGGCCTCAACACGGGCTTGATTAACGTCAACTAATTTTACTTATTTTCCTTTTTCTATTCAACAAAGGATAGAGTTCTTTTCTCGCAACTTTAAACTTCTTTATTGCAGCAGTAATGTGTTGTTCCCAACACAATCCTTTTTCTATTGTCACTCCAAGATATTTAGCTTGATTAGTTCATTCGATTTCCTCACCATCAATATCAATCGTCTCGCCCGGTGGTCTTCTTCTTTCCGTCAGGAAGAGCGCTTGAATCTTTTCGGCATTTACTGCTATTTTCCAAGAAATGAACCAGTTGTTGACTAGGTCCATTTCTTCCTGCAGGTATCTACTTATCATCATTGGATGGGTAGATCTCGCCATAATTGCTGTATCATCTTCGAACAGGGCCATGTTAGTGTTTCTAGTCTTGATGATATCGTGAGTAACGATGTTATAAAGGTGCGGTGAGAGTATGGACCCCTGTGGTACTCCTGTCTCCGGTCTTTTCGATTCTGATGTTTCCTGCTCAACCTTGACTACGAACTCACGTCCTTGCTGATATGAATCTACAATTTGTCAGATCCACGCCGGGTAGCCAGAGTTCCGGAGTTTGTAGATTAGGCTCGCATGCCATACTTTATCAAACGCTATTTCTACGTGTAGCAGGATGACTTCTGTTGACTGGTTCCTATTGAATCCTTCTGCTGCATATTCAGCAACACGCAGCAGTTGAAATTCTGTGGATCGTCTTTCCGCGAATTCGAATTGCTCCTGTGGAATAACTTCGTTTGCCTCTGTCTCTTCTTTTAGCCTCTTCAGTGTTATCCTTTCTGCTACCTTACTCAAGGAAGGCAACAGACTGATAGGCCTGTAGTTCTGAGGGCTGGCGTGATTCTTGCCCGGTTTAGGCAACATTGCTACCTGCGCTTTTTTCCAGGCATTTGAAAAATGTCTTAGTCTTAGCATTGCATTCATGATGTTGTTTTCCGCTACTATACCCTTCCTGGGCAAAAGCTTTAGCATGCGATTTGATATTCCATCTACTCCTGGAGCTTTCCAATTTTTCTCTCCTTATGACAGTTTGGATTTCAGCTGGCGATATTGACTCAGGGAGAACGTTGTCCTGCCGATCTCTGGCTCTGACTCCTCTGGCTACTCTGATCACCTCTTGTTCGTGTATGTCGTCTTCCTCTGGATGGATGTTCAGTCTGCACTTATGCTCGAACACGTCAACGAAAGCTTCAGCTTTCTCACTGAGTGTTGATTCTTCCACAGTCGACCTATTTCGTTTATCTGGTGTTTTCTAGGAACATCGGATATTGTGAAGCAACGAAATAATTCCTATATACAGGGACCTTCGATAAGTAGCTAACCTTTCGACGAATATAGGAAATTACATAGGGTATTTCCATTATTTTAAGCCGTTAAGACTTCGTAGATGGGATCATTTTCAGACGCCCCTGAGATATTGCCAAATTGTGCATAATTTTTAAACTTAGATAAAAACGTAGATTTAACAACGTTGTGCCGGGGTATACTATACCAATTTATATATCGCATAAGTACATCCTTGTATCTGCTTTGCAATCAGTGAGAATATGTTGTTGATGTTCTCTAGATTTTGCTACGTGATACGACAATTAACAGGTAAGTATAAGGATTATATACGTAGAAATTATCATAATAACATTAGTTTAACGGGAATAATTTTCATAAAGAACATTGTTATCTGCAAACAACCCAGTTCTCCATACAACTGGGCGAGTCAACTTCACTTGGTAACGAAACATTGCTATTGCCATATGTTCGTTTTGTTATTAATCAAGAAATCCACGAGGACTCACTCTTTGCGAAACTTTTGACAACAGACACTAAAGGCGAATCAATATTCTACATTTTAAAAGATTATTTCATGGGAAAACGATTCCTTTATTCAAATATAATCTGAACAGCAGAAGATAGAGCACCTGACATGATTGGGCGTTACCATTATTTTAAAAGCCATTTAGAATAAAATGTACCCGGAGTATCTGGAATTTACTACGTCATCTCTCGACAACATTAAGTTGCTAAAAATCTGAGTAATAGATTGCATCATTATCCTCAATTTCTCATAAACACAGTTTACAAGACGGAACAATTCTTTGAATTCTAGATTACTTTTGCACTAGTTTGAAGAAACCGACTAGAACTTTCATCAAATAATCTTTCATTCCGAAATACGTTTTATAGTTTTTGGATGCAAAAGATCCCATTTTAAAAGGTGCCTTCATCAAGGCATTGCTTATTTAATAGGTTTGTTTACCAAATTTAACGATGTTAGTCTGCAGTCGGAAGGTGACGGTATGAATTTAACAAAAACAAAGTAGATTTTTTCAGCTTTCCTTGCCAAATTTATAGTTTTGAAGCAAAATATTGGTAAGTGAAAATTTTACTATTTTCCAAATTATTAGATATGCTGTTCAGATGGAAATCTTTTGGTCTACGATCTATCCCTATTTACACTACGGAAATATCAGAGTGGATTATGAACCCAATTTAATGAATCGGATATCATATTAAAAGAAGATCTCATCGGAGTAAGTACTAACCAAGTACCTAAGTTGTAGTTTAGAAATGGATATCACCAATTTTGGCTTCACAGAGACATACCTCAATGGCATACGGAAAATAGAAAAAACTCGTTATGAGACAAAAAAGTTTGGAACCTCTGGTTTAATTGAATAAGCGCAATAATGAAGCAATTAAAATTTAAGTTTTAATAATACAACAACAGAAAATTCGTTTTATTTCATTATTACATAAAATCAAAATACAATTACTTCTCTTATTTATTCCAAGGCTCTACGTTCCGTATCTTGTTCCTAACTTTCTTTAATAAAGATCTCTTTGTTGACATGTACAATAAGAATTAAAGAAGCAAGCATAAGCGAGGCTCAGCTGATCAATTAGAAGGTTTAGCTTCTTTGAAATTGGATTTAAATCACTTTTGTAAATCGGAATATACAAGTCTTAAATTTATTTTAGGCCTTTGGAGACTTTTAGCAATTTTAATTCTGTAAAATATACGTTAATACTTACAGTATCAATTTATTGCTCTTATAATCTATTCAATCAACGTTCCATCTGAACTTTAGTTTGAATATAGGTTGGTAATATATTTTGGTAAAATAAAACCAGAAAGTAATAAAATCAGATGCCTATATTTTTAATAAAACTTACTTCTAAATGTACAATTGAATTTGTTATAAAATTGGATATAAACTACAATGTGGTTTTATCACTTATTACTATTTACCGTACGAGACTGAGCTGAAAATATATTATTTTTACGAGCCCCATCATTGACTTTTATACCGAGATTGATATTTTACCTTTAATGCCTATATTGTTACACTGGGAAATTTTCAATCTTCCACGTTGGAAAACGCAGCGTATTTGAGAGTTTCCACAAATAAAAAAGTTGTCGGACTAGTCAAAGTAAAGCCACTCATGAGTGTTAATAATACTGAAATAATAGTTACGTATGTAGACTACAAATATTTCATAAAAACACCACTTCTTTATGTCAAAAACGGTATATTCCGAAAGCTCGAGATTTTTCACAAACTCAAGGCAAATTAAGTTTTTTTGAGATTTACTGATTGTTTTTTTCAAAAAAATACTGTTGGTAGTAATAGTTGTAGTTATTAATTAACGACACATCAACCAATGACGAGACCTACAGTTTAACGTGAATTCCGAACCATGGTCCTCGACACTCAACCAACCCCAAGTTTTTACCCTTTGTCAGTTTTCGTGTCTACCGACTATTGGCTACAGCACATGATGTTCCCAATCAGTCACCCATCCAAGAACTAACCGCGTCCAGCATAGTTTCATTTCGATGATCTGACAGGGACCATTCAATTCAATTTTCAAACTTCTTTTATCATCTGAGTTTACAATGTTGTTTATAGTTTACAGTACATACTTATGTTTATATAATTTGTTCGTTCTAATAGATGGCACCAACTACCCAGTCAGAAACGTGTTACCGATACGAGCGGCAGCCGGTGTTAGGCCAATGAGGCCGAGTCCACACGATAAGAAAAATCTGGGCGTAAGCGTAGGGTAATAAGACATATGCCAAATTTCAAGCATTGTGATTTGTTAAATTTTAAAAAAGTCAAAGACCGAAGATTTCCCGCCTAAATCCGCCTTTTCCAAGGTCGTTAAGCAAAATAATGTTTAACTTTTCAGCGGACTGCTTTAAATATGGCGGAAACTGTTCATTTTTAATTTTTTATATGAACATAAGCTATGTTTTTTTTTTCAGAAGTTTGTTGTTTTATTTATATTTATTTATTTTGCCAGTTTTGAGATAATGGATAGTTATGAGCTATGTTAAATTGTTTTAATTTATTAAACATGCTTGTTACCGAAGATCATTACCTCTTGGTACTCAAAAAAAAACAATTCTTGTTCATTTTTTTATTAATTTTATAACAATTGCCATAATACAGTTGTTCGTTATATAAATTAAAGCTTATGAAATAAAGACCGTTATATAATACAATTTCTATTTAATGACAATCTCTGATATCAAGACGCTAATCCACAGATATGCCCTTAGCAATGGTTACCAGATCAAATAATGAGATTTCTTGATATCCCTGACCTTTCAATAAATATCCGGACATTTTATCTGAATGTTGTTTGTGGTATGTTAAGGGAGTGAGATTTTCAAAATATTTGCAATCGAAGCACCAAATGCGAATATCAAGCGAGTATTCTCATTAATGAGAGCATAGTGGACTAACGAGAGAAATAAGCTATTTATATTGTTATAAGCTATGCTTTTCGCTGCCACCAATGTTGTTACTTTGCTGGTTCTGCTTTTGGTTTATCACTGGTTTCGATGAATTCAAATAAATCTTCTAATATTCCTTTTAATATTTTATTAAAATGTTCACTACATCATGAGATAACAACAGTTTTTCTTCTTACTTACTAATTTAATGTCACTATTGTATTTTTTAAATTTTAGTTCCCCTCGTCTCTATGTTCATATCCTAGTTATATTTTAGTTCTGTATCTAAATAATTATTTTACAATCATAGGCGTACTAACAAATATAATATAACTATTTATTTACATGATTGAAAAAGTGTGTATTTATGGAACAAAACTAATGGTTTCTGTAAAAAGTAAAGCTTTAGAGTCTCGGAGATTATGGCATGCTTTTGTTTGAGCCTATTAGAATATAAATTTACTTAAGATTTATCTTCTTCTTAAGAGGGTATTAAATATTAGACTATAATTATCTATTAATCCATAAGAGTAACTTAAAAATATTTATATGTAGTAATTTAATAATTAATAATTTGTTGTAATAGTTCAATTACAATATTTTCTGTTAAGGTTCTACTCTAGACACAATTTAACTTAAAGAACATATCATGAATTGGTTATAAAAGACTAGCAATTGCCAAAAGAAATATAGCAATAAAAAGTAAGAAACTAAATTAATTAATATACTAAATTAACAATTCACTTATTTTGTTAAGGTTTAATTAATTTATTTTTTCTTCCTAGAATGATTAATATATATTTTTTACTATTTATATTTTCCTCTATTAATTTCAAAAAAATACTGACAATTGCAGTTTTTTCCTGTTTCCCCAAAGGGGGCTAAACTTTCAGACATGGCAGGAAAATTTCTGTTGTCTGGTAACCCTACCCTTAGCAAACTTTATATAAACCTATTATAAACAATTAAAAAGTAAAAATTAACATTGATGGAAATTTAATAACAGAAATCCAGTTAGTGTCATTTGTAATGTATTCTTCTAAAAACTACAAACAATTGTAATGATTAAAACGATTGTTAAAATTATATTGTTAAATTTAAATGCTCGTCTTTGAACTCCATAGCAATTCTTTACCAGGTAGAAGTGGTAAACTTTGAAAATAAAACTGCATCTGATGTATTAGATTTTCTTAAAATAATTTTATATTCGTTATTTACATCCTCAAAAACGATTCAGTTCCGCATTTGAACAAAACCGAAAAATCTAAAATCTTTAGTCAGCTATATTGCATTTGACATATACTGAAAAATACTATTAAATTCATAATTTATAGCCTCAAAAACCTCTCTATCAGTTTTGTAGAAAGTCGAAAAATGTAAAATTTTTAGGACACCTTATTGAATCCGCCAGATTGAGTTTTTCAAAAATTATTTTAATTTCGTAATTAACACTAACAAAAATCCCCCAATACTGACTTTAGACAAAATCGAGAGATATAGAACCTTTATTCCGCCATCTTAGATCCGCCATATTTAATTTTTTTTAAATATCAGTTTCGTAATATGCTTTCCCAAAAACTTCCCCATATCAATTTTGAAAAAAATCGGACAAAATTAATTTCTTATCCACCATATTAGATACGCCATATTGAATTTTTTAAAAATAATTTTTGATTCGTCATGTGCGACCCCGAAAATTCCCACGTATGAATTTTGGAGAAAATCGGGCAAAATTGTTTTTCTTTTTCGCCATATTGGAACCGCCATATTGAATTTTTAAAAATATTTTGAATCCATTATGTATGACCTCGAAAACTTCCCCATACCAATTTTGGAGAAAATCGAATAAAATTAAATTTTTTTGTCCGCCATATTGGATCTGCCATATTGAATTTTTTTAAAATAACTTAAGATTCGTTATGTAAGACCTCGGAAACTCCCCCATACCAATTTTGGAGAGAATCGGACAAAATTGATTTTTTTATCCGCCATATTGGATCCACCATATTAAATTTTTAAATATAACTTTGGATTTGTCATGTGCGACCCCGAAAACTCTCCCGTACTAAACTTGGAGAAAATTGGACAAAATTAAATTTTTTGTCCGCCATATTGGATCCGCCATTTTGAATTTTTTAAAAATAATTTCAAATTCGTTGGGTACAACCCCGAAAATTCTTCTATGCCAATTTTGGAGAAAATCGGACAAAATTAATTTTTTTGGCCGCCATATTGGAGCGCCATCTTGGATTTTACTGCACCAATTTCATTTAAAAAAATATGGGACCACCGCAGCAACTTTCTGAACGTAACGTAAAAAGTTTCATTCAGCCGTTCCAGAGTAATCGGTGTACATACATAAAAAAATATATATACGCGACGAATTGAAGTCGGTTAATAAAAGAAAGAATACAACCGCTTAAGTCTTAGAACCCAATTATGGAATATTACGTAATTATATCCCACTGCTATTTATGTGTGGAATTTTAGACTAACCCATGGTTACCTTCACATTCTACAAGTAACAATACCTGAGGGATAAAATGCCCTAGAAATATTAAAACAGACGTGAAAACAACTTGCCAAATATACTATTAAATAATATTAAAAATTAGAAAGACACTTTTTTATTTTTAAGTCACACTTTTAACGAATATTTGCAACTTTTGTAATTCAATCCCCTGGAATGGTTGGGCGTTACCTCTAAAATTTAAAATGGGAAAGGAGGTCAAATTGCACATCATATTAAAACTCGTTTATTTTCGTTTTCAAAAATACTCTATTTCTTTTTTGACCAACAATTTCCTAAAAATCACCTCCGTACAGTACAAACTTAACGCCAAGAGAGCAGAAAATTTAGAAGCATTGGATAATTGGGTCCGTGAGTTGCTTATTATTTACAATGTAATTTTTTCAGTTTTTTTTAGGGTTTGTCACATTCTCAATTACCAGAGAAACTGTAAGATTTTGATGTATAAGGTTGAAAATTTATTTATTAAAAATTATTTCGTTACATTGTATAAATGTTTGTATCTCACGAAACAAGCATTTTTGAACAAATTTATAAAAATCTAATTTCTAACTTTTTGTGTATCTTGTACAAAATATTTTTATTTACAGGAGGAGCTACTGGATTTATTATTTCGCAAATATTAAAACATGTTTAAACCCAAAATTAAATCTTCAATATTATCACTGAGCTCTGCTAAAAATATAAAAGGCAACAAAATGGAAGAAAAAGTAAATAAAATTTAACATGACAAGCCGTTTTCCTTTGTTTTAAATCCGGAAGTAACGAACTTTTGGCCAAGTTAAATACTTAAATCGGAATTTCCTTTTTCCGCCTAAAAAAAATATTGCCCATAAAATGTAACCAAATTAATAATTCATGTCTGGCTTAAAAAATACTTATTTAACTTAATATTGACGGAATTATTAAAAAAGCGAGAGTGGTAATTTTTCATGCACATTTTTGGAATAAAATATGTATTAGTAAACTGATAACAACACGATTTTACAGCCAATTTGCTATTATAATATAATAGATAATGTTTGGTTAATTTTTGATCTCCAAAAGCGAAAATGATGGTAAAAACTTCTTAACACGTAAAGTTTTTGAGTTACGATTTTTTCAGCCAAAAGAAATGAGTATTTTAATCACATTATTTTAAATGTGGTTTGTAATATACCCGAGCGCAATGTTGCCAAAATTACGTTTTCCATAAGTTAGGGATATTGTGCACAAACTGGCAACCGTAGTCAAATCTACTTATAGATGTATACGAGAAGTACGCCGTCGCTTTTCGAATTTTCACTACTCGATGTTTCAGTAATAGTCAGTATTAGATAGAGAAGCGAAGTGCGCGAACAAGCCAATAGTTAGAGCTTTGTATTAGTGTTATCTTTGTGTTGAACAATGTTAGATGATGCCTGTAAACGTAGTATCACATCTCTGAATCAACGTACGCGACAGTACAAAAATGTCTAAAGTATAGAAACGTGGCTGTGTTAACCTCGCGGATAGTTTTTACTACATATGTGGTCAGCTTACCCCTAAATCGCAGAAAAGCAGAATTGAATTGAATTCTTCCTTACTTATATTTATATTTACGGAAAATATACCACGTGAACTAACTGTAGACCGCCCCTTCAACTGACAACTAACGACTAGCCTCCGATTAATTTCGAACTGACTTTGGAATAAGAATTCATATCGCAAGCGCGTGCGTCTTTTTATAACTCTATTATTTCTTCATCTGTTTTTTTATCAAATCAACAATTTGATCCTTTAGAAAATCTTAAGCCAGAACAAGATCTTGTTTATTTGGTCAATTCGCAGGATCAATAATCAGTCATAATTAAAAGTTTGTATATAACATCTACATGTGAGGTAAATGGAGATATTTTATGAAGAAATATCCAATTTCATTCCCACAGGCTGTTAATGGGTAAATTCAATGCAGAAGTGAGGAGAAGACTGGAAGAAACTGAACACTCACTGATTACTTTTGCTGTAACAAATAAAATGTTTATACTGAAGACTTTCTTCAAAAAACGCAAATAACGAAAGATATCAACATTTTAATGTCGTTTTAACTGAAGGTGGTCATCTAATGGTCGTTGCTAAACTTCGTTTTAACCTTCAAAAAGAAAAAACAAACATATTTAGATCAAAGATAAAACAAACATATACAATAAACTTTGCTAAAATAAAAACAAATGCCAAGAACTTATTAAAGAGGACTTACAATACAGCTCAGAAAACATACATATATTACTAAATACCTCAAGTAAAATAACAATAAAAAATTACAAGTTCAAAGACCATGTGATCAACAAAACAACCAAAAACCTCATTTTCAAATGAAGATAACTAAATTTAAGTAATATCATCGATAAAGTAGAGTTCGCTCAACTAAACAAAACAATTAACAAAGAAATTCGTAAAGATAAGAGAAAATATAACACCAGAATAGTACTAAATACAACTGGAAACAATGAAGAGCCAAAACTATCAAGAAAAAATAAATATTTGCAAGAAGACATTAATAAAATCCAAAATAGAAAATGCAAATACTAGATGATAAGAAAGAGGTATATATCAAAGCTATTTCTATCTAAAGTTCAGACCAATGATTATCAGAAGGACAAACGCAGAGAAATTGCAAGCATTATACGATCAGGAGAGATCCTTGAAATAAATGTAAAAGAAATTGACAATTCCCTGAAAACTTTAAGAAAGAATGATGGATCCGACAACATATTAGCGGAAATACTACAGGAAGGTAGCCTCGAAATGAAGTATCGGCGTTATAAACAAAAAAATATTCGTTTATATTACAGAGGTTGTTCTAATACATAAAAAGAGAGCTATCTCTAAGTTGGATAAGTGTATTATCTCAAATGTACAAGCTTTTCAGAAAAAATAATAAAAAATAAAATAACAATAGATTTCTACTAGTCACGCGAATAGACCCGCTTTTAGTGCGACCCTCTTCAAACATTAAGACCAATGATCAAGAAGTGTAATGAATATAATATCAATCCGTATATAACTTTCATTGCCTATGAAAAGACTTTTGATTCAGTAGAGCCATACTTTAATATATATATATATATATATATATATATATATATATATATATATATATATATATATATATATATATATATATGAGAACTCAAAAATATATATTTAGACATTTCAAGCACAAGAATCAATTTCAATTAGGAGAAGAGTACGCCAAGGCGATACAATATCACCAAAACTATTCATAACGGCCCTTCAAAATATATTCTGTCAGCTGGCCTGCTTTACTAAAGGAATAAATAAAGACTGTCACGATTTTAATTATCTGCAATTCGCGGATGATACAATTTTGTTTGGAGAATAGCCTAAGCAACTACATTTAATGAATAACCAGCTCTACACGGTCTCAAACATTAGCCTAAAAATGAATGCTTCAGAAACAAAAATCATGTCCAGCGCTAATAATTCATCAATATTAAACTAAACTACCAAAGTTTGGAAACTAAACAGCTTTGTTTATTAAAGATAGAAGATGGCAACAAAAAAGGACAGCAGCCACAAAGATGAAACTGGAAGAATAAAACTAGACTGGTTTGCATATTAAAAACTTAACATCTTTAAATCTGAAGTACCGAATAATTTGAAACAAAAAGAACACAACTAATGAGTGGTCCTTATATTTACATATGAATCAGAAACTTGGAGTCACACCAACTATAAGAAACATCGCCAAAGTCCAATGAATGCAGGTAAAAATTATTTATACATAAGAAACATTGATTTGCAAAATAAAACGAAAGTTATAAACGTCACTCAAAGATAGCACAAATAAAACTGGCACGAGTTGTACACATCGCTCAACTCGAAGACGATAGGTAGAATGACGTCCAAGAAAAAGTAAAATAAATGTGGGTAGATCAAATATAAGATAGAGAAATGACATTATGAAGACAGCTGAAGTAAGTTGGCAACATATGACACAGAGGAAGGTGCAATTGATGAATATAGGCTCATTGTGATCGTGATATAACTAACCTGAACGTGAGCCGTTTTAATTTAAAATGAATGATTTATGGAATATTCTGATTTATCAAATATTATATTTTATAACAATGAAAAATTCGGATCAACTGGTTAGCATACTTCAAGGGATAAAACTGCAAAAAGATGATATTCTTGCTAGTTTGGCCATCAAATCCCTGTATCTAGGCATACTGATTGACGAAGCTCTAGACCAGATTGCTATGAACGAGGAGGTCCCGCATCACTTCATAGATCTCTCAGAACACTGTATCAAAAACACATACTTTTCCTATGAAAATAACTTCTATCGATAGACTGATGGTGCTCCTATGGGATCTTTGCTAATCCCAGGCATCGCAAAACTTTTTATGAAATATAATGAAACAGAAGCCTTAAGAAAAATCAAAACAAAACCATTCCTCTGGAAACGTTACATGGATGACGTCTTCATCATATGGCCATACGGAAGATCCAACTTAGACATATTCTTAGAGGAACCAAACAGTATTTATCACCGCATTCAGTTCACATTAAAGGTCGAAGTTAACAAGCAGAGACCTTTCTTTGACCTCCTAATCATCAGAAAGGGCGACCTAAGCATGGATTATACCATGTACAGAAAACCCACACGTACAAACAAATACCTGAGTTCCGAATCACATCACCATCCATCATAATTACAATCGGTAGCCAACGCACTGATCGGATCGTTGCGACTAGCCACGCCCACGAACCGTTAAGAAAAACTCAACAATATCACAACAGCTTTAAAATAAAACAACTACAAAGAACAATATATCAAAAGGCCATCAAACAGAACACAAAAGCAATAGCAGAGAAAAAAGAAAAAGATGAAAAATCCAAACCAAAAACCACACTGCCATACATAAAACGTGTAACAGACGAGATTGGAAGAATCCTGAGAAAGCATGAAATATGCACAATTTACAAGCCACAAACAACAATACACAAATTATTGGGTAATCCCAAAGACAAAATACCATTGGATAACCAGAGAGTCTACAGCATCCCATATAGAGACTTTGAAAAAGAATTCATCGGCCAAACATACAGAATTGTACCAGAGTCAAAGAACATAGAAATAACATAAAAACTAAGCAAACGACATCAGCTTTATTCCAACATAATTAGGAGACAGGACATACTATAAATTTCCAGGAAACTAAACAGATCGCACCCATAAAGCACTATAGAATGCGCATCATCAGAGAAGCTCTCGCAATAGAAAACACTTTAAACTTTAACAAGAGAAATGATGCACAAAATATCTTACATACATAGAAAACCCTACTCACAACTAAACCAAAAACAACGCATCAGAAAAACAGGCAGAACAAAGGTACAATCTGCGCCAGCGCCAAACTATAAAAAGGCCGTCAGAAGACCAGAATGCTCATTTCAAGCCGAGCAGCCGTTGAGGAAGCATCACTTGAAAATGCCAGCTGAGATGTTGGCGAAACGTCGTGAAGATTTTTTTCGACGTATTGAAAACCGTATATACACTCTCTAGGGGACTGTACCTTCCAGAAAAATACGCTTTGTTACGCGAATAATAAGGTAGGTTTTTGGAAAAGCAAATTAGGATAATATTTATTTGCTTTAATAAATTCTTTAGAATTTGTACTGGCTCTGATAAGAAAAAAAGTAGAGGCTAACAAAAGATGATAAAAGGTCAAAGCTTCAAATATAAGTGGGCAACAACAAACCTTTTAAAGCACAGTTTTGGATGCGTAAATCCTGAATTTCTGATAGAAACATAGCACCATTTTTTAAAACGGTAATGATATCGAAGAATAGACAAAATATTCTCCTAATATACTACATTCATAAAACATTATTAGAAACAAGTATCCGATTAAGAGAAATATTTTAAATACCATGAACAACTTTCCTACCTTCCTTGTTAAAATGTAAATTAAAGTGTTTGCTTAAATATTCAAATAATTTAAATGAACTTCCCCAAAATACTGTAAATATGGTTTTATTCTTACTTCTAAAGAAAATTACAACTTATGGAAACGGGTTTACTCAACACCCGACGAAAATGTTCAAGTTCCCTCAAAGTGTATATTTTAAATGTTTTCTAAGCTACATGTTATACTTTCAGTTTTATTACGTTAATTTATTTTAACCACTTGAAAACATTCATGAAATTTAAGTTATTTTGTGGTAGTTTATTCACGTCACATAATTTCTCATTTAATGTTTAACTATTAAATATACCCTTTGTTAAAAGAGACGAAAATTAATTTAAACATTTTTTCTGAAAGAAAAGATATTAACGAAGTAGATAGCTCAAACAATCTAATTTTTTATACTATATCATAGATTTTATACCATACCAGGGGTAATAAAATAGTGTTACAAACAAATACATAGTAGTTATCAAAATTATAAGAATAGGTTTCATAGATGTTGATCCGGGATTGCGTTTTAAGGAAACTATAACGCTTAAAAGTCAAACAGTATGGGGCTTGAAAAAATCTAAGGTATTTTAAAGGCTTGGCTTAAAAAATGCTTAAGATAAGAGTCGCATAAGATGACATACTTATTATATGGCACACTCTGTATTTTATGTACTGTCATATGGACAATTAAAAATAACTTTAAATTTTGTTACGCATGTCCTGTATCTTCAGTAGGTTTTCAGAATTTGAAATAGTTTAGTTTAATCATTTTTTTCTTAGCGCTAATCATAGATATAAAAAACAAGAAATAAAATAGCAAGTAAGTTCAATCTAATGAAACAATATTTTTGATCAGAAAAAAAAAAACATTTTCTAACTAAATTTAAAATATTTTTTTTTTATTTTTCATGCGAAAAGATAATTTACCAAATGTTTAAATAATTGGATCCCTTTGTTGAAAGCACATAATAACTATTTTTCTCAGATCTTTCCTTATGCTAAACAATATCGATGGCGTTATTGTTCTGGAGACATCTAGCGTCCTGTTTTGTATACTTGCTATAATGGTGGATGGATCAATTAATTCGATACTTCACATAATATTACAAAAAAGTTTAATACCCATGCGTCATCAATAACATTCATTTGAGATAAATCAAAATTAATTGGTCAATACAACGTTAATATTCATAAAAACGTACTTATCGCATAGAACACCGGAACTAGATGGTAAATTGAAAATTCTGTTATATTTGCAGATCCGTTATTTTTTTTAGGTTTATTTAATTTTTTAATTATATTATACAGGATGATTCCCGAGAAATTTATCGATCGATTGTGGGAAAACTATAATTAGGGAGAACCTGAAAATTTAACAGTGTACTAAGGTGTATGGGGGACAGTCGGCTAAAATATGTTCAAGATGGCGGCATTTCCGATTATACCGAAAATGGATGTCAACTTGCTTATTTTAAATGGAACATCCTATATATTATTACATTTTTCATTTCTACGTAAAATTGTAGTCTCACCGTTTCGGACCTATTCAAATTTTTATGTCAAAAATGACGTTTGCGGACCAAAACTACAAATTTTTCCCATAGGAGTCTTTATTATTTAATTTGGGTTAATCTTTTTGTAGACGAAGATTGACTTTACTTGTATTTTTATGATATTTTGAAAATTATTAGCACAGAGTGGTCAAAAAAGAAAAAAAAATATATTTAAAAAATCGTCAAATGTCAATTTTTTCAAATAGAAAGCACCTATTTTTATAATTTTATCATATTATCTTTTTTTTGATATTTTGAGATATAACTCTAATTTGACAGATAATACTAATCACGTGACTACTATTTTTTTGGTTAATTTTCATCTCGATCGAGCAGAAATTGTTGCCAGATTCAAAGGACCCCGCACCAATCAAATGGAAATTCGATCCCAGTCAACTTCGTTGAAAATTCACTTTTGTAGGTGTTGTAGGTGTAGATGTCCTGATCAAAAGTTCCTATGGGCACAAAGTCGAAAAGTTCATAGTTTTCGAGATACAGAGGGATGAGTTGCGCCCGCACCAACCAAATGGAAATTGAATCCCGGTCAAATTCGTTGAAAATTCAGTATGTCTTAGGTCTAGATATCTTAATTAAAAGTTCCTGTGGGCACAAAGTTCAAAAGTTAATAGTTTTCGAGATATAGAGGAATGAGTTACGTCCGATCCACCATTTACATAGACAAGGCAAGATCAATTTTCTCTATCTATCTATTTTTCTCTCTCTCTCTCCCTATCTTGAGAACTTGCTTGGCTAACGTAAGTGAATGTAAATATACAGTACATATTCTATATTTACATATACAGATATACAGGTGTGGAAAGTCGAGAACAGAACCTCTTAAAAAAAAGGGAACGTAACAAAAAGCGACGGACAACCCGTTTAGCCATGTTGAAGAAATGAAATAAAGCATACTGTTGTATCGTAGCTTGCTTCCTGATTTCCAGCAAAAATGGTGTCGGGCACGGACTTTTCGCTGGTTTCGGGTCGTCAAACCACAGTGGGTCGAAAGCACGGATTTGATATTAAAAATAAAAATCGGATTTAACTTCAAGGTACATTTTAAATATAATACTATAATAATAAATACATGGATATCGATAATCGTTACAAAGGCGAAAATACTTTTTCCTCTATGCTTAAGACTTCTTAATAAATACCAATGCAAATAATTTGTAAGTAATATAATATTTATTGATTCACATAAATGAATAAATAATACGATTGTAATAAAAATAATAAAAAGACTAAAGCGAAAACTGATCCTCCGATTTCCCGTCATTTTGCAAACTATTGGAAACGGACATTAAACTGCAATAGAGAAGATTTGGAAATACACACTTCAAGTAGCAAGATTATTCTTCAAAGGATATTCTTGGTACAGCATTCCAACAGGAATCCACAAATGACTTACTCCATTGACCAGACATCATAGCATTTGCAATATTACCGATAGGTAAACTATCGAAAGATGCACAAAAATCAACAGACAAGTTGATAAGAAACTATCGCCTAGACTTTGCCCGAAAATCTTCTCGAGAAAAAATATGGAGGATGTGTTCCAAAACTTTTCGCGTCGATGGATCCTTATACTGTTTTTGACGTAGTAAGGATTCGAATAACAATTCATATGTATTGGAGAATGACAAAAGAGCTGTTAACAAAGAAGGCAGTGATTAAAAAGTTATTTTTATTATTTTTATTACAGTCGTATTATTTATTCATTTATGTGAATCAATAAATATTATACTACTTACAAATTATTTGCATTAGTATTTATTAAGAAGTCTTAAGCATAGAGGAAAAAGTACTTTCGGCTTTTTAACGATTATCGATATCCATGTATTTATTATTATAGTATTATATTTAAAATATACCTTGAAGTCAAGCGCAATATTTTATTCATGGAAATACAATTATTCTTTTTATTTTATTTTTAAAGCGTTGAACCACATTAGACGTTTTTCGAATTTATTTTCATGATTTTAAAGTTTTAGTCTGCTATTGTTGGATCCGATTTTTATTTTTAATATCAAATCCGTGCTTTCGACCCACTGTGTTTTGACGACCCCAAACCAGCGAAAAGTCCTTGCCCGACACCATTTTTGCTGGATACAACAGTATGCTTTATTTCACTTCTTCAACATGGCTAAACGGGTTGTCCGTCGCTTTCTGTTACATTCCTTTTTTTTAGAGGTTCTGTTCTGGATTTTCCACACCTATATATATATATATATATATATATATATATATATATATATATATATATATATGTGTGTGTGTGTGTATGTGTATGCAGCGTAAAACATTGCAAACTATGTACCGAAATATTGAAATCTCGTAATCATAAAAAAATACTTCAATCGATAGGTTTAGGATAATGAAGGAGATAACCAATTGTAATCCTAACTATGACCCTTAGATCAAGGGTCAAGGTCAAACATTGTCAAGATGTCATTTTTTATGGAAAAAGTTTTTTTTAACAAGTGGAATTAAAAAGATAAAAACGTTTTTTTCTGAGATACTGTTGGATTTTCGTAATATTTGAACCCCATATGATCTTAAGGTCAATGGTCAAGGTGAGGCTTGTAGTTTGAATGATTTTTTGAACACAAAAGTCGATTTTTAACCTCTTTTTTTTGGTAGTTTTTTTTATTCATGTTATTTCTAATCATCAAAAGGTTATAATTTAGTGACTTTGTGACCAAATATCTTGACCACGATTTTCGGTCAAGAATCAAGGTGAGATATGGTCAAAACTGCTTTATCTTTATCCCTGCCCTGAATGCCATCATCTAAATCAGCATCATTAGTTTTCCTCGTATACACTTATATGCCTACCGGTAAATCTGTTTCAAATCATAGTTTAAAATCTATTCTATTGGGTGTGTGGTTTCTTGGCCAGCTTTTGTGTTTGTGTGTACTTTAAGTACAGCGACTGTTCACTGGACGGTCTTTTTCAGTATAGTTCGAGAGCACTCCCATTTGGAGTGATATTTTCACTAACAGTCCTTTTTAGGATAGTTAGTGAGTTTTTATTTCAGGTGCTGAAACTGTTTCTCGGACAGTCCTTTTCAGTATAGTTCGAGAGCACTTGCATTTGGAGTGGTAGTTTCACTGACAGTACTTTTCAGGATAGTTAGTGACTTTTTATTTCAGGTGCTGAAGATAGGGAGAGAGAGAAAAAGAAGTAGATAGAGAAAATTGACCCTTACGTTTTGCCTATGTAAATGGTGGATTGGGGGCAAATTACCCCCTCTGTATCTCAAAAACTATTAACTATTGTGCCCATGAGAACTTTTGATCAGGACATCTAGACCAACAACAGACTGAATTTTCAACGAATTTGACCGGGATCAAATATCCATTTCGTTGGTGCGGGCGCAACTCATCTCTCTGTATCTCGAAAACTATTAACTTTTGCACTTTGTGGCCATAGAAACTTTTGATTAAGACATCTAGACCTACAACATACTGAATTTTTAATGAATTTGACCGAGATTCAATTTCCATTTGGTTGGTGCGGGCGCAACTCGTCCCTCTGTATCTCGAAAACTATTAACTTTTGGATTTTGTGGCCACAGGAACTTTTGATCAAGACATCTAGACCTACAACATACTGAATTTTCAACGAATTTGACCTGGATCCAATTTCCATTTGGTTGGTGCGGAGTCCTCTCGAATAAAGCTGTTAATAAAAAAAATCCCATATGATGAGGATAATATAGTTATTTTCTAAAATTAAGTCATTTAAAGTGTCGTAATATCTTTTCAGATAAGAACGTTACAGAGCATTATGCAATCTGTTAACTTTTGAATTATATACTGTGCCTTCAAAATAAAGTAAATTTAAATTCTGTTTACTGTATTTTTAGTTTCCCAAATGCCAGAATAGTTTTTTGCTATCTTTAATAGTTACCAAGAAACCCCATAAAAATATACAATCTGGGATACACTGTACAGGGTGAGTCAACGATTGGATGAAGTGGGTTTGTGCCTTTTCGGTGAAATTAACAAAGAAACTATATTTATTGTTTGATACAGTTTATTTTTACGCAGATTTTAAAAATATTTAGGACTCTACAGGGTGAGCCAAAAAATTAGGACAGCATAAAGTTGTATTTTTTTAAATAGAACACCCTATATACGAATCGTATTTTCGATTTAGCTTATAATTTTAAATATTTTTTATTAAGGGTTTACTATAACAAAACTTTATAGTTTCTGAGATAATTAAGTTTAAAGAAGAAAGTCACATTTTCAAGCATCAATTCAATCCTAAATAACGTTTTCAATTTTGTGACAAATATATTCAAATTTGGAATTTAGCAAGGCCAAGGACAAGTTAACATAATTTTTACCTAATATTTGCAATAAAAGCTACAGGGTGTTGAACACATCGGCTCAAATTTGAACAAGTTTAAATGAATAAATATCTTTTTTTTTTAAATGGTACACCCTGTATATTTTCATGTTATTTAATAGAGTAATAAAAACCCTAAAAGTTCTGTTCAATATATCCTATTTATAATAGTTTTTGAGATATTTCAGTTTTTCTTATTTTCCATACTTTTTTACAGAAATAGTCTTCATTATCATAGTAGCCATGTAAAATAATAAAAAGAAACTACAGAAACAAACAGAATGTGGTTAAATATGATGAAATACATTATTCGTTATATTACAACGGCAATAGTTTAATTAAACATAATGTGAAAAAATTAACACAACAATAACGACAAGGCAAATACATATTTACTTTTATACTAAATTGAAACAAAAAAATTACCTATTAAATACTGAGATTAATTATTTCTTTTTAATAAATGTTCGAATAAACGACCCTCTTGTGCAATGCACAAATTTAGTCTTTTTTGCAGATTTTCTCGGACCTTGGACAAAATTAGTGGCGTTATTGTTCTACAGGTATCCCTAATCCTGTTTCGCATATCTTCCATTGTTGTTGGTGGATTAACATACACCTTATTTTTAATATAACCCCATAGGAAGAAATCTAATGGGGTGATGTCGCAAGACCTTGGTGGCCACTCAATGAAACCCCCACGTCCAATCCATTTTTGCGGATATCGTTGGTCCAAAAACGCACGAACTTCACGATGGTAATGCGGAGGCGCACCATCGTGCTGGAACCACATACTGTCGAGCTCATCCCTGTCGAGACCTTGAAGCAGTTGGGGTAGTTCTTCTTGTAGAAAGTTCAGGTAACTATGGCCATTTAGTGGTTCATTAAAAAAGTGGGGTCCAATAATTCGATTATGATGAATACCACACCAAACATTTAATGACCAGTGGTTTTGATGTTGCACCTCTCTAATCCAAAATGGGTTTTTTGTGGCATAATAATGCATGTTGCGTCTATTTACGGCACCGTTACTTCTAAAAGTAGCTTCATCACTAAACATTACCTTGCATAATAAATTTGGATTTAATTAAATCTCCGCATTTATTGTACGACAAAAGTTTACACGACTTTCAAAATCCTGTCCATGGAATTCTTGGTGTAATTCCATGTGATATGGATGATACCTATATTTCTTGGTAGTACGATTAGCGGTGGATTGTGATGTTTCACATAATGCTGCTAACTGACAGCTACCAATATAAGGATTTTCCTGAACATTTAACAATACTTGTAGTTCTTTTTCTTCATTAGTTACTGGTTTGTTGACCACTTTACGTTTTGGATAATCAACAGAACCAGAAGAAACAAATCTTTGCATTAAGTTTTGAAAAGTGTGGGTATTAGGCTGGCGTCAATCAGGATACTTCATTTTGTAAATTCTTTGAGCAAGAAGGCAATTTTTTTGAGCCTCTCCTATTGTATAAATCATATCTATTAACTCATTCTTTGGAAAATTCATTTTACAATGTAAGATGAATGCAAAAAAAACCAAACTACACTACATAAAAACCAAAAGAAGCGATTGCGGTTATAAATTTGATACACAGAAAAATGTTCTTTTACATTGTTTTTGCCATGGCTACTATGATAATGAAGACATTTCTGTAAAAAAGTATGGAAAATAAGAAAAACTGAAATATCTCAAAAACTATTATAAATAGGAATAGGATATATTGAACAAAACTTTTAGGGTTTTTATTACTCTATTAAATAACATGAAAAAATACAGGGTGTACTATTTAAAAAAAAAGAGATATTTATTCATTTAAATTTGTTCAAATTTGAGCCGATGTGTTCAACACCCTGTAGCTTTTATTGCAAATGTTAGGTAAAAATTATATTAACTTGTCCTTGGCCTTGCTAAATTCCAAATTTGAATATATTTGTCACAAAATTGAAAACGTTATTTAGGATTGAATTTATGCTTGAAAATGTGACTTTTTTTCTTTAAACTTAATTATCTCAGAAACTATAAAGTTTTGTTATAGTAAACCCTTAATAAAAAAGATTTAAAATTATAAGCTAAATCGAAAATACGATTCGTATATAGGGTGTTCTATTTAAAAAAATACAACTTTATGCTGTCCTAGTTTTTTGGCTCACCCTGTAGAGTCCTAAATATTTTTAAAATCTGCGTAAAAATAAACTGTATCAAACAATAAATATAGTTTCTTTGTAAATTTCACCGAAAAGGCACAAACCTACTTCATCCAATCGGTGACTCACCCTGTGCGGTGACATTTTGTAATTATCATTAGCATTTCATTAATGAACTAATAATTTGCACTAAGTCGGTTAAGTTATATACGAATTAACAAAAAAACATACAGCAATTTTTGTTCTAAATGTGAGCTAACGCTACCTCGAAGATGAAATACTGGAGAATATTTTTTTTTAAAATAAGGTATTTCAAATTTTAAAACTCAATGTGACTCTTGATTGACACCCTTGGGGTATAAAAGCGAATGAAAATGTTAATTTATGAAATATGAATACAAAAATATAGCATTAGAATTTCGCATTCAGAGAAAATACATTACATAAACGTCATATGTCTGTAAGTACCAGAAAATCCTATTCAGTTGCCATTCCTGTTCATGAAATAAAACCTTGTACAGGACCTGGTATAAAATTTTCCTTTAAATTCAGATTTACAGCCATTATTAAAACAATACTTATGTAAACTTATTTTTCCAAAAGTAGATTCAATAAATAAGGAAAATAATTAATAACTGGATTTTCCAATTATATAAGCTGAAAAATGGGGTAAACCTCGAAATGGAAATTAATAAGCTATAAATTTGTATAAATATTTGTTTGGACAATATATACAGTAGTTTAAAAGTTTTATAAAATCTCGTATAAGCGAGTCAAGATATTCAAGGTGTAAGGTGGCAAAAACCGATTTTTCGAAAACATCTTGTTTCCTTTTAGGCCAGTGGAGTTAGCTGCTAAATGACTGTTTTTTCAACTGTTAATAAACAGTAGAAAAATATATTGTATTAAGTTCATACTACACTGAAAGGAGCCTCTTGATGCATACAACAAGTATGCAAAATTTCAAGTAAAAATATTCAATAATTTTTTACACACTGAATTTGTTTAAAACATTTTATGTTTTTTGATTGTTAATTCTCACCTATCTAGTGATAGTACAGTGATCTGCGGATACGCAAATGAAAGGTCGAGACTTATACTAAGAATAACAAAAAAGAACCAAATTCATTGTTGATTTTGAATTGTTGAAACAGATAAACAAAGTTGTTGTTGATTTTTTCGTTATAAACAAATGGACTCTCTTCGACAATTGTTGATATCTAAATGCTGATAAGGGGAAGTAATAGGCGAGATTTTGACGCACATTTAGAAAAAAAATGTATGTACGACCACTAGAAGCTGAGGTAGAGTTTTTTTTCAAAAAATCGCTGGGAACTTGTTTATTAACATTAAGGGGTTATTTAAGTAGGAACTCATAGGGAGAGAGTTAAAATATTGTATGCGGCAGTTTTCAACTCAATTATTTCAAAATTGTTGATGTAGCAATAGTTTAAAGTTCCACCTACTCCAAGAGTCAAAAAGAGAGCAGTCGAGGGGGGCGTTCTTTTAGCCTACGACGCGGAATAAAAACTGACTCGGACGCTTCAAATTCGTTTCGCCGGAAAAGTTTGCATTATCTCTGCTAATATTGGTCGTAGAACCTTTATTTTTTTTAATTCGTAGTTGCCTGATGAGATATGAACCATGGATGGTAGGTTTCTGTAATCAAATTATTGCTAAATACAGCAATAAACAAATTGTTGCACTTTTAAATATTTCATGCATAAATACAATTTTAGCGTACTTACGTGCTTTTCAAATTGCGGATAAATTATTACACTGGTCAACAGTATATTATTAATTAGGAATATTCAAAATTGGATTGATTTTTAATATACCATTAATATTTATCGAGAGATACCATGAAACAAATAGTAACACTTGTTGGAAGCATTATTATTTTTCGAGATGCAGAATAAACTACATTTGACGATTATTATGTAAATGATTATTCATTCGAGAATTATTGTAATGTTACTTTCACAGACGATGAAAGTCATAGGGGAGAAAATAATGATGATGATAATAATTATATCAGTAACTCCGTAAATATTAATAGTACAGGGTGAGTCAACGATTGGATGAAGTAGGTTTGTGCCTTTTCGGTGAAATTAACAAAGAAACTATATTTATTGTTTGATACAGTTTATTTTTACGCAGATTTTAAAAATTTTTAGGACTCTACAAGGTGAGCCAAAAAACTAGAACAGCATAAAGTTGTATTTTTTTAAGTAAAACACCCTATATACGAATCATATTTTCGATTTAGCTTATAATTTTAAATCTTTTTTATTAAGGATTTACTATAAAAAAACTTTATAGTTTCTGAGATAATTAAGTTTAAAGAAAAAAAGTCACATTTTCAAGCATCAATTCAATCCTAAATAACCTTTTCAATTTTGTGACAAATATATTCAAATTTGGAATTTAGCAAGGCCAAGGACAAGTTAAGATAATTTTTACCTAATATTTGCAATAAAAGCTACAGGGTGTTGAACACATCGGCTCAAATTTGAACAAGTTTAAATGAATAAATATATATTTTTTTAAATGGTACACCCTGTATATTTTCATGTTATTTAATAGAGTAATAAAAACCCTAAAAGTTTTGTTCAATATATCCTATACCTATTTATAATAGTTTTTGAGATATTTCAGTTTTTCTTATTTTCCATACTTTTTTACAGAAATAGTCTTCATTATCATAGTAGCCATGGCAAAAACAATGTAAAAGAACATTTTTCTGTGTGTCAAATTTATAACCGCAATCGCTTCTTTTGGTTTTTATGTAGTGTAGTTTGGTTTTTTTTGCATTCATCTTATATTGTAAAATGAATTTTCCAAAGAATGAACTAATAGATATGATTTATACAATAGGAGAGGCTCAAAAAAATTGCCTTCTTGCTCAAAGAATTTACAAAATGAAGTATCCTGATCGACGCCAGCCTAATACCCATACTTTTCAAAACTTAATGCAAAGATTTGATTCTTCTGGTACTGTTGATTATCCAAAACGTAAAGTGGTCAACAAACCAATAACTAATGAAGAAAAAGAACTACAAGTATTGTTAAATGTTCAGGAAAATCCTTATATTGGTAGCCGTCAGTTAGCAGCATTATGTGAAACATCACAATCCACCGCTAATCGTACTACCAAGAAATATAGGTATCATCCATATCACATGGAATTACACCAAGAATTGCATGGACAGGATTTTGAAAGTTGTGTAAACTTTTGTCGTACAATAAATGCGGAGATTCAATTAAATCCAAATTTATTATGCAAGGTAATGTTTAGTGATGAAGCTACTTTTAGAAGTAATGGTGCCGTAAATAGACGCAACATGCATTATTATGCCACAGAAAACCCATTTTGGATTAGAGAGATGCAACATCAAAACCACTGGTCATTAAATGTTTGGTGTGGTATTCATCATAATCGAATTATTGGACCCCACTTTTTTAATGAACCACTAAATGGTCATAGTAACCTGAACTTTCTACAAGAAGAACTACCCCAACTGCTTCAAGGTCTCGATAGGGATGAGCTCGACAGTATGTGGTTCCAGCACGATGGTGCGCCTCCGCATTACCATCGTGAAGTTCGTGCGTTTTTGGACCAACGATATCCGCAAAAATGGATTGAACGTGGGAGTTTCATTGAGTGGCCACCAAGGTCTTGCGACATTACCCCATTAGATTTCTTCCTATGGGGGTTATATTAAAAATAAGGTGTATGTTAATCCACCAACAACAGTGGAAGATATGCGAAACAGGATTAGGGATACCTGTAGAACAATAACGCCACTAATTTTGTCCAGGGTCCGAGAAAATCTGCAAAAAAGACTAAATTTGTGCATTGCATAAGAGGGTCGTTTATTCACTTATTAAAAAGAAATAATTAATCTCAGTATTTAATAGGTAATTTTTTTGTTTCAATTTAATATAAAAGTAAATATGTATTTGCCTTGTCGTTATTGTTGTGTTAATTTTTTCACATTATGTTTAATTAAACTATTGCCGTTGTAATATAACGAATAATGTATTTCATCATATTTAACCACATTCTGTTTGTTTCTGTAGTTTCTTTTTATTATTTTACATGGCTACTATGATAATGAAGACTATTTCTGTAAAAAAGTATGGAAAATAAGAAAAACTAAAATATCTCAAAAACCATTATAAATAGATATAGGATATATTGAACAAAACTTTTAGAGTTTTTATTACTCTATTAAATAACATGAAAATATACAGGGTGTACCATTTAAAAAAAAGATATTTATTCATTTAAACTTGTTCAAATTTGAGCCGATATGTTCAACACCCTGTAGCTTTTATTGCAAATATTAGGTAAAAATTATGTTAACTTGTCCTTGGCCTTGCTAAATTCCAAATTTGAATATATTTGTCACAAAATTGAAAACGTTATTTAGGATTGAATTGATGCTTGAAAATGTGACTTTTTTTCTTTAAACTTAATTATCTCAGAAACTATAAAGTTTTGTTATAGTAAACCTTTAATAAAAAAGATTTAAAACTATAAGCTAAATCGAAAATACGATTCGTATATAGGGTGTTCTATTTAAAAAAATACAACTTTATGCTGTTCCAGTTTTTTGGCTCACTCTGTAGTCCTAAATATTTTTAAAATCTGCGTAAAAATAAACTGTATCAAACAATAAATATAGTTTCTTTGTTAATTGCACCGAAAAGGCACAAACCTACTTCATCGAATCGTTGACTCACCCTGTACATTAAAAATCAATCTAATTTTTGATATTCCTAAATAATAGTATAATGTTGATCACTGAAACATTTTTTTCGCAATTTGAAAAGCACGTGCGACAATTTGTTTATTGCTATGTTTAACAATAATTTGATTACAAAAACATTATCCATTATTCATATCTCGTCGATAAATCAAAGATTAAAAAAATAAAGATTCTACGACCAATATTCACTTTTTTTTCGCTCACCGCGGGCTAAAAGAACGCCCCCCTCCCCTGCTCACTTTCTGACTTTTGGAGTTAATTTAAACTATTGTAACATCATCAACAATTTTGAAATAATTGAGTTGAAAGTTATTCTATTTCTTTATAACGAAAAAACCCTGCACAACTTTGTTTATCTGTTTGTTATTGTTAGTATAAATCTGGAACTTTCATTTGCGTAACCCGCAGATCATTGTACGATCTCTAGATTGCTAAGAATAAACAATCAAAAAACATAAAATCTTATAAAGAAATTCAATGTGCAAAAACTATTGAAAATTTTTCACTTAAAAGTTTGTATACTTATTGTATGCATCAAGAGGTTCCTGTTGGTGTAATATAAACTTAAAACAATATATTTTTCTATTGTTTATTAACAATTGAAAAAACAGCCATTTTAGAAGATTTTTTTGCAATAACTAAGACACAAATCATCCAATTCGGATGGGCTTTAGCTCATATTGTAGGTATTTTCAATGGGCACAACTTTTGTTTGAAACTTTTTTACTGAAAAACAATAACTTTTCCTAGAACTTGAAAAAAACTGTTTTTTTCACATCTAAATTGTTAATTAAAAAAATTTTCCCCAAAAAAAATGAGACATAAGATATTACATATTTACTATTATTATTCTGAAGGTTTCTACGTAATCAGAAGTCTACTAACAATAAATTTTTCCCATATGCTAATCGCTGGCCTAGTTGCTCTAAATGACATTTGGACTTAGAAAAGTGATATAGAGCATAACCACTCTTGAGATATAACGCTCAACTGGGAAATCGAATACATCTTACTATTTATAAAGTTAATTATTTGATAAAAATATTATAATTACGAAGAAGTCTTAGTTATTTACGAATTAGTAAGTTGTATTTATACATATGATTCATAAATAAGACTATATATAAATAATATTTATACTAATAATAAGATATTATTAAGACGATTCAATGCCGCTACAGTTGAGGGAACAAGATATTACTTCTCATCACCAAACAGACTAGGAGAAGTTACAAACCTGGCTCCAGAAGCCACTTCATGGACAGCATCCAAATGAGGTCAATCAGGACAATGTCGACAACTCAGCGTCGAACTACTGGTTGATTTCAGGACCGATGTTTCCGGAGACGAAGAGCTTCTTGTTAGCTATTCAAGACCAGGTTATTTCGACGAAGAACTATCGGAAGTTCATCATTAGAGATCCCTCAATAGAAAATGACCAATGCAGATATGGTTGTCGAACATCGGAGATAATTCAGCACATAACTGGTTGACGCCAAGCGTTTGCCGCAACCGAGTATAAGGAAAGACACGACTTAGCCGCTAAGATACTCCACCAATAGTTAGCAGAAAAATTAAACCTATTACAGGTAGGAAAAGTGCCTTATTACAAGTACAATCTGGAGACTATTCTTGAGAACAACCAGTTCAAGTTATATTGGGACCGAATAGTTCTGACGGCTCAAACAGTAGCTCATAATAGACCAGACATTATACTAATAGATAAAATTTCTAGGCGAACTACACTAATTGACATTGCTGTACCTAACAACAACAACTTAAGGCCAAAATACGAGAAGATCGCCAAATACAGAGATCTGGAGGTTCAAATCCGAAAACAATGGGCAATGAACAGCGTTCAAACGATTCCCATAATACTGTCAACAACTGGAGTGATACCAAAGAACCTCCTGCAGAACACCAAGGGGGGCCTTAGTGAGCATCTTTGTAAATCTATGCAGAAAGCAATCCTTCTTGCAACCGCGAGAACCGTCTGAAAGTTCGTAGGAAATACAGCAGACAACGTCACCTAGGACCCGATAACATGGAAAGGGTTCCCACAGAGTTTCATACTTTTGGTGTCTTTGTATGCCTGGAATGAGTAAATAATACCTGGAGGGAGTGTGAAGCCGTTTGGCTTGTAAATCGTAATGATAAGATATTAAAATAAAATAGCTTTAATACATTTCATCAATAATATCGTTTCATTTTAAACGTGGCAAAATTTCCTATTGAGCACTGATTTTAATTCTGAATTAAGTCATTACAGCAGTGTTGAGACTAAAACTCAGTATCACGGTGGCAAATTCATGATCTAACGCTAATTTGTTCACTGTTCTTGCGCTGTTTTTCAGTTTTTTATGGTATAAAAATTATTTCATATTATACAATATACAGTGTCGCCTTAACTAATTTAAAATTATTGGTACTTACAAATGCTGCTATGTTTTGGCATTGAAAACCAAACGCTTCGAATGCGCTAACTTTTCTATAACCCAAAGATGAAGAAAACGGACGTCATAATATGAGTCAGTGCAGAGATCGGCAATAATATTTTTTTAGTAATTTTATCGGATAAAATTATAAATTAGTTTTTTTTTTCACAAGTCATTATCATCTAATTCATCAGTTAATAATTTTGAAAATAATATTACCAATTAATGAAGTAATTGGTAACTTTATTCCTATAATTATCAAATATCGAAGGAACTCTTTTTTGAAATTATCAATTGACAAAATAATTGATCTTCTTCTTCTTCTTCTACCTTCTATAATAGGTCTCTGACCTGTTCCTTCTTCGATTTTCCTCATTCTGGACTTAAATTATCGCTCCACCTTTTCCGTGGTCGACCTCTACTGCGTGTACCATTAGGCGATTTATCTCGTGCGATCCTTACCAGTCTATCCTCTGTCATTCGGCTTATGTGTTTGTTCCATTGTGTCTTACGCTGTAGGACCTACTCATTAATGCAGTCTGTGTTGCATGATTGCCTAATGTTATCGCTTCTTTCTCTGTCTAGTAGCGTTTTTCCTGTTATTCGTCGAAGTATTCTCATTTCTGTAGTCTCCAATAGTTGTTTCGTTTTTGTCGTCTCTGGCCGTGTTTCTGAGGTGTATGTCATAATAGATCTAATTGTGGTTTTATAGATCCGAACCTTTGTTTCTTGTTGTAAATGTTTGTTTCGCCAGATCACGTCGTTAAGACAACCCGCCACTTTATTTGCTTTGGCCACCTGCCCTCTTACTTCATCTTCGATGTTGCCATTACTAGTTATGTCGATTCCTAGATATTTGAAACTCATTTTTTGTTGTATTATTTGACCGTCTAGTTCTAGTTTGCATCGGAGGGGTTCTTTTGAGGTTGTCATACATTTAGTTTTTTAATTATCGATTACCGGATAAATTAAAATTTTAGTTTTTCAAATTACGTATAACAACACAAACTAATAATTTAGTTCCCAAATTGTTGAATTATTAGTGATAATTTGTACGAACCATAAATTCTGAGATATATCCAAAATTTAAAACCATTAAATTTTTTTCTGATAAAGAAACAAATTGACTGTAAAAATGTATGAATATGGAATTAGTTTTTATTGAAAAACTTCATATTTAAGATTAATTAACGGAAAATCAACAATACAAAATTTGACAAATGCATCATTTAATTCTATAGGAAAAATTTTTACGAAAACATTTTTACATGGCTAAAACATTTTTATTCAGGCAAAACTACTACCAAATAGTTAAAAATTAAATGACACACAATATGTTTTAAAACGAGCCTAAAAATTTTCGTTTAACTCAAAAATTCCAAAAAAGATGCAAAAAATAGGTGACGAAAAATTTTGACTACATGCTAATGTAAACTTTTTGAAACAATTTGATGTTTTTTCACACCTTTTGATTAGAATAATTTGAAACCAACGTATTGACGTTCAAGTTAAGCTCATTTTATTCTCAAACTGATTCACAATATAAGTATGGTTTTCCTATATATTCTGTTCTTTATTGAAAGTGCAATCATAATTGCATAGGAAGGATAAATAATCCTAGTTGGTATTTTATAGAATGCTGTAATTATTCAATAATTTTGAAATTTAATAATTACTTGTAATGGGTAATTTGAGAAACGAAATTATGAATAAGTTCGTTAGCTGTTAATTTTAGAAATAAGATTACCAATTACTTTATTAATGGATATTTTTAGAGACGAAATCTCCATTTATTTCACTGATAAATAATTTTATTATCAAAATTATTAATTAATAATGCAATTGATTATTTCGATTCGTTGAATAATAATTTTCCAGTGATTGATAAATATCTAATTATAGTTTTGTTTTGCTGATCACTTAGTCTGAGTAAGCTATAAAATAAAATACAAAACGATTAATTTATTCTAATATTTGCAAATTCTCATTATTAAGAAATAAATTGATTTTATAGTTGTTATATTGTATTGTCCTTTCAGGCAGAGAAAAGGAAAGAATATATACAGACTATTTCCTGCAAATATCATTCTGGTCATCTCTCCAAACGCGTTTCGATCACCTCGTGGTTTTGTCATTGAAGCTGTATCGGACCGAGAGCAATATTCGCAGGAAATAACTCATATGTGAAAAATAAATTCCAAGTTATGTCGGTAGGATATTGCAAACCTGCCACCTACCGACTTCAATGAAAAATATCGCCAGTCGAACGACATCTATGAATCACCGGAGTAGTGATAAATTTGTTTAAAAATCAAAATTACAGTAAGAAATAAAGAAGTTTATCTGTCATATTTAGATAGTTGCTATATATGTATTATCCTTTCTGGCAGAGAAAAGGAAAGAATATATACAAACAGTTTATTTTCTGCAAATATCACTCTAGTCCTCTCTCCATACGCATTTCGTCAGTGAAGCTGTCGACTGGTGATATTTTTCAATTTGACATCGAGGTCGGTAAGTGGTAAGTTTGCAAAATCGTGTCGACATACTTTGGAATTTATATTTCATATATCAGTTATTTCCCGCAAATGTTGCTCTCGGTCCGATACATCTATACTGACAAGACCATGAGGTGGTGGAAACGTATATGGAGAAAGAACCAGAGTGGTATTTTCAGGAAATAAATTGTTTTGTGCATATTCTTTTTTTCTCTCTGCCTGAAAGGAGAATATATATATATATATATATATATATATATATATATATATATATATATATATATATATATATATATATATATATATATAACGACAGATTTATTTATTTCTTACTGAAATTTTCTGTTTTTTTTTTTTAATAAATTGTTTTATGTTATAATGGACCAGAGAAACATACTGCGAACTTACATATTCCCTCTCTGCTTTGCTCAAAGGTAAACAAGTACAATTTGAAGGAAGGACGTCAGTTACTTTTTTGTATGTTTTCTTTCCTAATCAAAATATATTTCTTTATGCTTCTGATAAAATTATTTTCCCTTTTATTCGCAAATGTGAAAAAAACCGTCTGGTTGGTAAAACAACTAATTAGCTTTAATTTAACAAAAAAATAATGGAAAATACAAATAATTTATATTGAAAATGAAAATAATCTTTATTATTGTATATGTGGTGACTTTATGTTTATTAGTTCAGGTTAGTTCAGTTGTTAATTTATTTTCGAAATCGTTATGCAAAAAAATTATTCCTGAATGAATGAATGAAAGAGGGGTGGTGATACTAGATCATCGATGTCTAGGCCTCTATTGGGCCCTCTACATCCCACCATAGCTGCAGGATATTCGAGGACGATCGCCTTTGTGAATCCAAGCCGCCTCGTTAGTTAAACTTGCCTAACTGCTTCCGGTAACAAAATTGTATCTCCGAAACATCTCTGTCCCATCTCTCATTTTAATTTCTTTTTCTTCTTCTTCTGTTGGTGCCTATCCTCTGTGGATGTTGGCAATCACATTGGCCCATATGACCTTATTGACAGCTGTTCTAAATAAATGTACCGTCGTCATTCCTGTCCATTGTCTGATATTCCTCAGCCATGATGTTCGTCGGCGACCCTGAGTTCTTTTACCCTCTATCTTACCTTGCAAAATTAACTGAATTAGTTGGTATTTCTCATTGCGCATTACATGCCCCAAGTATGATATCTTTCTGATTTTCACATTGCGCATAATTTCTGGGTCTTTTTTCATACGTTACATCACGGTGTTATTTGTGACATGATGGATGTATGAAATTCTGAGCATGCGGCGGTAACAACACATTTCGAAGGCTTCCAGTCGTTTAGATGTTGTTTCTGTCAAAGTCCAGGCTTCCACTCCATATAGAAGAGTTGAAAATACATAACATCTCAAGACTCGTGTTCTAATATCAATGTTCAGGTGCATATTGCACAAGATCTTTCTGAGGCGGTTGAAGACAGCTCTCGCCTTCTCTCTGCGGCATCTAATCTCCTGTGAGTGGTCCCATTCTCTGTTCAGACTGCATCCCAGATACGTAACTTTGTCAACAGTTTCCAAAGTTTCATTATTTGATCTAAATTGGTGGTGTATTTCGTCATTTTTGCTTACTATAAGGATTTTTGTCTTTTTACAGTTTAATTTCATGCCGTATCTTTCACAGGCTTCCACTACGCGGTCTATTAGTGTTTGCAGATCCTCTGCATTATCGGCCAACAGAACTGTGTCGTCTGCATATCTTAAGTTGTTAATGCTCTCACCATTAATTTTTATGCCCTCTCTCATTCCACTGATAGCTTCCCTGAACAGCATTTCCGAGTACGTATTGAATAACGTCGGCGATAAAATACAGCCCTGACGAACTCCCCGTTTTATTGTAAATTCTTGTGATGTTTCGTTGCCTACACGTACAGTCGCCCTTTGCTGTGAGTAAAGGTTTCTAATAAGGCGTAAATCCTTGTGATCGATACCTGATTCATTTAATATGTGAAGCAGTTTGTGTTGTTGCACTTTGTCGAATGCTTTCTCGAAATCGATAAAACATGCATAGACATTGCAGTTTACGTCCCGAGCTCTTTGTATCAAAATTTGAATAGAAAATAGAGCTTCTCGTGTTCCAAATCCATTTCTAAAGCCAAACTGAACATTGCTAACGTTTTCTTCAAGTTTTCTATATATTCGAGATTGAATGATACTGAGAAGGATTTTCAGCGCATGGCTCATTAAGCTTATAATTCTGTAATCAGAGCATCTGGTAGCATTTGTTTTCTTAGGAAGATGAATGAAGGTGGAAACTAGCCAATCTCCAGGCAATTCGCCAGTTTCGTAAATTTTATTAAGTAGACTTGTTAGGAGTTTAAGTTGGTCATCTTCAAATAGTTTTAGTATTTCTGATTGTATATTATCCGGCCCAGGTGACTTATTGTTTTTTGTCGTTTTATTGCATATGTTACTTCGCTGAGTGTTATTTCTGGTCCGGAAAATCCAAGGACATCTGTTTCTGTGTGCTGTTCTTCATCGAATAATTCTTCCATATATTCCTCCCATCTTTCAAGTATTTTTTCATTCTCGTACAGCAGATTGTTGTGTTTGTCCAGTACTGAATTATTGTTGCGTGAGTTGTTTCCTCTGGTTAGGGCCTTGATTTTCTTATGCAAGTTAAAAATGTCATGTTTTTGTTCTAAGGATTCGATTTCTTTACATTCGTTTTGTAGCCACAACTCTTTTGCTTCCTTGATCCTATTGTTAATAACTTTGTTTATGTCTTTGTACCTGCTTTCATTTTTATGTCTGTATTTTCTTCGCTCTTCCATGAGTTCTAATATTTCTTCTGTCATCCATGGATGTTTCTTTATATTTTTTCCTGCTTTTAGTTTATTATCCACTATTGAATTACAGACATTTTTTATCTTCTTCCACATATCATCCACATTTATGTTCTCCTTGTTAATATCCGTGGCTATGCTAGTTATTTTGTTGTTTAATTCCTCTTTGGCTTCGTCTCTTGTGGTGTTATCTTTCAACCTCTGAATGTCCGGTCGTTTTTGGAATTTTCCTTTCCAAATCTTTTTCATGTGTAGCTTAATCCGGCTCAGCAAAAGATTATGGTCTGAAGGAACATCCGCTCCCGGATATGCTTTTACGGATTTTACGGAATTCTGAAATCTTTTGTTTATGATGATATAGTCTATCTGGTTTCTTATCACTTTTTGGGGACAATGAGCTGAAGACTTCCATGTGTAGAGTCTTCGAGGCGGTAACTGAAAAAAGGTGTTCATTATCGCACTGTCCATTTCTTGGCAGAACTGAATAAGACGATCCCCTCTATCATTTCTCTTGCCCAGTCCAAATTGGCCTACAGTAATTGGGACAAGTAATATTGGTTGACGTCCATGCGGTTCGATCGCCGAACCCAACTTTGCCAGACGGTGTATCCCGCGTATACCCGAGTGGCCCGGGACCCATACGAGTCTGTCTGTGCACCTTTCTTTGTCATACCATTTAGTACATCCTTGCACTCAGATACTAGTCGCGAAGTTACAACACTGGACTTATGGCTGAGGAATATCAGACAATGGACAGGAATGACGACGGTACATTTATTTAGAACAGCTGTCAATAAGGTCATATGGGCCAATGTGATTGCCAACATCCACAGAGGATAGGCACCAACAGAAGAAGAAATCCTTGAAGTCAGTGATAAAAATTATTTTCCTGCCATACTCGTAGGTATATGAAGAATTTGTTCTATTATCCTATTTGTGTTTTAAAGTATAGAGCAACTTTGTCTCTAGAGGACATAATTTCCTTTTAAGACTGTTTGCTAATTAAACCTTTGAAAGTAGCGAGTTATTAATTAGTACGAAGCTTAACACGGAGATAGAATTAAAAGGCACTGGACTTTAATAAAAAATTGAATCTGCTTAATCTCTTTGTCATACTCTTTCATTAAATTAAAATATGTCCGAATTTGGAAGCCATCACCTTTGAAAACGTTTATAAGTATTTACTTTATCAGATCACAAATATTTTTGTGGTGCGATACAAAGAGAAAAAAATCTGTTAATTAAAAAGTATATTTCTGTAGCAAAAGTAAATGTTATACATTTCTTAGCCAATTTGTTTGAAACAAGGGTATTGTGTGTATATGTGTTTTTTAACCAGAAAAATTTTGAAATTTAATTTTAATAAAGTCTTGCTTAAAAAATATATATTCAAGGTATGGGAACTAAAGGAAACGTTTCATCTTTTTAAACCTTTGTTATCCATTTATTTTTATCACTAGTAATCTAGTAATGTAGGTGAGGCTAGGCTTCTTCCTTCCTTACGTCCTACCCCACTAGTGGCCAGCATTGTCGAGGACCCTTGTAAGTACGGACAATGTTGTGCCCTCCTACCGTCACTGCCGAGGACCCTTATAAGTACGGGCAGTGTCGGTTCCTTTCCTAACTTCCTACCGCTATTGGTTGACATGATCGAGAACTCTTGTAAGTACGTGCAATGCCGTGCCATCCTGCTGACGCTGTCGAGGACCCTTACAAGTAATGGCAGCGTCAGTTCCTTTCTTTCCTTCCTACCGTCACCTATACAAACACGCACTGATTGCCGTCAGATTTGTTTTTGTTTCCATATTGACCAGGAATGTATTTTATCGCCGGGTGCTCTCCGACGTCCTTTGATAAGGGCGCTTAACAACTGCCGCCCCGACGTTTATCGCCGCCGCCGCGTGTGGAGATCGCCGCTACCGTGTAAAGACGCCGCCTACCGTCGATCGATGCCGGGTCACTGGTAGACATACCTTGTGTACCACCGTCGGTCCAATTTTAGTACGAAGCGCCGTGAACAACGTCTGCGGATTTTAGACACGAAGCGCGATAACTTAAGTAAGACCCATCGTGAATAATGTAGCAACCGTGTAGTACGAAGTAACGTAAATAGCGTCGTGAATGATACCATCTCTAGCGCTACCGACTAGTACGAGCTACCGTGAACAGCTCTCATAACATACTCTTACCCTCCAGGCCGTTTATTTATTTATATTATTGTCCATCTTAGGTTGTAAGTTAATTTTGGGCCATATCATTTTTATAAAAGAATGGAATACAGGATACAGGATGTTTTAAAACCGTCTGTTTCATCACCTAGTCCCATTTTTAACATTACAGATAACAATTAGCAGCCGGCAGCCAACACTAATACGTGCAATTGACCCCTGGCTTGCCGTTTTTCCACTGTAACAACCTGCTCGGTGCATAAGTGGGCCCTCGATCACATTAATCCCGAGGGTGGCGTCCGAGAACCGACCACTGAATGAATGTTTTGACCATCGGCAGTCAAACCGTTGAACACTTCAGAGAACAGGGACATCCCCATTATAAATAGATTCCGTCAAACCGATACCCCTGCGCTGAGCATTTGACCGATAACTGTCCGCGTGAGAAATATCCACTGACCGATGTTCCGCTACCGAAATAAAAGTAGATCCGTAGAGCACGACCTGCTTCTTCTTACGTAAAAACGCCTCAGAGTGTAGAATCATTTATTATTTTCTAAGTAAATGATTTCTGCAATAACCTAAGTGAGTAGATTTACTCCCCAAAAATAAAATTCAAGGGGGAGAGAAAATGCTGTTGGATATTTTTGGTGTGCTCCAGAGAACATTTTCACGGGTGTGCCATCAATTTCTGTTATTCTGTATGAAGTATACTAAAAAATATTAACAAGAATTTTTTAACATTCTGAATTGCATTTTTGGGGTGTGAAAAGTACCTCCAAATTCAACCTTAAAGAAGTTTTTCGAGAGTAGTTTTTACCCCTTAAAAATAAAATTTAAGGGGGAAAGAAGATGTTGGATATTTTTTGGTATGCTCCAGTATATCACACAATAAGAAACAGAAGACGAAACGGTGAGAATTTTCCCTTAGTGTAAAAATACTTCCACAACATATTATTACATATATTTGTAAATAATGCATAATATACAGGGTGTAACATAAAGGTGGGGAATAAACTAAACGGTGGATTCTTTGGAAAAAATAATTTTTTTTTATATGCCGTTTTGCTCTACAAATATTCGTTTTTAAGTTACAAAATTTTTAAAAAATTCGTTTTAATATAATAACTTTAGAACCCTAAAATATAATGGAACGAAATTTTAGCCAGAGCTTAATTTGATACTGCTCTAGTAAGAGTAAATAAATTGACTTCGTAGTTTAGTCAGTGGCGTGCGTACGGATATTACCGTAGAAAAAAAAGTGAGGTACGCCCCTCGTAATCTTTTTTTTTTGATTACTTCCTTAAATTCTATCTTTTGTTTTAAACAAAATTTTCCTTTTGCGGTTTCTTTGTATCTCTCGTCATTTTTCCACAATTAAGTCTTTTGTAAATACAATTTTTTTCATTGCATAAACAGAAAAATTTAGGAAAATTTATAAAAACACAAAAATCATTGCGTATGTTTTGATTCATTTTTAAATACCTGTCACGTGGGCATTTAAAAAAAAATCTTAGACATTTGAAATAAAATGCTACAAATTTATTAACAATAATAAATGTAATATTGACTTATGATGTATATATATATATATATATATATATATATATATATATATATATATATATATATATATATATATATATATACTTTTTTGTTTTTATTTTTCTTGATCCGCTATTTAGATATATTCTTTTTCTTCGGTTTTCGGTTCGGTCAATGAATTTATTTCCTCATAGATATTTTATTATTTTTTTTTACAAACGTTTCTATCTTATTATTGGTCTTCATCAGTGTTTTTTTATAACAATAGCATTTTTTAAAGCATAAATACATAAAATATTAAAAGTTTTCCACAAAAAACCGTCACATTTTTAAAAATTATTTAGAGATAAAAATCCTCAAAGTACAGTTTAACATGTATTATTATATTAAGACCAGGAATAACTACTATACTACGTTAAGAAAGGGGACAGACAGTATATTCTCTGCAAATTCCACGCTGGTTCAGGTTAGTTTCGGTCGTAAGGAGAAAAAAATAAATTATCCAAATACATAAACCGCGATGTTGTTTATTTTTAATAATTTTGTACCACTCCGGGGTATATTCAGATATTCGTTTGTACTGTTTAAAATAATAGTCCCGCATCAAGTTCTGCGGGTATTATCCTGTCGATATTTCACGATATGAGGATTTTAAATAGACAATTGTTTTCTGTGCATTTTGCTCTCGGTTCGTTAGAGCTCTACTGATGAGACCATTAGGTGGTCGAAACTAGTATGGAGCGAGAACCAGAGTGGAATTTGCAAAGTATATACTGTCTGTCCCCTTTCTTAACGGTCGTAAGGAGAATAAAATAACTTTTCTAAACACACAGACTGTGAACTTGTTTATTTTTAATATATATATATATATATATATATATATATATATATATATATATATATATATATATATATATATATATATATATATATATATACATATATGTATATATATATATATATATATATATATATATATATATATATATATAATATTATCAGTTCTGTTTCCTGTTTTTTATGATTTTTGAAGGAAAACATTTCAAGTAACTCAATTTTGGCTTCCAAAAAAAACTTGAATGGAGTTAAAAAAATATTGTTTGCTTTTTCTCTTTACATAAACAAATAATTTTCAAGGCATAAAGATCAAAAATAACTGATGTAAATAAGAAAAATATAAATATTTCAATTTACTTTGAGAGAAGAAACCATTGGGTGTAAAAAGTATACATAATGATGGCAAACAAAAAATACGTTTTATTTGTATTCAACATAGTATGAATAATGGCGGATATTCAAAAATTTAATTTGCTAAAAAATAACAAGCAAAAAACTTTTTCAGAGCGTTTGGCAAAGGTTCATGCAACGCTGATTTTGAATGAGTTTGCCATAATCGTTAAAACGAAACAAATACCAATGTAAGGGCCGATCTGCCCCAAGCCAAGTAAACGTCTAGGAAGCATCACTTGAAGATGTCAGCTGAGATGTTGGCGAAACGTCATGGAGATTTTTCTACTGACGAACGGATTGAAAACCGGCAAAACACCAGTGCACATTCCACCATCCGTGAAAACCTTCGATACAACATGTATATATATATATATATATATATATATATATATATATATATATATATATATATATATATATATATATATATATATATAAACTTGCATTTTTAAGTCAAGCAGAAATGTTTGTGAAAAATGACTTTTTTCATAATCTCAGAAACAAGAAAGTTTTACCTCTTGGTCCCAATTCGTAAACACACTGCACATAAAAAAAATGATATATAAAGTTTTCTGTTTTTAGTCATAAAATGTTTTAATAATCAAACCCTGTAAATATAATTACTGAGGAGGCAGGAATTATTTAGCAAAATTGATATAAGTATTAAGGTCTATAGACAGTTCATAGTATGCAATATTCATAAAATATTTATAGTTTAAAGTAAGGACGCAAATGAAATTAATTATTCATATTACAGATGTTCCTGTTTCACGTAGAAACCCACCCGAATATCACTTGGTATGTTCAGTGCGTGACATATCATAGCTTCCCGTCTTACGCGCACGAATTGGCTTACAGTATTTCGGGTATGATAATGATGTATGCATTTCCATTGGCTGTCATTATATTCTCCTATGCGTCAATTCTATTGGAAATTTTTAGGAGGACAAGAAATCCAGGTGGTGGTAAGTAATAAAAATAGTTTTATTAATTTTATGTAAGAGAACAAAACACTAAAAGAGAACTTACTTTTTAAGAATTGTAATTGTAATATTACTTCTAATAGCTATCAGATTAAAGGCAAGCAAAAGCTTAATTGTAATATTCTCTGATTAAAAATCTATTGCTGCTTTGAATAACGTTATTTGTGAATCCATTGTGGTAAGGATATAAACTGTCCAACTTGAGTGACGCTAAATGTCCTCGTTGTCGATGCGTCCTGAATTAAAATTCTCTCTCTCACTGTCCACCTTGTAGTTATCAATATCTCACTCAACGTTTGGACTATTAGGCATTGGCAGCTTGTGACTGATTAGACCGGTTGGGCCAATAAGGGGGTTAAAATATTGGATCCCGTAAAACAATTTTCTTACTTTCGGTCACGGTAAGAAAGATTTAGCGATGTTTCATATTTATCTTACCAAAGAAAAAATAAAAACAGTATTTATCTGAACTTTAGATATTACATGAGGCCTTATTCTACCCCATATATGGGATACAACAATAAACAACACATATGCAAAATATTACAAAATATTTTATTGCTTCCTCACAGTCGCATTTATTGTTATCATAACTATATATTTCTATTAAATTTGCAGCAGCAAGACATTTGTCTACTTCTACTTTGTTTTTTAGATTAGACAATTATCATACTGATTTTTTACTCTACGTTTTTGTTCTGAAGAAAGCACACTAAAATATTTGTTCAAAATTTCACTTTGTTTTCAGTTACAGCAGCAAATAAAGGACTTTCAGTAACAAAATAAAAACACATATGGTCGCATAGTGGGATTTTTCGAGTTTCTTTCTCAACTTTTAAGAGATTTGCATATTTTTAAGACTCATCCGAGTTTGTACTACTATAACTATCTGCTATAATTTAGGCCTTAGCGGATACAATAGATAATCGAGGTTTATGTTGATAAAAATCAATTTTTCTACATAGAGCCAACAAATAAAATAAAACTCTCGGATCCCAGACCATTTAAAATATCTTCTTGTTTTTTAGTTCACCTGTGATAAATGACAACTGAAATTAATAAAAATCCATCCAAATTAAGAAAAAAAAAGGTTAAAAAAGTCTTCAAATTGACATTGACGATCCTTATTTAATAGCTAATGCGTTCAATGAATATTTTGGAAGTGGTCCATCTAAAATTTTCAAGATGTCACATATTCACAGTGGGGTAAATGAGAATCTCAATAAGGAATCTCTTGCGAAATACTGATTTTCATAATGTTCATATTCTGAGGTGTAGCTTTATGATTTATTAGAAATTAACCTTAAAAATAAGCACTCAGCGGGCGCTGACAATGTACCAAGTTTTTGAATAAAGAAAGTGTTGAGGCTTGTCATAAAGCCAATACCTTTTTGGTTAACCTTTTACTTTGTTTAGGAATTTTTCCATCAATATTAACAAACTGGTACCTATGTATATAAATAATAACATAAGAAATAGGTATATAACATTAAAGAAATATCTAATTATGGATCAGTTACGATCCCTATGAGGTGCATCCGCCTTACATACTCTTTGTCAGTACATGATGAATTTCTGGACCCACATTTTGTATATATAGCTTAAACAATAATTCAAACTTTTACAAAAAATAAAATTAAAAAATGTTCTTGTGATATAAAAATATCTGTGAGATGTTTTTCAGACTGAGTAAACCCAAATGCATTAAAATTATGGTACATTTGATAATAAAAATATTTTGCAGTCTTCGTACAATGAATGTAATAACTTATTTACGACAAAATATAATTTTCACAATATTTCTATGTTCAGATGACTAATGTTATTATTTTGCATCACAAAAACATATCTAAAAAATTTCCAATTTTCTTTTTGTAAAAGCTTGATTTATTTTTGAGACTCTATGTGCAAAATATGGGTCCATAATAATAATTCAAATTGAGCGACGTAGAAAAACAGATATTAGCTAAATACCTTAGTAAATATATACTAGTTAACTAAACTAGATTTTTTTTTAAATTGAAAACACAACGGACATGGAGACCCAAATAAACAACTAATGTTACCTGTTGGCCTGTAACGAGGATATTCTTTGGCACTGTTGAATCGGGTAGGACCATAGATAAAATATTTATAGATCCGCAAAGTTTAATCCCAAAAACGGCAAATTTACGACAATAAAATGTAAACATCGTAGATCAGATGTCGCACTACAAAATGATCAGGTGACCATTGACAGGACCGAACTTCGAAAATCTATTTAGTTAGTTCAATTAGTCATAAATGGTGTCTAAATCAAGCAAGTTATCAAAGTTGCAATCTTTAGTAAAAAAGTCGGTATCATGTAACTTTTTGTTCTGGGAGTCACATCATAAGGGCACAAATAATATCTGAAGCAGAAGGGAATAATCCGGTCTGTGTCTATCGATGGGAGTTAGTTTAGTCATTTCTTATACTGTGAAAGTAAAATTGTGAAGAAAATGTATCCTACTATTTCCCTAATCTATTGTTTCCGTCTGTGTGCGTTAACTTTCTTGTTGTAGGGTGGGAGGGAATAATTAACATTTTTAAGGTCCGGCAATTTATTCTCTAATTATTAAAAAATAATGATCTTCTTTTCCTTATCTTTTTTTTTTTATTTTTTAAGAAAATATTGATACGAAATGGGTTTGTCAACGGATATGCAGGATTTAAAAATAATTTTATATAATAACATTTTTCTGCCGTAATGGTGAACGGAGCATATATTTTCTTCAAGGTCATTGCTGGAGGTGAATAAAAAAATATACCAACAAAAGAAATTCAGATTTGTCTAACTTATTTGGTAATATTTTGCTTTTGTTAACATACTAATGAATTTTTAATTTGACGATTTCAAAGTGGGGATTGCCATGACCACATGAATCATAACAATTTCATAAAATGAGTGTGGACATAACTAATCTGAATTTACTTCCAAAACTAGGATTAATAGTGAACAACGCTTTTTAACGTCATGCCCTCAATCTTCAGACATACAAAATAATAAATCAATGAATGGCTGCAGAACAAAAAAAAAACATTTGAGCTGGGTGGAAACATCGGTTCAATATAAGGTGGATGAAATTATGCAAGAATATGGACATTGTGCAAATTAGCAACTGGAAAAAAGTCGTTGACAATTTGAAAAAATAATTCAGAGCTTAGAAATTATAGAGCCAATAGCCGATTCTGGCTAAAATATAAACCTTGAACTGAAATATTTTACGTATATAACAAAATAATAATGCATTATAATTATTGTAAGTTATATATGTATGTTTTAAAATATTACAACTTCATTTTGAGGCTGTATGTTTTTATTTATGTAAGTAATGTAATAGATGGAGAAATTGTACCATTTCTTGACATATTGATGAATGTACTTTTTTCATATGATAGAATAAAGTATTCTATGGTTTGGTGCGAATTTTCAGATTTTTTTTTAAGAATTGATTGCTTAAAAGTTCAGTTTATCTTTTGGTAATCATTTGGAAAGTGCTCAAAATATATCATACTACATGTTTTGGAAATTTAATGTTATACGAAAACACTATAAATCCAAAAACGTAAAGCAACACTATTTTTTTACCCTATAGAGAAAAAGGAAAATAAAATATGTACACATTCCATTATATTAAATAAAAACACAAAAACAAATAAAATAAATCACTTAAAACGATATAAATCCGTTTAAATCGCATGCAACTCACAAAGCAAAAATAAACACAAAAATGGTGTTGAGTCGATACTGTGCTGTTTACGGATGACGCTACGATACAACCGATCGATAATAGGAAGTCGCTTATGCGCGTGCCCTTACCTGATCAATGTCCAAAAATATGACTGACGCCCGATGTGCAGAAACACATTTTTTCGCCCATGGTTTGCCATTTTGTGGCTTTAGCAGCCGACAAGAGTAGGGGTCCATAGTAGAGGTCAGTGGGTAGGACCCATAGATTCGTTTGAATTATGATAACTTTTAGGTATGAAAATGAAAAAATTTTAAAGATTAGGCTTTGAAGTCAGTTAAAATTTTGAATGACCCTTACAAACGGTTAATTATCCAGCCTCGAACGAATCGGTATTGTTGCCTTGGTGTAGATGTTATGTGATTATTGAATGAGAGCGTTAGTGAAGTGGGATATTGTTCAATAGAATTTCTGATAAAAATGCCGAAAGTATCACAATTCAGATCCCTATGAATGATCGTGTTGCGTGCAAAGGATTGGGCTCCTCAAATTATGCGAAATACCTTGTTTTGAAATTGTTCTAATCTGGTAAATCTTATTCTGCCAGTGTTGATCCACGCTGGAGCACCAAATAACAGAAGAGATCGTAAGAGTGGATTTTAAATATTACCTGTTGGCCGGTAACCAGTGTGTTCCGTATTAGATTTATTTAATATTATTCCACTTATTTAGCGCCTGGTATTTCGACATAGTAGTATTCGGAAAATATTAAAACATAATTCCATCTTTCTTGTTCATATAGAGCTAACTCGAAAGCTCTTTTATTAACGTGCTTAGATTAAAAATAGTAAACTTCATTTTTGCCTCTAATTAATTTTGATGCTGATAGGTTATTTTCCACATATCAGTTATAAAATTAGTTATAAGAATGTTATTTCAATAAGATATTAATTTTTAAAATCTGTCTTATATTTCAAATTTGTTAAATTTCTTAAATATAAAAGCTGCAAAGTAACAAGGCAGTAGTTTTTAAACTGTACTGTTTTATCTACTGTAAAATATAAGTACTGTTTTTTTTACTCTTTATGATGTGTTATGATTAATTTTTTATCTGTATTTACCGAAGAAAGGAGCAGTAGTGGTAATTTTGATTCTTTTTTCTTTTGGATCATTGATTTTTAAGATTTTTTAATCGATTCTCGTTAAGCAAAAATTATTATATCGCGTATTATTGCCGTTTTGATGTCAGTGAATTATATTAAAATAAAATAAATTTATCTCTAATAAGATTAAACGTAAGAATAAATAAAATAGTATAAAAAAACAGCAATTCTCTTTTAAAGAGTATAAAGGCAGTCTATCTCATATTACTGCTTTTAGATTTACCAGAATGGAAGACTGTAAGTCCCATGTTTTAGGCATTTTGATTAATTGCTCTAGATAATTACTGGGAAAATATAATATTATTAATTCAGTTTAGAAATTTCGAAAACTTAGAGTTAAGTTTTCTCTGTTTTCATTTTTTACAGTTTACTACCTTTTACCTATGCATGGCAGTATACACCACAATGGAAAATCCGAAAATCTAAACTGCCGTACTTCGGTAAAAGATAGTAAATTTTAAAAAATAAAAGCAGACAAAACTGAACTCTAAATTTTTGATATTTCTAAACTGAATTAATGATATTATTTTTTATAATAATTATTTGGCGACCAATAACATGTTACATGGTTTCATACATATTCATTGAAATGTGATTTAATATTATAATTAATCAAAATGCCAAAAATAATTGACCTACGGTCTTCATTTCCTGTAAATCTAAAGTCAATAATAGGTAATATACTGCCTTTATACTGTTTAAAAGAGAATTACTGTTTTTATTATTCTTATGTTTTATTTTGCCAGAGATGAAACACTACAGTGCAGAATAATTAAATTTTTATAAAAAAATTGAACCGACTTCTAAAAATGCGCTAAAAACTGAAAAATAACTATATATTTTTTTATATGAAATTGAACTTTTTGAAGTCACTGTCAAACTAATACCTGACAAAATGTGATTTGCGTAAACAGATTAAAAATACTTTATTTGTAATTGCTTTCTTACCGTAATTTGTATATATTAGTAGTTATTTATTTCATTTACAAATAATTTAGCGTCAACTTCAAAAAGTTCAATTTCATATAAAAATTTATATTTATTTTTCACTTTTTAGCGCACTTTTAGAAGTCGCTTAAATTTTTTTATAAAAACATTATTTTTCTATTTTTAGTTTTAGAATTCATTATGATATCCATAAATTATTTGAACTAAGTACTAATCGAAATTAGTGTAGCTCGCAATGACTCCAAGGTGGCAAAAAAGTACCCATTTTTGCCAAAGTTGTAAATCACCCTAAAATCAACCACTAAAAATTCTTTGGTTCTTAGAGCTTTCCAAATACCAGTAAAATTGTGTCAAACAAATATTTAGTCTGTCATAGTAAATCCGCTATCTTAAATTTTAAATTAATTTTAGATTGGTAATATTAGGCCCCAAAACCTTCCAATGTCGATGTTTAACGAACCTGAGATGTAAATTTCTTAGCTCTATATATTTTATACTGCATATTGAGTTTGTATATGCCTCAAGAAACCCACAATATTAATTTTTAATATTTAAAGAATCTGAGATGTAAATTTCTTAGCTCGATATATTTTATACTGCATATTGAGTTTGTATACGCCTCAAGAACCCCACAATATCAATTTTAAACAAAATCGGAATATGTAAAATTTTCTGTCCCTCATATTGTATCTTATCAACCTAATAGTTCTAAAAAATTTACTTCATATTCGTAATACACGACCCCGAAAATCCTCTAATACCAAATCTGAAAAAATGCGAATAAGGTAAAATTTTCGACTCACCATATTGCATCCGATATATTGAATTTCCAAAAAATTATTTTAAGTCTTAATCTAATCTAAATCTAAACACTTCAAAGCCCCCTAGTACCAGTTTTGGATGAAATCCGAAAATTTGAAATTTCTAGACTTATATTCACTATTTACATCCTCAAAAACGATTCAGACCCACCTTTGAACAAAATCGAAAAATGTAAAATTTTTAGTCCGCTATCTTGGATTTGCCATATTGAATCCTGAAAAAATTCATAATTTACACCCTCGAGAACCCCTATATCATTTTGGGAGAAAATCGAAAAATATAAAATTTTTAGAACACCATATTGAATCTGCCAGATTGAATATTTTAAATTCATAATTAACACCAACAAAAATACCCCAATACTGATTTTAGACAAAATCGGGAGATGTAGAATCTTTAATCCGCCATCTTGGATCCGCCATATTGAATTTTTTAAAAATAATTTCAGATACGTTTTGTGCGACCCCGAAAATTCCCTCGTACAAATTTTGGAGAAAATCGGACAAAATTGATTTTTTTGCCCGCCATATTGAATCCGCCATATTGAATTTTTAAAAACATTTTGAATCCATTATGTGCGACCCCGAAAACTCCCGCACACGAATTTTGAAGAAAATCAAACAACATGAAATTTTTTTGTCCGCCATATTGGATCCGCCATATTGAATTTTTTAAAAATAATTTCAGATTCGTTGTGTACGATCCCAAAAATTTCCCCATCCCAATTTTGAAGAAAATCAAACAAAATTAACTTTTTTGGCCGCCATATTGTCAGCGCTATTTTGGATATTACTGCACCAATTTCGTCCAAAAAAATATGGGACCACCGCAGCAACTTCCTAAACATAATGTAAGAAATTTCATTCAAATTGTTGCCGGCGTTCCAGAGTAATCGGTGTACATACATAAAAAAAAACATATATACTCAACGAATTGAGAACCTCCTTCTTTTAGAAGTCGGTTAAAAACTGTCATACAATATGTTTTATCTAATCAGTATCGAGTCACAATATCTTAAAAATCAACAATCGAAAAGAAGAAAAAACTAAAATCCCCCACTAGTGCTTTTTTCTCGGTCAGTACGGAAGAAAAACTAATCATAATAAATTATAAACAATACAAAAGCAGTCTTTATATTTTTCAGTAAATTTCTTAGTGAATAAAAGCGGTATAATTTGAAAACTACTGCTTTTTACTTTCAAAAATAGGTTTACTTTTATATTTAAGAAATATAACTAATTTGAAACATTTGAAATTAAAAAATTAATATCTTTTTGATTATAGAATCCTTGCAAGTAATGCTATTGCTCTGTCGTCAGATGGCCAAAATAATTAATTTGGAAAAGAATTAAGAGTATTCAATAAGTTACACAAATAATGTTAAAAAAAACGTTTTTGAAAAAAAATAAATAATGCTATGGCACTGTGGCATTTAAATAGTAATATTTGGCAAATACGAGAATAAAATCAGTTCCGCCTGACTTATGTCTACTAAATTTATGTTCATTATATTATCTTTTAATTTAATGCTTATTAATTCTTGGCTAAAGAGGATCTTGCTCCAACATCTTTATTAAGTCCTAAAACCTAATGATTTAAAAATAGGAATCAATATATCTCCAAAACTTATTTCAGTTTAATCGCCTTGTTACACAAGATAACCTTTTTACACTTTTAAATCTATAAAAACGAACGCAAAAAAACGCTTATCTGGATTCGAGAAGATGTTTTTATTGCGTAGGCTTATGTAAATTTTTTAATATTCCTTAGAAAAGAAAATAACAAGTTTGTTTTTAGAAATTTACTCGTTAGTAAATTTGATATATAACTTAAATAGGTCGGGTAATATTCCGTTTTTAGAATTAGTAAACAAGGGGGTGGCAGGAATTAATGTTAAAAAAAATGTCTTCAATCAGTCGTATAAAAATTATTTTTATATTTATTCGAATGAGATGAATACTGGATACATTTATGTAGGTGTACATTTTCGTTTTCAAAACGATTACCCTCCACATTGTTCGGAATTCAGGGTGATGAATAGTTTTCTTTTAACTTATGATCTCTATTTTTCTTCGTCAAGTGGTCATTTGCGAACAAGCAATTACAGGAAAAGTTTCAAGACTGGCAGTGCGATGGCGACTCTAATAGCATATTCATACAACTGTTAGTACTAACCTTCAAATGGTACTGTCATTTCGACAACTAGCTATGGAGATATTAGTGAAGCACTGTTTGATAATATCGAAATAATGGAAAAAAGAACAAGTTATGTAAGTTGATAAAACACTGTTATTTGATAGGATGAGATATCGTTAAAACCCGAGAATGGCATTAGGAATTTGCTCCGTCGATAGCAATTATTTGTTGCTGGTTTGCTGAACTAAAGCGTGGTTGTACAGACACAAATAATGTTGAACGTTCTAGGCACCCAAATGAGGCTATATCATGGGAAAATATTTTAAAAATCCACAAAATTGTTTAGAACAATCGTAATGTGAAAGTGCGTGAGGTTGCTAAGTTCGTAAAAATATCAATAGTCTGTGTACATTATATTTTGTACGAGTATTTGGATATGTGAAAGCTATGTTCGAGATGAGTACCACGTTTGCTCACAGATGACCAAAAAAACAACTTGTTGATAATTCAGAGCGGTGTTTGAAGCTGATTGAGTGAAATAAAAAGAATTTTTTCGTGAGGAATTTGCCATTAGATGAAACGTGGGTGCATCACTGCACTCCGGAGTCAAATAGGCATTCAGTTGCATGGCAGCTAAAGATGAAAGTCAGTCAAAGCGACCAAACCACGCAATAGGGAATAATGTATGGTATTATTGTTATATTCGAAGGAAGAAATCGCAAAAAAATGAAAAAAGAAAAAGTTCTTTTTAATCAAGACAATGTACCGTGTGACAAGTCAACCGATAGGATGGCAAAACTGCATTAAATGCACTTCGAATTGCTTCCGCATCTACCAGATTTAGTCTTCAGCGACTATTACCAGATCACAAACCCCAAAAAAATACTCGCCGAAAACAGTTGCGGATTCAATGAATAAAGAGGTGATCACCAAAACTGAAGCGTATTTTGAATGATTGTATCACTCTAGACGAAACCTATGTTGGTGAATAAAGTCATATTTTGCTAGAAAACGGTGTTTTCAAATATTAGTCTCGGGAATTTTCAAACCACCTCTTATTTCTGATTCAATATGGTTCCTAAAAGTCAGGGACTTCGAAAAAAATAATTTTTTAGTTTTTATGATATAAATATTTTCCGAAAAATTTCCTTCAGTCTTAAATTATAAGAATTCGAACCTGCTCTTATTGTACATATTTAGTTTTGAAGTCAAACGTGGTGCATTCAATAAAGTGGCTAAAACGTAAACAATCTAAAATTTTTGCCGGAATAGGTACAAAATCATATCGAATTATATTTTTAGTACACACAAATTGTGCTTTCTTTTATATATGTTTAGATTTATGCTCTGCGGCTAAAACATCAAAACACTGACATTTTTTTCGAAATCGGTTAAAAATAATTTCATATTAAAATTCTGGTTCGCCCAAAATATGGTTTCCTTCTTTTACATTTATGACTTACAGAAACAGATTGAAGATCGTTCCGAATTAAATTTCTGGAAAGAAAATATCGTAAATATGCTTATGGTCTATAGTTTACATATTAAAATTCAAAATGACTAATACAGTATGGCGACTGATGCATAAAATATTGAAATTGTTCTCAGAAGCGATTGAATGTTCTTCTGAGTGAAACTTCTATTACTCGTACTGTACCTTTACACATGTATGGTTATGAGCTGGACTGTGTTTATTGTAATTCTAAATATTGACTCTAGTTTGGATCCGGAAAAATATAACAGAGCCGGTTTTAGCCACTCCAGAAAAGGGTTTTTTGATATTTTCGGGAAATGAAGCAAGAGCCATCAAGTGAACCAACGACGTGACACACAAAGGCCAAGCCACTGTATTTATCGTTGTAAGATATTTTGAAAAAAATAATAAACTCAAATACGAAAATATAGCTGTAATATCTGAATTAGGTGAAAAGAAAAACACACCTGTTCATCATGGCAGCAAAAAGGGTAATGGGCAGGACGTGGGGATTAAAGCCCCACATTGTACACTGGCTGTACATTGCGGTGTGTTACTCTGTTGTGTAGAGAGCAGGGCTCTCCAAACTCCAGACACTAGCCTTCCTATATATCATGGTTGCCATAAGAAGCATCCAAACATCAGCCATGGAAACCCTATTAAACCTCCCTCCTTTTGATTTAATATTCAGGGTTGAGGCGAGAATGGGGGCTTATAGGCGGGAATTAAATAACGTCTGGTGGACTGGACCTGTTCTCGGATACACCAGCATCAATGGCATGGTAACAAACTCATTCCTTGAAATGAGCAACGATACCATGCCAAGAACTTATAAATTTGACAACCCTTACACCATTCAGCTTGACTAAAAGGCGTAGTCTGACCGAACAGTGAGTCACCCAGGAAACCTCGTCTGGTATACGGACGGGTCCAAAACTAACCATGGTACAGGGACCAGAACAAACGGGGATCCACCCAGACTCAATATGAGTATAGCACTGGGGCAGCATACCACAGTATTTCAGGCAGAAATTCACGCTAATGATGTCTGTCTTCAGGAGAATTTGAGAAGGGGTTACAGGGACAGGATCGTTCTCATCTTCTCAGACAGTTAGATAACGCTAAAGACTCTAGCGTGTTATCAAATAACGTCAAAACAGGTCTGGGATTATCTTCAAGACCTTATCGTTCTGGCAAAATACAACACGGTCACCCTTGCGTGAGTACCAGGGCACAAGGGTGTCTCAAGCAATGAAAACGCGGACCAACTTGCAAGACAAGGGACTCGATTTATTGGACCAGAGCCAACATTTGGAATTACTAAGGCTGGTATTCGTGGGCAGCTGTCCTGGCGGACAAATCAACAGGACCAAACCCACTGGAACCATTTTGCGGACGACAGGCACAGCAAGTTATTGCTGAGGAAACCATCCGACAAACTAAGCCGTGAAATCCTGTGTCTAAGCAAAAAACAAATCAGGCTGGTGACAGGACTGATAACTGACCACTGCAGCTTGAGAAAACATTTACTTACAATATGTATCTTCAACGAAGAACCACCATGTAGACAATATGATGACAAGGACGAGACGGCCTCACATAGCATCTTCAAGTGAGAAGCTTTGGCCTATTGGAGATATCTTCAGGTAAACTAGTGGGCACACTATCAAAACCTGATCAAGGCAGTCAACCTGTTCGCCTAGAATAGATATGGCAGGCAATATAATTAATCTGAAGAATGCCGTGTAAGGGCTTTCAACCCTGACCTGCTATGTCATGCAATTAATAAATCAATCGACAATACATCTACAAAAATTTGTTATGTTAGTGATGAAGCAAGTTAGCACTTTTACCTGTTTATACTCTACTTACCCCAAAAAAAAAATTCAATTACAGCTGAATGGCACTTATTCACAACTGTACTTGCTCATGGCAGTATAGGTGTGAATATTAAAAAAAGATCAAAACCTGCAAGCTTAGAGCTTTCATCTACCAAGAGAATCCTTCCAGCAGAAGATCTCGTTAACAGAGCTCAAAAGGGAAATAGAAATCTTTTATAGCAGTAAAGATTATTCACAATTATACCTGTTCATGACAGTACACGTATGAATATTAAGAAAAGATCAAAATGTGCAAGCTTACAGCTTTCAGCTACCAAGAGAATTTTTCCAGCAGAAGATCTTGTTGACAGAGCTCAGAAGGGAAACAGAGATCTTTTATAGCAGTAAAGATTATGGAAAAACCTGCTTACAGCTTAAACCTAGATTAGGCAAGATTTAGGCAAAACCAGATCCAGTTTAAGAAAATCATCATTAATTTCACAGTATACAATTTTTCTTAAAATTAAAAATATAAGAAAATTAAAAAACAAACTTAGTCAAGGGACAATCGTTTAAAAATTTTTAATTGGGAAAGCAGGTTAAAAAACCTGATTTTTAATACTAGGCTATATTATTGTTATGGAGCGAAGCACACAGCGACTCAGCGCCGGAAATTCACATGATTTCTCAATAATATCAAGAATTTCATTCTGAAAATTACTTATAGCTTAGTTCTCTGCTTTCGATCAAGAATATCAAAATGCCTTTTTTGCTTTTCCGCTCTGTAATAGTCCAAATATAAAAAAAAACATTTTCTACATACCTTCTCCAATAAAATTAAAAGAGTTTCTTTTGAAAGATATGTAGGTGATGTTTTTTGTATATAGGATGGTATACAGAGGAATATTAATCGGTTTTTCTGCTTCCTGCAAACCATTTGTGTCAGATAAAATTATCTCCCTTTCATAGTTTAATGCATATACTTACCACTTTTCCATTATGTAATGAAAATAAACTCTGTATTATTAAACAAACCCCAAGAAACATCGGTTACAAAGAAAACCTAATCGATAGTCTGCTAAAGAAGAAACAAAAGAAACTATAAAGAAAAGAATCCTACGGCGTTAATAACCCACAGGAAGTCAACTTTAAATTTTTAAACTGTATACCACAACTTAGCCAAACAATTTACAATACATTGGATAATTTAAATAGTGTAACTATATAACACCACAATTTAACCAAACAATTTGTAATACATTACATAATTTAGATTATATAACTATATGCATAAATTGAATATGGGTAGGTTATTAGTTAACAATAAGAATAAAACAGACAAATTAAATAGATCAGTAGTATATAAAATTAATTGTGCAAATTCCAATGCTACACACATAGATCAAATTGGTAGACGTATAAAAGTTCATAGATTTAAAAAATATTAGATTACTCCATTCCAAAAATAAATATAAAATATTAAATTTGTCAGAACAATTCGAAATAAAAAAATTCTTTAAAAAATTACCCACATCTAGCTACCAATGCCAATAAAACTTTCTTTCAGCCCCAATTATAGATAAATATTTGACATCGTCTTTCCTACTACATTATCAATAATAAAATTATTTTCTTTTTCTCGACAATAAAATATTGGATATTAAGAAATTTCTAAAAACATATTTAACTGACAAATATTATTTAAAAAATTGCCGCTTGCTATTTCCCAGCTTCCTTATTCAATATCTGGCTGTAAAATGATATTTTCAAAATGTCTTTGATGTTTTCTTCCTTTTAATTTAGATGCTCATTTCTGACAGAAATTAAATCATTAACCAAAGAATTAGGGCACAAAATAAAGTCGGATTACAACCCTTTCTGCATCCTTTGATATTAATTTAAACCACTAATTTAATTTTAAATATTTAACCCAAATATTTTAATAAAAGAAATGAATTTTACTTTAAAGTTCATCAGATTTTATGTCAGAAAAGAAAATATTTTTTGAACTTTATTCATTAAAAACCTTATTTGTTAATGGGCTCATAATCAGCGGTATCGAAAATAAAATTCTTATAGAAAAATTAAATCTACTTTTAAAAGTACTCAAACAATAATACAAATTTTTATATGAAATTGAAATTTTTAAAGTCGGGTCTAAGAAAGTGTTATTCACAAAAAAAAAGATTTAGAAATACTCTATTTATAATTGCTTTCTTGCTGTAGCTTGTTTGTATCTCATATTAGTAGTTATTTATTTCCTTTAGTAACAATTTGGACTTCAAAAATTTCAATTATATTATTATATAAAAATTTATTTGTTTTTTTTTTTTCACCTTTAGCGCATTTTAGAAATTGGTTTAAGTTTCATAAAATTTTTTTCGATTTTTAATTTTGAAATAAATTGAGTTTCTTAGGTCGCACAAGGTACCCATTTTTTCAAAAGTTATAGACCACACTGAACTGAACAACAAACAATTCATTGATTCTGAGAATTCCTCTGATACCGATACTGAAAAATTTGAAACATTTAAATTTTTAAGTCCAATATATTTTATCCAGCATACTTAGTTTGAAGAAATTAATTTAAGATCCGTAATATATGCCCCAACAACCCCCAATCCGGACAAAATCGGAAAAATGTAAACTTTTTAGTCCTTTATATTATATCTGCCAGATTAAGTTGTAAGAAATTAACTTCCGATTTTTTACCTAAAACCCTAAACCATATTGGATCCGTCCTATTGAATTTCAAAAAAAAAAAAATATTTAAAGGTCTTAATTTAATCTTAATTAGGAATGTCTTATAGATCATAATCGTTGAATAGATTTAAATAAAGTAAAAGATTTAATTTACTAGTTACCCAAGTATATAAAGTGCAAAAAGGAGGGAAAGCGGAATGTAAGATAATACGCTAGAAACTCGTATAAATCTTTGCTTGAGCATGTTATAACTTAAATCAAAAGTCAAATAGAAGCTCGGTTGCGCAAACCAGTTTTTAGTAAATATCTTATTTCCTTCGTTCTAAATAACTAAAATTGCAGATGTTCCAGAAACTTTCAAACCCTTTGGTAGTACTCTGTCAAAGCACAACAAACCAGATGTGAAAAAAAATGCATCAAAAAATATTAGTTTTCTATATTTATATTTATATTAAATAAGAAGTGTTTAATTATTTTATATTAAAGTAATAAAATAGTTAAATGTAAGTTTTTCAAGTGAACCACCTGTTAACATTAGGTAAGAAAGTAAAATTTTCAGTTTATATAGCATAAATTTACATATTCCTTTTCATATTTACAGTAATTCTCTGAAGATGGTTAAATCAATAAAATAAACCGAAACGTCAGAAAAAAACATGTGTTAAATTTTTTTATAAAGTAATAATATGACCGAAACCCAAAAAAGTAAAAACTAATTAATAACTACACGGTCAACAAATAGAAACAAAAAAGTTCTAAATAACATTTGAAGTTATTAGAAAAGCTGTATAGGATAAAATTCTGTTTAAATTTGATCCTACTTCATATTTTATCAAATATCTGCAAACATTATACGGCTCAAGTATTGTTGATGTATTCTACGGTTGCTTAGACAAACGCAAAAACATTAAAGCAATGGAACAACTGAGAGAAACTGCTGCTCTTTTAATATTTTACGTTTATTTGATAAAACAATGATTGGGCTAATCATCCTAAAAAAAATGATTATCAAGCCGATGAAAAAACTTTATTGAAATGTCTATAGAAAAAATAAAAACTGTTAATATTACTACAAAATAGCCAGAGATGAGGCTGATGTTCTTATTGTTGAGATAGCCATTGCAGAATTTGAACATCAAAATACTGTTGCCATCATGGGAGAAGAAGATATTGACATGCTATGTAGTTCTTTTATTAGAACATACTCAATAACATCAGCAAGAAAATGTCTTAACAAAATTAGCAAGAGCAATGTGGAGACACAAATGTAATCCTCTAAAATCTTCAATGAATATCCTCGTTCTAAAAGACATATTTATATTTTCGCATCCCTCCAATTGACCATGGCAATTTTTTTAAAAACGGTTAAAAAGATAATCTTTTTGTTTTTTGGTTTATATTATGGAAAATATCGAATGAAGTGCATTATTTTAAATAAACCATTTGTTGACAATTAAAAAATCTACAAAATGTTTTTTATTAGTCGGATAAATGCTTATAGAAATGACCCCTTAAAAAAATAATATCTTTGATAATTTATTAAGAGAAGATTTTTCGGGAAACAGTTATTCATTATATATATTTTAAATGAACGGGAGATGAAATTTGTCTCTTTAGTAGTTTTTGCATAATTGCAATAAAAACAATTTAGAGCATTTTTTGTTAATGACACTGTATTAAAATGATAGGTCGATTTGAATTTACTACTAGAAAGTAGAGATTCCCAACATATTACGCGTGAACTCTCGTTCCAAGCCAAGCGAAGCAGTGGTAGTGGGGAGTTGCAAGCAGCGGAGGAGAAAATTCGTCAGCGGGTTACTCACATCAAATGCTACGACTATATTTTGTATGTGGAAATGTATCGCATAATGAACCTCTCAATAGATAAATAAAAAAATAAATGGAGACATTTACTTATTCATATTTTAAATAAAGTTTTGTGTATATTTAAAAATATCTTATTTAAACGTGGTTCAAATTATATATGAAATCTGTCGTCAAGAAAAAAAGTAGAATTTGTTAAACCTGTTCTGTTTTTTTTTATAGGTTTCATCGTTATTTCTATTCCCCCTATTGAGAATGAGAAAAACCTAACGTAGGTTTATTATCTATATTGCATAATTTTTTCATTAACTATTTTTAGCCGCTATATAAATTGTTCAATCACCATGATGATAGTAAATAATTTATTTGCTATCACATAATGTCGTTACAGACACCTGGGTTGTCTCATCACTGTAATCAATTATTCAAAAAGAATAACAATGTCTCTCAACTGCTTTCCTTTTTTAAACTGTCTATGTTAAAATTTCCGCACAATACTGTATTGGTACAGATTCGTCAAACCTAAGGAAGAACTAGATGCTTGCACAATAAATCCATCATAATCTCCCAAAGGTGACATATATATAGCAACTATAGATATTTTCATTCTAGATATGCTAACTTTCATATCGACAGGCGCGGATCCAAGGGGGGGGCGGTGGGGGCAATCGCCCCCCCCCAAGAGCTCTGAGTTCAGGAAAATAGACCCGATTTTGCCTCTTATACTATAGTTTATTCAAGAACTAGAGAAAGTAATAAATCATTTTTTACCCTTTTTTTCTTCGCAAACTACCTCTGTTCTTCAGTCCGGTGTCTTTGGCAACATCTGTTAGACACATATATTTTTCATAGGAATGAAATGTTGTAATCAAAATACCGGTCTATAATAATGAACTATTTGGGTTGGATAACAATAGATATTTGGAAGTGTGAAGTGTTAAAATGAATTTTAGTCCTTGTCATAGCCGTCGGAAGGAGGTTTATTTTATCACCAAGTATTTATGGCATAGAATAGTATTTCGGTAATAAACTTAAAATAAAAAGCTTTTATAACATTATTTTATTTCTCACTATTTCACACACATATACACAAATCACAATTGTATTTTTATTATTTTTAATTTTGTCATTGAAACCGTTTTAGGCACATTCGGACTAAAACGTTGTCTTATTCTCTCAAAAAATTCTAAGTTATAATTTAAATACCTACAAGATACCCATTGTCAAAAATACAAAAAGTTAAACATATAAAAAAATAAATTCGCCCATATAATATTAAAGTTTTTTTGGGGCTATCGGTCATTTTATTATTAAGTATTATTTTAGGAAATATGATTTATTTCCTAAAACAATCTACCGAATTACAATTAAACCCTAAAAAGAGATTCGAATATAATTAGTTTTTATATGTTACAGTTAAAATTAGATCTACTTATTTTTATTTCTATTGTACTGATATCTTAATTTATTTTACTTTATTATATGGAAATCCGATAGCCCCCCCCCAAAAAAAAAAATACTAATTCTACACGCTTAAGAAAAAAACACAAATACAATAATAAAATAATAAAAAACTTACGGCGAACTGGAATTAAATATATATAAAATTAAAGAAAAATATATAAAAATTAAAAAAATATATAAACAGCATTAAACAATAAAATACAACAAAAACAAAAATTTAAATAATTAACTATGTTTACACTGGTAAATATTACGTATCTAATTCCTAATCAAAGTCTGTGAAGCTATCTTCGCTCAAATTAATTATAATTGGTTCCTCTATGTCACAGATCATGAAATTAAGTTTCCACATTTTGTTTTATTCTTTTATTATATGGATTTTTCCCAATTTTCCGCAGTAACTTTATTCAAAAAAATCTTTCAAAAGTACAGTTAAATTACTAATTTTGTAAGTTGTGTTATTTCTAGTAACTCTACCTTTTACTTGAGAGAGATATTTCCTTCTTCAACGGACAGTTTCCTGACGATCTATAAGCACAGATTTTCTATCTGGTTTTTCTCGGCAAAAATTAAGTTCTCTGAGCAATTTCTAGAGTTCAGTTCTTTTAATTTCAGGTAAATCGCGATCTTTATTCATTTTATTTAGAAATTTTGTCGACGGTTGGGTTCTGCTTCTCATAATAAAATGTATGTACAACTCCTTTTATTGCAGTTTTCATCTCTTCCTCCGACGAGGTTTTTCTTCTGCCTGTGATTGAATGTGGCTTGGGAGTACTAACAATTCCAGTATTTTTTTTCTCCTTCAGTTGTCATGTTGGAACACATCTCAAAAGAGCTTCTAACATTATTATCTAGATATTGATTTTTTAAGGCATCATAAACATTCGTCGTAATAAGTTTTTCGTTGAGGAAAAAATGCCCTGGTTTAACGATAGTGGAATAAATATAGAGGTGGAAGCCATATCTTTTGGGTAACTCACTAATCTTAAATAATATATAAAAACAAGCGCAAACAAGATAAATCACTAAGGACACACTGTAAGGTGTACTTTGCTCACTGACAGAAATTAAATTAAACTATGAGAAATTTTATTGTTGCAGTAAATTTATAAAAGCTTATAATTAAATATAATTAGATTTACGGCAGTCCTCAGTTACCTGCGGCACTGGAGCAGGTACGTTGGAAGTTTCGGTAACAGTTTTATTACTCTCTCTAGTTCTTGAATAGAGTATAGGAAAGTGCATGCTTGCAATCGTCCCTCGCTTCCAAGAGCTTTCAGTTCAGGAAAATAGAACTAATTCTGCTCTTATACTTATGCTGCTGGCATCCCCCTTGTTGGCAACTTGTTTTTACTTGTTATCGCACCCCCCCCTCTCCAAGAGCTTCAAATGCCTTTTACACTAAAAATAGGACTGTTGCTGGTGGGTTGACACCCCCCCCCCCTTAGTATATATGGCGATACCGCCGTACTTGCGATTTTTTCGACAAAAGCACGATATAAGTATGTAAGTCTCATAATACTCGTAATTCCCACCTCTGGACACCAAGTTTCCGAAAGGAATAAAACGTGTGGTTGGAGTTGTTCAGAAGGTAACTCCAACATATTTAGTTTGTTGGGTAAGCTTTAAAGATTAAATGGACTATTGTTAGATCGACATACTCGTGCACTAACTTTCAATGTTTTTCATCAGACTTGTAATGTATTTCATCTCTAAACGGAATTTTTTCCACTCTGGGTTAAATCCAAATATGAACGTACAAAATTTACGACTTTATTTCTTCCTTACATTAGGCCTTTTAGTCGGGCTTCTACAACAGAGTTTTGCATATAATAACCTTCTCAGAACAGTTTGTGAGTGAACTATAATTTCTGGAATTTCAGCAATAATTTAAGGTGCGGATTTCCAAGAATCATTTCGAGAAATCCTTTTAACGTGCCTGTCGGTCCGTATTGTAATTGGATTCTCTGAATGTACCGTTTAATTATGATACGAAATTATTCTGGATTTACTTGATCTGTATAAAAATAAACTGTATTCAAATTGTTGCTTGTTAATTTACCTTCCAAGAATATATTCACCATTTTCTGCTTCACCGCTTTCTAAATGGGGAATATCTCGGTACAGAAATATGTAATACAAATAAAATAAATTCTCCAAATTATTTTTGCCTTTACTTCTAATAAAAGCCTCCTATAATTGCTCAATTACAAGCAATAAGTTATAAAGTTAGTATTTAACAGTCGTAAAAGAAAAAACTGTGTAATCTTTTAACATAATTGAATTTATCCCTTAATGGATATTTGCTTTCTGAATTTCTAAAGACAATAGCTATTGTGGAACTATTCATATTTAACTAGGCATATTAAAACCATTAAAGCCACCTAAAAATGAGCGCCGAAGCCCTTGAGCATTATATTGTCCTGGTAATGTTAATTATTCATTTAAATGGATATTCTCCGCCATGTGCCTTATCAGTTTAAACTTTTGATGAAGTATGGTATTGTTTAATTTATTAAATTTCATAACGATATAATAAATATGATTTGGCTTCGCCCTTTAGTTATTTCATCAAAATAATTTATTGTTTTACCAAAAATTAATTAACCTAAACAAAGTTTTCTATTTTAATTAATATTTGTAGTAATTGTATCGAACAAAATTGGAGTGAATATTTTATTACTAGTATTTGCTTCGATGTAGTAGTTACAGTAATCTGAATAAGTAGCAGAAACTGCAAAGAATACTTTAACTGCATTACAGAAGCACGAATTCCACACAAAACATAAATTCGACTTTCGCAACACCAAAATATTAACTCAAAACTCCAATTATTATAAGTTAACTATAAAAGAAATGTTATAAATTAAAAAAGAAAAAAACGAGGTAAATGATAAGAAAGATATAAGTAATCTCAATCAAATTTACCATAACCTGATTAACCAAAGCTAAAATTTCAAAAATAAATAAATAGATGAACAGAATAAGTCATGAATTTGTTTTACACCCTGTACTAATTCTATTAAATATTCCAGACACTGTATATAGAAAAAAAATTTTTAATAAAAAAAATGAACTACTCAAAGAAATAAGTCAAAAAATAAATTCCTTCACATCAAATTAAAATATATTTAATAATTTCAATACTCTTGAACTGACTAGCCCAAGGTAGGCTATCTAAAAAAATTTGTTAGATAGTCTATTGATGATTTTAAAATGAAATGTTATATGTTATACAAAACTTTTCAGTGCTTTAAGATGTTTTTGTTTTTAATGTAAATAAATCTTCTGTTTAAGGGAGAAAAAAAAACTTGGAAAAGCACAACACGATGTGCAAAACGTCGTAAGTAAATATAACAAAGAAAAAAATGAACTTTTGAAATTTATTTACAAACTATTAGCCAAGAAGATATCAAAATAAAATAAAAAATATACCAAGGTGGCAGAAAAATTAATAAAGTATATATATATATATATATATATATATATATATATATATATATATATATATATATATATTACTTTTATGTAATATGTGCATGCAAACCATGACGATCCGAGTGTTCGTTTTATTTTTAAGACAATAATGGAGTTACCAACAACATTACAAGGTATGTTTTTGGTTTTAGATTCTTGTGCTTTTGTATATTAATGTATCCATTTTTTTAGTTTGACAAAGGCTGAAAACTAGGGCCGAAACGTCACTTAGCTTGTTAAGAATCTTTTAATTATATGACTGAAATATAATTTGAAGAATTATTATTAATGACCTATACCCAAGAAAATATACATATATATATATATATATATATATATATATATATATATATATATATATATATATATATATATATATATATATATACATAAAAGAAGTGGAGGAAAGTCTTGACCTATATGTGAAATAAAAACATATTTTTTCTCTTGGGGGTAGCGGCCTAGGGCTGAACAAATTCTTATTTCACAAAGGCTGAACTTTCTGAAAGTATATTTTTCCTTTTTTTAAGGCTACAAATATGAAATATTACTTCAAGTATAATTTACATGACAATATGTACTAGATAAAGTGTAAAGAAAACCTTTTTTAAAATAATTCGATACTTATGTTTAAATCGATTTTTTTTGAGTGAATAATTAATACACATAATAAGCATCAACGTTTATCTTTGTTTTTTATAGTTATCATTCAGTTTTATTGACAATATTTAGAACTGATACAACAGGACAAAGAAATTAATATTTGGTTGTCACTATAATCAACTTATCGTAAAGGCGCTTTCGGCTGTAAGATGTGGGGATATCTTACTGTTAAAATAACCAAGCATCGATACGTTGCTACATTCTCATCAACATTTTTTCACGTTTCAGTAGTATAATCTGCATAAACAATAACAGTATCATTAAAATTTAAAACTTTGATTTTAGTTATATACACTGGGAACAGTATCGGACGAAGCGGTTCCTTGCAGTAGTCCCGTAGTTGGTTCTCAAAAACCATTAATAATATTATTAACCCTAACCTTTTGCGTTCCACCTGAAAGATACTTCGAGAAAAGCTCAAGAGGACCACCCTTTACATTAAAATTTTCCGGTCTTTCTAGAGAACTCTTGTGACATATTGTATCAAACGCTTGGGCAAGACCCAAAAATACTTCCTGAAATTTTTATGCGAGTTTATTATTTATAATATTTGGTCGGTTAAATAGGACCCATTATCAGCTGTACTCGTATATTTTTGAAAGCCGCATTGCTTATCGAAGATTATCTTTTTTTATCGAATATATATATATATATATATATATATATATATATATATATATATATATATATACATTGAATAAAAAATAATTTTTCAGGATTTTCTTGATTAATATTTTCTTTATTCTTGATACCCATACTTTATTTAAATACACTTCTTGCATGAAAGCACTAAACAAAATGAGATTTTCTTCAAGTTAATTATTAAGTATTTGAGACGAAATTTTTTCACCTTATAACCGGCTATATAACATATATTTATCACCTTTAAAGTATTTAAAATACTATTTAAATATATAGGGTACAAATGAATACAAAAAAAATCAATAATTTCAAACCGCGATGCCTACGCGAAAATTAAAACGTACTGTAGATCAAAAAGGACTGTTAATAAACTATCGATATATGGAAATGTCGATGTTATTTTTTTTGGAAATATGGATATTTATGACTAATTTTTTTAGGACGTTAATGATAGCGAAGTGTATTGATATCGGCATTGAAATAAGTTTTTACTTTCCATTTTTCTATTCAATTAAATAAACTTTAATATAGCACATTATTTAAATTATACCATTATTTTTCCACCCTTTTTTTTCATTTACCCTCGTATTCTTTTGATCATGAACGTATTTTCAGTATCTATGAGAGACTGTTGAAGTAGAAGGGAAGGGTTATGTTAGTTGAAATTACCGGGACATACCGAGATAGAGGGGAATGAAATAGTAGACAAGCTCGCGAAAATGGTTGAGATACCTTTTCTGGGGCCAGAGCCTTTTTGTAGAATCAGTAGCAGCGTAATGCTTGAGGAACTAAAGATAGAAGAAAAAAGCATGAGATCCAATTATTGGACGGAACTGCAATAATTGAGACAAGCGAAGATACTTCTGGGGAACTACGACCAGAAGAGATTCAAAGAATGCATAAGCTTAATAAAAACCAGCTCAGAGTTCTGACAGGGGTCCTGATGGGGCATTGCCACCTAAAGGGACACCTCAAGAAACTCGGACTGGTAGAAAGAGAAGAGTGCAGATTCTGTGAGGAGGAGGATGAAACCTCTATTCATACCCTTGCAGAGTGCAGCACTCTAGAAAACCCTAGGATGGGGTTCTTGGAAGCATACCAAATCGAAGAAGAGGAGTTACCTACCTTGAAGCCGTCCAACATTCTAAGATTCCTGAGAGAATTAGAACTGGAAGACCTGCTCTAGCCGCTAAGGTAACTCTTACGACTGGCAGCAGTAGGGGGCACAATAGATCTACCAGGTCGCAGTCTACAGACCCCCAATTTTACGCACATAGATACATACATAGTTGAAGTTAATTTTATTGTTGTAGAAAGAACATGTTCATTTAATTTGCTTCAGTTAATTTAATTAGTAAAAACTATCGAAATGCAGTAATAACTCGCCTGCAGTAAATTTTTCACTTATTTGGAACTCTTTTAAGAAAATTGACATGAGAAACGTTACAATTAAAAGTATCGGTGTATTGAAAATCTGATATTTTTTGGAATTTGGATTTGGAAATGCAATAGTGATAAGGGACTTCGTAACGTACAATCAAAAAATCGCAGACATCCTGAAAAAAGGTAAATATAGACAATCAGTTCGTGACCCCACTAAATCTATAGTCAAAAATCTACAGAACACTAAGGAAATACCAAGACCATATACCTGATAACCTACGATCGGCACTCACACCACACTACAGTAAGCCACCACATCTTTATGGACTACCAAAAATTCATAAAACGAACATACCATTGAGGCCAATAACCAGCTCTAGAGGATCCCAAACAAATGCACTGGCGAAGTTTCTTTTAAAAATCATATAACCTTTAGAAGGAAAGACAAACACATACGTTAAAAATTCTACACATTTCGTGAACATTATTAGTAGCATTAATCTAGAGCCAAACGACAGGCTAATAAGCTTTGATGTGGAAAGTATGTATACTAATGTACCATTAGGGGAATCACTAGACATAATCAAAACTAGACTTCCAAATGGTACTCCTTTATCAGATCGAACCACGTTACCACTGGACGGGGTGATAGATCTTTTGGAGTGTTGCCTGCGTAGTTCTTACTTTCAAGTAAAGGACAAGTTCTACGCTCAGGATGACGGGCTTCCGATGGGTTCTTCACTCTCTTCAGTCATCGCCAATATATATATATATATATATATATATATATATATATATATATATATATATATATATATGGAATGGTTTGAAACTCATGCCATAGAAACGGCAACAGTAAAATCGTAAGTCTGGTTGAGATATGTCAATGATACCTTCATCGTATGGAGGGCAATGATCAAGAACTCAATAATTTCTTGAAACATCTAAATACCATTCGACCTACAATTAAATTTACCATGAAAAAAGAGGCAAATGATTAACTGCCCTTCCTAGACGTCACGGTGAACCGTTCAAACTAAACTATTAAAACTTCATTATACAGAAAACCAACATATACTGGACAATATCTTAATAATAGTTCTAATCATTCTGTTTTAACAAAACGGGGAATTATACGCAACCTCTATAATCGCGCTATATCTATATGCAATAATGCCGATTCATTGGAAAAAGAGGTGGCAAATATGAAATCGGATTTACAATAGAATGGTTATCCTTTAAAACTAATTGACGATGTCATAAATAAATTTAGAACAACGACCACTGAACAGCAAGAAACACATTCCTTCTTTACAATTCCTTACATTAGGGGAACTTCAGAGAAAATAAGACGAAATCAGGAAATATAATTAGAGCTCATTTAACAAAAACAAAACCGAAAACTACCGATAAGAAAGAATGTGTTTACAAAGTTCCATGTGAGTGTGGTGAAATGTATATTGGAGAAACCAAACGACCACTAGAAGTTAGAATTAAGGAACATAAAACTCATACACAAAAAGGGGAAGCGTCGAGATCAGGTATTGCAGAAAACGCCTGGGATAAACAACACCATATAAAATAATTTGAAGCTGCGGCAATATATATGGAACCCAACATGAACAAAAGAAAATTTATAGAAGCAGCTTACATTAAAAACAATAATGGAATCTTTAGTAAACCGATTGTTGAGATACCTAATCCTTGGCAGCCACTACTTTGTAACATCAAATCATTGAGGTGTGTACAGTGAAGCGAAACTTTGCGCTTCAATGGACACAGTACCTATATAAGCTCGTAGTCTTAAGATAAAATATTCAGTTTATACTTGATAACGATTAGAGATACAACCTAATCGAAACGCCGTAAAAATAAATAAAAATAAAGACAAGGCAATTTCGACAATCACATTTTAGTCAATCTTCAACATTGTCTACAACCTTCAAACAAACGTATTATTGGAGTTATAAAAATATCAAAGGACGCCAGGTCATGACGTTATCTACAAATTTCGTTTCATCCTCATGTCATTAGGGTTGTTGGAATCCCTCTGTATTAATAATTCTGGACGAGCTGTTTGCTTTTTGGAAAAAATGCTATCTTCATTTTTATGTCGCTGTACTATAACTCCAGTTGTACTTTTGTGTAAAAGTAGCATTTCTCCTCCCTTTAGATTGAACCAAATATTCTTTTCATTTGTACACTATCCTTTCCAAAATGTATTTTTATATCAGTAAAAAAGCTTTTATTTTTAGCAAAAAACAAGAACTCATTTTGGTTTTTATCCTGTTCGAATATTTTGGTGGCGTGATTAAGAAATATGATATTTTCGATTTAAATTCTGCCTCAAAATATTTATGATTTGAAGAATCTTTTTATATAAGATTAAAAAATATTAAAAATATTACTGTCTAAAAAAATCGTAGAAAAGATATTATTGCTTGTTTGGTTTAGTACTACTCAAAATGATATTTGAATACTGTGTCCACATATTTTGGTGACCGACTTCATTTTTCAGATTTTTTTTTTAGTATGTTAGACAAGAACATCACAAATACGTAAATAGAGAATTCCGTAAAAAATTGCTCGAGATCTTGTCTGAAGGTATGTCAACGAATAATTGATTATATTTATCCTTACGTACCTGGATTTAGTTAATATTTAAACGACAAGCAAAATCTCATCGTGGGCGTTTATATCGCAGAAATGCCTGCAAATTATAGTATGGATTAAATTATATATTCAAGGATTAAGGTATTCATTTACTAATTGAAAAATAATGAATTTTAAAAGGTGACAAGTAGTCTTACTGAAAGTCAAAAAACACACAATTCTCGCAAATTATGAAAATGTAGTTAAAATTAAAATTGATGTTAAGTACTCATTTAAAAGTTTTAAAAATGTTTTCTTCTATGGAAAGAAACGTATAATTGCATATCTGTTCTCTATTAAACTTTTATTAAAAAATTAATTTCAGGTGTCCAGTGAACATGGAGAAAAAATATATGTCATGCATGTGAGTAATCCCCCATGGCAGAATATGAATATGTAATAAATGCAATAATCTAAAAATTGAGTTTTCTTATTTATAATTTTGCTGTAATTTGGATTGAATTGGATTTTAGAACAATTAATTTCTGAATTTCATACATAGATTTGGTTAAAATTAAATTTGCTTTACATAATTTTTTTTTCTGTTATTTCCCATTATTAGAGTGGCAAGGCCAAATGTGTAAGTGGGAGACATTCGCTTTACGAGCTTCTCTACGATTTGTTTTTGTTCACTTTAATTTAGACATTTGAATGAAATGAGATGGACGCTTAAGCAAAATAAATATGGTGATATTTTTTGGAAACGTTTAAAAGGATGAGAGAAACTCATGAAACAAGAAGAAAATGTTAGCGAGAATCCAACATAACTCAATAGATGATGGCCTGATATATATGAGATCTTGTCAAAATACCAAATAGTTCCCATCTATACTGTTATTAAAAAGAATAGAGTTTTTGTTTGTTAAATATAACCAAAGAACCTGCTCAAGGAATTGGAACCAAATTTCGACCCATGTTTCTTGATGTAACAGGGAATGTTTAAAATTATACGCTGTCTTAAAAAAATATTAACTCCCATTAAAAATAACGTTAAAAAGATATCGCTTCAAAGCATAATATGTTTGCTCTCAGCTAGACTGCGAATTCATTGTGGCGCATAAAACCAGTAATCATAGATAGGTATGACTTTATCTATAATACCTCTGTGGTCTTTTCCCACCAATCACCACTTCACAGGTCTCCCTCTTCTGCACAGATTTTAGAAATATCATTACAATCTACAATAGTTTTTATACAATGTTTAACAAAAGCTCATTTTTTTATCTAATTTATTTTAAAACGCAAGTTTGTTTAGTTAATAGTTTTATTACTTTCGTTGACTATTATGCAAGGGACGCAAGGTACAATTGATTGTAACTCTCTCATATGTAACCAAGCCTGTACCAACCCAAGAAACCTCTTTGCTGCATACGTGGATTATAAGAAGGCCCTCGACTATATTGACAATATATAGGGTCGATATTCATTTTGTTTCCTTTTTAGAATGCATCAAGTCAACCTGGAGAACTAGGATCCAATTGCAAATGCCATCCAGCGACACCATCGAAACTAACATCATTCCGATACGAAGGAGAATATTTCAGAGCGATTCACTAAACCTATTGTGGTTCTACCTTGCAATGAATCCACTGTCACGCCATTTGAACTCCACCAGATATGGCTTTAGTATTAGAAATAACAACGAAGGGGTAGTAAGGATCATCTTCTATAGATGGATGATTTTAAACTGGTGGCTGCTACCAGAAACCAGGTGGAGTAAATGCTTAAAATTTTGGAGTTCTCTGGGGATATTGGAATGCACTTTGGATTTGATAAGTGCCGTATTTTGAGCATCGTTAAAGAAAAAATACAACCTGGAGTATTCGAGATGCTGAACGGTGAAACTATAGCTGCAATGTAAGCAGGATAAACATACGAATGCCTAGGTATGAAACAGGCTAAACGAATCGACCATCGCACTATGAAGGCTGAATTGACAACCGAATTTGTCAGGAAGATAATACGGGTGTTACGAACTAGTCTAAATAATAGAAATTTGTTTAAGGCGCTCAACATGTACCCATGCTCTGCGTTTAGCTACTCTTTTGGAATTGTAAAATGGAGCAGAACGGACATCAAAAATCTGCAAAGGAAAATATAAACACTCTTAACAAAAGCACACAAACACTACCCTAGTACAATGCTTCCATGACACTAAGGAGGAAGAGGATTGGTCAATATTGGTAAGCAGCTCGATCAACAAATAATAAACTGACGTTCCTACTTCCACAGGTTAGCGGACTATTCCACACTACATCGAGCAATATGCGAGGCAGAAGATTCAATGCCGCTACAGCTGAGAGAACGAGATATTGTAACTCACCATCAAACAGTCCAAAAGAATTTGCATGTCTGGCTACAGAAACCACTTCATGGACGGCATCCAAATGAGGTGATCCAGGACAATGTCGACAACTCAGCGTCGAACTACTAGTTGATCTCAGGACAGATATTCTCGGAAACGGAGGGCTTTTTGTTACCTATCCAAGAACAAGTTATTCCGACGAAGAACTATCGGAAGTTCATCATCACAGATCAAGTTATATTGGGACCAAACGGTTCTAACAGATCAAACAGTTGCTTATAATAGGACATTATACTAACAGATAAAATTTCTAGGCGAACTACACTGATTGACATTGCTATTCCTAATAACAACAATCAAAGACCAAAATACAATGAGAATATCGTCAAATACAGAGATCTGGAGGTGCAAATCCGCAGACAGTGGACAATTAATAACGTCCAGACGATTCCTATAATACTATCAACAACTGGAGTTATACCAAAGAACCTCCTGCAAAACATCCAGGGACTGGGCCTTATGAGCATCTGTATAAACCGATGCAGAAAGCAGTTCTCCTTGCAACCGTGCGGACCGTTCGAAAGTTTGTAGGAAATACAGAAGACCACGCCATCTAGGACCCAATAAGATGGAAAGGATCCCCTCAGAGCTTCATTCTTTTGGTATCTTTGTATACCTGGTATAAGTTAATGACAACCCTGGAAGGACAGCGAAGCCCTTTGGCTTGTAAATCTGCAATAACAATAAGATTTAGTATATTGGTGTAAAAATTTTATCACGTTATAAATATGCTAATAGATAAATTAGTGGAGGTCTTGAAACCAAACCATTCTCTTGAGATACTTATCCCAAGAGAGCAAAGTCTTCCAAGAGATGATTCCTGGTAGTTTATAGACAGATCTGGATAGAATCAAAGAGCCGAATCTTAAGTCTTCGAAAGAAGCACAAAGATCAAAGAGTCTTACTATCTGAGATAGCAGCACGCAATATGTTTTCAATCGGAAATTCCTATGTTTTTCTACAATATGGAGAGAAACGTAAAAACAAATATGACTATCAACATATCCTCAGACAGTAGGGCTGCAATATTGGCTCTGTGGTCTCATGTAGTAGCTTCGCGACTGGTGTCTGAGTGCAGGGAAGTACGTGAAAATCTAACAAAGGAGAGCTGAACAATCAGACTCGAGGCCTAAGTATTGAAGATCGAGTATCACCACACATACTCATTCGTTCCATTCATTCAAAGAAAGTGACTAGGTGTTAAATAGAAAATTCACAAAAAGAACAACAAAAAAATAGATTTTGTTGGCAACATTAAACATCCCTTTTGTTTATTGACTAACCATAAAGATAACATCAGACGCGAGGAGCTTTTCACTTGGGTATGTATCTTACACACACAGGATGTGTTTCACATTTTCACACTAAGTTATCTAGATGCACACTGCCTAAAATCGATCAATGACAATCCTTTAATCTGACGTCCTACTTATAAAACCCAAACCTATAACGTGTCTGCTTTCTATTAGCTCTTTGAATATATTTATTTTTAATCGAAGATTTTCTATATTATTAATTAAAAATGGAATTCTATGACGACTTGCTAAAAACTTAACGAACACTTTATCACTACCATAAAACAATTCGTGTCGAAATTTCAAGACGTCGTAAAAATATCCAAAATTCTCCAAAACACATTAAACAAATCTTTCGTTATTATTCGGTAGTAAAAGTTTAGAAATTACTTTTAATGGGCACTAATGGCTTCGAACGGAATGACGATAGAAATAAACGCACGACATATGAGTTAACAAAATATTTCCCGAATGTTTATGTTACTTCTGGATGAAGGATATTTAATACTTTGAGAACAACACATTCAAACGGAATAGGACAATTTTTATTGATTTCCTTGAAAACTTTATAACTGGTAAATATTAATATTTTTTTCCCTAAACATTGATATTTTTTGTCCGATATATCGACAGTTTCATATGAAAATCTGAATATCGACATCGACATATTATTTATAACGTCATGTGGTCTCATTCTTTGTCATATATTCCAGAAATTGATTGGTTACAGGAAAAGCTTTTCGTGTAGTTTTTCTTCATTAAAAAATAAATTTGGCGATAATTTAATTTAATTTATAATACTGCTCACTAATATAATACATTACCGATATATCGAACTATTGATAATTTTATTTCATATGTCAACCAATACTTTTAAAAATATCAAAATCCCTAATTAATAGATGTCCGGTAAGTACATGTCAAATTTTCGGACGTGTACAGAACACTGTATAATATACCTTATCAAGTAGTCTTTCCAAAAAGTGAAGGTTGATTCCGTGATAAAACTGAATTGCAGAGGGTGACTACTTGTTGGTACACTCATGATTCCAAAACTAAGAGAAGCGTAAGGAATTAACCTGAATTATGTGAAGGAAGTTCGAAAACAAAACACTTAGCCGGCTCTGAAATTTTAACGTTAATACGTCCAGCTGGGATTTTTGCCAGTAAATTATGATGCAAGCCGGCGCGCATTCATCGAACTTTTGAAACTACGTAACAAGAAAACTTTAACCAGATTAAAAACAAAGGAAAAGTTACACTAATCTATTTACCAAAACACATCGGCTTTAAAAGGACTGTAGTTGGAAACCTTCTCGTAAGCAAAAGGGGAGCCAAACTTGAACTAGAAGTTACTGACAGACACAATAGAGCTCAGCTCTACTAGAGTTGTTTTCCAAATACTTTAAAGTAAAATAACATAGGCTACTAGGCCAGTAAAAAGAGATTTTTTCGTGACAAAAATACTTAGGATACTGATTGTATCAAAACACTATAAACAATTCGTAGTAAAGAGAATAAAAATATCAACATAATTAGTCCTGAATTCACTCAATCAAATCATTTATAACAGAGAAAAACATAAAATAGAACGGAAAATTAAGCATTGTTTCAAAAATTCATATCTCCAACATAGTTCAAGTTCTAGCGCTAGCCCTTCATGAAATAATAGTAATTTATATGTACTCTTGTTTGCAGGGGCGGATCCAGCCTCTCTCTTTAGGGGGAGGGGGCGGTGATATCACAAAAGTGCAGTATGGCAAGCGAAAGCAAGTTGTCGACGGGGGGGGGGGGGGGGGGAAGACACCAGCAACATTCCCATTTCTAGTGTAAAAGACAGAATCGGGTCTATTTTTCTAAATTTGAAGCTCTTGGAGAGGTGTGGGGCGATCACAAGAAAAACAAGTTGCCGATACGAGGGGAGGATGCTAGCAACATACACATTCCTACTATAAGAGACATAATCGGGTTTATTTTCCTGAACTCAAAGCTCTTGGGGGGGGGGGCTATCGCAAGAAAAATAAATTGTCAACGGGGAGGAGTGCCAGCAGCATCCCATTCCTAATACAAAAGACAAAATCGGTTCTATTTTTCTGAACTCAAAGCTCTTGGGAAGGGGAGGGGCGATCGCAAGCATACACATTCATATTCTCTAGTCAAGAACTAGAGAGAGTAATAAAACTGTCACTAAACCTCCAACGTACCTGCTCCAGTGCCGCAAGTAACTGAAGACTGCTGTAAATCTAATTATATTTAATTATATTTAAATATTATAAGCTTTTATAAATTTACTGCAACAATAAAATTTCTGATAGTACAATTTAATTTCTGTCAGTGAGAAAAGTACACCTTACAGTGTGTCCTTAGTGATTTATCTTGTTTGTGCTTGCTTTTCTATATTATTTGAGATTAGTGAGATACCCATTAGATATGGCATCCTCCTCTACGTTTATTTCAAAATCGTTAAACCAGGATATTTTTTCCTCAACGAAAAACTTATTACGATGAATGTTTATGAGGCTTTAAGATGTCAATATCTAGATAATAATGTTAAAAGCTCTGTTAAGATGTATTCCCACACGACAGGAGTTGGAAAATCGACTATGTACCGAATACTGAAGGAGAAAAAAACGACTGGAATTGTTAGTACTACCAAGCCACAGTCAATCACAGGCAGACGAAAAACCTCGTTGGAAGAAGAGATGTAAACTGCAATAACAGGAGTTGTACATATATTTTATTATGAGAAGCAGATCCCAACCGTCGACAAAATTCTAACTAAAATCAATGACTATCGGGATTTACCTGAAAATAAAAGAACTGAGCTCTGGAAAGTGCTCAGAGAACTTAATTTTTGCTGGGAAAAACCACATAGGAAATCTGTTCTCATAGATCGTCCGGAAAATGTCCGTTGGAGAAGGAAATATCTCTTTCAAGTAAAAGGTAGAGTTGCTGGAAATAACACAACTTATAAAATTAGTAATTTAGCTGAAATTTTAAAAAATTTTTTTGAATAAAGCTACTGCAGAAAATTGGGGAAAATCCATATAAATAAAGAATAAAAGAAAATGTGGAAACTCGATTTCATGATCAATGAGATAGAGGAACCAATTATAATTAATTTGGGCGAAGATAGCTTCACTGACTTTGATTACGAATTAGACACAATTTATTATTTAAATTTTCTGTAACATATATAAATTAATTACATTTCAATCCTTTTTTAGTGTTTAATTGTAATTCTACAGATGATTTAAGAAATAAATGAAACGTCAAATGTCCTAAAAATGTTTTTAATTAATAATAAAATAACCGATAGCTCCAAAAAAATTTGAATATTATATGGACGAATTAATTTTTTTATATATATGCTTAACTTCTTGTATTTTTGACGATGGGTATATTGTAAGTATTTAAATTATAGCTTAGAATTTTTTGAAAGAAAAAGGCTACGTTTTAGTCTGAATGAGCCTAAATCGGTTTCTATGCCAAAATTAAAAATAATAAAAATACAGTTGTGATTTGTGTTAAATATGTCAAAATTATCTATATTTTCTAATATATGTGAATTATTAAGAAATCATAAGAAATAAAATAATATTATAAAAACTTTTTATTTTAAGTTTATTACCGAAATAATATGCTATGCCATAAATACTTAGTGATAAAATAAACCTCCTTCCGACGCCTATGACAAGGATTAAAATACTTTTTAACACTTCACATATCTAAATATCTATTGTTATCCAACCCAAATAGTCCATTATTATAGACCGGTATTTCTGATCATAAAATCTCAAACCCATTCCTACGCAAAATATATGTCTAACAGATTTTGACAAATACACCAGACTAAAGAACACAGTTAGTTTGCTAAGAAAAAAAGGGTAAAAATTATTTATTACTCGCTCTAGTTCTTGAATAAATTATAGTTCAAGAACAAAATCGGGTCTATTTTCCTGAACTCAAAGCTCTTGGGGGGAGGCGATCGCCCCCACCGCCCCCCCCCTTGGATCCGCGCCTGCTTGCTTGCCAAAACCAGGAGCTAGTCAAGTTTTAATTTTGTCACAGATATTGCAAATACCAAGCAGAAAAAAAATGAGATAAAACACTGTATTCAGGGATGTTTAAATGATGGGGCGTTCATAAATTCCTTTGCCACTAAAATCACCAAGTTTGTGATAAGTAGAACTAATAGAACAGGAAAAAACAAACTTAAGCAGAATATTGCTAAAGCTCAAATAGAAAATAAGACCCTTATAAAAAGGGTTGATGCTTTGGTGCATATTTACGAACTAGCGAGGGTAATAAATCTGGCACCGAAACCTTCGACTTCCCTCCTCCAGTGCCGCAGGTAACTAAGGCCTGCCGTATATCTAATTATATTTGAATATTATAAGCTTTTATAAATTTATTGCAACAATAAAACTGCTCATATTTCAGTTAAATTTCTGTCAGTGAGCAGAATACACCTTACAGTGTGTCCTTAATGATTTATCTTTGCGCTTGTTTTTCTATATTACTTGAGATTAGTAAGATAACCAAAAGATATGGCTTCCACCTCTATATTTATTCCTAGTTCGTTAAAACCAGGACATTTTTCCTACAATAAGAAGCTTGTTACGATGAGTGTTTACGATGCGTTAAGACATCAATATCTAGCTAATAATGTTGAAAGCTCTGTTGAGATGTATTCTAAAATATCAGAAGTTGAAGAACAAGAACTGGTACTGTTAGTGCTCCCAAGCCACATTTGGTTACAAGCAGAAGCAAAGCTCCGTTGAACGAAGAGATGAAAACTACAATAAGACATACATTTTATTATGAGGAGCACATTCCAACTGTCGGCAAAATTCTAACTAAAATCGGTGAAGATCGGGATTTACCTGAAACTAAAAAAACTAATTGCTCAGAAAATTAATTTTTGCTGGGGAAAACCAGTAGGAAATCTATTCGTATAGATCGCCCGGAAACTGTATGTTGGACAAGGAAATATCTCCGAACAATTAAGCAACATCGCGGAGATGGAAAAGATATTTATTATTTAGAAGAAATGTGGTTGAATGAAGGACATACTGTACCGAAAGTATGGTAAGGTAAAAATGTACAGAGCTACCGAGAAGCCGCACTGGAAGGTTGATCTACTGGACTAAAACAACCCACAGAAAAAGGCCGCAGGCTAATAATTACGTATATTGGTAGTTCCGAAGGTTTTGTTAAGGGGAGTTTTTAACTTTTCTGCCCAACAGAACCGAAAATTATCATGAGGAAATGAACATGAACGTCTTGTAATCATTGTAAGCTGAACCTAACTGGGCTGATATGGGTTCAAATAATAGGTAAAATTAGTGATTTAACTAAAATATTGAAAGATTCCTAAAGTTACTACTGAAAATTGGAAAAAATGTGTGGACCATATGATAAAAGAAGAAAAAAAAATGTGGAAGGTCCGTCATATGACTGATGACGTAGCGGAACTAATTATAATTAATTTGGCTATTTTTGATTTAATTATAAATTAGATACGTAATGTTTACAAGTGCAAACACAATTTATTATTTAAATTTTAATTTTTATTGTAATTATTGTTTAATGTTGTTAACAATTTATATATTTTTACTTTAGTTTGCCTCACTTTTTAATTTTATGTATATTTTAGTCCAATTAATTTTTTTTTATTATTTTATTATTGTATTTGTCTATTGTTCTTAAGCATGTAGAATTAACCCGTTTATTTTATTTTTTTTTTCATATAATAACGTAAATTGAATTAAGATGTCAGTGCACAAGAAATAAAAACAACTAAAAACAAAAACAACTAAATCTTACAATAACATATAAAAATTAATTATATTTTAATCCCGTTTTAGTGTTTAATTCTAATTCTGTAGATGGTTTAACAAATAAATAAACCGAAACGTCAAATGTCCTACAAATGTTTTTAATTAATAAAAAAAATTTTAATATTATATAGATGAATTTATTTTTTATACATGTTTAAATTCTTGTATTAAAGATAATGGTATTTTATAAGAATTTAAATGACGAATTTTTTTGATACAATAAAGCTCGGTTTTAGTCTGAATATACCTAAAATGGTTTCTATGCTAAAACAAAAAATAATAAAATTACAGTTGTGATTTGTGTTAACTATGTTATAATTAACTATATTTTGTAATATATGTGAATTATTAGGAAATCATAAGAAATAAAATGATATTATTATAACAATTTAGTTCTACTTGGAGTTTTTGACCGAAATAAAAACAATGATTAAAATCCCTTTTTAATCTTCTCTCTTCCAAATATCAATTCTTATTCAACCTAAATAGCCCATTATTATAGACCGCTATTTTTGATTATAAAATTTCTGACCCATTGCTATAAAAACAGATTTTGCCAAAAACACCGGACTAAAGAACAAAGGTAGTTTGCGAAGAAAAAAAAGGGTCAAAAATGATTTATTACTCTCTCTGGTTCTTTAATAGACTGTAAGTTAATTGAGTTAAGAATTACTGAAAATGGCAACGAAAATTTTGAAAGGAAAAGTTCAAAAAGTCATTGAAACTTACCTTCAGTTACAAGGTTGTCAGCTGGAAAATTGTTATCGTCTTGGGATTGAATGCTCAATAACATTAAGCCTCGACTTATTTTGCTAAAATTTTTCACTATACTTCATCACTACCAAGTGTTTTTTAACAAAAAATTATTAAATGGAACAAAAATGATTTTGGTGAAAGAGTTAATATAGATGCGCTACGAATTACGTAAGTCGTTCAAGGAAAAAATTTACAGTTCTGACATTTGGACCAAAGATAAAAGTACATTTCAACAAAGAGATTAAAACTAGGGTATCACACTAAACTATGACAAACTTAATAATTAAAATTGAATTTAAAATAAAAAAAGGAGGAACCATTTTGTTGGTTCCTTCCCGAGTCACATGTAAATTTATTTTCAAATTTCTGCTTATTTTTTGAAGAAATTCGGTTTCAATTCGGCCTTGACAGTGAGATAGTCAATTGTTTTAGCCGGTTTTGTATCTAGATATTTGTATGTTTATTCTACTTCCATTGCAGCTATAGTTCCACCGGTCTGCATCTCAACTGCTCCCGGATATATCTTTCTTTTGACGATGTTCAAAATACGACTTTTGACAAGTCCAAACTGTATTCTGATATCTCCGGCAAACTCCTTTACAATTTTAAGCATTTGTTCCAACTGGTTTCTGGTAACATCCATCAGTTTATTATCATCCATGTATAGAAGATGATTCAATTTTACTACCTCTTCGTTCAATTCTTGGAGATCTCCAAGAATTGAACGAAATGCTATAACAGCTAAATGACGTATCCGCACCTATAGGCCTTTAAATGAACTACAACAAAACAAAAATAATGAGCCACGAACAGGCAAACATAACAATACAGAACCAGAGGATAGAAAACGTCAGACTAGGGAAATCAAACCAGGATGCTGAAATAAAAAAAAACTTGCATACATCCTGAAAAATAATTCAATTTCCATACATCTAAAAAGAAAAGTATACGACACATGCATATTACCGGTGTGTACGTATGGATTAGAGACCATGTCCCTCACTTAAAAGTCCGCTAAAAAATTAGAAACAGTCCAAAGAGCGATGGAAAGAAACATGCTTGGGATATCATTAAGAGACAGGATTAGAAACACCGAGATAAGACGCAGAACGAAAGTCAGAGACATCGTGAAAGAGGTTGCAAAGATGAAGTGGCGATGGGCTGGTCACATAGCCCGATATGAGGACAACAGATGAATACGAAGAATCCTGGAATTGAGACAGAGGGAGACAACAAGAAGCACGGAAAGACCTCAAGAAAGATGGGTAAACGACATAAGGACAGTGGCGGGCAAACAGTGGATGATATTGGCGAAGAATAGAGAAAGATGGAAACAATTGAGAGAGACCTACATCCAGGAGTGGATGGACAGACGTTGACAAAGATTGAAGAGAGAGACCTCTTCGTTGTTATTTCTAATAATATAGCGATATCTGGTGGAGTTGAAACGTCGTAAAAGTGGGTCCATTACAAGGCAGAACCACATTGGGCTTAGTGAATTGCCTTGCAAAATTCCCCTTCGTATTGGAATTGTATTAATTTCGATGGTATCGCTGGATGTCACTTGCAATTTGATCCTATATCTTCGGATTGACATGATGCGTTCTAAAAAGAGAAATGATTATCTACTCTATACATTCTCAGTATAGTTGTGAGCAACTCATTTAGCAGTGAGTCAAAAGCCTTCCTATAATTCATATGGGCAGCAAAGAGGTTTCTTCAGTTGGTACAAGCTCGGTTACACAGACAGAGTCAAAAATCAGTTGTTCCTTGCATCACATTGCTCCTCTGGTGCATCTTTTCTATTGCATTGCGATGATGTTATTTTGTTGACAATATACATAGATACGTCAAGCAGGAGGTAATGACCTTATTTAGTGTGGGAACGTAGACCGAGGGGGGGGGAGAAAAATTTTTTTGTCGACCGGGGGGGAGAAAAATTTTTTTGGTCGACCGGGGGGGAGATAAAAATTTTTGTCGACCGGGGGGGGGAGAAAAGTTTTTTTGGTCGACCGGGGGGGAGATAAAAATTTTTTTGTCGACCGGGGGGGGAGAGAAAAAAATTTTTGTTCGACCGGGGGGGGGGGAGAAAAAAATTTTTGTCGACCGGGAGGGTGGAAAATTTTTTTGGTCGACCGGGGGGGGGAGAAAAAATTTTTTGGTCGACCGGGGGAGAGACAAAAAAATTTTTCGACCGGGGGGGGGGGGAGAAATTTTTTGTTTAGGTTTGATATACTCCGTCAGTTGTCCCATATCTTTTCGAAGATTTTCGATTTTCTTACTTAGACATCTTTCCTATTGTGGTGTGTTGGGTTCTACTCTTGCTGATCGGCGCTCTGTTGTAACTTTAATTTCTAAAGCTCTAGCTGTAGCAGTCGCGGCACAATAGATGATCATATGTAAGAATTCCAGAGTATAGACCTCTGAAAGAAATTGGTAAAATTCGATTATTCATGATGTCTAACATAACAGCCAATTCTTTAGATGAATTATTTTTTGGCAGTGCTGGTCTGCATAACGGATTGGTTCCATCATACTCCAGCACCGCAGCATTAATTCCTATTGACAATTTCTGAAAAAAGATGTCAGCGTTGTCCTGTTGGATATTATTATTAGGCTGTTCTTTCCCGATCTTTGCCCGTCCTAGTTGAGTCACCTTAATATTATATGATTTCAATCCAAACGGCTTCTCACTTTCCAGGGAATATTAACTCATACCAGAAATACAAAGACACCAAAAGTATGAAATTCTGTGGGGACACTTTTCATGTTATCGGGTCGTTGATTGACCTCATTTAGATGCCGTCCATGAAATGGCTTCTGTAGGCAGGTTTGTAACTTCTCTCGGTCTGTTTGGTGGTAGGAACTAATATCTTGTTCCCACAGCTGTAGCGGCGTTGAATCGTCTGCCTCGCATATTGCTCAATGTGATGTGGGAGAGTCCTCTAACCTGTGGCAATATGAAAGTAAGTTTATTATTTGTTGGTCGAGCTGCTTAACAATATCCACCAATCGTCTTATTTCTTGATGTCTTGGAAGCATTGCACTCCGAGAGTCGTATTTTTTATGCTTTTATTAGGAGTAGCTAAGTGCAGAGCAAGCATACTTGTTGAGCGCTTTAAACAAATTTCTACTATTTAAATTAGTTCGTAATACCCGTCTTACCCTCCTGATAAATTCGGTTGTCAATTCGGCTTTCATAGTGCGATGGTCAATTTTTTTGGCCTGTTTCATACCTATATATTTGTATATTTGGTCTGCTTCCATTGCAGCTATAATTCCACCGTTCTGCCTTTCACATGCTCCTGGTTGTATCGTTCCTTTAACGATGTTCAAAATATGGCACTTGTCAAGTCCAAATTGCATTCCGATATCCCCGGAGAACTCCTCTACAATTTTAAGCATTTGTAGTTCAGGTTAGTTCAGGTTGGTTTTCTTACTACGTCTTCGTTGTTATTTTTAATACTAAAGCCGTATCTGGTGGAATTCAAACTACGTGATAGTGGGTTCATTCAAGGCAGAACCACGATGGGCTAAGTGAATCGCCCAGAAATATTCCCCTTCGTATCGGAATGGTGTTAGTTTCGATGGTGTCGCTAATATTATTATTACTAGAATTTCAGTTTTAAATATTCGTCAAATAATATTAGGAGACATTTTAAATTTCAAGTAATTATTCTGTTATAACATTTTTATTGTTCCTCAGTTTATTTATAAAATTTATTCAGTAGAGTAACTAAATCAACTGAAGCCATTTCGATGCATGAGAATTCTAACAAGTTAAGCATTCGTTTTGTTACCTTCATTTTTTTTTATAAAAAAACTTCAATACACGTATTCATAAACTGTCACCGAGTTATTTTAGAAATATTGAAAACCCTGATGTGGGTTGTATGAACTTATATAAGAAAGTATTGAGTTCTTTTTGTTTCCTTTTTGTACAGGCTATAAGTAATAATGTAATTTTATGAGAAATACAGGGTGTCTCCAAAAGGCCTGTAAAAATTTTAGCGGGAATTTCTGAAGCCCAAATAAGAAGATCTAGTCCAGTTTATATTAATCCCGAAGATGCTTGCAATTTGCTTGTTATTCTTCGTCTCTTTGCCTGGTTTCAGTCTGTTGCTAGGTTATTACTTCATCGTTTACGAGATCTTCCGGTACTCCTACGTCCCATTGGTGATTTGTCCCTCGTGATCTTTACTATTCTGTCGTCAGTCATGCGGTTGATGTGTTCGTTCCACCCCGTTTTTCTTTGTAATACCCAGTCATTGATGTTATCGACTTAACACACTCTTCTTATATCCTCGCTCCTATTCCGATCCATAAGTGTCCTGCCAGTAATCCTGCGCACCACTCTCATCTCTGTTGTTTCCAGTATTTGTTTTGTTTTCGAGGTTTCTGATCTGGATTCTGCAGTATACGTTAGTATGGGTCTTATTGCTGTTTTTTAAATTCTGGATTTAACTTCGATTCCTATATGTTTATGCTCCATATGGTACTGTTAAGACATGCGGCTGTTCTGACTTGTCCCCTCACCTCCGTTTCAATATCCCCGTATCCGGATATTTCTATTCCGAGATTCTTGAACTTCATTTCCTTGTATATAAGTTAGATATTGCATTTTTTATAATTATTATCTCAACTATGAGTTAGGCAAAATGCTTGAAATTTCGCAGTTTTAACAAAATATATATAAACTCGATTAGCCGACAAAATTACTTTCAGTATTATAAAGAAATCTTCTCCTAAAATGTAATTATCCAACAACTTTTTATATTTTTAAAGACCAACAAAATTCATAGATTTTCAGGAAATAAAAAATTTATTACTGGAAAATTATTCGATTTCACATAATGAGTGTTAAAATCACTTTATCAGGAAAAATCTTAAAATGTATATTATATGGAGCTTACCCTGGAATATAAAATTTTATAAAATATAGATGAATTATATATAAACGCATCATCATACACGTAGTATAATATTTAGAAATAATAATGTAATTTTGTTATAAAGTATTATTTCCAAATGCATACAACTCGATTCTAAGTATTATTTAGGATGTATAAAGAAAAATTTCAAAACTAGAGCGAAATTACTCGAACCAACCCTTAAAAGCAAGTCTATGTCGAATTATTTCCAAATTAGAAACATTTTGATAATTTATCGAAACGAATAAAAAAAATTAATTGGGAAACCATTAAAACTCTCAATTCATTATAAGTCTCTGAACTTTGCTTTTTCTTACTAAACTTAAAAATTAAAAAAATCTAATTGCTGAAGTAAATTCAAATAACTCCAAATTAAGGCCTAAAACAGCTTTGTTGCTATTACATTATATAACTTTTAATAAGATAAATTAAAACTTCTACATAGAGAGTCCATTATCACGATTACTTAGACTGGCTTAGAAAGTAATAAGCTTGAGAAATTTTTTCTGTTGGAGATTTTTGTTTGAATTTAGAGCTGATATCATTATTTTTATTAAAACTTATTTCTCTTAGTGATTCTGTTCTATTTATCCGAGATATTAAAAATGTTCATATATTCTGTCGAGTAGTTAGTTATCTGTGTAACCCACAGGTTCTCAGCTTTTCTGCAAGAAAAATTAATTACAAAGTCCCCCCCCCACCTTCATAATAATTGTGTCTAATATTGGAATATCATATTCAAAACAGAAGAGGAGATTTTTATATATGAATATATATTTGATTTACCATTGGCTTTGTTCAGACAATTTTTATTGGTCAGATCTGATAAACCAAAAAACGTGTTTACAAATGTTTAAGTACCAGTCAACCATATTCACTCGCCAAATAATATAACCTTAATCCTGCTACTTAACATACAGAGTATCAAATGTCAATGCTCTTTCGAAAATAAGAAACTTTTTTCTTCCACTTCTTTTGATTTAGGCCCTCCCATTAAAATTTTATGTGCTTGCATCCACAACTAAACGCTTTGTTGGCACTAATATAAAAAAAAATTCAGATAAAATTATTGAACGTAAAAAGGAATATTGTCAATCCACTATATTCATCACCATAAGAAAACTATTTTATTTGCCATAGTATAACTCAGCCTTAAATTAGGGTTAATATTCAAATATATATATATATATATATATATATATATATATATATATATATATATATATATATATATATATATATATATATATATATATATATATATATGAATAGTTTGGTTATTCCGGGTTTCAATCCGTTCGTTCAAAAAATCGTTTTCACGACGTTTCGCCAAAATCTCATTTGGCATTTTCAAGTGCGGTTCGTCTCGTTACTCGCTGAGAACTGATAGTGGCCTCTGATGACTTTCGAGTTTTGTTTAGGTGGCTCGCTTCCGCTCGAACCGCACTTGAAAATGCCAAATGAGATTTTGGCGAAACGTCGTGAAAACGATTTTTTGAACGAACGGATTGAAACCCGGAATAACCAAACTATTTATTCTACCATCCGTATATATATATATATATATATATATATATATATATATATATATATATATATATATATATATATATATATAAAGTAAAAATATCACTAAATAAACTTGCGATTAAATAACGGTGGTTTAAATCAGTTTTTCCCAGTGTACGCACTCGACAAATGTATCTAGTAAACTGTTAAGTAAAGCTATTCCACGGTCATTTTTTAGAAATATTTATTCATCCTTAATACTTGCGAAAAGGTAGAAATTTCTCTTTGTTTTTCAGTTTTACCCTATTTTAACAGTTCATTTAATATTTCATTTACTTCCTCGTCAAATTTTTACGAAATTTCAGAATATATTTAATGGTTTCATTAATTTGTACACCCTTCATTTTCATTTTTGTATTCATTTTGCTGTTCATCATGTTCACTTCATTTATTTTCCAAGCTTTCAACATACTTCTTCCACTCCACTGCTAAAATCTTATTAGTTTCCTGTCTTCTATTATCAGGTTGCTTCTTAATATATTCCAAATTTTCTTCTGATGGCCATATATCTACCACCATGTCTTTTTTGTGTCTCTCCCAGCAATCCCCATTTTGCAGTTAAGCAACTTTTTAACTCAAATTTAAATCAAGCTGATAAGCATAATTGCTGAATCACTTCTATTTTAAAAATTTTAAATAGCATTTTCCTGTGTCTCCGTAAACCGAAATCTACGGACGCTAAATGTAATAAAAAGTTATCTATCTAATTTAAGCCAGACTGAATTTCAACTTTTTGGAATATACCTCTGCCCTCAGAAAGTTTTCAGTTCCAACATCGCTCGAGTACTCATAAAAATAACGATTGCGAATGAAACTCACTTGTTAACTTTTATTTTTAATTTTAAATGAAGCTAGAAATAAAATAATTAAAAAATTCAAAGTTATAATTTGTACGGAGTTAATAATCAAAGTTTTTGTGCCTTAAATTAAATTAAAATTTTTTATAATAAAATTAAGAAAATATATTTTAAAAAAATTTAAGTAATAAAATTTTATATAAAAATATTCAGAACTATTATTAAAGTGTTGTTACTACGTTGTACCCGAGACGTCACTGATCAAAATTTTGAGGCTACACCTCCCACTACAACCATCTGAGATCTTCTAACCTATTATTACAATATATAATTTAAAGTCACATCCGAAAATCCATAATATCGAAACTTTACACGCATTAAATCATGACTGATTGTATCAAATGCCATTCAAGATACTAGAAAGTATTGTATCCTTTCCTAAGCCCTGACTGCACGCCTCTATATTCCTGGTGACCTTTTAACCAAGAAGAACAATGAGGTACCTGTAAACAAATCTGAGCAGGCGCGGATCCAAGGGGGGGCGATGGGGGCGATCGCCCCACCAAGAGCTTTGAGTTCAGGAAAATAGACCCGATTTTGCCTCTTATACTCTAATTTATTCGAGCACTAGAGGGAGTAATAAACTATTTTTTACCCTTTTTTTTTCGCAAACTACCTGTGTTCTTTAGTCCGGTGTCTTTGGCAAAATCTGTTAGATACATATATTTTTCATAGGAATGAGTTAGAAATTTTATAATCAAAAATACCGGTCTGTAATAATGGACTATTTGGATTGGATAACAATAGATATTTGGAATTGTCAAGTGTTAAAAAGGATTTAAATCCTTGTCATAGGCGTCGGAAGGAGGTTTATTTTATCACTAAGTATTTATGACACAATATTATTTCGGTAATAAACTTAAAATAAAAAGTTTTTATAATATTATTTTATTTCTTATGATTTCTTAATCATTCATATACATTACAAAATATAGATAATTTTGACATATTTAACACAAATCACAACTGTATTTTTATTATTTTTAATTTTGGCTTAGAAACCGTTTTAGGCACATTCAGACTAAAACGTAGCCTTATTCTCTCAAAAAATTCTAAGTTATAATTTAAATACTTACAAAATACCCATATGTTATAGTTAAAATTAGACCTACTTATTTTTATTCCTATTGCACTGATATCTTAAGTTAATTTACATTATTATATGGAAATCCGATGGCCCCAAAAAATAAAATAAACGTATTAATTCTACATGCTTAAGAAAAAAACACAAATATAGTAATAAAGTAATAAAAAAATTACTGCTAATTGGAATTAATATATATAAAATTAAAGAGTAGGACACACATAAATAAAAATATATAAAAAATATTTAAACAACATTAAACAATACAATACAACAAAAAGAAAAATTTAAATAATAAATTGTATTTACACTGGTAACCTTTACGTATCTAATTCGTAATCAAAGTCAGTGAAGCTATCTTCGCTCAAAGTAATTACAATTGGTTCCTCTATCTCACCGATCATGAGATCGAGTTTCCACATTTTCTTTTATTCTTTTATTATATGGATTTTTCCCAATTTTCTGCAGTAACTCTATCAAAAAAAAATCTTTCAAAAGTTCAGTTAAATTACTAATTTTGTAAGTTGTGTTATTTCTAGCAACTCTACCTTTTACTTGAGAGAGATATTTCTTGTCCAACGGACATTTTCCAGACGATCTAAAAGAGCAGATTTCTTATCTGGTTTTTCTCAGCAAAAATTAGGAGTTCTGAGCAATCCCGATCTTTTTGATTTCAGTTAAAATTTTGTCGACGGTTGGGATCTGCTTCTCATAATAAAATATATGTACAACTCCTCTATTGCACTTTTTATCTCTTCTTCCAACGAAGTTTTTCGTCTGTTTGTGATCGAATGTGGCTTGGGAGTACTAACAATTCCAATCGTTTTTTTCTCTTTCAGTATTCGGTACATAGTCGATTTTCCAACTCCTGTCGTGTTGGAATACATCTTAACAGAGCTTTTAACATTATTATCTAGATATTGATATCTTAAAGCATCATAAACATTCATCGTAATAAGTTTTTCGTTGAGGAAAAAATGTCCTGGTTTAACGATTTTGGAATAAACGTAGAGGAGGATGCCATATCTAATGGGTATCTCACTAATCTGAAATAATATATAAAAACAAGCGCAAACAAGATAAATCACTAAGGACACACTGTAAGGTGTACTTGGCTCACTGACAGAAATTAAATTGAACTATCAGAAATTTTATGGTTGCAGTAAATTTATAAAAGCTTATAATATTTAAATATAATAAGATTTATGGTAATCCTCAGTTACCTGCGGCACTGAAGCAAGTACGTTAAAGGTTTTGGTAACAGTTTTATTACAGTCTCTAGTTCTTGAATAGAGTATAGGAATGTACATGCTGGCGATCGCCCCCCCCCCTCCCAAGAGCTTTGAGTTCAGGAAAATAGAAACGATCCTGTCTTTGATATGATTATGTGTATGCTGCTAACACTGCCCCACAAGAGCTTTGAGTTCAGGAATATAGACCCGATTCTGCCTCATATACTAGGAATGTGTATGCTGCTAGCATCCCCCCCATCTCCAAGAGCTTCAAATTCAGAAAAAAAGACCCGACCCTGCTTTTTACACTAGAAATTTCGCTTTTATTGATATAAAAGTTTGTATTTTTTTCCATAAAGAGAATTATGGTTGTATTAAAATAAAGCACAATTTAATATTTTAAAATTATTTTCTCAAGTGTGCAAGCTTTATTTCCGAATAACACACAGAAAAAATAAGAAGTTGAACTTACATCAACCCAGGGACAATGAGAGATTTAAAATTGGCTTTAGTACAATCCAACGTGTACAAGCAGTGCAAATTTTAATAGAAAAGGTAACATAATACAAATTTCCGTCCGCATAGCGTTCGTGAATTTTCGAAGTGCATACGATATTGTCGACAAAAGACAATAATGCGAGCAATGACATTAACTTGATTTCAATAATATGCAAATAAGCGATAACCAATCGCTCAACAAAATGAAGGATAACAAAGATATCAAACAGGGAGATCTCCTGTTACGTAAACTATTCAATTTGGTAATACAAGACGTTTTTAAGGAACTCCACTGGGAAAGTAAATACAATAATATAACGGATGAATGAATATATAATTTAAGATTCGCAAATGAAATAGTTTTAATAGAGAAACGATCGTACAGCTGCAATACCAAGCGGGTGACATTAGACTAGTAGTTACCCACGAAAAGTCTAAATTTATGATTAAGCGACACACTAACAATGATATCATTATAAACAATAGTCCTAGGTATATGTATACTTAGAACAAATTTTGGCCATTGGAATAGTCAATCAAGAATCCAAAATATTCTGCAGAATAGGTCTGAGTTGGGCTACATATGACAAATTAAAAATACTTTGGAGTACGAATAACCCGCTACGTCATAAAATAAAAATTTACAATCAATGTATATTGCCAATAAAAACATATGACGTAGAGACTTGAGTACTTACAAAGAAGATTATGAATAGACAATATATCAAAGCTACGAAACACAGGCTTTTTGAAATAATACTGAGAAATAAAAGGTATATCTACAAGAAGCAGCAGATGCAAATAAAGCTTGGACGGACACGTTACCAAGTACCTAAATAACTAAATAGCAACCATGAAGAGAAAGAGATAGGAAACATAACATGACCTCTATATAGATGGGCCGACATTTTAGAATGGATTGCAGAAATAAAGTGATACAGACTCGACCGAAACATTACAGAGTGGAAAAATTTAAGAGAAGCTATAGTATGGTTAGAAAATTAAGAAAAAAGTAGTTATGGAACAATTATGGGTGTTGAAGCAATTCTGTTTCAAAATTTGAGTTCAGAAGTCGTATAGATATATTGTTCAGGTCTGAAAAATGGATTTCTTTTTAGTGGAGTTGTGTAGTGGATTCGTACGCACAATGCGAATAGAAAATTCATGTATGACGTATTTTTTTGTTTGTAAAAGGTCTATGAAAGGATTTTTTTTTGTGTACATTTGATATGTCTCTCTTAAAAACCAGCAATAGTTTGACATCATGTTCACATCCCAAAGACCTTGATATCTTATCTCAAAGTTTTTCAAGTTTTGGCGAAATCTTTCACCATGCTCCTCCCTGATAGACTCACGGTCTAGAATTTGAAGTCGGTTAAGTGTAAACACTTGAGCTTCAAATTAAGCATTAACACATTTGATTTCTCATTTTTGATCATGAACCTATCATTTCGCGAAATCACACTCAATTGTAAAGTATGTATTTCTTCCTAAGAGATTGACTAATTCTCCTAAACTTTTATAGAGGTAAAATATAAGATATTTCGCTTCTCAACCGAGTGATTTAAAAGAAGGATTTCACCTCCAGATGACCTCCAGAGGTCACTTTGATTAAAAGTTCAAAGCGCATCTGGACATAAAATTTCCTTTTCTTTCAGACAAAATTTTATCATTCGAATTAAGGTATTTGACCTTCACTTGGCTTTGATCCAGACATGCTGGGATCATATGGACACCAGGATCTTGATGAGCGATCCCAAAAACATAAAGGTCAACTGGTCCGAGACCCATTCCTAGCCGAAAAATTAGTTGAGAGATTTAAGACAACGATTTGACCTCCAAATGACCCCCAGAGGTCACTTTGATTAAAAGGTCAAAGCGTATCTGGACACGAAATTTCCTGTTCTTTCAAAATTCGGAATCAAAATAATTCGAATTAAGGTGGTTGACCTTCATTGAACCTTGACTCAGACGTACAGGATCATGATCAGCGAGCCCAGAAATATAAAGGTCAACTGAGCTCAAAGATGCTCCATCTTGTTTCATTTTGTGGCCCTGTGGAAACTACGATTGAACGATTGATCAATGAAGATATATATGTTTGTTTGAGTCGACATGTTAAAAAAGGATATTTTTAACAGACTTCTAAAAGAAGAAGGTTCTCAATTCGTCGACTATGTATTTTTTTTATTGATGTACACTGATTACTCAGGAACGGCGGCACCGATTTGAAAGAAATTTTTTTCGTTAAGTTCAGAAAGTTGCTCTGGTGGTCTCATATTTTTTTGAATGAAATTTGAACAGTTAAATCGAAGATGGCGCTGACAATATGACGGTCAAAAAAATTAATTTTGTTTGATTTTCTCCAAAATTGGTATGGAGGAATTTTCGGGGTTGCACATAAATTTATTTTTAAAAAATTCAATATGGCGTATCCAAATTGGCGGATACAAAATTAATTTTTTTCAAAATTGATATGGGGCAGTTTTTGATATCGCACATTACGAATCTGAAATTATTTAAAAGAAATAAACATGGCGGATCCAAGATGGCGGATTAAAGATTCTACATCTCCCGATTTTGTCTAAAATCACTGTTGGGGGATTTTTATTAGCGTTAATTACGAATTTAAAATATTTTTTGAAAAACTCAATTTGGCGGATTCAATATGGCGTCTTAAAAACTTTATATCTTTCGATTTTCTCTAAAACTGATATAGGGAATCCTTGAGGGTGTAAATTATGAATTTAAAAGTATTTTTTCAGGATTTAATATGGCGAATACAATATAGCGGACTAAAAATTTTACATTTTTCAATTTTGTTCAATGGTGGGATTGGATTGTTTTTCAGAATATAAATAGCGAATATAAAATTATTTTATTATATGTCAGATGAAATATGATGAGTCTGGAAATTTTAAATATTCGGATTTCATCCAAAATTTTTACAAGGGAGCCCTGAAGGGTTTAGATTTAGATTAAGACGTTAAAATTATTTTTTTGAAATTCAATATGGGGGATCCAATATGGTGGATTGAAAATATTACCTTATTCGCATTTCTTCCGATTTGGTATTAGGGGGTCTTCGGAGTCGTGTATTATGAATATGAAGTCAATTTTTTATAACTATTAAGTTGATAAGATACAATATGAGGGACTGAAAATTTTACATTTTCCGATTTTGTCTAAAATTGATATTGCGGGGTTCTTGGGGCATATACGAACTCAATATGCAGTATAAAATATATCGGGCTAATAAATTTACGTCTCAAGTTCTTTAGATATCGCTATTGGAAGATCTTGGGGCTAAAATTACCGATCTAAAATTGACTTGAAATCTAAAATATTGGATTTGCTATGACAGACTAAATATTTGTCCGAGAAAATTTCACTGGTATTCGAAGACCTCTAAGAATCAAAAAATTTGTAACTTTGAATAAAATGGGTACTTTTTTGCCAGTTTGGAATCATTGCGAGGTGCACTAATCTCGATACCTACTTAGTTCAAATAATCTCGATTAGTACTTTGTTCAAAAAATTTACGAATATCATAATGAATTCAAAACTAAAAATAGAAAAATAAAATTTAAAAAAAAATTGAACCGACTTCTAAAAGTGCGCTAAAAAGTAAAAAATTACTCTAAATTTTTTTATGAAATTGAAATTTTTGAAATCGGCGCCTAATTATTTTTAAAATGAAATAAAAAACTACTAATATATAAAGATTATGGTAAGAAATCAATTACAAATAAAGTATGTTTAATCTGTTTATGCGAATTACATTTTCTCAAGTATTAGTTTGACGCCGAATTCAAAAATTTGAATTTCATATAACAATATTTAGTTATTTTTCACTTTTTAGTGCACTTTTAGAAGTCGCTTCAATTTTTTTTTTTTTAATTTTATTATTATATTTCGACATCTCTTTGTCAACCATAAATTCTTGAAGGTATAATAATAAGAAATACAAATTTCTTCAATATTTATATTGACAGAATTTTCAAGATTATTTAAGTGGATCGTATCAAATATTGTCATAGTTAGGGAATTTAATAGCAGCATTTTAATTCTAGGTGTTAGGGTTTTGATATTCAATTAGGATTTCCAGTTCAAAAATTATTTACATGTGATCTTTACATGCCCAAATTAAATTCTGCTCATGATTATGCTATTTAGTCTATATACGGTTCGTGTTAAATTTCGGTTATAGATGTACGTGTATCTGTATAAATCTTGTTGTTTTCCCGCAGTCCAGTTTTACGAGATAATTACGTTTATAACTGGATAAAAGTCATTAGGAATAAATATATTTGGAAGGATATAAGGAATCAACTTTTCTTACCTACAATTCCTATGTGGTCTAGAATCCATATAAAATCTATTTTTGTTTTATTTCTATCTTATTCTACAAGTTACTTAATAGCTTATTCCAGAAGATGGTGAAGCTAAAAAGTTTTGAATTATTAGACCAGCACTTTGGAATCTTCCTTGTATGTATGCATTTTTATTGAATAAGAATTATTTAATTTTTGCTAATTATAGTTTTAGAACCAACTGTATACATATCTTAAGTATCGCCATATTTTTATTTATTATTTCCCTAAAAGTATTTTTAATTATATAATGCTAAACTTCTCCTTATAATATTTGGTTAGTTTATAATTAAAAGATATTTTCGGGTGAATTAAGTGCGGAAATTTGTTGCAATGAGTGGGATAATATGGAAACAAAGTGACATTATATTCGGTAAAGAAGATTTTAAACCGGAAATTTAAGCCGAAAGTGGGATTTTCGTCTAGATAGAGAGCTGGGGGAGTTTTAGGATTTAATTTTCATTATACATAGACAGATCAGAATTTAATCAAACTTAATAATCCAATGGTAATGATATAGACAAGATAATGTTCTTTTTAGAAAAATAATATTTGGTTTAAAGCAGTTTTGCTTCCAACAGAAATAACACATGATTCGAAAAGTCTCGAGGCTAGCACATAGATGGCCACTCTAAGAACATATCCATAACATTTTTAGTTAGTTTTTAAACAATCAAAATTTCAGTAAGAAATAAAGAAATCTTTCTGCCGTATTTAAATAGTTTGTTATATATATAATTCTCCTTTACAGGCAGAGAATATGAAAAATATATGTACAAACAGTTTATTTCCTGCAAATATCACTCTGGTCCTCTCTCCATACGCGTTTCGATCACCTCATGATCTCGTCAGTGGAGCTGTATCGGACCGAGAGCAACATTAGCAGGAAATAACTGATATATGAACCATAAATTTCAAGGTATGTCGGCAGGATATTACACCTGCCGTCTACCAACTTCGGTGTCAGACTGAAAAATATCGCCAGTCGAACGACATCTATGAATCAACGGAGTAATATGAAATTTTTAAACAATCAAAATTTCAGTAAGAAATAAAGAGATCTTTCTGCCGTATTTAAATAGTTTGTTATATATGTAATTCTCCTTTACAGGCAGATGGGAAAACATACCGTTACAACTGAAAAATGGCTTGAAAAGTATTACAAGCAATCTGTTCTGTCAAAAGTAATCATTTGTCGCTCGTTTGGTGAATTTAAATGCGGTAAATGTTGCTTAACGGGCTGGGCGCACAGATGAGGTTGTTACACAGGTAAATATCAAAAAGATCCACAAAATCGTTTTGAACAACCACAAAGTGAAAGTGCGTAAGAGAACTGACATCGTAAAAATGTCAATAGACTATGCACATTATATTTTTCAGGAGTATTTGGACATGCGAAAGCTTTTTTCAATGTGGGTATCACGTTTGCTCACAGTTGACCAAAAACGACAACGTATTAATTATTTAGGGCGTAGAATTATTTAAGCCAAATAAAGACGATTTTTTATACGGTACGTGACAAAGGATGAAATATGGATCCACTACTATGGAATCAAATTGGCAGTCATCTGAGTAGACAGCGAAGGATGAAAGCCAATCAAAATGACCAAAAGCGAAGCAATAGGCTGGCAAAGTTATGGCGTTTGTATTTTGGGATTTGCGAGATATAATATTTATCGACTATCTTGAAAAATAAAAAAACCATCAATAGTAAATATTATATGAAGAAAAGTACCCGCCACGATAATGCACCGTACCTCAAGTCGATCGCAAGGATGACAAACTGCATGAATTGCACTTCGAATTGCTTCCGCAACCACCTTATTCTACAGATTTGGTCTCCTGCTAGTATCACTTATTCGCAAACCTTTAAAAAATTCCCGCTGGAAAGAAATATGGCTCTAATGAAAAGGTGATCGCCGAAACTTTAAAAGAAGATTATGATGATGAATAAAGTCGAAATTGTGTTTTTTATGTTAGTCTCGGGATTTTTCGAATCACCTGTTATATGTTGGAGAATTTAAGGAATTGTCTTTTCTATGTTTTCGCCTAAGTATGTAGCCAAATTTATTGTTTAATTTCCTTTCTAATGAGATTTAGTAAGTTTTTGTTAGCATAAAGTTTGATAATTTCTCTGTTATATTAACAGTCTGGGGACTCAGAAAGTTATTGCGGCCTATCAAAATATTTGAACACACCAAGATATTTCTTACGTATTTTAACTCACCAATTAAGAATATCCTGTGCCACAAAAATTGTCAAGAGATTTGTTATTGACAATTTAAATATTATAATGCCATAAAATTGTTAATAATTGTGCTATCGACCTCAAACCTATTTGTTACAAATTACAGTATTCACTTCGACCGCGTTAAGGTAAGCACACGGCATCTGCCATATCTCAGCAACTCAACTGAATTTTGTATTAACCACTATGCCCATTTTGAAGTTTTTTTTCAAAACTTTTTGTCAGTTTTTCGCACTACAATAATTTCCATAAAAATTAATTAAACCACTTGTTTACTTAAAACAAATAATATAAGTATCTCTGTATTTTTTCTCTTTTGTTCTAAATTTTGTACATTTAAACAATTACGTCCATATTTCGTATTTAAACCATAAGTTCGTATTTAAACCAACAAAAAGTTTATCATGTCATTTTATCGTCAAAAAAAAAGTTAAAAACTTATACCATAAAAATAATTCTAATTTGGCATTAGAAATCAATTTGCAGACTATTATGGTAAAACTAAAATGTTTATTCTTCGAATTTGTTGTTTCGTGCAGTCGTAAACTGAGTTCTAACTAATAACTAATGATCTGTATCATTTATTTGTAAAGTAAACCACAGCATTATCTAAAAGCACAGCGAATACCCCTTCTTAACACTCTATTGGATCGTTTCCCGCTTTTTTGTTAAAATATTGAACGACGACGTCATGTATAATTTTGCATATGAATGAACAGAAGATGTATAGAAATTTTTTTTGTGTCAAATTAGGGTTAGATTGACCTCACCTGTATGCTCCCGAAAAATTAAGAGGTACTTACTGGGCACACTGTATACTCTTCCCCCTCCACCTCTTTGGTTCTCTCACATATTCACTACTAATATCATACGTGAATTTGTTGCCCGCATAGGCAGATAACATCGTGGTTAGTTGATCAGATGATTTGCTTAGTCATAGTTTGATGTGTCTGTGTCCCGCGGTAGAGTTCTAGTGGTTTTGATAGTAATGATTTCCCCATCAAAATATCAACCCACAAATAGCGGCTCTAGTTATGCCAGAGATTGATTTTGATCCAATTAGTGTCGACGTCCAATTGTTTTTGTGTTTTTTAAGTTTTATAACTTTTATTTAAAAGCCTTCTAAAGGATCATACACTTTACACATCAATATATTTCAGATAGATCTACAAAGAATAGATCATTTTACTTAAGGGAATAAAGTGTTCCGATCAGATGTGTGTATTTAATGCGCAAAGGGACGATTTCATGACGTACTTTAATTAAATTTCAAATTACGATTGCCGACTTAGTTTACATCAAAGAATATCTTTACTTCAAAGGATAGTTACCCTTTAACTTTATCATTGGTCAAAGGGTAAATCCTGAGTTCTCTAGTTTACAAATTATGCAAAGTATTTCCAAATGTAAAAGAAAAACGAAAATATTGAAAATCATAAAACTCTAATAAATAGCGGAAAATACAAAGGTGGATTCTAGGTATGTCCATTATTATAGAGGTTCATGTTAACAAAAATTAGGAATTTATATGACAAATTAAATGTAAAAAATTTTTATAAAAAAATTGAAACAACTTCTAAAAATGCGCTAAAAAAGAAAAATAACTATAAATTTTTATATGAAATTGAATTTTTTGAAGTCGGCGCCAAAATAGTACTTGACAAAATGTGTGTTGCATAAACAGATTAAAAATACTTTATTTGTAATTGCTTTCTTACCATAATTTATATACATTAGTAGTTATTTATTTCATTTACAAATAATTTGGCGCCGATTTCAAAAAGTTCAATTTCATATAAAAATTTATAGTTATTTTTCACTTTTTAACGTACTTTTAGAAGTCGATTCAATTTTTTTATAAAAATTTTATTTTTCTATTTTTAGTTCTAGAATTTATTATGATATCCATAAGTTATTTGAACTAAGTACTAATCAAGATTAGTGTACCTCGCAATGACTCCAAGGTGAAAAAAAAGTACCCATTTTATCCAAAGTTTTAAATCACCCTAAAATCAACCACTAAAAATTCTTTGGTTCTTAGAGTTTTCCAAATACCAGTAAAATTGTGTCAAACAAATATTTAGTCTGTCATATTAAATCCAGTATCTTACATTTCAAATTGATTTTAGATTGATAACATAGGCTCCGAAACCTTCCAGTATCGATGTTTAAAGAACTTGAGATGTAAATTTCTTAGCTCGATATATTTTATACTGCATATTGAGTTTGTATACGCTTAAAGAACCCCACAATATCAATTTTCAATATTTAAATAACCTAAGATGTAAATTTCTTAGCTCGATATATTTTATACCACATATTGAGTTTGTATACGCCTCAAGAACTCAACAGTATCAATTACAAAATCGGAATATGTAAAATTTTTTGTCCCTCATATTGTATCTTATCAACCTAATATTTGTAAAAAATTAACTTCATATTCGTAACACACGACCCCGAAAACCCTCTAATACCAAATCTGAAAAAATGCGAATAATGGTAAAATTTTCAGCCCACCATATTGCATCCGCTATATTGAATTTCAAAAAAATTATCTTAAGTCTTAATCTAGTCTAAATCTAAACCCTTCAAAGCCCCCTAGTACCAATTTGGGATGAAATCCGGAAATTTAAATTTCTTAACTTATACTCGCCATTTACATCTTCAAAAACGATTCAGTCCCACCTTTGAACAAAATCGAAAAATGTAAAATTTTTAGTCCGCTATCTTGGATTTGCCGTATTGCATCCTGAAAAAATACTTTTAAATTCATAATTTGCACCCTCAAGAACCCCCTGCATCAATTTGGGAGAAAATCGAAAAATGTAAATTTTCTAGGACATCATATTGAATCTGCCAGATTGGGTTTTTCAAAAAATATTTTAAATTCATAATTAACACTAACAAAAATACCCCTATACTGATTTTAGACAAAATCGAGAGATGCAGAATTTGTAATCCATCATTTTTTATCCGCCAAATTGATTTTTTTACAAATAATTTCAGATTCGTTATGTGCGACCCCGAAAACTCCTCCGTACCAATTTTGAAGAAAATCGGACAAAATTGATTTATTTGGTCCGCCATATGGGATCCGCTATATTGAATTAAAATAATTCTAGATTAGTTATGTACGACCCTGAAAACTCCTTCATATCAATTTTGGATTAAATCAGACAAAATAAAAAATTTTTGTCCGCCATATCGGATCCGCCATATTGAATTTTTTAAAAATAATTCAGATTCGTTGTATAGGACCCCAAAAACTCCCCCATACCAATTTTGGAAAAAATCAGGCAAAATTAATTTTTATGGCCGCCATATTATCAGCGTCATCTTGGATATTACTGCACCAATTTGGTCCAAAAAAAATTAGGACCACCGCAGCAACTTCATGAACATAACGTAAAAAATTTTATTCAAATCGGTGCCTCCGTTCCGCAGTAATCGTTGTACATACATAAAAAAACATACATAGTCTACGAATTGAGAACCCCCTCCTTTTAGAAGTAGGTTAAAAAATATTTACATTGAGGTTTTATTCTATCGATTTTTCAAAATTTTATAGAGGCATTAATTAAAATAATAATATGCTGGTTTCTAAATTTTTTTTAAGTTAATTTAAGGACATTGGTTTTTGCTCCCTTTAAGTTTTCTTTTGTTATTTTTCTCATAAGCACTTAATTTTTTTACTTCATAACTTATACAATTTTAAGTTAAAAAGTCATTTTCTCGTACTTTTATGTCGGTTATAATTTTCAATAATTTTAAAAGCAATTACTGTACGTTTCGTTCTTTTTTCCCGAGAAAGTGGATAGACCATTACTTTTAAATGCAAAATAAAGAAAAAGCATTAGTGGATAAGAGCGCTTTGGAGAATCGTTAAGGGTTCTTTGTGAACTTTTGTTTATTTTTTGAGCGACATTAGAATTTTATTGCATGTGGATTTACCAACCCAGATTTCTATTGATTTAACTTCAAAAATTACGACGGCCTGTAATGATGTTATTATTTACTTATATTTGTTCACATATCATACCGTTTTCGATTTATCAATAGTTAAAATTGGAAATGAAATACAATAATTATTTACCAGGATAATTGATTTAATGGCCTTTTTCTTGTCACATTTTGTCAAATCGTCACTTTGAGTTAATTTAAACTGAAAATGAAATTTACTGAGGCACAGAGGATAAAAAATTTTATGATGATGAAATGGTAACAGGGCAAAATCCCAAGAAGAAATGTAGCGGCCATTTGAAGAAAAATATTGTGAATACATCGGTATTAAACATGTTTTCTATACTATGCTAGTCGTTGAAAAACTTTATGAAGATAATTATGAAAGCATTTTCAATTTTGTGTACTGTTACAAGAAATGTGTTTTCGGGATCCTCTTTTTATTAAAAACATCTTTTTCTTTCAGCAAATTCACATTGCCAAGATGGTAATGTCAACACACAAAATTATTGATATTAGTCAGATGTAAACTCAAAACTAAAAGAAAATATGTGGGCTGAAATTATGGTTAATATCGGTATAGGGCCAATCTTTTTGATGAAAATTCAACTGGTTAAAGATTTGTACAGTCTCTACAAAATGATTTTTCCTCTGCTCTTTCGACGCTGGTTTCCGTAGAGAAGAATCCAGATTTCCTCCTTCAAAATATATGGTTTCAATGAGATGGTGCTTGGCCATCTGTGGGGTTATGATTTCTAAACTAAGCCAATATATATATATATATATATATATATATATATATATATATATATATATATATATATATATATATATATATATATATATATATATATTTTCTTGATTCTTGGACCATAAATTATATCATTTTTCTTTATTTTGTCTTTTCTTGGGTTTAGGTTCTATATTTAATAAATACATAAAACTATTGATGTTTCGCCCTTTATTCAAGGCATTTTCAAAATTTCTCTGTCCTTGACATTTTGCTGTTCTGTTTCTAAATCAAAATCTAAACAGAACAGCAAAATGTCAAGGACAGAGAAATTTTGAAAATGCCTTGAATAAAGGGCGAAACATCAATAGTTTTATGTATTTATTAAATATAGAACCTAAACCCAGGAAAAGAAAAATGATATATATATATATATATATATATATATATATATATATATATATATATATATATTGTTGAGTGGCTAAGGAGAAGTGACCTAGAAAATAACATTGCCCTTGACCTTCAAGATCATTTGAAGCTCAATTTCAAAATTTGAGGACAACTCCAATTTGACCTCCCGAAATGGAAAAACCTATTACTTCCACAGTAATTTCATCATCAAGTACGACTTTTACCGCAAGGTCAAGGTTTAATAATATCAAGGCCATTTGAAGGTCGAATGAAGATTTTCAACGTCATTATTTTATAAAATGTTTCATATTAAAGTTGTAAGATTGCAAAGTTGCTATAACATTACCTTGATCTCGATATTCAGGGCTAATTAGAAAAATTCATTCGTTCAAAATTGTTGGCAAAAACTGTACTCAGTATGACTATGTGTATGATTAGCTATTTTTAGCGCTACCCAGGAACAACGACATGGACGTAGTAGTTTATGTTCTTTTCGAGGTGCTTGTTTAAGATAAGTCCCCTCGCCTCTCACCCTAGGGGTGCTTGTTTTCGGTGAGTCCTCTCGCCTCTCACCATCGAGGTGCTTGTTTTCTGAGTCCCCACGTTCCTTATTATTTTTTATGATTATGTTAAAGGTTTCATAAAATTTGTTTTAATAAGTGCTCAAAATGGTTGCCTTCAATACTTATTGACCACCACTTCAGAAAATTGCACATAACTGCGGAGCATTTCAGGTGCTATTTTGGAACAAGCATCTCTGATTCGCTTCTTTCGTGTTTTCACGAGTTGTTGGCACGTCTTCATAAACTCCGCTCTTCAAATAACGCCATAAACAAGAATCTGGTGACGTAAGATTTGGCGATCTTGTGCACCACATTATTGAATCTCTTCTACCAATCTACCATTCGTTGAATTACCAATACAACACTTGACGAGCTAAAGGGGAATAATGCCATAGACATCCATCGGGTTGAAACCATATTTGTTGCCTTACATCTAAACGTATAATTTCAAGCAAAAGTGGGAGTGAAATATCAGGATATTTACGCCATTCAAATTACCTCTTCAAATTTTAAAACTGAGCTTCAAATGACCTTGAAGGTTAAGGTCAAGGTTATTTTCAAGTATTAGCCTCTGCCATCCAATAACTTTTGTATGAAACATTTCACAAAATACTGTGATTTTTTTTCACCTTAAAATAACCTTGATACTTGACCTTCACCTTGAGATCAAGATCATATCCGATAGTAAAATTTTTTGCCCTTTTCGTTCCCAGGATTGAAATTGAGGTCTCATTTAAAATTCTGAAGTTGACCTTCAAATGAACACGATCAATATCATTGAACTACTTGTTAGCCTCCCTGCCACCCAATAATATTTTGTATTAAATGTTTTTCGAAAAAATGTGATCCCACCAAGATATTCCGTTGTCTCAAGATAAATGCCGCACCCTGTATATATATATATATATATATATATATATATATATATATATATATATATATAGCTTTTACAATTAACGAAATGTATGATTTAATTACTCCGAGCTTCAATCTATTCGTTTAAAAATCGTTTTCACAACGTTTCGCGCAAATAGCATTTTCAGGTGTGGCTCCACTCGTTACTCATCAGTTCTAAGTGAGTAACGAGACCAGCCACAGTTGAAAATGACATTTAAAATTGTGGCGAAAGTCGGAAAAACCAACCCATTCATTCGACTATCCGTGCACACGATACGACGGATCTACAGACTAAATATTGTACAGGTTCAAATAATTTACTACTATACACTACGTTGTCCAACTAGGTTCCAGTCAACAAAAAGATATCACAGTCAAAAGAAAATAATTTGAGATAGAAGATCTTCACTTTTGTTTTCAAACTCCTAACACTCTGTTAAAAGAATATATGGCGGTTTGCAGATACCAAACTGCCAATATACATATCTATAGTTTTGAATAGATTTAAAAAATCATTGTATTGATCCTGAAAACAACCTTTATAGGATAAACATCCACAGATATACCTTGCCTGATAAAATTGGAGTGAGTCTGATAATACTGGATTTGTAATTGAAATTTAATATAAAATATTTTACATGAACGAGTCAGGAAAAATTATAATTAAATTTTATCGTTTCAATTTATTTTTTTTTAGTAAGATAGGGCTTTAGCTTAATATTTCTTAAAAGTAATTCATCTTCACTGAAGAAAATTTTAAACTAACCCGCAAGTTAGGAAAGACCTATAGCCGCAATTTGAACTTATTTTAGGGAAAGTAGATCGAAATATTCTTAATTAATATTAAATTTTCCTTGGCGAAAATTAATAACCTACAGTCTATTTAAGTAATATTTGAGTAAATAAAGTCAAAATTTCTTATTATATTCTATTTAAAAGGTGCTTTTAAATTATTTATCTTTCCAATAAAGGTTGAGTCAATTTAAATTTATTTTATTTTGGACAAAATACCACAGGATATGTATTTTGTGTCACTCAACTTAAAGCCAAATTCAATAGATTTGAACTTACTGATATCAGCCGATTGACCTTTTTAAACGATTCACTGCTTCTTACGGTCTATGGGTTGTCAACTGATAATAAAATTTTGTAATCGAATGTTAACTCACTTCCAATAATCCGAACAAGCTAAAATTTGGTAAACATATACAAACCGGATGACAATATAATATTATTAACTAGAAACTGAACTTGAACGCATATTTCAAGGTCATTTAAGGGTCTGTGTTTTTTAAAAAGAAACCAGTATTTTTTATTACAGAAATGAAAAGTAAAGAACTTCCTGTCTATTGTTATAAATATGTCATAAGCTTTTTTTTACATCTAGAAATCATTTGAAGGTTAATCACACTTGTCTGACAGGTATAACTTTTGTTTGAAGGTTATAGACAATGTTGAAGATTGACTAAAATGTGGTTGTCGGATTTGCATTATCTTTATTTTTATTTATCAAGTATAAACTGAATGTTGGGTCTTAAGGCTACGAGCTTATATTGGGACTGGGTCCCCTGAAGCCCATAGTATCGGTTCACTGTACACACTTCAATGATATAATGTTACAAAGTAGTGGTTGTCAAAGATTAGGTATCTCAACACTCGGTTTACTCAAGATTCCATTATTGTTTTTAATGTAAGCTGCTTCTATAATTTTTTTTTAAGTTGGGTTCCATATATATTGCCGCAGCCTCAGGCCATTTTATATGATGTTGTTTATCCCAGACGTGTTCTGCAACAGCGTATGAGTTTTACGTTCCTTAATTCTAACTTCTAGTGGTCGTTTGGTTTCTCCAATATGCATTTCACCACACTAACATCGGTTTTGTTTTTGTTAAATGAGCTCTAAGTGTATTTCCTGATTTAAACGCTGTTTTTATATTATAACTACTGGAAATTCGTTTTATTTTCTCCGAAGTTCCCTTAATATACGGAATTGTGAAGAAAGAATGTGTTTCTTGCTGTCCAGTGTTCGTTGTTCTAAAGTTATTGATAACATCGTCAATTAGTTTCAAAGGATAACTATTCTGTTGTAAATCGTATTTAATATTTGCTACCTCTTTTTCCAATGAATCGGCATTATTGCATATAGATATAGCACGATAATAGAGGTTGCGTATAATTCGCCGTTTTGTTACAACAGAATGATTGGAACTATGATTAATTATATTGTCCAGTATGTGTTGGCTTTCTGTATACTGAAGTTTTAATAGTTTCGTTTGAGCGATTCACCTTGACATCTAGGAAAGGCAGTTGATCATTTACCTCTATTTCCATGGTAAACTTAATTGTAGGTCGAATGTTATTTAGATATTTCAAGAAATCATTAAGTTCTTGATCATTGCCCTTCCACACAATGAAGGTATCATCGACATATCTGAACCAGACTTTCGGTTTTACTGTTTCCGTTTCTATGGCATGAGTTTCGAACCATTCCATATATATATATATATATATATATATATATATATATATATATATATATATATATATATATTGGCGACGACTAGAGAGAGTGAAGAACCCATCGGAAGCCCGTAGTCCTGAGCGTAGAACCTGTCCTTTACTTGAAAGTAAGCACTACGCAGGCAACACTTCAAAACATTCATCACCCCGTCCAGTGGTAACGTGGTTCGATCTGATAACTTTTTCGCAAAAAAACCTTATGAAGTTATAGATCTAGGCAAGGTGCTGCTGATGTTCTCCAATGTACATCGACATTATAATTAAATCTTGATTTCACATCGTAAAAACCCCAAAATACTAAATTTGGTGCAAATAAAATTCTTATTAAGGTCAATATTTACAAATAAGTTTTAAAAAAGTATTCTTTTGACACTCGGTATTTTAGAAACTATCAACTTTTGGGCTTTGGTTAAATTTCACCAGATCATTATATTTTAGCTTCAGTAAGTGCACGCGGTTTATACAGAACCACTAGAGGCACACTGTAGAAGTACTTCCACGTAGCTCATAATTAATATCATCTATAATGTCTTGCCCCTAAGAATTATAACAACTTATTACTTAATTATTTATCAATTGAATGGTCGATAACTGGTTTAAAGTAGATTAGATAATGGTGTTATGTTCTATTCCTTAAATAATCCACAGTGTCTAAGTCAGCACTTCCTGAAGTTACTCTTACCGAAAGTTACGAGCATTAAATGTACTTTAATAAAAATACTCGTTAGCTGTAGTTACAAATAATAGAGCAGAAATTTCATTGATATGTTAGCTGCAAAATATCAAAGATATAATAATTTTAGTTATAATATTAAAAGAAAATGACGTAGATACGTCAACCAAAAATTGCAATTTCCTTTACGCTACGATTAAATGTTTATTTTATAATAAATTCAAATAATACAGCTACTTATCTGGTACTGCTAACGGGCTACAGTCACTAAAAGGTGGTCTCGGGCTAGTTGAGTACTTCTTTCAGATGTTTATTATCTTCTTGTGAGTAGTTGGAGATATGTGTCCAAGAGCGAATTAAACGTAATGCATTCGCCAACAGGAGCAGTTAGTTTCGAGAAAATATGTAGTAATTCTATTAAAGACGGCAGAGCTTCAGAAACATGGGATAATCTTCGTATAAAACAATGAACAAAGACATAAAGCTTCAAAAATTTGGACGATTGCTTGCAGAAGCTGAAGTAAAACTTCAATATGTGCTTTCAATGCTTTAAAGGCTGGACAAAGCTTAAAATTACTTTTTAAATTTGTAAGTTATTTGGGATACAATTTATAAAAACTGGCATAAGTTTAAAAACTGTTATATCTAAAAAAAAACTGTGTTACGGCTGAAAAAGATATGTAGTGGTTAAAAAAGCCATGTTGGGTTTCAAAAATTGTCTTATAGTTGAGAAAGCTAGCCACTGTAACCGAAAGAAAAAAAGGAGTTCAGTATTCTGGAAATTTTTTACGATGTTAATGATACGCGGATAACATGGAAATAATTTACTCTATTTAACTCCGTGACTATAATGAAAAATGTAGAATGTAGTTACCTGCTAAAGATGTAGTTTGATCAAAACAGATGTTAAAATACACAGATTCTCACTGATTTTACTTTTTAACAATTCTATACTAAGTTATCAGTACCACCAGCTAGCAAAGGGTAATGACTGTAAGTCAGAACTCAAAATGGACTTGCTAAAATGCATATTTCAAGAGATTAAATACTTGGTTTAAGCAAAAAATTTACAGTCAAAATACTATAGAAAATGTCAACAATATAAGTATTATCGTCGATATATTATTTGTATATTCCTTTATACGGTCATACAAACTGGCGTTGAAATGTTAAACATTTTGGCAAGAAAATCTATCACTAAATAAAAGCTGAAGATATTGCTTTCGACCCAACTAAATGAAATTCTCGTGTCTGCATTGAAACTTACAAAAAACATTCGTAAATATAAAAGTCAAACATTTATCAAGGCGAGATGAAAAAAGCGAACTCTCTAAATTACTTTAATACTGAAAATCATGTTCAAAAGTATAATATTTTACCATATTTGACACGAACAGACCGTCTGAATTATTTTTTGTGTTGCATAATATGGAGAGTTTTATATCTGATGTATAAGGTCATTAGTTATAAGACAAATGGAAGAACAAGACAAAATAATCCCATATCGATAGTTTAATATATATGATCCATGGAAATTAGACTAAAAAAAAAACATTTTGGGGAAAAAAAATGTAACTAGTCATTTTATTACTGAAAAGGATATATTTTGGCATCACTAAAAACATATTTCGATGGAAATTCATACTGTTCAGGGCCTACAAAATGGCGGCCAAAAAATGATCACTTTTTTCAGTTTTTTCAATTTATCTTGAATAATAAGGGTTGTATGAAAAAATTTTTCAAACAAAAGTTATTGATAATTAAAAAACCTATCGATCAATATAAAGTTATAGGTGGCGCCACTAGTTATCGAAATATATATATTTTTTTCTTTTTTTATTTATAATTAAATGATATTTACTAATTAACTATCGCTTCAGATTTCCAGGAAATGATAGATATTTTTGACCCAAAAAAGTATGCTTAATTCGAAATTTGTGAGTTGAATAGTTTCCGAGAAAATCGAGCTCAAAGTTGAAAATTCGATATAGATTATTATCCTTCCCAATAAAGATACAGCAACCTGGTTGACAGCAATTTGTTTGAAACGACGTATGTTTTCAAGATATATTTTCAAAAAAAAATTTTTTTTATTTTTTGTCGAAAAAATTGCGAAAAACAGTTTTTTGCATTCGAAAAATTGCAATAACTTTTTTGTCAGTGGACTTACGATTATTCCAATACGTCTATTAGATTTCCGATCTCTGAAAAAAAAAATTTTGTTACGATAAAAATTTACCTTTTTTTAAAAAAAATCGCAACGTCGCAGTTTATAAATATTAAGGGCTGAAATTTACACAAGACGTTATTGAATATTTGTAGAGAAATTTTTCGGTTTCACGAAAAACATCCCTGTAAGATCTATGGACCTCTGAAAACTACCTACAGAATCTATCCGACGGTAGTCAAATTGCGCGGATACAGCTAGTCAGCGGGTTGCTATGCTGCAGGCGTGCCGCTCGCATATATCGCTTTGTACGACTGGTAATATTTTAGAGTAAAATATATGGTAAAATTGTAATATTTAGATTATAAATATATATATATATATATATATATATATATATATATATATATATATATATATATATATATATATATATATCAAGAAATCAGTAAATACATTAATATATTATACATATCTGTATACAATCCTACAATAATTTTGTAATAAAATTAATTGAATGAACAATTAAAAAAAAAAGCTTATTAACAAGTTCTATGTAATAATTTTATAAAATAATATTTTACAATTTTTCTTCCCTTTGTATGAAAATATACAATGTTTCGTAATGACTTATATGTCACATTCAACGGTCCACCACGTGATCAAATACTTTTTTAAAGTTAAAATCTGCGTGAACTTTCACTGAAACGCTTTTAAATGCAAAAAATGTTTTGCAATAGTGCTTTTACAAATGTACCGGGTGAGTCAACGATTGGATGAAGTAAGTTTGTGCCTTTTCGGTGAAATTTACAAAGAAACTATATTTATTGTTTGATACAGTTTATTTTTACGCAGATTTTAAAAATATTTAGAACTCTACAGGGTGAGCCAAAAAACTAGGACAGCATAAAGTTGTATTTTTTTAAATAGAACACCCTATATACGAATCGTATTTTCGATTTAGCTTATAATTTTAAATCTTTTTTCTTAAGGGTTTACTATAACAAAACTTTATAGTTTCTGAGATAATTAAGTTTAAAGAAAAAAAGTCACATTTTCAAGCATCAATTCAATTCTAAATAACGTTTTCAATTTTGTGACAAATATATTCAAATTTGGAATTTAGCAAGGCCAAGGACAAGTTAACATAATTTTTACCTAATATTTGCAATAAAAGCTACAGGGTGTTGAACACATCGGCTCAAATTTGAACAAGTTTAAATAAATAAATATCTTTTTTTCTTAAATGGTACACCCTGTATATTTTCATGTTATTTAATAGAGTAATAAAAACCCTAAAAGTTTTGTTCAATATATCCTATACCTATTTATAATAGTTTTTGAGATATTTCGGTTTTTCTTATTTTCCATACTTTTTTACAGAAATAGTCTTCATTATCATAGTAGCCATGACAAAAACAATGTAAAAGAACATTTTTCTGTGTGTCAAATTTATAACCGCAATCGCTTCTTTTGGTTTTTATGTAGTGTAGTTTGGTTTTTTTTTTTGCATTCATCTTATATTGTAAAATGAATTTCCCAAAGAATAAGTTAATAGATATGATTTATACAATAGGAGAGGCTCAAAAAAATTGCCTTCTTGCTCAAAGAATTTACAAAATGAAGTATCCTGATCGACGCCAGCCTAATATCCATACTTTTCAAAACTTAATGCAAAGATTTGATTCTTCTGGTACTGTTGATTATCCAAAACGTAAAGTGGTCAACAAACCAGTAACTAATGAAGAAAAAGAACTACAAGTATTGTTAAATGTTCAGGAAAATCCTTATATTGGTAGCCGTGAGTTAGCAGCATTATGTGAAACATCACAATCCACCGCTAATCGTACTACCAAGAAATATAGGTATCATCCATATCACATGGAATTACACTAAGAATTGCATGGACAGGATTTTGAAAGTCGTGTAAACTTTTGTCGTACAATAAATGCGGAGATTCAATTAAATCCATATTTATTATGCAAGGTAATGTTTAGTGATGAAGCTACTTTTAGAAGTAACGGTGCCGTAAATAGACGCAACATGCATTATTATGCCACAGAAAACCCATTTTGGATTAAAGAGGTGCAACATCAAAGCCACTGGTCATTAAATTTTTGGTGTGGTATTCATCATAATCGAATTATTGGACCCCACTTATTTAATGAACCACCAAATGGCCATAGTTACCTGAACTTTCTACAAGAAGAACTACCCCAACTGCTCCAAGGTCTCGATAGGGATGAGCTCGACAGTATGTGGTTCCAGCACGATGGTGCGCCTCCGCATTACCATCGTGAAGTTCGTGCGTTTTTGGACCAACGATATCCGCAAAAATGGATTGGACGTGGGGGTTTCATTGAGTGGCCACCAAGGTCTTGCGACATCACCCCATTAGATTTCTTCCTATGGGGTTATATTAAAAATAAGGTGTATGTTAATCCACCAACAACAGTGGAAGATATGCGAAACAGGATTAGGGATACCTGTAGAACAATAACGCCACTAATTTTGTCCAGGGTCCGAGAAAATCTGCAAAAAAGACTAAATTTGTGCATTGCACAAGAGGGTCGTTTATTCGAACACTTATTAAAAAGAAATAATTAATCTCAGTATTTAATAGATAATTTTTTTGTTTCAATTTAGTATAAAAGTAAATATGTATTTGCCTTGTCGTTACTGTTGTGTTAATTTTTTCACATTAGGTTTAATTAAACTATTGCCGTTGTAATATAACGAATAATGTATTTCATCATATTTAACCACATTCTGTTTGTTTCTGTAGTTTCTTTTTATTATTTTACATGGCTACTATGATAATGAAGACTATTTCTGTAAAAAAGTATGGAAAATAAGAAAAACTGAAATATTTCAAAAACTATTATAAATAGGTATAGGATATATTGAACAAAACTTTTAGGGTTTTTATTACTCTATTAAATAACATGAAAATATACAGGGTGTACCATTTAAAAAAAAAGATATTTGTTCATTTAAACTTGTTCAAATTTGAGCCGATGTGTTCAACACCCTGTAGCTTTTATTGCAAATATTATGTAAAAATTATGTTAACTTGTCCTTGGCCTTGCTAAATTCCAAATTTGAATATATTTGTCACAAAATTGAAAACGTTATTTAGGATTGAATTGATGCTTAAAAATGTGACTTTTTTTCTTTAAACTTAATTATCTCAGAAACTATAGAGTTTTGTTATAGTAAACTTTTAATAAAAAAGATTTAAAATTATAAGCTAAATCGAAAATAGGATTCGTATATAGGGTGTTCTATTTAAAAAAATACAACTTTATGCTGTCCTAGTTTTTTGGCTCACCCTGTAGAGTTCTAAATATTTTTAAAATCTGCGTAAAAATAAACTGTATAAAACAAGAAATATAGTTTCTTTGTAAATTTCACCGAAAAGGCACAAACTTACTTCATCCAATCGTTGACTCACCCTGTACAAACACTATAATATTTTTTCTTTCTAGTATGTCAGAACGTTATATCAAATTAACTACAAAGCATACTACTCCAAAATGACAGGTGTTACCAGAATGCCGGCTCCGAACCGGATACTGCCAGGAGCGGAAGACATCTGCGCTTTGCAACATAGCAACCCGCTGACTAGCTGTACCCGCGCTATTTGAATACCGTCGGATAGATTCTGTGGGTAGTTTTCAGAGGTCCATAGATTTTACAGGAATGTTTTTCGTGAAACCGAAAAATTTCACGATAAACTACAAGTATTCAATAATGCGTAAATTTCAGCCCTTAATATTTATAAACCGCGACGTTGCGATTTTTTTTTTTTTTAAAAAAAGGTAAATTTTATCGTAAAACAATTTTTTTTCCAGAGATCGGAAATTATATATCTAAATCTAATAGACGTATTAGAATAATCGTAAGTACACTGACAAAAAAGTTATTGCAATTTTTCGAGTGCAAAAACCAGTTTTTCGCAATTTTTTCGACGGAAAATCAAACAAAAAAAATTTTGAAAATACATCTTGAAAATATACGTCATTTCAAACAAATTTCTGTCAACCCGGTTGCTGTATCTTTATTAGGAAGGATAATAACCGACATCGAATTTTCAACTTTGAGCTCGATTTTCTCGGAAACTATTCAACTCACAAATTTCGGATTAAACACACTTTTTTGAGTCAAAAACATCTATCATTTCTTAGAATTCTGAAGCGATAGTTAATTAATAAATATCATTTAATTATAAATTTAAAAAAATTGAATTTTGCGAGAAAAAAATTATATTTCGATAACTAGTGGCGCCACCTATAACGTTAATTATATCGATCGATAGGTTTTTCAATTATCTATAATTTTGTTTGAAATATTTTTTCATACAATCCTCATTTTCAAGATAAATTGGAAAAACTGAAAAAAGTGACCTATTTTTGACCGCCATTTTGGACCGTATGAATTTCCACCGAAATATGTTTTTAGTGATGCCAAAATATATTTTTTTCAGCAATAAAATCGCTAGTTACATTTTTTTCCCTACAAAAGTTTGATTCCAAAAAAAAAGAGGGTTGCCTGATATCAGTAGTTTGAGGGTCAAAATACATATAAAAACTCTGGCGGAGCCATGTCTTTTTATTGACTATTAAAACCATAGACATAGTAGAGAATGGACCAGCCTAGTCATTCATGAATAGGAAATTTATAAGCGCCAACATGTTTGTAGGCTAGGGGTTAGAGGGGTGTCATAGCTCACAATCTATCATACGCCAGCGGCGTAACAATTTTAAAGCGAATAAAAATATCAATTAATATTCTATGATACTTTTCTGTGCAGAATTGAAATAAATATTTTTTCATAAGAAATAGTTAATTACTCTATCAATATGTCGTGATACGGAAGTTGTTGTACTTGAACATAAATCAGTATTCAATATAAAAATAATCGTAATATTTATATCATTTATCTTTTACTACATTAATGACTTGAAATAAACTTTTTTTTATCCAAGGCACTAGTTATTATTTAAAACAGAGTACCATGTAAGAATTATCCAATCCAAAGTAAAAAATTGCGTAATATTTTGCCGGATTGTACAAAAATGTCATATGTCAAAATTTTTATGAATGGACCGGATTCAACCTTGATCGTACGATAGCGTAAAAGAAATTTGCGAGGTTGCCAGATTTCATAGTTTATCACACTACTTAGAAATCTTGAATTTTCTGGGAGTTAAACTGAAGCATTATAAAGCATACTGTTTTAAAGATATTAGTTTACTATTGTAGCAATAAAATGTTTATAAATATCATATGAAATATATTAACATAATAATAATTTTTTTTTTCATAAAAATTGGGTATTAACAAATTATATTGTTTTCCCTTATTTTTTTCCAAAACAGTTGGCAAATTACTACTGATTGTGACCCATTCGTGGCGTATTGTTTTTGTAAACATTCCATGTCCAGACGTCCATGATTAAAACCCACTGGGCTCTCTACTAGTAAAGATATCGATCAATCATAACTTTATATTGGTTTATACTTTTAATTTACTGTCGGACTAAAAGCTCATCTCCTATGGAAATACAAACGTTAATACTTTTAAACAGACGGACTTATAAATTCTGTCACACATTTTAAAGGCTTCCCTTTTAATTATCAAATTCTAATTGCATCCATTATGAACAACATTCCCCCAAACCTCCCTTGAGTAATGTTTTATTACCAATAAAACTTGAAATGCGTCATTTAGGATTTATAGCCACTTAGAAACTGACAGGACCGCTATGTTCAATAAAGTTTACCTTGTAGATAATGTCTTGGAAACATTATAGTAATTTGTTTCATTTTGTTCCAGCTGACAGCATCACAAGATCAAGTTTGGCATTTTTAGGAAAAGCAAAGATAAGGACCCTGAAAATGACTATCATTATCGTATTTGTATTCTTTGTGTGTTGGACTCCATATCACGTTATGTGTATTTGGTAAGTTAATTAGTAGTTTCTAATATGTCTGTTGCTTTGTCACACTCGCCTTTAAAAAAAACAATGAAAATCTACTACACTAATCTTTGACCTACGGAAAATGGGCACACATGTAGTACGGATATGTATAGACGATGTTTGGCTTGCTTCATCCCCAATTGTTCCTTTATAGCTTACTAAAAAAAAATTGCGTAAATTGAATGCACTTAAAATGTCACGACAATAACATTGAAATACAACGTTTGTTTGAAGGTTATAAACAATGTTGAAGAATGACTAAAATGTGGTCGGACTTGCATTGTTTTTATTTTTATTTTTACGACTTGTCGATTAGGTGGTATCTCTAATCGTTATCAAGAATAAACTTAATGTTTTGTTTTAAGACTACGAGCTTATATATGAACTGTGTCCTTTGAAGCGCAACGTTTCGCTTCACTATACACACCTCAATGATTTGATGTTACAAAATAGTGGTTGCCAAAGATTAGGTATCTCAACACTCGGTTTACTGATGATTCCATTATTGTTTTTAATGTATGCTGCTTCTGTAAATTTTCTTTTTTTCATATTGGGTTCCACATATATTGCCGCAGCCTCAGACCATTTTATATGGTGTTGTTTATCCTAGGAGTGTTCTGCAATACCTGGAACTTTGTAAACACATTCTTTCTTATCGGTGGTTTTAGGTTTTGTTTTTGTTAAATGAGCTCTAAAGGTATTTCCTGATTTAAAGGCTGTTTTTATATTATAACTACTGGCAACTCGTCTTATTTTCTTCGACGTTCCCTTAATCTACGCAATTGTGAAGAAGGAATGTGTTTCTTGCTGTCCAATGTTCGTTGTTCTAAAATTATTTATAACATCGTCAATTAGTTTTAAAGGATAACCATTCTGTTGTACATCGGATTTAATATTTGCTATCTCTTTTTCTAATGATTCGACATTATTGCATATAGATATAGCGCGATTATTGAATTTGCGTATAATTCCTCGTTTTGTTAAAACAGAATGATTAGAACTATGATTGAGATATTGTCCAGTATGTGTTGGCTTTCTGTATACTGAAGTTTTAATAGTTTCGTTTGAACGATTCACCATGACTTCTCGGAACGGCAATTGATCATTTACCTCTTTTTCCATGGTAAAATCGGAGATATCCTGGAAAAAAGAAAATTTAGACAATTAGCCCGTGACTCCACAAAATCCATAGAGTTAAAAATCTACAGAACACTCAGGAAATACCAAAACAATGTACCTGACAACCTACAATCGGCGCTCACACCATAATAGAGTAAGCCACCACATCTTTACGGACTTCCAAAAATTCATAAAACGAACATTCCATTGAGGCCAGTAACCAGCTCCAGAGGATTCCCAACAAACACTCTGGCGAAGTTTCTCTTAAAAATCATACACCCTTTAGAAGTTAAGACAAACACATATGTTAAAAATTCTACACATTTAGTGAACATTACTAGTAGCATCAATCTAGAGCCAGACGACTAATAAGCTTTGATGTGGAAAGTCTGTATACTAATGTACCATTAGGGGAATCACTAGACAATCAAAACTAGACTTTCAAATGATACGACTTTATCAGATCGAACCACGTTACCACTGGACGGGGTGATGGACCTTTTGGAGTGTTGCCTGCGTAGTGCTTACTTTCAAGTAAAAGACAAGTTCTACGCTCAGGACGACGGGCTTCCAATGGGTTGTTCACTCTCTCCAGTCATCGCCAATTATATATATATATATATATATATATATATATATATATATATATATATATATAGGGAATGGTTTGAAACTCATGCCATAGAAACGGCAACAGTAAAACCGAAAGTCTGGTTGAGATAGGTCGATGATACTTTCATCGTATGGAAGGGCAATGATCAAGAACTTAATGATTTCCTGAAACATCTAAATACCATTCGACCTACAATTAAGTTCACCATGCAAAAAGAGGTAAATGATCAATTGCCCTTCCTAGATGTCATAGTGAACCGTTCAAATGAAACTATTAAAACTTCAGTATACAGAAAGCCAACACATACTAGACAATATCTTAATCATAATTCTAATCATACTGTTGTAACAAAACGAGGAATTATACGTAACCTCTATAATCGCGCTATATCTATATGCAATAATGCCGAATCATTGGAAAAAGAGGTAGCAAATATTAAATCTGATTTACAACAGAATGGTTATCCGTTAAAACTAATTGACGATGTAATAAATAGTTTTATAATAACGAACACTGAACAACAAGAAACACATTCCTTCTTCACAATTCCGTACATTAAGGGAACGTCGGAGAAAATAAGACGAATTGCCAGTAGTTATAATATAAAAACAGCCTTTAAATCAGGAAATACCCTTAGAGCTCATTTAACAAAAACAAAACCTAAAACTACCGATAAGAAAGAATGTGTTTACAAATTTCCATGTGAGTGTGGTGAAATGTATATTGAAGAAACCAAACGGCCGCTAGAAGTTAAAATTAAGGAACGTAAAACTCATACACAAAAAGGGGAAACGTCGAGATCAGGTATTGCAGAACACTCCTGGAATAAACAACACCATATAAAATGGTCTGAGGCTGCGGCAATATATATGGAACCCAATATGAAAAAAAGAAAATTTATAGAAGCAGCATACATTAAAAACAATAATGGAATCTTCAGTAAACCGAGTGTTGAGATACCTAATCTTTGGCAACCACTACTTTGTAACATCAAATCATTGAGGTGTGTACAGTAAAGCGAAACGTTGCGCTTCAATGGACACAGTCCCTATATAAGCTCATAGTCTTAAGACAAAACATTCAGTTTATACTTGATAACGATTAGAGATACAACCTAATTGAAACGTCGTAAAAATAAAAATAAAGACAATGCAAATCCAATCATATTTTAGTCACTGAAATACAGCATATCACCCTGTCCTGCATTTTGCAATTTTTTGTCGCTCCATGATATTTTTTTGGGTTTTTTACGTCTACTGAAAAGTTCTGATTTCAGATATAAGCTCAGTTTTTACCTATCACCCAAAAGTTTTTAGAGAAGGAAAGAAATATAAAATATGGCTTGCAATCTGAAATTCTCGAGTTAAAAAAAATGCTCAATACGTTCATTGTGCCGCTCATAACTTAAATTTAGTTATAGAAGATGCTGACAATGGAGTCCCAGAGACAAAAAAATCGATATTGTTGATTGCCTATATATTTTTTTTGAATTTTATTAAACGCTAGGGTTTTTTTAAAGAATCTCTAGTAAGTAAACTTACATTAAAATACTTAAATCTAGGAATGATTCATTGGACGCATTGCCATTTAATTTTAAAAATATTTTAAAGGCTCCAAGAGAAATTTCGTTAAAGAGTAAAAATAACGAAGAGAAATCCGAAGCAATCGAACTTAAAAAAAAATTAGAAAATTTTTAATTTTTATTACTTATTACTTCATTCTATACACATAGTTTCTAAAGTCCTTCAAAGTAAAAAGTCTAATATTACGCAGGCTTTCAAATTACTTAAAAATGCTTACTAAGAACTTTGTAAACTGCATCACAAATAGGATCAAATTATTTTTTGACTGAAAAGCGACAAAAAAATTCCAAAAAATTTTTTAACGGGCTTATGTCCGATAGAAAATTCACAGCAGAAGAAAAATTCAAAAATATTACATTTAATAATATTTTGGATATTGCGTCATGTCAATTAAAAAATCGACTTTCTGGTTTTCAAAATGTTGTTGATGGATTTAAATTCCTTGATCCCTCATTTATGACCAGCGCTACTGATACTGAGTTACACAAACAGGCTGAAATTTTGCGAACTAAATAAAAAGATGACTTACCTGATAATTTTGCCACCGAAATTCTCAGTTACTGCTGAGCTTCTCGTGAAAATTTAAAAGAATTATTAACAATAGATGAGCTGGTTGATTTTATGTTTTATAAAAATCACACCAGCTCATCAAATTTTCCCAGTGTATACAGTACTATTAATATATTTAACTCTTCCTGTAACTTCGGCTTCTGCTGAGCGATCATTTTCCAAACTGAACCTAATTAGAAATTTTTTAAGAAATAGTATTAGTCAGATTCACTATTCACCCGCATATTGACAAATCACCTGACTGAAAAGCTTGGCTCTTACCAGCATGTGGAGCAAGCCGGCTTTCGACGTGAATTTAGTACGATAGATCATATCCAAGCCCTACGCGCAGTCCTAGAAAAAAACGAGGAATATACCATTCCTATACACCTGGCATTTGTAGAGTTTTACTAGGTCTTTGACTCTATAGAGACATGAGCGATCTTGAAATCACTTAATAATGCTAGAATTGACTCCAAGTATACCACTATTATACAGAACATATATAAAAACGCAACTATACAGGTTAAAATCGACGAAGACACAAAAACCGAAAAAATAAACGTTATGAGAGGTGTGCGCCAGGGAGACGTCATCTCTCCGAAACTATTTACGCTAGCTTTGGAAAATGTCTTTAAAAAACTAAATTGGGATGAGAAAGGTTTGAGAGTCGACGGTTATTATCTTAGTCATCTTCGTTTCGCCGACGATGTTTTTGTCATATCTAGCAACCCAGAATAACTAAAAGAAAGGAAGAGGCGAGAAAAGTGGGACTTAAGATGAACTTGGGGAAAACTAAGTTACTGAGTCCTGACGCAAATGTACAAATAGAGATTCAAAATGAAATCATAGAGAATGTCCAAAAGTACATCTATTTATGCCATGTCGTGAAACTGGGCAAAGAAAATCAAACGGCGGAAATAACAAGGAGAATAGGGCTGGCATGAGTCGCTTTTGGAAAGTTTCAGTACGTATTAAGAGATAGAAATACGCCAATCAACCTTAAATGGAAAGTTTATAACACGTGTGTCTTGCCTGTTGCTATTTACAGCATGGAAACTATAACACTAACCAAACAAAACGCAAATAGGCTCCGAGTCACTCAACGCTCCATGGAGAGACAAATGTTAGGAATCTCGTTACGGGATAAAATACGAAATCAAGTAATAAGATCAAGAGTAGTGAACATAACCCGATTCTCTCAATCCCCCCACTCCTCGACCTTGACCTTGACCTTGCTTCACCCCTCTTTGGCCCCGCCCACATGTCCTTGTCATTGACCTTGAAAGTGCGCGTGTGCTTTGGCCTTGGCCTTGTGTTCAAGGTTGTGTGTGTGACCTTGACCTTGACCTTGGTCGAGACGACCTTGACTTTGTTGAAGGTCATCTTGGGTGTGTGACCTTGAAGATATGTTACGTGGTTGGGGGTGACCTTGAATGGTTTTATATAGAGTATGGGGCAGTTTCATTCATCAGTTGGCTCTGACTTGTATAGGTAGTACATGTGTTAATATTTGACAAATCATGGCATATGTTTGTGAAAATTGCGGTTCTAAGTTTACTAAGAGTTATAATATGAGACGTCATAAAAGAGAATCGTGTGCGGCGAGATTTAATGAAGTGCCTGGAGGAAAACGGCTCCGAATTGAAGAGTATACATCGACGATTCCGGTAATTAATTGCGCTACATGTAATGTAGATGTTCCAATAAATCATATGTCAGCGCATAAACGAACACAACAACATAAAAATAATTCATGTTTGCCGGTATGTCATGGTGTGCAACTCGTTGAATGTGCCTTCAAAAGGAGAATTGCAACCTATCGGGTTAGCAGTGATATGGAGCATTCCGATTACGTAATGTTCTTTGCAGACATTAAATCCAAGGTGGTGGAACTTGTTAATAATTTATTGCGTGTGCATCATGCTTTAAAAGTTAACATGACAGCTGTTGGCGAGTACATGCTTCCATCACAAGAAATATTCAGTGAAAAATCCTTCAACACTGCTAATCAAATAATTAGTGTAGAAAGTGATTTGGATGCCGTTTACCATTCTTTCACCGAATTAATAAAAACGCAGGCGACAGAGTTCCAGGAGAAAGATTCAGGTATGGAAAAATCAAAACCCGATATATTAAACTGATTTTTATATATTATTTTTCTTGTTATAGGATGGGCTCTTGTGCGAATTTTATACTTGGAAGTTGGTATCAACAAGTATATGCCTATGGGTGGCTCATCATACATCAAGTTGCCGTGTTCTATTGAAAAGAAAGGAGCTGTCGTCAATGTGATTAACCAGGACGAATTTTGCTTTGCGTGGGCTGTAACATCAGCATTGTTTCCTCCAACAGCAGAGCCTTCACAGAAGACATCCTACCCCCATTTTTCTAGAGTGCTAAATGTAACAGGTATGGATTTTCCAGTAAAATTACGTGACATTAAAAAATTTGAGGAAATGAACAACATATCAATTAACGTATACGGTCTGGAATCTAAATATGAAAATAATGAAATAATACATGAAGTTATTGGTCCACTGAGGTATGCGTCAAAAAAGTTGGATAGGCATGTAAATTTATTGTTAATTACAAAAGACTGTAGTAGTAAAGATGGCGGTGAACATTTTTGTGATACGACTTGTTCAAAGAGTCATTATTGTTGGATTCGGGATTTATCACGTTTAGTTTCAAGTCAAATTAGTTGTCAACAACATAAAATATATTTCTGTGATGGTTGCCTCATTTATTTTAGTACACCGTCAGCTTTAACTTTACATCAAAGCTACGATTGTAACCACATTTTCACGCAAACACCCTCAGTGGATTTAAAAATCGATAAATTTGGAAAGAGTGTGCCGGAAAATATTTTAAAATTCGAGGGTATAGAAAAGCAAATGCGCGTTCCATTCGTGGTTTATGCAGATTTCGAATCTGTTTTAAAACCCATTGAAACGGTACAACCAAACCCACAAAATTCTTACACTGTAAAAAGTTTTAAACATGAACCATATTCTTTTGCTTATTTAATTAAATGCTCTTTTGACGACTCACTTTCGAAATTTGAGCTATTTCGGGGGAATAATGCAGCTCAAGTCTTTGTGGATCGTATCGAGTGTGATTTAAGGGCTCTATACAACACATATTTAAAAGACATTAAGCCTATGAAACCGTTAACGCCTGAAGAAAAAAGGGAGTTTAATGATGCTAAAATATGTGGTATATGTGAAGGCCCTTTTGAAGAGGGTGAGATTAAAGTACGAGACCACTGTCACATAACTGGTGCAAAAAGATTTGGTGCTGCACATTCCGTTTGTAATTTAAATTATAAATTACCCTCTTTTATCCCTATCATATTTCATAACTTAAGCGGCTACGACAGCCATTTATTTATAAAAGAGTTATGTAAATATGGGGATAAAATTGGTGTTTTGGCTCAAAGTAAGGAAAAGTACATATCATTTACCAAAAGCATTTATGTGCACGATTATTTTGATAGTAAATGTGGAAAAGTCAAGAGGAAATATTTAAAGTTGCGATTTATTGATAGTTTTAAATTTCTGTCAACGTCTTTGGAAAATTTAGGCAGCGGTTTAAACGACGACGATTTTATTGAAACGCGGAAACATTTTTCAAATATCAACCAATTTAATTTGATGCGTCAAAAGGGTGTTTTTCCCTATAGCTTTATTGACTCTATAGAAAAAATGGAAAATACATGTCTTCCAAGTAAAGATGAATTTTATGATAATTTACGGGAAGAACATATTAGCGATGAAAGCTATAGAAGAGCAAAAGAAGTATGGCGCTTGTTTGGGTGTAAAACTTTGGGGGACTATTCGGACGTGTATTTAAAATCAGATGTGTTGCTATTGTGTGATGTTTTTGAGCAATTTCGGAATAATTGCTTAAAATTCGATAAACTTGATCCAGCACATTACTATACCCTTCCAAGTTTATCATTTGATTGTATGCTACGTATGACTAAGGTAGAGTTAGAGCTCTTAACTGATATAGACATGATACATTTTTTTAAGAAAGGTATACGCGGCGGCATAAGCCAGTGTACAGAAAGGAAGCACATCGCTAATAATATTTTTTTACCAGACTATGACCCAACAAAACCTTCTTCATTTATAACATACCTTGATGCTACAAATCTATATGGTCATAGTATGTCACAAGCATTACCATATGGTGGTTTTCGATGGTTAAGCGAGCGCGAAATTCTGGATTTAAATATTATGGCTGTTGGTGATGATAGTTTACATGGCTACGTTTTGGAAGTGGATGTGCATTATCCGACTGAGTTGCATGATGCACATTCTGATCTTCCATTTCTAGTAGAAAATATCATACCGCCAACAGAAAACGCTAAATTACCGAAATTAATTCCCAATTTACAAGATAAAAAAAAATACATTGTACACTATAGAACTTTAAAACAAGCCATCGCCAACGGCTTAGTGGTAATGCAAACCCATCGAGTATTACAGTTTGAGCAATCAAAATGGCTAAAATCGTATATTGATTTTAATACCAATTTACGTAACAAGGCCACCACAAAATTTGCGAAGGACACTTTTAAATTAAAAAATAACGCGATATTTGGTAAAACTATGGAAAATGTGGAAAATCGAAAGGATATAAAATTAGTAACACATTGGGAGAACAGTGTAGGCAGAAATGGAGCTAGAGCACTAATATCCCGCCCCAATTTCAATAGTAGCTCGATATTTACCGAGAACTTTGTTGCTATACATATGAATAAAGTTAAAATATTGTACAATAAACCAATTTATATCGGTTTTTCCATATTAGATATATCAAAGACTGTAATATACGATTTTTATTATAATTTTATTAAATCCAAGTTTGGCGATGATGCTTCGTTACTTTACACCGATACTGACTCGCTTATATTAAAAGTGTATACGGAAAACTTTTATCAAACTATATCAGAAAACCCCGAAAAATTCGATACATCAAATTACCCCGAAATTAATAATTTCAACATAATTAAAAGTAATTCTGTAGTTGGTAGAATGAAAGATGAGTTTCCTGGTGATCCGATAATAAGTTTTTATGGTACCGGCGCGAAGGCTTATTATGTAAAGTCCATTAATAATGAATTAAAAAAAGCCAAAGGTATCAAAAAATGTGTTATCGAGAAAGACCTTCATCAGGAAGACTACCAAAGAATTGTTGAACGGGGTGGTTTGATATTAAGAAAGATGAAGACATTTAGAAGTGAATTACATAACATTTATACCAACATAATAAATAAAGTAGCATTGTCACATAGCGATGATAAACGTTATGTAATTCCCAGTTCAACCAAAACTCTACCTTGGGGGCATGCAGACATAGATTTTTACAAAACAGACCCGGAAGAAAACTTAGCAAATTTAGTCACCGTGTTGGAATCATTTCTAAGTCAGGACAGCACGTAATCTGGAAAATCCATATTTCATTATTTGTATTGTTTTTATTATTTCTATTAAACATACAACATTAATATGTAACGATAGTATTGTAATTTTTTTTTTTTTTTTTTTTTTTTTTTTTTTTTTTTTTTTTTTAAATAAAAAACATGTATTCATTGATTGATTGCTTTTTTATTGAACCTTTATTTTAAAATTATAAATATAATGAAGTGTCGACAAATAACAAACTGTAAAAGTTATTGTTGAAAAATTTGTCTAATAGTAAATTAAACGCACAGGTCTACGAGTAAATGTTTAATGTGAAACAGGTTTGCTGACAAGATCCTCCATAGTCTTTTCAATTTTCAACATTCTAGAGTTAAGTTCATCACGCAGTTCGTCTTGCCTAAGTTCATATATTGCAATAACAGTATCATCAATGTATCCTCTAAGTTCTTGACCGGTTTCAATTAATTTCTTGCGTACGTAACCTTCAAGTTGGTTTCTGAATATATCTTTAATAACAATTGTTGAGTCATGTAAAGCTTTCTGCGTATCTTGCACACACTGAGCAAGGTTATTATCAACATAATTTCGTGTGGTCGCATCGTCTCCTTCAAGAGGTTCTGCTAAATAGCACAATCTTTTGCTTCCCATGTCGTAATCTCCATTAGGTGTAAGTTTAAAACCTATTCCTGAAGGACCTCGCATAAAGTTAAAATCCTTAAATTTTCTTTTGCGACCGAACTTATCAATAGTGTTTACTTCTGACATTGTTATGTGAGACTGATTTGAAACCATTAGATTTCACCCTAATATATGGTTCTATTTCATTAATAAACGGACTCTGCAGAAAAATATGGATTGCAAAACGTATTTTAGGTGATGTTTAATAAATACACATACAGATTCATTTTACTATTGTTTTATTGAAAAAAAATTAAAATATAACAAAAGATTGAGTTTACTTTTTATTATTAAAAAAAAAAAATAAAAAAAATAACAAACAAAAAAATTAAAAATTAAGAAATAAAATACATGTTAATTTCTTCTGTACAGGTAAGCTTCTTCTATGACCCAATTTCTTCTCTGGATGGCACGTTCATTAATGTCCTTGTTTTTAAAATAACCTTGACAGGACCAAAAAAAAATCCTTGAAAATTACAACCTCGAAAACGACCCTGACATTGACGGGTACTTTGACCTTGGCCTTGGCCTCGCATCTAACAAGTTTAGTACTATATTTATATGCTTCTTTAAAATAACCTTGACAGGGACAAAAAAAAAATCCATGAAAATTACAGCCCTGAAAACGACCCTGGTATTGCCGGTTACGTCGGCCTTGGCCTTGGCCTTGCATCTGACAAGTTTAAATATTATACTTAATGCATCGAACAAAAGGAATAAAGGCGGTGTAGTGGGGGAAATGGGCATAAAAGCAGACTTGCTGGCTCGAGCTCTTCACAGTTCGTCAGAACAGCAAACAGTACAGTGCTAAGAAAAAGTTAATTGTGTGAGTTTGAATATCGAAAATGTCTAGTGTACGGTCTCTTTTAGATGCTCTTGACGTGAGCTGCGGTTCACAGCAAGGCATGCTGGATAACATGAGTGGTTTAGAGGTGCTAAGTCCGGGGGTGTTCGAGAACTGGAATGGCGTGGAGCATGAAGATGCCGAAGACCGAGCCCTCAACGATGGTCGCGACGAGGAGTTAGTTCAGTCGGCAGCGCAATTCCTGGAATGCTGGACGGAGGAGAAAGAGCCAAAAATTAATGTGATTAGTGATGTGGTTGTGCGAAAAGCATCGCGGCCTAGGGAATCTTCTCCGAAAGCGTCGAAACTGCAAAAGCTCTTGACTATGCGGAAGTCGGAAATCGCCGATAAAAAAACATTTTATTCGGCGATTAAAGGTGTGGGACAAGGGAAGAAGAAAAAGTTTAACTTTAAGCGTCCCTCCACCCCTGTTCCATTACCCGACTTCCTAAAAACAGCACCGCAAGAGCCACTGTCAGTAGAAGTGGAAGTCATAGAAGGCCCCGATGGACCAACACCACCAACGCCACCAACACCGGCCAGCGTCGAGAATGTAATAGTGTCGGAGGTGAAGTCTTCCCCAGCGCCAGCACCACTGTCGCCGATATTGGGGTGCCGGAAACCCATGAAGAAGCGGTTTAAGCGGTGTTTTGAAGGCGATGAAGTTTCCGCTGCTTCGTCGTCGTCGTCGTCGTCATCGTCTTCACCAAATAAAACCGCGTCTTCTTCCGAGCCATCACAACCGGAGTGGGTCGAAGACTTCACCAACTCTCAGAAGACCAAATTGACTGACATTTATGCCATGAAAAAACGGTTAGTGAATGAAGTGAACGAGTGTGCCAGTGACATTATAGAACTTGAAAAACAATTAGAGATAAAAAAGGTGAAATCTGCGCGGTTAAAAAGACAATTAGAGGACTTTAATAAATTATGTAGTAGGTGTTAGGTAGTTGTAGATATTAGCTTTTAATTTATAGTATTAAGTTTGTAAATATATATATATATATATATTGTAGTTAATAAAAAAGTGTTTGATCAAATTTTTTATATTTTATAATGAGAATAAAAATGACTTGAAAATTTATTTTTGTGTGTTATTTCATATAGGCCCTGTCCCACATAATATTAGGTAATAAAAAAAAAAAAAAAAAAAAGTGAATAATCCACTAAAACTACGCAATAGCAATAGTTGTAAATATTTTCTGATAATATTTACAAGTAAGCTAAAACATGGTTCGGTTTATGAAGTTAAGGTTCTGTCGCCAGAACTTCTAATACTTTGTATCTCAATATTGTATGTTTTTATGAAAAAAACATAAAATATTGGTTACAAAGTATTATAACCAACTAAAACTACGATCAAATTATTTTGTGGTCCTGAAAAGGACCGTTTGGTTTTAAAACATGCGACTCTTTTATTGAGTTGTGGAGTCGCACGGCCCGTCATCATCATCAGCGGGGGTGGCGGTGCTGTCCTCTGTGTATTCGATGATGAACCGCCAAAGTTCATCCCATCTAGGATCGTTCGGCTCCCACTCCAAACAATTCTCTGTGGTAGAATCTACCACAGGGCATTGGATGGGTTGTTGTTGTTGTTGTTGTTGTTGTTGTTGAGTCCCTGACATGTTGAACTAAAATGATTGTAATAAGTATTGATGGTCGTATATATAGAGACAAATTAATGGTGGGGGGTGAAAACAAATGTCATATTACGTATTGAGACCCAAAGTTGTTTGTGGTCTCAAATACGAACGAACGATTTAGCTGGGTTCCACCAGCACTTAAAGTTTTAATACTTTGTATCTAATATTGTATATTCTATACATACAATATTAGTAACAAAGTACTAATATGTACTAAAACTACGATCAAAGTATTTTGTGGTCCTGAAAAGGACCGTTGTTGTGTGCCCTTAAAAAGGGCCAGGGAGAGTGTGGGGCTTATGGTGCCCCATCCTCGCTGGTCGACCACCAGCTTGACGAATCGCAGGGGCCTTGTGGGTCGTCGGGTGTTGGTGATGCTGGAATTTCCAGCACCGCATCTTCCGTCGAGTCCGGCTCTGGCTGCGGCGACGGAGTTTCGAGTCTTTGTAAGACCCAATCACCCGCGTCGTCTAATTCCACTAGACCCGGATCATGGTCATATACTAGCGGAATCGGCTCATCCAAGTCGTCCCAACGTAGGACGTCAATTTCAAAATCCACCTCGTCGTCGTCGTCGAAGACTTGCAGGTCTCCAACGTTGTCGGCTACGGTGTCATCACTAAAGATGGATGAGCCTCGGCTGGCGGGTCTTTCTTCCTCCATGTTTATCGTATGAGGGTTGATGAATATATGACTGTGTAACTGACCCAGTCTCATATATATAGAACTACCCCCACCCCACCAACGGATTCTAAATGTTATGTATTGGTGAGAGCTTATAGAATTATTGATTTTTTTCAAAAACTTTAAATAAGGAATTAGATTTGTTTAGACAATAAGACTTATTCTTAATATTTTGTGAAGAATACATTACAAAAAAAAAATAATAGAAACCTTGTTTGAACTGTTAACATTTTCATAGGTTCTCAAGCATATAACTTGGCACTTAAGCTACGAGACAAATCGTCGTTAAACGAATATCTCGCCCCATAAGTGACGATTACTAAACTACGATCAAAATATAATGTGGTCCTGAAAAGGACCGTTTTTGTGGCCCTAAAAGGGCCTGGGGGGAGGGTGGGGTGCCTACCGTGGAGTAATACCCAACGATATTAACACCGACCTAGGTGCAGCCCTTGGTCTTCTCATTGGCGGCACCGTCGTCGGACTTAGAAAAAAAAAAAAAAAAAAAAAAAAAAACCTCCCCCTACAACTTCCACATACTCCCGTTCGGCGGCCCTAGCCTCATAACTCGAGAATTTCAATTTTTTCGTCTAAATTTTTTGTCATTTTTCAGATTTTCCAAATTTTTTTTTCACCATTGTATTCTACTCAAAATTCTAGGTAATTAAAGTCCTTTTATTTTTTCTCTATCTTGAACGGTTCCCGAGCTACAGCGCTTTAAAGAATTCAAATTACTAACTTTCTATAACCCTTTTTTTCAAATTTCATTTTTTCGAATTTTCAAAAATACTACAATATGTAGAAAAAAGTTCTCTCTTTAATTTCCCAATACCGTTTTTCTCTAAATCTTCAACTTTAGCGCGTATTCAGCATTTTCAAAAAAAAAAAAAATTATAATTTTTTTTACACCATCGCATTCTCCTCAAAATTTTGGGCTATCAAAGTGCTTTTATTTTTTTTCTATCTTGAACGGTTCCCGAGCTACAGCGCTTTAAAAAATCCAAATTACTAACTTACTATAACCCTTTTCTTAAAATTTCATCTTTCCGAATTTTGAAAAGTACTACCATATGTAGAAAAAAATTCTCTTTCTAATTTCCTAATATCATTTTGCTCCAAAACTTCAACTTTGGCGCGCATTCACCATTTTTCAATTTTTTTTTGAAAAAAATTTTTTTTACGTTTTTACTATCGAGAAAAATGCTTGCTTATAGTACTCAATTTCCTCTATAATTTTTTCTTATAACTTTTTTCCCTATTCCTAACCGTCACTTTCCTACAAATTTTCTAAATCGTTGTTTTCATATTTTGCCTTAAAAATTTTTTCTTGTGTTATTTAAGCTCTTTTTTCCACTTAATAAACCACCATTTTCTAAATTCCCGTACTCTTTTCTTAAAGAGCGGGCTTTTCCGCCAGCTTTTTTTTTTTTTGGTTGGGTTTCAAATAAATATAAAACTACTACTTCACTCATTACAAATTTATTGATTCAAGAACATTATTTTGTGTTACATATAATAGATACATTAAAATATAGATTTATTGGTCACCGAACCGTTTAATACATTATAACTAAAAAATGAGTCGTGAATAACTAATGCGTACACTTTAGTGTCTTTGGGGAATTTATTCTTTCTCGTTTGGAACTCCAATTTTACATCCACTGTCGATGAGTTAATCGCCTCTGGTTGATGACTGCAATTGATAATAAAAACGGGGTTTTTCATATATTCCGCGAACGTTATCATCGGATCGTTTATCTCGCGCCCGTAGTAGCTGCTTTGGAAGTTTTCGTAATTGTAATAGGCTGCTGCGTACAGTTTCTTGGCGAAATCTAAATTCCATCTTTCGTATGGATAAACGGTTGAATTCAGATACAGTCTAATGTCGCATACGTCGGCGTGGGTAAACTGGGTTGCGTTTTTTTCTTTCTTGTCGCAATTATTGCTGTCTTGAAACCCGACGATTATATAGCGCGGTCTTTCCAGACTTGTACTCGTTCTCAAGGCCCACACGTCGGAAGATGTTTGCCTTAAAGCTGGTAATTCGTACAGATCCCATTTACGATATGCCATTTGAATACTGGCATTGTTTCCTCCTTTATTAATGCGAGACAGTATTTTCAATTTTTGCTTGTCGTCTGGAATGATGTGACGAATTTTCCATTCGATTTTGTCGATACTAATTTCTGCCTCTACTTCGCCGACGTAACAATTGGTAAAAGTGCGAGCTATAATCATAATAAGCTCTTGTTTTACGTTGAAAACACCTTTTGCGTAATCTTCGGCGAATCCCATAAGATATTTTAAGGGTAATTTCCCGGAGAATACGTTACTTGCCGTGTCTACGATATCTTGGTTTGCTTCGTCGAGACCCCATCCGCACGTCATGAGAGATCTTTGTTGCAAACTTCCGAATGAAACCATGGTTTTTAATGTCGTCGTAACTCCAGGTTTACGAACCACGGCGACCTGTTCACCTCCCATCTCGTAGCGAATTTCATCGAACAAAAATGCGAGGGCATTATTTGATAAAAAACATCTTTTCGTTGCGTCTATGGGTTTAAATTTTCCTTCGATATATATGTAACTTTCGGCGATATCCAGTATAATATCTTGAAAATTAATGGGGATACGGACTTCATCCGAATTGTTGAATGATGGAGATCCGTATGGTTTATACGTATGCTCTTCTAGACTAATAATGGAATTGTCCAAGATGGGCTCGGAGAAAACCTCTATTTTATCGCTGGTGGTGGAAATCATTTTCGCACTTTAAGACCGATTGATTTTAAAAATTTATAGTCTTCGGCAGATAACTGTTGAGATGTTTGTGATCTAACGTCTGGACGACGACTAACCTTGACGTTAACTCTTCTTTTACTTTTATTATGTTTCGGCGGTTCCCCCATCTTAGTCGACAGCACACACAATTGACGATTGAAGCAAAAACCCATTTCTATGAAAGTTTCTTCAGTTCCAATTTCACGATTATTTTCTCGCCTTGAAAATTGATTAGATCACCGCTATCGTCCAAGATGCGAAGAGTAATGTTGTCGATAAACTGACGTCCTGCCGGCATTAACGGCATATAAATATTATTTTGTGGTTCTTTACTGATTTTGTAACCGGGCTCCACGTCGATATCGAATTCGAACAAGGTATGACCTTCCACCGAATTCATATATGCTCCGGAAATTATATTACAATCTACGCGTATGATGCGTACTTTCATTATTTCCACCATCTCGGTTGATTCGTGCTTTTTGTCTCTTTTTAACACTGTATGATTAAATCCTAACATTTTACCGATACTCGCCTCTCCCCGGAAATCTATAGTATATTGGGATTTCAGTTCACATTTCAGCGTATTATTATTAGCAACCAAGTAAAAGATTCCATCGTTCTTTTCTTCAGTTGAAATCCTCAAAGCCTCCAACATAGCTTTACCTATCTCATCTATTTCATAGGCCCCAGGTGGAATCTGCAATTGTATCGGCTCGGTGGTGTAACCCTCCTTCATGTAGGCAAACTTATTGTTGCTTTCGTCCACATTAAAAATTGAATTGTATGTGTAAAATCCCAGCAATGCCAGACCATAGTTGTTTTCTCTATTTAATTCGACTGGTGGATAAAAATCGGCGCTTAAGACGCTCGAGTGTCCTGTTAGTGTGAACGTATAAGACATGACTAACCATTAAAACATCACACATCTCGGTTTTATTCTTAGCGGCAACATTTAAAAAGATTCATCGTCACACCTTTTCTCACTGCATTAGATAGTGATGTTTTTATGCTATTTTCTGCTTTTATGCGCACATCGCTGATTTTGCAATAACAACAAAATATTTTTCTAGCCGTAAGATCCTCATCAGTCATAACCTCGTTTAAATTGCTGCTGCTGCTGCTGAAATAATGTTTGCAACCGCACTGATATTTTAATATATCGATATCGCTTTTAAGGTGCTCCGGCAACTTTTCCCAAACGAATGGAATTTCATTTGGGGCTAATGCAATCATTACTTCCTTGGGCATGTTTTCTAACTGTTTCACGGTCATTTTCCTTAATCCACCGGCTAGATGAAATGCTTTCAGTGATTGCAACATTTTAGTATAGTTATTGCGATCCATTTGCGGTGTTAATGGTGACGATGATGATGATGACATCTTTTACGCTGATGATTCGACAAGAAACTTTAAGCACAAATGTCCACACCAGACTGTTCCAAAATCCTGCTGACGATCGTATGTATAGTAAATAATTTTTGATGGTTCCGATCCCGTTTGTAGATATCGTACCAATTCGATCGGTGGGGGTAAATCGCCGAAGCTGTCATAATATGTTACTTTAGAATTATTTTTTCTATAAGCTACCCAATGAGTCCCTGCACCACGCGTACTATCCAAATTCACTATTGCTGCTTCGTAACGTCGAGGACCTTGTCTAGGTAATAAATCCCTCATATAAACGCCTCGAAAGTGTCCTATTCTTTTCTTTTTGGCATATTTTTCTATATCGATGTTAGATAGTGGTCTTCGAGGTAGGGATTCAATTAGTTTTTTGATCTACGATTTAAAAATAATCCCATACCTTTACGATATGGCTTTAGAAACAAACCATTTCCTTTCGATTTTAAATACAGGCCGGCACCGGTTTTATCTTCGCTGCTTTTTTTTACTGCTTTTATGGCGCGCACAATTCCCGCTGCCCCGCCGGCTAATGAACCCAAAGCCGATAACCCGGCAAAAATTGGTATTAATGGTAATATTCCACCAGTTTTAGGAATCGGTATTATTCTCGGTGTACGAACCTTCCTTTTGCCACCTGCCGCTTTTACCGATCTACGTGCTGCCGACAGAGCTATTTTAGATGCATTCATGACATTTTTTTCCAACACATTTTTACTTCCGGCTTTTAATAATTCCCTTCGAACTGCTTGTCGAATAGCTGTTCCGAAACTGGCTTTCCGAACATGTCGATTTTTATTAACACCTTTCCTTTTTGTATGACGCGTGCCTTTACTAGATGTTTTTTTTGTTGATAATGATGATGGTACACCCATACCAAAACGTTGTTTTCCTTTCATAATGTTTGTAACTAACCAAGCTGCTGTTTTTTCACCTAAACTGGAATCTTTCGATTTTACTCTATTCCAAGCACTTTGTTCGAGCTCGTAATCCGCTCGATGTCTCGCACTTATGTTGTCTTTATTATGTAAATAGGCTAAATCGTGTTTTTTGCATGCGGTATCCAAAGGATTAATGCCTGGATCACCTCTTGTCACACGTTTTATTACTTTTGTTCCGGGTCCGCAGTATTGATAACCAGGAATGTGTACCTCGAATGGTAATTTATTTATTAACGAATTCACAATACCGTATCCAGTTTTGTTGGAAACGTGAGACCGTCCACTTCGTTTGACGCTCGGCATCTGAATGACAGTTTTTGTGAAAAATTGCCTATAAAATATCAAATTTTCCTAAGATGCGCGTTATCGATCTTAAACAAAAACTTCCTATTGACAATCTCGATGAAAAAGTCGGACTTGGATTTGAAAAGAAGATAATGAAGAGACACGGTCCTTTACTTCCTTCCTCTATTCGCGGCCTGTTAATTGGTCCATCCAATTGTGGAAAAACTAATGTCATGATTTCGCTGCTTACACACCCCCTTGGGCTACGTTTCGAAAATGTCTATATTTACTCGAAATCTCTGTATCAACCGAAATATGAGTATTTAAGGAAAATTTTAGCGCCCATCAAAGGTTTAGGCTACTATGCCTTTAGTGATTCCAGTAATATTGTGGAACCGTCCGATGCAAAACCAAACTCTATATTTATCTTTGATGATGTTATATGTGAAAAACAAGATGTTATAAGATCGTACTTTAGCATGGGACGTCATAAAAATATCGACTCCTTTTACCTAGCGCAAACATATTCGCGAGTGCCTAAACAGCTTGTGCGAGACAACGCCAATTTTATTATTATGTTTAAACAAGATGAGTTGAATATGAAACACATATTTTCCGACCACGTTTCACCGGATCTAACTTTTACTCAATTTCAAGAAATGTGCTCAAAATGTTGGGATAATAAGTATGGATTTTTAGTAATTGATAAAGACAGTGATGTGAAATCGGGAAGATACCGCAAAGGATTTGATAGCTATATATTACTGTAATAATAAGAGAAAACGCTCATTTGATTGTTGAAACGTCCTTTGTTAACATCATGAATAACGCGATCGACTTAAAACGTAAACTAGTGGAAGCTACCAATGCCGTCAGAAAAAAATTTAAACAAATTAAAGCGGCTAAAGAGTTTAATGTTGTGGAATTGGAAAAGTTTTACGAACCCATTTCTAAGCCGTTGACAACTATATCTGATGTGGTTAAGCAACGTCAGCAGCAGCAGCAGCAGCAGCAACAACAACAGCAACAACATTATCCAGTTACAAAGCCACATAGTCTCAGTACATCAGTGCAGTCGACTCAAATATCAGGTTTTCCCCAACCTACACATTCCTTTCAAACCTCCACACCTATTCAGCAGCAGCAGCAGCAGCAGCAGCATCGCATTTCAAAAGAAGATATTAGCCAATCGGTGTTTGATACACCCTCGACATCAACTAATACATCTCTCGCATCCGCTGACACCACAACTTCCGATACTTTAAACGCACACCTGAAAGGATTACGTTTGAAACCATCTCTATACGATACTGTATATGGTGTACGTTTTGGTTCAAAAACAGATCATAACAAAAATTTTATTGGTAATTTAGAGGTGCGTTTTCGAAATGGAAATATTGTCTTATACAAAAAAGGGAAAAATATTGCAGAATATGGTGGATCACCGGCACTTTATGATTTGTTATTTCTTAAAACACCCCCAAGTGTAGGCAAGGAACAACAACAATTAAGTGATAATGTACTTTCAACGTACAAGGAAATTTTGGAATCAACGAATGCTGTCTACAACAATTTTAAAAAAAGTGATGGTTTACGGGAGACCAGATGGAACAAATATTTACGAATTATTAAACCTCTGATAATGGGCACAAAATTAGGTGGTACTATTACAAGAAAAAATCTCTCGGAAAAACTACAGTTACCCACAAAAAAGAAATTATCTTCGAAAAAATTTCAATATGTCTACTAGAACAAAGCTAAAGAGTTGGTGGATCGTTTACGCTTGTTGTGGAGTTCCAAAATGGCCGGTCACACTGGACACGAAAATGAAATTATGTCAATCATAGAGGAATTACGAGAAGAAGATATAATATATTAAGCTCAATATTTAATGATATTATTCAGTTCTTCCTTCGATCTGAAACCTTTAGTATTATTAATAATATGGAGCCCAGTCTAGAAAAAATCAAGATTGTTAATGAACTACATAGAACGGCTGGAAAAAATTTTGTAAGACGGCGCACGATAATAAAAGGATACAGAGATTTGTGGCAAATTGATTTGGCTGAAATGCAACAGTATGCTGATGAAAACGATGGTTATCGTTATATTTTGGTCTGTATAAATTGTTACTCGAAATTTGTCTATACCAAAGCCATAAAAAACAAGACTGGTATAGAAGTTACTAATGCGATGAAAAGCATCATTGAAGAGGCATCATATACACCAACAAATCTGCAAAGTGATCAAGGAAAGGAGTTCTATAATACAAACTTTCAAGCCCTGATGAAAAAATATAATATAAATCATTATTCCACTTACAGCACAAAGAAAGCTGCAATTGTTGAGCGAGTCATAAGGACTTTAAAAAATAATTTATATAAACAATTCTCGACAAGAGGATCTTACAAATGGATACATATATTATCGGCAGTAACAAAAACCTATAACCATTCGAAACATCGCACCATTGGAATGAAGCCTGCAGACGTGCAAGAAAAAACACATATTAAAGCATATGATTATTTAAAAATTGTACCTAAAAAATTTAAGTTTTCCATGGGTGACATTGTGCGTATTAGCAAGTACAAAAGCTTATTCGAGAAAGGATATACGCCCTCTTGGTCAACCGAATTGTTTAAAGTTGTAAAAGTTAACGTTACAAATCCACCTACTTACTTGTTGGAATCGTTAGAAGGTCAGCCTATAAGAGGGTGTTTTTACGAATCAGAACTACAAAAAACAAGCAGTCCTGACGTTTATCTAGTAGAAAAGGTCCTTAGACAACGCAAGAAAAATCACATCGAACAATTATTTGTCAAATGGCTAGGATTTCCCAACCACTTCAACTCTTGGATAGATAAAGCTAATATTGTTTAAATAACATATTGTATGACTATATTTTTTATTTAAAATGTAAAATAAATAAACAATATATTGTAAAATAAAGTTTTTTATTTCAATCTTCATTATTAAAAACAATGACAATAAAACATCATACACATAAATAACATTTCAATATTCTTGGAGGGAAGGTCCAATTCACCGACGACTACGACGTTATCTTCAAGGCTATGCCACTCGGAGTGCGTTCTCCTATTCTTTAACCTGCTTTTTTTAGATTTTTTTTTGAAGTCGAGTCGTACGACAGTGCGCTTAATGAGTCATTTAAAGGCTGATGATAGAGTATTTTCTGCATAACTTCAATTTTTGTTTTAAGCTCACTATTATTTTTGTATATCATGGGGAGGACATCCTTGTTAAATATGTCACATATTACAACTGCAAAATTGTAAAACTTTCTATTAACAAAGTGTTTTGTCACAGCATCGTCATCATCTTTAGGTTCGCCTAAGTTGGTTATGATTTTTCCACCCATATCATACTGCCCATCCGATGTAAGTTTAAAACCAATCCCTTGTGGCCCAGATAATATATGATATTTTTCATTATATTTCTGACGACCAAATTTATCAATTGTGTTGTTTCCTCGACTCATTTTCAATCTTTACTAAACTATTTTATTTTTATTTGCCCTACTTATATTAAATATTTCAGCTGAGAAAAAGAAACACTGACTATGATCTACTGGGTTGGTATGTTTATAAAAGAAATAAAATAAAACTGTGATTGTAATAGATATTTATTTACAGTAATTTAATTGCACAAATACAAAAATTATAAAAAATTAGTTTTCCATGTCTTCGTTTTCGTTGCTCAAAATTCTATCCCATCCGACACTATTTCGATCGTCAACGTCTTGGGCTGTTGCTGTTGCAGAAACCAATTCATATTTTGCAGCAAACTCACCTGGTAAATGTGGAATATTGACGAGGTATTCTTTTAATTCTTCTTCAACCATTTCAGCACAAAATGTATCCATGTCTATGGAACCATATAAAAATTTGTCGCACAAGTGTGCCCCAGCCATAAAATTGATTGTATCCCTGATCTCGTTCTTATATTGATCTTTGGTTACATCAATATGCGACCAATCATTTACGCTATCTAACATATCGTGAGCCCTATTTCTTAATTCTCTCCCCAACCAAAATATGTATCTATCTACACATTCGTTGGCGGTCGTCGTCGTCGTCGTCGCATCAGCAGACATCTTTAACAGAAATAATGAACACGCGTAAGTATTCTGACATGTGCAACTATATTTTAAATTTAATTACATCCTTTTTTTCAAACAATTTACATACAATTTACTCCAATGAGCCAAAACGTAATAATGTTCGAGTATTGTTTCCAAAAACTCTAGTGCCCTGCCCCAAATAAGTTAGAGTGTATTTATCTTTAGTTTTACTCATAATATCTACAATATCGTCAGGTAGTGTTTCGGCCACACGTTTTGGTAAAAAAGTCTCAAATGTGCTATTATCACCGTCATCGTGTAAAGCCACTAAAAGAGTTTTACCAAATCGTGTAGTCATTGAAACCATCTTTACAATTTTATACACTTTGCCTACAATCATTTCGGTAACCTTTTTTTTCTCTAAAACCTCGAAATCTTTGCTAAACATTTCATTAATTTCATCTAGAGTTTCTTTTGCAATACTCATTATTGAAAAAATGGTATATAAATCCAAAAATTACCGTGAATATAAAAGCACTTTCAGAACACTACACGAACACAATATTTGATGTTTATGCCACTGATATCTGCGACTGTTTGAAGTCACTTCTTCTCCCACGAACCTTTATAGCGAGGTTTCAAGGTCGAATTGTAACAATGGTGGGGGTAGCTTAACGATAGAAATAGTGGGAGGAGTATTCAAGGTCAAATGACGTCACACATTTAAATTGGTATAAGGATAACTTCAAGGACAAAATATAATGAAACAAATAACTACATTTTATGTACTTTATTCATTGATTTTTTTCTGCCATTCTTCTATGCGTTTAACATTATCACCTAAACCTAATTTCCTTAATTTGTTCAATAATAAGTGTTTGTTTTTATTTCTAAGAAAATTCTTACAAACTATACTAGCTAAAAGACACACTTCGGCATGGTCCATATACTTAAAAAATACACTAAAGTCCTGAGCCTCCGAATCTTGCATTTCATATGCGTAAAATTCCGAACCGGCTGCAGAAATTAGAAATTCCTCGTACATTTCTCGCACTAAACTTTCCATATTAACTACTACTACGTTAAACTTAAGTCCTACACTCTAATTTCATCTAACACAACCGGATCTGCAATGAACCTAATCAGTTTTTCCAAACAGTCACTAAACCCCAACTTTTTTATCTCACGAACAAAGTCTTGTAAATTTATTGTTTTGCTGCAATATTTACGACATGCATTCGCAGCCTTTTCATATTCATAAGCCAAATCACAATAGCGCGACGCCCATTCTGCTCGACTTTTCATTGCATCATTGAAATAATTATTAGCCGTTTCAGTGAACTCATCGCCCAATTTTTTTACTGTCTCTTGCAAAGCACTATTCATATTATTCACTCATTTTTACATTCACGACACTTTTTTATTGCTGGTGGTGGCCCATCTATATGATGACGATATATTTGTTCATAGTGAATGTAACAGGGTAAGCTTAACTGTAGTTCCTTGTTACACCGATATGACGCTGGCAGCTTATCCCAAATTTGCCGTAAACTCAGCGTATCAACGCAAGTTTTTAAATATTCGAGAGGAAAAAATGCTAGATCCTTCTCTTCAAAATCACACAAACTTTTTAAATTACTCTGATATAAACAAATTACTCTGCCGACTTGCTCTATAATTTTTTCTTTAGATAGTTCCGTATCTGACATTTCACACTGAATGAATGCAAGTAGACTCACACAATTTATAGAACAATTTGCAAGGTCAAAATCATTTCAAGATCATCCCACACTATTACAATGCACAAATAACTACTTCAAGGTCACACACCCAAGATGACCTTCAACAAAGTCAAGGTCGTCTCGACCAAGGTCAAGGTCAAGGTCACACACACAACCTTGAACACAAGGCCAAGGCCAAAGCACACGTGCACTTTCAAGGTCAATGGCAAGGACATGTGGGCGGGGCCAAAGAGGGGTGAAGCAAGGTCAAGGTCAAGGTCGAGGAGTGGGGGGATTGAGAGAATCGGGTTATGTTCACTACTATCAAGAACCAAAGTAGTTGACGTCATTGAACGCATATCACGACTAAAGTGGCAATGGGCGGAGCATATAGCTAGACAACAGCCCGATAGGTGGACGAGTAAATTACTGCAATGGGGACCACGAGAAACGAACCGAAATTGTGACAGGCCACAACGCAGATGGGTAGATGATATAAGACAGTTTGCTGAAAAAGACTGGCTCCAGAAGGCCAGAGACAGATCCCAGTGAAGGACCATCGGAGAGGCGTATGTCCAGGAGTGGACGTCAATGAGCTGAGAAAGAAGAAGAAGAAGAAGATTAGTCAGGAATGTTTTAGTAGTCTGGCTATTCTACGCATAAAAAATAAAGCCGCAAAAGAAATCAACTTTGATAAAGTAATTGACGTTTTTACGAGCATTAAAAACCGCAAAGAGCATTTCTAATACGTATTTCGTTATAGAAAATGTCAGTTTTTAGTAGATATTATTACGCGCTATGTCAAAAATGGATGATTTAGTGGCTGTTGGGTTATCATGGGTTCGCGGTTCGGTTAGACTCATTTTTTCTGGTTACTTTGAATTTTTAGTAATATTAACTAAACTAAACGAACTCATTGCTTTAGCATTGTCATCCCAAAAATTCCCCACCCCCCCATTCGGATACGCCGTGGGACGTACTAATATGTCCTGACTGAAAACTGATATTTCCTGTCACATATATAATATTCAAGTCAATGTAAGATTAAGGATTAAGAGCCTAAGTTGAGAGATTATGACTTTTTGTTACAAAAAATTCAAGCCTGTTTTTTGTATATGTATTGACAAAGTGAATTTAAAACAAGTTGGTATAATTTTTTCATACCTAAGTAAAAAAATTCGTATTGTGATTTTTCTCAAGACTTAAGGCGCCAAAGTAACTCTTGCCAACCGGCTCCGTCAGATCTAGTTACGTCACTGTTTCTTTGTAAAGGGTGTTTTTTATAGAGGTATAGAACTTTAAGTTGGCAACACTTTTTTAACTGGCGGCCATTTTGTCAGCTTTTAAGTGATTTATGTTTAGTTTGGTTTGGCATTTCAACATGAATAGACTGACGCCTGAACAACGCTTCCAAATTGTGCAAATTTATTTTGAAAATCATGGTTTTGTTCGAAATATGTATCGCGCACTACGTCCATTTTATGGTCAACATAATCGTCTATCAGAGCAATTAATTCGATTAACTATGGAACGTTTTCGCACCACGTTCACTCTAAATGATAATACGTATCCACAGAGATGTTGTACAGTGCGTACAGAAGAAGTCATTGCTGCTGTAGAACGTAGCGTAGAGGAAGACCCGAATCAGTCTATCCGCCATCGTGCACAGGAATTGGATATGTGTCCATTCACTGTATGGAAGATTTTGCGGAAAGATCTTGGTTTGCGTGCTTACAAAATCCAACTCGTGCAAGAATTGAAGCCACACGATCACCTAGCAAGGCGTAGATTCGGTGAATGGGCCCAAAACAAGATTGCCGTTGATCTCGATTTTCATAAGCAAATTTTGTTTAGCGATGAAGCTCACTTTTGTTTGAATGGACACGTCAATAAACAAAACTGCCGTATTTGGAGTGATGATAATCTTCAAGTGTATGTTGAGACACCGTTACATCCAGAAAAACTGACTGTTTGGTGTGCTTTATGGGCTGGTGGAATCATTGGTCCGTACTTCTTTGAAAACGATGCTGGTCAGAACGTTACAGTCAATGGTGACCGCTATAGAGCCATGATTACTGACTTTTTCGTTCATCAATTGAACAACCATGATGTGCAGAAGCTGTGGTTTCAACAAGACGGCGCAACATGTCACACAGCTCGTGCCACAACTGATTTATTAAAGGAAACGTTTGGTAACCGCATAGTTCCACATTTCGGACCCGTGAATTGGCCGCCAAGATCGTGCGACTTAACGCCGCTAGACTATTTTCTGTGGGGATATGTGAAGTCGCTAGTCTACACCGATAAGCCCGAAACGATTGATCACTTGGAGGACAACATTCGCCGCGTTATTGCCGATATACGGCCATAAATGTTGGAAAAAGTCATCGAAAATTGGACCTCCAGATTTGACTACGTCCGAGCCAGCCGTGGCGGTCATATGCCAGAAGTGATATTTAAATTATAATGCCAGAAGGTTATCTATCGAATAAAGTAAATTTCATGTCAATTTAAAAAATTCATCTTTGTTTTATTCCATTTAAAATTTCTATACCTCTATAAAAAACACCATTTATATGTGAGGTGCTATATATTAGACTCTTAAAGTGTTTGACTTTTTTTATGCATTTTTAAAGTGCAAATTTAAGTGAATTTTGTGGTCCATATTTATACCCATATACCTGACTCATAATTTGAGTGGTATTACTTAGTTGTAAGGTAATATAAAATAGATATAATCTACGGAAAGAATAAATACCTTTATGAAAATAGCTACGGCTGGCTCGGACGTAGTCTAATCTGAAGGTCCAATTTTCGATGACTTTTTCCAACATTTGTGGCCGTATATCGGCAATAACGCGGCGAATGTTGTCCTCCAAGTGATCAATCGTTTCGGGCTTATCGGCGTAGACTAGCGACTTCCCATATCCTCACAGAAAATAGTCTAGCGGAGTTAAGTCGCACGATCTTGGAGGCCAATTCACGGGTCCGAAACGTGAAACTATGCGGTTACCAAACGTTTCCTTCAATAAATCAATTGTGGCACGAGCTGTGTGACATGTTGCGCCGTCTTGTTGAAATCAAAGCTCCTGCACGTCATGGTTGTTCAATTGATGAACGAAAAAGTCAGTAATCATGGCTCTATAGCGGTCACCATTGACTGTAACGTTCTAACCAGCATCGTTTTTAAAGAACTAAGGACCAATGATTCCACCAACCCATAAAGCACACCAAACAGTCTGTTTTTCTGGATGTAACGGTGTCTCAACATACACTTGAGGATTATCATCACTCGAAATACGGGAGTTTTGTTTATTGACGTATCCATTCAAACAAAAGTGAGCTTCATCGCTAAACAAAATTCGCTTATGAAAATCGGGATCAACGGCAATCTTGTTTTGGGCCCATTCACCGAATCTACGCCTTGCTAGGTGATCGTGTAGCTTCAATTCTTGCACGAGTTGGATTTTGTAAGCACGCAAACCAAGATCTTTCCACAAAATCTTCCATAAAGTGAATGGACACATATCCAATTCCTGTGCACGATGGCGGATAGACTGATTCGGATCTTCCTCTACGCTACGCTCTACAGCAACAATGACTTCTTCTGTACGCACTGTACGACGTCTCTGTGGATGCGTATTATCATTTAGAGTAAACGTGGTACGAAAACGTTCCATAGTTAATCGAATTAATGCTCTGATGGACGATTATGTTGACCGTAAAATGGACGTAGTGCGCGATACGTATTTCGAAGAGAACCATGATTTTCAAAATAAATTTGCACAATTTGGAAGCATTTTTCAGGCGTCAGTCTATTCATGTTGAAATGCCAAACCAAACTAAACATAAATCACTTGACAGCTGACAAAATATCCGCCAGTTAAAAAAGTGTTGCCAACTTAAAGTTCTATACCTCTATAAAAAACACCCTTTACATTAGTAACTGATATAAAAAGAGTTGTTTGCAAATTCACACAAAATGTATGAATAAGTATGATAAACACGACAATTTTACATAACTAAAAAGTAAATTGTTAATAAAAAAAAATTAGATCACTGTAATACGAGTTCTCAAAAAATTGGTTTACTAATAGAATTTTTTATAAATGTTAAAAACATTTTTCTGCTTATTATATCTTACTTTTTAGCCATACCAAATCAGAATTTTTTTGTAGAACCATTCTAATTTTATTTACATATTTTCAAAGCTTTCTAGCCTCTTAGAAGACCCAAATATAGCTTGTTTTATGTATATCGCTCCCCTTATCATCGGCCCTGTTTGACTGTTTTCATCAATTTGTTTATTCTTCTTTAATCATTACTTCACTTTTCTGGTATTTTGGCATATAAAGACAAGTGCTAGTAGATTTTATAAAATGATAAAAAAAACACAGGTAAAAATATATTTCAAAGATATTCATATTCTTGTATTTCAGACTATAACGACGTCCTTAAAGATAATAAACGTCAGGTTTGAATAACAAAGCTATTGTGCTGTCACTCGTCAAGGGGTAGTTGATAAATAAGGAGTAAAAAAAATCGCATAAATAAGGAGATATATATGCCGACGTTAAGGCGGAGATCCACAAAAAAAACCTATTGTAAATTGCCTTAATTAATTTGATAAAAAAATATATATGACCTATATTCAAACTATTAACTACGTCTATCCCAGGAACTTTGGATACATACTCTCAGATGTCAGTTCTTTTAGTCAAAGGGCTGGTGACAAAAATTCGTGTGCCAGAAGTTGAAACTAGTAAATATTTATCACCTTTAATATCATCTTATCGCTTAACAGCGCATTAAAAATGTTATATAAAAAAATTAAATTTACTATCAATTATTCTTACTTTAGTTAAGGGGTATGGCCACTGTAGAAGGAGCAAAATCATGGGTATATTCAACATTGTTTTTTGACAGAAAAAAATTAATTTATTCAGAAAACTAATAACATATATATATATATATATATATATATATATATATATATATATATATATATATATATATATAAAGTAGACATATCGAAGGGTAAAAAAAATATGTATATGCATATAATTTTTTTCAAAATGGCAAACGGCAGATCATTTCTTTCTGGAGAATTTTTTTTTGGCGCTCCGCAATTTTTGACCTAGAACAAAACTAAAAAATTTTTGTTAATCTACATGACAATACCTAGAGAAGTGCATAGGGGAATTTGAAAATATCGATTTTTTCGAAAATGGCAGGGATTTGAAATTAAAAGTGGAATTTTCAGTGAAAAAAAATAAAAATGTTCCTATAATGAAAAGTTTTTAATCAATTGGAAATCCCCTAAGTTCTTCTATGCGAAATTCTATTATAAAGATGTGAAAAAAATTTGAAGTCGATCGGAGAAAGATTGTTAAAGTTATGTTTGTTGCTGATTTGAAAAAAGCGGTTTTGAAAAAAAAAACGCTTTTAAAGTTCTACATGTCATTTTTTCGTTGATAAATTTGAGAAATGTATAAAAAAAATTACCTTCAATCTACGATGCCAGGACCATAAAGCTGACCCTCCAAATTAAGATTCTCCTCTTCTTCAGCCTTTCTAGAGGATCCTGCGGTCAAACGCGCGTCTTTCGCCGCATCAGATACTGAACGCTCAGCGTAGTCTACTCTGAACGCATCCACTTCTAGACAATAATTTCAACAGTTAGGCCCTATTGTCATACCCAAAACTTTCATAATATTCATATTACTGCTAAGGCCATTATTGAAAGTACATACAGCTATATCTGAAGCTACCTCCAATACTGTTTTGCCACTCGAACTGCTTTTTGATTCCAAGCTCCATACGGTAGAATTGAAGCTCTCATTATTGTTTTGTGTAAAACCCCCTAGACACCGAGTTAGTAGATAATCATTCGACAGCTCCTAGTAAACAGGTTTTATAGCTTCGAAAACTTCGGTGTTTAGTGGATTTTTGTGATGGTATGAAGAAAAAGCATCAGCCGTCCTAGTTTGCTGTCACGTACACCACGACTCAACTCCGGGTGGACACTTATCGTGCTGCGGCTTCTCATCAGTGGAAAGCTTGTGATAAAGAGTAGCCCAAAGTTCGGTAGCTTCAACATAGCCTATATTTTGTTAGAATTTGAACAATACTATCTTACGTACACGAAAAGTAGAATGTAAGTGAACGGCGTCCTTTCAACGGTTATACTGGTATTTGAAAATTTTATACTGGATATTTTCTTACAATTTGAGTCAAGTCATCTTTAATGGTACATAATTCCGAAAATCAGAGACGTTCCGCGGCTTACTCGAGAACTGTACGAGCGCGCCGCATGGGACCTTACGCTATACGCTCATAGTCTGTCAAAAAACAATACCCCAGAGGGTAGATCTGGACTGTTCTTATTCCCAGAGGGTAGACCGTAATTTAAATAAAATTTAAAAAATAATAGCAATGCCTAACAAATCTTTATAATACTAAACGACTAAAAATTTAAAAGAAAAGAAATATTACCGCCAAATTGTCAAGAAAAAAAAATAGCAGTTATAGATAGGTATAAGTTTAAGCCAGTGACAGGTTTTCAAAAAAATTATTCACATTAAAGCTCGAAGCACGGGATAGCCTCGTTGCTTGTGGACTTCTCAGAGATAGATTTGGGTGTCTTTTTAAAAATCCGGATAGCCATACCTTGCCCGCCATATGAACTTCATTCCATTTATCCTGATATTTCTTGTTGTGCTTAACCGCTAATTCATATGCCAACTTTCTCAATTCAGGAAGAGCCATACCGAAATATGTTTTGGAGCACAGAATTATATAGTCCTGTAAAATCATCTCCTCTTCAATCGTAAAGACCCGATTGAGGCAACGGTATCCAACTTTTGCATTAATATTTCCTGCTTTAAATTTTCGGGTGAATCTGTATAATGTAACATGGCAAACGTTATACTTTTTTTGCTAGTGTTCTTATCTTCGTGCTGTCCTTAAAATGCTTATCCGCTGCTCTTCTGTACGCTGAGGTATCAGTAGTTTTTCTAACTCGCTGCCGCGACATCCTGTTTCAATAAAATAAACAAAAAAAAAACTATTAAATACATGCACCCAGATAATATAATGCAACGGGGTCAAAATTAACATATTACTTTTGTCCCTTCATGTCATATTACCTTCATACACAAACACATCTTTGGGGTTACAAACGCCGATACCGCAAATATAAGTGTGTTGCATAAAAGACGTTTATGACATGCTACAAGCAATCTAATAACAAATAACTAGGCAAACAGTCACGTTGAAATTATCATCTCATCAATACGTAAACACTAAATGAATAATCATCAAAAAATGTGCTTTTCGATCTAACAAAACCTATGAGTGCAGTGTGGGCGCAGCAACTAATTAAAGGCGCAGAGAGCACCGCAAGCTGACCTTGGCTGGATGCGTGCATCGTTTCGGCTATTGAACAATTCTAGAGAGCGTTTGTTACTTCCTACCCGTTGTTACTTTTGTACCCGGTCTCCCCTACCAAATTTACTGTAAATTAAGCTATTATTAAAACATATATTTACAAATAAACTAAAAAATTATAAGTTTAAAATTTCGTATTTTGAACTGAGGTGAAATAGTCATTTAGAGTCACCCTATATACAATAAAGTAGTAACTATATCTACTTAATTTAAACAATTTAAATAAATGTATTAATTTTCATAAAAGCAACTCAATATATACTTATGAATGGATTTTATATTTAATATATATTATTTTTTTGTAGGTATTGGTATGACAGAGAATCAGCACTGCACGTCGATCAGCGAATACAAAAAGGCCTTTTTCTCTTCGCCTGCACGAACTCCTGCGCAAATCCAGTTGTGTACGGCATCTTTAACATACGAGCTCGCCGAAAAACAGCCAAGGTGAGGCCTCGATTGAGCAGTTCTGCCTTGCCTCGTGCTACGTGTATTCCACCTCCTATAACTGCTGAAACTAGACTGTCACCTTTAGAACTATCTTTTAAAAGTCTTGAGTAGATTTGCATGGTAGCTGTTATTGGAAGTTTAGTAGAAAATTAGTATAAAATGCAAGTGTGTAGATTAGATTATTTAAATTAGCATATTATGGTTATGACCCAAGTGAATTTTTTGGAAGAAAATGGGGTCACAACATGGTTCTTTTTTGAAAATTCTAAAATTTATTTCTAGATATGTCGAAAAGCAATTAGAAGATTTCCAAGTTCTAAGTTACAAAAAAAATATATCCTAACTAGTTAAGTCAATGAAGGTTGTAGATCTGGAAAGTAAGAGGGTGAGCTAGTCTCCACAGTACTTAATAAGTTGTTAACAGGTTGTTTACCAAATAATTCAAGGAAAAGAGAGGTGTTTGTGTACTTCAGGGACCAAGCGCTTTTGATCTTACTTGGACCAGCCTCAGGGCAAAGACTCTAAAAATTAGAAAATATGGTTAGTAAATGTATTTTCGCTACTCACCAATTACTCTCACTAGTCAAAGTCACCTTGTTATTTTGAGAACAATATCCAACACCGGCGTGGCTTTCACACAGTACAAGTTCAGTCATAGTTAAAATTAATTAAACACCATATTAAAGAGGGGAAGCTTTCACTGCTTTGGTCAACTTGAAAATTATAGTTCTTGGGTTTAGACCATATCATATTGGAATTATTATCCATTTTAATTCAAATTTGACACGGTCTAAACCCAAGAAGCATGATTTTTACACAAACTATGTTTATATCGGTGGTTTAATCTGTTTCATAACGATAGAAAAAGAAGCTCAGAGAATTGGGCTCCGAATCACTGAAGGAAAGACCAAATACATGCATGTCTCCCGCAACCCCGCCCGAGACAGAATCAGGCAGAACGTCACCATGGATGACTGTAATTTTGAGCATGTGCGAGTTTTCAAGTACCTGGGCGCAGTGATAACGGCAAACAATAATATACAGGAAGACTTTAAACGGCGCATCACACAAGCAAATAAATGTACATTTGCAATACAACCCTTGTTTAAGTCAAAATTTATCACTAGAAAGGCAAAAACCGAAATTTATCGAACAATAATACGACCAGTAGCAATCTACGCTAGTGAAACATGGATCCTGATAGTCCACGATACGGAGTTACTAAGAAGGTTTGAGAGAAAAATCCTGCGCAAAGTATATGGCCCATACCGAGACCTTGAAACAGGCCGTCACAGAATGAGAAGCAACGTAGAGCTTGCGCAAATATATCAAAGCCCTGACATCATTCAAGAAATAAAGTCCAGAAGACTACGATGGGCAGGTCATATACAAAGGAGTCAAAACGATCGATTAATAAAACGGGTATGGGACGAAGCACCACAAGAAAAAAGACCACTGGGAAGACCTAGGCTTAGATGGAGAGATAACATCCACAAGGATCTAGCTATCCTTGACGTTGACCAGCGAGAATGGAGGGAGCTGGCACAAGACCGTTCTAGGTGGAGGCAGATAGTCGAGGCAGCCAAGACCCACCCTGGGTTGTAGTGCTACGGAGTCAGTCAGTCAGTCAGAATCAGTTTAATCTGTTTGATCGAGGAATATCGAGAAATTTATGCAATGACAATTTATCTCTTTTGATCCTTTTAGAGTGAGAAATTTAAAATATCCTTTCTTATAAGAAGCCTACATGGTGTAACCAAACTTTCCCCAAAATCTCATAATTTTATCTTTAATTATTTGGGCTCTACCTTGAATGTCAATCAGTGACGATCCCACCGCTAAAAAGTGTAGATTTATTCAGTGTTGACCGGCGCATTCACCATAAATCAAACAACAAAAAGAAATGGCGGCAATTTTAACAAATTTTTGAGACTCATATCATGACTGAGACCTCTAAAGAAAACAAAATTAAGCTTTTAATAAATTTTCTATGTCTCATTAATTAGCGGATGTACTCGTAATAATTTTAGTTGCATATATTTAGTAAGAATTTTTAGACTAAATTTTTTTAGATTTAAAAATTTTACTCACATTTTGGAAGATAAAAGATGTGACGTAAAACATCTATTTCATTTTAGAAGCTCTAGCCAATGAAATCACACTAGACAGACTGAACGAAAACATTTTTTTTGTCCCTACTTTTCATACTGGATCCATAACAATAGATTAGAAATTGACAAGACTGTGATGTGCGGCTAGAAGGTCGGTTATGACAAAAATATTAGTACCATATGTAGCTATGATTTACAAGCCAAACGGCTTCGCACTCCCTCCAGGGATTATTCACTCATACCAGGTATACAAAGACACCAAAAGTATGAAGCTCTGTGGGAACCCTTTCCATGTTATCGGGTCCTAGGTGACGTGGTCTGCTGTATTTCCTACGAATTTTCGGACGGTTCGGGCGATTGCTAGGAGAATTGCTTTCTACATCGGCTTATACAGATGCTCACTAAGGCCCAGTTGTTCTGCAGGAGGTTCTTTGGTATCACTCCAGTTGTTGACAGTATTATGGGAATCGTTTGGACGCTGTTCATTACCCTTTGTCTTCGGATTTGACCCTCCAGATCTCTGTATTTGGCGATCTTCTCGTTGTATTTTGGCCTTAGGTTGTTGTTGTTAGCTAAAGCAATGTCGATTAGTGTAGTTCGCTTAGAAATTTTATTATAGCTATATATATAGTAACTATTTTGTGAACAATTTAGAAGAAGCAATTTCTTGTATTAGCATTAAAGTTATTCCGTTTCAATCCATAATTGTCTAAATTATTTGTTAAATTGTTCTATGGTAAACCCGCTATTTCTTCCAGGAAATTCGCTGTGAGTAGTGATGTTTAAACCCTCAAGTAAGAGTTTATTAAAATTTGATGTTTTTTTTTTACTCATATTTAATTATAAATAGCCCTTTATATAAAGAAATAACAAAATTTTTCAGATTTGCGAACTAAGAAAATTATATTTTTAATAATTTTAATATTCAAAATTGTGCGTCAGCCACAAATCTCCTAAAATGATCGAGTAGTGACCATCTTCATGCTAGTCCTTAGAATCACTTTTTCTGATGTTCTTGAGGCCGCTAAACAAAGATATGAAGTTACTTTTCCCCTAAAAATGATTAAACATTGAAAAAAGAAGATTTAGTGAAAAAGGAGGAAAATAAAATTTTATATTTTTTATATACAAGTTGCTATATTTCAGGCAATATCCAAAAAAGAAACTCTGGCCAGAGTTATCAAAGCCATTATTGGCTGAGTGGAAAATTTTCAAAATTATGCTGTCAGGTTTCACGGACCCATATATCATATTGCAAAAGTTACTTACTTACTTACTCCGTGGCGTTACAACTCTGGGTGGGTTTTAGCCTACTTTACGACATGCTTCCATTCATTTCGATCTCTCGCAACCTCCATCCAGTATTCGATTCCCATAGTTTTGAGATCTTTTGTTATATTATCTCTCCACCGGAATCGGGGTCGTCCCAGTGGCCTTCTCCCAGTCGGTGCTTCCTCCCAAGTTATTATTCTGTCGTCAAGAAGCCTTCTGATTTGTCCTGCCCACTGGAGTCTTCTGGCCTTTATTTCTTTTACTACATCTGTATCTGAGAATAATTCTTCTAGTTCCTTGTTTGTTCTTATTCTGTATTGTCCTGTCGTTTCATCTACCGTTGGTCCCGAGATTTTCCTCAATATTTTTCTTTCAAAGACTCGTAGTCTCTCTCCGTTCGCTACCGTTAGCGTCCATGTTTCGCAACCATATATAACTATCGATCTTATAACTATTTTGTATTAGTCCATCTTTGTTCGTCTTGTGAGGTGTTTCGATATCATCAGATCTTGCAGTGCGTACAGGCATCTATTTCCTGCTTGTATTCTATTGTTTACTTCCTGTAATCCGTTGTTATTTTCGCATATTGTTGTTCCTAGGTATTTAAATTCTTTGACTCGTTCAAAGTTATATTCATAGATGGTGATGTTTTGACCTATTTTGTCTCTGTTTCGGCCATTCCGACTCATGAACATGTATTTAATTTTATCTTCGTTGATTTGAAGTCCCATCTTCTTTGCTTCCCTTTCGAACCATATTAGAGTTTCTTTTATTTTTATTCTACTACTACCAATCATATCGACATCATCTGCAAATGCCAACAGTAGATTTGGTCCATCTTGATGGAATATAGATGTCGGTGCTTCAATTTTCGAATTTCTGATTATATATTCCAGCGCTTTGTTAAAAAGTTGTGGTGAGAGTGCATCTCCTTGCTTAAGTTTGGTGACGATAAATACGGACCAAACGCGCGCGCCTGGATCCAGCGCCCAAATTAGACACGAAGAGCTTTATTTACTAAATAGATTGGTACTCGAAATTCAAAACTTCGGCTCTCAACTTTTGCGATAGTATGTAAGGACGCTTGAAACCTGATAGCACAAATTTGAAAATTCGTGGCTCAGTCAATAATTGCCTTGAAAACTCCTGCTAGGGTTTGTTTTTTAGGCAATACCACAAAAAATTTCAAAAAGAAATATAAATATTTAGTTCAGATATAGCGACTTACCAATAAAAATTTTTTTATTTCTTCATTTTTTATTAAATCTCCTTCTTTTTCCGCATTTTTTAGAATCAAAATATAATAATTTTGTATGTCACTACTTCAAAAAACATAAAAAAAGTGTTCTGAGGACTAGAACGTCTTGGTCACATACTGCTATTTCTAAGCGACTTTTTGGCAGTGGCACCTAGCAAGCTAGCTAGATAAGAGCGATACCCACTCCCTCAGTCACAGCAATTCAGAGATGAAGCGTTATCTGAGGAACGTTATTTAATTATAAAGTTTCAAATTTATTTTACATATTACTCCGTATTCACACTTCCTCCGGCATAATACATGCAGTAGGATATTTGACTACTGTTGGGAAATAATTTGGTATTATTGTTTATTACATTTAATGCACATTACATCAATATTTTCTGGAGATCTGTTGTAATTTCGATAAAAATCAATTAAAAACTTTAAATGATAAAAAAGCTCTACGAAAGGTGATTCAAGTAATAGCGCTTATCACGTGACATGACATCATAGTAAATGAAACCCGCTAAATGATTGATTTCTTAACATTTTTAATTTAGTTGCCGTTATAAAATAGTTCATAAATGATGTGTAATACTACAATGCACATCGTCATCCATAAGTACTCCAGAAAAAGTGTTTGTGTCTATTCCAGTAGACCCTAAAAGCTAAAAATAGTGGTAAGAACTAACTCGTAGAAATCCCAGAGCATGAGATATTTCTATTTTTATAACTAACTTTAATGTGAGTATTATTGTTTTTATGTTACTGCACAAATTTTGATCAATGTTCCTTGTGTAAAGTTTTATCACTTGTACATAACCCATATAGACTTCAAATTACTTTTTCTAGAGCAAAGACGTTATTATTCTGGTATAGATCAGAATGAAGGGCTTAACTGTATATTGTAAGTTTGAAAAATTACAGATTGAGAAAGAACTTTTCTGTTATAAACTCTACAAATATATTTATATCTTTTTGATCTCTGCACATTGTCCTACAATAAAGTGGGGCAACGAATACCATAGGAAACTTTAAGAAATTCTGTTAAAAGAGCTGTTGAACTGAGAGGGTGTAAAACTTTTTAATTATATATCTGCTGCACAGTAATGTACTTAAGAGAAGTTTCTACTCTGGACAAAATAGATATTTTCTAATAACATTCTACAAAGGTGCAAAGTGGTTCTTTACCTCTTCAAAGAGTCCCCATTAAAAAGGCAACCTCATACTCCCAACATCCAGTTAAAACTGGACAATCCTAACACTGATAATTTAAAATTTTTCCCTCGTTCTTGTCTATGTATCTGTATGTAATTGTTGTAAATTGTACAGCTTTTCTTCTCACTTTATGCTAAGGGTATATTTTATATTTTACTGTGCAAATGCTGGATTGCCGATGCAATAGTACAAAACCAATCACGCCGTCTCCATAAGATTCCCTTGAAGACCTATAAAACAAAAACAGTTAACACGTGCAAACTTTTTGTCGACACAACCTATATTATGATCTTATACTTAAGATTTTGATATGACTCTTGATTGATTTCTTTGAACAATTTGAAGTTGCAAGTATTACTCACAATGCTGTTTTCAGGTTTTCAAGATCCGCAGCATAAAAACCAGGATAATTTTTTTAAAAAGTCCAATCATAATAATACTACGAGAAGTTACTGTTGTCAGATTGCACAAAATTGTTCTCCAGTTTAATATTTATGAGAAATAAGTAAACTATAAAATATTAGTAAGAAATATATCAATAGTTAACTCAAAAATTGTTCGATAACACTAGAAATTGTTAAAATCGCATATCAGTAAACTGACATATTGTTTGTTTACTTATATGTGACGTCACGAGAGTTGTACCCAATCGCTGATCGTTTTCTATCACCTGATCCAACATCAAAAATTTCTTTATTTAATTTACGTTTTTAGGGAATATCATTATATGTTTTCTAGATAATAAATAAAATACACTTTTTTACGCTGAAATATTTAAGAATAATAACAATTTGTAACATATTTTTAATAGAATGAAAATAAATTCAGCCTTGCAGCATGAAAATAAGACTCCACTCACTATTGCTATGTCATGAATAGGATATTACAAGAATCGAAAAATAGCTATACTGTTAAAAATAACCTTAAATTTAATGCAAATTTAATGTCCATTCTATATTAAATTTTATGATTTTGTACCAAAAATCGTGAAAAACTTTCATTTACTTTGAATCTAAAGTAATTCATTGAAATATCAACGATATTCTAGTGTCCATATTCGAAAAGCTAGGGATTAAGTTCTATGACCAAGACGCGAAAAGCTACTTATCTTTTTTAAAAGAATCTACTCTGGCTTTATTGGCAACAATCATGAAGCCATTCTAATGGCATTGCATTGATTGATTGAGTGATATATCAGGCAGGGTTGAGAGGCCCTTGCACTGCAGCCTTGAGAATTATTGTCTCCTGTTATATCTGTTCCATGTAAAGAGGTCGGTTGTCGTGACCAGGTTTTACAATCTGTTCACTAGTTTTGTAGCGGCACTGAAAGGTTAAAATATTATATTTTTTACTACTATTGATGAATTTGTAAATCAGCTATTTAATTACATTATGATATATCATAACAGAATATAGTACTAGAGCAATTAAATTCATTTAGGTACATTTCAAAACTAAAATAGTTATACGTCAGAACTAGAGCCCGGTTGTTTGAACCCTAAATAACGTAATAATATTTTTATTTATTTTTGAAAAAATGTTGACAAACAGTAGATATTTCATTTCTTGGTATACACATACCGACTGTATGCTATCTTTTTCTAATTGCATGATTTAAACGAGTGTCATATGGTAATCGGTATTTCAATTCTAGAATACATAAAAGTTTGAATTTATGGTTGCCTAAATTATTATTATTGTTATTTTCATTATGTAAACAATATCTTACAATATTTACCGATAAAAATAAGTTTTTAAATTTTCTTTTAGTTAATATTAATTGAAAACTTCGCATTTATAGTAATTTCTAACATTTAAAAACACTAAAAAGAGTCACGACAAGCAATTAAATTGAAAGAAAAGATAAGTAAACATGTTTATATCTGTCAAACATCAAAAAAGCCCACCGACCATAAATGGCCTTCAAAAAACTCTATTGTTGTTTAAATCTATAGGGCATGATCGAAGACACTACGTTTTAGATCATTAAATTTTTATATTATTAATGATAATATTAGCAAAATAACTTCAGTCAACACAAAAAAAAACACATGACTCTATCTGGAATCAACTTACACACTTCTGTAATGGTTATTTTATAATCTTTATCACAAAACAAAAAAGCATGGTAAATGTCGAAGAGTTTAAAAAGAGTCTAAGTAATATACCTGTTCTGGTGAATAACATATACAAATATTGAAATATATATAAATATAGTCAGTAAATAATTGTAACATATAGCACTCTAGCTTCGAGTTTTAACTGATAGATTTCGCACTGAACTCCTTCCGTTAATTTTGCTTTTAATCAAATATTTTCGACTTTAGATTTCACGAGTCTTCGAATTATTTTAAAAGCAAAATTTACGAAAATATCGACAACACGAAATTGACTTGGTAAAACTTGAAGAAGCTGTGGCATAATTATTATTCCAAAATATAACTCAATAAGAGGAACGCTGTGCAGTAGTTGTAGAACTATAATACTAGTTTCTCAAAGCTTACTGTTTGGACTCAAAGTCATCGGTTCTCAGGTAGCTAGCACACGGTCACTCGCATCATTGCGGAGGCACGTAAGTTTACATAACTATTAGACAAACTTATCAGCAGTAATCAAAATATGACCTGTTAATTAATCAATAATTTCTATTGTAATCAATAGTTTCTAAATTGTTATAAACAAAGCAGCAGCGATTTGTTTGAAAAAAAAGGGCAACTTTTTTCTTGTAGGTCATAGAAATATAGAAACTAGAATATCGCACAAACAATAGTTGAAGCTGCAGCTCTATTTGTTTATGACGAAAAAATTACCATTTTTAATATTACATTAAATACTACATGGTTTCATAGAAAATCGACTTACCAGTAATATTTAATAAATAAATATTAGAAGTAAAGAAAATTCGATTTACGTCAAAGAAATTATCGGTATAAACACATAAAGGTATCTCAGCAACAAAGCAATCTTTATCACTATATACATATTATTTTTTTTGTTATCATGAGGAATTTTCTTTAAAAAATAAAACCAATGGAGAACTTATTTTTGCAATAATGCTAATTTTAGTTGTTTTTCCCTTATTTGCAATAACACTGCCACCGGGTTCTAAAACTACAGATAATGAACCATAATTCTTCTAGTTCAAATTATCGTATCAATTTGCTGAAATATGCTAAAAATGGTTCCGAACATAAGGTGGTACGCGTAAACTAAGGTCTCAAGCCGAGCGAACCAGGGGTAGTGGAAGGTTACAAGCAGCGGAGGATAATAGAGCCGCTAGCTGCACACGCCAGACACTACAACTACATAGTCGGATATATATTTTCTTTTATTTCAAATACATTTTTGTGTATATTTCATAATATTTTATTTAAACGCAGTTCACAACATATATGAAATCTCTCTTATGTATGTATATTGTATATTATATATTTTTTTATTTATTCATTATATATTGGGGAATATATGTTAATTCATGTAAATGTAACAGAAAATAAATTATTAACTATTATTATAATAATAAATCAACAATTTAAATTTGAAGTAAAAAAATAATAATGAAAAAATATATGCAACATAAATAATAAACCTAAGTTTTATATTTTTGTCGCGGAATTTTTTTGAAACATCTGGTATTTTGTATATCAATACGGGTAACTGTTGTTTCAAAATGTTACTGAAACAATTTCATAAACGGAGTAAGCCAATAAAAATTTTAAACCATAAAATATTCTTAGGAACATGTTGGAAAGTGATGAAAAAGATTAAAAATTATTTAACATATCATTATTTTCTAAAAGGAAATTAACAACTAATGCTTATCAATGGTCGGTTGAAAATAAATTTTTTAATATATAATTATGATTATACTTACCTTTATCATGATTTACAAGCCAAATGGCTTCGCGCTCCCTCCAGGGATTATTCACTCATACCAGGCATACAAAGACACCAAAACTATGAAGCTCTGTGGTAATCCTTTCCATGTTATCGGGTCCTAGGTGACGTTGTCTGCTGCATTTCCTACGAACTTTCGGACGGTTCGCGCGGTTGCTAGGAGAATTGCTTTCTGCATCGGCTTATACAGATGCTCACTAAGGCCCAGTCCCTTGATGTTCTGCAGGAGGTTCCTTAGTATCACTCCAGTTGTTGACAGTATTATGGGAATCGTTTGGACGCTGTTCATTGCCCATTGTCTTCGGATTTGGACCTCCAAATCTTTGTATTTGGCGATCTTCTCATTGTATTTTGGCCTTAGGTTGTTGTTGTTAGGTACAGCAATATCTATTAGTGTAGTTCGCCTAGAAATTTCTTCTGTTAGTATAATGTCTGGTCTATTATGAACTACTGTCTGATCCGTCAGAACAGTTCGGTCCCAATATAACTTAAACTGCTTGTTCTCAAGAATAGGCAGCAGATTGTACTTGTAATAACGCACTTTTCCTACCTCTAATAGGTTTACCTTTTCTGCTAGCTCTTGGTGGAATATCTTAGCGGCTGAGTCGTGTCTTTCCTTATACTCGATTGCGGCAAACACTTGGCACACTCCAGTTATGTGCTGAATTGTCTTTTACCTTTATTAATAATACGATATTCAACTTATAACTGTACTATTAAACTAGCTTTAAATATTATAATATATAATTCTATAATACTCTAAACATAAAAATTTTTACACTTTTACTAAAACAGAGCATTACTCACTATGAAAGCTGCATGGCAACGTGTTAATACTTTGAATCATATTTAAATGAAATGTTATCAAATATACACAAATTTTTCTTCACATATGAAATATGATCATAGCGTCTTGCATCCCGCCCGCGGTTTTCTTCTCCTCCGCTGTGTGTAAACTCATACTACCACTAATTCGCTCGGCTTCGGACGCGAGTTCACACACATCACGCTATGTTGAGAACCATATTTAGCATATTTCAACAAATTTGTACGAACATCTGAGATAGACGGATGGGACATAATTTTTACTTTCAGAATTGGTTTAGTAAATTGAAATCGGACTTACAATCAATAACCTGCTGCTGCTCTAAATTGTTTATATTACAATTATGCAAAAACGACTAATCTGGCAAATTACACATAATGAACTATCATTTCCCGAAAACTTTTCGCTTAATATTGTAAATTACTAAACATATAAGTTAAAAAAAAAACATTTTTAAGCGTTTTTCTACTTTTCTTGGTGAAAAATTGTCAGATAGGGGTCCATAAAAAACCACATCTTTTAATTACTTACAAACGATTTATTAAAATTAATACAATTCATTCAACACTTTTCATAATATAGCGTAAAACTAAAAAAGTTTACAGTTTTTAATGTGTAAGAAAATCTGGCCTTCAGCTGGATTTGGATTTTGTGTTTGCGATATCTATGGGGTACCCTTCAGATCATGATGCAGGCAGTTTGCTGCTACATTTTTTTTACACTAAAAAATCTCTATTGATTGTGCTAACAATAAAAAATTTAATTCTGGCTCTACCAGTAAAATGAACATTACAAAAAAACAAACGCTTGGCACGCATTTGATTACATATTGTTAGAACCAAAAGTGTTATCTCGTGTATTTTTAATTACTGTCAATTGTCCTTTTAAGTTTATTATTAGACTTGTTGCTTATCTTATCTCATATATGAATACATGATGCTTCTATGCGAAGTTACTTTACATTGGAGAATATGGGTTGGAGAGAAAACTATACTGATCATAAGTTTAAACAACATCCTTGTCATCACTTAAGTAGATGAATATTTTTGATCGATTTTCCCTGATAATGACTTGTTATTCACAGGGTGTTAAGTTTAAGAGATTAAATAATTCTCCCACAATTATCGATATAAGAATGTTTGATTTTTATGAGGTCATAAAATGGTTTTTATTTTAACAAATTAATTTTCCTCAATCGTATTGACTAGATCTCTAGATGATCGAACCAGATATGCTGAACGAATCATTGCTATAATTGATAAAAGTAATTCCCTTTTGACGATCTGAAGAATAATGTTTTAAATTACACCAAACCTTTTGTAAGTGATACATTTTGAACGCAAAAACCTAACTTCTGACGTATGGATTTATTTTTATTAATTAATGGGCTATAAAATGGGGTAAAAACAACTCTCTAGTTTGCTGTGAAACTTAACTGTCAAATCGTTTATATCAGAGTGTTTTACGTATTGAAACTCTTTTAAAATGAGTTAAAGTTTGTTAAATTTGGTTAAAACAAATCATACTTACAATATTTTAGACATTTCTAATAACCCTTTGCAAAATTATAAAAGAAAGAATAGAGAATTTAGCATATTCTATTTATGACATTTGTAAAATTAGCGATTTTTTATTGCTCCCTTTATGTCGAAACCAGGTAATTAAAAATAATATTAAGTGGGTATTTTTCGTCATATTTATTGGTAATTTTTTCCGTAAGGTCGCTCGACTTCTTAAGTTTATCATGCTTTATAAACGTAATGAAACATTTGCAAAGAAGTTTAAATTCTTAAGCTTCTTACTAGTTTCTAAATAAAGATTCAGATTCATAACTATTAATTATTTTCCATCTAATTTAAACTTAGCTGGTAGCATTTTTAAGGTGCTTCGCTCCCTTTTTTCGCAGTAGGAACAATACAAATGCCACATATCGTTCGATCAACGTCACACTGCTATGAAGTTACGTGACATGCCTAAGAATGTTATGCCAACTTAGGCATTTGTAACTCGCTTCTAAAAGAATGAGGTTCTAAATTCGTCCACTATGTATTTTTCATCGTATTTTACATTTTAAAAATTAATTTATAGCTATTCAGATATGTAGGTTTTATTATTTTGTACTTTAAAAATGTATTTTCAATTACCATAAAGAATTACTTTGAACAAAATACATATATAACACTGGTTGGCGATGATTGGCTTTGTGATTTATCTACGAAGAGGCTTATTGTTCCTAACTAAAATCTTCTATTTTCATAGATAAATAAACAGGTTTCAAAAATGAACAAACTAGTTAATGTAATATTAAGGCGTTTCAATAAAACTTTTAAGAATGTTTGATACACGTTATAATTTTTTTTGTTTTAAAAATAAGCAGGTTGATCTTATGTTGCCCCAAAACAAAAGCCATTTCTAAAAAGGGGCTTAATCTGAATATAAAACAAAAAATTAAATATTGCTTACAAAATCTATTTTCTAAATTTAGCTGTAATATACAGAATTTAGCTTTGAAATTATATATTCATAAAGGTTCTTGACATTTACAACAATAGAATCACAAACCAGGAAATTTAACGCTTTCCTAGTTGCCAACCTATGACATTTAACTCTAAATTTGCTCTGTTAGTTCGAATGAAACTTTACTCATTATTTAACAATAATAATAATAATTATGTCCTTATTTCTGGCTCCATAGAATTAACAATATATTATAATTAATTAATATACAGGATAATGTAGAGAGAGAAAGGGCGAAGTCCAGATGTGGATCCACCCTGATAAACTCAACCCAGATTGAAAGTTAATAGGACCTAAATAATAATTAAACACAGAAGAGAAAAGAAACAATACTTATACACCCAAGTTAGATACGTTGATACAAATTCTGGATTTTTCTTCATTGAAATTCAAAAGAAAAAGAGGAAACTACAATTTTCTTATTTGTTTATCAAATGCGTGTTGGAAGACAACATATCTAAATTTTATAGGCGTGAGAGTTTTGAAGAAGTCCGGAAGGGAATTATATAGTTTAGCGACATTGTAGGTAAAAGAGCGTTCAAACAGAGAAGATTTATGCAGGGGCGGAGTTATTGTTCCTCGAAAACGAATGTTAACGTTATGCACGTGGGATCTAAAAATGATTCTTCAGTATAGATATTGTGGGCTTTTATAACATATAATTTTATGGTAAAAACAAGCTTCATGTAATCACCTCCTGCTCCCCATATTCAGCCATTATAAGTCGAGTAGCTTATGAGATATTCTCTCATATTTACGAACGCCATAAATTAGTCGTAAACAAGAGTTTTGCACTTTATGTATTCTTCGTTTTTGAATGGCTGTTAGGCAGTTTCCATATATTACATCTCCGTGGCTAAAAATGGAGAGCACTAGAGAGTCACAGAGCAAAGTCTTAAGTTTTATGGACAAATCATGGCAGTAACTGTAAAGAAGTTTTAGTCTAACATAAGCCCTAAGAACACAATGGAAAACATGCTAATCAAATCGCAGTGTACTGTCAAAGACCACACCCAGATTTTTAACACTATCCTCAATAGGCAGATCTGAATCGCCAATCTTTACATTTATAAGATTTTTAACAATCTCTTTATCAGTCTTTTTTCCAAATATCATTATACAGCATTTTTTCGGATTCAGATACAAGGAATGCTGCAAGGAGACCGAATGAATTGCTTTAAGGTCTTGGTTAATAGCATTGCAAGCCTCAAGAACCTCCTCCCTTCTAAAAGACAAATATACCTGGGTATCATCCACGTAGCAATGCGACTTACACCTTCTCAATGCACTTGGTAAACACGAAGTGTAGATTGCATATAACAAAGAACTCACAATAGAGCCTTGCGGTACACCAGAATTTATGGGCAGCTCCTCTGACATCTCGCCACCCAGTTTAACGCACTGCCTTCGACCCTCTAGAAAACACCTAAAAAATGAAATGGCATCATCACTAAGACCGATATAGTGAAGTATTGCTAATAGTAGTCGGTTGTCCAAAGTGTCAAATGCTTTCGAAAAGTCGAGCAGTGTCAGGACAGTTACTTCTCCTGAATCAGTCGCCCGAAATATATCATCAGCGACATTTGCCAGAGCAGTAGAACAACCGTAATTCCTTCTAAACCCAGATTGAGTCTCAGTCAGTATTCGGTTAACCTCCACGTGCTTTGTAAGTTGTTCATTAATTATTTTTTCTAATATTTTTGACCTACAGGGCAAAATACTAATGGGACGAAGATCCCGAAGTTCACGGGGACCACTAACTTTTGGCAATAGCTACCAAAGCCCTCTTTTAGCATTCTGGATAAATAGAATTTAATAGACATGCATTCAACACATGTGTTCAGTAGGGCAAGATGAAAGGACAGCAGAGTTCCACTAAATCAATGCTGAATTCGTCGTGACCCTTCGCTTTAGACTTTATTTTATAGATTACCTTCGTCACCTTTAACTGTGTTACTCCTTTAAATATAAAATAACGAGTTACATCATCTTTCACACCATTTTCATAAAATTTCAAAAGTTCATTATTATGTCCCCCTGAATCGGGTATAGAAGATCTAAAAAATCTGTTTTTTAAATTAGCATCCTTCAGCTTTTCAGGGATATCAACTTTATTTTTACTACCTGCTATACTGTATTTTTTTAATTCCCGCTATATATCTTTTGATAGTTGTAACCTCGCATCCCAATAACCTTTTTTTTATTACGAACAGTTAGGGTTGTGAGGTTGCGAAGAGATTTATAATATTACCAGTGCTCACCATTCTTTGTTCTTTTAAATTTACTTAAGGCATTATTTCTAAGTTTCATCAAATAAACCTAGCTTTTTTCATGGGAGTATGAAGATCTAGTAAGGTAGCTACGTTGGAGTTAATAAATTCTACTTTATCTTTATATTTTCAATATCAAAAATATTTCTCCAGGGAATTGACTTTAAATCAGCCATAAATTGTGATATATTTATATTTTTTAAATCTCTATATTCTCTGAAGATAATTTGTTTTTTATTATTTGGTAATTTAAACTCACAAGATGTAAATTCATAGTCCGACATTAATGGGACAGGTAAATGTGTCACTAAATCGGGATTAGAAATAAAAATAAGGCCAATAAGTGAGACACTATTGCGTGATATTCGAGTAGGATTATTAATTAATTGAGTAGGTCTTACAGAGTGTATTAATGAATTGAATTGTGTCACATCTCTTGAAAATATATCCAAAAAATCTACATTAAAATCCCCCGTGCACAACAACTCATTACTGAAAGGTAATAGTGATATTATGGTATTCTCAAAGTCAGACAAAAAATCAGAAATTCTATATATATATATATATATATATATATATATATATATATATATTAAGGACGTATATATATATATATATATATATATATATATATATATATATATATATATATATATATATATATATATATATATATTAAGGACGTATTGTTAACTAAACTTTTTATCCATAATTGTTCAAAATTTTCATTCTTTGTAAAATCATTATGTAAAATAGAAAATTTCAGAGTATTTTTGATATAGATTCCGACCCCACCACCCCTACTTACCCTGTCCTGTCTAACAAACTTATATCCATCGATTTCAACATCTTTAGACTTTATTGTTTTGGTTGGCCACGTCTCTGTAATTCCCACTATATCAAAACTCTCACCAAGCACAAATTCTTTAAACGCCGCGAACTTTGAAGTTAAAGACCGAATATTAACATGACCTACCTTGAAACTTCGATTATTCATAATTATGTTAATTTAAAATATACAAATATTTCCTCCTGTATTAAAGAGCAAAAAAAAACGGTTATAGCTATATAATTAATGTTTGTATTTTCCCTAAGTAATACTTTTCCTCTCTTTCTCCGGAAAGACAAAATTAAAATGTAAATAAAACAATAAAATATACAACTTGTGGTAGAAAAAAGTCCCATGAACATTGAAAAAATAATTAATAAACAAATAAAAAACGAAAAATAAGGGACATTGTAGTGCTATACAAGCGTATCCCAGTAACAAAAATTAGGTCTTAATAAGTGTTTTCAAGTCTTGTAGATCTCTAATTATATTTTTTGTGTTATTGCAAAACACGTATATATTACCTCGAATTGTCCAGCCATTATTTTTATATATTTCCCTAAGTTTGAGAAATAAATCATATTTTAGAGTCGTTAACATTTCACAAACCATAATCGCGCTATTTTTGAATGCCATTGCGTTGCGAATTCAACGATAACTGGCCGGACTGTGGATTTATTTTTTCCTGAGTTTTTGTTGAGGCGATAATAACGACTACTTTCTTGCTTAGAAATATCAACACCAATTTTATTATTGATGATATCACAAAGGTCTTGTAACAAACACTGTTGATTTTTCTTCTCTATTTCGCGAAAAAGTAATTTTTTGTTATTATTATCCTTGCGGATAATTTCTAAATAATCGTGAATTTTTCCCATTTCATCTTGAAGCTTGTGTATTTCTGTTTTTAATGAGTTAAATTCCTTTGTAAATTTTTCTTCAGTTTTTTTTAATTCGCTTTCGAAAGCTCCAAGCTTTTGGGTGTCTACACGATTTTTGAAGCAGATATTCATTTCTTAGACTCTCCAAACCTTGCTTTAGCCTGTCTTCCATTTCCGCCATCTTGGCTGACAATGGCAACTGTTGCTTGGCCTCAACATCTGCGTCTCTCTTGGGTCTCATGGCGGCAGTTAATTACGATTTTCACTTTGTTTTTAATTAAATATGGCACTGAACAATCACTTGTTACCAGTTTTAAGGAAAAACAGGTCTTTAATACTTAAATGTTTTGAAAAAACCAGGGAATTGCTTGCTTCGTGTATTGACTCGACAAGCGCCATCTATGCTCTTTTGTTTATGCTGGCGCCCCATCTGTAACCTCTTCTAATGTCGATTTATACTTGAATATAATTAAGGAAATGTTATCAGCAAGAAACTACATCAACAAATTTATTAATGTAAATTAAAAATAGTTCAAGGCTCAAAACTAAGCCCGGTAGTACACCGATAAGGATTTAGTATATATATATATATATATATATATATATATATATATATATATATATATATATATATATATATATATATATGTACTAAACATTATTAGAAATTTATATGAAAAAAGCTTTTCCATTGATAGCATTGACATTTGAAGCCCACATGACCAATTTTGTATTATCTATACAGTCAAAAGGCCTACAAAGGTCACAGAGGGTTTTAGTATGATTCTTCCGAATAAATTAGAAATATTATTTGATAGTTTAGGAAAATTACATTTTTTTATTGATAAACAGGAAGAACAAATGTTACAACTTTAAAATAAAATGTTACACATTCTGAGTTTTATCTAATTTATTACCTTATCTTTAAACAATTCGTTCTTGGAATTTTATCAATTAATTTCTTCGAAAGTATATATTATAATTTATATAGTTTCATCATAATAAGTTTAATAGATTTCTGACAGATAATATTGTTTAAAAAAAATTCGTGGTAAAACTTATTTTTATTATATTTTTTGGTAATTCTAAATTGCCTGTCATCAATTAAAAACAGGTGGATTGTTAGCATTCGAACATTTATTTGTGACTGTGATATTTTTTATCTTGTTTAATTGTAACAGATATTTTAATTATTGTTGAGAATTTTATTGTTAATATTAAATTTTAAGGAGAGCTTTCTTCTACATGATTGCTAAAAATATATCTTTATAAACGTATACATATATATATTTTTAAATCTACTTATATTGTAACTGTAAACTTTAAAAATATAAATCTGATATTATTTAGTAGTTTCATTTATTTTAATCCATTACGTCTACGGGGTGTACCAAATTAAGAGCACAGTTTTGCTAACCAATTTATTATTTTTATAAATACAAAATCCGTCAAATAAGCAAAGTAGGAGCAGAAAAACATAACATTTTCAACTAGATGATGAAAATGCATAATTTTTTTAACTTAACACTTTCTGTATTTTTTACGGTTACGATTGTAAATCATCTCAAATTAAGTTTATATCAATGATGGCTATGAAGAAAATTTTAATAAAATTTTGTGCGGGAAATAATTCCTTCATGAAAAATGTGTGGAAGAAAATTACTCAGCGGTAAGTGCGGCGAAGAGGTCCCTTCACTAAAATTGAGGCGAAAAAGATCCCATCTTCTTAGTGTTATGTAAATAATTCACACCGCAGTAAAAGTGGCGTAAAAATCTCTCATATATTGCCACAAAAATCTATAGGCTTACGGGTTTCCTCACGAAAATCCAGGTAGGGATTTACCTATTGTATAAAATACTATAACTATATTATAGTCTATAATTTTTAATCTATATATGTAAGAGCAAAAATACTGCTTTTTTAATAACACTATACAATTTTATTGATTATTTTATAGTATATTATTGTAATGGAACAAATGTTAATTATTTTTCATTGTTCAATATCAACTATATTCTGTTAAAATAAATAATTAAATAATCACTCTGTGAATAGATTTCTCATGGGAATAGGGTAGTTATATTTTTTATCACTATCCACGAAAGTCTAAAGGAAAAATAAATCAGTTATCGAACTTAAATTTATTATCTTGGTCGTTTGAATGTTTTCTTAAAATATATATATATATATATATATATATATATATATATATATATATATATACTTAATAAATTTATGAAGTCATAAAACTAAAAGCCTCTTTCTAAGATTTGGCTATAAATCTGTCGAAATAATCCTACTCTGATTATGTAAGTAAAACCAGACATGTGAAGGGTAGTTTTTAATATATGATATCTGAAATACCGTTAAAATGTATTAAAATATTAAACGATTTTCCCATTATTAGGAAACAAAAGAATAATTAAATAAACTCATTTTACTGTAATATAACGTTTGATCGGTGAAAGGAGGTATGTAGCGTCTTTTTTTTTCCTGATGCAAGAAAGAATGATTCAAATACCAGTATTATGAATAAAAGGGCACTCAGGTTTTTTCACAGACGTTATATTATCTTATTCCTTTAATTATAAAAAGAAATAGAATAGTTTTATTAATTGTGTTTATATAAAAATTAAGCTTAAAACGCTCACAGGCCAATTCGTGAATCAAGCATCCGGTATAGAATAACTAACGCCCTCAACACGTAATGATAGAAACCTTCGAACTTTAAGGGAAAGAAATTGACGTTTACCGGGTTCCATCGGGTAATATGGGTACAAATGGGAAACAGAGGGGTGTCGAGGGGTGTAAGATTCGAAGACACTCTTTTAAGGAATAGTAAAAGTCAGCCACAGTTTGCATGTCGTTAGAACAGTACCGTGAGTACCAGTACCGTAGAATAATTACGTCACGGGTATAATCATCGGGAAAGAAGGTATGTTTGTTTAATTTAGGAAATTAAGGGAGTCTCGTGTGTTATTTTAGTGGGGCATTTCGCGACTTTAATACGGTTGGATTAAGTAATATAAATAGCTGTTTTTACGCGTTATATTTGTTTTTTTTTTTGTTTAATATTTTATTAAGCTATTTATACGTGTTTTTCAAAATTGGGTTTTATATTTTTGGTTAAAATAACGGCCGAGAAGAACAATTATGTTAGTTTTTCGTATTTGTTATTAGTTTTAAGTTTCTCATTGTAAACAGTTCGTTTTATTCTATTTATTTTGTTAATAGACTAAAAGTTTTGAGAAACTTGTTTTATTCAATTTAATTAAAACCTTCACGCGAATTAACTCGCGGGCGCGCTGTTGCGAGACCTACAAAACAAGAAATGTCTTCTGGCCAACTAATTAGCAGCCTTTCCTGAGTCCTGAAGTTTTGAGTTGTGGTTGGTAAGCTTAAATAACCGTAGTTGTATGGTACAAAAGCTGCAAGAGAGAAGATGCACGACCAGACTTCCAGAGTGTCTTTATTACTATGAAATTCAATTATAGGTTATTAAAATAGTTACTAATTAATATGAGACAGAAAGTGATTATAAATAAAATGATTTACGCTACCTCAATATGTAATTTACAGGAGTCTATGATCAAATACTGTCACATTATAACTGTACTATATTATTAGATAAGAAGTCTAACCTGGCTTTGTATAAAGTTTACTGTAAAGAATTTACATTTTTGTCGTTTTACTTAAATTTAAGAAAGCTTCGTTGTATTGGATCGTAGCTAGGCGGAATATTGAAAATAAGTTTATACTATTGTTAAAATTTTTAATCTGGTGTGTTATTACTTCAACTGTAAATGACAGGTTAGTTTCTATTTATTTAGCAATATTATAAGTCGCATATAGAAAAGTGTTTTGAACAACCTGCATTTTAGTTAGAATTGCTGTAAGGAATTTGTTGTATACAAATTTTTCAAAATGTTTTTGAAGTTTTATTTTAGTGTGTGGGTATGCAAATAAAATTTGCACGGTTTAATTAGCATAGAAAATAGTATATACTGGATGACTTTTGCATCAGATAGCTGCATACTTTTTGATCTTGTCCATTGTATCGAAGTAGATATTTGATAAAACCATAAACTATTATAATGCAATTTTGAAAATATTAGTGACTCCTGTAAATACAGTAACTCTACTATTTTTAAAATTATATGTAAAGATTGTTAAAATAGTACGAAACTTATACGAAGGCTTTTGATTCATCTGAATCAAAATTTTTTCTCCTCACCGGTAACTAAATTTACACGATAACGGCAAATAAGTTTAAAATAAAATTATTTGTACAAGAATTTTGAGCACCTTTAATTTGCAGTTCCCTCAAGTTGGTCTTAAAAATATTAGTATATTCAATCAACGGGTAAACAGTATTAGCAAGAAAATGAAATAATTTGAAAAATATGTTAAAAATATTTCAGTAAAAGTAAAATTCCCTTTTGAATAAAAATTACCCTTGCATATATCATCATATTAGTATACTAGAATGAAAGCTATTTAATTCCACGTTAAATGGCAGGAAGGGATTTATTTCGTTTTCACAACAAGCGAAGAAATTTTCTTCACCGCTCATTGGCTAGGAGATATTATTTTCACGGCATCTATTTAAGGAAAATTTTCTCCCCCGTGCAATTTTTTAGAGGGATTTTTTGTCTGGAAAGATTTTTTTTGCCGTACTTATTCTGGGGGATTTGTATTCGCTGAACCTTTAATTACCAAGTTCTTCGTAGCCACCATCAACATGCAATATTGGCCTGAAATTCAAAATAACCGAATTATTAGCATAGTTATCTTTTAGACAAATTGGCTAAGTATTTCTGGAATAAAACTTAATTTTCTATGTAATGCTTTATTTGAGAGCTAGAAGAAAAAATTTATATTAAATGCAAACACTTCAATAAGTTTAATTTCATATAAAAATTTATAGTTAATTTTCTTTTTTTAGCGCTCTTTTAGAACTCGGTTCAACTTTTTTATAAAAATTTTATTTTTCTATTTTTAGTTTTAGAATTCGTTATGATATCCATAAATTATTTGAACTAAGTACGAATCGAGATTAGTGTACCTCGCAATGACTCGAAGGTGGCAAAAAAGTACCCATTTTATCCAAAGTTGTAAATCACTCTTAAAAGGAACCACTAAAAATTCTTTGGTTCTTAGAGTTTTCCAAATACCAGTAAAATTATGTCAAACAAATATTTAGTCTGTCATAGTAAATTCACTATTTTAGATTTCAAATTAATTTTAGATTCGCAATATAGGCCCCAAAACCTTCCAATATCGATGTTTAAAAAACCTGAGATGTAAATTTCTTAGCTCGGTATATTTTATATTGCATATTGAGTTTGTATATGCCTCAAGAACCCCACAATATCAGTTTTAGAGAAAATCGGAATATGTAGAAATTTCTGTCCTTCATATTGTATCTTATCAACCTAATAGTTGCAAAAAATTAATTTTATATTCATAATACACGACCCCGAAAACCCTCTAATACCAAATCTGAAAAAATGCGAATAAGGTAAAATTTTTAACCCCCAATATTGCATCTGCTATATTGAATTTCAAAAAAATTATTTTAAGTCTTAATCTAATCTAAATCTAAACCCTTCAAAGCACCCTAGTACCAATTTTGGATGAAATCCGGAAAGTTAAAATTTCTAGACTTATTTTCGCTATTTACATCCTCAAAAGCGATTCAGTCCCACCTTTGAACCAAATCGAAAAATGTAAAATTTTTAGTCTTGGATTTGCCATATTGAATCCTGAAAAAATACTTTTAAATTCATAATTTACACCCTCAAGAACCCCTTATATCAGTTTGGGAGACAATGGAAAAATGTAAAATTTTTGGGACACCATATTGAAACTACCAGATTGAGTTTTTCCAAAAATATTGTAAATTCATAATTAACACTAACAAAAATACTCCAATACTGATTTTAGACAAAATCCGAAGATGTAGGATCTTTAATTCGCCATCTTGGATCCGCCGAATAATTTCAGATTCGTTATGTGTGAACCCCAAAACTCCCCCTTACTAATTCTGAAGAAAATTGATTTTTTCATCCGCTATATTAAATCTGCCATATTGAATTTTTTATAAATAATTTTAAATTAGTTATGTACGACCCTGAAAACTCCCTCGTACCAATTTTGGAGAAAATCGGACAAAATTGTTTTTTTGTCTGCCACATTGGATCCGCAATATTGAATTTTTTAAAAATATTTTGGATCCATTATGTGCGACTCCGAAGACTCCCCCACACCAATTTTGGAGAAAATCAAACAAAATTAATTTTCTTTGGCCGCCATATTGTCAGCGCTATCTTTGATATCACTGCACCAATTTCGTCCAAAAAAATATGGGACCATCGCAGCAACTTCCAGAACATTACGTAAAAAATTTCATTCAAATCGGTGCAGCCGTTCCGGAGTAGTCGGTAATAAAAAAACATACATGCTTGACGAACTGAGAACCTCCTTCTTTTAGAGTCGGTTAATAAATGTTTGGGCAGGTATTATTGATCGCTACCTTATTGGTCCTGTAGTGATTCCAGACAGGATAAATCTAAATATTTATCTAATATTTTTTTATAACACACTACCAGTTCTTCTGGAAATTATTTTACAATCTACTGTAAATTTACAGAAATTATGTTGAAAAATACAGCAGGGTTTAATGAAAACGCGTTGCCAACTTTGGCATATTTTTTATAGTGCACCAGAAGTACATTCGAGTACATAACATATATTATATTACCTACAAAATAAATCTCGCGTTGTTTCAATAATATACCGATTATAATTACCTTATTTATTATTAGTTTTATTTATTGTCTCTTTTGTTGCAGTGCTCATGTCGAGAGTCAGGTCGATCACGATGTTCAGTATCACACAAAGAAGTAGTTTGTCTATACTCATGGAAAAGGAATGCTAAACAACAGATGTCAACACGCACAGACACTTGTTTGAGTTACGCAGAAGTACAACAAACTAATGCACTTAAAACGGTTCCAGAAAAATGACAAAACAAATGTTGCTCATGTGCAGACAGCATGCTCACTGAAACAACTAATTAATTAATGTGTTTGTTTTTCTTACAAAAATATTATTTGGCAATCAGACGGTAAGACCTTGCCGATATTGATGATGGATATTTATTCTTCTTGAGAGAAATACAACCATATCTTTATTCATCTGATGCACTTTAATTGTTTAAACACCGTAGAACAAACATCGAAAATTCTACCATATTAACAGAAAAAGTGTAGGATAAACTCCATAACGATTTGCCAAACAAATCATGAAAATACGGCTCAATTTTTAAAATTAATTATTTAGTATTTAATCAATTAATTAATTATTTAGTATTACATATATTAATATACTTTATATATTACAGTTAGTTGTTTAATGTTGTATATGTGTACGTATCTTAAATCTTAAAATAACGGTTTGGTTGAGCAAACCAGTGGCGGCAAAATATTAAAGTTCAGTATTTCGTTTTTGCACATGTGAAATCATAAATTTTCAAAAACTGACTATAATTCAATAGTCAATACGAACTATGGTATTTACATCAGCGTAGTGATACTTCCTCCATGTTGCTTAATGGTTCCATAGGCCGACAAATTTGGACTCAACGCCAGAATCAGACTAAGGTTTTGTCTCACTTAATCCAAATTTAACTACTGTATTTAGCCATCAGGTCAAGTGCCAAAAACACAACGTTTCGCATTTTTGAGATTATTTAATATAATTGGTTAACTTTGTTTTGCAAAACTCATCGTGGCAACTGAAAGACTACGCTTCCTCTTCAAGATTTATTTTAAATCGTTCGGATATAATCGGAAAGCTTGTACGAATCTACTTGAGTAAACATTGAGTGTTCTACGTGGTAATTTTATGTTACTTTATGTTTTTCGGTACGCTGAATCTATTTTTCGTGGTTACCAAGTCTAAATTAGATCAAATTTAGAGCTATGAACCGTTTTTGGTTTGGTTTTTTCGGAAAAATAAAAAAAAACTACGGTAGGTAGCCGAATCTTTATTATATATTATTTAATTTTAAACATTATTCATCATCTTTTCTTCTCTTGTAAATTAAATTAACTTAATTTGTCAAAAATTATTATGTTATACGTTATCCTACTGGTACTTAGCGAGGCATGTTAGCAATTTTTTTATCAAAAATTACAAGTTACCGTTTCCTTCTCTAAATTTTAAGTAACATGGTTTAATAATGATTTTTATTTTTATATACAGGGTGTTTTATTAAGAGTGGCCAGATACCATATCTTCGGAAGTGATAGTCCAGGAAAGGGTAGAACAGTATGGTTTTCTATACTATTTAGTTTATAGTGTTTTCATTCGTAGGTATAACTAACATATCCAGAAATGGGATATTGTTGTTAGTTTCTCCTTTCACTGTAAATTGAACATGAGGATTAAAGTAGTTAAGGAGTTCTAGAGCTATTTCAATTCTACCAGCAGGGACATCATGTACATCAGCACTTAATGACTTATTGCTTCAATATCCAATTTCTGGAAATGTTAATTACACTTACGAATGAAAACACTTTAAATACTAAATAGTATAAAAAACCACACAGTTCTAAGAGATTCATTAGTTATCATTCATGCCATCCTATGAGATCTAAAATCAATCCCATCTTAGGCATGAAAAATAGAACTGTCAAACTTACACACCCGAATTTTAGAGCAGAGGCATTGCGCCAACTTAATAATATACTATTGGAGAATTTTTACCCAGATAACATTATTAAAATATTTCTCTATAATACCGAATATAATAGTCCTAAAAACATTTTGGAAATTCCTTCTCAACTGCCTCTTTTGAATACTCATTCTTTAAGTGCAGCCAACACTCTTTCAAATGTAACAATACAAGTTCAGTTATACATTACCCCACATAGAAAGTCTCACGAACAAATTGATGAATATTTTTAAACATACAGATGTCAAAGTTGTTATAAAATCATTATTAACTATCTCGAAAATTTACTCTAAAACTAAAACACAGTTACAGCTAAATGAGACGTCTTACATCGTATATAAAATTCCTTGTTCCAACTTTCAATTAGTTTATATAGGCCAAACTTCCAGAAGCCTCAAAGGGAGACTTACTTCCCATTGAAGTGATATTAATAGAGGTTTATCCTCTTGTGCTCTGGCTGAACATATCTTTTATTATGATCACATCATTAACTGGGATGGCACTGAGATTCTGGAAAGAGTTCCTGCATATCACAAAAGGCTCTTCCTGGAAATGGTCTATGGTAATCAAGATGGCAAGGCCATGAATAAAATGAATCTGAGTGCAATTTATAGCTATATTTTAAAGTTGGAAAAGGAAAGTATTTGAGTATCCTGTACAGTCCATCTCCAGATGAATAATTTTTTTCTATTAATATCTCGTATATTATGTAAAAAATCTCAAACAAGTATTTTTCTTTTTTTTTTGTTAAACGTCACACTTGACTACGCCACTGTTTTACGAACTTGTATATCCTTAACTACTTAGGCCACCCGCGCCACTATTTCTCGGTTGATATCTAACATTTGTCACTACAAAATGATGAAATAGTTGAGTAGAATGTTTTGCTGTTTCAAGATTTGTGAAAATTAAATCAAATTCTAACAATCCTATCATATTACGCCTTTAAATATAATTAAAAAGTTTTAGTTTTGGGTTTTCCTCCCGTTTTTCACAGATCTATTTGTTTCATATTCAAACCACATTGGAGAGTTTCTTAATATTTAGGTTTTATATTCTAACTTTGTAATTAATATTGTAGAGATATCATGAAGAAGAGAAAAATAAAATCTCAAAAGATTGACAGAATCAAAAAAAAATTTTTTTCCTTATCATTTCCTACAAATTTAAATATATATATATATATATATATATATATATATATATATATATACATTATTAATAAAAAATATTATTTAAAATTGGATTACCAGAGATTTTAAGTTTAACTTATCAAATTACGCTTAAAATATTAGTTTTACGTAAAATTAAATAGGTTACCATACTATACTACCATATTTTTATTTATTGTTCCGGAAAAATCAGAAAAAACATCATATTTCACAAAAACAGGCCATAGCTCAAATTTGAACCAAATTTGGGCTTTATAACCACCAAAAATGAATTTAACGCACCAAAAAATGTAATGTAACACAAAGTTACCGAGAGGAACTCAACACCCCCTTCCTCCCCCCCCCTCCAGCTATCGGATTAATATTTGCATTCGTCTCTGAATAACATTCCACTAAAATTTATTAATTTAGCTTTTGCGTCTATATTCTTAATTTGAGTATCATCATGAATTAAAGTTTCTCAATTCACGTTAAAATAGAAACCGCAAGTCAATTAAACAAGTACAAAGTCACGCTTCTTAGCTTGCGTATCTGAAAGGCAACGATCACCATCTATCCTAGGGAGCTACGAGTGAGTGCTGAATAAAACAATCCAAAAAGCTTCAATAAAACAAGAAACATATAAATATCTGTAACTCGAGTCTTACAGAGGCGTATTGACTCTCACATAGGAAAAGACAATTGAAATAGGTCACTAGTATCTCTCTTTCTATGGGCGGAGCTAAGAACCGCGTACGTGCAATATCTCTCACTTAATCCATTAGGAAGTAAGAGGAGTATCGCGTGTACGCGGCTCTTAGCTCCAACCATATTTCACTCTGTTTCTTTCTATGCGAGAGCGAACGTCCTTCTTTAGGTCCCGCGGTCTATATCTTTATACGTCTATGAATAAAATGAACATGAGCTGCGTTACCTATATCATCAAACACAATTATTTCATAACAACCAAAATGAAACCAGCAATTCATCTAAATAGTTATAAAATGGACATCCCTAACAATACCGCAGCCACATACCCTAACTCACTAACAAATACAATATGCCCGAAGCACAGCGAATGCCGTTTAGCCAAGGAAACAGACAGATAAGCGGTGAGAACCGTAACCCAAAACCCTCCAACCTACATAATCGAGTGCCAGATAACTGAGACAGTTCGCTTGCTATCATTCAGATATATTCAGCTTAGAAAACTTGGGTATATCTATCAAAATTTTATAGCTTTTCTTGCCTGTCTGCTTTGTTGTCCGTATAGGTTAGGTCAAAGATTAAATTTCTTTAGTTATAAGTTGATTACAGCCGGTATTACACTACCAAAGATCTTTAACAAAAATCTTAATAAAAAATCTTCAGTTTAGACTATTATATCAGAAAAGATTTTTGTAAAATATTTTAAATTTTTCTGAAAGGCCCTAGAAAAAACATTTAAATTGTTATTATATTATATTAAAATATGCCCTAAAATAACACACAAATTGCTTCTAAAGTAATCTAAATATGACTGATATCAAAAATCAAAGGAAAACTCCATAACATTGACAGTAGTTCTAATTTTCTAAGGAGACTGAAAGACTCTAAACCAACAATTAAATTTAATTCGACTGGCCTAAGTTGAAAAAGGATATTAATGCCTACTTTAAGAGCAAATAGAAATAATTTTTTCTAATAAAATAAAGTGGTTGCGGAAAAGGTGACACAGATATGTTGAACTTAAGGGTGATAAAATTTTAAAAACTCTTTAGTTTTTTATTTCATTGTTAGAGAGAATATTCTTTCTAGTACTCCTCGTATTAGGTATAAAAATTTACCACTGCAAAAATACAGTTCAGACCAAATTGAGCAGGTTGTAGTAAATACACCCAATAAAATATTAATACATTGCAGATCTCAACTTTCTAGATAAATATGACCTTGTAAAACGATACTCTGTATTATCGCGTGTAAAATTGCAATATTTTAATTAGGTTCTTAATATTCCTTGGTTGGTAGAAGAGTGAAAATACAACACCTTTTATGGTTAATCAATTTTTTAACCTGCTAGCCGCCACTTACGTTAAATGTTGTATCGTTATCATTCTCTCTGTAAATAGATGTTGTCGATATAAGAAAAAATTATTATATTTATTTAAATAAATGTAAAATGTTTAACCTATTCGTATATTTTTTCTTATTCATTCTAATATAAGTAAAACTTGTTCCAATTTTTGTAAGTGGATTATATTTTGAAAAAAATTTAAAAAATAAATTCAAAAGCTATTATTTCACAAAAACTGTTTTTCTCCAATTCTCCCCCAACGTACCAAGAAAACTATATCTCACGTGGTTATATCCGAGTAAAATTAGATAACAAAAGGAGCAAACTTTAAAAAAATTGTAATTAGGCTGGATTTTTGTGAATATCTTTATAACCTGAAAAGTTCACCTAATTTGAACTATACAGGGTGATTCAAAAATCGATCACGAAACTTAAGGAGGTAATTCTACTTGACAAAATAAGGGTAGAGCTTCATATAATTTTTTTTCAAAATGTCATTCGTTTTCGAGTTACAAGCCGTCCAAGTTCAAGTTTTTATTTTTTGTTTTTTGAATTACTCGCTTACAGGAAAACCGATTTGACTAATATTTGAAAGATAGGCTAAGTCTTCTGCGCTTCATCATTTTAGTAACAATTCACATTGATTGTTTGCCGCTAGAGGGCACTTTACCTACATTGAAAATTGTTTTTTTGTGATAATTTTTTAGTGTTGACAGCTACAGTAGTTTTTGGCATAATTTCTGAAAGACTGATGCCAGGCCTTTAAAAAAGGTGCTCTTTATTTACATCGCTAAACCCAACGGTTTAGACGTAAATCACCCTTAAAAATTAAGTGGTAAATTTACTTTTCTCATTTCATTACCACCAGCTACCAGGTAAATAGCTATTAAAGTATACTAGAGCTGTCAGTTTAACATCAAATAAATTCGCTTTTTAAACTATTTAATTTATAATCTTAAAATAACTAATAATGGCTAATCACCAATATTCAAATATCGAATATTGTGATATCCATTTTTGTTATGGAAAAGCAAATGGTAATGCAGAGTTGGCAAGAAGATATTATATGGAGAGTTATCCGGAAAGAAATATCCCTCATGCTCAAACATTTTCCAGTGTGCACAGAAGGCTTGCGGAATGTGGTTCCTTTAAAAGTTATAATGGAAATAGGGGAAGACCTAGAACTGCTAGAAACGTGCAACAAGAAGAAAGAGTGCTTGAAATTATTGAAGATAATCCAGGTATTAGTACTAGAAAAATTGGGAATGAAGTGCGGCTCTGTCAGGCTAGTTCATGGAGGATACTAAGAGAAGAACAACTCTACCCATTTCATTCAAAAAAGGTGCAGGCTCTTTATGACGATGATCGGCCGAGACGGTTGGAAATGTGCAATCAGATCCTAGCTAAGTATGAACACGATAATCGATTAATTGGCGTCATATTATTCACTGACGAAGCTGGTTTCACTCGTGATGGCATAACAAATCTACACAACATCCACACATATGCTTACGAGAACCCAAACAATGTGGTAGAAACGAAACATCAGCGTAGATTTTCACTAAATGTGTGGGCAGGGATAATAGGAGATTACCTTATTGGTTCTTATTTCTTTGATGGCCCATTAACTGGTGACGTATACTTAGATTTTATCCAAAATCGTCTCCCATTGTATCTGGAAGATGTGCCATTGGAAGTAAGGGCCAACATGTGGATCCTCCAAGACGGAGCTCCGCCCCACTTTAGTATACGTGTCCGACAGTATTTGAATGCAACGTATCCTGAGCGATGGATAGGACGAAGTGGACCATTGGCATGGGCAGCGAGGTCACCAGACCTTAATCCTATGGATTTTTTCTTTTGGGGTCATTTGAAACAATTGGTGTACGATATTCCAGTAATCAACGTCGAGGATCTTCGCTTCAGGATAATCGAAAAGTGCCAAATTATTAAAGAAACACCAGAAATTTTTCATCGAGTTAGGCGACATTTTTTGAAGAGTGTTAGGAGATGTATGGAAGAAAATGGGGGACATTTTGAGAATCTTTTTTAGTTTGTTTAGTACTGTTTCATTAATTTTTATCAATTAAATGTATATCGCAATAATCCATAATATGAATATTTACTGATTAGTCATTATTAGTTATTTTAAGATTATAAATTAAATAGTTTAAAAAGCGAATTTATTTGATGTTAAACTGACAGCTCTAGTATACTTTGATAGCTATTTACCTGGTAGCTGGTGGTAATGAAATGAGAAAAGTAAATTTACCACTTAATTTTTAAGGGTGATTTACGTCTAAACCGTTGGGTTTAGCGATGTAAATAAAGAGCACCTTTTTTAAAGGCCTGGCATCAGTCTTTCAGAAATTATGCCAAAAACTACTGTAGCTGTCAACACTAAAAAATTATGACAAAAAAACAATTTTCAATGTAGGTAAAGTGCCCTCTAGCGGCAAACAATCAATGTGAATTGTTACTAAAATGATGAAGCGCAGAAGACTTAGCCTATCTTTCAAATATTAGTCAAATCGGTTTTCCTGTAAGCGAGTAATTCAAAAAACAAAAAATAAAAACTTGAACTTGGACGGCTTGTAACTCGAAAACGAATGACATTTTGAAAAAAAATTATATGAAGCTCTACCCTTATTTTGTCAAGTAGAATCACCCCCTTAAGTTTCGTGATCGATTTTTGAATCACCCTGTATTTTTTTAAGAGGTGAAAAAAATTGAATTCATGTAAAATTTGACACAAAACAACTTCTTAGACTTTTTTTCAAAGATCCCATGGTTTTAAATAAAGCCTGCAGCACAGTTGAATATTTTTTTTATAAAGATGTACTCTTTTTTACATCACCAGATAGATAGCAGGGTACTGAGCGCCTTGTAATCATTCATTTTACAATTTTCAAGGAAATAAAGTAGTAAATATAATATTATAGTTACTGGCTGGTTGGGTCAGTGCGGGAGAGTTGTTGCATATTTAACAAAAAATCGTAATTATTGTAAAAAATATTTTATTAACCCCAATATTAGCCATAAATTAACGTAGACAGTTTTCCCTTACAATATGCAAAAGTAAATCTCTAAACTGATATACAAAACATTAAAATAGGAAACAAAAAACACCTGCAAAGGGGCTCTCTACGTTAATCTAGAGCAGTGTTTTTCAACCTGTGGGTGGCGGAGCCTTACTCGGGGGGTCGCCGGCAAAAGAAAAAAGTCAATTTTCTACCTGGTTGACTACAGTAAAACACAATTTTAGTGAGAAGGATGGGCTTGTTTATTTTTCAAAGAAATGTCAAATCGTGGTGCTATTTTTGAAATGTCAATAATCAAATCATTTTCTAATTGAAGCCTATTTCTTTTTTTAGTTTTAATGTCCACCATTGAAGAGAACGCCAGTTCACATAAGTATGAAGTGGCGAATGGTACTAATAATTTAAGAGCTTCCCTTGCCAGCTCAGGATATTCTTGTTTCCTTTTCATCCACAACACGTCAACAGTTTGTGAATAAAATTCCATTTTAAGCATGCCGTCAGCAGCTAAACCTATAAGATTTTCTTTCATATTTGTAGTGAGATCAGCTAGTTCTATTGACTTATCCAAGAAAGGGTTAAGAATCCATCTGCGCTCATTGTTAGCTTCAGAGTGCAAGTCTGGAAAGTATGTTAATAGTTTCTCTTGCAGATTATGCAAGATCTGTATTATGCAGGGAATGTGAGCTCTTACCACAAGTGATTGATCTGTTGCATTATCTTAAACAGTCTTCTGAAGATATGGAAATTATTCAAATATATTGTTTTGCAGAGAGGTTGACCATAAATGAATTTTGCATGAAATGCTTTCACTTTATCTTTCGCTATTAAAATATTTTCATCTCTACCTTGGAGATTCTTGTTCAAATTATTGAGATGACTAAAAAAATCTGCCAGAAATGATAATTTCAAGAGCCAAACAGGGTCAGAAAAGTGATTAGCATATTCAGATTTAGCATCTTGTAAGAACATTAGCAATTCAGCTTTAAGTTCTAGAACTCTTGTCAATACCTTTCCTTTGGATAGCCACCTGAAAATACTGTGTCCATGATACGTTTGGCATTATTGATTTTAACTTCGCAATAAGTCTGCTATTTTTGCCAGACATACTTTTAGCGCTATTGCTACAAATAGCGATACATTTTGTCCAATCAATGTCGTAGTCGCAAGTGCTTTTTAAAAATATATCGTACAAACACTGGCTGGAAGCACTTTGCAAAATAATATTTCTTCCGGGATACTGTCATCTGCTTCAAATCGCATAAATACTACAAACTCTTTGGGGGGGGATGATATCACAAAAGTACAGTATGGCAAGGGGAAGCATGTTGTCAACGGGGGGGGGGGAGAAACAACAGCAACATTCCCATTTCTAGTTTCAAAGGCAGAATCGGGTCGATTTTTCTGAATTTGAAGCTCTTGGAGAGGGGGGGGGCGATCACAAGAAAAACAAGTTGCCGACAGTAGGGGGGGAGTGCCAGTAGCATACACATTCCTAATATAGAAGGCAGTATCGGTTCTATTTTCCTGAACTCAAAGCTCTTGGGAAGGGGAGGGCGATCGCAAGCATATATATTCCTATACGCCATTCAAGAACTAGAGAGAGTAATAAAACTGTTACCGGAACCTCGAACGTACCTGCTTCAGTGCCGCAGGTAACTGAAGACTGGTGTAAATGTAATTATATTTAAATATTATAAGCTGCTATAAATTTACTGCAACAATAAAATTTCTGATACCAAAATCGTTAACCAGGGCATTTTATCTTCAACGAAAAACTTATTACGATGAAAGTTTATGTTGCCTTAAGATATCAATATCTAGATAATAATGCTAAAACCTCTGTTGAGACGTAGTCCAACATGACAAGAGTTGGAAAATCTACTATGTACCGAATACTGAAGGAGAAAAAAACAACTGAAATTGTTAGTACTCCTAAGCGACATTCGATCACAGACAGACAAAAAACCTCGTTAAAAGAAGAGGTATAAACTGCAATAAAAGGAGTTGTAAATACATTTTATTATGAGAAGCAGATCTCAACCGTCGACAAAATTCTAACTAAAATCAATGAAGATCGGGATTTACCTGCAACTAAAAGAACTGAGCTCTGGAAATTGCTCAGAGTACTTAATTTTTGCTGAAAAAAAAAACCAGATAGGAAATCTGTTTCTATAGTTCATTCGGAAAATGTCCGTTGGAGAAGGAAATATCTCTCTCAAGTAAAATGTAGAGTTGCTAGAAATAACACAACTTAGAAAATTAGTAATTTAACTGAACTTTTGAAAGATTTTTTGAATAAAGTTACTGCATAAAATTGGGGAAAATCCATATAATAGAAGAATAAAAGAAAATGTGGAAACTCGATGTCATGATCGGTGAGATAGAGGAACCAATTATAATTAATTTGAGCGACGATAGCTTCACTGACTTTGATTACGAATTAGATACGTAATGTTTACCAGTGTAAACAAAATTTATTATTTAAATTTTTATTTTTGTTGTATTTTATTGTTTAATGTTGTTTATATATTTTTAATTTTTTTATATATTTTTATTTTAGTGTGTCCCACTCTTTAATTTTATATATATTTAATTCCAATTAACCGTTATTTTTTTATTATTATATTTGTGTCTTTTTCTTAAACGTGTAGAATTAACATGTTTATTTTATTATTTTGGGGCTCTCGGATTTCCATATAATAAAGTAAATTAAATTAAGATTTTAGTGCAATAGAAATAATAATAAATAGGTCTAACTTCAACTGTAACATATGAAAACGAATTACATTTGAATCCATTTTTAGTGTTTAATTGTAATTTTTTTAGAAATAAATAAACTGAAACGTCAAATGTCCTAAAAATGATTTTAATTAACAATAAAATGACCGATAGTCCCAAAAGTATTTTAATATTATACGGACGAATTTATTTTTTTATATATGTATTTAAATTATAACTTAGAATTTTTTAAGAGAATAAGGCTACTTTTTAGTCTGAATGTGCCTAAAACGGTTTCTATGCCAAAATTAAAAATAATAAAAATACAGTTGTGATTTGTGTTAAATATGTTAAAGTTATTTATATTTTCTAATATATGTGAATTATTAAGCAGTCATAAGAAATAAAATAATATTATAAAAACTTTTTATTTGAAGTTTATTACTGAAACAATATTCTATACCATAAACACTTGATAAAATAAACCTCCTTCCGAAGTCTATGACAAGGATTAAAATCCTTTTAAACACTTCACACTTCCAAATATCTGTTGTTTTCCAACCCAAATAGTTCTTTATTATATACCGGTATTTTTGATTATAAAATTTCCAACCTATTAATATGAAAAATATATGTGTCTAACAGATTTTGCCAGACACCGGACTAAAGAACACATATAATTTGCAAGGAAAAAAAGAGTAAAAAAACGATTTATTACTATCTCTAGTTCTTGAACAAACTATAGTGTAAAATCGGGTCTATTTTTCTGAACTCAAAGCTCTTGGGGGGGGGGGGGGGGGGATCGCCCCCACCGCCCCCCCTTGGAACCAAGCCTGGTCGAAACACATAGAGAGAACCAGAGTTATATTTGCAGGAAATAAACTGTTTGTATATATTCTTACCTTTTTTTTCTGCTTCAAAGGTGAATTCATATAGGCAATTAATGTCGTTTAAGTTATGGTAGTGGCTATATGCACCTTATGCCAAAGGAAAGTTGAAAAAACCAATGTTGCATGCTATAAAACTTTATGATTGTCTACAAAGATTGATAAGTTTTACAGTAATCTAACCGACGAAAATATTTTTAATGTAAATTACAATGATGCTGTTGAAGTGTGGAATAATTTTAACTGTTCTACACAGTAGCTTTTTATAATATTTATTTAAATCTGATATTTCACTTTTAAAGTCATAAAAAATCCCAAATAAATTATTATATAAATCAGTTATTGAGCCTATTATAACATTTAGCGGACCGATATATTGTTCAATGAGTGACATGCAATTTGTACACTCGCCACGAACAAAAAAACAGTCTCTTAAGTGTATATTATCAGGAGATCAATACAAGTTAATTGACGATATAGATAATTTCACTGGAAAACTTAGCATATTGAAACAGATAGCATACCCGGTATCTCGAAAAAATTTTATGAACCAAATATTTTTAGACCCGATATTACCAGAAATGGCACCAATCACTAATACTAGAATACAAGTTTTGTCAAAATATGGTAAGAAAGATAAAAAATTATAATGATATGATACTAAATTTGACATTGAAAGTGATCTTGGAAGATATTTCAATAGTAAGTGCTTTTAATTGCTATATATATATATATATATATATATATATATATATATATATATATATATATAGAGAGAGAGAGAGAGAGAGAGAGAGAGAGCGAGAGAGAGAGAGAGAGAGAGTTATGTTTTTCTTAACACATTGTATTATTTTATGTTTTTAATTTTCTTGGGCATGGGTTTCATATTATTCAATAAAAAAATTTTTTATATATTACGTTTTACACATTATATTAGGCTTCCTCAAAAAGATGTATCTTTTAAACTTTTCCTACATTGATCATTCATTTAAAATTTATCATTAAAATATATATATATAAAAGGAAGCACATTTTAATAATTATTACAAGCGCAACAGTTATACATTACTTGATGCTAGTTTAAAAGATAAAAAGTTAAATAATTTAAAAACTTGAAAATTTTACAAAAGTAGGACAAATCACAGTGTTCATGTCGAGAACAATTGCTTCTTATTGAACTGTAAGTGTTACAACGTTATTAATGTAGGTTTGTATTAGAATGCATCAAAAATAAGAATTTTATTTTCTTGTTTAAAATACTCATATGAAAAAAAAACTAATTTTTAATTTTAATTCCTTCTCATGATTCGATATGCAATGCTCTACGACGACGAGGCTTTGAACCGACAGTAGTCGCATGGATTAGAGCAATGTTAACTCAGAGAATAATATATGTTGAGCTGTAACTGTTAGAGCACTGTCAAGTAGGCGCTATCACCTTTGCTGCGGAGCCTTGTGGTGGACAGCCTGTTGAGTAAACTGATTGATGCCAGTTTATATACACAGGCATATGCTGACGATCTGGTTATTTTGTGCCCTAGTAACGAAATCCGGGACCTGGAGGCGCCAGTAATACGAGCCCCCCGGATTACGGAACGATGGTGCCACAGGGAAGGGCACGGAATAAACCAGGACAAGACCGAGATGGAACTCTTTACAAAAAAAAGGAAAATGAGGAGACTTCCCAAAATTACATTGGTGGGAAGGACCCTTCAATTTAAGGGGACAGTTGAATACCTGGAAATAATTCTGGACTTACGACTGAGCTAGAATGATCATATTGAGGCTCGTACCAAGAAAGCCATATGTGCTTTCTGGGTCTGTAAACGAGCGTTTGGGTGCACATGGGGACTGACATCTAAAGTTTTCGTGTGGGAATATTGAGTGCGATGAGGACTGCTCCCACTAGAGCTCTTGAAATCCTGAACCGGCCCCCTCTTCACTTATATATAGAGAAGGAGGCCCTGAAGATTCTTTATCGTCTCAGTTGCCTGGGATATCTTGGAACTGGAACGGACGGTTTCCCAGGCGTCTGGGAAAGCGCGGTGGAATGGTGTCCATCATTCACCATGTGGACATGACGCCGCTTTTAAAACCCAACCTCTCCATTGAGATATTTCTGCCAAGTAGAGAGGATTGGGAGGGAAAGCAAAATCTTCCAAAAAATGGATCTAGATGTTATACTGATACATCTCAACAAGATGAAAGAGCTGGAGCCAGAATATTCCGCAGGAGCACAGGAGTCAGAGAGTACTACCCTCTCGGACAATGTGCGACAATCTTCACAGCGGAAATTTATGCTATTCTGCAGTGTACTCATCTCTATGAGAAGGATGTAGACAGAAAAAGGGTAATAAATATATGCTCATACAGTAAAGCTGCAATATTAACACTGAAGTCCAGTGTCGTAACTTTGCGACTGGTGTCTCAGTGCAAAGACATACTAAATGGTATGGCAAGGAACGGCTGCACAGTCAGACTCATGTGGGTCCCGGGTAAGTCGGGCATACGCCGGAATGAGGAAGCAAACCGTCTGACAAAGTTGGGTTTGGCAACTAAACCGTATAGACCCCAACCAATACTATCTGTCCCAATTGCTATTGGCAAAAGTGAATTCAAATCGTTGCTGGAGAGCAAATTTATTGAATCGTGGAGGGCTGTCCTGGAATGAGGTGTGCTAAGGAATATTTAACTGAACCAAACGTATGGCGTACTAAGGAGCTTCTCTCCTTGGGAAGGAAACCGCTGCGAATTATGGTGGAATTGTTGACAGGACCTTGTTACTTCAGGGACCATCTTCATAGAATCGGTGTCGAAGACGTCCCAACGTGCAGATAGTGTTTGGAGGAGTATTAAACTGTTGGTCATGTCTTCAGAAAGTGCCCAGCACTCAACGGACTGAGACAGAGATATTTCGGAAACATAATTTTGTAACCGGAAGCAGTTAGGCAAGTTCAACTAACGAGACTGCTTGGATTCGCAAAGGCGATCAGCCTCGAATGACTTGCAGCTATGGTGGGATGTAAAGGGACCAATAGAGTCCTAGGTATCGATGATCTAGTATCACAACCCCTTTTTCATTCATTCATTCATTCATTCCCTCTGTAATGTATATTTTCCATTTTAAATGTTTTTGTATGTTTGTGTGGGATCAAGAATCGTGAGAGAAATTACCAGAATAATGGCAATCATCAATTTATTCTTTTTATTTTTAAATAACTCATTTATATCAAGCGCGGATATAGGCAGGGGCAATCGGGGCAATGCCCCCCTCCTCAAATAATATGAATATGCTATAAAAGAATGGAAAAAAACCCAAATTAGTTAATCTAAAAAAAAATCGTTTTTCAGGAACTTGGGTTTTAGCTTAGAAATTTATAAAAACAAAAAACTGGGATATATGGTTTTGGGTTGGGAGCTTGGGTCCCCAAAAAATTTTCTGGATCCGCCCTTATTTATATTATCAGGATGTAAAAAATTTGACTAAGATTTTTAATCTCTTACTTGCCGTTGACTGTATTTCTCTATTTTTTTATGTGAATAATCTCTTTTATGACCAATTTATGATAGTTTCCATCCATTTTCAAAATTTAGTTATTTTTAAAGTGAAATTCGTATTTTATTTGTGCGTATTTATTTGAGGGTTTAAATCTTGCTTGACTTATTGTCGCACTTGTCAATTTAAACCCTCTTCTATCAACTTAGATCTATTTTAAAATTAGACCATGTTAGTGAATTAGGGGGTAAATAAAAATTCTGGAAGGTATAATGTTTGTCCAAAAAATGGTAGGATTTATAATATTATAACTTTTTCATAATGCCGGCAGAATCGGGCAATGTTGCTTTTCATTATTTGTTGTGCTGTCATTTGTGACACTGAAACTTCTTTTTTTTCTTCCACTCTCGATTTCATTTTGAGTTAAGTCGAATTTTAACGTTATTTGTTTTTGTGAAACAAATTGAATTAAAATTTGAACAATTGTAAAATACTGTATAATTTGTAAGAATAAATAAATTAAAAATGTGTTGAATACACGCATCTCTTTAACAAAGAAGTAGTGCATGGTGGAGTACCAGATTTTGTTGTAACGCATACAATGTTAAAGGTTTTTCTTCAGGTATACGTAGCAATTTTAGTTTTAAACAGTTGTATGGTTGTTATGACGGCCCCTGTTAGTTTAAAACTCCTTTAAAATAATTAGTTACCTTTACAAATATGAAATATTTTTTCGATTTGCGGCATCAATATTAAAAATAGATAATTTTTTAATCTTATCTAACAAAACAAATATACTAGCAATATAAATATATCATGATTGCCCACTACACATTATTGTTGTGACACGAAAGTGTAATTAGTTGTCGTAAATTGTAAAATAATGGCGAGTGTAAACCTTACCCATAAACAAAATGAACTTATTCAAAATGCAGCTAGAAAATGTGGTTTCAAGAATTTTGAAGTATACGCTAACGTAGGTACTGCTAAAGGAGATAATTATTTAGGAATTATTACTGCTGTAAAAATACAGGAAAAGGATACTGGAAAAGTTCGTCATTTTATTTTAAAAAGTGCACCTACTAATGAATATTTCAGGATGCAAGTGGCATTCGGACAAGCATTCAACCGAGAAGCGTATATATACAACACTATTATTCCCAGACTTTTTGAATTGCAAAAAGAAAAAGGTATTTCAGATCCCTTTACAGGAGCTGCAAAATGTTACGGTTACTGTTTAGACGATGTTGACGAATCCATTCTAATGGAAAATTTGAAAGAGAATGGTTACAAATTATGGGATCGTAGAATTCCAATGAATAAAGAACATGTTACGTTAGTGTTTTCGGAATATGCACGTTTTCATGCTGCCTCTTTAGCCTTTAGACATCTCTATCCTAAAGAGTTTAATGAACTTACTAAAGATATTCACAAAAATATGTTTGAAAGTGGACCGAATTTCGAACAACAAATTGAACAATTTACAGGTATATATTTTAACCTTGGATTTAATGGAGTCGAAGGAAATGCTAAAGCCACCATCGCCCTAGCAAGAATGCAAAGAAACCTTGCCACATATTTTGCAGCGGAAGAAAACGAAAATGAACAAGTTGTTATTCATGGTGATTGTTGGTGTAATAACTTGCTCTTCTATTATAAAGTAAGTAACATTTTAAATTCTTTTTTAATGATTGAATAAAAGAATGGCGATTCTTGATCTTGAATTCTAAGGCCACGTTGTGCCGTTCATATTTTACTTGCTTCTGTGAATTCAAGCAGCTTTGTTGCCTGAACTTAGCTGACTGCTTCGGAAGATAATATAATATTTCTGAAACGTCTCCGTCTCAGTCTGTTGAGTACTGGGCATTGTCTGACAACATGATCAACAATCATTCTTCTCTAGATACCATTTGTTTAACTTTCTCAGAGTGGTTTTAGTATGATCCGAATTTATTCACCCTTGAGGAGGTCCAGTTATATGGATTATTGTTGGTTTAGCTTTTGGTTAGCTCAAATAGAAAATTACTTATATATAAGCTAGATCGAGCATCTCTTAATAAATTAATATTGCAAGACATATACCATTATAAAAATTAGATATATACATTTTTAAAATTATGCAGTTTTTAATATGGAAGAATCTCAGTATCATCAAAACTATTTTCTTTTAGGACACATAAGCCTAACTATTGCCAGAACTTTTGCGTTTCAACAAACACGCCATTCACTATCAAAATTTTTTTATAAATTTATTAGCAACAAACCCCAAGAATACTTTCATCTAATAGAACGAGCCTCGGTCGAAACCTACTAGTATTTCGGAAAGGTTATAGCTGAAATAATTTTAAACCAGAAATCTATTGGTTACCTTGAATTTGACCTTGACAAAAACTTCCATGGTTGTTTGAAGGTTAACTTTATTTTTTCAAATGGAAACCCTATTTTTTAGCACCTGTCATTGAAAATGTGGTAAATTTTACGTCTAAATATGTTAAAAAAATTTCTAACCTCAAAAAAAGTATCAGAGATAACCAGAATTACATATTAAAAGTGTATATAATTTATTTCGCATTTGATAATTCTTATGTACCACTTATTAGACAGTACATATTCAGTTATCTGATAATTTTATTTAGATTAGTTATTTTAAAAATTTTCGTAGTGATGTTATTCCCAAGTATAGTTGATAAATATTGTAAGTTATACTGATCCTAAAATAATCATGAAAGTCATTTTCAAAGTCAAATTCAAGGTATTTAATTGCTCATTGGAAATTACTGCAGCTGTGACCTTAACTTTTACCAAACAAATCATCTGGGGAAGTCTTTAGCTATTTTGTTACTGGCTTGCCACCCTTTATTATACTATTAAAGGGTAATTTGTACCCTTAGAAGTGAGTTATGGTCGCTACAAAAAAATACGTGTCTAATATTTTGCAACGTTCTACTTGTATGCTAAGTTTCATTCAATTCGGTTAGTTTCATTTGTATATTGCTTACATTGCAAGTTTACGAACTGTATTCAAAAAATATTATTAAGTTATCTTCTTTTTACTTTAAATAATATTAATAAAATATATTTTAATATAATTAATGTCAGCCAAGTTCCCGATAAAAACTAGTATGTTTTGTGGATTGTTTTATTTACCTAAACTTTCCAAAATACTAGTATATTTAGACCCAGGCTCGTTACATTAATTGAAATTATTTTGTATTCTTCGCATTTATTTCTTACTTCACTTTTAAATCCAGTAGACAACCACGTGGGTACATATTATTATATCCTCAGTTAGAAATCTGGTACTTTTTGGCTTATAAAACGTTTCCACGGTCCACATGTTTTTGAGCTTCGCTCTTAATCTACCTCTTATTTCCTTGCCTGTAATCTTATCTAGTCTTGTCATTTCCTCTATTTTCCATAGAATTTTCATATCTGCAGCTTCAAATTTTGTTTCTTTATGAGGAACCATAATCCAGTGTAGGAAAAACAACTCTATTATATATTTTCTTATTAGTTTCCTATTTAATAATACCAATTTCAGTGAATCGTAGAGCCTTGTAATCACATTGATTTTGTTATTTATGAATCCTTTTATATTGCACTAACTGTTGAGGATAGCTCTAAAGTACTTGACGTCGAAGGACATATTTATGTTTTGTCTTTCTATTTTATTGCCTATATTTCCTTCATCTTCTATCTCATTTTCGTTTTTATTTTCATTATTTTCATTTCTTAAGTATTCAAAAATTCATCTCATGTTTCTATCCACCTCTATAAATCATATTTTTTTACTTCGGCTAAGATAAAATCATCCGCGTGTGAAAATTGCTTAATTTCGATCGGTTTTTCTGTTTGAGTCTCACTGTGATACCCTTCATTCGTGACCTGGCTCTTATTGCTCTATTACCTTTCAGAGTTATAAATTATGTTGGCCTCAATTGCATCCATATTTGCAGTCGCATGTTATAAAACTTTCTATGTATTGACTTTCAACTCTTATAATTTTTCTAATATTCATTAATTTCTTTTTCCTTAAGTGCCTTCCATTATGTGGTGTCTGGGTAGAGATTTAAACAAGTTTTTCAACATTTATTGCACATAAAAATAATTTCCCATTACCATTTAGTAATTTCTTAGAAATTTTTCTTAAATAAAAAATCTAGTCCTGCGTTCCTCTACCCGATATTTAGAAAGCAATAAATCTTGATAATTTTAAAGTTTCAAGTTTTTTGGGCCTTCATCTATTTATTTTTTGATCCAATCTCATACCAAATATTCAAACCGGTAGTTGTATTTTTTAATTTCCCACAGAATGGACACTATTCCCAATTCACCATTCTTATTTTCTCGTATGTAATGATATCCAATCCCATAACTCTCAGTGTTATAATTTTTATATCTATAGCTTCAATTTTTAACTCTAATTTATGTGTAAGAATCCATGACTAATTTTCATATGTTAAGGTAAAAACAAAAACTGTATTCTATATTTTTCATTAACCTCCTCTTTAGAAATACCAATTTCAGTGCATTCTAGAGCCTTGTAATCACAATAATTCTGTTATTTATGTATTCTTCTTCATCTTCCTTACGGTGTAGAATAGCTCTAAAGTACTTAATCTTAAGGAACATATTTCTATTTTTTATTCTGTAGATATTCAAATATTCATACCATATTTCTGTCGCCTCCATATTTATTTGCTGTGGTCAAAATCATCGCATATTAAAACTGTTTAATTCAGATCAGTTTTTGTTTTTTGATTCTCATTGTAATACCCTCCATTCGTGAGCTGGCTTGTCTTGCTAAATACTCAGTTATATATTGTACTAAGCTCAAGTATATTCCTGTTCAACTGCTTAACATGTTTTCTATGTATTCCAATTCTTATAATGTTTCTAGTATTCCTTAATTTCTCTTTCTTTAAGTGCTGCCCATTATGTGGTTTCTGGGTAGAAATTTGAGCAATTTGCCTTAATTTATTGCACACAGGCATAATCTCCCATTTCCACTTTGTAATTTCTCAGAAAGGACACCGCTTGAACCTTGCGGAAATTGGTTCCCGATAAATTTCTCTTTACCAGTGATATGTTATATATATATATATATATATATATATATATATATAAAATTTTATTTTTATTTTGTCTTTTCTTGGGTTTAAGTTCTTTATTTAATAAAAAATCAAAAACAATTTGACGTTTCGCCCTTTATTTAAAGCATCTTCAAAAATTTCTTGTTTTTTTATTATCAATTTATCCTCCTAAAAATATTTTTTATATAATTAAAAACATTTCTACACAAACATATTTACAATTTAAAAAAACTAGTCAAATTTCTAAAAGAGTATTGAATTTTACCAGTTCATACCTTGATATTTTGCTTATTTATTAATAATAAAATGAAATTTTTATATCGTCTATTTAGGTACTTGGAATACATGGAATGCGAGTGTTTTTATTTTTTATATTTTAACAATGAACCAAAAAAAAACTGAAAGAAGGCAGACATTTAATTTTATATTTAAGAAGATATTCAATTTTTGGTTTATTAATAGGATCGAATACTTAAAATTTTTCTTTAAATTAGGCTGGTGTAAATGTGGCTCAAATTTCCAATATTCGTTCTGTCGTTAACAGTGTTTTTATCTTTTTTAATTTCTATCATTTCTTTTATCTGTAATTTTTAATAATTCGTAGATTTGTTTCTAATTTTGGGATTATTATAATCGAAGGTATGTTTTTCATCCTTTGTGTGTTTGTTTAACGCTGTTGAGGCATTTTTCGTATATTTATAGCAGTTCAATCTGTTCTTTAGCAATTGGCTTGTCATGCCTATATATTTTTTGGAACAATTTGAGCAAGGGATCGAATATACTACATATGGTTCAAGAATCTGGAAAATATAATATATATATATATATATATATATATATATATATATATATATATATATATTTCTCGACGTCCAGATGAAAATTTACTATGGCCATAACAGCCAGTAATTAAAAGCTTCATAGGTATCGGGAGTCTAACGCATCAAAAATCAACGCCTATCTTACAACTACTACATACGATTTGAGAGTGTAACTCCTTGTAATATCAGACTGGAGCTAGAATCGTTTCACCAAACATATTAGTATTCTGAGGTGTAATATGACTTAGCGTGGGCAAAGTGGAAAATGAAGTTCTGTTTAAACTGCAAAGTCGTAGCTAAAAGCTCAATAGAAAAATCTCTGTAATTCTGGGGCAACTATCCAAGCATTCGTAATGCATAAGATCCCAAAGTATGTTTGATACTTAAAATGACCTTCATAATGCAAGATGGAAATCAATAAAACTCCATGGATCAGAACAATACTCATCAATCGGATTCATGAATATTGGTATTGAAACTCTAACATAGACCATAAATGAAGGCTATGTCTCGATATTGGGGCTAACTTATTTAACTTTAATACATAAGTCATAGACAACTTCTATCTAAAGGGCCTTTAACGGTTCCTTTAATTATTCACTGTAATGCCCTTTCATATCTTTCACGATGACTACGCAATATTACTTGTAGCTTACTTTAGGTTTGCATTAAATTGGAAAATACATAGCCAAGCTAATCTCAAAAAATCTACTTACGATACTCTTTAACTTTTGCAGAAAAATCTTATCTCAAAATTGACATTACAATAATCTATACTTTAAACTTCTGTCCACAAGTTAGCTTCATGATCAGGGTAAAGCTTACCCCAGAATACCTTGTTACGATAATCTTTATTTTTTGCAGACAAATCTTAACTCAAACCTTCATATTACAATTAATTTTAGTCTTAAAAGGTATCCACTAGTTACAAAATTAGCAGTAGACTTTTAAGCTGTTAGCAAAAACAATAGCACATCGGTAATGGCGGTGAGAAATCCTGTTACCATTATCTACATTCCTTCAAACACTTTCACGAAGACAACAAAGTATAACGATGAGTTTACTATAAAATTGCACCTGTCTTGAGAACGCTTGTTGTAACGGCACGTTGGTTAAGGTCATGAGAAATCCTGTGATCATTACGTATCCTCTTCTGAACTATTTTGCGAAGACCATGAACTAAAGGGTTTACTCTCGGACTGCACTGATCGTGAAAATGCATGGTCAGAGTCGATATTAATACTATAGTCAAGCTCAAAGGCACCCCAGAATTCTCATTTACGACAACCGTTCTATTTTGTGAAGAGATTCTAACTTCAGGAGTTACATTTTCTAATAGGACAAATAAGGTTTGATCATTAATGCGATAACCCCCCGATCTCTCTGAAGCTTTTGATTTTTAAAGGTTGCGGCCATAGTAATTGTTTATTTGGACGTCAAGAACAATCCAAATAATCCCATCAAACATTTCAGTAATAGTGAAGATAAATTACTAATGAATATATATGGTTAGTTAATTACCTGTTACAAACTATAAGTTGAAAAGCAAAACTGATCCTTATAATTCCCGATACATTTTATATCATCACTTCGCAAAACTATATGCTTTAGGAAGAATTTAATATTCTCTTTTTATTCTAGGATAATGGTTCTGAACCGAACAAAGTATGTTTTATTGACTGGCAACTCTCTAAGTTAGGATCACCTGTATTTGATTTGTCATATTTCTTTAGTGTATGTAGCTCAAAAGAAGTACTTCTACAATTGACAAAATACCTAAAGATTTATCATGAAAAATTATCAGAAAATTTAAGAGAATTTGGCTGTGATCCAGAAAAAGTATTTAGTTTCGATACCTTAATGGAACATTGGAAAAAATACTCATGGTATGGTGTGTTCTTCGCTATGATGATTTTAAAACAGGAGGTTGCAAACACCGAAGAAACACCTAATGGAAACCAAACTGTGAATGAAGAAAAAGAATATAGAATTAGACTCTGCGATTTAGTAGAGTTTATGGCAGATAATAAATATATTTAAAAAAAATTTTAAAATAGATAAGTTCAAGGAATAAAAATGTGATAATAAATAGAGTTAGTTCATCACAGGCCAACAAGGGTCAAGCAATAGAAACTCTAGTATACTTTCCTGAAGTATTTTGGTGTGCTGAATCTGAATCTGACTTCAGAATGACCTCATCACGTCAGGTTTTTGAGATATCCTAAAAGTGTAACAAACCCTGTTTTTCGCCATAATTTAGATTACGTAAAATCACATGGTAAATTTTTTTCACAAAATTAGTAGGAGCATCTGAAATTATGATCCTTTCTCTTTAAAATCAATTCTGAAATATCTAGATATCTTTTTTTTTCTCCGAGATATGTTAATTTGAAGTTTGTATCTCACCGATCTACTCGAATGCAAACCAAAAACAAAGTACAAACTGCCTCTTTGAGTGTACTTATTAAAATTCTTTTATTTTAATGAAACTATAAGTGTAAGCATTATAGGGGTTGCTGATTACAGATCCACCGTCAGATTGTAAAAATTCAAAATGGCGAGTCCAATATGGCGGACAAATGTTCAAAAGTTTAAAATTAAAAAAAATATATGTGTAGGTTTTTGAAGGTATTCCGGATGTTGTTAATTACGAATCCAAGGTCAGATTTAAAAAAAAAAAACGTCAATCAATGGTGACATAAATTTTAATCTGGCAATGATCTCTATAGTTAATTCAAAGTCATCGTTTTATTTAAAAAAAAAGAAATTTCTTTTTGACATTAGCAATCGATAGGGCAGAAAATTTTAAAAGACTGAAACATGAGATCCAATCTTCTTCTTCTTCAAGTGCCATATCAGGTCCCCCTGACGTTGGCAATTACATTGGCAAGTCTTTCACGGTCCTGCACCAGCTGGAACAGTTCCCCCGCGCTACGTATACCTGTCCATTCACGAATATTCCTCAACCAGGAAGCCTGTCTCCTTCCTACCCCTCTACGTCCCTCTACTTTACCCATCATGATTAGCTGAAGAATTCTATATCGCTCCCCTCTGAATATATGTCCAAGATATGAAATTTTTCTACACTTCACAGTGTTTAATAGTACACGAGTTGTGTCGGCCCTATTGAGTACCATTTCGTAGGTCTGCCTAGCTATCCAAGGTATTCTCAACATTCGCCGGTGTAACCACATTTCGAGAGCCTCCAACCGATTAATCGTGGCAGCCTTAATTGTCCAGATCTCTGCCCCATATAGTAACCCGGCCAGACGTATGATCTAATCATTCTCTGTCGTAGTTTTAGGTTGAGGTTATCATTGCAGAGAAGTGGTTTCATTTATTTTTCCATTCAATACAGCTGATAAATTTCTCAGCTGTTTATATTTTCAAAGTCTGATCATAGATTCGCAATCAGCAATCTGAAGAATACCTATTTACACAAATTTTTAATAAAATTAAAAGTTTTTTGAAATTTTTGACTGCCATATTGTATCCGCCATTTGGAATTTTTAAAATTCGACAGTGGATTTGTAATCAGCAATCTCTGTAATGCTTATACAGTTATTTTCATCAAAATAACAGAATGTAAAAAAATACACTCAAAAAGGTAGTTTGTATTATGTTTTGGCTGGCATTCAAGTAGATCAGTGATACACACTCAAATTAGCATATATCGGTGAAAAAGAAAGATATTAAGACATTTTTAATTTAATTTTAAAAAGAAACAATCATACTTTCAGGTGTTTTTACTAGTTTTGTAAAAAAAATTACCATATGATTTTACACAACCTCAAATATGCTGAAAAAGAGTGTTTTTTACACTTTTAGGTTAGAATGTCTCAAAAATTTGACGTAATGGAAAAAATCTGAAGCCAGATTCGGATTTAGAGCACCAAAATCCTATACTAGAGTGTCTGTTACAAAAAATAAGTCAAATTTTTTTTGCCTGTGATATTATTTAAAATAAACTGTATTTATAATGAAAAAAATTGTAAATAAATAAATAAATCTGTTACACTTAAATATAATTTCACCTAAAATTTCTACTATATCCAACTACACCTTTAAAACCTATTGATGCCAATATAGCCCAGTCGAATTAAATTTAGAAAAAAATTTGGTTATTCTGGATATCAGCCGACGGAAGAACGTTCAAAATGATGCTAATTTATGGTTTCTTAGGCTTCAATCTATTTTGGACAAAAATTTCTATTAAACTATTATGGTGTGAAAAACAGTTTTTTCGGATTTTAGAAAAAGCTCTTTAGAAAAAAAGTTTCAAACCAAAGTTATGAGCCTTAAAAATACCTAAAAATAAAAGAAAAAACATCAAAATCTGATTATTTTTTCATTAACATGGTAAAATGGCTGTTTTTTCAATTGTTAATAAAGAATAGAAAAACATTATGCATACAATTCATACTGCAACAAAAGGAGCCTCTTGGGGCATAAAATAAGCTAGCAAAATTTTAAATAAAAATATTCAATACTTTTTCGCACAATGAATTTGTTTATAACTTTTGGGGTGGTATTTAATTGTTTATTCTCAGCAATCGGGAGGTCGTACGACGGTCTGAAGTGAGTAAATCAAATTTCGAGGCCTATACTAGTAATATCAAAAAAGAACGAAATGAAATATTGAGTTTAAATTATTGAAATACAATAAAAAAGTTAGCGTTAATTTTTTCGGTATAAACAAATAGAATACCAAGATATCGAAAGGTCGATAACTGGACGTGATAGCTGATATTTTTGCGCTACCAATAGAAGTAACGATAGATTTTTTTTTAATCATTGCGGCATTTTTTATTAAAATTGAGGAATTTTGTAGCAAAAATCCACAGGGCAAACATATGGGGACGTTTTCGACTCGACTATTTGAAAATTATTGATGTGACAATAGTCGCAGTTTTTCTGAGAGTCAGTGTAGATGCGATGATGGGGAATGCTGGCAGCGCCATACATAAAATATTTATAGATCCGCAAAGTTTAATCCCAAAAACGGCAAATTTACGACAATAAAATGTAAACATCGTAGATCAGATGTCGGCATGCGCACTACAAAATGTTCAGGTGACCTTCGACAGGACCGAACTTCGAAAATCTATTTAGTTAGTTCAATTAGTTATAAATGGTGTCTAAATCAAGCAAGTTATCAAAGTTGTAACCATGGTTGCAATCTTTAGTAAAAAAGTCGGTGTCATATGGGCACAAATAATATCTGAAGCAGAAGGGAATAATCCGGTCTGTGTCTACCGATGGGAGTTAGTTTAGTCATTTCTTGTACTGTGAAAGTAAAATTGTGAAGAAAATGTATCTTAATATTTCTTTAATCTATTGTTTCCGTCTGTGTGCGTTAACTTTCTTGTTGTAGGGTGTTGTGAATAATTAACATTTTTTAGGTCCGGCAATTTATTCTCTAATTATTAAAAAATATTGACCTTCTTTTCCATATCTTTTTTTTCATTTTTTAAGAAAATATTGATACGAAATGAGTTTGTCAACGGATATGCAGGATTTAAAAATAATTTTATATAATAATATGTTTCTGCCGTAATGGTGAACGGAGCATATATTTTCTTACCGCACAAATGTTTCGACAAAATGATGAAAATGTTATTTCAAATAAAATAAGTGAACAAGGTCATTGCTGGGGGTGAATAAAAAAAATATGCCAACAAAAGAAATTCACATTTATCTAACTTATTTGGTAATATTTTGCTTTTGTTAACATATTAATGAATTTTTAATTTGACGATTTCAAAGTGGGGATTGCCATGACAACATGAATCATGTCAATTTCATAAAATGAGTACAGACATAACTAATCTGAATTTACTTCCAAAACCAGTATTAATAATGAACAACGCTTTTTAACGTCATGTCCTCAATCTTCAGAGATACAAAATAATAAATCATAGAATGGCTCCAGAACAAAAAAAAAACATTTGAGCTTGGTGGAAATATCGGTTAAATATAAGGTGGATGAAGTTATGCAGGAATATGGACATTGTGCAAATTAGCAACTGGAAAAAAGTCGTTGACAATCTAACGTATTAATGAATGTACTTTTTTCATATAATAGAATAAACTATTCTACGGTTTGGTGCGAATTTTCAGATTTTATAAAAGAATTCATTGCTTAAAACTTCAGTTTATCTTTTGGTAATCATTTGGAAAGTGCTAAAAATATATCATACTACATGTTTCGGAAATTTAATGTTATACGAAAACACTATAAATTCAAAAACGTTGTAAAGAAACACTGTTTTTTACCCTATAGAGAAAAAGGAAAATAAAAGAGAGAGAGAGAGAGAGAGAGAGAGAATTTGAATTAATGACGCATCGACAACGAGGTCATTTGGCGGGAAAATAAAACAAATAAAATATGTACACATTCCATTATATTAAATAAAAACACAAAAACAAATAAAATAAATCACTAAAAACGCTATAAATCCGTTTAAATCGCACGCAACTCACAAAGCAAAAATAAACACAAAAATGGCGTTGAGCCGATACTGTGCTGTTTACGGATGGCGCTACGAAACAACCGATAGATAATAGGAAGTCGCTTATGCGCATACCCTTATCTAATCAACGTCCAAAAATATGACTGGCGCCTGATGTGCAGAAACGCATTTTTTCGCCCATGGTTTGCCATTTTTTGGCTTTAGCAGCCGACAAGAGTAGGGGTCCATAGTAGAGGTCGGTGGGCAGCGCACTTGCTAAAATGAGACTGACGCTTCAAATTCGTTCTACCTAAAGCATCTGGATTATCTAGGGGAATGTTGGTCGTAGAACCTTAATTTTTCCTGATTTGTGGCTTAAAAATAAACAAATTATTGCATTATCATATATTTTATGCATAATAAGTAATTATTCAATTAACGATATTTTTAACACTCTTGGTATATTTGATACTTCAAAAATTCATTGATATTAGTCTATAGTATACCATTGATTAGAAATATTGAAAATCAGATTAATTTTTAAAATACCATTAATGCTTACCCAGATATAGCATGAAATAAATGTTTCGCCAAATAATTAATCTTACACGAAAATACATGAATACTATTTTGTTATTAAGTTAACCTCATTTTCGAAAGACTCATCTTCTTCACTGTTCATCATCATGATCATCATCATTAACACCATCATCATAATTATTATAATCATCTTCTTCGATATCACTTTCATCGTTGTTTGATCACGTTGGATTGTTAATTCTCGGTGACCATGACGGATTATCTATCACTTACAATGTCACCGTCAGAGATCAAATTTTCAGAAATATCGATATTTACATCAATTTCTTCGACATTCCAACAAGTTTCGTCATTACAAGAAGAATAAAACGATAAACAGCGTAAGCCATTTTTCCGGCAAGTGCAAACCTTGGTTTTACAACCTCTTTTACATTTGCATCTTATGTGTTTCAATAACTCTTTCAAAAATAATTCATTGGTTGTATAAATAGGTTGCAGCATGTTGTTATGTCAATGTCAATGAATTTTCGCAATTTAAAATGTACTAAATGTGTTAAAAATATGGTTAATCTATTAATTATTTTTGCATGAAATATATGCAAATACTATAATTTGTTTATTGCTAAACTTAAAAACAATTATTTTCAGGAAAATATATTGTTACGATTTTTTCTCTTTAAAAATCGCTCACCTGATTCGCAGAATAAAACATAACACCTCTCACTAATACTTCCAATACGTGTATTAACTATTTCTTAACACAGCTAAGACACAACTCTCTTATAACTACTTCTTAATATCTTCCCTATAAAATTTAGAATATAAAAGTTGAGATCTATCTAGAAATATCGATATAATATTTCTTTCGGAACAATATAATAAAAATAAATTATTATATAGGAATAGTTGTATATGAGATCGTATCAATAAGTTTCTTCTAGTTGTTCGTAACAATATAATCCATTGATCTTGTTTCATCGAGATTTGAGGTATCTGATTCTTGTTTTTAATCTCTCGCTGCAAAATAATTCCTAAATGTTAATAAACAACGCCCCAATGATTTTAAAAAATCTCTTCCGGTTTCATTGACATTAAAGACTTTTTTTTTTAATTCGCGAAAAATATCACCTATAACGTCCAGTTATCGGCGTTTCGATATCGTTATTTGTCGACGAGATATTATATTTGTTTATAATGAAAAAAAGAATGCTAATTTTGTTAATCTATTTCAACAACTTATAATCAATACTTGATTTGATTCTTTTTTGGTATCATCATTATAAGCCTCGAAATTTGATTTGTGCGCCTCCAGATCACCCTGGGATCTCCCGATTGCTGAGAATAAACAATTAAATACAACTCAAAAAGTTATTAACAAATTCACTGTCCAAAAAACTATTAAATATTTTTACTTGAAATTTTGTACAGTTGTATGCACCAAGAGGCTTATTTTGCTGAAATATGAAGTATATACGATATATCTTTCTATTGTATATTAACAATCGAAGAAACAACCATTTTAACATGTTTTTTGCAATAACTCATGAACAAATAATTTTAATACGCTTTTTTATTTTGTAAATATTTTAATGGCATACAACTTTTGCTTGTAACTTTTTTTCTAAAAAGCAATAGATTTTTTACAGCTCAAAAAATTGTTTTTCACACTTTAATTGTTTACTAAAAAATGTTGCCCAAAAAAAATTGAAGTCTAAAGAACCATTAATTACCACCATCGTTCTGAACATTCTTCCACAGATTGATATATAGAAACACTCAATGTCAAAATCACCTAATTTCAAGGGTAATTCGCGTGGCCTAATAGTGATAATTTTGGTATTGGTAGGCATACGCGTCTAATAATCTAGGAATTGCATACGTTCAGAATTAAAAACAAGTTCAAAGTTTGACTTCTATGAGTTTATGCTATGTTGTTTCATCCATCGGTAGTGCTTTACTATACTTTGCTAACGGGGGAAAGAGATCAATCTTATATTTCTATTTTTATTTATTTGGCAAATATGTTGTAAATCCTAAGGATATTTCTTAAAACCAGATTTGTCCTTCTGAACTGAACAAAAATATTTGTAGGCAAGTCAGGATCAAGGGTGTGTAAAACCTCTTGCCAATTCACATTCGAGATTTCTTGCTTGAGTTTATTATAATCTATGTGTTCATGAATATATGTTTCTGATTCAGTAGCAATTTTATTCCCATCGGTACATTTATTAAGCATCACCGGTAAGTGATCTGTTACATCTGTGTCTAATCTATAAGAATTAAAGGACACGTTGTTAAATTTTAACTTATTTTATACAAAAATATGGTCAAGTCAAGAGTTCGCCCTTGTAGGCAAAGTAAGGAATGAAACCATATCGCCCCATTAATGAAAGATATTCGTTCACCATTTGACAATGATAATTTTTTATATTAATATTAATATCCCCCGTAAAAATTTCAATATCATTCGGTATGTATTCTTCAAAATAATGTTCTAAATCATTAATAAATAAATTCTCACCAATCGTAGGCGATTTGTAGACAGCAGACACACCAAAATTCATATTTTCTAATTTAAAATTATGATGAAGAGGATAATTTTTCCGATGATGAGAAATGAGGTCATTAAACGAAGGCACAATCTCTCATCCACAAATAAACAAATCTGGGACATGCCCCAAGATAAAATGAGATAGAAGTTCAACTTTGTGGAAGACTTCAACACAAAGTTGAATCGCAAAAATAAATGGGACATTAAGACCACCGAAAAACCTAACAAGAAAACCATCAAATGGTATACAGATGACCCTAAAACAACGGAAGGAGTCAAAATAGTGTGCGGAGAGGAAAATCTTCCTTAAATAAGTACCGTGAAAATAATCACTCCCATACAATGAGAACAACGATCGACGAATCTTACTGTGATGTGATTATTTACATGGCACTGAAAAGAAGGGATTTTTTTGCCGCAATTTTCACGAAGGAATTTTCTTCGCCGCATTTATCATTGAGTGACTTTTTCCGCAGCCGCCATCGATAAATTCTTTTCTGAGAAAAAAGTTATTCTACTTTGATTTGGAAAAAATTAATTATTCTCAGTATATATACATTTGAATGCAGTTTCGTCATAGGAATAATACTCGTTTTACTATCTGCAGTGTGAATTATTGTATAATAAATAATAATGAGGAATTAAGAACGTTACCCTTTTATCTAAGATGGTAATTATTTCAAAAATATATGTTATATTCAAAATATGTTTCAAATGAACAATGGTACAATACCCCTGGCTGACCTAATACGTAATATAAAAATCATTCCAAGAGTGTTTATTATTACAAATTGGACCAGATCTGATTTCATTTTATTAAGCGGAACAAAAATGCATTTGAAAAAACTACATTTTATATAGCATGAGTATAGATATGGGTACATATTATTTTCATTTGAACTACACATGGCCCACAGCTTGTCCATTTTTCGTGGTAACACTGTATAAGTGACAGCGCAAAAAATACAATAAATAAGTACAGATTAAAGGCACAATTTTTTTTTAATTATTAATTATCCAAGAAGAAATTTTTATAATTGGAATTTCACAATACTCATAAAATATCGCTTAAATATACATATACAGGGTGTCTCAAAAGAAAGTACACATTTGTTTTGCTTATTGCGTGAACGCAACTATTCCGAGCGGCGCGGGGGATATGTCAATCGGTAGCCTGGCTCTTGGGAATTTAGTCGCTATGGAGCGTTTCTCGGGAGCGGACCGTACTTTGTGCGTACGTGAGTTTTACAAAAACGGTAATTCGGCAACTGTAGCGCGTAGAAAATTCTGCAATTTTCGACATATTCGTCAGTTAAATGATGCGCCAAGCGCTCGGCTCATTGGAAAATGGGTCCAGAAGTTTGAAGAGACCGGTTCAACACTAGATAAACCAAAATCCGGGCGTCCGAGGTCTTCGAGAACGGTCGAAAACGTAGAGAGTGTTACTCAGTCTGTTCGTGACGACCCAAACGTTTCGATTCGTAAGCGTGCTGTTGCTTTAAATGTGCATAAGTCATCATTATTCCGCATTTTACACAAATATTTAAAGCTGAACCCCTATAAAATTCAGTTGGTGCAAGAATTGAAGCCTCAGGATGCTGGTCAGAGGCTTGACTTCGTAAACCAGATGACTGAACGCTTTTCAACGTTTACCAACACCTTCTTTTCGGATGAAGCCCATTTTCATCTTAATGGTTATGTAAACAAGCAAAATTGCCGCTATTGGAGTGCAAACAATCCAAACACAAACATCAGAAACCTCTACATTCGCCGAAAGTGACTGTATGGGCTGAGATGTCGGCGCAAGGAATTATCGGCCCGTACTTTTTTGAAGATGAAAGGGAACGCACAGTAACGGTGACTTCAGAGCGGTATGTGGAGATGTTAGACGACTTCTTCGTGCCTGAACTGCAAAATTTTCCTGGCTATAACCAAAGAACATGGTTCCAGTAAGACGGAGCAACTTCACACACGTCCAACATGTCTCTGCCACGAGTGAGTGAAATTTTTCCTGGCAAATTGATCTCAAAGAAAGGTGACATAAGTTGGCTTCCACGCAGTCCTGATTTATCACCTATGGACTTTTTTCTATGGGGTTATGTCAAATCAAAAGTTTACGCCAACAAACCGACTTCCCTGGCACAATTAAAAGAAAATATCCGCAACGAAATGGCAGACATCACGGAGAATGCCTGCCGAGCCGTCATGGGCAATTTTAGTACTCGATTAAATGAATGCCGTGAGCACAACGGATTACATTTGGACGATATCATTTTTAAAAAATAAATTCCCAAACAATGTATTTTAATATGTAATAAACATTTTTTCAATAAAGTCCTGACTTTTTTTTAAATCGATTTTTTAAATGTGAACTTTCTTTTGAGACACCCTGTATTTGCTACAACACTATTAAAAAACTATTCGTTATTTTGATGTACAACTCTTACAATTTAGACGCATTTGCTTTTCGATGCAATCAATATTATACACATAATTCTTTTTTAAACCTTATTATCAACACGAACTTATATTATTTCCTGGATAAACCAATATTAGAGTAGACTTTCAGTATAGAATTATTCATGTGGTCTTATGTTCAGCAAATATATTACTACCACTATAAAAGGCCTCAAGATAAAGGTTAAGTAATCCATCTTAACAACGGTAGTTTTGCAAAAACATGATTGTGTCGGATAATCTGGCCATTTAATTTGTAGGGAATTACGTGATTAACCTTGCAAAGCTTCCATATTTCAAAAAAATTTCTATTTTGAAACTTGCCACATGGCAATACTTATTTTATTCGAAAAGTATTTTTTTTATATTTTTATTTGAATCTTTCTTGAATACCTTTTCCTTCTCCATATTAATAGTTTGGATATATGGAAACAAAACTGTCTTGTTTTATATGCATGTTGTGTCAAGGCAATAAAACTTGATCATGAAAAGGACAGACCTTGTCCACAAGTGTTATATAATAAAGTCTTAAATTATGTAAGATTCGCATAAATAACGTTTTTAGCTTTCTATGCTTGGTAATTTATCGTTCTTCACAGCTTGTCAGCATGTAGAGAAAAGCTCTATATGTAATATAATTCTATATGTTTGAAGGTTGTAAACAATGTTAAAGATTGACTAAAATGTAGTGGTCGGACCTGCTTTGTCTTTGTTTTTGTTTATTCTTACTATATTTCGATTATGGTATCTCTAATCGTTATCAAATATAAACTGGATGTTTTTTCTTAGGACTACGAGCTTATATAAGGACTATGTCCATTGAAGCGCAAAGTTTCGCTTTACTGTAAACAAATCAATGATTTGATGTTACAAAGTAGTGGTCGCTAAAGATTAGATATCTCAACACTGGGTTTACTGAAGATTTCATTATTATTTTTAATATAAACTGCTTCTATAAATTTTCTTTTTTTTCATGTTGAGTTCCATATATATTGCCGCAGCTTCAGACCATTTTATATGGTGTTGTTTATCTCAGGCGTGTTCTGCAATACCTGATCTTGACGTTTGCCCTTTTTATGTATGAGTTTTATGTTCCTTAATTCTAGCTTCTATTGGTCGCTTGGTTTCTCCAATGTACATGTCACCACACTCACATGGAACTTTGTAAACCCATTCTTTCTTATCGGTAGTTATTGGCTTTGTTTTTGTTAAATGAATTCTAAGTGTATTTCCTGACTAAAAGGCTGTTTTTGTAACTGCTGTAAATTCGTCTTATTTTCTCCAAGGTTCCCTTAATGTACGAAACTGTGAAAAAGGAATGTGTTTCTTACTGTCCAGTTGTCGTTGTCCTAAAGTTATATATTACACCCTTAATTAATTTTAAAGGATTGTCATACTGTTGTAAATCGGAATGAATGTTTTCCAACTCGTTTTCCAGTGGATAGGCATTATTGTATATTGCAATAGCGTGATTATAGAGGTTGCGTATAATTCCCATTTTGTTACAACAGAATGATTAGAACTATGGTTAAGATATTGTCCAGTATGTGTGTGCTTCTTGTATACTGAAATATTAATAGTTTTGTTTCCTAGATATCATGGTGGACCGTTCAAACGAAACTATTTAAAAAGTTGATGCTGGTAGCCGTTACTATGTGGTAGTTAATCATCGTCGGGAAATGTTTAAAAAGAAACTACTATGTTTTGTACCACTAAATTTATAACATTAGTGCATAGTATAAATTTAGTGGTATAAAACATGGTAGTTCCTTTTTAAACATTTCCCGACGAAACCATATAAAATATATAAAGAAAAGTTAATTATGAAATTTAACCTTTTCAACTTTTATTTTACAATATTAGTTATTTGTAACGTATCACCCGTTTCACTTTGCCCATAACTAACTTTCTTTTTCTGTATCTTTATATATAACAGGAAATGATGAAAAGTACGAAAATTTTAGCATCTTTATCAAAATATTGCCACTGTAAGTAAAAAAAATAAGATTGTAACAAGCTATGTGAAAAATTCATACACTAAGCCCTCCCTGATTATATAAAATAAGTACAAACACTTTTTCGAAGACTTTCAAACAAACTTTATTAAAATAATATACTACAAGTTACAAATAACACCATCATTTACAATAAGGAAGCGTAATGTTTGTAAACGCTTTTGATCCTTTCATCGTAAGCCGATTTATTTTTGATTTTTACATTAAAAGCTTCACCAATATCACCAGTTTCCGCTGATTCAGCAATGTCGACAACTTCATCTGTCTCTGAAAGTTCTATCTTTATAATAAAAGGAGCCATAACCAATCCAAAATTCCCATACTCGATCCAATGTCGTTTAATATCTTCTAAGCTGATATCCCATGAAGTGTCACCAAGTTCCCTAAGGAAACTGGTAAGACTATAATGGTAAGTTTGTAGCAGTAAGTCGAAATATTTCAAAACTTTGTCGTCCGCAACGCTGTAGAGGTAGTAAGATAAGTCGTATATTGGTGATCCCAGTGTAGACAGTTGAAAATCGAGGAACATCATATCGCTAGGTTGAGTTTTTGATGGATCCTAAAAAATATTTATATTAATAAAGTCGTATTAAATATCTGAAAAGTCTCTGTTAACTCAGACGACAAAAATATTCTAATAATGAATATTATTGTAAAGCGGAGTCTGAGAAAGACGTAGCATTTTTATTAGATGTTTTGTAATATTTCAGTTGCATTGTCTAGACAAATGAGCGGTTGAAGAGTGTATTTAGTAAATTTTCAATTAAATCCTCTTAAAGATTCTAATTAGAGCATTGGGCTAATAGTGGTGTCATATGTCAAACTATGATCAGTTTTCAAATGATATCAAGATAACCCTAGTATTTTGAAATAATGGTTGGACTGTACCTTGTGGACAAATATGTATTTTTTAATGAAATGTTGACATGCAATCTAACCGATAAAGACTCATGAATCCGAGCTATAAACAACTTTTGACGTTACTAAGGAAGCAAGGAATGAAATCGCCATTAAACTCGTCTACACAAAATTTTGTCGGAGCTATTTATTAGGTACTGTAGACAATTTTCAAAAAAAAATACTGTATATTTACTTCGAAAAATCAACTAGTTCCAAGGTAATCGTATCGTAGTTATAGCATACATTATATGAAGTTAATTAAACTCTTTGTTGTCAACAAATTAAATTACAATGATTAAACGAAATCTAATAATTATCTACTACTACACAGTTACTTATTAAATGCTAGTTACCATCAGAAACTAATGGACTTAATACTTTGAAGTCATGCTAACATAGAACATGAAATTTTCTAGTCAATAAGAAATTATGTTCAGAAATTTCCATATCGAAATTTATCGAAGAACATTTGTAAATATTAAAGATTGCATCGCAGCCTAGGTGAAGGAGAAGAACATCAGCAACACCTAAGCCAGCAGGTTTTAACAGTAGGTGGGTTATGATATGAGGCAAACCCCCTATCTACTCGGCCACCATAATTATTACCTAATAAATGTTTGCAATTTATATATAATCTACAATTCGGGGCCTAGTAGTTCGGATTTAGTAATGGTTTCGGTTGATGTAGGTATACTTAGATATCTTTATACAAGGCCTGCTCGTAGATATATCATAAACCAGTCAGCGCTAATCAGTTCGTCCAAAAACAGTCAGATGACAGTTTGTAAACTGTTTTTCGGATGATCTAATTGTCGCTGACTAGTTTTTGATTGTTTTGAGACTTTTGCCTGCACCGTGTTTTGATAGGAATAGACCTTTGTGTTGCGCTTGCAGTATTAAAGAGATAAAGAAAAAGGTCAGTTTTCTCACCCTCGCTCTTTCTATAAATAATAACAAACAGTTTTTTTCCTGCAAATATCAAGCAAACAAACTGTATAAGTACTTACTGAAATTTTGATTTTTTTTAAATTTCACTTTACACCTATGACTATTTTTCAGTCTGACATCGAGGTCGGTAGATGGCAGATGCAATATCCTGCCGATGTACCTTGAAATTTATATTTTTTATATCAGTTGTTTCCTGCTAATGTTGCTCTCGGTCCGATACAGCTCCACTGACGAGATCATGAGGTGATCGAAACGCGTATGGAGAGAAGACCAGAGCGATATTTGCATGAAATAAATTATTTGTATATATATTTTTCATATTCTCTGCCTGAAAGGAGAATTTACATATATAACAAACTATTTAAATACGGCAGAAGATTTCTTTATTTCTTACTGAAATTTTTATTTTTAAAATATTTCTGTCCCTTTTAAACACGACACCTAACCGTCAAAGATAGTATCACCAGTTGAAGTGAGAATAAATAAGTTATGAAAAATTAATAACTCTAATGATACGTATAAGACAGTGATTCTTAATCTATCAGTATTGGTGATCCAAATTTCCATGCCAGTTTAAGATGGATTTTCATCAAATATTGATTAATTCGGGTAAATCATGTGAGTGGCTGAGTTTTTGGGAGTTTTTTTAGTATTCAATTCAATTTTTGCTGTACTAATCCTCAAAGAAGAAGGAAGTTTATGAAATTATTTGATTGGATATAGGGATTCTCATTCTTCCATATGCCCAGCGAAGAGTCTTTTGATGCGAATCATTCATGTTAAATTCTTTCTGTCCCTTTTAAACACGATGAGATCTATGAGGGTGAATCTGCATTTGACCCCTAACCATGAAAGATTGTATCACCTGTTGAAGTGACACCAAATAAGTTATGAAAAATTTGAATTATATATATGATAAGAATTCTAATGATACGTATAAGATAGCGATTCTTAATCTATCAGTATTGGTGATCCAATTTTCCATGCCGGTTTCCAGTCTTAATTTTTTTTTATTCATTTTTTCTCTGATCTAAATACATTATTACAAGTTCAATATCTTCCTACAAGCAGTATCTTCTAAAACCCATGTTTGTTCCATAGTGACTCCCTAAGGATCGCGTCCCACAGGTTGAAAATCGTAGACACAAAGTTAAAGGTTTTAGAAAAGATTCCTTTACCGCTAAAATTATATTAGAGGATGATTCATTTCACAATCAGTAGCCGGAAAATAGGAAGAAAATATCAGACGTTTTACAGATCCATAGGATGTGAGAGAAGCCACCTCTATCAAATTTTTACCACCGTCATTATCGTAATCATCATAATTTATCTTATTATTATTTCTTTTAGTAACGGAATGCTAGATTTAAAAATAGGTTGTCACAAATCAAATAATATGCTATAACTAATCTAAATAAAATCATTTTTGCAATATGTTCTGTCCAATTCCAATTTTTAAACGATTAGGAACCCACTATAATACAATAGCAGTTACTGCAATGACAACATGAGAAAAAATGATCTAGCAGACAAAAATTGCTACAAAAGTAATTACCAATATTCACCAAAAAATATTTAAATTCATGTCGTGATATACGTGCAAAACTATAAATAAAATCTGGTAAATTGATTCAACACCTAATAAAATCGGCACTGTGTCAAATTTGATAATGTGGCTTTCACCTAAATACTCCCTTCCTATAAAGATAAAATACTTTCAAACGTACGGCTCTTCCCAATAATAATATCCGGCAATAAATAACATGAAACCAAAATTTGTTTTCCGATGTGTAGACGGAGCTATCAATCATCAAACAATCCAATATATGTCGCCGAAATGTGACTCTTGAAATTTCAATTTAAATTCGCATTTGCCATTTTTGATATTCAACAATGCGACGAATGTTGTAAGTCATCTCTGAAGCTTTAGTAAAAAGTGCAAAATATTCGTTTTTTGTCTTTGTCTTACATACATTGTAACGAGCCAGAGAGATTTTCCCAAAAAAACTACCTAAAGGGAGTTTCTTTACACGAAATAACTCACGATTTTTTTATTATCTCTCATACTTTTCATATTCATGAAAAGTAAATTATTAAAAGCCCTTGTGGGACAGATTATATCATCTAGATTGGACTAAGAATGTCAAGATTAAATTATAATCCCGGCAAAAAACAACAAATTTATGCTACATTGGGACCAAAATCAAAATCATCGAAATTACCGAGAAATATAACTACCTTGGTCACGAAGTTCGGATTGGCAGGGACAACCAGACGTGTGAGCTATCCAGACGATTAGTTTTGGGATGAGCTGCTTATGGAAAACTCAGGGATATATTCAAGACAGATATACCCATAAACCTGAAACGGAAAGCCTTTAACCAATGTGTTCTCCCAGTCTTAACATATGGAGTGGAAACACTAACATTGACGAAAACAACTGCTAAGAAACTGCAAATAACACAACGCAGAATGGAGAGATCCATGCTAGGGGTATCCCTGAGAGATCGGGTCCGAAACGAGGATGTTAGGAGGAAAACGGGGGTAGATGATGTCATTGCGCGCATTGCAAGGTTAAAGTGAAGATGGGCCGGACATGTGGCTAGAATAGGGGACAACAGATGGACGAAAAGAGTGTTGAAATGGCGACCGAGAGCGGACAAACGAAGTCAAGGACGACCACCGACCAGATGGACAGATGACCTCAAAAGAATAGCAACAGACTGGATCACAGTGGCTCAGAATAGAGGAGGATGGAAATCTCTTGAGGAGGCCTATGCTCAGCAGTGGACAGAAATGGGCTGACGATGATGATGATGATGATGGGACCAAAACTTACATGATACCGAAAAACAGAAAACTTTGAGACAACAATCACTGCGATTTAAAATAATGCGTCGTTAGTTGGATTTGATTCATATTTTTAATAAAATTAGTTTACCGTCGCATCACTGTGTTGTCATAGCTAACTTGATTTTATATTATTATACGACTATAGTATATTATGTTCTTCATTTAACAATATAGTTTTCAATTGTTTTTATGGCTATGGCGACTTTTTGAAATGTTTAATATTTTGAAATAAATATTTCAAAAAATGATAGAGCAAACATAGGCAATACATATATTTTTGAAAAGGGAATTTCAAGATCTATTTTAATATCTAGAAATATACAGGAAGTTTTATTTAAAAAGAGAGAATTTATTTAAATAAATACAATTTTTCATAAGCATTTGTTTCTGTAACATATTGTTACGAGTTCGTCTCTTTAAAAGTCGCTCACTGAGTTCACAGAATAAAACAAAACAGCACATCGGAATATTTGTATACGAGGGCGTATCAATAAGTTTCTTATGTCGCATAATTTGATTTTTTCCAAAACGACCAATGTTTCGTTATGGAAGTATTAAAATTTTGATATTTTCAATTTTGTTTTACGCCATGTTCTTAATGCAACAACTTATAGGAATTGCTATGTATCGATAGAGTATTTATTTATCTTCAAATTAATACCAACATGGTTGCCTCTACCTCCAACACTTTTCTTAAAAATTCTTTTTAAACAAAAAATTACCGATTTTTAACTATGTATTAGATTTTTACTAGGATCAAATGTGGTAAAGTATAAATCCTATAGGCGCTTTGTTATTCTCTAAGATAATCTTTTCTAAATATCCAAGTAATAAAAAATTCAATAATTAATATTAAAACGAATTAAATGTAATATTAATAACTAACGCTTACTTTATTTAAAAATCAGAAATATCTTACCAACACGTATCCATGACTTTTATTGTTCTAAAAGGTAGAGTGTCCCGATTTTGTTCACAAATAGCAACAGTGTGGCAACATTGTATATGGATAAAGTTTGGGCAACGTATTGCTGTGAAGTAATACAATTTTCATCATGAAACGATACACAGTACAAAAGCGCATTCATATTTTCAAAACTTATTATGGAAATGGGTCTCCTGGAAAACAACAGACAACTTCTCGATTTTTTTGATGCAAATAATCGTCCACCGGAGAAGAGTACTACAGAATGGTGCAAAAATTTGAGGAAATTGGACCCGTTAAGATATACAGACACCTGTTCGTACCCTTCGAATCCACTCAACTGAAAACATGATCAGGGTCCGAGAAAGTGTAAACAAAAATCCCAAAATGTTTATTCCTCGATAGGCTGTTCAACTGTAGAAAATCCAACTGACGCAGAAACAATGGATAGAGCAAAAGCAAGTATCTGATAATAATAACTTTTACTGAGGAGGCACATTTTCATCTTTCAGGTTACGTCAACAAACAAAACTGCCAGATTTAGAGTGAAAAAAACCAAGGGAAATTGAGAAAAAACCTATGTATAGTCAACAGGTGACCGTTTGGTGTAGTTTTTGGGCGCGGAGCATTATTGGACATTTTTTTTTCAATAATTTTGAACGACAAGCCCTTACGCTAAACAGCGAACATTATCGCACCATGTTACACGAGTTTTTATGGCCAGAACTGGAGGATATTGATGTAGACGGTATTTGGTTTCAATAGGATGGAACAACGTGCCTCACGGCCCGGGAGACAATGACTCTTTTGCAAACCAAATTTTGAGACAGAATCCTTTCCAGAAATGGTAATGTCAATTGGCAGTCGAGATCTTGTGACTTGAGGCAACTTGATTATTTTTTGTGGGGCTACGTGAAAAACAAGGTGTACGTCAACAATCCACTAACAATTCCTGTTTTAAAGAATGAGATTAGGCGCGTAATTAGTGAAATAGAAATTCAACTTGTGCTTAGACGTTATTCAAAATTTGAACAAAAGAATTATTACCTGTCAAAGAAGCAGAGACGGTCATTTGGCTAACATTATTTTCACTTATAATTTTACACATCTGTATAAAACAAATTTGTTAAATAAACTTTGTTTTATTTGTAGAAAGCATCGGGACACTCTTATTGGAAAACCTTTTATATTATCTTAAGTTTGTGTCAGTTTTGACGTTTAATATTCATTCATTATATTATGTTCCATTTAAAAAATGGTGTAAAACTGAAAATATCGACATTTAGGTAACACATTTGCATACCCTGTATAAACTAAATATTGTACTATCGTGAGTTAAAATAGTAATAGCTAAGGAAAAGTAAAGAACCATGGTATGGGTTGTAAAACTTAAGTAAAATACTGATTTCAGCCAAAAAATATTTTAGAATTCGATAATTCACCAATACTGCATTTTAAGGCAAAAATATTTGAAGGTTGGAGAGACAGATCAAATAGACTTAAAATTTCTTTAAGAAAAATGTATTTGATTTAAAAAAATAAATAAATCTATATCTCACGCTTTGCTGGTATAAACTATTTTTAAAATGTACCCATATTTTTCATCGATATAGTCGTAATCGAATACCGGGAATGGGAACAATGTATTATTAATAATACTGATTTCCCACATGTTGAAAATCTACAAAAGAGAATTTAATAGAGTGGTCCACCATAATTGATTTGTATCCGCGTAAAAATCATAAAGCATGTGTAAAAATTGGTAATTCTTTGTTTAATAGCAATTTTTAAGAAAACAGTTGGAAGAGATGGTAAATATGTTGCTATCGATTTAAAGATAAATAAATATTCTATCGATACATGTCACTAGATATTTAGTCTATTTAAAAAAAATGACTTAAAATGAAATTCAAAATATCAAATTTGAAATAATAATTCTGGACACTCTGTATGGAGGAAACGCAATATTGTACAGTTGTAAAACTTCTTATAATAAAAAAAAAAAAGAACCGTGGTGTGGGTATTAAAATTTTAGTGAAATAAGCATTTCAACCAAAAAATATTTACAGCCACTTCACTAGTTGCCATAAAATTTAAATCTTATACTCGGTCACTTTTGTTTTGTCAACAAATAAATGCTTATATGGGGATATTAAGGATAAGAACCTTCCGATAAAGCCTTGAAATATGTAAGAGAAATAGTTGTATCCCGAAAATTAATAAAGTTCTCCATTTTTCCAGGTTCAGTAGTAAAATAAAATGACTTTTTTATTGTTGTATTTTTAGGCTTTAAAACTTCTATGACTTATTGTTGCTCTTGTCAGTTAAAGCCCACTGCTTTCAATTTAAGACGATTTTAAATTTAAACCATGTTAATGAATCCGACTCTTAAAATTTAATAATTTGGCAATGTCGCATTTGAAGGCAAAAAATTTTAAGGGTTGAAAAGAGGGTTCAATAAGACTCCTATTTCAACTAAAGAATACAGACCAATTGAATTAACAAAAAAAAAGTGCGCTATGCTTTTATGGTATCTATATCAAATACCGGAGTCCTAAATGAACACCCTGTATATTTCACAAATATTTTATGAAGTAAATATTTAACACCATTTAGATTTTTGCTCGTTATAAAAATTAAATAAAAATATAACTATAAGCTTAATAAATGGGGAATAAAGAATAGTTACTTTTATTCCTTCACCATTGTGTCAATATAGACCTAAAATTGAGAAAATCGAAATTAAATTTGAACGCTACATCAGATGAAACTTTATTTTACTACTGATTTTCATGGCAATTTAATTAAAAATGTCAACATAACAACATGATATGGAACGATTAACAGGAAGATAAATAAAATATTTAACGAGCATATTAAGTATAGGCTGTGGACAAGTGGAGGAAGTTGGGGGTGCAAAACTTCTTAGATCACTTTAATCGCAAATAAATTCTTAACCAAATTAACGTAGTAGTAAAGTAGCTACTTGAAAGGATAAACTTAAACAGTCTACCTATATGAATGTGTTAAACTTTAGATCAAGAATTGGCAACCTTTTTAGGCCGCGGTTAAAATCATATTAAGATGGTTAAGAAGACGTTTCCGGCCAGTGGTATTTTGATTTTAAAACAGACTTCTTTAGAGAATAATAAGATAAGCTTTAATGGGAAAATAATTACAATATCATTTTAATTTTAAAAATAAAAATTATAGTTCGTTACTGCGACTCTGTAATCAAACAAAAATGTTATCGTAATTGTTTATTTTCAGTTTATTTTTATATATCCTTCAAGGATTTGTTTCATATTTATCTTTAGTAATTTATTTTTATATATTATAATACATTGTCGGAATTCAAACGGGTCCTTTGAAATTATGAAATGGGTTACTCGGTCACCCGCGAGTCATAGGTTACCGAGGCCAACTTTACAATAAAAAAATATGAGAAACAATTCAGAGATAAATTTTAAAATGTGGTTATTTGATCGTTGGGAAAGCCAGTTATGGAACATAAATAAATTTTTATTATTGCAATGCCTTGTAAAAGAAGAAATATATCCATGAAACAAAACAAAGGTATTCCTTGAAATTCTATATGTATTTAAACCATTCATCATTCAATTTTACCACATAAATTTCCCGCTGAAAAAATTCTTGCGAAATATTTATATATACTTTGTGCTACAAATGATGGGAAACATAGTTTTTAATGATATTAAAAGAATTTGTTTTACATTTATAAATAATAAATATAACGTAGGTTCAATAAAATTTAATCATATATATTGTGCTTTTGGTAGCTAGTAATAGTAACAAAATTATGGTCCATAGCTTCTCGGTCCCAGGATTATTACAATATTGTTGTAAAGAAAAAAACACAATTTTCAATTTAACATATTTCCTATGAAAACTGCTAGTTAATAAAATTTGGTTCCAAATTTTACCTATTATATACTCTAAAATCTACCTTCTCCGGGGACGATACGAATCGACATAACTGTTGAAATCGAAGACATGGAGTAAAAATTCCATGATCCCAAACAGTAGTATGGACTGAAGTGTTTCGGACTTGGGAATAGAGTTAGGTAAAGATAGGTACAGCAACATCCCGGATATAAAACAAGAAGAGATTGATAAGTTCATCATCAGAGAAGGAGGCAAAATTTTCACTAAATAAGCTTTTAACACATTTAAATACTATTTTACTCACTTCCTTAATAAATACAACAACGCTTCTTAAGTATTATAAAATAAAATTTGATTTAAAGTTTTTACTATTAACAAATTGGGGAAAGATATATCTGGTTTACAAATAGATTTCCCACATTGTGCAAAATCTCAATGGGCGTGTCTCTAAAATAATTGAATTCTTCATCAATATGGAACGTATTAAAATTTAAAAAATGAAGCAGCGCACCAACACATGCAAAAATAACTATAATACCTGAAATTTCCTACGGTAATATATTGTTTATTTCATGGTTAGATGTTTATAATTAATAAGTAAAAATAAATATATACATTAAAATATGCCTAAAGTATTAATGTAATGATCGTGGAAAAATATTATGAATTATGTGCACTAAGTGGGCGCTTTCATCTACGTCTTCGCATAGATTATAACTGAAGAAACACTACTTGTTTATGGCATTAAAAATCAATAAAAACATAACATTTCCACAATGCCATTAATCCGAACTTGTATTTCTTGACCTGAACTATTAATCGCTGTACACAGAATTTTAAAATATTTATTTAGTTAAAAAATTTTCAGGTTAAAAAATAACCAACAGTATCATTTTTCAAATATTTAACAATTTTTAATTTAAAAATTATGCGTCAGACGGAAAAATCAAGAGAGATACTTTTTGCTTAAAATGAGCCGAGGGTTTTATATAAAAGAGAAGATAATTTTTTTAATTATTAACGATTTTTTGTTTATAACAAATTACCAGGCCATATTTGCAAAATGTTAGAAATTTGCTGGTGATTTATGATTGGAGCAAACATAACAAAAATCGGTTGTTTTCTTGGAGAATGCAGAAAATAGTGTTTTAAATGAGATCAATTTTCTTGTGAGACAGTTATGTATTTTCAAAGAAATTAATATTCATTTTAATTCAACTTCCGAGTAATGAAACAAGGAGGGAGTTGTTTTTAGTTTTGTGTTACGAATTTCTTATTTCTGTATGACGTTACAAAAATATAACTATTCTTTAATTATGCCTCCATTAAAAAAAACCTAAAACAGTTTTTATATGTAATTAAATTTTTGGAATTTGATGCCAAATTAATACCTAAAAGCGGTTAGCAAAAGAAGATACCTACTTATTACTTACTAACCAATAATATTCAAAAAAACATAATTAAGCTTGCATAATGATCTTATATCTGACTTTATTTGTGGTTGCTTTTTCCTATGTTATATTTGCTGTCATTATGTCTTTCATAAAGTTACTAGACGGAAATTAAAATTACATATAAAAATTTGAAGTTACTTTTCCCTTTATAGTGACCTTCAAATGGAAGTTTAATTAAAACAAAATATTTTTCGATTTTCAAATTTATTTATGGTTAAAGTCATCCGGATATCAGTAACTAATTTTGAACCTATTACTAATTGTACTAAAGGATAGTGAACTCTGCAGTATTTCTAAGGTCACAAAAATACGCACTTTAAGCAAAAGTATTGTAAAGGACACTAAATTGAGCAACAATTTTTTCAATATTGAAAATTCTCCAAATGCCCATTTTATTATTTGGAAAATTTTTAGTAAAATTGGAACAAACAAAGAATTTTTTGTTCTAAAAGCTCCAATTACCAAAAGAAATTAAACCAGGGAACATTGAATAAGTCATCTTAGTTATTTCAAAAAATAACTAAAGATTCGTCATCTATGCCTTCGAAAACACCCCAATACCTATTTGGAAAATTAGAAAAATGTGAAAAATTGAGTCCGCCATAATGTATTTTTAGGAAGTATTTTAAATTTATAATCTACACGCTCAGAAATCTACCTGTACCCATTTTGGGTAAAATCAAGAAGTTATGTAAAAATTAATTTAAATTCATGTTGGCATCCTTGTTTACAAATCTGAAAACTTTCCCCAAAGCATTTCTACACACTTTATTCTATTTTTACCTTTATAGTGACTTTGAAATGGAAGTATAATTAAAATATATATATATATATATATATATATATATATATATATATATATATATATATATATATATATATACATATATGAAGTAAATGCAAACAGAATCCGTGAAAGCCGTATAAACATATATACATATATATATATATATATATATATATATATATATATATATATATATATATATATATATATATGTATATATATATATATATATATATATATATATATATATATATATATATATTATGATTTTTAGATTTATTTAAAGCTCAACTCATCTGGATATCGGAAACTTATTCTGAACTTATTACTAATTGGGATGTGTATTGAACTTTTCAATATTTCTAAGGTCACAAAAATAGTCATTTTATCCAAAAAAAAATCATAAACTACACTAAATTGAGCAACAACACATCTTTTTATCCTCCAGATGCCTATTTTGTCATTTGCAAAATTTTTAGAAAAATTGAGACCAAGTATTTTTTTTGTTTTGAAAACCTCAAGTACCAAAAGAGATTAAACGAGAGAACATTAAATCTGTCATCTTAATTATTTGAAAAAATAACTAAAGATTCGTCATCTATGCCTTCGAAAACACCCCAATACCTATTTTCAGAAAATTAGTAAAATGTGAAAAATTTAGTCGGACATAATACATTTTTAGAAAGTATTTTACATTTTTAAAAATTAATTTAAAAAAAAAACTCATATTGGGGTCTTTGTTTGCAAATCCGAAAACTCTCCCCAAACCATTTCTAAACACTTTATTCTATTTTTTATAGTTCAACTCATCTGGATATCGATAATCAATTCTGAACTTATTACTAATTGGGATGCGACTAAAATATGGTTGTCAGACTTGCAACATTGTCTACAACCTTTAAACAAAAAATTGGGATGTGAATCGAACTTTACAATATTTCTAAGGTCAGGTCACAAAAATTCTCACTTTAACCAAAAGTGTCATAAACCACACTAGATTGAGCAACAACAAATTTTTTATACTGAGAATCGTCGAAATGCCAATTTTGTCATTCGGAAAATTTTTAGAAAAATTGAGACAAAGAATTTTTTTTTCTGAAAACCCCAATTACCAAAAGAAATTAAACAAGGGAAGCCACATTTAATCAGTAATCTTAATTACTTGAAAAAGTTACTTAAGATTCCTCATCTATAACTTCCAAAACACCACAATACCTATTTTCGAAAAACTAGAAAAATGGGAAAAATTTAGCCTGCCATAATATATTTATAAAAAATATTTTAAATTTATAATAATCATGATCAGAAACCTTCCTATACCCATTTTGGGTAAAATCAGGAAACAATGTTAAAGTTTTTTTAATAAACTCATTGTTTGCCAATCCGGAAACTCCCCTAAACCATTTCTACACACTTTCTGCCAGTAGAATGTAAAATTACCATAGCAACTCTCTGGACATAACGTAAAAAAAATAATCAAATCGGCAAATTCATACATACATCCAAAAAAATTATATAGTGCGGTCGAGTTGAGAAGCTCCTTTTTGAAGCCGGTTAAAATGATACTTACTTTATAAGAGAACATCATGTTATTATTCCAGCAGTCGCCATGCAATATAACCGATAAACCATCATCAGGATTTGCTTCTTTGCACAATACATTTTTAACATATTCTTCATTAACATGGACCAGTTTTTGATAGGAGATCGGATCTTCGTCTTTTAATAACTCCAATCCAGCTTGGAAAGCTTTGGTCATCTGGCTTGCCATACCAGTTTCCAACATCACTTTACTCATAATGTCACTCATATTTTCGGTCAAATCATTGAACAACTCCGGTTTTTTATTTTTAAGTGCTAAAGAAAGGGCATGAAACTTTCCATAATTTATAAAAACGAACAAAACATGATTCAAATTTTGAGTAGTTTTTCTGTCATGATTATGGTATTGTAAATATTTTAAATTTTGAAGTATTATGGCTTCCCTTTGGTTTTCATTGAATACATTATAACATTTTGCGAATTTCATAAATGGATCTTCTAGGGTTTGCTCAATTTGGAATGTTCGGAATGCTGGAAACACTTTATTGTACATAAACATCTCCCGTTCAAAAATCTCTTTTATGGAAATCTTCTTTCTATACTCATCGCCCTTTCTGGCAGATTTGATAACTAAATTATAGATTTGCTCTTCTTCTCTGCCAATTCTAGTTAAAACTTTCACAAAAGTCATTTGACCTATATATCCATCGCCCTTCGAAGAATTTTCCGCCACCTTCAGTTCATATTTTGAAAATTTACGATGTTTTAAAAATTCTTCGATCCATGTATTGAGGTCTTCTCTAAACTCACACATAGTGGTTAATTTTCTGTCAAAAGTTATTTTTTTACTTGGGATTAAACGACTACACTGATCTAACTAACACAACCGAAGTATTTATATGACTTTCTAAGCAATTACTTAATTACTTATTAAACATAATTTTCGTGTTTTTTCGTCATTTTAAAATAAATAGGTTATAACAAATATATCTTATTTGTTAACTATTACATATGCCCTTGATGTTATCGTTAAAAGAAGATTATTGTTTTCGGTGCTCAAGAAAACTAGTTTAACCGCGGTGCATATTATGGGAAAACTGGCTAAATATTTTTATTAATTATAATAGGGGAGAGTCGAGTTTTAAAGTGCGGTTATAATTATATACATTTTTAAACGCTGTCTTTATTGTAATATAAATAATATTAATTATTTCTCTAAAATATTGAATATAAGGATGAGATGAAAAATTACTTATTTATTTCAGAAGTGAATTAGAAATATTTATTTAAAAAAAAGGTTTAGGCTGACTTGTATCAATTAATATTAGACTTTGAAAAAAAATCTAATGGAATTTTTATTTTTGAAAATGTTTCTTCCAGAGAATACACAAAGTTCCTTATCTTTGGTGTCTTGAATTTTGTTTGTGAAATATGTTTTTATTTACCGTTAGGAGCGAAAAATTGATTTTCTTCACTTTATTCGAAAACTATTCATTTTACTTAAAAATTCTAGTCTTCAAATGTCACCTATCTAAAATACGGAGCGTTCAAAATGCCAGCATTAAATTTTAATAAGCGAAAATAAGGTACCATTTTTGTCATACTTTTTACACAATTTATCTTGCCAAACCTGGTAATAACTTTTTAGGGGTTATTAGTGCAATTCGGAAGAAAATCGTGTGTTTCAATGCGTTTAGTCAAAAAGTTTTCCCATGGCACAAAAAATATCTTGCGGAATGAACAATTGCAAATGTGTAAAAGGTATTGAACCCTCAAAGTCTATCCTTTGTCGATTTCTTGATGTTATCAGTTACATATTATTCGTAGATTTGTTATCTATTTCAGAAATTTTTACAAAGCTATTAAGAATGTGGAAAACCACAATTTTTTAATGCTTATATATCTCTGTAACAACTGGACAGATTTTGACAAACTGAAAAGAATTTTTGAGATTTTTTATTGGCTACAATTTTGTGATAGTACATTTTAAAGCGGAAACAATAGTTTATTATTTAAAAAAAGGAACCCGATTTGTCGCTTTTATTCGTTACTAAAAAATATTTCCCAAACAAAATTCGAAACACTAAAGATGAGTGTCTTTAGTGTTCGCTGAAAAATTAGTCTCCAAAAAATACTTCCGCTGCATTTTATGTTTACTTTTGTCAAAATCTTAATATCATTTCATTGGGTGTGAGCTGCAACTTCCCCCACTTAAGAGGCCTGTGAACGGGAAGATGAACACCACCATTTTTACCGGCTTTTATTTCAACAATTTTACATTTATTATAAAAATATATATTGCTCTACAAGGTTTTCACAGGCCAAATTCAGCTTAATGCTAATAAACAACTATGCAGTAGTTTTTTGAAAAAAAAACTCTCCCGACTTCAGTTTGTCATGGACAGCTATATATTTTTAACCGACTTCTAAAAGAAGGTTCTCAATTCGTCGCGTATATATATATATATATATATATATATATATATATATATATATATATATATATATATATATATATATATATATATATATATATATATTTTAATGTATGTACACCGATTACTCCGGAACGGCTGCACCGATTTCAATGGATTTTTTTACATTATATTCAGGAAGTTGCTGCGGTGGTCTCATATTTTTTTGGACGAAATTGATGCTGTAATATCCAAGATGGCGCCTAAAATATGGCGGCCTAAAAAATTAATTTTGTCCGATTTTCTCCAAAATTGGTATGGAGGAATTTTCGGGGTTGTACTCAAAGAATCTGAAATTATTTTTTTAAATTCAAAATGGCGGATCCAATATGGCGGACAAAAAAATTTAATTTTATCCGATTTTCTCCAAAATTGGTACGGAGGAGTTTTCGAGGTCGCACATTACGAATTCAAAACATTTTTAAAAATTAAATATGGCGGATCCAATATGGCGGACAAAAGAATCGATTTTGTCCGATTTTCTCCAAAATTGGTACGGGAGAGTTTTTGGGGTAGCACATGACGAATATAAAATTTTTTTTAAAAAATTGAATATGGCGTATCCAATATGGTGGATAAAAATTTATTTTGTTCGATTTTTTTCAAAATTTATAAGAGGGAGTTTTTGAGATAGCACATTACGATTCGTATATTATTTTTAAAAAATTAAATATGGCGAATCTAAGATGGCGGATTAAAGATTCTACATCTCTCAATTTTGTCTAAAATCAGTATGGAGGGATTTTTGTTAGTGTTAGTTACGAAATTAAAATATTTTTTGAAAAACTCAATCTGGCGGATTCAATATTTCTAAAAATTTTACATTTTTCGACTTTTTCCAAAACTGATATAGAGGGATCTTGAGGGTGTAAATTATGAATTCAATAATATTTTTTCAGGATTCAATTTTGCGAGTGCAATATAGCTGACTAAAAATTTTACATTTTACGATTTTGTTCAAATGTGGAACTCAATCGTTTTTGAGGATGTAAATAGCGAATATAAAAACTATTTAAAGAAAATCTAATACGTCAGATGCAATATGACCGTTTAGACATTTTAAATTTCTGGATTTCATCTACAATTGGTACTAGGGGGCTTTGAAGGGTTTAGATTTAGATTAAATTAATACGTCAAAATTATTTTTTGAAATTCAATATGGCGGATCCATTATGGTGGGTTGAAAATTTTACCTTACTCACATTTTTTCAGATTTGGTATTAGAGCGTTGGGGGGTGGTGTATTACGAATATGAAGTTGCTTTTTTACAACTATTGGGTTGATAAGATGAAGGACTAAAAATTTTACATTTTCCGATTTTATCTAAAATTGATATTGAGGGGTTCTTGGGGCTTGTATAAACTCAAAATGCAATATAAAATATATCGGGCAAAGAAATTTACGTCTCAAATTCTTTAAATATCGATATTGGAAGGTTTTGGAGCCTATATTACCAATCTAAAATTAATTTGAAATTTAAGACATTGGTGAATTACATTTTATCAGGTATTAGTTTGGCGTCGACTTCAAAAATTTCAATTTCATATAAAAATTTCTAATTATTTTTCACTTTTTAGCGCACTTTTAGAAGTCGGTTCAATTTTTTTATAAACACTTTATTTAAATGCAAAATTTCTTTCCTGATTTCAAAGGCCATTTATACAGGGTGATTCAAAAATCGATCACGAAACTTAAGGGGGTGATTCTACTTGACAAAATAAGGGTAGAGCTTCATATAATTTTTTTTCAAAATGTCATTCGTTTTCGAGTTACAAGCCGTCCAAGTTCAAGTTTTTATTTTTTGTTTTTTGAATTACTCGCTTACAGGAAAACCGATTTGACTAATATTTGAAAGATAGGCTAAGTCTTCTGCGCTTCATCATTTTAGTAACAATTCACATTGATTGTTTGCCGCTAGAGGGCACTTTACCTACACTGAAAATTGTTTTTTTGTCATAATTTTTTAGTGTTGACAGTTACAGTAGTTTTTGGCATAATTTCTGAAAGACTGATGCCAGGCCTTTAAAAAAGGTGCTCTTTATTTACATCGCTAAACCCAACGGTTTAGACGTAAATCACTCTTAAAAATTAAGTGGTAAATTTACTTTTCTCATTTCATTACCACCAGCTACCAGGTAAATAGCTATCAAAGTATACTAGAGCTGTCAGTTTAACATCAAATAAATTCGCTTTTTAAACTATTTAATTTATAATCTTAAAATAACTAATAATGGCTAATCACCAATATTCAAAGATCGAATATTGTGATATCCATTTTTGTTATGGAAAAGCAAATGGTAATGCAGAGTTGGCAAGAAGATATTATATGGAGAGTTATCCGGAAAGAAATATCCCTCATGCTCAAACATTTTCCAGTGTGCACAGGAGGCTTGCGGAATGTGGTTCCTTTAAAAGTTATAATGGAAATAGGGGAAGACCTAGAACTGCTAGAAACGTGCAACAAGAAGAAAGAGTGCTTGAAATTATTGAAGATAATCCAGGTATTAGTACTAGAAAAATTGGGAATGAAGTGCGGCTCTGTCAGGCTAGTTCATGGAGGATACTAAGAGAAGAACAACTCTACCCGTTTCATTCAAAAAAGGTGCAGGCTCTTTATGACGATGATCGGCCGAGACGGTTGGAAATGTGCAATCAGATCCTAGCTAAGAATGAACACGATAATCGATTAATTGGCGTCATATTATTCACTGACGAAGCTGGTTTCACTCGTGATGGCATAACAAATCTATACAACATCCACACATATGCTTACGAGAACCCAAACAATGTGGTAGAAACGAAACATCAGCGTAGATTTTCACTAAATGTGTGGGCAGGGATAATAGGAGATTACCTTATTGGTCCTCATTTCTTTGATGGCCCATTAACTGGTGACGTATACTTAGATTTTATCCAAAATCGTCTCCCATTGTATCTGGAAGATGTGCCATTGGAAGTAAGGGCCAACATGTGGATCCTCCAAGACGGAGCTCCGCCCCACTTTAGTATACGTGTCCGACAGTATTTGAATGCAACGTATCCTGAGCGATGGATAGGACGAAGTGGACCATTGACATGGGCAGCGAGGTCACCAGACCTTAATCCTATGGATTTTTTCTTTTGGGGTCATTTGAAACAATTGGTGTACGATATTCCAGTAATCAACGTCGAGGATCTTCGCTTCAGGATAATCGAAAAGTGGCAAATTATTAAAGAAACACCAGGAATTTTTCATCGAGTTAGGCGACATTTTTTGAAGAGTGTTAGGAAATGTATGGAAGAAAATGGGGGACATTTTGAGAATCTTTTTTAGTTTGTTTAGTACTGTTTCATTAATTTTTATCAATTAAATGTATATCGCAATAATCCATAATATGAATATTTACTGATTAGCCATTATTAGTTATTTTAAGATTATAAATTAAATAGTTTAAAAAGCGAATTTATTTGATGTTAAACTGACAGCTCTAGCATACTTTGATAGCTATTTACCTGGTAGCTGGTGGTAATGAAATGAGAAAAGTAAATTTACCACTTAATTTTTAAGGGTGATTTACGTCTAAACCGTTGGGTTTAGCGATGTAAATAAAGAGTACCTTTTTTAAAGGCCTGGCATCAGTCTTTCAGAAATTATGCCAAAAACTACTGTAGCTGTCAACACTAAAAAATTATGACAAAAAAACAATTTTCAATGTAGGTAAAGTGCCCTCTAGCGGCAAACAATCAATGTGAATTGTTACTAAAATGATGAAGCGCAGAAGACTTAGCCTATCTTTCAAATATTAGTCAAATCGGTTTTCCTGTAAGCGAGTAATTCAAAAAACAAAAAATAAAAACTTGAACTTGGACGGCTTGTAACTCGAAAACGAATGACATTTTGAAAAAAAAATTATATGAAGCTCTACCCTTATTTTGTCACGTAGAATCACCCCCTTAAGTTTCGTGATCGATTTTTGAATCACCCTGTATATGTGGTAATTAAAATAACTGCATTATTTAGTTTGTTTAACGGTGAAAATCGGGTACCAGTTTAACCGAATAAAAGAAGGAAGTTCTAAATTCGACCCCTATATATTTTTGGTGTATATATGTCATTTCCTCCGAAAGGGTGGCAACGATTTGAATGAAATTTTTTGCGCTATGTTCAGGAAGTGACGGCGGTGATCGCGTATTATTTTGGCTGAAATTGGTTCAGTAAAATTGAAGATGGCGCTTATAATACAGTAGACGAAAAAATTAATTTTATCTGATTTTTTCCAAAATTTTTGGGGATATAAACTATTTATTTAAAATTCTTTTTTTTCTCTGAAAATTAATATGATGGTTTGAGTATTTTATGCTATTCACATTTTCTTTCTAAATTGCTAAGACCCAAGTTCTTTATATATCGGTATTAGGGGATTTTGGAGGCCTAACTTACAAATCTAAAATTAATTTATTTAAATGAAAGATAGCGGATTTACTATGGCAGACTAACTATTTATTTCGGACAGTTTCATTTAAAACTGGTGTTTGGAGAATTCTCAGAATCAAAGAATTTTTCGCTGCCTCATTGAATGAAGTTAACAATTTTGGATAAAGTAGGTAGTTTTTGCAATCTTGGAAACATTGAAAGGTAGACTACACATATTGCTTAGTTCTTAATTCAAATAATTGATGGACGCGATACATACATAAGACAGCAAATACAAATAAATTATTTCATTTGACGTAAACTTCAATAAATGCAATCACATATAAAAATTGACAGTTGTTTTTCGCTTTATAGTACTTTTTTAAAAAGAATTCAGCTTAAAAGGAACACATTTTTCGATTTTTAGTTTCATTTATCGTTAAATGTTTCTAAGATTGCAAAGATTTCCTAATTTTTTCATATTGCAAATCCACCAAATACCGATTTTGAGCAAAATTAATGAACACAAATTTAGTTCTACGTAGTTAATTCTTAGAAAAGTAATTCTAGATTCATAATTTACGCTGTCTAAAACTCCCGATTTCAGTTTGGGGAAAATTTAGAAAAAAAAACATCAATACGGCAAACTAAAATGAATATTGAATGCGGTGTCTACTAAAATTTTCACAATTGTAATGGAAGACATGTTCAATAAGGTGGGAGAAAGATGGCATTAATATCATTGGGAAGCGACTACAACATTTAATATTTGCCGATAACCTAGTGGTTTCTGCTAAATCTAATGAAAAATTAGACACTTTTGTTAGCACATATTAAAATTGCCTCAGACCGGATTAGTCTGAAATCACGAACAATTAAAAAGAGGTAGAGGGCCTAATAAAAATATATGCAAGCCCCATAAATAAAACCAAGCGATATAAGTTTTTGGAACAGAGTCACTATCGGAAAACAAAACCAAGATCTGGAAAATACTAATTATGTTAAGATAATATGGGCGGCATATGGAGCACTTACGAAGGTTAGGGAAACGGATATACCTCTAAATCTAAAGAAGGGCGGGGAAATAGAAAGATCCTGAATATCTCGTTGAAAAATCACGAATTTAATGTATGGATAAGGCAACAAAGTATGCAATGTTATCTCAAAAGAAAACCATCATTACAGTGGTCAAGGGCCAGCCATGTCTCTCAAGCTACGAGAATAAATGGAGAGAGAAAAAGAAATCTTGATCTTGGGGAGAGGGACGAAGCGCTGATAGGTTCCAGATCCGATGATGCGATGACTTCAAAAAGACTTTAGGCCTAAAATCTTACAACCAAATGAGGAGATCTAAAAACAGCTTATATTTTAAAGGTAGAGAAAGGGTAAACGAATAAAAGGATTTTTTTATACGACATATTTAATGCATTAATTGAATTTATAAATAATAAATTAATTTTAGACTCGTATTCGGTTTTTAAAAAATTAGGAATATATAAATTCCTTGGTACGGTAAAATGGATTGATTCATCATACTAAATTTTAAGAAAATAATTTTACATTCGTAATCTAATGCCCTAAAAACTGGCACTGGCCATTGTCAAGTTGAACGAAATGCAAAAATATAAAATCTCTATCCCAACATATTTAAATTAAAAAAAATCAAATTTGATCTTTTCACATAATACTAATTTTTTTTACTCCTTATTATAGGAATCATCGAACCAACTTTAGCCAAAATTAAAAACATAAGGCAAAAATTTTAATTAAAATTGGAAAAGCTATTCATAAGTAATGGCTATATATATATATATATATATATATATATATATATATATATATATATATATATATATATATATATATATATATTTATATGTATATAAGAAAAATATATAGCGGTCGAATTAACGATTTTCTCGTTTTTAAAGTGGGTAAGAAATTATTTTTTCTAAACAAAATTATTATTAATGACAATAAAATGAATAAAAATATTTTATTTTATAAATCACCAATCACCAAAAGAAATTAAACTAGGTTGTAATTTTTAGCCAGCTATATTCAATCCAGCATACTGTTAATTTGAAAAAGTAACTTTAAATGGATATGTCTGACTCCGAAAACCTTTAATACCACTTTTGGAAAAATTTCCGCCACATTGCATTTTTAAAATATAATTGTAAATTTGTAATCCACATTCCCATAAAACCCCAGTGCCAATTATGGACAATATAGAGGAATAACGTGAATATATATATATATATATATATATATATATATATATATATATATATATATATATATATATATATATATATATATATTATATATATATATATATATATATATATATATATATATATATATATATATGGTATGCCGGATGTTCTCATGGAAGTGATGTGTAATCGATAATTCTCAGATATCCCGTGTATGTGCTGAGTCCTTCTCAGGACTGTATGGCAGCTCACGTTTCGGTGAAATCTCATTCACCATTTTCAAAGCTCACTGTATGGCGTCTGTAGGCGAATTGATGCTAGCGAGTAAGTGATATGGGTTCCGTATGTACGTGGGGCGCATTCGTTGGCTGGATGGTTTCGGCCAACCAGGTTGTGAACCCTGCTGCGTATTATCAACCCTGTGTCAGTGTTTGGGGTCGTGTTGCCTAGTTTGGATTACCGTTTCTTTACTACCTACTATTGGTTGATGTTTCGTAAGCAGGTTTTTCCAAGTATTAGGCAATCGCTGGCTCTCATCTTTGCTATTTAGGTTGTTAGGCCTTTTTGCAATTTCGATAGCTTCCCTTATAACTCTTGTGGGCAGGTTTTCACATCTCGATAGCATTTTTGTTCCTAAGAAGTTTAACTTATGTCCTGTATTTAACAAGTGTTGGCCAGTGCAGAAGAAATTGTTTTTTGCTTTACAGCGTGTATATGTTCTTCTCTTCTGGTGCTTATTTTACGGTTGATTTGGCCTATGAAAGAAGAACTGCATTCTCCGCATGGAATTTCATACACTTCCTGATTTTCTAGGGGAAATTTTTCTTCAAGTGTTGGCAGTAGATCCTTAACTTTACGGTCTGTAGTGAAAATGGTTTCAATGTTATGTCTCTTGAGAATTTCTGCAATTTTGTCTGTGGTGCCTCCGGCATAAGAACAAAACAAAAACTTTGGAGCTCTTAGTTTTCGCGATTATTCGGGACCAGGTATATATATATATATATATATATATATATATATATATATATATATATATATATATATATATATATATATATATATGTATTATCTTCGTTTTTGTGACTCCGAAAATTCTCCCAATCTAGTTCTGTTCGCAATGTTATCACTGAACCAATTTCTCCAAAACGATGTGGAACTACCTTAAAAAACAAACTGATGCAGTTGTACATGTATCCGAAAAATTATATATACCAGTCAAATTGAAAAACTCCTTCTTGAAGTTGGTTAAAAAATACTTACTTTGTAAGAGAATATTATGTTATTGTTCCGTGACATATATAACTTTATCTTAACTTATTAGTTGATTTAAAGCATAAACAAATGATTAATATTTTTATTACGAATGTTAGATATTGCATCGTTCTTTTTTCTTAACCTAAAGTGCCCTAGAAAATGGGATCAGTATGAAGAGACGTATATTGTTACGTTTTATAATGGCTTCAAAAAGGTAAAAATTGTACTAATCTCATCTTATTATGTTATTGATATTTTAGGAGTTAAAAAATGTGAATAGTAGTTTTCATAAGATTTTCCAAAATTTTGTTTTCAAAAAGTTGCAGGATGAGACTAAACTGATTTAGAACTGCAAACAATGTCGAAAAGAGCTCGCAAGAACAAGGAGGTGACTTTTATTTGTTTGCCAAGGGATACGTGCAACGAAAAATTTGAACAAGCGGACAACCTGGCAAAACATGGACTACCTCAAAACAACATTTTTTTACTCTTCTGCAGGTCGATGATTTGGAAAAATTGAGTGGTTTGGAAAAACTACGAAAGTTTATGAATTATATTGAATAATTTTCGATCGATTTATTTACAAAATTGTGTTTAATTAATGGAATTACTTATCAATTACTTAAAGTATTAATCTGATAAGAATTAGCCATTAAATAAGTTCATCCTCGATATAATCGTATAATACAACATACAAAAATCTAGCACCAACTATAATACCTAAATAAGGTGTTAACCTTAAACCATTATCGAAAAATAATTTAAAACTTTTAGTAAATGTTCTTTACTCAGATCAACCATGTTAAAATCCGTTTTTCCGCTCTTTTGTAAAAGCTATTTGAAAACTGAAAATCATCTCTACCTCGTAGTTTAACCTTGTATTATCTGCTTTTCCTATTTTCAAAGCAGACCAGAGAGCTATATTCTGGAGTTTATAAACTCGGCCACCTGCACCGGCAACTGACACGTTGAAAAAATCTGATAAAAATAAGAAACAGTAACAAACGAAGAGATTCACAAATATATCACCAAAGAAGAACACGTAAAATTGAGAAATTTAAATATTACTCCAAGATATTTAAAGGCACCTTTAATAAAAAATTATTTCCTTGTTTCCTTAGAGAATGAAAATTTGTTAACTATTTTGATTTATATTATACATTTTCGACTTCTGTTTAACTTTACAATAATATAAAAACTTACTCTATAAGAGAACATCATGTTATTATTCCAGCAGTCACCATGCAATATAACCGAAAAATCATCATCCGGATTTGCTTCTTTACACAATACATTTTTAACATATTCTTCATCAACAGGGGTCAATTTTTTGTATGTGATCGGATCTTCGTATTCTAGTAACTCCAATCCAGCTTTGTAATCTTTAGTCATCTGGCCTTCCATTTTAGTTTGCAACAAAAATTTAAAGAAAAGATCATCCATATCTTTGGTTAAATCTTTGAATAACTCCGGTTTTTTATTTTTAAGGGCTAAAGAAAGCGCATGAAACTTTCCATAATTTTTAAAAACGAATAAAACATGATCAAGATTTTGAGTAGTTTTTCTATCATGAATATCGTATTGTAAATATTTCAGATTTTGAAGTATTATGGCTTCTCTTCGGTTTTCATTAGAAATACTGTAACATTTTGCGAATTTCATAAATGGGTCTTCTATCGCTTGTACAGTTTGGAACGTCCGGAACGCTGGAAAAATTTTATTGTACATATACATCTCTCGTTCAAAAACCTCTTTTATGGAAGTCTTTTTTCTAAACTCATCGCCCTTTTTGGCAGATTTGATAACTAAATTATAAATTTTTTCTTCTTCTCTGCCAATTCCAGTTAACACTTTAACAAAAGTTATTTTACCTAAATAACCATCGCCCTTTGTAGTACTTTCCGCTACCTCCAGTTCATATTTTGAAAATTTACGTTGTTTTAAAAATTCTTCGATCCATGTATTAATATCTTCTCGAAATTCACACATGATGGTTAATTTTCTGTCAATAATTATTTTTTTACTTGAAATTAAACACTATACTGATGTAACTAACACAACCGAAGTATTTATAAGTCCTTCTAGGCAATTACTTAATTACTTATTAAAATAATTTTTGTGGACATGTAATTTTAAAAAAGAATTTATAAAAAATATCTTATTTATTAACGTAATATATATGCCCTTGAAGATTTCGTTGAAAGCAAATTATTGTTTTCGCTACTAAAAGAAAACTAGGTTAATCACGATATATATGAGATGAACTGAACAATAAATTTTTACTATTTATACTTGGGGAGGGTTGAGTTATAACTTGCGATTAATAATTAGGTACATTTTAAAGCATTGCCTTTAATGTATTATTAACAAAATTAACTATTTCTCCAAAATATTGAATACGAGGATGAGATGAAAAGTTAATTGTTTATTGCTGGAGTGGATTGAAAATATTCATTTAATAAAATTTAAAAAAAAAAAATTGATCCGACTTCTAAGAGTGCGCTAAAAAGTGAAAAGTAACTATAAATTTTTATATGAAATTGAAATTTTTGAAGTCGGCGCCAAACTAATACCTGACAAAATGTGATTCGCATAAACAGATTAAAAATGCTTTATTTGTAATTGCTTTCTTACCATAATTTTTATATATTAGTAGTTATTTGTTTCGTTCAGAAATAATTTGGAGCCGCCTTCAAAAATTTCAATTTCATATAAAAATTTATAGTTATTTTTCACTTTTAGCGCACTTTTACATATCGGTTCATCTTTTTTATAAAAATTTTATTTTTCGATTTTTAGTTTTGAATTCATTATGATATCCATAAATCCTTGAACCAAGTACTAATCGAGATTATTGTACATCGCAATGACTCCAAGGTGGCAAAAAAGTACCTATTTTATCCAAAGTTGTAAATCACCCTGAAATCAACCACTCAATATTCTTTGATTCTTCTTCTTCTTCTTGCGGTGCCTATTCGTTCCGAATGTTGGCGACTAGCATGGCTATTCTTACTTTGTTGGCAGCTGCGCGGAACAGTCCAGTCGTGCTCATGTTGAACCATTTTCTTAAGTTTTGGAGCCAAGAGATTCGTCTTCGTCCTGGCCCCCTCTTGCCGTACACCTTCCCTTGCAGAATTAATTGGAGGAGGTTATATCGCTGTTCATTTCTCATAATATGTCCTAAGTATTCCAATTTGCGTTTTTTAATTGTTTTGATCACTTGGCACTCCTTTCCCATTCTGCGCAGGACTTCATTATTTGTGACTCGGTCGACCCAGGAGATTCTTAAGATGCGCCTATAGCACCACATCTCGAACGCTTCAAGTTTTTTAATGGACGCTTCAGAGAGTGTCCAAGCCTCTGTCCCGTAGAGCAGAACTGGAAAAACATAGCACTGTAGCATGAAGACCTTGGTTTTCAGCGGCAGATCACGGCCCTTGAAGACGGTGCTCATTTTTGTAAACGCTGCTTTGGCTTTTGCTATACGTTGTTTTATTTCCAATGAGTGATCCCATTGACTGTTTACATTGGTGCCAAGGTATGTATAGCTTTCAACCCTTTCAATTGTTTGTTGGTTGATGGTCAGTTGTGTGTTTAGGATTGGGCGTTTGCTGATGACCATATATTTTGTCTTCTTTGTATTTAAATCTAACCCATAGTGCTTACTCACTTCAGTTATGCTTGTCATCAACATCTGCAATCCCTCCAGACTGTCTGCGAATACCACTGTGTCGTCTGCGTATCTGATGTTGTTCAGACGTTCACCGTTAATTAGTATTCCCTCATCACATTCTTCCAAGGCTAGTTTGAAGATATGCTCAGAATAAACATTAAATAGCATCGGGGACAGTATACATCCTTGCCGTACTCCGCGTTCTATTGAGATTGCTTCTGTCAACTGGTTGTCTACTCTTATGTTAGCAGTTTGGTTGTAGTAAACATTTTTGATTATTCTCAGATCTTTATCATCTATGCTGATCTCTTCAAGTATTGATATAAGCTCGTCGTGTTTTACCCTATCGAATGCCTTCTGGTAATCCACAAAGCATGCATATATATCGCAGTTGACATCTCTGCATCTTTGGAACAAGACCTGGACAGCAAAAAGTGCCTCCCGTGTACCCAGAGCATCGCGAAACCCAAATTGTGTGCGTGTTAGTTGTTCTTCGCATTTTTTTTATAATCTCTTGTGGATAATTTTTAGGAAAGTCTTAAGTAGGTGGCTCATAAGGCTTATAATTCTATAATCATCGCACCTTTTTGCATTTCGTTTTTTTGGTAAGGTCACAAATGTTGATTTCAACCAACTCAGGGGAACTTTCCCAGTATTATAAATATTATTAAACACTTTTGTGAGCCATATTGTCCCGTTGTCATCCATTAACTTTAAAAATTCTGAATAAAAGTTGTCAGGTCCTGTAGTTTTGCCATGATTCTTAGAGTTCTCCAAATACCGGTGAAATTGTATCAAACAAAAATTTAGTCTGTTATAGTAAATCCACTATTTTAAATTTCAAATTAATTTTAAAATGGTAATATAGGCCCCAAAATCTTCCAATATTGATATTTAATGACTTGAGATGTAAATTTCTTAGCTCCATATATATTTTATACTGCATATTGCGTTTGTATACGCCCCAAGAACCCCGCAATATCAATTTTAGACAAAATCGGAAAATGTAACGTTTTCAGTCCTTCAAATTGTATCTTACCAATCTACTAGTTCTAAAAAATTCACTTCATATTCGTAATGCATGTCCCCGAAACCACCCTCATACCAAATCTAAAAAATGCGAATAAGGTAAAATTTTCAACTCACCATGTTGAATGTGTCATATTGAATCCGCCATATTGAATTTCAAAAAAATAGTTTTAACGTCTTAATCTAACCTAAATATAAACCCTTCAAAGCCCCCTAGTAACAATTTTGGATGAAGTCCAGAAATTTAAAATTTCTAGACCGTCATATTGCATCTGAAATATTAGATTATCTTAAAATAATTTTATATTGGCTATTTACATTCTCAAAAACTATTCAATCAAAAAATATTTTAAATTCGTAATTAGCACTAACAAAAATCCACCAATACTGATTTAAAACAAAATCGAGAGATGTAGAATCTTAAATCCGCCATCTTGGATCCGCCATATTTATTTTTTTTTAAATAATGTCAGATTCGTAATGTGCGATCCCAAAAACTCCCCCATATAAATTTTGAAAATGATCTGACAAAATTAATTTTTTATCTGCCATATTGGATACGCCATATTGAATTTTTTTAAAATTATTTCAGATTCGTGTACGACCCCGAAAACTCCCCTATAAAAATTTTGGAGAAAATCGAACAAAATTTATTTTTTGATCCGCCATATTGGATCCGCCATACTGAGTTTTTTAAAAATAATTTTAGGTTCGTCATATGCGACCCCGAAAACTCTCCCGGACAAACTTAATTTATTGGCCGCCATATTGTCAGCGCCATGTCGGATTTTAATGCACCAATTTAATCAAAAAAAAATGGGACCACCGCAGCAACTTCCTGAAAATAGTGTAAAATATTTCATTCAAATCGTTGCCGCCATTCCGAAGTCATCAGTGAACATACATAAAAAAAAATACATAGTCGACGAATTGAAAACCTCCTTTTAGAAGTCGGTTAAAAAAAAAGAATATTAGACTTTAGAAAAAATGCAAATGGAATTTTTCTTTTCGAAAATCTTCTCCCAGAGATTATAAGAAGATTGTCATCTTTGGTGTCTATTTTATTCGAAATTCGTTTATTCTACTTAAAAACTTTATTTCAGCTTCCATTGATCATAGAGAGTTTTCTTTAATCTTCTAATGCCACCAATTTGAAATTCGTGGTATTATTTAATTTGTTAATATGCGAAAAAGGATACCTTTTTTGTTGTAAATTTTGCAGAATTTATGTTGCAAGACATGAGGATCAATTTTAAGAAACAAAATGATTCCTTCTACTTCTCTATAGAACTAGTCCAAAAATTTTCCCATTCCATAAAAATTACTTTTTACCTTAACGAGATAAGCAATTGCGTAAAAGCCATTAAACGCTCAAAGTTCGTTCTTGGTATTTATTTTTTTTTGTATTATTCATAGATTTGTTATCGATTTTAGCAATTTTTTGGTTATTAACAATGACGAAAACGACATTCGAAAAAATCATTCCGTTTGCATTTTATGTTTGTATATATAATATTATAAGGATATGAATAGAGGTTTCGTCCTCCTCAGAATCTGCACTCCTCTCTTTCTATCAATTTGAGTTTCTTGAGGTATCCCTTTAGGTGACAATGCCCCGTCAGGTCCCCTGTCAGAACTCTGAGTAGGTTTTAACTCAAGCTTATGCATTCTTTGAATCTCTTCTGGTCGTAGTTCTCCAGAAGTATCTTAGCTTGAATCCCGGACGGCGGGTAATGGCGGACATGCCAGTTTAGCTATGTTAGAAAAAGATAGCAGATATTTTAACCGCCACAATCGCGAGTCGCGCCCGAATTCAGTGCCGAACATTGAATGATGAGGTGAGGTCGCGTTCGCCGTACAAGGTAAGTTAAGTCGATTATTTTTCAACATTTTCATCTTATTTTTTAGTAAAATTAAATACGTGTATATTATTTCAAGCTAAACATAGGATTCACTTTTTTTTTTAAGTGAACTAACGTATAATTAAACAACGTTTGTAAGTAATCGCCAAGTGCATTACGATATTCTAACCTCAAATAAATATATAGTTTTTCATTTTTTGTGAGTCGGGTAATGGCGGACGATTTGTGTGGGGTAATCACAGACATCCGTAATTACCCTATATGGGTTATTATAGGCCGAATACCCAGTTATATAGACTTTTTATAAACCTACCTAAACCTTTTTATATTTCAGATGCCTCGAAGTTACCAAAGAAAGACGGAGACCAAATACAAATTAAAAGATTTACAAAAAGCTATTCAGGACGTCAAGAACAAAAAACTTTCATTAGGAAAAGCAGCTATCATTTACTCTATACCAAAAAACACAATACACGACCATCTTAATAAAGAAATTATAAGGACCCCAAAAAGTGCAAGAAAGGCTATATTTTCTGAAGACCAAGAAAAAGAATTAGAAGAACACATTTTAAAATGCAGTAAACTATTTTATGGCTTAACTATAGAGATGGTGAGGAAAATAGCTTTCAAATTTGTTGAAGTAAATCGGTTAAAGCATAATTTTCACCAAACATTACAAATGGCAGGAAAGAACTGGTTTTATGGATTTCGAAAAAGGCATCCCAACATTTCTCTCCGCAAACCTGAATCCACTTCTATTAATAGAATTACAGCGTTTAATGAAACAGAAGTGAGAATCTTTTTCGAAAACTTGGAAGTCTTACAAAGGAAATATCAGTTTGATGCCAATCGCATTTACAATGTTGACGAGACCGGCATTTCTAACGCCCAGAAAAATTCTAGAATTCTAGTTCCGAAAGGCCAGAAACAAGTCGGCATGGCTACAAGTGATGAAAGAGGCACAACAACAACAATTGTTTGCGCATTCAGTGCTTCAGGAAAATATGTCCCACCATTTTTTTATTTTCAAGAGGAAGCGAATGAATGCTAATCTATTGCATGGAGGCAATGCTGATATGGTTGCAGCAGTGAGCGATTCGGGTTGGATTAATGAAAACCTATTCATAGATTGGTTACATCAATTTATCTTTTACGCTAAACCAACTGTTGAAGAACCTATTCTTCTTATTTTAGCCTGGCTTGCTACCTGCTTTGTCGCCAGAATGGAATAATACTGTTATCTCTTCCACCATATACGTCACATCGTATGCAACGACTGGACCGCTCAAAACTGCATACAACAGAGAATGTGACTTATGCATGGCTTTAAATATAGGCCGAAAAATTACACAGTATGAAGTTGTCGAGCTTTTTACTAAAGCTTTCAATCGAATCAGCAATATAGAAAAATCTGCAAAAGGTTTTCGGGCAGCTGGTATTTGGCCATTAGATACAACAATATTTGGAAGTACATTTCTTTGATTCGACATCACCTGATGTGCAGACAGCATCGACATCAAATATGCAAAGAGCAGTAACACCTGCTGCGCTGATAGCACCGACACTATCTATGCAGAGAGCAGTGTCACCCAATGTACAAGTAGCTCCATTATCAGTTGTGCACCAGCGATCATTAACACCTTTACCTGTGTTGGACAAATCATTTCCACTTCAAGATGTTGTTAATGTTCCCCAGCTGCCACAACAGAAAAGTAGGCAATGTTCCAGAAAGAAACATTCAATTATAATCACTGGTACCCCTATGAAAGACGCTTTAGAAGAAAAGGAACAAAGGAAGAAAAATAAGGAAGAAGCAAAAGAAAATGATAAGTCTGTACGAACCACTGAAAGAAAGAAAAGTATGAAGAATCTTAAAGCATTTGAAGATGATATGAAGGCTAAAGATAGGAACGTACAGCGCAAGAAAAAGAAAGTCAACAAAAGTGCTACAAAGGTTGATGAAGGGTATTATTGTCTTATTTGTAATAAAAAGTATGAAGAACCAATCACAAAAGATTGGATAATGTGCATCAAATGTAAATTGTGGGCCCACGAAAATTGCACGAGTAGTGCAAGCATATCAAGGGGATTTATCTGTGATTTCTGTGCCAATTAGACTATGTCCGTGATTACCCAGTACACCATCCGTAATTACCCCCAAGCTGTGGGGTAATCCCGGACACCAGAGGTTTTGTTTTTTGTTGAAATTTGATTTTATTTTTGAAAATTTGTCTAAGTTGATTATGAGAACATAAGAATGGTTAGTTTAAGTAAATATTAAGCAATAAATAAGCCTTGCAACTTCATTTGATTTTATTGTATTTTAGTTCTCCCTTAAGTGTTCGCAATTACCCCACCTTCCCCTATTCTTCGCTTTTAGACACTTTTTTAGTCAGTCCAAATTTTTTCAAAAGATTTTATATTCCGATTTTTAATTTCGAAATTATGATAATTTTACTAAAGGTCAAAAGATTTTAAATATTTAAGCTGTTCTTTTTTGCCCAATTATAAAATAAAATTGTAATTGAAGTTACCTTCGGCAGAAAGTTGGGATAAAACATACTGCACAACAATAATTAACTGTTTTCTAGTTTTTTTTGGAAAATAAAAATGTATGAATACTGTGTTCTCAATATTTTATATTTTAAAGTAATATAGCTTGTCTCTGGTTTTCATTAAAAACATTGTAACACTCTGCATAGAACAAAATAGATTTTCTATGGTTGGTTCAATTAGGAATATTCGGAATGCTAGAAACACTTTAGTGTGCATAAAATTCTCCTATTCAAAAATCTCTTTTATCTAAGTCTTCTTCTCTCGGCGCCCTTTTTGGTAGATTTGATAACCAAATTATAGATATTCTTTTCTCTGCTGATTCCAGTTAGCACTTTAACAAAGGGTACTAGACCAGAATATTCATCGTCCTGTGAAGTGTCCAGTTTATATTCGGGAAATTTACGTTATCATAAAAATTCTGTATTCCATGTACTAAGGTTCTCCCTAACTTTTCTCCCTCCAATTTAATCTGTTACACCGATGTAATACAACTGAAGTAATTAGTAGATATCCCACTCGATGGTAAATACTTATTAAAAACAATTTTTGTAGACATGCAATGTTATGATAAGTAGGTTATTAAAATATATATTTTTGACATAAACATTACATATATCCTTGACAATATCGTTGAAAGTAGATTATAGTTTTTGGTACTACAAGAAAACTGGTTTAATCACGATACATATTATGGGAACAATTTTCTAGTTAATTTGTACTAATTATAGTAGGGGAGCATCGAATTGTAATATGCGATTGATAATAACATACATTTTTAAGAACCGACTTTAATGTTATATAAAGTATATTAATTGCTTCTTTAAAATACAAAATACAAGGATGAGATGAAAAGTTTGTTTATTTCTGGAGTAAACTGGATATTTTTAGGTTATGCTAGTAAGAAGCAGGCATCAAAAACAAATACTATTCATGTCATTTGTGAAATAAATATGGATTTTTGTGACAAACTGATTTGAAATTCATATATCAAAATCGACAATGAAAAAAAGAGAGGCGACCTTAAGACATATTATTTAAATAGAAATACCATGATTCCATAATTCAAAATTATAAAAAATTCAATATAACTTTTACTGACGTATTTTTCCCAAATTTTTAACCGACTTCTAAAAGAACGAGGTTCACACTTCATCGAGTATGTATGTTTTTTTTTATGTATGTACACCGATTACTCCGGAACCGCAGCACCGATTTGAGTGGAATTTTTTACGTTATGTTCAGGAAGTTGCTGCGGTGGTGCCATATATTTTTGGATGAAATTGGTACAGTAATAACCCAGATGACGCTGACAATATGGCGGCCAAAAAAATTAATTTTGTCTGATTTTCTCCAAAATAGGTATGGGGGAATTTTTGGGATCGTACCCAACGAATCTGAAATTATTTTTAAACAATTCAATATAGCGGATAAAAAATTTAGTTTTATCTGATTTTCTTCAAAATTGCTGTGGGGGAGTTTTCGGAGACGCACATAATGGATCCAAAATATTTTTTATAAATTCCAAATAGCGGATCCATTATGACGGATAAGAAAATCTTTTTTCTCCAAAATTGATACGAGGGAGTTATCAGGGTCGTACATAACTAATCTAAATTATTTTTCAAAAATTGAATATGGCGGATACAAGATCGCGGATTAAAGATTATGCATCTTCGGATTTTGTCTAAAATCAGTATTGGGGTATTTTTGTTAGTTTTAATTATGAATTTAAAATATTTTTTGAAAAACTCAATCTGGCAAATTCAATATGGTGTCCTAAAAATTTTAAATTTTTCGATTTTCTCCCAAACTGATATAGTGGGTTCTTGAGGGTGTAAATTATGAATTTAAAAGTATTTTTTGAGGATTCAGTATGGCAAATCCAAGAGAGCGGACTAAAAATTTTACATTTTTCGATTTTGTTCAAAGGTCCCACCTTTGAATCGTTTTTGAGGATTGGTACTAGGGGGCTTTGAAGGGTTTAGATTTAGATTAGGTTAAGACTTAAAATAATTTTTTTGAAATTCAATATAATGGATGCAATATGGTGGGTTGAAAATTTTACATTATTCGCATTTTTTCAGATTTGGTATTAGAGGGTTTTCGGGGTCGTGTATTACGAATATGAAGTTACTTTTTTACAACTATTAGGTTGATAAGACACAATATAAAAGACAGAAAATTTTACATATTCCGATTTAGTCTAAAATTGATATTGTGGGGTTCTTGAGGCGTATACAAACTCAATATGCAGTATAAAATATATCGAGCTAAGAAATTTACATCTCAGATTCTTTAAATATTGAAAATTAATATTGTAGAGTTCTTGAGGCGTATACAAACTCAATATGCAATATAAAATATATCGAACTAAGAAATTCTAAAACAAAAAATAGAAAAATAAAATTAAAAAAAAAAATTGAACCGACTTCTAAAAGTGCGCTAAAAAGTGGAAAATAACTATAAATTTTTATATGAAATTCAACTTTTTGAAGTCGGCGCCAAACTATTTGTAAATGAGATAAATAACTACTAATATATACAAATTATGGTAAGAAAACAATTACAAATAAAGTATTTTTATTCTGTTTATGCAAATCACATTTTATTAGGTATTAGTTTGGCGCCGACTTCAAAAAGTTCAATTTAATATAAAAACCTACTGTTATTTTTCACTTTTTAGCGCATTTTTAGAAGTCGGTTCACTTTTTTTATAAAAATTTTATTGTTAACTCGCTTTCTTGCCTGTCTGTCTCTCGGATAAAAATTTTGCAATCGATTTTAAACTAATGTTCTGATGAGCTAAAGACCTGAAACTTTAAGAATAGCGCGGAACTGGATGATATTGCAAACTGTGACCATGTAACTGACCTTGAAAGTATATTTCAAGGTTAATTTCACTTCTGATTATCCGATCAATCTGAAATTTTGTATACATATATAAACCTGATGACAATGTAATGTTATGACCTTGAAACTGGCTCTAAACGTATGCTTCAAGGTCACTCTAATTTCAATTTTATTTTTTTACATTTTCATTAGCACGCTTTCTTAACTGTGTGTTTATCTGTTCGGTCCAAATTTTGGAATCGATTTTTAATTAGCTTACTGATGAGTTAGAGACTTAAAGCTTTAAACATAGCTAGGAATTTGATGGCAATGTAATATTAACTCGCTTTCTTATCTGTTTATTTGTTTATTTGTCTATTCGGTAAAAATTTTGCATTCGATTTTGAACTAAAGACTAAGAAGCAGAAAATATTTGTTTAAATTAAAAAATAATATTGCACGTTTTTAAAATGGATTAAAAGATATAAAATAATTTGTCACATTATCTTGAGAATTTGTAACTGTGAATTTTTGATAGCTATGAAAATACTTGTAAGATTTAAAACAAAAAACTTGGGGTGTGTGCAATAGATAATAGTGAGGAATGTAGAAACTATCTGTCGTTGGGAAAACTTAAACAACAATTATTATCCGTTATACCTCACACTCTCCTTTTTAAATCTTACAAGTATTCTCATAGCCAATAAAAATTTTCAATCACAAATTTTCGGGACAACGTGGCAAATTATTTATATATTTTTTACTCTCTTTTAAAAAAGTGGTAGATTTTTTTAATTTAAGTCATTTTAATTCACATAAAAGCTAACAAGGGAACCACCAGAATCCGATTTACCGATTTTGATCATTTTTAGATATGTTGTAGCACCTGAAAAAATAACAGATACGTATTTTTTTTATCGGCTGACATCTACTTTTAAGAGATGAAATTCACCCCCTATGTCGTTCCTTAAAATCATTTTTTTCAATATATCTGAGCATCTAATGAATATTTTTGAATAACATCAAGTGGAAAATATTCGTCATAAAAAGTCACAAATGCGAGGTGTATTTATGATCAAAGGGGTTGCAACTCCTAATTTATATTTTAAAAAAACTACATTTTTTATGAATATTTTTGTTATAAATATGACAGAATGAACTTAAAAGAATTATAAACGGCATTTTTGTTAACAATATTGATTATTAATGTTGGCGTGTTTCGAGATTTTTTAAAAAAGCACCCCTAAATATCGTTAAACCCCTTACCGTAAGGGACCACATATAAGAGGTAATTTTTTTTTCTTAAAAGTCATTCAATGTTTAAAATAAATGTAATGTATAAAAAATGAAAATATATTATTTTTTTTCAATAATAATACCAAAAGTGTGAGAAAAGTCACCCCCAAAAGTAAATCTAACATGAATTCTAATTAACATTTTTTAATAAAACAAAATATAAAATAAGTCCTGTATAATTTAATAAGGAGACAACTCTTTTTTAACATGCCAATATTCATTTTTAAGGGGTGAAAACCATCCCTAGAGTTGAACTTTACAATTTAGTTTTCCATATGTATCGGCATTTAATTGAGATATTTTAATAAAATTATGTTGGAAAATATATTTCGTAAGAATCCGGAAATATAAAGCGTATTGATGACCGAAGGGGTTGCAACCCTTATTTTATATTGTAAACACTGATAATTAATATTGTTAACAAAAATGCCTTTTATAATTTTTTAAGGTCATTTCTCGATTTTTATAAAAAATATTCATAAAAAATGTAGTTTTTTTTAATATAAAACAAGGGTTGCAGCCCCTTAGGTTATTAATAAGCTTTATATTTTAGGATTTTTACGAAAAATATTTTTCAATTTCATTTTATTAAAAAATCTCCATTAAATGATGATGCTATTAAAAAGTAAACTGTAAAGTTTAACTTTAGATGTGGTTTTCATCCCCTACAAGTGAATAGTAGTATGTTAAAAAAAAGTTTTCTTCTTATTAAGATATACAGGATTTATTTTATACTTTGTTTTAATAAAAAATTGTAATTAGACCTCATATTATACAAGGTTTTTACTTTTGCAGGTGATTCTTTTCACCCTTTTGGTATTAATATTGAAAAAAAAATAGAATATTTGCATCTTTTATGAATTACATTTCCTTTACACATTGGATGACTTAAGAAAAAAAAATTTTTTATCCCTTATATGTGGTCCGTTACTATAGGGGGTTATTAGCGATACTTGGGGGTGCTTATTTGAAAAATTTGAAACACCCCAACACTGATAATCGATATTGTTAAGAAAAATACACTTTGTAATTCTTTTGAATTCATTTCCCGATATTTATAACAAAAATATTCATGAAAATATGTAGTTTTTTTTTAAATATATAATAGGGGTTGCAACCCCTTTGTTCATAAATACACCTCACATTTGTAACTTTCTATGACGAATATTATCCACTTGATTTTATTCAAAAATATTCATTAGAGCCGTTTTACACACGAAAGAATTATTCCGAAAATTATAACAAAAATTTTCAGCAAATTTTTGCCGAAAATTCTTTGGAGATAATTTGTAAAATAAACTTTCACTCTGTTTGATACGTACAAGAAATCTGAATATAATTTAGGTGATAATTTTGTCGTTGCTCATGCGCATTTTCATAACATGTGACGTTCCAGCAGTTAAAAAGAAGATATAATCTGGGCATAACCTTAAAATGTCATAAATATGAAAGTTTTCAAACATATATAATCAAGAAACCACAAAATAAGGGATATTTTGTGCAAAAAACAATGAGTAAATATTGAGATTAGGTTGATTAGCAAACGCGGGTTGACAATTCACAAATTTTATTCTGCGTCGATTTTTGCGCACTTTCCGCATTTTAGTCATAAAAATATAGAACATGTTCTATATTTTTATGCCGAAAATTTTCACCAAAATTTTAACAATAATTCTTTGATGTGTAAATTAGTTTTATGAAAATTTTCAACATAATTATGAGATTAATTTTGGCTATAATTCTTGTATTTGTAAAACGACTCTTAGATGCTAAGATATATTGAAAAAAAGAATTTTAAAGGCTGACTGGAGGGGTTAATTTCACCCCTTAAAAATGAACGTCAGCCGATAAAAAAATATGTATCTATTATTTTTTCAAAATTATCAAAATCGGTGAGGTCGGGTTGATCTGGTTCTCGTGTTAGTTGATGAACCGTTAGTCATCAAAGTGAATACGAACAAAATATATCAAAATATCAACACAGCACACTAAAGTAGATCCCCTTCTAGAAGAAAACCGACCACAATTAAATAATAAAGGCTTCCATCTAGAAAAAATTGATAGTTATGTTTAGGCTTGCAAATGTCATTTTTGACATAAAATTTAAAATAAGTCAATCAGTTAGACTTAGGTATAGGACGTTATACAAGAAATATGTCTATAATTTTGTGTAGAATCTTAAATTGAAACAACATATAGGGTGTTCCGTTTAAAATAAGCAAAAAGGCATCAATCTTGGATTTGGAGATGAATTACATTTATTTAACTTCAACAGCTAATTATCAAGAAGACGAGAAACTGCTTTAATGTGAATTATAAATTTCTTTCTTCTATTTAATGGTACAATAATAAAAAATACTTACTTTATAGGAGAACATCATGTTATTATTCCAACAGTCACCATGCAATATAACCGACAAACCATCAGCAGGATTTATTTCTTTGCGCAATACATTTTTAATATATTCTTCATTGACATGGACTAATTTTTGATAACTGATCGGATCTTCGTTTTTCAATAACTCCAATCCAGCTTTAAAGTCCTTGGTCATCAGGGTTTCCATTTTAACTTGCAATATAAATTTAGACAAAAGATCAGCCATACTTTTGGTCAAATTCTTGAATAGCTCTACTTTTTGAGTTTTAAGTGCTAAAGAAAGAGCATGAAACATTCCGTAATTTCTGAAAACTAGCAGAACATGATCCAGATTTTGCGGAGTTTTTCTGTCATGAATATCGTATTCTAAATATTTCAGGTTTTGAAGTATTATGGCTTCTCTTTGATTTTCGTTAAAAACACTGTAACATTTTGCGAATTTCATAAATGGATTTTCTATCGCTTGCTCAATTTGGAATGCCCGAAACTCCGGAAATACTTTACTATACATAAACATTTCTCGTTCAAAAACCTCTTTTATGGGAGTCTTTTTTCTAAACTCGTCACCTTTTTTAGCAGATTTGATAACTAAATTATAAATTTTCTCTTCTTCTCTGCCAATTCCAGTTAATACTTTTACAAAGGTTACTTGCCCCAAATATCCATCGCCCTTCGAAGTATTTCCCGCAATCTCCAGCTCATACTTTGAAAATCTACGTTGTCTTAAAAATTCCTCGATCCATGTATTGAGGTCTTCTCTAAATTCACACATGATGGTTAATTTTCTGTTAACAGTTATTTTTTTTTTACTTGAGATTAAACAACTACACCTATGTAACTAACCCAACCGAAGTATTTATAAGTTCTCCAAGTCTTAGGTAATTACGTAATGAAAACAATTTTCGTGGACATGCAATTTTATAATAAGTAGGTTATCAAAAATATACCCTTTTTATATATACATCAAATACACCCGTGATTATACTATTGAAGGCAGTCTATTGTTTTCGGTTCTGCAAGAAAACTAGTTTCATAACGATACTCATTACGGGAAAAACTAACCAAAGTGATATTTTTACTAATGACAGTGGGAGAGAGTCGAATTATCGTGTGCAATTAGTAATTGCATACATTCATATTTCTCGTCTGCATTTGTGCATTCTTTTAAAAATTGACTTTAATGTAATATAAACTATGTTAATTATTTCTTGAAAATACGAGAATAGGTCATAATCTTAATTACTCAGGTACTTAAATTCCTCTTTTGTTAATGCTTTTATACAAGTCTACAAAATAGACGTTCGTCCTCACTACAAGAACGTCAGAATCGGACCTATACTTTTTCCCAGCGGGATATTTTTTTAAGTTTAGAAAGATGTTGAAGTATGAAGAATCGAGAAAATAAGAGGCATGCATGACTTTAAACTTCATAAGTTTTGATCATTACCATGACGACCTTGTGATTGGTAACATTGTCCAGATAAAAGATCACTTTCTTCTTTATCATAACTGGCTCTTTTTCGTAAATTGTTTGTTTCAACTGGTGCAGCTGGATAACGAAATATCCAACGTTGATTGTCGCACTCTTTCTTAGATAATCTACCAACAAAATTCCCTTAGCGTCTAAAAAAATATTGCTTATGACCTTTTCTGCAGATAGGACTTAATTCACATTTTTTGGTATTGATTATGCCTTGCCTCACCACCCTCTTGATTGTTTGATCTTGGGAATACAGCGGTGCATTCAGATCTTGTCTACAATATCAAAAAGTAACAAAAATCAGTTCGGTTGGACTGGTAAAGATCCCAACATTATTAGTGCGTTAGCAAGCGCGGCATTCACCTTACTGACAATGTTCTCATTCCCTTCAGGATATTTTGATGCTTCATTTCTCTTAATATAATTAACTTCCTTCGTCAGTTCCAGCCTGAGGTCACTCATAATGCTTTATGATGAGCTCCTCACTTGAGTACAATTTTAGTTTTCCAGAACATTCAGCATGTTAAGTGTTCGTACCCCCATGTTTGAAGTCACTAATGTACGTTTTTACAGGTCTAAATAAAGAAGCACATTCCTCAAATGCAGCATCTAATTTCACTTTAATCTTTATATGAGTTAAATCTTCATTAAAAAATATTCCACACTTGGAGAACAACAAAACTTGACAATTTTCGAAAATCGTGAAAGAAAAACAACACAATACAGTATATTAGTGAAGAAAGATGACTTTTCAAGGTGGCATAGTCAAAATTAAACTACGAGCGTCATCTCTAGCAGAGCTTAAAAATTTTTCACTCCATCTTCATGTATGTATGTATGTATGTATGTATGTCCAGTATATTAGCGTTCTAGACCCAATCGCCACTGACTTCGATCATGCCAATTATCCTGAATGTAGGTCTCTCTCGGACGTTGCTTTCTTTACACCCTTCATCCATAATAATTTTGGTTGGTTTTCTTTCTTTCTCTCAATTTAACCCTTATTTTAGAATTATTTCTTTAGGCATTTTTTGCAAGGGCTCGTACCAGATTGATTGTCGTTGTTGAATCTCTTTCATTGTTTTTAAATGCCTTCTGGCAAACTGATTGAATTGAGAGCTCCTTTACCTATAGAATTCTTTTCTAGATTTCTCTATCTCCTTTTTTCCCTGGTATTTACTTAAGTTCCAAGACGAATATATTTGTCTCAAGATATTATTACTCCCTTTATCTCTTTTGCATTTCCCAAATTATAGACAAGAAAACATTCTGGAATTAAGAACTCTCCTTGTTGTATGTGAATCTGAAAGAAGAGCATAGCACATTACCAAAAATAAAAATATTTTGATATGGCTAGAACACAGATCGGTATTACAGATGATGTGATAAAGGATAAGGATATTAAAGGAAAAATAGCCATTAATCTATTAAATAGCACATTCTGGGACCAACAAATATCAAAGTCAAATAAACATGAAATATATAGCATCATTGTTGAGCATAGTAGTGTACCAACTAAAAGGGTACGAAGATGTACAACGTATGGACGAAGATCAGTTACCAAAACAAATTCTGCATGGGACACTTAATGGAAACAATAAGACAGGAAGAACTATGAATGAAAAATCAAAAAAAAAACATATAGGACGCCAATTTTTTTACTTCTCGTGAGTCCTAATATAAATGGTGATCCAGGGTTAAGCCGCCAAACTAAACTATTAGGATTTATTTTTTCTGTAAACTTTAGCTTCTTCTATAACCAACGCAGTGTAAAAATACTAATCTACATTAAAGAAAATTCTAATTTTCTGATGATGTAAAAATGTGTTAAACAAATTAAAAAATGTATTCCTTTTTAACGACCAATTAATGTTAGCATTCCCAAAAATGAATTTATGCTGTATACTCCCACAAACTGTCTACAAGTGGTTTTAAATTATCACCAAGCACAAATTAAAATGTTCAAATTGGATATAATATAATAAGGAATAACTTTATCAAATTCAATAATGAAATTATTCACCAAAATCCTTGAAGGTATAATAACTGACTATTGCAGAATATCAGAAGAACAGCAAGGTTTCCGCAAAAACAGATCTACAGTAGATGTCATATTCATCGTAAGACAGATAGCAGAGAAATCTATTGAATTTACTAAGCCGGCTTTTATGTGCTTTATAGATCTCACTAAAGCCTTTGATAGGGTGAGACTGGATGATATTCTGCAAATAATGCGAATTAAAGGCATCCCAAACAATTTAATTAACATAGTTGAACAGCTAAACTCCAACAACACAACACAAATCTCAGTAAGCGGCAGCCTAACTAAGGATGTACCGATAGAGTCGGGCATACGACAGGGGGACTCTCTGAGTCCATTACTGTTTAACATAGTAATGGACCAAATAATTGAGAACGTCAAAAGAGCGGCACCAGGGTACAGAATGAATACCGGGGAAATAACAATAATATGTTACGCTGATGACGCCGTCATAGTCTCGGAAAATGAAGACGATCTCCAAAGACTTCTATTTGCATTCCACACCATAAGCAAGCAATTCAACATGAAAATATCCATCGATAAAACTAAGTCAATTGTAATAAGCAAAGTGCCCTTAAGATGCAAACTAGTAGTGGATGACAAACCAATAGAACAACTCATGACCTTTAATTACTTGGAGTTGAGATATCCGCAAACCAAAACAGAACAAGAGAAGTAAAAAACCAAGTAAACAAGGCAAATAGAATCTCAGGAAACCTGGCGGATATAATATGGCACAACACATACATGAGCAAGGACGCAAAAATAAAAATCTACAAGGCCTGTATTCGACCGATAATGACGTGCGCAATAGAGACGAGAGCTGACAACACAAAAACAAAATCAATTCTAAGAACTGCCGAAATTAAAGTACTAAGAAGAATATCGGGATACACATTAAGAGATCACATACGCAATTCAACAATACGCGAGGAACATGGAATGCAGGATATAGTAAGATGGGGACGGAAGCGCAGAAGAGCCTGGAATGAGCACGTAGGAAGAATGGCGCAAAATAGGATAGCGAGAATCGCCCGAGATGGAACACCTGAAACCAGAAGACCAATAGGTAGACCACCTAAAAGATGGAGAGAGTCCTGGATTTCAACATCTAATGAGATGAATGATTGAGTTGGAAAAAACAGGCTGTAAGCCTATAACAAGAGGAAGAAGAAGAAGAAATTGGATATGTAAAAAGAATTAATAAAATGAACCTAAATAAGACACTGATAAAACCTTTTGTGCTATTTAAGAACCAATACTCAACCTTCTCCTAAATAAATGTCAAATAATTGCAGCTGATACTGCATGATGCAGCTTAAAATAAATGTACAAAATAAATTGGGCGTTAAATAGGTTTCCTTAATAAAATTGATAAGGAATAAATAAACACAAAAGTTGTAATAATTTGCCTCATTTGCAATAAGGTTATCCATATTTATATCTTTTCAAAGAAGGTGTCCCAGAGCTGGCTAACAATAACGTTATTAAGCATTCTTTTTTAAAATATTATTTAGTAATAATGATAACATTATTATTTAAATTTCCTAAAGATTTTTTCGTTCTAAAATGCCAACAGTTCTACCAACATAAAACATTTATTACGAAATACTGATATACCAAATTTTTGTACGTATTTTAGCAAAGTTACTGAACACTTTCTTAAGATAGAAGTTTCTGAGATAACCTATGTTAAACATTAAAAAAATGGGGTTTTTGCGATTTTTGGGAGGTGAAAAAGTTATGAATGAATGAATGAATGAAAAAGGGGTGATGATACTAGATCATCGATGCCTAGGCCTCCATTGGGCCCTTTACATCCCACCATATCTGCTTGCGAATCCAAGCAGCCTCGTTATTTGAACTTACCTAACTGCTTCAGGTAACAAAACTATATCTCCGAAATATCTCTGTCTCAGTCCGTTGAGTGCTGGGCACCCTCTGAGAATACGGTCAACAGTTTCATCCTCCTCCAAAAGCATCTGCACGTCGGGTCGCCCTCGACACAGATTCTATGAAGATGGCCCCGGGAGTGACAATGTCCTGTCAACAATCCCACCACAATTCGCAGCTCTTTCCTTCCCAAAGAGAGAAGCTCCTTAGTACGCCGTGCGCTAGGCCCCGTTATATGTTCCTTAGCACACCTCATTCCAGGGGCTCCCCTCCAATTCTGAAAAAGTTATATTTTAAAGGTTTTTCTCCTATAAATAAATTGCCTTAAATCTGCTATATTCATAAGATGAGTGTGGGTAGATTAGCGTTGATTATTTTAAGTTCGATTTCATTCCATCGTTGTGGGACAACACTTTTCTATGTGCCTTATGTGCAAAAAGTTTCAAGGAATAACGCTACGAAACCATCTAAGATGAATAATCATCTGAGAAAGTGCCATCGTGATAAAACGGATGAAGAAAGAAAAACTTCACCAGAGGCCCACGATAAAGAGTGCGTTGGCTTCTAGGTTAAAAAGAAATGATGATGGTTTGTCAATGTACAATATTTCTATATTGATAGCAAAATCAGGAAGCCGCACACAATGGGCAAAGAGCTGATTTTTACCAGCTAGAAGAAAATTGTTAAAACGGTTCCAGTTAACCTACTAATTATTCTGTATTATGAATGATTTTAAGAAAATGTTTGATAACTTCTTGATCTTCATACCTTGTGGAAAGGGGTTTCAGCGCTGTTGAAGATCTTACAAAAAAAAAGATTTGACATCACTAGCCTAGGAAAACTATGAATAAATCTGACCAATTTGAAGACTAATATTGAAAATCAAAGCATCAGGCTCAGTTGTCTCTTTAAAAGTATTTTATAACTATCGCGAAAGTTTATGATAGGTGGAAAACGATATGCTGAAAAAAAGTTGAAGCTGCAGCAATTTTTGGTTCTGCGTACTGTTCTCCACCGACACATCCGTACATTTTAGGTGGTCGCAAATTAGATTGTGATTATATGTCTTTAACACCAGAGACATGATTGTAACATGGCGCCCGAGCAGGGACGACGAGATGGAAGGCCGTCGAGTCGTGGCTTTGTGCTAATGCCGGTACCCTACTTTGGAAAGACCACCTAGGATGTCTGTTCCACTTCCTTTTCAGGCCTGTACTTTCTTACGGCTTGGACTTCCTATGACAATCAAAGTCGGAAAGCAAATGCCTTAGGGGGCATGTTGTGGAACTAACATCTTACCACCACTTTCCGGCAAAACTTGACTTAAATAGAGATCCAAGTTTGTGGAAAGTACAAGAAGGATGTCTGGGAAAGATACCGGTAGATCCCACTGATGAGTCCAAAACGGGTATCGGGACGAAACATCCGTACATTTTAGGTGGTCGCAAATTAGATTTTGATTATGTCTTTAGCACCAACTGGCAGGATTAAGGTGTGCCCTTTGACGAGGTCTGAGCCCTGAGGATGGTCTAAATTAGACCGAAAGCGCTTGGCCAATAGTAATAATTTAAAAATATACACTGAAATACAAAATCCGTCTATTTCTTGATTTTTTCGGTGTACAACCTGTTAATAACTTATTCTTTAACACCAGAGACATGATTGCAACAATATATAAATATATATATATATATATATATATATATATATATATATATATATATATATATTTTTCTTTTTTTTTTTTTCTAATAATATAACAAAAGGTTTAAGATACAAAAATTAATTATATATATATATATATATATATATATATATATATATATATATATATATATATATATATATATATATATATACATTTTTTTTTTATTTTATCTTTCTTTTTGGTTCACTTAAAAAAAAATCGAACAATTAATATAGTTCCCTCTACTTAGGGCGTCTTTAAATTTTTTTAAATTTATTTTTATTATTTAAAAAAATATTATATAACTAAATAAACAAATAGCTTTTGGCCACTTATGTGCTGGCGCCACCCTGAATAGCGCGCAAAGTGAAGCCCACTTGCAGGCGTCCCAAGATGCCTAATGTCATAGACTAACCCTAGGCTATTACTCCAATGCTATAATTTTGACGCTCATAAAATGGACACAGCACTAGGACAAAACTCATTCATCATTACAATGTTGCGCATGATTGGATATTAGTAATGTTATATACATGCCTTTTTGACAACTATAAAAGAAATTGTTGAATTTCCGTTCAAAACGTGGCAATATTGCATATCCCTTCTTAACAACTAAAGAGGATAAACTCCTCCTTAGAAATGCACCACTTCCTAGCGACCTTTTACTAAAATCACAACGTTGCCAATTCTTAAATATCACTAATAAGATGCTACATGATTTTATAGAAAAACACATACAAAATTACAAACTAAAAGGTGACCTAAATATATTTGTTCTTTGAGGAAAGAAAACATCTATAACAATAGTATAATATAGCCCTAATGTTAAAACAATGCTCACAGTGCTACATTTATAATATGATAAAATCTTAGTTTTTGAATGTTTCTTCGAAATATGACAACACTGCAAGTCGCTTCGGCAAAAGACACCTCTTCGATGTATTGTGGTTGCCTAATTTAACCTATGACGAGACCACTGCTATAAGGGCTGTATTCTTTAGAGTAATTATCAAATGATCAAAGTGAAACTGATAACTTCATGTTCTTTTGAATATACATTTACCTGTCATTAGGTCGAATTGATCACGATTCCTTCTAGTGATAGAACTGAAAGTAATAATGACTCAAAAGAATAGCCTATCGCAAAATATCAGGGATATTATGTGTAAGGTATTATCTGCTCTCGCTTTCGCAAACTCGATTTTAGTAGGTTGTCCGCTATTTTAGTTGCCGTTTTAGCTTCAATTCGATTATCTAGCAGGATTTATTTCGTTTATTTTTCGAGTTCAGTGGTGCAAAGTGAAAGAATGAATTACAAAGAAAGTTTTATTATAAACAATAAAATGGTTTTTTGTGTAGTAAATAAATTTTGGCCTTTTAGGGCGCTTTATATATATATATATATATATATATATATATATATATATATATATATATATATATATATATATATATATATATATATATATGTAAGTTTTGATATTTTGTTTTTAAAAAATATTTTTAAATTTTACTTAGGAAGAGTTTTCATGGGTCATTTGGATTCGCCTTTGATTTTTTTCATTCTGTAATATGTTGGAGTATGCCAAAAATATCCAATACGTATTTTTTTACGTCATGAGTTGCATGTTTATATAATGTATAATTTAAAAGGCTAATTTTTTCAAAAAAAAAAACATGCATATTATTAAGTTTACGAAAAGAGATCGATAATTTTCTCAGTAATGGCTTCTTTTATATTTGTTTATAGGGGTAAAAATGTTATTTTATTTTAAAGAGGATTGTTTTTTCATAAAATCGCTGGCAATAAGAGAAAATACTCTTTTAGTTTGGGGACAAAATAAAAATTTAGTTCGTCTTAAATTCTGTGTCTTGAATTTTAAGAAATTAATTTTTGATCCTTAATTTCCGTTTCCAAAATTCCCCAATACTGATTTTGAAAGAACTTGAGATATGTACATTTTTAGTTACATATTTCATTCAGCCTATTAAGTTTAAAGAACTTACTTTTACATCCGCAATGTTTGTCCCGCCCCCAACTTTTGGAAAAATCCGTAAAATATAATCTACGCCCCCAAAAACACCCATTATCAATTTTGAACAAAATTAAAAAATATATAAAATTTTTAGTCTGTTGTATTGAATTAAAAGAAAATTATTTGAAAGTCTTAATTTGCACACTCAGAAACAACCCAGTACCAATTTTATACAAAATTGAGGGATGTTAAATTTTTAGTCCGCCATATTAAATTTTTCAAAAATAATTTTATATCCGTAGTTTATACCCCCACAAATCACTCAGTACCAGTTTTGGGCAAAATTAATAAATACAAAATATTTTGTCTGCCATTCTGAATTTTAAAAAATTAAGGCGGTATGTGCGAGTTCGAAAATTGCCCCATATCAGTTCTGGAGAAAATTGGACAAAATTAAATTTTATGTGCGCCATCTTGTATTTTACTGAACCAATTTTGACCAAAATGATATGGGACTACAGCAGAAACTTCCTTAACATAACGCAAAAAATTTCATTTAAATTGGTACAGCTATTCCGGAGTAATCGGCCTACATAAATAAATATGTAAGTAAATAAATAAATAAATAAACATATATATATATATATATATATATATATATATATATATATATACCTGTTAAATCTAAATGGATAATATATAGTACTGTTTCATATCCATAAAAACTATAAAATATAAAATGATCGTCTGATTCGTAGCAACATTTGCTTTGTAAATTTAAATGAATTATAAACGGAGGGATTAAGAACTGATGCCCGTATTTTATATTTACTATCCAACACGGCAACACTGCATCGTCTTATGGCGCTTTTTTATTACTATTTACTATAACAAAATTTATTGAATGAGTTGGAATTTCTCACCTTGCGCTCTCGCGAAAAATAGCAGAGATGGTTTCCAAGGCATCCATATCATATAACGGAAATATAACCAAAACAAGCTCGTCATAAAAGTTTAAGCATTGTATTAGTTAATATCTAGAAAATTTATTGTTATTGAGTAACTTGATTGTCGCAGAATAGAAAAATGTTAAATCTATAAGTAATCTTAATAATGATTCGAATGTAAATTGTTTTAAGTTTGTATGCAAGTCGATGCTAATTGGTTTTCCTGATAAATAGTGATGCAGAAAATATTCATAAGGTAAAATCCATATTTACTAGGAATTGTATTTATTTTGATGTATGTTTTTTCATGAACGAATAAAATTTGAAGCATGGTATGCATCAGCGATTGCATCTACCTGATTTCGTACTGCATACAGAACAATTAGCACAAGACGTAATCAATTCATCTACCGGAAGAATCAGAATCTTAATTTTTTCCGGGATTAAAAGATCATCTATAGAACAAAGCCAAATATGTAAAGTTATAGGTGATTAAAAATCGCGAGCATTTCATAATTGCTTAACGTTAATTATCTCATAAATTAAGCATCGTACTTAAAAGTTTGTTGGAATCTTTTTTGCTTAAAATAATCCAAAGAATACGATACAATAGTTAGTTTTGCAAAAATTGTATTTTTAAAAATTTAAACAAAAAATAAATTTCTTGATCCAGGTAAATTAAAAAAGCGACTTGGAATCTCTTGACTGCTACACTAAATAGATGTAAGGCTATCTCGATCTATGATTTTAGATCATTTTTTCTAGAAACTCATGAATATTAGGTACTAGAAGTATGACCTTGTAGCCTCCGTAAAGTGTTGTTAAACCAACAAGCTTGAAGAGTATTAACAGAAATTTTTGTTCGTTGTATTTCTTAGAGTTTTCAAGATTTCACTACATATAGCAACATAAGAAGCCACGCTGTATACATTGTTCAAATAATCGATTCAGCCATGTCATTATATGACAAAAATTGATATTGTACTAATCATCATATACGTGTATTTAAGTCAACTTACTCTCAATTGTTAAAAACATAGATAAATAAGTAAACGTCCTTGTATTTTAAAATTATTATTTATTATTTTCAATAGCAACAATTAAGGTAATTTTATATGATGAGATAATTTCAAATTCCATGTCTAAAAATATTTTTTCTATGCTACCTTTTATGTTATTCAAATGTATTATACAGTACCTATACCTTGCTTCCAAATTAAAACGAGTATTTTTTTCATTTTGTAAATTTGGAACAATTTTTTGGGTTAAGTTACTCAAGTAGACTATGAATAGTTTTCGTCTGCTTCAAAAAAAAATATTTCCAAAATATCGTCAGGTACGTGTTGGATACGCATTATGGGCGTATCCGCATCAGTAATTGGCGTTGTTTATTTTTGGCTGTAATTTCACTGTGCATCTATATTAGGGTTAATTTGAAACATGTGTATGCAAAATTTGATCGCAGAAAATTGACTTCTATTAGATAGGTTTATTGAAATATCGGAGATCAAATTTTAAAATATTTCTTTTTTATGTAATAACTAGCTTTTTCCTGCGACTTCATACGAGTGGTGGGCGACATCAGAAATTTTAGTGGATCCAACCAAATAACCATGACCTCTATTTGCTGCGTCGTACTGAATAAAACTGAAAAGGTATATCCAGATCTACTCAATCAAAGAAAATGATCTATATATCATAGTTTTACCCACTGTCTTATATACAATGACCGACCACATCAAAATTGATGCGTGGACATGCAGTCAATGAAAAAAAAGTTTCTTCAGATGCATCGTAAGGTGTTTATAACAGTATTTCTTTATAAACAACATTCTTCACAATGTTAGTAACTAAACTGCGGGGTGAGCTCACACGCGAACATTCAAAGTAAAACTGCCCATGTGAAAAACAGTCCTACTGTAATTCAGAGTTTGACCTTATGACTTATTTATCGTCACTGCAAGACAAAATTTTAGAGGGAACTAAAGTCAGTTAAAGTCGAATATTTTCCTCTTAACTTGGAAGCTAATATCATTATATAGTTTCGGTGATTTTAGATTTCGAAGAAACATCACAGGTACACTGTAAAAAGGAAATGCATTAAATTTAATGTAAATGTGCTGGAAACCAATTTCACAAAAGTCAGTTAAATACATTTAATATAATGCATCAAATTTAATAATTTTTACATTAATCTAGATTAATTTATTCCACAAATTTAACGAAATTATATGTTATATTAGAAATTTGATCCTTTTTTTTAAGGTGATTATGTATATTAAATACATAGCCAGTATTCATTGAATTTGAGAAATGTTATCACATATTTAATGTACCAACAATAATATGAGTTCAAAAAATTATGAATTACTAAGAAAAGGTGAACATTTTTGCCATAGGTAGCGTCCGCCATTCAGACCGGTTCCCCACTCATTGGTTACCGTCAGTACTGCGCAGATATGTACACCTCACCATAAGAAAATTGAGTCCTTTAAGCAAGTTATATCATACTAAACAAAAGTTCAAAACAAGTTGCGCCATCTTCCGGAATCTCATGCAATGTATATTGAATAATAATGTAAATTCCTCTGGAATTAGGGTACATGTGAATTATTTTTAATGTACAGAAATTGAAATATCTTTTCTGTTACTTTATTTATAAGTTCAAAGTAAAATTAAATTATTCACGATTTTTTTGTATAAAATCATTTAATTTAATGTAGAATAGACATTAAATCTGCATTAAATTTAAGGTTATTTTTAACAATATATGCCGACAAGCAGTGGCTGACCACATCTATTGAATAGTACTCTATCTCTTCGCTCTTAAATGATTTCAATAAAAGATCATTGATCAATTCAGCCTATTTATTATTTGGATTTGGATGGTCTTTGCGAAGTAATGCTAATATTCATATTCATAACGCTATGAGTAGAGGAGTGCCAAGACGTTGCCAATTATGTCTGAATAACAATGGACAACAGTTTGAACATTTAATGAAGTTAATTTAGTTTTTTATGGATATTTTTGCCTTTTTGAGTTTCGTTTATGTGTGTTTATCATTTGTGTATTTTAACAATTTTTTGGTTTTTTAAGATGTGTTAACACAGACATGCACAACTTGGCTCCTCTGAGCCGCCAGCTCTTATGACCTAGTCTATGACCTTAATAAAAAGATCAAAAATAAGTTTTTAGCCTATTTGTTGTCAATTTATATTGACAATATCATATATATCCTTAAAGAAAATGCAAAAAAAAATGATAGGATATTCCATTTAAAAACTAGAACTTGATATTATATCTCCGTAATTTAAACTAAATTTAAAAATCTGACTAGACCACTGGATTCTACAGAGAAAAGTACCTTAAGAATGTCTTATTAGTTTTATCGCAGTTGCTTTGATAAATAAAAAATAAGACATTTTAAAAAATGGAAAAATTGGAAAATCGGCTTGTAAATCTGAAACCGATCGCGATAGACGTAATTTGTTTTTGCCATTATAATTTTCTCGAAATAAAGAGCTCTGGACTACTTCACCAGATTTTTAAAATTTTTTTTACGGTTTCCCCAGATAGCCTGTCTCCTTCAAGTGCCATATCAGGTCCCCCTGACGTTGGCAACTACATTGGCAAGTCTTTCACGGTCCTGCGTCAGCTGGAACAGTTTCCCCGCGCTATGTATACCTGTCCATTCACGAATATTCCTCAAGCAGGAAGCCTGTCTCCTTCCTACCCCTCTACGTCCCTCTACTTTACCCATCATGATTAGCTGAAGAATTCTATATCGCTACCCTCTGAATATATGTTCAAGATATGAGATTTTTCTACACTTTACAGTGTTTAATAGTAGACGAGTTGTGTCGGCCCTATTGAGTACCATTTCGTTGGTCTGCCAAGCTGTCCAAGGTATTCTCAGCATTCGCAGGTGTAACCACATTTTGAGAGCCTCCAACCGATTAATCGTGGCAGCCTTAATTGTCCAGATCTCTGCCCCAAATAGTAACACTGGCCAGACGTATGATCTTATCATTCTCTGTCGTAGTTTTAGGTTGAGGTTATCATTGCAGAAAAGTGGTTTCATTTTTTGAAAAACATTAAAAACGATCCTGCCTGTACATATGCTAAAATTATTTTTATGGTCCCCCTCAAAAAACTTTCTAAATCTGCCCTTAGAATTTAATTTAAAAAAAAACTAAAGGATCCTGCATAAAATCAATGGTTCAACTCAGACCAAAATCCGTCTGCTTTATTTTATATAAAGGTTTGTGACAAAAAAATTTTACCTATAAAATTCGATAGAAAACATACCCAAAAACCAGGTTAGATAAAGAATTAAATAATTTCTGAAACGATGTTCAGCAACCTAAAAATATTTTTAAGTTCATTCGACACATAGAAAAGAATAAGAGAAAATATGAAAACATTTTTGAGGAAATTCATCGCTGGTTTACTGAGAACCTAATAAGAAATTGTTAAGCCTAAAGTCTTGTGAAGATGAGTCGTTGTAATAAATTTAAAATTTTGTGAATTATATATCTAGAAATAAATATAAAAAAGCTGCAAAATTAGCTTTTACGTACGATATTTTACAACAATTTTAACACCTATTGCTATATTGGGTTCCAAAGACAGAAAACTCTGGAAGGAGTTTAAAATAATCATAGAGTAAACACTCCCCTGTATCGAAGAGTAAAGACATTGTTTTTCGCAGCTTCATAATGTATTCATATTATTAAATTATTAGTTAATATAATAAAGGCAATTAGTTTGTATCGTTTGCAGGATTATCATGAAAAATAGATATCTTTTAAATCTTATCTATAAAAATAAATATAGTATAATATTACAGACGGTATAGAAACATCATTATCGCTCACCAAGTGCTATTATTAGGTGACGGAAAAAAAGTATTTAGCCAGTTGTTATCCTGCCACGGATAAATCTATTTAGTTGCAAAAAACACAATCATGGCAAGTGTAACACTTACGTGTAAACAAGAAGAGCTTGTTAAAGATGCTGCACGAAAAGGTGGTTTTAGAAATTTTGAAGTAACCGCAAACGAAGGTACTGCTAAAGGAGATAATTATCTAGGAGTTATTACTACCATAAAAGTACAGGAAAAGGATGAAGAAAAAGTCCTTAATCTTATTTTAAAAAGTGCGCCTGTTAATGAAAATTTTAGGAGAGAAGTACCATTAGCTAAAATATTCAACCGAGAAGCGTTCATATATAATACAATTTTCCCCCGAATTTTTGAACTGCAAAATGAAAAAGGTATTTCGAGTCCCTTCACTGGCGCTGCAAAATATTACGGTTGCTGCTTAGAAGACGTAGATGAATCAATTCTAATGGAAAATTTGAAGGAAAATGGTTACAAATTATGGGATCGTAAAACTCCGATGAATGACGAACATGTTACGTTAGTGTTTTCGGAATATGCACGTTTTCATGCTGCATCTTATGCCTTTAAAAATCTTTATCCTGAAGAGTTTAATGAACTCACCAAAGATATACAAAAAAATGTATTTGAAAATGAAACAACAACTACCGAAGGACTTGAAAAGATTTCTGATATGTATTTTACTACTGGATTTAGTGGAGTTGAAGGGAATGCTAAAGCCACCGCAGCCCTAGAAAGAATGCAAAAAAATACTTTATCATTTTTTACCCCAGATGTCAAACAAAACGAAGAAGTTATCACTCATGGTGATTGTTGGTGTAATAATTTACTCTTCCACTATGAAGTAAGTAACACTTTGTAATTTCTTTTTATTGGTTAAATGAATGAACAAATAAGAGTGATCTTCTATTCTTAGGCCACGTTCGGTTCTCAATATCATACTAGTTGATTGCTTTTGCGAATCCAAGCAGCCCCGTTCCGTTTGGACCAGCCTCACTGCTCCGGGTAGTAATACTCTATCGGAGAAACGCTTTCATCTTAGTCTGTTTCTTTCTCCTCTAAACACTGTATCCATGTTGTTCAATGGATGGATTTATTATAATTCGGAGTTCTTTTGCCTTCAAGAAGTCCGAGGATACGAATTATAGTTAATTAAATTACTGGTTAGAGCAAGTAAAGAAATGACTTATATGTGAGCTAGAGCTTCTGAATAAGAAGCAGTATGCATCGCTGATAGATCTTTATTTTTATTTTACCATCGCATCACTGCATGACAGTTTTATACAGCATTGCTAGTGGGTGTTGATTTTGTATTATTGAGTGATTTGTCGAGATGTCACTATCGTATCTTATCTGCTGTTTTGTTTATTTTAAGATGGTAGATAGAGTGCGAATGAGAGCTGATGGATAGTAGCGGATTGAATGGCCTGATAAATCCCAATGGATATATTCACAATGTGTCCCATAAGTTTTAAAACTGTGGTTATAAGTCGATACTACTAGCGCCATCTTCATGAAATTCTGTTAACTAATTGCTACAATCTTCTTCTCCCCCCATACAAAGTTTCAAGTCCATCGGATCATATGCAGCTGTTCAGTTGCAATTCCCGTGGTCACGATCATAATTTCACGATGAATGAAAATAACGAATAAAGTATCGCGATTAAATTTCGTCTTAAAGCTAGTAAAAATGCAATGAAAACGCTCAAAATGTTAAAATTGGCTTAGGGTGGATCTAATATGTCTCGTGCTACTGGTTTTCCATCAAATAAATTGCATTTTCAAAAATCAAAAATTAAGCCAATGTTTGCAAAGAATTTGTTCCTCTAAATACTACTGAGAATGTTTTATTCGACGAATAAGTGCTGGATCGCATTTGCGAATTGCGCGAGTAAAACCCGAATTGTGAAGAAATCGTTCTTTTTTCTTCTTGCACAATAACGCACCAGCGCATATCGCGGCGATTAACTCCCAATTTTTGGCTAAAAAAATGATTCTTGCGCGCAGTTCTCCACCATAGTCGCCTGATTTGAGTCCCCCTGACTACCTCCTGTTCCGCAAATTAAAGATGGTCTTAAATTTTTAAAAGGCAAGAAAAGGCTGGTTTTCTTGAAGATTTTTCTACTTACAAACCTGATTGAAAACCGGAAAAATACCAGTGCCCATTCCACTATCCGTGAATATATATATATATATATATATATATATATATATATATATATATATATATATATATATATAGAGAGAGAGAGAGAGAGAGAGAGAGAGAGAGAGAGATAAAATTTAATGAAAAAAGTAATTTGCTGTACTGTAGATTCGTTCGAAACTATGAAAAACAAAATATTGAAACGATGTGGTATACAAAAGATACATGGTGGGGTTGCTATCTTAACTATCAATGACATTATGCGAAAACTCAAAAAAACTCCTTAATAATTTTAAATTACTGCTATAGCTTTAACCTTAACTATCTCAAAATACTATCCAGAATTTTTAAAGAAACTCGGATAACTTCTAAGGGATAACGGATAACAGAATAATAATCAACGATTTACAAACTGTATAATAAAAATATTTCCAGACAAAATAATAATAATAGTAACCCAAAAATATGTTAAATAACAAAATAAAAATTTAAAAATAGAAACAAACTGTTTAGTTGCATAAGTAAGTCTAACGAAGCTACATTGTCTACCTAAACTCTTCACTACCTTAATAAATTATAAGGTTTAAATTATAGTATTGTAGAAATTTCAAGAAATAAAGTTATTTTGTCTATCACTACAAGATTATAAAGGATCCCAAGTAAAAACGTGGGTGCTTTTCACTGTAAAAATGTTTAAACTTAGTCGTAACATACTACCCTGAAAATCCCCTAATATCAATTTTCAAAAGTTCTAGTACCACTTTTGGATATAATACAGAAATCGAAAATTTTTGGACTGCCATATTGCATCAACCCTAGTGAATTTTCTTGGTTATGTTAAATTTATTATTTACACCCTCGGAACTCCCAAAACCAATTTTAAATAAAATTAAAAGATGTAAAATATTTAATTTTTCAAAAATAATTTTGAATTCGTAATTTTGCACTCTCCAAAAACCTCCGGTACCAATTTCGGACAAAATAATTTTATACCCCAAGAATTCTCCCACACTAAATATGGATAAAATCTGAGAATTTTTTTATCCGCAATATTATCAGCGCCATCTTGGGATTTACTGAACCAGGCAAAATGATATGGGACCATCGCACCGCAGCAACTTTCTGCACGTAACTTAAAAAATTTCATTCAAATCGGTTCCGCCGTTCCGGAGTAATGGACGTACACACGTGTTTGGCTTGGAATTCTGTGAATCTTGTAACAATTTGATAACTACTATATGACAGTAGTACAACCGATAAGATTAGTTCAATTATTGCAAACATTTAGTTAAATAAAGTGCTCTCACTAAGCAAAAAAATATGTTTCATTATTTTTTCAACGTCACAATTAAGATAATTCGATTGAATCATCAATTGAAATCTCATATTTCGCAACATTTTAATTTATTACCTTATCTGTGTGCAGGGGCGGATCTAGCTTCTCTCTTTGAGGGGGGCGGTAATATCACAAAATTACTGTATGGCAAGCGAAAGCAAGTTGTCGACGGGGAGGAGATGCCAGCAACATTCCCATTTCTAGTGTAAAAGGCAGACTCGGGTCTATCTTTCTGAATTCAAAACTTTTGGGGGAGGGGGCGTTCACAAGAAAAAATAAGTTGTCGGCGGGGGGGGGATGCCACAAACATACACATTCCTAGTATAAAAGGCAGAATCAGGTCTATTTTCCTGAATTCAAATCTCTTGGGAGGACGATCGCCCCCCTCCTTGGATCCGCCCCTTCTTATGTTGGACCTTCGCATTAAGAATATCTATACATAAATATAAAAATTGTTGATTCAATTATTCTGTATTTTCTAATAAAATTTTTATTTAAACAGATTTTATTAAATAAATATTTTTTTCCAGAAGAAATATTTCCATCAATTTAAGGAATTAATTTTCCCTTATTCTTATTTAGTGGATTTTATTTAATTTGACCTTGAAATGACCCTGAACCTGACGATATAAAGGTTGGTGGATCTCACATTTGAATTCAGGACGTGTAATTACATAGAAATTAAATTATTTAGTCCCCCCAAGGGGTTGAAAATTAATTTTTTGATTCGCCTCCAAGAAGAGGTGGAAATGTATTCCTTCAAGACGAGACTGAGCCTTTATGGGGGTCAAAATGTTCACCCAAAAAAAGTTACAGCAATCAACATTTTGCCTCTTGGGATAGTTTTAATTCAAACTTTTTTTTTTCTAAAATACGGTCTTTGGCTTGAAGATTCAAAAAACCTGTTTTAGTTAACTTTGACCCCCCTCTTTGCCCCCACCTATTTTTGGCTGATACATTTTATGTAGAGTTTGTTCTTACGTTGCCCCCAACATCTCTGGAAAAGTCCCATCCATCTCGGAATTTACGTCAAATATAGCACTAATTTTTACCTATGGCTTGGAATATAAATGATGTTCAACAACCTAAAAATAATTTTAAGTTCATTCGACATAGCAAAGAATAAGGAAAATATAAAAAAAAAAAATTTGTGAACAATCATCACTGATTTGCTGAGGACTTGATACGAAATAGTTTGGCGAAGATGAATCAGTGTAATTAGGTGACAATTTTGTAAATTGTGAATTTAAATTTTTCTAAGATGGGAGAATTGCAAAGTTAGTACTTACGTACAATAATCAACAACAATTTTGAAACTATACTCTACTCAAGAACTAGAGAGAGTAATAAAACTGTCACCGAAACCTTCGACGTATCTGCTTCAGTACCGCAGCTAACTGAGGACTGCCATAAATCTCATAGTTCAGTTTAATTTCTGTCACTAAGGAAAGTACAACTTACAGTGTGTTCTTAGTGATTTATCGTGTGTTTACATATTATCAATATATATTCCAAAAAATTTAAATATATATAAATATAAAGTTAGTGCGGAAAATTAGAAAAAATGTTTTGACCATATAATAAAAGAATAAAAAAAAAACGTGGAAACCCGTTTAAATGATCGGTGAGATAGCGAAACCAATTATAATTAATTTGAACGAAGATAGATCCACGGGTTTTGATTACGAATTATATACGTAATGTTTACCAGTGTAAACACAAAGTATTATTTACCGTTTTTTTTTGTTGGGTTTTATTGTTTAATGTTATTTATATATTTTTAAATATTTTTATTTTAGTCTGTCGCATTCTTTAATTTGATATATATTTAAGGCCAATTATCCGTAATTATTTTATTATTGTATTTGAGTCTTTTTATTAAGCGTGTAGAATTAACACGTTTATTTTTTTTGGGGATTTCCATATAATAAAGTAAATTTAATTAAGATGTCAGTGCAATAGAAATAAAAATAAGTAGGTCTAATTTTAACTATAACAAAAAATTGATTACGTTTAAATCCCGTTTTAGTATTTAATTGTAATTCTGCATATGAAAATTGAGAAAACTGATTAAGAAATAAATCCACTAAAACGTTAAATAGCCTAAAAGTGTTTTTAATTAATTATAAAATCACCGATAGCCCCAGAAAAATTTTAATATTACATGAACAAATTTATTTTTTATTTATGTATCATTTCTTGTATTTTGCGATCATGGGTATTTTAGGGGGTATTTAGGGTACAGAATGAATACCGGGGAAATAACAATAATATGTTACGCTGATGACGCCGTCATAGTCTTGGAAAATGAAGACGATCTCAAAAGACTTCTATTTGCATTCCACACCATAAGCAAGCAATTCAACATGAAAATATCCATCAATAAAACTAAGTCAATTGTAATAAGCAAAGTGCCCTTAAGATGCACACTAGTAGTTGATGACAAACCATAGAACAACTCATGACCTTTAATTACTTAGGAGTTGAGATATCCGCCAACCAAGACAGAACGAGAGAAGTAAGAAACCAAGTAAACAAGGCAAATAAAATCTCAGGAAGCCTGGCGGATAAAATATGGCACAACACATACATGAGCAAGGGCGCAAAAACAAAAATCTACAAGACCTGTATTCGACCGATAATGACGTGCGCAATAGAGACGAGAGCTGACAACACAAAAACAAAATCAATTTTAAGAACTGCCGAAATGAAAGTACTAAGAAGAATATCGGGATACACATTAAGAGATCGCATACGCAATTCAACAATACGCGAGGAACATGGAATGCAAGATATAGTAAGATGGGGACGGAAGCGCAGAAGAGCCTGGAAAGAGCACGTAGGAAGAATGGCGCAAAATAGGATAGCGAGAATCGCCCGAGATAGAACACCGGAAACTAGAAGACCAATAGGTAGACCACCTAAAAGATGGAGAGAGTCCTGGATTTCAACATCAAATGAGATGAATGATTGAGTTGGAAAAAACAGGCTGTAAGCCTATAACAAGAGGAAGAATAAGAAGGGTATTTTAAAAGTATTTAATTTATAACTTAAAATTTTTTGAGACAATACGGCTAGGTTTTAGTCTGGATGTGTCTAAAACGATTTCTTTGCCAAAACTAAAAAAGAATAAAAATACAGTTGATTTATGTTAAATATGGCAAAATTATCTTTATTTTCTAATATGTGTGAAAAAAAATAATATTATTATAACAACCTTGTTCGATTTTGAGCTTAAGACCGAAATAATATTCTATGCTATAAATACTTGGTGATAAAATAAATCTCTTTCCGACGCTAATGACAATGTTTAAAATCCTTTTTTACACTTCATACTTCTAAATACCTATGGTTATCTAACTCAAATAGTCCATTATTATAGACCGGTATTTTTAATTATAAAATTTGTAACCCATTCCTATAAAAATATATGTGCCTAACAGATTTTGCCAAAAACACCGGTCTAAAGAACACAGATAGTTTTCGAAGAAAAAAAGATTCAAAAATGATTTATTAATCTCTCTAGTTCTTGAATCGACTATAGGTGCTATATTCATCTCCAATGGCAGAAAATTCTGGAGAGAGTTTAAAATAATCTTAGGATAAACACTCCCCTATATCGAAAATTCGTATTATTAAATAATTAATAATTGCAAACGGAAATTAGTTTGTTTCGTTTGCAGCACAATTATTAAAAATTGATATGTTTTAAATCTTATCTATAAAAACAAATATAGTATAACATTTTAAACAGTCTATATACATCATTATCGCCCACCACGTAATATTGCGAAGTGACATAAACAAACCTAATTAGCCAGTTGCTATTCTGCCACGGATAAATCTATTTAGTTGTTGTAAAACGCACAATCATGGCGAGTGTAACACTTACGTGTAAACAAGAAGAGCTCATTAACAATGCCGCGCAAAAATGTGGTTTCAAGAATTTTGAAATAACTGCTAACGAAGGTACTGCTAAAGGAGATAATTATTTAGGAGTTATTACTACCATAAAAATACAAGAAAAAGATGAAGAAAAGGTCTTTAATCTTATTTTAAAAAGCGCACCTACTAATGAAAATTTTAGGAGAGAAGTTCCATTAGCTAAAGCATTCAACCGAGAAGCGTTCATATATAACACAATTTTTCCCCGAATTTTTGAATTGCAAAATGAAAAAGGCATTTCGGATCCCTTTACTGGAGCTGCAAAATATTATGGTTGCTGTTTAGAAGACGTAGACGAATCAATTCTAATGGAAAATTTAAAAGAAAATGGTTACAAATTATGGGATCGTAAAACTCCGATGAATGACGAACATGTTACGTTAGTGTTTTCGGAATATGCACGTTTTCATGCTGCTTCTTATGCCTTTAAAAATCTTTATCCTGAAGAGTTTAATGAACTCACCAAAGATATCCAAAAAAATATTTTTGAAAATGAAACAACAACTGCCGAAGATCTCAAAAAATTTTCTGACATGTATTTTAATACCGGATTTAGTGGAGTCGAAGGAAATGCTAAAGCCACCGCAGCCCTAGAAAGAATGCAAAAAAATATTCCATCATTTTTTACTGCAGAGGTAAATAAAAATGAAGAAGCTATCACTCATGGTGATTGTTGGTGTAATAATCTGCTGTTTCATTATGAAGTAAGTAAAACTTTGTAATACTTTTTAATGGTTAAGTGAGTAAATAAATAAGAGCGACTTTCTTTAATCTTCAATTCTTAGGCCACGTTCGACTCTCAATATCCCACTAATTGCTTGCTTTTGCGAATCCAAGCAGTCTCATTGCTTGAACTGGCCTCACTGCTTCAAGTGGTAATACTGTATTTTCGAAATGCCTTCGTCTTACAAGGAAGATACCTGAAGTGTCTGGCTCTGATTTTAATGAAACTTTAATATGTTGTAGAGGCAAAAAAATAAGAGATGCGGGTTTTTTAAACTGCGGAAATTCACTATAGCCGGTTGAAAACTGCCCCTGAAATTCACCCTTAAAAGAGTATTTTTTAAATATCTCAGGTTCAAAGTGAGATATCGCTACAAAATAAAATGAAAATTACTTATTCGAAATGATATTAAACTATGGTTTTTTCATCTCCAAGGATATCATCTCTTATTTTTTATAAGGTGTTACGAATATTTCATAGGATAGATTGTAGTAGATAACACTAGTAAATGTAACACCTTTGTATAATCTTTGTTTATGCATAGTCAAAATAAATCTCAAGTACGTTAAATTAGTATTTTAACCTTATGCTTGGGATAATAAGTCTAGACCGTCTTTTGAATGTTTATTTAACTTAGTCCCTTATTTTATGGTAACATACCAGCTCTTGTATTGAGTATTAACGTTTTAAGATTCGAAAGTAGAATAAAATTGGCTGTCGAGAAGTTATCAGGCGTTTTATTTTCTCTCCGTCGTTACAAAAGGTAAACCATATCTACTCGTGCATGTAATTTAATTTTAAAAATTACGAAATTTAATAGAATTTTTTAAAAATATTGTTTTCACGAATGCCATAAGTGGCTTAAGTTGAGGGGTCTCGGGATTTCTAACAATAAACTAATAAAAGAGGGTTAGCCACCCTCAAATACTTTTTTCCTTAAATCTCAAGTTATTATCGAGATATTTTTACAAAACAAAATGAATGTTACTTGTTATTTGAAATGATGTTGAACTAAGATATTTTTACCCCCAAGATTACCATCTATTCACGCAACTAATTTAATTCTAAAAAGTATAAAATTTAGTGAAATTGTTTGAAGATATTTTTTACACGAATACTATAACTAACTCAAGTTGACATCGGAGTTTCCAAAAATAAACTAGTAAAATATTGTCACCCCCCAATACTTTTTTAAATATCTCAAGTTCTAATGAAGATATCTGTATAAAACAACACGAAAATTATTTGTTATTTAAAACAATATTAAAATGTGCTATTTTCACCCCCCAAGGATAGCATTTCTTATTTTTTATTAAGGTAAACCATATAGTTATGTACGCAATTTAACTGTAAAATTTACGAGATTTAATGGAATTGTTTGAAAATATTTTTTCATGGAGGTTCCCAAAAATGAAATAATTAAAAAGGATGAGCCAGTCCCAAATATTTTTTTAACATCTCAAGTCCTAATTAAGATAACTCTTCAAAACAAAATGAAAATTATTTATTATTTGAAATGATAATAAATTATGGTATTTTCACCATCAAGGATATCATCCCGTATATTTTACTGGGGTAAACCATATATTTGTGCAATTTTTTTTAATTGCAAAAATTACGAAATCTGATGAAATTGTTTGAAAATATTTTTTTCACGAATACCATAAGTAACTAAGCTGATGTGTTTCGGGGTTTCCGAAAATAAATTAGTAAAAGAGGATGTGCCACTTCCAAATACTTTTTTTACATCTCAAGTGATAATTGAGATAACTTAACGAAACAAACTGGAAATTATTTGGTCCTTGAAATGAAGTTAAGCTATAGTATTTTTACCCTCAAGAATATCATTCCAAGGATGTCATTTCATACATGTGTTATTATTCTTAAAATTGTCAAATTTCAGTTGATATGAATATTATAGAGCTTCCTGATTTTTTTTTCTTTTAACTAATAGGAAAATATAAACTTATTTCGTTGGTTAGGCATTCATGTCTGTGTATTATTATAGTTCATGACAAATAGTGAGTTCTATTCCTGTAATGTTCATTTAAATTAAAATTTGACAATTTCAAGAATAATAATATATGTATGAAATGACGGTTTACTTTTGTGGAAAAGATGTAATGATATCCTTGGGGGGTGAAAATATCACAGTTTAACATCATTTCGAATAATAAGTAATTTTAATTTTGTTTTGTAGAGATATCTGAATTAGACCTGAAGATATTCAAAAAACGTATTTGGGGGTGGCTTACCCTCTTTTACTAGTTTGTTTTCGGAAACTCCGAAACACGTCAACTTAAGCTAGTTGGTAAAAAATATTATCAAAAAATTTGGTTTAATTTCGTAATGTCCAGAATTAAATTATGTAAATAAATTAACCCTCATAAAAACCACGGAATGATAGTATAACCTCACTTTAACTAACAAGTAATTTGCATTTTATTTTGAAAAGATATCTCAATTAGAATTTAAAATTGTACAAAACTGTTTAGGGATGACTTACTCTCTTTTGCAACTTTATTTTTTGAGACCCCGAAACATTTCAACTGGAGTTAATTATGGTATCCGTAATAAAAATACTTTGAAACAATTTCATTTCGTAATTTTTAGAATTAAATTACTTGCGCGAATAGATGATTTAGCATTATAAGAAATAAAGGATAATATCCTTGGATGTGAAATACCATAGTTCAACAACATTTTAAATAACTAGTAATTTTGTTTTGTAAAAGTATGTCAATTAGAACTTAAAATTAACAAAAAAGTAATTAAGGGTGGTTCACCCTCTTTTAGTAGTTCATTTTTAGAAACCTCAAAGCACGTTAACGTGAGTTACTTATGATATTCATGAAAAAAATATTTTCAAACAATTTCATTACATTTCGTAATTTTATAATTAAATTACATGCGCAAATATATGGTTTTCGCTAATAAAAAAATAGAGGATGACATTTTTGGAGATAAAAATACCCTAGTTTAACATCATTTCGAATAACAAGTAAAATTCATTCGGTTTTGTAAAGATATCTCACTTAGAACCTGAGATATTTCAAAAATACTGTTTTTAGGGATGAATTTTAGGGGCGGTTTTCACCCCGTTTTAATTAGTCTCCGCAAATAAAAAAATACATGTCTCTTATTTTTGTACCCTCTACAATATATTGAAGTTTCATTAAAATCGGAGCCGGACACTTTAGATACCTTGTTTATTAGTCTGTTATTTGATGGACATTATCTAAGGCCATAATCAATAGCTTCATTATCCTCTAGGCATCATGTCTATATTGTTCTGTGTTACAATACGAAGTTCTTTTCTCTTCAGAAAGGCAAAAACTCTCTAAGAAGGTCCAAATATACGAATAATGGTTAATATGTAAGCTAGAGCCTCTGAATAATAAATGTGGAAATTAAATAAGTTCTTACTTCAAACCATAAGTCCTAAATTTTGTAAATATAAACATCGATGCATTTTAGGGCCGCATTATTTGGCACTGGCATTCAAACTAGTTGCGAGCTTTTACACAGTGAAAGCAGGAATCTCACTTTGAAGCAGTATGCTTCGTGTAATGATGTTGATAGACTTATATTTTTATTTTATCGGCAGTTTTATACAACATTGTTAATGGGTGTTGATTTTGGGTTATTCTAAGATACATTGAACCTAAAGAAACAACGTAATAATTTGAATTAATTCATAGAGCTTTAACCTTATTTGTCTAGAAACACCATCCAGAATCCTCAAAGAAAGTCAGATAAATTCCAACTGATAACAATTTTCCAGAAAACCTAATGGACGGACTTACAAACTGTATAATAAAAACATCTCCAGACAAAATAACAAAAATAATTACCCAAAATCATATATCGCAATATTAATCTGTTGTCAGAAAAAGTAACACATATCCCCAAGCAACATTATATTAGTTTGTTACAAAACATACAACCACTTACCACCACTTTTTACTAAGTTAAAAAGAAAAGTAACCCACAAAAAGTAATCCAACGTTGTCTGTTCAAGGTCATACCTAATTGACCACAGAAATTCATTAGAAACAACACAATCTTTGGACACCAGATAATATGAACATATAACTAACCTGAACTAACCACTTTTTACTAAATTAAAAAGAACAATAACCCACAAAAAGTAATCCCACGTTGTCTATTCAAGATCATACCCAATTGACCACAGAAATTAGCATTACACAAACACGAAAAAGTTTTTAAACATGAATTTGATTTTTTCAAAACAGAGATTTTAACCCAAAAAAACACAAACTCTAAATAGAAGAAATGTTACATCAATGAAAAATATTATATTAAGAACCTGAATTAAATTTATTTCAATCCAATAATCCTCCTAATTCATTTCCAACACACTGTACAATGTACGTTAAAAAAAATATTGATTAATTAGATAAAAATGAAAAAAAGTCCCCAAAAAAAAGGATTATAGTAATCAAATGCATCCATTTGTAATAATATACATTTTTGTTCCTCCGCTAACATTTTAAAACCTAATCCAAAAAAAAATTATATATATATATATATATATATATATATATATATATATATATACATATATATACTACACGAGATACCTAGGGTACCTTAAATTGTTTCCCAGGTTGCAAAAAAGTACGCACTATTTTCAAAGTTGTAGTTCATAAAAACAACAACAAATTCTTTGATTCTGAAAACTCTACAAAGGCCAGTTTTGGATGAAATTGTACCAAACTTATATTTAGTTTAGTAAATAGACTACCTTAAATTTTAAGAAATTAATCTTAGATTCGTAATCCCGTCCCTCAAAACTCCACAAAACCGACATTTAAAGAACTTGAGACGTAAAAGTTTTAGTCTGACATTTGTTATAATGCGTATTCGATTTGAAAAATTTAATTTTATATTCGTAATATAAGCCTCAAGAACCTCCCAAAAAAATTTTTCGACAAAATTGGAAAAAGGCAAAATTTTTTATCTTAATTCCTAATTTAGGACCCTAATACCAATTCTGAATACCGTAAAATTTTCAGTCCACCAAATTGGATTCGTCATATTGAAGTAAAAATATAATTTAAATTCTTAATTTACACCCTCAGAAACCGCCGAGTTCCAATTTTGGATATAATAAGGAAATGTAATAATTTTTACCGCCTTATCAGCCATATTGTATTATTTTTAAATAACTTTAAATTAATCATTTATATTCTCGGAAACTATTAAATTTTTCAAACATAATCTCTCCCCAAAAACCCCTGATACAAATTTTGGAGAAAATCGAGAGAAGTAAGTAAATTTATTATCATTATGGGCGACATCAAGAATTCCCCATCCTCCCTAACCAAATTTGGATAAAATCGAATAAAATAAATTTTTCTTTCCGCCGTATTATAAGCGCCGTTTTGGTATTACTGAATCAATTTTAACCAAAATGAAATTGAACCACCGCAGCAACTTTTTGAGCATAATGTAAAAATTTTTATTCAAGTCGGAGCCGCCGTTCCGGTGTAATGGACGTACACATGTATAAAACATTGTGGTAGAATTTAGAACCTCCTTAATTAAATACCAAGTAGAAAATATTCGATTGTGTTTGGCTTAGAATTCTGTGAACCTTGTAACAATTTGATAACAACTATATTACAGTTGTACAAAAGATAACATTATATCAATTACTGCAAACATTCAGTCAAGTAAAATGTTCCCACGAAACAAAAAAAATTGATTGTTTAAGACCCTTGTGTTTTGAAATCTGTTTTATTATCTTTCAAAGTCATAATTAAGATAATTTGGTTGAGTCATTGACTGAAGTCTCATATTTCGCAACATTTTAATTTATTACCTTACTTATGTAGTACATTCGCATTAAGAAAATCTATATATATAAATAAAAAAAAAATGTTGATTCAATTATTCTGTATTTTTATTTACAACAGATTTTATTAAATGGATAATTTTTTCCAGAAAAAATATTTGCTTCAACTCAAGAAATATTTTAATTTTATTAAATGGAGAAATTTGATTTCAAACTAATACGAAAAGTACCCCAATCCAAATCATCGATTTCGATAGGTTTTGATTGTGTTGTAGAGCGAGAAAAACTAAGAAAAACGTATTGTACGTTTTATCGGATTTTTAAAAATATCTCGGATTCAACTTATTATTTTTCAATGAAACAAACTGAAATGTATTCCTTATAAAAGAGCCAAGATGTCAGATGTAGTTTCAGTTGAAGTAGTTGCAACCACTATTTTTTTATTTTCAAAAATCTATCCTTTTGAGACTTTTTTCTAACCCATAGCCCCTGATTAAGATTAAGAACAATAAGAGATAAGTATATTATTGTCTGTTTTTAAAGGTATTTAAGGGGTGAAAGTGTACCCGAAAAATGAATTTTTGAATATATCTTGGATTCAAGTTGATATTTTTCTATCAAACAATGTAAAGGTTATTTCTTTTAAAAGATATCAGATATAGTTTCAACTCCAGGATACGGACAGATACCTCAATGTTGATTCTCACCATCTCCCCCAGCAAATATAGGGCGTAGCTAATACTCTAATGTCAATATTTCTTAATCTAACCGACAATCAAGGAAAAGAAAAAAACAATGCAATAAAACTACAAGAAATAAAACCTTCTATGCAAAATAGAAAAATCACCTTCCATACATAAAAGACACCACAGACAGAATCGGCAGATTACTCGGGAATCTCTAAGAAATTCAAAGGACAAAATCAATCTAGAAAGTTAATACAAGATGGCATGCGGCACTTGCAGTAAAACATATATATGCCAGACTAACAGAAGAATATCGGGAAGGCTAGAAAAACACAAACTCAGCATAAGAAACAAGCAGATAATGTCACACAAATGCCAGCAAATCGTTAACATAGAACACTCGAACTGAAAAGCGGGATAGAATAAGAGAGACGATACACTCAATTTTTGCTTTACCTGCAAAATTCTCCTCGAGCCAGATCATTGTACCCGCACCGCGACTGAGCCTAAACTGATACTACAAACAGCTTTCAAAAAGGAATGGAACTAATGGCACAGCGTGTAACGCTCGTTGTATATTAAAATTTCCTCAATTAATCTTCAACTAGCACCGAAGAGGCCAGATGAGATTTTGGCGAAACGTCTGCAAGTTTCCACAAGAAACCACTGGAACTGACTGATGTACTCTCGGATTAAAATTGAATCACATTCTTTTATTCGCAAAATACAATGTTACAACATGTTTGCAAGTTAGTCAACGTATTTTAAACATTTTGTTTATATAAAAGGCGAGGCATTTTAATCATGACATACAAATACAGGGTGATTCAAAAATCGATCTCGAAACTTAAGGGGGTGATTCTACTTGACAAAATAAGGGTAGAGCTTCATATATTTTTTTTTCAAAATGTCATTCGTTTTCGAGTTACAAGCCGTCCAAGTTCAAGTTTTTATTTTTTGTTTTTTGAATTACTCGCTTACAGGAAAACCGATTTGACTAATATTTGAAAGATAGGCTAAGTCTTCTGCGCTTCATCATTTTAGTAACAATTCACATTGATTGTTTGCCGCTAGAGGGCACTTTACCTACATTGAAAATTGTTTTTTTGTCATAATTTTTTAGTGTTGACAGCTACAGTAGTTTTTGGCATAATTTCTGAAAGAGTGATGCCAGACCTTTAAAAAAGGTGCTCTTTATTTACATCGCTAAACCCAACGGTTTAGACGTAAATCACCCTTAAAAATTAAGTGGTAAATTTACTTTTCTCATTTCATTACCACCAGCTACCAGGTAAATAGCTATCAAAGTATACTAGAGCTGTCAGTTTAACATCAAATAAACTCGCTTTTTAAACTATTTAATTTATAATCTTAAAATAACTAATAATGGCTAATCACCAATATTCAAATATCGAATATTGTGATATCCATTTTTGTTATGGAAAAGCAAATGGTAATGCAGAGTTGGCAAGAAGATATTATATGGAGAGTTATCCGGAAAGAAATATCCCTCATGCTCAAACATTTTCCAGTGTGCACAGGAGGCTTGCGGAATGTGGTTCCTTTAAAAGTTATAATGGAAATAGGGGAAGACCTAGAACTGCTAGAAACGTGCAACAAGAAGAAAGAGTGCTTGAAATTATTGAAGATAATCCAGGTATTAGTACTAGAAAAATTGGGAATGAAGCGCGGCTCTGTCAGGCTAGTTCATGGAGGATACTAAGAGAAGAACAACTCTACCCGTTTCATTCAAAAAAGGTGCAGGCTCTTTATGACGATGATCGGCCGAGACGGTTGGAAATGTGCAATCAGATCCTAGCTAAGTATGAACACGATAATCGATTAATTGGCGTCATATTATTCACTGACGAAGCTGGTTTCACTCGTGATGGCATAACAAATCTACACAACATCCACACATATGCTTACGAGAACCCAAACAATGTGGTAGAAACGAAACATCAGCGTAGATTTTCACTAAATGTGTGGGCAGGGATAATAGGAGATTACCTTATTGGTCCTCATTTCTTTGATGGCCCATTAACTGGTGACGTATACTTAGATTTTATCCAAAATCGTCTCCCATTGTATCTGGAAGATGTGCCATTGGAAGTAAGGGCCAACATGTGGATCCTCCAAGACGGAGCTCCGCCCCACTTTAGTATACGTGTCCGACAGTATTTGAATGCAACGTATCCTGAGCGATGGATAGGACGAAGTGGACCATTGGCATGGGCAGCGAGGTCACCAGACCTTAATCCTATGGATTTTTTCTTTTGGGGTCATTTGAAACAATTGGTGTACGATATTCCAGTAATCAACGTCGAGGATCTTCGCTTCAGGATAATCGAAAAGTGCCAAATTATTAAAGAAACACCAGAAATTTTTCATCGAGTTAGGCGACATTTTTTGAAGAGTGTTAGGAAATGTATGGAAGAAAATGGGGGACATTTTGAGAATCTTTTTTAGTTTGTTTAGTACTGTTTCATTAATTTTTATCAATTAAATGTATATCGCAATAATCCATAATATGAATATTTACTGATTAGCCATTATTAGTTATTTTAAGATTATAAATTAAATAGTTTAAAAAGCGAATTTATTTGATGTTAAACTGACAGCTCTAGTATACTTTGATAGCTATTTACCTGGTAGCTGGTGGTAATGAAATGAGAAAAGTAAATTTACCACTTAATTTTTAAGGGTGATTTACGTCTAAACCGTTGGGTTTAGCGATGTAAATAAGGAGCACCTTTTTTAAAGGCCTGGCATCAGTCTTTCAGAAATTATGCCAAAAACTACTGTAGCTGTCAACACTAAAAAATTATGACAAAAAAACAATTTTCAATGTGAGTAAAGTGCCCTCTAGCGGCAAACAATCAATGTGAATTGTTACTAAAATGATGAAGCGCAGAAGACTTAGCCTATCTTTCAAATATTAGTCAAATCGGTTTTCCTGTAAGCGAATAATTCAAAAAACAAAAAATAAAAACTTAAACTTGGACGGCTTGTAACTCGAAAACGAATGACATTTTGAAAAAAAATTATATGAAGCTCTACCCTTATTTTGTCAAGTAGAATCACCCCCTTAAGTTTCGTGATCGATTTTTGAATCACCCTGTATATCTTATGAAACGCATTTCGAGAAAAACTCTAGAGTTCGAAACGGGACGTCCAATAATGACCTTGACTTAGATCTTGAAAATAACCAACGTGATAGCTTCAAGGTCAAATCTTTTTTATGAAAAAATCCCATTTTTTATTGCAGTGTGAAAAAATCACCTTTAATCATATAAATATCATCGGGAATAATGTCATTCTTTTTTTGAATCTCCGAAATATATTATGTGCAAAATTTGTAGGAATTTAAAGGAGATATTTTATAAAGACGTTAATTCTTTGTTTGAGAGTAACCATTATAGTCACTTCCAGATTAACTTAATTATTGTAGACAAAACCATATTTCTAATGTAAAAGTAGAATGTACGGAAAATTATACATTAAACCATATAAATATCGTTTAAATTCTATAAGTTTTTTACTTACCATTTTTGTCGAACGCCATTAGTTGTCAATTTATCAGCAGAATTTAAACAGATTCATGGAAAAAGGAGCCTCCACTTTAATACTTACATGAACATGAAATTTTTTTTCTCTTCCCTCCTGTAGTGTAAAAAAAAATGGAGGTTCTCATTTAAAAAAAAAAACAACACTTTAAATTTGGAAATACCTTATTGATCCCACTCAAGGTTATAAGGTCACTGTAGGATGTCTCGCTTCTAACCTACAACTTCTGTTTAAATTTATTTTCTCGAAAATGCGTTCCAGAAAAGATGTATAGATTAATTAAAGTGTCTTTAAAAATTTTCATTACATATAAGAATTTATATTGCTATTTTTCGCTGTCTAGCGCTTTTTAGAAGAAAGTTCAATTTTCATATAAATATGTCATTACTTGATTTTTAGATTCGATCTCGTCATGATATGCTTAGAAACATGCAAAAGTAATGGTAAACACACTAAATTGAACAATAGCATTTTAAAGCAAAATAACAACTTTATGGATATATAGCACTAGCACAGGATATTTCATTTCAAAGACAACATTAAAAAAATTCAATATATCAACCTGTTTAAAAAAAATAGGAATTGTACTATTGTGAGATGAAACGAGTCCAGCTTAGATTTCTTATAATTTTAAGAAATACTGAATCATAGTACGGGTATTTAAAAGTTTAACAATTCAACTGTTTTTAGAAGGGCTTCGCAAGAAGAAAAAGGTTAGGAACTGTTGATATAGAAAATATTTTAGTCAGAAATTTGAACCGATATAAACTTTCTGGATAAAACTTTCACCAGTTCTTATTCAATTATATTGGTCATATTTTTTAAAGGCTTTAAATATGGATGTTTGAGTGATAATTTCAGTTAATTTCCCGATTTAAACCATAAATTGCAAAAGCAAAATTGACCAAATGTAATAATTCTCTACGAACTATTAGCTACGGGTAGAAGTTAATCATTTTATTTTATTTTAGGAAAATGGCACTACACCAAACAAAGTATGTTTGATTGATTGGCAACTATCTAAACTAGGATCACCTGTATTTGACTTGTCATATTTCTTTTGTGTTTGTAGTTCAAAAGAAGTACTTCTACAGTTGACCAAATACCTAAAGATTTATCACGAAATATTATCAGAAAATTTAAGGGAATTTGGCTGTGATCCAGAAAAAGTATTTAGTTTCGAAACCTTAATGGAACATTGGAAAAAATACTCATGGTATGGTGTATTCCTCGGTATGATGATTTTAAAAATGATGCTGTCAGACTCCGAAGAAGTCCCTGATATTTCCAAAACTGTAGATACAGGAAAAGATTTATTAGACGCTTTTGAGTTTACTACATCTAGATCATCAGAATATAAAGCTAGACTTTGCGATTTAGTAGAGTTTATGTCAGATAATAATTATATTTAAAAATATAATAAAGCAAAGATGTGATAAAAAAATAGATATGTTTCAAATATTTAATTTAACATAAGTTATATTTTCTACGAAAAAAGTGGTTTATTCAACCACAAAGACAAAAAACAAATCCATTACTTATGAACCTAGAAGTTTCAAAATTTTATTTCTTGACAAAACTTCATTCAATAATCTATCCATTTCGATCAAAACAAATTTATACTTGACCAAAATAACTTTAACCTAATTATTGCCTTCAAACTTTCGAGCCTTTATTATATTATTCTCTGGAAGTATCAAAGTGGGTTTGGAAGGAAAACAGGAAACCCACTATCCAGAATAAAAAAAAAACTACATAAAGGGGGGGGTTTCCTTTATGTAGTTCATAGGTCTAAATAGTACAAATTAATACCAAAGAACTGGTTCAGAAATTTTTAATTAATTTTGACATTTAAAATCTACCTAGGTCATTAAATATTCTGCAAACCCAACATTCTGGTTTAAGGTATTGTCTCTAAACTGATCAGTCGCGACTATTTCCTTAATATAAAATAATACATATATATATATATATATATATATATATATATATATATATATATATATATATATATATATATATATATAAATAAATAGATAAGTTTTTGTCCGTGTAATTAAAAATAAAATAGAATCAAATATTGGCGAAGCGGACGTGAAAATTTGTCAATCTACATGATTCTCGTGTTAAAAAGTGCGGAGCACTCCAAAATATGGAAAAACTCCGGGTCCGACAGATGGCAACAGCGCTGTTTCGTCCTAATATGGGATTCGTCAAGCCACCGCATTCGGTACAAACCATCATCTCGCTTTTGCATCCTATAAAGCTGAGTTTAAAATCAAAAAACAGGAAACAACACGACAAAGGCGACATCTCGATGGTCCACTTGATAACACAAGAACCACACAGATTAACAAAGTTTGTAAAAAAACCGCCATATGATGGCGCGACGGAGAATTAAAACAGAAATATGTAAAATCGAGTACACGAAACGCGCTGCCCAAAGGATAGGGGTCGCATTTTTCGGTACTGGCAACCAAACCTACTGCTAATTTCAGCAGCCAAAGCCACGTGTCGCACCAAATGATCCCACCATGAGAGCATCGTTTAGCGTGTTTCAAAGCCAAACAAGTAAATAAATAAATAGATAAGTTTTTGTCCGTGTAATTTAAAATAAAATAGAATCAAATATTGGCGATGGCCTGACGACTCCCATATTAGGACGAAACAGCGCTGTCGCCATATGTCAGACCCGGAGTTTTTTTTTGGAGTGCTCCGCACTTTTTAACACCAGAATCATGTAGATTGACAAATTTTCACGTCCGCTTCGCCAATATTTGATTCTATTTTATTTTAAATTACACGGACAAAAACTTATCTATTTATTTGTTTGGCTTTGAAACACGCTAAACGATGTTCTCATGGTGGGGTCGTTTGGTGCGACACGTGGCTTCGGCTGCTGAAATTAGCAGTAAGCTTGGTTGCCAGTACCGAAAAATGCAACCCCTATCCTTTGGGCAGCGCGTTTCGTGTACTCGTTTTTACATATTTCTGTTTTAATTCACCGTCGCGCCACCATATGGCGGTTTTTTTTACAAACTTTGTTAATCTGTGTGGTTCTTGTGTTATCAAGTGGACCATTGAGATGTCGCCTTTGTCGTCTTGTTTGATGTGTTTGGATTTTAAACTCAGCTTTATAGGATGCAAAAGCGAGATGATGGTTTGTACCGAATGCGGTGGCCTGATGAGTCCCATATTAGGACGAAACAGCGCTGTCGCCATCTGTCGGACCCGGAATTTCTCCATATTTTGGAGTGCTCCGCACTTTTTAACACGAGAATCATGTAGATTGACAAATTTTCACGTCCACTTCTCCAATATTTGATTCTATTTTATTATATATATATATATATATATATATATATATATATATATATATATATATATATATATATATATATATATATATATATATATATATATATATTAATATTTTTTCTTATCCAGTCATTCGCGACTACTTTTACTGGACTGCTACCCCAACATTCTGATTAAGGTATTATAAATAAATCATTTTTTAAACACCCTGTAAATCCCATTCTACTTTCTAGATTAACACCTCCTGATTTTTCCTACCTTAACTAAGAGGCGTGAGTGAAAATATCACTGGTATTGTTTTTGAAGGTGCCAATAAAAAATTTAATAATAATTTCTCTGTGGTCCTTGATATTCGATTAATAGAAAAATGTATGCCACTTTAACGCTTATTAAAAGTTGGGGACCCAATGAAAAAATTACGGTACATCCTATTTAGAGACCTAGAACTTTGTATTGAGAACTGCTACATGATGATTAGAATTTAAGTTTTTAGATATTTATTTATTAATAGGGTAGACCACTATGTGTTTGTTTGTTTAGATTTATTATTTATGGAATATTTTAAATATTTCCCGATGCCAAAATTGGAATTATTACAAGTTCTCTCGAGAATTGCAAAAAATACGTTTTTAACAATGAACTTCATATTAAACACTTTATTCGAAGTTTCTTAAAAACTTGTGCAAAAAAATCATTTCAATTCTAATCAATTATTTTTAATAATAATTTTTTTCTTTCGTTAGAGCGTATAATTATTTTCTCATAGCTAGCTTGATTTTATTTTATTCCGGACGGCCGATTTTTGAACGCAGACTGTATTATTGAACACACTCTATTATTTTAAACGCTTGTTATTATCAGCTTAAATCTTGACAGTTGTCAAACAAATTCAAATTGCATGGACGAACACTCAAACTAAACTATCTACGAAAGTCGATCTAGACCCTTTATATACCCTTTGGATACCAAAAGATTACGGATCTTTCTAGAAGTATTTTCATACTACGTAGTGTAATGAAAGAACCAGGAATAATCTGGCGATTTCTAGACCTTCTGTCATAGGCGTTTCATTATAAAAATAAAGAAATAGAAGTTTCTAAAAAGTTACAGACCTTCTTTTATAGACGTCTCCTGAGGAAATTAACAAAGGTAAAATTAATTAAATAAATTATGAAATCGTACAAAATAAACCTAAAAGCCTACAAACTATAAACACGAACTAATACTATGAAATGTATAACGCAATAAAGTTCGTAACAATATTATAATACGACATGTTTTTTATTAAACAACTTATTTTTAAATTATTTCAAAATTTAAATGACTTTTTGAAATAAGTAATATTTTAGGTAAATACTTCAATAACGGTTGGAGCGAATATAAGCAACATATATGTGCATTATAAGCTATATTTTAATATTTAGTGTTATATAAGGTGTTCTATTTTAAAAAAGTGAATATATTTAAAAAAATGGAATTTTTCAAAAGTGTTTAGTTTTTCTAGTACCATATTCTTATGTTACAGAACAAATCCAGCCATATATGTTTTTAAACTTTCTCTCCAGACATTGTCAAAATATAAGGAACAACCCTGTACAGTTAACTCAAATTTATATTTTGGGCGGTACCTTAGAAGTCATCAAACCAACCTTATGTTGTATAATCTCAATATCATCTTCAGTGTAGCGAAGGATTTTTTTTGATTGGATGTAGTCTTAATTTTTATTGTATTTTTTTTTAATTTAAATTTTAGTAAAAAGTCAGTGACTCTCATTAAAAAAAAAAATAAAATGTAATCCTTGTACTATGCTCAAGCTATGCACATCATTAACAAGAAAAAAAAATTTTTTTAAACTATTACTATTACTAGCCACAGTTTTTAAAAAAAGATCCTATTAAACAGTCAGAAGAATAGTTATTTAAAAACAATTTTCTAAGGAAGTAGATTTGAATATTTACCTATTTGTACTGATTTTTGGAATAACAAGAATTTATCACTCCTGGTTTTGTAATATAGTACAGTAGTTTTTAACCTTTTTAAGTCAAAAACTGCACATATATAAACAAAAATTATTTTTTGTTCCATTTAATTTTACTTATTTTGCTAACTCGCTATAATGATGATCAGTGGCAAATCCAGGGTAGGGGGGCGATCGCCCATCCCAAAGAGCTTCGAATTCAAGAAAATACACTCGACTCTGCCTCCAATATTAAGAATATAAATGCTGTTGGCATCTTCCCCTCCGTCGACATCTCGCATTCGCTTGCGATCGCCCCTCCCCCCCCCCAAGAACTTAGAAAAATGGACTCTACTCTACCGCTTACCTAGGAATGTGAATGTTGTTTGCATCCCCCCCCCCCAGTCGACAACTCGTTTTCGCTTGCGATCACTTACCATACCGTATTTTTATGATAATACCGCCCCCTCCAAAGAGAGAAACTGGATCCACTACTGGTGAGGATAATATTAGAGAAAAAATTGTCTAAATATTGTCTAGTAGGAAATATTGTTCATATTTCAAAATTTTATAACGCATATTTTTCTGCCATACTATTCTAGCTCACAATCCTTCATCCGATATTTCCTCCTTTAGTTTTCTGCTCTCATGGCCGCTAAGGGGCAACAAAGGTACTTGACAGCTCAAGAAGGAGATGGGAGATCCATAATGCTTAAAAAAAAAATTAGAAATTTATACTTACCAGATGCAATTCTGTAGATTATAAAAGAAGACTTGGGTATAAATGAGCTTTAAATTCAACGAAATAAAATTAAAATGTGATAATCAATAGCTTAAGTTAAAATAGATAAAATAGTACAAAATTGTACCTCTTGATCTAGCGACTGGTAGGTTACTGTGTTGTCACGGAGACTCTGTATCCCCACAAACCGAAGCGGAATCTCGTGCTAAAAATTCAACTTTTATGAACACAAACAAGAATAGGAAAAACAAAACAAAAAGCAGAAACCAGGAACAAGAGCCAGAAATAAAAATGAAAACCCTGAAAAGAAGTAAAATATTTAGAACACTTCATATACCATATACAAGTACAATCTAGAATTAACAGCTAACTAGAGTCCAATTACTAAAAAACAAACAAGAAAACACTAAATTTATTAGAATAAAATATATTGAGCAATAGTTAATTGACTTGCCCTTTCTTAATTTAAGTTTAGATATATTTTGGAGAAATAATATTAATTATCTAAAAAAAAAAATAAAGCAATCAACGAAAAGTAGGCTCAACTGAAATAGTAATAATAATGAAACTGTACCTAGAGATAAAATATTAAACATTCAGTACCACACTTTCCACAGAAAAGTTATTTGACTGTTTAAAGGTTGTATTATAAAATCACAATCAATTTGATGCCATAAATCCTCTGTCAGGAAACCGATTCACAGAATATGGAGGAATCCTAACTTACTAAGTATCCTGTTGATTTAAATATATGTAATAATACATATATTACTTATTTACAACAATTTAAATAAATCAGTAAATGCCCCAAAAAAAATGAATCAATAAAAAAAATATATGTATATATGTCACCCATTTTACAATTTACTACCTTTCCTTCACCCGTTTATGGGAATATATTACACAGACAACAAGTTTCTTGTAAAAAATGGAACACGAAAGGGCATGAATGATCCCCAAAAGAGGATGAATAAATCCTAATTTCCACTGCAATAGGCCCAAATCCAAACAATACCAAACTACATACAACACTATAAATCACTAGGGAGTATTACAGGGCCAACCGATTCACTTAACCTCTTTTAAAGCTGGAGTAAAATCTCGAAAAGTGTGTTTTTCCACCGCCCTTTTTACAAAAAGGAACCGATTTTTCAAACACCGAATAAAAAATGTATAAAAATTACTAATTGTCGAACATGTCCACTAGAATAAAGGTTAAAGGGTTGGCTGATATTAACATCGAAGGTATGCAATTAATCATGCAAGAACCCCAGACCAAAATCAATAACTCTTGAACCAACAAATAATGTAGAATTACCAATAGTTTTCATCTAATATTTCGTTACATCTTATCATCCTACGGGAATTCTCGAGGAACAAATACTAACATTCTCTTAGTGAGACGTCATCAGTATTCTACGTCAGATGATGTGGCAACAAAACAACATTTATACCGATAAATTTGTCAGCTTTGACGTTACAAAAATGCCAGATTTTAGAATAGAAAATAATCCGCTTGTTCCTTAATGGAAAAATAAATACTGGTTAAGGAACTAAAATAGTCCAATGATATATTTAAAAAGGCCCTAGTAGAGCATGAGAAAAAGGCACTATTTGTAAAAAGCTATCTTCGCTGCTAGCTGTTTGTTTACAAGTTTGCATTTTGCATTTTGGGCTTATGAAAGGATCTAAGGGAATCAAAAGTTATGGACACGGCCTTGAATCATAGCAATATACAATACAGGAATCCCATAATGCGATCACGCTTCCATGATACCCCGAAAAAGGTACAGTGCTATAAAACTCCCTAAAACCGGTCCTAATGTAACAACAGTACTTTTAAGGTAGTATGCTTTTAGAACCGTATGACTTTGGCGAAGACATGTCATCAGTTCCCATAGCTCATGCAGACAGTATATTTATTACATTTTTATTTATATATTTAGAATATGTGTTACATAAGCTTGCATTTGATACCTCACATGAATAAAATAAACGTGATTTATTTATTTAAAAAATCACCACTATGCGACTTAGGTATTTAATCAAATTTAATCGTATTACTTGCATAGTCTCTAATACATCCCGACGGGATTTCAATTGTACTGGTCTTTTTTTCCTCTTCCTTAAATTTCAATACCTGTTATGTCAGCACCTCTTTATTAAACTATATAAAATATAGAATGTTATATTCCTAACAGTGAACGAATCTTCAAAATCGGGTTAGTAATTGTTCATATTAACTTGAGTACATCAACAAATAAACTTTTCTTCTTTGTTATATTAGCAATAGTTTATTTATTTACCTTAAGTAGTTCTTATATTTCTATCCAGATTGTGAAAGTTTATAAAAAACAAAACTGGGTAAAAAAGTTTTAAAAAAGGTTTACATTATGATTTCTAGTTAGTTGGTATGATTCAAAATCTTCAATTATATTACATTTAACTTCAATAAAAACTACTTTGTGAACTAACGTGTTAAAATGTAATCAATAATTCCATATTCAATTGCATGAACCAAAATATCATAAATATTGTTTATGAAGATATTACTAAAATCCGCTGTATTATCAGAATTTGGAAACTTCTCTTCAACGTTATCATCGCTAGTTTCAATTGTTTCCCTATATTGCCAAAGCATAATGGCCCCATATATTCCCAGGAAACTATATTTTTTCCATTCTGATTTTAATTCGTTTAAGGGCAAAAGTTTTTCTGGATCACTTCCTAGTTCTTTGGCAAAAGCTGAAAAACTTTTATGATACCATTCTAGGTATTCATCCAGTTTCATGAAGTCTCCTTTTGAAGCTTCAGAGTAAAAAAAGTAAGATAAGTCATGGATTGGAGTACTGTCCCGGCATAACTGAAAATCTATAAGTTTCAAGTCCTCGATTTGACCATTTTCCTAAAAAAAAAACATTTATAAAGAGTATTTCTACCTTTCTTGCAACAATTACTTGAAAAAAAAACTAAATTTTTAGAAGCAAAAGTTTTTGCTTTCATTCTGGGAATTCGTTTTCATAAAAATAATTGTACCTTGTAAAAACAATTTATTTAATTTTACAGTAAATTTTGGATATATTTCGTGTAAAATAATTTACTATTAAAGTAAATAATTTCTGAAATATTCACATCTAGAAAAAATAAACACTTTCTATACTTTAATAGAATGCTGCCTAGGCCAAATGGAAACTGAAACACCCTACCCCCTCCCCCTCCCCCCGCCAGTAGGCGTTAAAATCTTTCAAGTGGACAGCAGCGGGTCTAAGGATAACTGATGATCTTGGACAAACATTATGGTAAGATATCATAGCAGTTATTTGCGTTATTAGCTTTTTCTGTACTTTCGTCGCACTTTTGGCTTTAAGTTAACTAAAAGCAAGCGTCTGTAAAATTTTACCACAATGGATGTGTTTTTTTTTTATCAGAATGCATAATGTAAAATTGGAGAATTAATTTTAAAGGTTTTTTTAAATTAGTAAACGTTACTTAATCACACCAATGTGTATTGAAAAGAATGTACTAAATTCGGTTATGTCAAATTTTTTCAGATGTTTTAAATAAACCGTTGGAAAACCAAACGGTAGTACAGAAAAATTTCACATTTGAATTTCAGTTTTAAAATTCTTTTCAAAGAATTCAATTTTAAAAGTTTCAAGTTTAAACATAAACCGATATAAAGGTTGTAGTATAATTAAATTAATGAATAAAACACAAAATATTGGAATAAACTGAGCAAAAAAAATAATAAAATATATAATTAATGTGACATCAAGCATCATAGGAGTACGGGAACAAATCCGTTGAAACGCAGAATTTTCATATCAAGTAGCCCATATAATCTATATCCCTAGAAAAGGAGCAAAATTTATATTTGAATTATCTACTTTCTCACCTACTGCATTCTCCTAAGGTCGCACTCCTGAAATAGGGAGACATCCGTCAGCAAATTGAGGAGCCTATATTTTGTGGAAAATATGACTAAATTAAAAATATCATATGTCAAGTAGATTACATTTTTGAAGACATATTCAACTGTACTCTACTCAATCAGATAAATAAAAAAGACAAATTAAAATTTTTAACATTTTCGTTTATGTCTCAAAAATTAGTAGACTTAATTTATCTCTTTTTCAGATTTTTGAAAATCACTGTTGGAAAATTAGAGGGAAGAAGCATTTAAAAAGACACTTTGGATGCCCATATTTCGGAAATGAATGATCTTTTCTGCCTTTCACTCAAGTAGAGATACCCCAAGTTTTTCCCCAACTTCACCACAAGTCTATTTTTGGATTTTTGAAAAATATTTGCGTGTAAAATTTTATTTTGCTTAGTGTTTAAAACTGACGAGGATATAAAAATGGGACATATGGAAGGACAAACATGAAAAAACTAAAAAGATAGTGTAAATATGGCGAGTCGCGCCCGTACGAGTCTGCCTTGAATTTTTCGACTATGGCGGTGGGCGTCAAAGGAGATAATAAAAGAGCCATCGTATTCCTATTTCTGCCAAGGCTCGCTGTAATTCCTTTTCTATCAGTTTCTGGTGCGAACTCAAAGAAATTTTTCTTATCTAATTGAAAGGCTATATTGCACGCTCTTTCGAAAAAACTAACTTTGCAGCGAAACCAACGACACAAGAGATATAATGAAATTGGCTTCTTGTATCCCAGATGCTTTTATTATCTCCTTTGACTCTGGAAATCAAAGGAACAAGAATTTCGTAAAAAAATTGCAAAGAGGCAAAATTGAAAAGAGGTTCGTCACGAGCTCGACTAGGCCCGATTTATACAATTCTTAAGAGTTTCTGTGAAATACCAAAAATGCAATTTGATTTACTTAAACAATATTTAGCATTGCATAAAATATCTATATACAGCACCTTTTATATTGATTTTTGTTTTAAACTGTTAAATTGAATTAAAGCAACATTTCTAACAGAAAATATTTTACAAATATTACTAATTCTAATGCAAATAGAAATTAAGGATGAAACTGTAAACTCACTAGGTATTTAAACATCATATTAGTTGACCAACAATCTCCATGGATTAATCCAGAATACTTTCCATTGTATGTTGCTGCTTTGATAAAATATTTGTTCACATTTTTCTTGATTGGTTCAAGTTTTTTATAAATATTTATATCGATTTCCTTGACTGAATCACAAGCTTCATGAAATGGAGCGCTTACTTCCCTCGACCAGTTTTCATACATATCATTTAAGGACTTAGTTAATTCTAAGAACCTTTTTTCATTGTGATCCTTAAATGCAAAAGATAAAGCATGAAATTTACCAAAGATTTCAAAAATTGACTTCAAATCTTCTTCACTCATTTTCTTCGATTTATCCAACATATCATAATTTTTTATTTTTAGGTTTTCCAAAGCAATATACTGGTTATCTTCTTTATTATCTCCACAGTAAAATCTAGGAATATTGTTAAATGGATTTCCAACTCCCTTTTCAATTTGAAACTTATCCAATTCAGGAAGTATTTTGGAATAAAAGTGGTATTCGTTGGAATAAGTTTCAGGTATTACCTTTCGTTTATACCAAGTTGCTATCTTTACGTATGTTTGAATCTTTAAATTAGTATCTTTATTTATTACTTCTCCCGTGTAACTTTCATTAAAAAACCCATATACTTTTATAGCATCCTTGTGAGGACAAATCTCGTAGTTGGTAATATTTTCAGTATCTGCTACTTGCTTTAAAATTTCTTCTAATTTTCCTTGCAACATTTTTCACAACAAAACTATTAAAATTTATTTTTCATTGAAAACAACTAAAATAATTTCAGTACTTACAATAAATAAGTGAAAACATATCTTATGTGCAATTATATCAGTGTATGATAAATTCAGATTGTAGATATAAAATCTTTAGTAGGGGAGATCAGGCTGGTTGTCACACGGGATTTATGGTCACAAAATTGACTTAATCAAACACTTACTGCTGATTCGACAATAATTAAACCAACATATCATCTCACATAATGACATATAAAGGGTGTTTTTTATAGAGGTATAGAACTTTAAGTTGGCAACACTTTTTTAACTGGCGGCCATTTTGTCAGCTGTCAAGTGATTTATGTTTAGTTTGGTTTGGCATTTCAACATGAATAGACTGACGCCTGAACAATGCTTCCAAATTGTGCAAATTTATTTTGAAAATCATGGTTCTGTTCGAAATACGTATCGCGCACTACGTCCATTTTACGGTCAACATAATCGTCCATCAGAGCAATTAATTGGATATGTGTCCATTCACTTTATGGAAGATTTTGCGAAATGATCTTGGTTTGCGTGCTTACAAAATCCAACTCGTGCAAGAATTCAAGCCACACGATCACCTAGCAAGGCGTAGATTCGGTGAATGGACCCAAAACAAGATTGCCGTTGATCCCGATTTTCATAAGCGAATTTTGTTTAGCGATGAAGCTCACTTTTGTTTGAATGGATACGTCAATAAACAAAACTGCCGTATTTGGAGTGATGATACTCCTCAAATGTATGTTGAGACACCGTTACGTCCTGAAAAACTAACTGTTTGGTGTGCTTTATGGGCTGGTGGAATCATTGGTCCGTACTTTTTTAAAAACTATGCTGGTCAGAACGTTACAGTCAATGGTGACCGCTATAGAGCCATGATTACTGACTTTTTCGGTCATCAATTGAACAACCATGATGTGCAGGAGCTGTGGTTTCAACAAGACGGCGCAACATGTCACACAGCTCGTGCCACAATTGATTTATTGAAGGAAACGTTTGGTAACCGCATAGTTTCACGTTTCGGACCCGTGAATTGACCTCCTTGATCGTGCGACTTAACGCCGCTAGACTATTTCTGTGGGGATATGTGAAGTCGCTAGTCTACGCCGATTATCTTTCGAATTAAGTAAATTTCATGTCAATTTAAAAAATTCATCTTTGTTTTATTCCATTTAAAAGTTCTGTACCTCTATAAAAAAACACTCTTTACATTAGATAAGTAATCTGTAATTAAGTTTCCTATTTCCACTAAATTTGGTGAACATTTCTTGATTGTTGGCAAAGGGTGTTTTCAATAATTTTATGCTTGTATATAATGTACATCTCTCTCTCTCTCCCTCTGTCCTCCTCTCTCTCCCCTCTCCCCTCTCTCCCCTCTCTCCCCTATCTCCCCCTCTCTCCCCTCTTCCATTCAGGCTATTAGACAATGAGCAGCGAAAAAAATCCCTTCGCTTGTTGTTAAAATGACAAAAACCCATTCTGGCCAATTGGCGAATCTTCAAGGGTTTAAATTTTTTTATTATTCCTTCACCATTTGGTCAGTGATAGAGGCGAAATTAAAATTAGTCCATAGACCAGTAGTTTCCGAACCTTGGGTCGCGAATTACAAGGGATAAAATGTTAACAATTTATTTATGCTTTGCAACAGGTAAGATATGCGACATAATCAGTAGACGGCCAGCTCAAGCACCTCTTTTTATGCCTGGCAAAATGGGACTAGAGCAAGCTAGACGGGTAGCTAGCAGCCATCTCGACATTTCGTTACCTCTAGAAGAAACGTGCATCAGAGAGACGTTTCAAAGCGGGCAGCGTGACGTTCCACCGAGCTGAAAATACTCTCAACATATATATATATATATATATATATATATATATATATATATATATATATATATATGTAACTAGCAGAACCGTAGTTTTCAGATATTCAACTGCGATTTTAAACTTTCAAATATAGATACAAGTATACAGATGAATTGTGGAGCTTGGTAAATTTGTTACTTAGTTTTAAGTCATTACTGCGTTCTTTTTGTCTTTTGTAAATGAATAGTTCGTTGTAAGTCTTGTTTAATCCGAAAAGCGTTACAATAATATTGATAGTCCCTCACAATTTGTCTTCTATAAGCATAATTAGAAATAGAGGTTATTCTTTTTAATAAGTAAATAATATTACCTAATTCAAAATCTTTAAATTTTTTTTAAAGTTATTTTAAAATGTTCTATTTTTGAGATATGAACGTTATGGAGAAAAAAAGATCAAGATAAAAGCGAAGAATAAGCAGAATATCCAAGACAGTATAAGATTGGCCTTGACAAAAATTTAACACTTGATGACTAAGCATTTAATAACACATGCCAAAAAAATTCTGATACAAAAACTTAACTATATTCTTCGGAAGGCTTTTGGTCTGGACCACTGAATGTGATTCTTTTCACCAATTTTTAACACAAAAGTTTAAAAAATATGTTTTTTTTTTCGTTTTTTTTTTTGAGTTTACCTAACATCACAGTATAAATGGTCCTGGCAAAACTAATAGCAACAACTCAAAATACTATTATTTATAGATATTCGAAGGATTTAAAATGTATTTTGAAGAAAAGAGCAGTACTTCCAGCTACCGGTATTACGTTGTGAATTAAGTTCACCTAGTAATGTTAAATAAACTTAAAAAGCGGGAAAAAAACATGTTTTTTTGCATTTTTAGGTTAAAATGCCTCGAAATCCTGACGTGATGGCGAAATACGGTAGCAACATTTGGATTCAACAGAACAAAAGCGTTCGGAAAAATATAGACTATTTTTTCTAGTTCAGTCGAATAATTGTTTTTGTGATTCTAAACATAATTAAGTCCTGAATATATGAGTGAAACTTTTTCTACAATCTATAATCCATTTATTTGTATAATAAAACAAATATTTTGCGGGCGAAGCAGCGACGGGTAAAATGCTAGTGTTTCATATTTTGTTTTCCTTCTCTAAAAATTTATGGGTGACAGGTAAAAGCTAGACTCATTGTTACAGTTTTGTTATTTTACAAACAAAACTATAAATAATTTTATCAAAATACCAACAATCAAGCCAATACTCACCACAAATTAAACTCATATTTTCATCAAGTAGTCTCTATAATACATATAAAATAAAAAAAAATAAAAGTTTTTGTCACTGTCACACCAAAAACCGGTTTTGTTAAAAAAATCAAGTGTGACTAGAAATGTATCAAACACTCCACTTTTGCCACTTTCATCAAGGGTGTAGTTAGTTATTCTCATGTTTTTTTTCTTGGCGCTCTTGAGTGTCAGTAGAGAGAGTCTGGGCCAAGCCTTGATTGTGAAAACTGGCATAAACCCAGAAAGCAGATTTTTTTGCTGATTTTTTCAGAGTATAATACTACTTTTATTCCTGTTTGCTGCTAAAATCATAGTTTAGTGCGTTAAGGCATCATTTGCCAGATATTGAGGATAAACAAAGTTTTGTTGTATTCGTTTTTCGTTAAGTACAGTTTAGTGAAAGTGATCTCACCTAAGAAGTTAAAACATCACACCATCATTGTGACTTTAATTACTTGGTGCACCCTTAAATACAATCAGGTACATGCCACAAACAGTTCTTATTATACCGAGACTTTGCGATCCTGTTTAAAATTAGATTTGCCTACCAGAGACAACATATTACACACCACTGCTCCATAGAGGCCATCGGCTATCCAGCTTGTCGAAAGTGTTTGGATTTAATGACAAAACAGCCTTTCAGGTGTTAGAACTTCGTAATAAACAGTGAAATTACCGGTTTTAATGTATACTTTCCTTTTTCCCCTGTGATTGGGAACTAATAAGACTTTATGCGAGCAATTACAGGACACTTTATTTTTAAATTTCATTTAAAATACCTTGTAAACCGAAGGTATACGTATACACTAGGTAATTTAAAACATCACTTCACATATTAATAGTCCAACACTTTTAATTAGGCTTAAATAAACATAATTTTAGACCTAATCGGCCTACTAGAAAAAGTAAGGTTATTCAGTTCAGCCGATAGTAAAAATTAAAGCTGGACCTACATCTAAACCGACTTGGCGTATGGCGCAGATGACGTCATACTTGTAGTAGGGTTATTCATTGTTTCTTTGTTTTTTTTTTGTTATGATCCATTTAACAAATAGTCACATATTTCTTTAGTTTAAAACTGTAATTCAAAATCCTTTTTTTTTATTGTTAAATATAGATTTTAATTGTTTTTGGAATCGGTGTGTTTTATTTTTGGATCCAGTTGTTTCCTGTTTTCGATAAGATCATCGCTTCTTCTTACCGACGGGCCTAAAACAGGTGGCGCTTTAAATTAAATAACCCCCCCTAATCTCCGGCATGATAGCCTAGGCACTGCCCTAAAAGAAGGAGCGATCAACACCGAAAAATATCCACCTCTACCGAAGCATTCAATATTTAATTTTCATTCATTCATTTTCATTTTAATTCTTTTTCTCTCACGTGATGTAGCATCATATTGGAATTCAATATATCATAGTTGACACTAAAAACCCAAATATCAGAGAACGACAAAAATTTCAAAATGCTGAACAGTGTTATCATTAGTTTATTAAATTAACTCAAGTTGTTTTTATTTTTTATACGGATAAAAAACAAACATAAACGAACAAAACATCTTTATTATTTAACAAAGAATTATTATCTTAGCTCAAGTAGTTCTTATATTTTTGTTCAGATCATAATAATTATGGTCCTTAACATAAAATGAAAATAAAAAACAAAATAATTATTTTATTATTATTACTATTATTCTGATTTCCAGATGCATCAACAATTAAATTATAACAAATTTCCGAACAAGAACGGTTTTGTCAATTAATGGGTTAAAATGTAATCAATAATTCCATAATTATTTGCATGAATCAAAATATCACTTGTATTGTTTTTGAAGGCATCGCTATACTGGCTTTTATCAGCACGTAAACGTTCTTCAAAATTATCACCGCTAGTTATTTCTTCGATTTTATCTTTACTCATCAGTTTATTTTGCCAGAGCATAATGGCCGCATATATTCCCAAAAAACTATATTTCTTCCATTCTAATTTTAAATCATTTAGGGGCAAAAGTTTTTCTGGATCACTTCCTAGTTCTTTAGCAAAGGCTGAGAAACTTTTATGATACAATTCCAAGTATTCATCCAGTTTCATGAACTCTTCTTTTGATGCTCCAGAATAAAAAAAGTATGATAAGTCATGGATTGGGGTACTAACTCGGCATAGCTGAAAGTCTAAAAGTTTCATGTCTTCGATTTCACCATTTTCCTAAAAAGAATACATATGTACAGAGTCCTGTAATATTATTTTCAACAATGACTTAAAAAATAATTAAATTTCAAAATTTCTTTTAAATTTGAAATCTATAATTACTTCCCATAACCAATTTATTAAAATAAAGGTCTATTTTTTTTTTCATTTTTACTTTTTACGGTTGATTTTGGCTATATATATATATATATATATATATATATATATATATATATATATATATATATATATTTAAATACCATTTAAGCTCGGTTCCATTCAAAATCCCGCAGGTAAGATGATCAAAAAAATAAAATGTTTTCTCCATGAAATATGTTATTCTAGAACCCAAAAAAGTGCACATCTGTTTTGCCGTTTTGCGACAAAATTATTTTCAAGGAAGTTATCAAGACTTTAAAGTTGAGCTTAAAGCTTTTGCAGTGCAGAAAAATAAAAGTAAATTTTTCTTAAATTGCATATTTTGGGACTGATCAACGAAATTCACTTTTCTCTTTTGACTAAGGTCACATGAGTCATAACCCTTCAAAAAAAAAACTGAAAAATTTTCAAAATTAACAAAATGGTCACCATTCTTTGAGACGAAATCAAGAAATTTTTTTTATGGTTGCCTATTATATGATTTCTTATATATTTCTAAGTTTTGTGTTTTTTTATATAATTTATTATCAACAAAGATTTTGTACGATTGTCAAAAAGTAATATAAGCAAATATTTGCAAGTAGCGACTTGTTTACGAAGTCGATTTAATAATAATACTCTGTAAATAAGTCTCTACTTGCAAATATTTGTTCATATTATTCTACTTTTTGAAAATCATACAAAACACAATTCCGACTCACAAAAGAGGATCAAAGAAACAACCCGAAAACTACAGGGGAATCAGCCTACTGAATAGTTCAGCCAAATTGTTAACCAAAATACTGTCCCAACGGATCGTAGACAAGTTAGGGGCGTGCGAAGAACCGCAGGGCTTCCGGAATAACTACTCTACTATCGACGGTATATTTATTATCAGACAGCTGGTTGAAAAATCTATCGAATACGATAAACCGCTGTTCATTTGTTTTGTGGACTTTACACAAGCGTTCGACCGAGTCAAACTGGAACACATAACAGAATTACTGCGAAGAAAACAAGTAGACGAAGCAATCATACGCACCATATACGAACTGAATTCCAAAAACACCATGGTAATTAAAACAAATAACACTCTAACAGAGGAAATCCCACTATTCATAGGAATAAGACATGGTGATAGCCTTAGTCCAACACTTTTCAAAATAATCATGGACGAAATCATTGATGAGGTAAAAAGCACAAATATTGGGTACCCAATGGGACACAATACCGTTCAGATTATATACTTTGCAGACGATGTTGCCTTGACAGCAGATAGCGAGGACAACTTACAAAGAATGCTTTTCCATCTCAATCGAACAGCCAAAGAGTATAATATGAAGATATCTGTGGAGAAAACCAAAGCAATGGTAATAGCAAAAGAACTGGTAAGAAGCAAACTAATGGTTGATGACAAACATATCGAACAGGTTGGGAAGTTTAAATACCTAGAAGCACATATAACAAGTAACAGGGCAGTAACGGAAGAAGTACACACACAGGCCAACAAAGCGGCCATGATATCAGGCCAACTAAGAGACATAATCTGGAACAATAAACATATGACGGTTGAGAGCAAAGTAAGAATTTACAAGGTCTGTGTAAGACCGATACTAACCTACGGCGCAGAAACAAGAAATGAAATCACAAAGACAAAACAAATTATGAGAACCACAGAAATGAAAACGCTGAGAATGATCACGGGAACAAGTTTAAGAGATAGGATAAGAAACGCAAAAATACGCGAGGACAGCGGAGTGGAGGATGTTGTGAAGTGGGTTCGAAACCGTCGTAGGCAGTGGAGAGATCACGTGGAACGAATGGACGATGACAGATTAGCAAAAACCGTGATGAAAAAGAAACCAAACACCAAACGGCCGCCTGGACGGTCCCCCAAAAGATGGAGAGACAGCTGGATTTTGACGTCAAGTGAGGATCGATGAGGCATTGTATAGATAACAGAACTTGGTTCTACCTAGAAGAAGAAGAAGAAGATACAAAACCTTATTTGGTAAATAATTTGTATAAAAAAATTAAAAATATGATAATTATATAACGAAGAATATAACAGGCAACCGTAAAAAAATTTCTCGATTTTGTTTTGAAAAACGACCGCCCTTTTGTTAATTTTGAAAATTTTTCGGCTTTCAAATTTTTTTCTTGATACTTGTGACTATGTGACATGGATTCTATAGCTTAATTAAATCAGTCTCGATTACGGCAGTATTTTTTTGTATCAGCAGCCAATATTCATTTGAAAAAATTGGAATCAATAAAAAATAAATGTCTCCGAATGAGTATAGGATATCTACAAAGCACACCACTAAATACAATGAAAATCAAAATATTGTGGTCCCCAATGGAACTTAAAAGAAACCATTTAAGCGATAAATGTTTATTCCCACTGATTAAAAAATATACTTTCCTATTATAGTGGTTACTAATAAATACTAGACTTAAAAAAAAAATAGCAGAAGCTAAAGAAAAAAATTTCGGAACCCAAATATTTTTCCATGTTTTTCCATTGACTATGTTGCGTGTCATACAGCTATAAATATCTACCCACGTAATGAACACATCTATACAAAAAGACAGGACACACCTATTTTCACTCTAATATAAACGAAAACTACCAAAAAAAACATTATTATATACAGCCGTATTGTCTAGCACATGCAATAAATAATATGTGTGTAGTTTTATGTAATTGTAAAAGTACTTTGTAAAAAAGTAGCATGATTTCAAATCCCAGAAATAACATTATTTGTCACATTATTTACTTGGTAGAACTGAAAAAGTAGTTCAGCTTGCACAACAGATCACCGAGAAAGGGATGAATTAGATAATTTTAAAATTTTTTTAGGGATTTTTTCAGTATTAATAAAGTATTATGTGTATCAAAATGAGAATTGGTACAGGTAAATGGTATGTGAAGGGGAGAGTTTTCGCATATTTTCCACTTTCCGGCCACTTCCGGTTTCACCGGAAATGGCCCCGGTTTTGAACTTTTAAATGGAACACCCTGTATATTTTAACATTTTTGGATTTCTGAGACAATTCTAGATCAGAATGTGACATTTTAAAAACTTTTTACGTCTACTTCATTTTTTTAGAGCCACTTTTAAAATTGCATCTTGGTGGCCATGATCGGACGCAAACTAATCTAAGGGCCTTAGGTGATGTCAAAAAAATACAATCGCAAAGTTTTAGTTACTAGTATGAAAGACAGGAATAAAACAAGTTGACAAAATTACGTTTTCATTTCTAACTATTAATTTTCAAATAGCGACCCCTTTTTGACAACTACTTTTCCAAAAAAGCATTCTTTGACGAATCTAACGGTACTAATTTATTTGCGATTGGATTAGACATAAGAACAGAAATTAAATATTATTAAGCAAAATACTGGATAATTTATTTACTTATGACAAGTGCGCCATGGACAGCCATGATGCACAATAATTGGCAACTGTTTTTATCAAGTCTTCTTTGGAAAACAAAGCACTCACTTAAGTAGATAATGACAGTGACATACGCTTTAAGAACAGACGTAAAAGTTTCTTAATTTTCGTTAAGTTTAGTTTAAATTTTCGTTAAAATAATGTATACTCTAAGTGAAAAAGTGGATATGTTTGGAGAGTATCATAGAAATTCAAGGAATGCTTTGTTTTCCAAAGAAGACTTGAAAAAAACAGTTGCAAATTATTATGCATTATGGATGTCCATGGCGCACTTGTCATAAGTAAATAAATTATCCAGTATTTTGCTTAATAAAATTTAATTTCTGTTCATATGTCTAATCCAATCGCAAATAAATTAGTACCGTTAGATTCGTCATAGAATGCTTTTTTCGAAAAGTAGTTGTCAAAAAGGGGTCGCCATTTGAAAATTAATAGTTAGAAATGAAAACGTAATTTTGTCAACTTGTCTTATTCCTGTCTTTCATATTAGTAACTAAAACTTTGCGATTGTATTTTTTTGACATCACCTAAGGCCTTTAGATTAGTTTGCGTCCGATCATGGCCACCTAGATGCAATTTAAAAAGTGGCTCTAAAAAAATGAAGTAGACGTAAAAAGTTTTTAAAATGTCACATTCTGATCTAACATTGTCTCAGAAATCCAAAAATGTTAAAATATACAGGGTGTTCCATTTAAAAATTCAAAACCGGGGCTATTTCCGGTGAAACCGAAAGTGGCCGGAAAGTGGAAAATATGCGAAAACTCTCCCCTTCACATACCATTTACCTGTACCAATTCTCATTTTGATACACATAATACTCTAGAAATTATGACTTGTCTAATAGATTCGTTGACACCCGGTATAAAAACAGATAACTGTAGCTGGTAAATATCTTATATTATGTCTTTATAATCAGAAGAAAACAGAAAAAAAAAATACAATGTTCTACTCTGTATGAAACATTTTTTGAGTAATTGGTAGACTTAGAACACACACTCTGGGGCCGACCTATTGATATAAGATTGGAAAAAGGGTCAGTATCAAGTATGTTTGCGGAGAATTTGGGGAATTTTCTAGAGCCATAAGGATTACTTATAGTAATTGAAGTGTTGAAATATATAAAATCTTATATGCTTGTTTAAAAATATCAGCCCCAAGTTATGATAAGAAAAAGCTCCTAAGATTATATTGTAAAAAACAGATGGATAGTTTATTTAGAAACTGAATATATATTTCTGTTTAGTAAACAAAATTTTATTATTAGCAATAAAGCTAGCGCGTTAATTTCAGTCCACCTCTTTTGAAGGAGCAAAACTTATATTAGATTTATACACTGTCATACCCGACGTATTCACCACAAGTCATACTCCTAAAATAAGGTGACAGTTTTAAATAATTTTTGAGGTTTATATTCCATGACTAAACAAAAGATGCTATGTGATATACTTAATTATAAATAGTTTTATTTACAATACTAAAAAGCTTTTCAATCGCCTAAGAATGTAAAAGGAAGAAATAACTTTACAACATTAAAAAAAACTTTTGAAATAGTCCTAAGGTGGATAAATATTTTGAAGATAGAAGATTTTTATATAAGCGAATATTTTACAGTGTGTTCGTTCAGATACCATTTTTTTCTCTGTATTTTATGCTGTATGTATACATTCTTTTTCCTTTATAATTTATATATGATTTGTTAGCACTGTTCATTGCATTTACTTTTTATATTACATAAACTCTACCTCCTGGCACATAGCTTTGTGTGAAGGGAGTTTGTACTCATTTGACGATACGGCACGTTTTGAATTAGAATTTGAATGCATTTTTAAAGACTTATTCAACACTACCTTACTCGATTAAACAAACGAAAAAATGAAATTAAATTTTAACCAGCTTTTTTAGATCTCAAACCCATGATAATTTTTGTTGCATATGTTTAGAAGGAGATATTATCTCAATCTGTTTTAAAGTAAGTAGGGTGCTGGCTTTTACTTAATGGAAATGCATATTCAACGATGAATAAAAGATTAATAGTTGTTAAATTTCCACTATATTTAACTAAAAAACTTGACGCGTTTCGCTAACACCGTAGCTTCATCAGAAGACGAAATTTAGAAACTTAATTATAAAAAATAATATTTTAAACTTATTAGAGGCTTGCCTTAACCAAAACTATTTTGTGTTTAATGACAAAGTCTACAAAAGCAAAGAAGGATTGATTAAGGGTAGCCCTTTAAGCCCACAGTTAGCAGAGATTTTTATGGACAATATAAAAAAATAATATTTAATAACCACATAAGCCAACATTTCTTGTACTGGTACAGATATGTGGATGACATATTAGTATGTTTCACAGGCACAGATCGACAACTTAATAAATCTTTAGATGTTATTAACTCACTCCACCAAGATATTCAATTTACTATGGAAAAAGAAGAAAAGAACTCAATAAATTTTCTTGATCTAGTCATTACTAAAGTTTTAAATAAACATTCTTTTGGAATTTTTCACAAACACACACATATGGATACAACCATACATAGAACAACATAAATTAGCGGCTTACCATAGTTTTATTCATCGTCTTATTAGCAAAAAGAAAGTCACGCTAGAAGTTTATCCTATAGCACAAGAAAACAAAAAACTCAACTTTACCGCTTTAACATATTTTAGTAAATCATCAATTAAAATTAAAAAGTTTCTGAATAAAAAAGATATTGGGGTAGCCTTCAAAACAAATAAATCAACAGGAAAACGCTTAAAAAATTATAAAACAAAAACAAATAAAAATAACAAGTCTGGGGTCTATAAACTTAAATGCGGAAGTTGCCCAAAAGTATATATAGGCCAAACAGGCAGATCATTTAAAAAAAGGATTCAGGAACACAAAAATAATTTTTTTCCCAATAAAAACAGTTTTTCATACGCAAATCATTTAATAGAACAAAATCATCAATTAGAGGATAATTTTGAAATTCTCCATGTAGAAAGAAAAGGTTATAAACTGAATTTCTTAGAATCCATAGAAATAAATCGATTAAAGAACACAGGTAACCTATTAAATGACCAAACAGATATCAACACCTCACTCCTGCTAAATATCTTTTAAAAAAATCAGTGTGGATTTCCCAATAATTGAAATAATAGGTAATAAAATGTAAATGAGGGTTTTGCACTTATTCATTATCGTAAATCTAGTTATACGTTTTTCAAGTAACCAAATATTTTGTCATTTAAAATAGAACTTCTGATATAGCGAAACGCGACAAGTTTTTTAGTTAAATATAGTGGAAATTTGACAAATATTCATCTTTTATTCATCGTTCAACCTGTTTTATATTTTTAAAAGTTACCGCTGAAAAATCACAGGCACTATTTAAAGAGCCACTTCGGTGGCTCGTATTTCGGGAATAAAGCGACCATATTAAAAATGTAGTAGAAAAAATTCATTTGAATTATTGAAGACCTATTTAATGAAACCTACTTGAGAGGGAAAAAAAATTTCCCAACCTCATTTATAACTCAGGTAAAGGTAACCCTTTTTTTTCTAATTTCGCTTCAGGTCTATTCTTAGTTTAATAAAAAGAATATACTTTTTATTTATCCAAAATGCAAATAGAAGTTAGAAATTAAACTATAACTTACCAGGAATTTAAATACCATATTATTTGACCAACAATCTCCATGGACTATTCCAGAATACTTTCCATCGTATGCTGCTGCTTTAATAAAATATTGACCCCAATTTTTCTGGATTGGTTCAATATTTTTATAAATATCTGTATCGATTTCCTTGACTGCATTACAAGCTTCATTAAAAGGGGGACTATCTCCCTCTCGAAAGGTCTCAAAAACATCTTGCAAGGGTTTAGTTAATTTTGCGAACCTTTCTGCATTTTGGTCCTTAAATGCGAAAGATAAAGCATGAAATTTTCCATAGATTTCAAAAATTAATTTTATATATTCTTCACTCATTTTCTTCGATTTTTCAAGTATGTCGTATTTTTGAAATTTAAGGTCTTGCATAGCAATATACTGGTTACCTTCTTTATCATCTCCACAGTAGAATATGGGGACATTGTTAAATGGTTTTTTTACTCCTTTTTTAATTTGAAACTCGTTCACTTCTGGAAATATTTTGGAATAAAAGTAACATTCGTTGAAATAAGCTGCAGATACTAACTTTCGACCGTAGGAAGGTGCTACCTTTATGTAAGTTTGAATCTTGAAACCAGTATCCTTATTTATTACTTCTCCTGTGTAACCTTCACTAAGAAACCCATTTCCTTTTAAAGTGTTTTTGTCGGGACAAACTTCGTAATTGGTAATATTCTGAGTATCTGCTATTTGCTTTAAGATCTCTTCTAATTTTTCTTGCACCATTTTTAATTTTTCGCTTTTAACAACAAAACTACTTTAAATTTATATTTGACAACTTACTAAAAATTACCAGAAATCTTTTATTCCCGCTATAAATAATTAAAAGCATATCTTATCAGCATGTGATAGTATCAGATTATAGGTAAATTTGAGATAACTAATAGGGGAGATCGGAGTTCATTGTGACAACGTAAATTTGACAAAAACATTTTTCGTCATCCGTTAATAAATATTTTTCTCAAAATTGACTTAACAGACTACTTACCATAATAGATATCTAAAAAAACTTTCAGCAACTAAAAGGAAAGCGAAATAAGGAAACTGGTAATAAAAAGAAAAGCTGTAGATAAGACAGACTTATTTTTAGAAATCACTACATAGTATAAAACAAAGTCGCTTTCTCTGTCCCTATGTCCCTTTGTATGCTTAAATCTTTAAAACTACGCACCGGATTTTGATGCGGTTTTTTTCAATAGATAGAGTGATTCAAGAGGAAGGTTTATATGTATAATAACATCCATTAAATAGTGGAGAAATACTGTTATTTTTGAGGTTTCTAATGTGATGTCGTTAATTATCATATTTTTTTCCGCTTACATTGCAAACGCAGGCTGAACCCTACGAGATTTATCAAAATAATGTACTAATTATTTGTACACATTGAAAAGGTCTACAGAAAACTCCGCGATGGTATATGTCTATCTCTCATGGATATCCCACAATAACATTTTTTTGTCATTTACTTTTTACGACAAATAATGGCAAATTTTGAAGCGATTTTAACCAATACAGCATTAATCCTTATCCAATTAAATAGCTTAAATACATTGTTGATTTAATATAGATCTATATGGTCCGTTACAGCACAAGATTTAAATGAATATTTTCGAAGATATTACAGATTTAAAATTGCGGGAAGTAGCGCTTGCGGCGGTACTGGCCGACCGGGGCGGCGGCAGCGTGCCTATAAATAGCGCGTCGGAGGCCGATGTAATAATTGTTGTAAAAATAAAATAAATAGTCACAGTTTTTCTGTAGTGTATTTAGTATCAGCATTGCAACCGTGCGAAGCCGGGGCGGGTCGCTAGTGAATAATAAAAAACCATTAGGCTGTAATAGCTTTTACAGGATTATTTATATCTTGTGTGTTGCAAAGAATGTGGATTCTATATCAACAATGTAAAGAGGAGACATTGAACACGCACATACACACACTGAAAAATTTCTTAGGAACAAAAATGCTATCGAAATGTGAAAACCTGTCTACAAGAGTTATAAGGGAAGCCATCGAAATTGCAAAGAGGCCTAACAACTTAAATAGCAGACACAACATTAAGCAGAAATTAATTTACGACGTTATCAAAGTGGACTAAAAAGTATTAAAGAATTTCTCTTAACCTCATATAGTTTTATAACCTCATACAGATTCGTCACCCCATACATATTGTCCTGAAGATATCTGATAGTGAATTTTTAATAGCTATGAAAATATTTGTAAGATTTAAAACAAAAAATATGGGGTCCAGTAGATAATAAACTATTAGGAATCTAGATGGGGTTATAAACCTTTATGGGGCTAGGAGAAATTATTTTATACTTTTTAATCTGTTTTAAAACGTGGTATATAAAAATTTTTTATTTAAATAATTATTTCTTTAAAGAAGTTGTGACTGATACAATTTAATATATTTAAATTTATCCTGAATGCTTTTATAAAATGGTCTTCATATAACTGTAACAAGTTATTTATTGTCTTTATTAAATACGTTTAATATATTCCTAGATTTCGCAGGCCAATAATTTGTTTCAATTTTAACCCCTGGCAATAAATCTTTATTGGAAATTTTATGGGACTAATATTGAAAATAGAAGATCTAATCACTGTTTATCTTAAATTAAAAATATTACAACATAATGGGAGTCAAAGTGATACTGGTGTGAGCTACGTATAATTTAAATACTTCGGGACGATATTTTGTACTTTTGACGTATCAAATACAAGTGTCAATTTTTTTTAAATAATTTTGAACAATATAATGAGTAACCAGAGTTGGGGTTGCAGCCTGTAAAACTACTAGAAAAAAATACAGTGTCAATTGTATAAATTTTCAATAGCAAAATGGAAATTAAATGAAAGAAATAACTGGATAAGATTAAGAACGCTAGTCTATCATGTACATAGTTCAATCGTTCTTTTTATTTTTATGGCCATCCAGGGTAAGTACACAACAACATAAATTTATTTTTATTCCTCGGTATTACTTAATGGTATTCTTTTTTATTTTGACTTTGCTTAATAAATTATTTCTTTATTGATTGTACTCACTCTCTTTAGCTGAAGTAATAAAAATAAATAACAATAATAAATTAATCTTTTCAGTTGTTTTATATAAGGAAAAATATCATTTTTAATTACAAATTTGCATTATATTACACTGTCAATATATACAAATATCGTCCTTTAGTTCACGCATCATTTGGCACCGCTGTCACGCATATAGCTGAGGAATTTCGATTAACTTCATCGTGGAAATTTTTAAGAATTTAATTTTCAAAAATTTAAAAGTTTTAGGGAAAATCAGGATCTTTGCAGTTTTCTTTAAATTGTGCTACCATTATCGATTAAATAAAGTTAAAAAAAAATAAAAATTTGAAACACACAGTTTTTTTAGCAATAAAATACTTATCTTATCGTGAGGTTTACAGAGATATCAATTAAAAGAAATTACATAAAATTTTTGATTAACCTACATTGAAATGAAGTCGAAACGTTTAACAACGTTGCATGAGTACTACTCACTTTAGATTTTTGAATACATTCAATATGATAACTTTGACCCATTGATATTTTGAAATAATACAATTTAATTATTTATTATGAAAAAACATATGTTATATAAAAACATATATTTATCAAATTAGTAATTACCAAAAGCTAATTTAAAGTTACTGTCGTGCCATTTATGATATATATCTTCTTTCTAACTACTGGTATTAAATAAATTTATACTATTACATGTTATGCATTTTACAAGAAAGTTACTTATTTACCTCTAAAATTTTCTCTTTAACGACATCTTTCAGAGATATTGATAAATTACACCACAAATCATCAGCAATATAATTTCATTTCTATCACTCAATTATTAATATAAATATATACTTCTTATGGATAGGAATTTTCTTCTAATTCATGTTTTTTTTTGCATTCACTATGTTCTGATTTACATTTGGATGTTTGTCTATTGTAATAGAGTAAGGTTCTGTCTTGAAGATTAACATAACCAGTAAAAACACAACGTTGCCAAATTACACACTAGTTGCGACCAGCGATTTTAAATGAGCCAAATGAAGTTCGCTATTTAATTTTTTTTTGTGTTTTCTGTTTCTGTGATAAATGCCTTACAAACTATTAATTTTTAAATTATATTATTTTTTATCAGCATTTTAATTTAATTTATCAAATACTATTACATTTCATTTGATTCATGTGGTGGCGAATGGAAATCCTTAAAATATTCTGAAAGTTTCACGGAAATATATCGCTTTCATCAAAAATTATGCGTGAACAAACATACAAATACAAAGGAAAACAAGGTGCTCAATTCGTCGAATATGTATGTTTTTTTTACGATTACTCCGGAACGGCGGCACCGCTTTGAATGAAATTTTTTACGTTATGTTCAGGAAGTTGTTGCGGTAGTCCCACATTTTTTTGGATGAAATTGGCGCAGTAATATACAAGATGGCGCTGATAATATGGCGGCCAAAAAAATCAATTTTGTCTGATTTTCTCCAAAATTGGTATGGGAGGATACTTGGGGTCGTACACAACGAATCTGAAATTATTTTTAAAAAATTCAATATAGCGGATCCACCATGGCTGACAAAAAAATCAATTTGGTCCGATTTTCTCCAAAATTGGTATGTGGGAGTTTTCGGGGTCGCACATAACGAATGTAAACTTATTTTTTAAAAACTCAATATGACCGATCCAAGATGGCGGTTTAAAGATTCTAAATCTCCCGATTTTGTCTAAAATCAGTATTGGGGTATTTTTGTTAGCGTTAATTATGAATTTAAAATATATTTGAAAAACATATTCAATATGGTGTGCTAAAAATTTAATATTTTTCGATTTTCTCCCAAACTAATAGGAGGCTCTTGAGGGTGTAAATTACGAATTTAAAATTATTTTTTTCAGGATTCATTATGGCAAATCCAAAATAGCGGACTAAAAATTTTACATTTTTCGATTTTGTTCAAACGTGGGACTGAATCGTTTTTGAGAATGTAAATAGCGAATATAACTCTAGAAATTTTAAATTTCCGGATTTCTTCCAAAATTGGTACTAGGGGGCTTTGAAGGGTTTAGATTTAGATTAGATTAAGACTTAAAATATTTTTTTTTAAATTCAATATAGCGAATGCAATATGGTGGGTTAAAAATTTTACCTTATTCGCATTTTTTCAGATTTGGTATTAGAGGATTTTCGGGGCAGTGTATTACGACTATGAAGTTAATTTTTTACAACTATTAGGTTGATAAGATACAATATGAGGGAGAGAAACATTTACATATTCCAATTTTGTCTAAAATTGATATTGTGGGGTTCTTGAGGCGTATACAAACTCAATATGCAGTATAAAATATATCGAGCGAAGAAATTTACAACTCAGTTTCTTTAAACATCGATATTGGAAGGTTTTGGGGCCTATATTACCAATCTAAAATTAATTTGATATATAAGATAGTGGATTTACTACGACAGACTAAATATTTGTTTCACACATTTTACTGGTATTTGGAAAACTCTAAGAACCAAAGAATTTTCAGTCGTTCATGTCCAATATAATTTATGGATATCATAATGAATTCTAAAACTAAAAATAGAAAAATAAAATTTTTATAAAAAAATTGAACCGACTTGCGCTAAAAAGTGAAAAATAACGTTAAATTTTTATATGAAATTGAACTTTTTGAAGTCGGCGCCAAATTATTTCTAAATGAAATAAATAACTACTAATATGTACAAATTATGGTAAGACAGCAATTACAAATAAAGTATTTTTAATCTGTTTATGCAAATCACATATTGTCAGGTATTAATTTGGCGCCGACTTCAAAAGGTTCAATTTCGTATAAAAATTTAGAGTTATTTTTCACCTTTTAGTGCACTTTTAGAAGTCGGTTCAATTTTTTTATAAAAATTTTATTTGAAGTCGATTACAAGATAATATAAAATTTCTAAATTAACACACTGTTTATTTTATAATAAGAATATGTTAAACGAAAACTTTTAATAGACTTTAACAAATATATTTCAATTTTTATCACCAAAACGAATCAAAGTTGCTGTACCCAACTTCCCCTGCCACAATATCAGTAATCATCATGAAATGAATTTTTTGATTATTTTATGTTAATAATTTCTTTGTTTACATGATACTCGAAAAACAGAAAAACGTGTGCCAGTTGGCGCTGTATGCAGTAAAATATGCCAACGTAATAACAGAATTCCGATGTATAATGTTTACACCATTTTAACTTTGTTTTGAAAACTGATATTAAAATTAGAATTGAAAGTTTTGTAGAGACGCTAAATATTCTGTATTTTTGATTTTTTTTCTGAATTGCTTCTGGAGCATCTCTAATATGAGTTCAACAGTAGCCGGCAAGCATGGAAGCATTCCACTTTCCGTGGTACCTTTTCTCCATTGTTGATATATTCTGATGGAAGCGTTCCCCCTGCTCATCACTTACAGCTCCGCAGTTGTTAGGAGAAAAGTCCAGATATGAGTGTAGGAAATGGATTTTTAGAGGCATATTGCAACCCATTTTTTGGTACGATGACAGCATAATTTCAACAAGAGTAATGTAACTGTCAGCTTTTGTATTTCCGAAGAAATTAGTGATTACGAGAGGGAGTCACTCCAAGCATTTTATTCAATATTTGATAGAGTGCTGTCAAAATGTTTGTCAATCAGAATATTTCGAATACCTAGCAGCGCTAGTGTTGCGAGTTTCTGAAATATAAATGGATGTTCTCATTCATTTTAGTAATTTTCAATCTCTTTGATTTATGGTAGTAATGAGTCATGCCCCACGAAAGAGTTCTTCTTCAAAAAATGTCAATTTATTTATTTTCATATTTCTTTCAACATTTTTTAAAACAATAGGAAATGTTTTTTGGCCAGTCCATGAAACTTAAGTATTTTCATAATCTAAGGAAAAGAAATTCAAAAATTTAAACGCTTTAAAAATGGTGGTTGAAGATACATATTTACAAAAATTATTGAATGAAGACTCAACTCAAACCTTGGAGCAATTGGCAGCAACACTGAATGTTTTCCAATCTACTATTTATGAACGTCTAAACACATTGAGTAATATCCCGAAAGAAGAAAAAGGGGTTCTGCATGAGTGAAAGTAAAAAGACATTGAAACACGAAAAACACTTGCGAAATTTTGCTTGCCCGACAGAACAGGAAATAATTATTGCATCGAATTGTGACAGATCATTAAAAATAAATCTATTTTGATACCCCGAAGTGCAAAAAATCATAGGTAGATTAAGGTCACCTTTAACATCACAACCAGTGCGCAATATACATGAAAAGAAAGCATTGCTGTATATTTGGTGAAATATGTATTAAAATCTGCTAAAATCTGGTGAAACCATTACTGACGTTCAATATTGACAACCACGACAAAATTACAAGGTAAACTGAATACCAATATATGCCGAAAGTCAATTTTTGACATGACAATGCTCAGCTCATGTTGCAAAATATGTAAAAAAACTATTTGGGAAACCTTAAATGGGACGCCCTACTCCATCCTCCGTATTTACGGAACTTGGTCCCTTCGAACCATCATTTATTTCGATGAATGCAGCACGGACTTTCAGAACAAAACTAATATCCTCATGAAGAAGTGAAAATTTAGATTGATGAATCATTATCCTTAAAAATGAACAGTTTTTTGGCGTCCATTTTTTGACGGAAAAATAGGAAAAAGTCATAGCTAACGATTATTTAGGTAATTCGTTTTGTTTTGGAAACAAATTCTCAAATTTTGGGATATATATATATATATATATATATATATATATATATATATATATATATATATATATATAATCGAAGGTTTTCGGGCATCCCGTATATGTGCTGAATCCCTCTCAGGACTGTAAGGCAGCTAACGTTTCGGTGCAATCTCATTCACCATTTTCAAAGATCACTGTGCGGCATCTTCGACGCTCGTATATATATATATATATATATATATATATATATATATATATATATATATATATATATATGTAGCAACTTGCTAAAGGCACTCAATAGCCGTAAAAATTCTTTACATTTTCAATTATTAAGCTTCTCCCTTCTTCGGTCTATATAGATGTGATTTTACAGATGGTATTATACAGTCTGGCATCAATCAATCTGCAAATCTAACATTGTTCCAACATATCACGGAATAGGGATTTTAAATAGTTTTTTGCGAATTTCACTCTTGGCTCGGTACAGCTCTACTGATGAGAGTATTAGCTGGTCAAAACGCGTCTAGAGTGAGAATTATGGTGAAATTGGCACAAAATAAACGTCCCACTTTTTCTTTAACCATCTAAAGGAGAATATACCACTCATTAAACGCACCCGACGAGCGTAAACATTCCTGATAATTTATTTATTTGTCCAGAATATATCGCGCTAAAAAAAAAACTCTGGCATGACCGACATTTAGTCTTATCAAGTTTAAAGGTATTTATTAGAAATTGTAATTTCATGTTTACTGGCAAAATATTATAAATATAAACAGAAAATTTTTATAATTGCTTTCCAAAATACCGCAATATCATCTTATTCTCACTTTTGACGGCATTTTGCCATTTTTCAAGTAAAACCCTTAAATATAATATTATCTTTAATAGATAAGAAATGATAAAGGTGATTATTCAGGTATTTTATTTAAGATTGCTTTAAATTAAGATACTTTTAATCATACTGTGAGATAAGGAGGAATAGTATGCTTGTATATTGGCAAAAATGAGAACTACTAAACTAATCATCACAAAATTTTAAATATAGTTCCATTATGTATTCCAAGGTGTTGTAAATTATATAATCCCGCTGTTGAGAATCATAGTGTGAGCACAAAAATGGTGCAGACGAAACACTGATTAGGGATGTTTTCTCAAGAACTACTGAACCAATCATATATAATTTAACTAAAGCTTTATTATATATTCCTAGGTAATATAGGCTATATGATCTCACTGTTAGCAAAAAATAGTATAGGTGATATCGCGACGGGAATACTAATGCAATCATCACCAAATCTTACCTGTAGTATTATTTTGAAATGGGAAGTATGTAGACTATATAGTACCACTGTTGAAAACCCCCTGTGTATTTGTATTCTAAGAGTTTTTGCCTGAGCTCATAACCTATTGCAAAAGAAACACGTGCAGCTTGAAACAATGCAGTAAGAGAATACATATCAAACACAGTTTTGAGACATGTTCATCTTTTTGTATAAAAAGAATGAAAGAACAGAAAACAAACCATTATTCTTTCAATCCAAGCTATCTGCCGCAAAAAAAATCTAACCATATGGGTAAAGCAAGGTAGAAAGAGATAACTGACACCAACTAATCATTTTGTTGTATGAATGCAAACTTTCTTTTGACTTCAGTAAAAATATTAGTTTATTCACAGTCATCCGTCAAAGTTTCATTTACATTGTGTTTGAGAAATTTTGATCATTCAATTGAATTTAAAACAAAAAATTGTTTTACAAAAAAAAAATTAATTATTGTTTCATAATTTATTGCCGATTAGTATGTATTATTTTTATTGAAAAAATAAACCCAGACATATTAACATTTCTAACTTTCAAATCTATCGTCGGTGTCTACATGTCTGACACACTTGTATAGTTTTAAAAGGTTTTTCGCACTACTTTAATCAGTTTCAATAATCAGGCATTAAGAATTAAAATAAAGTAATGAGATTCGATTTAATTATTTAGATAATGCGTGGTGAAACTCCCAACAAGCAAGCACAATAACTTCGAATTAGAGAAGAAAAACGGTAGTCATGTGGAACCGGTTTTATCTGTCCAAGAGGTAGAAAAAGTAATTTTATTTTTGGAAATAAATATTTCCAATTAGAAATCATTTTTTCTAGAGAGTATCCTCTGCCTTTATACGTTCAAGGAGAACCATACACGTCATTAAGAGAAGGAAGAAAAACAATCCTATTATTTCCCTAGCTGGAAAAAATATACCAAAACCACAGATCTTTCCGAAGCATCAAAACTGAAGTTCGAAATATACTCTACAATGTGTACCAAAAAGTAAAGGTATAATCTCAGTAATATTATAATCTAAATTTAAAGGTAATCATTGGTTTGTATTTAACAACCTTAATATCTTTTTTATTTTTAGAAATGTATGTTACTCTAAAAAGCTTAAACACTGAAATGAAAAACAAAGAGATTGTATCTATGGGTAAGTCATTTTGAAATATTCTTCTTAAGGAGTTGGAATTCAAACACATAAAGGATAACAACAGAACAGCAATAATTAAAAACATGCGTTGTTTCTACAAGAACTCGTCATCTTCAAAAGTATATGAATATTTCAATAGTTCTTTTCCATGTAGTTTTCTTAGACGAACTATGAAATGTGTAAAGAACGAAAGCTTTCACGGCTTTGGTCAGGTTTTTGAGTTTAGACCGTGTCAAATTGGAATTATTATCCTACGTTTTGTCTAACATTGCACGAGGCATCTTCAGGAATCTTTACTTTACGAGATTAGAACCTCCTTTTTCGAAATAGGTATTGTTTTGTTATCTAAACGCGCGTCGATCTGAGCTTTCAGGTTTTCAGGCAGTCATCAAAAGTGCTATATTTGTATGATGTTGTTCCCGAAATCGCTACAGTAAAATATCTCTTCATAAACCATAACAACCTCGGGCGAAGCGTATCCAGGTATAGATTTATTTCGTTAGACCGTAACATGATGCGTGTTTGGTCCTGTAACGAGCGCAATCGTGATTCATTTTCACCAGGTTGATTTCTGCTGTCGGAAGAAGGTATATTTAGAACATAAAACCTGTTTCTAAGTTTTTTCTACCTTAATGAACCGCAACGCAGGGAGTGCTCTGAGAGTCCCGCCTAAACCAACCTACCAGATAAGAAATCTGGCCGCCTCATCTTTCTTCTCGTTCACCGGAGCAGCTGTCGGCTATGCATAAATGCATGAAGAAGATTGAGCTTGAAATGCTCCAAGGTTAAGATATAAAATAAAATCAAGTACGGGTAAGCTAAACACTAAATAACACTCAGCCAAGGGATGACTTGCAAGAATTTTGGTATTTAGGCATTTTTTGTTTGTTATTTTCCGCAAAGAAAATCAATTGAAATTGATAATAAAAATGTCCGTAAAAAGAAACAGTTGTACAACTTGTCGCATGAAAATGAATTGCTATTTTGTATATAAAATCCGCTACTGGAAGGTAACGTAATGCGCAAAGATAAATAAAGTGATATTTCCTATTACTCAAAGAAGTTTTAGCATTCATTTTACCCACAATTTAGTTTACGCTCGTCGCATTTATTTATAACTAACTGTACATACTTTTCTTGTAATCTATTCAGTAACGTCGTAGAAACAGTCCATTTAATTTTTGGTCATAAGTTGCTTTTAATTCCCGCAGTTAACTTCGCTAAAGAAGGTATAAATATTCCAAAACCAACCTTTTTTCCCGGGTATTCCCAACACTAAGAATCCCGAAAACAAGACGCTTTCATTTTCTGAAATATATTCGATGAATGACTTTATTTGAACGCAAAAACCAGTAAGAGTAACAGAAATAGATTAAAAGAAGTTTGGGTAAGTAAATGCTGTGAAGTGATTGTGGTTAATCATCGTTGTCGAAAACAGTTCCAGTAACTGTGGACTTTTTGAAATTTTCTCTAAGTCAAGAATTGATTTGTTTGAGTATTTGGAATCGCATTGCTATTTCGAATAGAATTGCGATCTTTATCTCGGTGATCCATTATCGTAACCTCAGTTCAGGTATACGCTCCCGAATATCATCCGACTGTCGAACTGTAGTATTGGAAGCCTTACAGTTGATAAACTTACCAAGGAATTCGTAAACAGATATTCCAGCCTTTCGCAATCGAAATCAAAGCTATTAGTTCGTCCAGAGGCCTCGGAGGTAATTTAAATTTTGTTTTAAACCGCAAACATCTGGACGTTCACCGAAGACCACGCTGCTTTTAAAAAGATTGTCGTGGTTGATGTTTTGAGATACTGGAACTAGATTGTTGCACACGACCGTTGCGTGCTACTTCCAAAGAGTGAGCTTCTTAGGGAAGTGATCTTCGAAAAATGGAAGAGAGTGATGTATATGCGTGAGGTATTTTATAGTGACTTTTAGGGCAACGCGTTGAAAGTTGAAGTCCACGAATCAGAATCCGAAATTGTGTTCCGTAAGCACCAATGCATTATGAAATGTGTGATTTTACAAGGGAATCCTGTTTTAAATGTGGTGAAATTATGTTTTTCACGTAGAATGTGATCCATAATATTTAGATAATTGTTTATCATTTCGAGTATTGCAAACACAATACAGCTTAGTATTTATACTCGACTGGTACTCAGCGAACCGTGATCCAGCGTTTCAATCGATTTTTACGTGTGATGTAGACTGTAACCTGCATCTCTAATAATATTAGTTGGATATTTACAAATTTCGATTAATTCTCGAGTTTAACGTTTAAGAAAACTGACATTGATAGTGGCGCCTTAGTTTCTTTTACACTAAATGTGTAACCTGAGTAATGCTGGTGTTCAGCTACTGCAGATTGTATAATTTGTTTCTTTTTTATACATTTTCATGTTCCTTAAGCCTAGTGGATATAGACCGTCCTGTTTCTCCTACATACACTTTTCCACAAGAGCAAGGTATCTTGTAGCCGCCTTCTGTTTGAAATGTTATTGGTCCTTTAGTGACTTCAAACATTGTTCACCTTTCTTACATATGTTGAAAATTATCCGAATGTTTAATTTTCGGAGCAATCTAGTAATCTTGTCGGTGGTTCCGTGTATATAAGGTAAGACAACACTGCCCATAAAAAGTACATTTATGACGTTTTGTTGAGGACTTGGATTTTTATATTTATTAATAGAACATCTTATATCTTCAGTGCAATGTCCGTTACATCTCAGAGCATTAGTCAATTTTTCTGTATCTGATGTCAGTGATTGTTCGTCACATATTGAAACTATATATATGTACCAAAAAGTTTATGACGGATTATTTTTTAGGATGATGGTGTGACGTTGCATTGCGATATCGATTTGTATGTGTTGGTTTTCTATACCGGGTGTCAACGAATCTATTAGACAAGTCATAATTTCTAGAGTATTATGTGTATCAAAATGAGAATTGGTGTACAGGTAAATGGTATGTGAATGAGAGAGTTTTCGCATATTTCCACTTTCCAGCTACTTCCGGTTTCACCGGAAATGGCCCCGGTTTTGAATTTTTTAATGGAACACCCTATATATTTTAACATTTTTGGATTTCTGAGACAATTCTAGATCAGAATGTGACATTTTAAAAACTTTTTACGTCTACTTCATTTTTTTAGAGCCACTTTTAAAATTGCATCTAGGTGGCCATGATCGGATGCAAACTAATCTAAGGGCCTTAGGTGATGTCAAAAAAATACAATCGCAAAGTTTTAGTTACTAGTATGAAAGACAGGAATAAGACAAGTTGACAAAATTACGTTTTCATTTCTAACTATTAATTTTCAAATGGCGACCCCTTTTTGACAACTACTTTTCGAAAAAAGCATTCTTTGACGAATCTAACGGTACTAATTTATTTGCGATTGGATTAGACATAAGAACAGAAATTAAATATTATTAAGCAAAATACTGGATAATTTATTTACTTATGACAAGTGCGCCATAAACAGCCATGATGCATAATAATTTGCAACTGTTTTTATCAAGTCGTCTTTGGAAAACAAAGCACTCACTTAAGTAGATAATGACAGTGACATACGCTCTAAGAACAGACGTAAAAGTTTCTTAATTTTCGTTAAGTTTAGTTTAAATTTTCGTTAAAATAATGTATACTCAAAGTGAAAAAGTGGATATGTTATTAATATTTGGAGAGTGTCATAGAAATTAAGAAACTTTTACGTCTGTTCTTAGAGCGTATGTCACTGTCATTATCTACTTAAGTGAGTGCTTTGTTTTCCAAAGAAGACTTATAAAAACAGTTGCAAATTATTATGCATCATGGCTGTCCATGGCGCACTTGTCATAAGTAAATAAATTATCCAGTATTTTGCTTAATAATATTTAATTTCTGTTCTTATGTCTAATCCAATCGCAAATAAATTAGTACAGTTAGATTCGTCAAAGAATGTGTTTTTCGAAAAGTAGTTGTCAAAAAGGGGTCGCCATTTGAAAATTAATAGTTAGAAATGAAAACGTAATTTTGTCAACTTATTCCTGTCTTTCATACTAGTAACTAAAACTTTGCGATTGTCTTTTTTTTAACATCACCTAAGGCCCGTAGATTAGTTTGCGTCCGATCATGGCCACCTAGATGCAATTTTAAAAGTGGCTCTAAAAAAATGAAGTAGACGTAAAAAGTTTTTAAAATGTATAAAATCTAAAATTGTCTCAGAAATCCAAAAATGTTAAAATATACAGGGTGTTCCATTTAAAAATTCAAAACCGGGGCCATTTCCGGTGAAACCGGAAGTGACCGGAAAGTGGAAAATATGCGAAAACTCTCTCTTCACATACCATTTACCTGTACCAATTCTCATTTTGATACACATAATACTTTAGAACTTATGACTTGTCTAATAGATTCGTTGACACCCGATATACAAAATGGCCTAATTTGCCATTATCTTTCCTTTGTATTGTGTGTATTGTGGGTGATCCCGGTGGTCGGCAATATCATAATGCCTGATGACGGCTGATTTTAGAAATTAACACAACAATGTAAAATCTTGAAAACTATGTAAAATCTCACTCACAAGTTCCTTAGAAAATGACTTTTAATGTTATTAAATATGAGGAATATGTTAATGTCGCACAGAATTTTGCTGTGTCTACGGCCGAATTTACATAAGGACAATCGGGGCGCCCCCTAAATCGATTCATTTCTTTATTCGCTAAGAAAATATTTTCTGTATCATATTTTCTATTCAATTAAAATATTTGCTGTTTAATCTTTTGATAATCTGAGTTTTAACTGTACTAGAAGATTAGAAGAATTTGGATCTCTTTAAGTGGCCCCTACATAGTTTGTGAGATCCTGGCCCCTACATACTTTGGTCCCAGGGCTCCACCTTTAAATTCGGTACTGACTATGCCTATGAATTATGGTTCAGAGTCTGTAGGATAAATTTAATTTTTCCTTGATTACTGACCAAATGGCGAAGGAAAATATAAACAAATTGAAGACCACTCTGCCGTGCTTAGGTAAAAAAATAGTAAACTCTAAAAATAAAGAAATAGAAAACTGAACTCAAAGTGTTTGATATTTATAAATTGAATAAGTAATATTATTTTTTCATAATAATTATGTAATTATGTAGCCACTACATGAATTGTCATTTAAGTGAGATTTTAAATTACAATTAATCAAAACCCTTAAAATAAGCGACTTATTGTCTTTCATTTTTCTAAATCTTAAAACAACAACATGTAATTTACTCCCTTTGTACGCTTTAAAATAGAATTACTACTTTTTTTGCTGTTTTTATTAATCCTAAGTTTTATTTTGTCAGAGGTAAAAGGCAATAATGCAGAATAAAAATTTTATTTTAGTTTAATACCCTACATTTTATTAGTAGCAAAATGACATTAATAAGTGATACACTAATTTTGTCTATTCAGTACCGAACCACGATATTTTAAAAATCAACCACTCAAAGAAGATTTAACACTACTACTTTTTTCTCGGTAAATACAGATAAAAAAATAATCATTACAAATCATAAAGAGTCGAAAATTATTTCTCATTATATTTTCTGTGAATAACAGCACCATATTAACGAAAATGGCGAAATCTTGATTGATTTCTGCACAAGCAACAACATGAGAATAAATAATACATTCTTCGCCCATAAGCCTCAACACAAAATAACCTGACAAAATAGCAGAGGACAAAATTCAATAATAGATTATGTGATATCAAATAAAGTTTTACATCCAACACAAGTATTAGACGTCCGTAGCTTAACATCTGCAGAAATAGGATCCGATCATAGATTGGTACTATGCAAATTAAGACTTAAAATACAACACAAAAAGGAAAAACCACCGAATATTAAAAATAAATTAAACATTGAATCGGTAAGTGATTAATCAACCAAAGACTTGTATAAAAAGAGACTTGCAGAAAAGATCAAAGACAACTCTATTAAAGATTCAGATGATGTTGAAGAAAGCTGGGGGAAAATCAGAGGAAATATAGATAAATCGGCCGAGAAAGCATTGGGATACAGAGAAGTCAACACAAATTCTAAGCCGTCAGCTAAGCACTGGTATACTCCTGAGGTGAAATCATTGGCAGCGAGAAACGACAGGCTTACCTCCGATACAGAAATAACAAGTCAGAAACAGAACGCAATCGATACAAAGAAATAAGAAACAAAGTAAACGCCGACATAAGACAAATCAAAAACGAATATTGGCGAAGGTTCACAGTAGATATGGAACATGACTTGTACGGGGCAGAAAAGAAGGTATGGAACATGATCAGAAGAAGAAAACAGGATATAAACGAATATACACAATTCCAAAAAATTTCTGAGCACGAATGGAAAGAACACTTTAAAACACTATATAGAAATACAGATCAATCACAACAGAACAACTACCCACCCGAAAATGCATCTGAATATGACGAATACACCAAGGAAGTAAGCCTCCAAACGACGAAAGACACGATAGCGAAATTAAAAACGAGAAAAGCCCCAGGACGCGACAATATTCCCAACGAACTAATTAAATATGGTGGAAATGCATTACACGAAGAACTAACAAAACTCTTTAACAAAATAATTAAAGACCAAGAGATACCCCGAGATTAAAAGAAAAGTATAACAGTACCTATTTTCAAGAAGGGTGATAAGAAAATCACGGAAAACTATAGAGGAATAACTTTATTAAATTCAATAATGAAATTGTTCACCAAAATCCTTGAAGGTATAATAACTGACTATTGCAGAATATCAGAAGAACAGCAAGGTTTCCGCAAAAACAGATCTACAGTAGATGCCATATTCTTCGTAAGACAAATAGCAGAGAAATGTATTGAATTTACTAAGCCGGCTTATTTTCCTTATAGATCTCACTAAAGCCTTTGATAGGGTGAGACTGGATGATATTCTGCCAATAATGCTAATTAAAGGCATCCCAAACAATTTAATTAACATAGTTGAACAGCTAAACTCCAACACAACACAAATTTCAGTAAGCGGCAACCTAACTAAAGATGTACCGATAGCGTCGGGTATATGACAGGGGGACTCTCTGAGTCCATTACTGTTTAACATAGTAATTGACCAAATAATTGAGAACGTCAAAAGAGCGGTACCAGGGTACAGAATGAATACCGGGGAAATAACAATAATATGTTACGCTGATGACGCCGTCATATTCTCGGAAAATGAAGACGATCTCCAAGGACTTCTATTTGCATTCCACACCATAAGCAAGCAATTCAACATGAAAATATCCATCGATGAAACTAAGTCAATTTTAATAAGCAAAGTGCCCTTAAGATGCAAACTAGTAGTGGATGACAAACCAATAGAACAACTCATGACCTTTAATTACTTAGGAGTTGAGATATCCGCAAACCAAGACAGAACAAGGGAAGTAAGAAACCAAGTAGACAAGGCAAGTAGAATCTCAGGAAGCCTGGCGGATATAATATGGCACAACACATACATGAGCAAGGACGCAAAAACAAAAATCTACAAGACCTGTATTCGACCGATAATGACATACGCAATAGAGACGAGACCTGACAACACAAAAACAAAATTAATTCTAAGAACTGCCGAAATGAAAGTACTAAGAAGAATATCGGGATACACATTAAGAGATCACATACGCAATTCAACAATACGCGAGGAACATGGAATGCAGGAAATAGTAAGATGGGGACGGAAGCGCAGAAGAGCCTGGAATGAGCACGTGGGAAGAATGGCGCAAAATAGGATAGCGAGAATCGCCCGAGATGGAACACCGAAAACCAGAAGACCAATAGGAAGACCACCTAAAAGATGGAGAGAGTCCTGGATTTCAACATCAAATGAGTGAATGATTGAGTTGGAAAAAACAGGCTGTAAGCCTATAACAAGAGGAAGAAGAAGAAGAACAGCACTATAGTTTGAAACTACTTTGAAAAATAGATCTGCTACTTTTATGTTCAAGAATTGTAAGCAATTTAAAATATTTTACACAACTGAAATATAAATATCTCACTGAAATAACATTTTAAATGATTAATTTTATAACTGATATGTGGAGAGTCATCGAAAAAAATTATTAGCATCAAAGTTAATAAAAAGCAGCAAACTTTCATTCAGATCACCCTGATTGTGACCCTTTATATATAAAAAAGACATTTATGGAAATACAAAATGTTTATTATTATTATCTCCAGATGATTGTTACACCCCAAAGTCATCAATTATATTATATTTGATTTCGGAAAAAATACTTTATCAACTAAAGGGTTAAAAGGCATTCTATAATTCCATATTCAACTGCATGAATGAAAATATCATGTGCATTGTTTTTAAAGACATCACTATACTCTCTGGTACTATGAAAATTTTGAAGCTTCTCATCAACATTATCACCGCTAACTAATTCTACAATTTTTTCTTTACTCGTCAGTTTATGTTGCCAAAGTATAACTGCCGTACAAAGGCCCATAAAACCGTATCTCTTCCATTCAAACTTCAAATCATTCAGAGGCAAAATTTTCTCTGGATCACTTCCTAGTTCTTTAGCAAAAGCTGAGCAACTTTTATGATATAAATCTAAGTATTCATCCAATTTCATGAAGTCTTCTTTTGATGCTCCAGAATAAAAGAAATATGATAAGTCATGGATCGGGGTACTATGTCGGCATAACTGAAAGTCTATCAGTTTCATGTCGTCGATTTGACCATTTTCCTAAAAAAAATAAATACGTGAAGAATATTTCTTCCGATATCTATTATAACAAGTGCCTCAAAAAAAACTAAACTTAGATTTTACTGGAATTTCTAAAATTCGTTATCATAAAAAAATTTGGAAACTATACTTTAAATATAATTTATTAAAATCGAATATTTTGGACAATTTTTAAAATTAGGAACAAAAGTTTTGGAGATCTTCTATTGGCTTTCGCGATTTTCGGCTAAGCGTTTGTTTTTTATAGCCTTGTCTATATGTTCTTTTTTGTATCCATTTTTTGTAAGGGCGTCTTGCAGTGTGTTCATTTCTTTGTGGTAATTTTATTAATCTGTAAGAGACTGAGATTGAAACGCAAGTGATTTCACTATGGCAAATAATTGGGTGGGGTGGTGATATGAATAAGTTATTAACAGGTTGTACACCGAAGAAATCAAGAAATTGACGGATTGTGTATTTCAGTGTACATTTTTAAAATTATTACAATCGGCCAAGCGCTTTCGGTCTAATTTAGACCATCCTCAGGGCTCAGACCTTATCAATGGGCACACCTTAACCCTGCCAGTTTGAGAACAGTCTCCAGTCGCTTTGGATATTAATTCTATTTTTCTTGGAATAATGTTTGCAGATTTCACTCTTTATCATTTTTCTATGTAGGTTTGATCTAAGTTGTATTGGAATATTCTTTGAGGTTTTGCATCTTGCGAAAATTGGGACAACCTCGTCATCCAAACACCTGTGTAAAAACCATATGTCGACGTCGGACAATCCTCTCTTCAGGCAGAGATTTCGGTAATTTAAAAATTTACACTGAAATACACAATCCGTCAATTTCTTGATTTCTTCGGTGTACAACCTGTCAATAACTTATTCATTTTCACGTTATGGTGAACCAGGTAGACAAATACCGAAATCTCTGCCTGAAGACAGGATTGTCCGACGTCGACATATCGTTTTTACACAGGTGTTTGGATGAAGGGGTTGTCCCAATTTTCGCAAGATGCAAAACCTCAAAGAATATTCCAATACAACTTAGATCAAACCTAGAAAGGAAAATGATAAAGAATGAAATCTGCAAACATTATTCCAAAAAAAAATAGAATTAATATCCAAAGCGACTGGAGACTGTTCTCAAACTGGCAGGGCTAAGGTGTGCCCTTTGACAAGGTCTGAGCCCTGAGGATGGTCTAAATTAGACCGAAAGCGCTTGGCCGATTGTAATAATTTTAAAAATATACACTGAAATACACAATCCGTCAATTTCGTGATATGAATAGACTTTGAGGTAGTGTGCTGCAACAGACATAATCCCAAAAATTTCCAAGAGGCACAACATTGAAACCATTTCCACCAAAGACCATAAAGTAAATGATCTCTTGTAAACACTTAAAGAAAAAATCCCTCTAAAAAACAACGGAGTGGATGAAATTCAATGCGGAGAATGCAGCTCATTTTACGTAGATCAAATCAATCGTAAAATAGGCGCCAGAAGAGACGAACATATAAACGTTGTCAAGCAAAAAAAATTCTTCTGCACTGGCCCAACATTTGTTAAACATAGGACATAAAATAAACTTCCCAGAAACTAAAATGCTATCGAGATGTGAAAACCTGTCCACAAAAATTATAAGTAAAGCCCTCGAAATTACAAAGAGGCCCAACAACTTAAATGACAAAGATGACAGTCAACGGTTGTCTAATACTCGGAAAAACTTGCTAACGAAACATCAACCAGTAGCAGATATTAGAGAAACAGATCATATCTCGGCATGTTTGATTTTGAATGTTTCGTATGACATGTAACAAGTAACTGAGATATTAACATATATCTAAAAATATACATTTTCTAGATTTTAATAGACTGCTACAAGCGGTATCACTTGAAATAAAATGGTCTAGGTACATAGAAAATACGACGTAGCATCTTCACATACTTATCCTTATTTAAAACTATTTTACTTAAATTAAGTCAGTAGATATGAAAAAAAAATATTTACTAATCTTATGAATTTAAAATATAAATTGAAATTACAAATAAAATTGTAACTTACTAGGCATTTAAATAACATATTATTAGACCAGCAATCTCCATGGGTTAATCCAGAATATTTTCCATCGTAAGCCATTGCTTTGGATAAATATTTTTTCCAATTTTTCACGACTGGTTCAATTTTTTTATAAAGATCTATATCAGTTTCTTTAACTGCATCACAAGCCTTAATAAAAATAGGATTTTCTTGCTGCGACATAGATTTAACAAGATCGTTCAACGGTTTTGTTAGTTCTAAATACCTTTTTTCATTGTGGTCCTTGAATGCAATAGCTAAAGCATGAAATTTTCCATAAATGTCAAAAATTAACTTTAAATGTTCTTGGCTCATTTTCTTCGATTTATCAAGTATATGATATTTTTTAATTTTAAGATTTTCCATAGCTACATATTGTCTACCTTCTTGATCATCTCCACAGTAGAATACAGGAATATTGTTAAATGGTCTCTTTACCCCTTTTTTTATTTGAAATTTATTTAGTTCGGGAAATATTTTTGAATAAAAGTGGCACTCGTTGAAGTAAGCTGCTGGAATAAACTCCGGTATATATGAAGGGGCTATCTTTATGTAAGCTTCAATCTTTAGACCTGTATTTTTATTAATTACTTCTCCCGTGTAGCATTCACTAAGAAATCCGTCTCCTATTAAAGCGTCTTTGTGGGGACAAATCTCGTAGTTAGTAATATTCTTAGTGTCCGCTATTTGTTTTAAAATCTCTTCTAATTTTTCTTGCACCATTTTTAACGTTTCTTTTTTAACGACACAATTACTTAACTTATTAAAAAATACTGGAACATCTTAGAAATATATACTGTGAATAATCTTATCAGCGTGATTCCATTTTCAAAAACTGATAGGGGAGATCAAAGTGGTTGTCACTCGGAGTTGGTTGTAATTACGTCGCTAAATCATTACCCGTTTTTGTATAGATATGTTTGCTTGAAGGTAAATTTGGCAATGAACGTTTTTCTTAAGTCCTCAATACATATTTTTCCTAGTATCGACTTTAACCACCCATCTACAATAAGAGATACCTTAAAAGATTTTTCCCAAAAACCACAAGAAAAGCAAAATAAAAGAATTACCAAGTTTCTGATAAGTCAATAAAGATATTTTTGGAACTGAAATATAATAAGTAACAGGCTGTCATAGGAAACTTACTTTTCGATCTTGTATGGGACAGAGAATGTATCTTTTGTGTCAACAATGCAAAGAAGATATTTGAATTTCATATCTTTTAGGTTATTAATAAGGGAGATAGTTTAACAAATCCATGACTGATAATGTATTACATTAGATTTATATTTATATTGAGGTCAAGATATGGTTTTTAAACAATTATGACTGTGTAGTTTTTTTATTACGACCATAGTAGGTCCTCGGGATACAGTGATAAAGGTATATTTGTAGTTATTGAAATAGCAGCTTAATATCCTAATAATGAAACCCATGAAACAATTTTTAGATTTTTTTTCTCAGTGCGATTTAAACTTCGAACAATTCACAAAATGCACGTAACTTTATAAAACCAAGGAATCTTTTTCCAGTAATTAAGATACAAAAGTGTAGCGATCATATAACAGGTAAATCACTAAAATCTACGTAAAGGTGCGTATAAATATGGCGAGCCCAGCGCGTGACGCACCCGTGTAAAATATGCTGCGAACTTACAGCGAGGATCCTTTGAATTTTTCCGATTCCTATTGATATCGAGGGCCTTCGGCGGCAGGTCTCAAAGAAGATAATAAATACATTTTGGTTATAAGAAGTCAATTTTTTATAGTTCTATTGATTGCGAGTAGCTCGACCGAGATTCGCAATAATCCATTTTCTGTGGGTTTTTTGGTACGAACTCAAAGGATTTTTTTTATCCAGTGGGACGATTTTATGACATACTCTTTCGAAAAAATTTACTTTTTAGCGACACTGTCAAAACGAAATTTTTTTTAATGAAATGTAATTTATTTACTACTTGACATTAATTAAAAGTTGTTCATAAGTGAATATGGAATAGCCAGAAGAAAATATCTTGAATCTAGAGGAGACCTGCAAATAATTCCAAAATTTGTGGATAATTAAATTAAGTAAAAAAGTCTGTAGAGACCAGAAAAGAGAAAATTTCGAGAGTCAAATAAAAATGGGCTGCTGGAAATATACTTCTATTTTGGAAATGACTGGTTATATTTTGTTTAAGAAATATTCCAAATCTAACGGAGAGATTTTTGTGAAATTTCTATATAGTCGGTTAATATGTTGGGTTATAAATTTGCTAGAATTTACAATCTTAATCTTTCTCTATTCAAGCTAGTGCGCTATTAAATCCGAAGATTTCGTTTTTTATTTAACAAACTTTTTAATAGTAAAATCTCACTGCATAAAACTAATAAAGCGGCCGTTTTTTCTTAGTCGTCAGACATGACAAGACAGATCTATTTTCTTTGTTTACTTTGTGTTAACTAAAACGTTCGTAAGAAATTTACATGGTGTGCTTCACTTCAATCAAAACAAAGCTGCTCTTTGTTCTTCATCACCAATAAATCCGATTTAAATAAGAAATAACTTTAAACCCGGACATATTCTTTGTAAAAATCTACTACGGTACTCACTAGATAACAAATTTAAGTATTCGTGATACAAACACATTTGGTGCGAAAACGCCACCTATTTCAAATTATCAAAACTAATAAATCCTGATCTCTGTCTACAAATAATATATTTTTATTTATTTTTTCCTTTTATTGATTTACACCGTCAAAACATTTTTAAAAATCGCCTCTGATAGCCACCGAAAGCACATGGGTTCAATCGAACCGGTAACCATCAAACAAAGTTCACTACACAGGCGCGTCACGCACTCGACTCGCCATATTTATGCGCACCTTAATAAAGGTGGATCGGACTTGAAGGATCCGTTATTTTTACCCGGATCAGTTTACAGTTCGAAAAATCCGATTCAATAAAATATAAACTATCGGTCTCGGATCGATCACAAGTTATGTTAGTTATAATTTCATCGGGTCTTTGTCACTTTCGACGATACAGTTCGGCATAATACGATTGATACAGATGTCAAAGAGATGGGTCAATATAAGTTTTACGATGTATAGGATGTTCAAGAAGTCTAGGATAACCTGCCAATCGCGGAAGGTCAACCACACATCCAATTATGACCTTTGTAAAAGTAGTACGGTTTTCGAGTTCTTTAAAAAATTTATTATTTTTTTTAAATCATTACCATTGCTCGGTTTTTCATACCGTTTCTACAAATGAAAGCTTTTTTTTCTGTTCTATTTATCTTTATCTTAAATGATTGCGCTGTTGATAAAGTAAAGAGTGTTATTTAAAGAGGTATAGAACTTTAAATTGGCAACACTTTTTTAACTGGCGGCCATTTTGTCAGCTGTCAAGTGATTTATGTTTAGTTTGGTTTGGCATTTCAACATGAATAGACTGACGCCTGAACAACGCTTCCAAATTGTGCAAATTTATTTTGAATATCATGGTTCTGTTCGAAATACGTATCGCGCACTACGTCCATTTTACGGTCAACATAATCGTCCATCAGAGCAATTAATTCGATTAACTATGGAACGTTTTCGCACCACGTTTACTCTAAATGATAATATGCATCCACAGAGACGTCGTACAGTGCGTACAGAAGAAGTCATTGCTGCTGTAGGGCGTAGCGTAGAGGAAGACCCGAATCAGTCTATCCGCCATCGTGCACAGGAATTGGATATGTGTCCATTCACTTTATGGAAGATTTTGCGGAAAGATCTTGGTTTGCGTGCTTACAAAATCCAACTCGTGCAAGAATTGAAGCCACACGATCACCTAGCAAGGCGTAGATTCGGTGAATGGGCCCAAAACAAGATTGCCGTTGATCCCGATTTTCACAAGCGAATTTTGTTTAGCGATGAAGCTCATTTTTGCTTGAATGAATACGTCAATAAACAAAAGTGCCGTATTTGGAATGATGATAATCCTCAAGTGTATGTTGAGACACCGTTACATCCAGAAAAACTGACTGTTTGGTGTGCTTTATGGGTTGGTGGAATCATTGGTCCGTACTTCTTTAAAAACGATGCTGGTCAGAACGTTACAGTCAATGGTGACCGCTATAGAGCCACGATTACTGACTTTTTCGTTCATCAATTGAACAGCCATGATGTGCAGAAGCTGTGGTTTCAATAAGACGGCGCAACATGTCACACAGCTCGTGCCACAATTGATTTATTGAAGGAAACGTTTGGTAACCGCATAGTTTCACGTTTTGGACCCGTGAATTGGCCTCCAAGATCGTGCGAGTTAACGCCGCTAGACTATTTTCTGTGGGGATATGTGAAGTCGCTAGTCTACGCCGATAAGCCCGAAACGATTGATCACTTGGAGGACAACATTCGCCGCGTTATTGCCGATATACGGCCACAAATGTTGGAAAAAGTCATCGAAAATTGGACCTTCAGATTAGACTACGTCCGAGCCAGCCGTGGCGGTCATATGCCTGAAGTCATATTTAAATTATAATGCCAGAAGGTTATCTTTCGAATAAAGTAAATTTCATGTCAATTTAAAAAATTCATCTTTGTTTTATTCCATTTAAAAGTTCTATACCTCTATAAAAAATACCTTTTATAATATATTTTCAATAATTACTTTTAAAACATTAGAAAAAAAAATATTTAGACAAATTTTCGGTGTAAATTTTTTTATTAACTTTTTAGTGAAATAAAAATAACTGAATTTCCTACTGACAATCTTTTGAATTTTAACTTAATCTGACCACATAAAGCTAAACATTATAATCGATTGCACAAAAAAAATCATACTGTAGTCAATGTAATGAGGCTATATTATTTTATTTTTACTCATTTTAAACCAAGAGTGGGCCAAGAGATTAAATACAATTCAGAAACATTCAAAAATATATTAAATAAATTAATTCTTCGATAAATTCAAGCTAGCGTGATACGTCCAGAGTGCAACACAACAAACGGCCTTTAAACCAAATATGAAACTTAATAGTAGAAGACTAATGAAGTCAGTTTAGGTATTGATGAGATTTAAAACAGTATACCATGGCCACATTCAATTTAGACATTAAACTCACTCGATAGAAATCAGTTTTGAGCTGAAATCCTTGAGAATCAAAAATCTATGAAAGATTGTTTCAATAAATTGTAATTAAAGGATTTTATCCTAAATTGTTATGGATATTTAAAGGAATTCTTTTGTTGAAACTTGCAGAACTACAAAAACTCCTATCTCTAGGTTTAGCTCCAATGCTTCTCCACTAGATACCCATAGGTGTAGAGGCTGAGTTCTATTCCATGTACTGAAGAGCAACATCAAAAGCTTACTCCGTTTCCGTATTTCATATATGGACAAATGATTCGTCATCCTCATGATCATCAAGGCTTATTCCATTTCCATATTTCATACATGGACAGATGATTCGTCATCCTCATGATCATCAAGGTTTTCATTTACGGTGTCTTCAAGAATTTGTAAAACAGCGGAAACAATTGTATCGTCATTTAGTTCTTTATTTGTTTCACAATCTTTGTTACATTTAATAAACCACTCGTCAACGTCATTTGCTTGAATATCATGAAAAGTCAGTAAGTCATTAACAAATCTGTCTATGTGTTGGTCACTTACGTTTGTTCATTCTCGATCATCACTTCCGGCCAAAGTTTATGCCAAGATTTTTACAGAGTGTTGAATTTAATTTCGTTTCATGACTCAGCTATCAAGTAAATTGAATATTTGATGGTTACGGATTTCATGACATCAAGAAGACCGCAATTATCTCTTGTTTTTCCTTATATAGAGCTGACGTATTTTCGGCGATAATATCTTTTCAGGCACTCGATTGGTTAGATCAAAGAAGTGACATTAGGTGAAAAAAATGCAACTCTTATGTAGTTTTAGCAATTTTTATTCGCAGAGGTGCGATGGAACATTATTCGACATCAGAGCGCGAACAGAAAGTTTCTGAGTCCTTAAGTTTTTTACAACAGCACAAAAGTTTTTACGGTCCATCCAAGTTGCTGCAATAAAGTGATTGTCTTACCCTTTGGCTTTTTGGATTTACCAGTAACAAAAAGTGGAAGCTTATGTGTACCATCAGCATTACTGCAAGTAGCAATGGTTCGTCTATCTTTGACAACTTTTGATCCAATCAGACTCAAATTTAATGCAGCAAGTGTCTGTAACATTTTTTAGTTTAGGCCAGTTTAATTTTCTTTAACATTTTTTTTTTAATTTTGAAGCAATTGATGCTTCATCATCATGTATTTGGTTTTTACTTGATACTGCTAGATATCTAAAGTCATGATGGGTTTTCCATCGGTCTAACCAACCTTCACTAGCTGTAAACTCATCTTCAACTACCAATTTCTTGTGCAGAATTATGGTCTTTTCTTTGATGAAAACCATATCCATAACGTATTATCGAGCAGTTCGAGCTTTGGCTTTTTTAATGTTTTGTGATTTTTTATTACTTTCTCGCCATCTACCATCATCGTAAAAGATTCAATATTTTTTATATTTTTCCTTAGTAATTTTAACTAGTGATTCCCCTTGTGCAGTCTTTCTAACACTTTTAATTTTTCACTGAGAGGAACAGAAATGTGTTAACGCTATATCCTAATATCTTGTGTGTAAATAAATTAAAAAAAAATATGTACAAGATTCATACGAGTTTATACAAATGACCACGGAGTAAACATTGGCATATAATGGACCACCAGGGTTCAACAAGTCGATACATGTATGTTCCTATGCTGTAATCGGACCGACCAAGGGGGCGGATTAGCGGGGTTCTACTGTACTATGATTTTATTGCATTATTGATAAATTGCATGATGTAATTAACCATATTTGACATATTTGAACTGAGGTTGTAAAGGTAAGGGTGTTTCACTCTAACCTTTTCATAAAAAGGCACATAAGATTGGGGTCCAATACAATTTCCTTGACATTTTTTCTTAAAATCTCGGGGGTCTTAAGTGCGGGTGAAGTCTCTAAAATGTAACATAATTAATAAAATACAATGTACTGTATAGTAAGTATATTTTACACATTTTTTTAATAGCACAACATGAAATCCAGCGACTAGAACAATTATGATCACATTAATGTCTTCATAAACTAATAACTAATGAAGTTGTTAATGACGTTATTACCAGTACTTTCGTTTACTTGCACTTTTGGGTTTTATACTTAACATAGAAAGTTGTTGACGATAGTAATATGAGTAAATAGAAAAGGAATATTTTTTTGTAACATAGATTTGTATATTATTTGGTAAGAAATGAAAGTGTTAAAATAAAAAAAAGTTGAAAAAGCGTACCAACACAAGAAAAATAGTTATTTTATAAAATAGCAATTTTTCTTAATTATTAACGGTTTTTTTGTTTATAATAAATTACCTAACCATTTCTCGGGAATCTTCCCTCGATATTCGTAATCAGGAGGTCAAAATACATATAAAATACTTTGGTGGAGCCATGTCACTTTACCAGCATACGAAAATCTACTGTGCGCTCCCACTACAAGAGCAAGTAACATGTCTCCTCAGTGATCCGTTCCCCTAGATTCAGCTGAAAAAGAAAGGAGGCCCGTTTATATTTAATTTTACGGTTTGTAAAGTGAATCATTGTAAGCCTAATTAAATTGTAAACATGATATATAAAAGAATAAAAAGTGTAACCTGCCTCACTTAATAACGACGTTAGAAACTAGAACTATAAAAATATAAAGCAGTGCTTGCAAAGTGTTTCAAATAAAAACCAAGTAAATATACAAAGACCCAAAATAAAGGAAAATAATTGGATATATTAAAATCCAAGATAATTAAAGCCACCAAAATATCTACCGAATTCAAAAAAAAATTATAACGAAATAGTTTAAAACCGTTTTAAATTAGTTTTTCTTTCACCATATTGTCAAGAAATAAATACTAATCTATGATAAAATAATTAACTTGTGTTAAATAGTTGTATTGTTCGCTAAAATACTCTGTATGATAAAATAAATATGAGATACATACAAGCCATAGCAAGAAAGCCATTACCAGAACTGACGGCAGGGGAGGGGGTGTGGGTGGTTTAGAAAGGGCAGTTATCTCGAATCCGAAGCAGTTTAAAAGGGCCCGATGCAGGGTAAGACTGGCTGCCAAAAATTCGAGACGAGTCTCGGTGTGGTTTGCCTTACAGAGGTGAACGTATTTAATACTCAGAATGAAATGTCCTGAATTCAGCTGCCCCAAGCTGGCGCCAACAGTTTCCTGCTCTCTCGGCGATCCTGGCCATTATAAATAAAGTATTGTTCATTTTTTATTTGAATCACATTTTGTCAGGTATTAGTTTGACGCCAACTTTCAATTTCATATAAAAATTTATATTGTTATTTCTCGCTTTTTAGCTCTTTTTTAGAAGTCGATTCAATTTTTTTATAAAAAATTTATTATTCTGTAAAGTGTCTACGATTTTAAAATTTTGGAAGGGCTAATTAAGTAATAACTGATAATCAGGTCATAATGTCTTATCTCCAGAAAGTTTTCCAAATTATCTAGGTAGGTCTTATAAATTAAATAAAGCATATTATTATTTATAATGAAACTACATTTTTTTTAAAACTATTTACTTGAGCTACAGAAAATCTTATAGGTAAAACTTAATGTACCTTAAAAGACATTCTTTCTTAAAATTTAGGAATTTTTTTTAGACCAGAGCTTGTCTGTTTTTAGGTGGATGTGAAATGGGACATGGAGATTTTTGCATGAGAGCCTTCAAAATAACCTGAATAACGATAATTTTGATATGCGTCATCTCAAAAAGTTGGGCAACTTTGTTTTTATTAAATAATATATAAAATTAACGAAAAAAAAACGTTTTTTTTTCAATTTTTCTCTCGTGTAACTTATTAAATATGGCGGATCCAAGATGGCGGATTCAATATGGAGTCCTAAATATTTTATATTTTTCGATTTTCTCCAAAACTGATATAAGGGGTTCTTGGGGGTGTAAATTATAAATTTAATAGTATTTTTTCAGGATTCAATATGGCGAACTAAAAATTTTACATTTTTCTATTTTGTTCAAATGTGAGACTGAATCGCTTTTGAGGATGTAAATAACGAATATAAAATTATTTTAAGAAAATCTAAGATGTCAAATTTAATATGACGGCCTAGAAATTTTAAATTCCTGGATTTTATCCAAAATTGGTACTAGAGGGCTTTGATGGGTTTCAATTTAAATTAGACTGAGACGTTAAAATTATTTTTTGAAGTTCATTATGGCGGATCCAATATGGTGAATTGAAAATTTTACCTTATTAGCATTTTTTCAGATTTGCTATTAGCGTATTTTCGGGGTCATGTATTACGGATATGAAATTAATTTTTTACAACCATTAGGTTGATATGAAGGACTGAAAATTTTACATTTTCCGATTTTGTCTAAAACTGATATTGCGGGGTTCTTGGGGCGTATACAAACTTAATATGCAGTATAAAAAATATTGGGATAAGAAATTTACATCTTAGGTTCTTTAAATATGGATATTGGAAATTTTGGGGCCAGTATTACCAATCTAAAATTAATTTGAAATTTAAACTAGTGGGACTAAATATTTGTTTGGCAATTTCACTAGTATTTTAAGAACTCTAAGAATCAACGAATTTTTAGTGGTTCATTTTAGGGTTATTTACAACTTTGGATAAAATTTTTTGCCACCTTGGAGTCATTGCGAGGTACACTAATCTCGATTAGTACTTGGTTCAAATAATTTATGAATATCATAATGAATTCAAGACTAAAAATCGAAAAATAAAATTTTTATAAAAAGAATTGAACCAACTTTTAAAAGTGCATTAAAAGAAAAGTATCTATAAATTTTTATATGAAATTGAAAATTTTGAAGTCGGCGCCAAATTATTTCAAAATGAAACAGATAACTACTAATTTATACAAATTGTGGCAAGAAAACAATTACAAATAAAGTATTTTTAATCTGTTTATGCGAATCACATTTTATCAGGTATTAATATAACGCCGATTTCAAAAATTTCAATGTTATATAAAAATTCATAGTTATTTTTCACTTTTTAGAGCACTTTTAGAAGTCGGTTCAATTTTTTTTTTTAATTTTATTTGCACTATATTCGTAAAATGTTTACTGTGATTACCTGAAAAACACTAGACAATGAAGTAACGATGCATGCGACTCGTAAATCATAGCAGTCTAATCCTTTGCGCTTATTTATGCAAGTCATAACAAGTAAATATCGCATACGTGGCGACTAACAACACCGCTTTTAGTTTACATTTGCGTTGAATATCTGTACGTATTTTTTTATAACACTTTATATTCTATTATAAAAAAGTTTTTGTATAGACAAATATTTATTATTATATGTCTTTCTTGTAAGAATATTAAATTTATTTTATTATTCTTGTAAGAATATTAAAATTATTTAAGGAATTTAACACAAAATTGCGCTAACTTAACGGACTTCATATCTCTACGGTTATTAAAATCTCAGTGCATATGCTCGAATTTGTAACGTCCTATGTAAGCCAATCTCTCCCTTGCTTTGATGGCAGTACAGCGGCTTTTGAAAGGATATACTAACAACATGTAATCATTTAATTAAATACCTACCACGGTAAATCTATTCCATTATTTTTGTTTGTCATTCAGCGGACCTCGTGTCAATTTCATACCTAGTACATTACGATTGAACAATAGATACGGTTATATCAATCATTGAATACATTTAGTTAAGTCAGACCAAAAAAGTATGTTCAGTTGGAGCTCTTGTTTTGTTTAATAATCTATTATTATTTTTTTAGGCTACAATTAAGATAATTCAAATGAATCTTGGCGGAAGTATTACGCATCATTTTACAATAATATCACAAATTTCGTAACCTTGATTGCTGAGTGGCTCTCTATATTACACTAGGAGAAAGTATTAAAATTCGAAAGAATATCTCTGTTACACTGATAAAAAGGAAGACCATTTTTCTTTTATTAGCCTTATTATTTTTGACATTACATATTGAAACGCTTTCTTTTTGGAGTCTTTACGGAATTTAGTGTTAGTCATGGTGAGCATTTAATTGCGAATAATTTCAATAAGCGCATACATATATTAGTCCGTTATTAGATCATTCAATAAGATTACAATGCATTCTTTCAGTTGCAAATTATTAAGCCAACTTTATAATGAAAATGATGACACATAGAAATTCGCTGGCTCTTGTCTGAATCGTTTTTATAATATGTTTGACTCAGTACTAGATTTTCCTGAAAACTGTTTCCTTATGTTTAAAAATGACAGTCAACAACATCTATCACAAAATGACCAAGTATCTTTCGATATTCAACACTCCCTCTTAAATATGACAGCGTACTTGATCGTGCATAATTAGAGCAAATTCATTTACGCTAAATCTATTCTGGAAATTTCTCTCCAGAATGGCATGAGAATTTATAATGCTCCAGAAGTGGGAATTATATTATATGTCTATTAAAAATAAGTTATCTTGTAAATTTTAATTCATTTGTGCATATAATTTTGCTTAAAAATACCGGATAATCTTGTGTTAGTACTAAAATCATTTCACAAAACTCTTCATGTTATGGTGAGTCTCAGGATGAATAGTCTGAAGAAGGTTAAATTCGTAGGGGTGCAAGCCATGTTCTGTTAAAATTCTTTGAATAGAAGGTCTTGAAACTCCTAAATCGCATTGTACTGCATGAGTGGGGGCTTTGGAATATACAAAAAAAATAGGTCAATATATTGATTATGTTATCTTCATTCGATGTTACTGGCCTGAGTAAAATTCTTTCTGCATTAATTGTTCCATAATTGGTAGGATTTTTCATAATTTTTCTAAATTTTCTTCTGTTGTAACAGAATTTGATCATAGACTCCTGCAAATGATATATTGTGGTAGCGTTAGCCATTTCATCTATAATTATTTTGCTGCCACATATTAATTAGTGGCTATTTTGATAACCTATAATTAAATTTTATAGTAATAAAGACACTCTGGAAGTCCGAACGTTCATCTTGCAGCTGTAGTTCCAAAGAACTGCCGTTATTTAAGCTTACCACAACCATAACTCAGAACTTCAGGACTCAGGCATGGCTGCTGATTAGCTGGACAAATGGCATCTATTGTTTACAGCTCCCACAGCAGTAGGTCCGCGAGTTTATCCGCGTGAAGGTTTTTGATTAAAATTAAACCAAACAAATTTCTCAAAACATTTAGTCTATTAACAAAAATAAATAGAAAAAAACGAACTGTTTACAATAAGAAACTTAAACTAATAACAATTACGAAAAAAAAAAGTTGCATATTTGCTCTTATTGGCCATTCTATTAACCAAAAATATAAAACCCTATTTTAAAAAAAACTCGCATAAATAGCTTACTAAAACACTAAACAGAAAAAGAAATAAAATGCGAAAAAAAACAGCTATTTATTTTTCTTAATCAGACACTATTAAAATCGCGAAATGCCCGACTAAAATAACACACGATGTTCCCTTAACTTCGCAAATTAAATGAAAAACAAATCAAACAATGAAAACCTTCATTCCCACCGAATATACACGTCCCATAATTTAATGCGCCACTGGTTTTGAAAGACGGTACCAACTCTAACGATTTCCAGATTTGAACTGAAGTTTAGTACTCCTTAAAAGGCCAAACTTGTACGCCCTGCACCCCGCGGGTACGCCTTTCACCCCCATGTATCCCTGTAACTGTAAATTTTATTCCCTAATAGTTCGAATAGTTTGTCCCAGAGGGCGTCAGCCATTTTACGCCGGATACTTAATTCATGAATTGGCCTTTGAGGATCTTAGTCATAATTTTTATATAAAAGAATAGTAAACAAACTAATCTACATCTTCCTATAACGAAAAGAATATATGATAAATACTGTGAAAAAAGCTATTCACTTCTCTTGATATATTAACTCGTCATTTCTTATGAATAGAAAAAACAGTTCTTATACTAATTCTTTTATACAAATTGTCAAACGATATATTTCTATTATAGTCAGTTTATTTGATCATTTTTTTGATTCCTAATAATGAGAAAATCGTTCAATATTTTAATACATTTTAACAGTATTTGAACATACCATATGTTACAAAACCTGCCTTATCTTTTCAGTTTTATTTACATAACCAAGATAGGATTTCTTTGACAGATTTATAAACAAATCTTAGAGAGGGTCTGTCACTTTATGTCTTCATAAATTGACTGAGTTTGTAGATTTTTAAGAAAATATTTAAACGACAAAAATTATGAAAGTTAAGCTCGATAACTGATTTATTTTTCCTTTAGACTATTCCCACGAGAAATCTATTCACAGAGTTATTATTTAATTACTCATTTTAACAGAATATAGTTCACATTGAATGGTGTAAAATAATTTATATTTGTTCCATTACACTATTCATTGGTGTTAAGTTAGGAAATCTTTCATTCATTCAACTCTGCAGGTTCGACTTATAATTCTGTTGCAATCGCCATGGATTGAAAATAAATTTAATATGTTAGCGTTAATATACTTATTATTTTTTATTTTTCGGCAATATTTTTTGCGGATAAACAAGGTAGCAAATCGTCAATAAATAAATACTTGCATTTGAGAATGAATGAACTAATGAATGAACAAAAGGTGGTGATACTTGATCATCATTGAGTAGGCCTCGTTGGGTCCTTTAAATCTCACCAGAGCTGCAGGTCATTCGAAGCTGATCGCCTCTGCGAATTTAAGTAGGTTCGTTAATTGAACTTGCTTAACTGCTTCCGGTAACAAGATTGTATGGTACCATCGGTACGTCGGGTCATCTACAGCACCAATATTATGAAGATAGATTCTCAGGTGACGATGTCCTGTCAACAATAGTATTAGTTTGCTTATCGTGGCCTTCTGGCCAAAAATAACTAAAACTGCTTGATACTTGGAGGAATTGCTCTAGCTAGGTATTTGCGATACCCTATATTAACAAATAGGGAATCTTCTTGGATATCTGCTCAATGATTCAACAACGTAACATCGTATTTGAAAAAACGAAGTTTTTAAAATTTTTTGATAGAGCTCAAAATATGTTACTTTTCCACTTCCCTGTATCTAAAATATCATTTTCCGACAAATAATTATCGGAAATGAAGAAAGGGATCAAAAAAAAAACATTCGATCCATTTAAAATAAGTCAATTTTGGAAAATTTCCCGTATAACGGGAAATCGAAGAGGATCGTTGTTGCTGCATCTGAAGAGAGTGTCATCGAAAATCCCATCATGCAAATTTGCAGGACTCAAATCTTATTATTTCCAGAGATATTCTAATGAATGATTAACTTGAGATACCCTGTACAAAAAGGAAAGGTATAAGTTGATGTCTAGCATAATTTGCAGATGGATCATTTCACGGACATATTCAAGCATTATTAATTTTTTTTTGTGTTGGACATTGTACATTTATAGCGTTTCTATTCTTACAACGATTTATTTAAGTTTTGTTCTGTAATATATTCCGCATGTTGCAGAGTTAAGTAGCAAATGTATTATCGTTGCCAAGTTTTGCTTTTATCTCGTTAATACAAAGTACTTTATGAATTGTATGTCTTCTTAAATGGAGTGCTCGAAACATAATAAATACTTATTTCCACACTCGATATTGCTCATACAAATTATTTACATAAAATCTTATTATCAACAACATCTTGGATTATTTCCTTAAAAATATAATGTCAGAATGAGTTTTATTTTTTACTTTAATTATTTTATGTAGACGAAATTTGTAAGATTAGGTTCAGCAAATATATTACTTATATTCATAAGACTTACATGATATAGAAGGTAGTAAATTTAAATAACAATAAATTGGTTTTAATCTCGTTTATAATCAGTGATGAGGGACTTTTTGATGTTTAGTTGACACATAGAAAGAATAAAAACACCGTATTGGACATTTTAGGTCTTATGTCCCACATACTGGAATCGTTTCATAAACTAGAACATATATATATATATATATATATATATATATATATATATATATATATATATATATATATATATATATATGTTATATCGTAGATTTTCACGGATGGTAGAATGAATAGTTTGGTTATTCCGGGTTTCAATCCGTTCGTTCAAAAAATCGTTTTCACGACGTTTCGCCAAAATCTCATTTGGCATTTTCAAGTGCGGTTCGTCTCGTTACTCGCTGAGTTCTCAGCGAGTTCTCAGCGAGTAACGAGACGAACCGCACTTGAAAATGCCAAATGAGATTTTGGCGAAACGTCGTGAAAACGATTTTTTGAACGAACGGATTGAAACCCGGAATAACCAAACTATTCATAGATATATATATATATATATATATATATATATATATATATATATATATATATCACATCTTTTGCTGAATGTGATTTCAGCACTACAACGGCATAATGTGGATATATCCACTGCTATTGCATCTCACACGGAGGAATCCGTGAAAGCCGCATAAACATATATACGCCATCCGGCGGGAGGTCGGCGAAGCCGCGTTCAGTATTTGCATGCTTCCTTCCGATCTATCCTTTGCACAGCCAGGTGCATGTCGGTACCCTGATGAGTCTAATAGAGACGAAACATGTACCTCTGCCGTATCATTGTGGCGGGTAGGGTAAGTTTTGACTTTCTTCTCGGTATGGTGGTACAGGTAGGCCATCATCACGATGGTGGTGGAATAGGATAAATTCTGTTCCTTAGCAATTTGTTCAAACTGTGCAACCTCTAACACGGAAAGGATATGGTTGGAATGAGGTTTGCATTTACTGTTCGCATTTTATTTCATATATATATATATATATATATATATATATATATATATATATATATATATATATATATATATATATATATGTAGCTGCTTATTTTCGTGGGTATGTGGTTTATTACATATATTTTATTACTTCAGGACGTTTCGATTCTTTTCAATCTTTTTCAACTGAGTGTACTAGAGGTTTCTACAAAAATGTACATTTTTAATGTTATTATATATGGAATTACAGGTTAAAATTTACCATTAAGAACAGAGATTTTTGTTTTAAGTAGAGATTAGTAGTGAACATAACCCGATTCGCTCGATCCCCCCACTCCTCGACCTTGACCTTGACCGTGCTCCACCCCTCTTTGGTCCCGCCCACATGTCCTTGTCATTGACCTTGAAAGTGCACGTGTGCTTTGGCCTTGGCCTTGTGTTCAAGGTTGTGTGTGTGACCTCGACCTTGACCTTGGTCGAGACGACCTTGACTTTGTTGAAGGTCATCTTGGGTGTGTGACCTTGAAGTAGTTATTTGTGCATTGTAATAGTGTGGGATGATCTTGAAATGATTTTGACCTTGCAAATTGTTCTATAAATTGTGTGAGTCTACTTGCATTCATTCAGTGTGAAATGTCAGATACGGAACTATCTAAAGAAAAAATTATAGAGCAAGTCGGCAGAGTAATTTGTTTATATCAGAGTAATTTAAAAAGTTTGTGTGATTTTGAAGAGAAGGATCTAGCATTTTTTCCTCTCGAATATTTAAAAACTTGCGTTGATACGCTGAGTTTACGGCAAATTTGGGATAAGCTGCCAGCGTCATATCGGTGTAACAAGGAACTACAGTTAAGCTTACCCTGTTACATTCACTATGAACAAATATATCGTCATCATATAGATGGGCCACCACCAGCAATAAAAAAGTGTCGTGAATGTAAAAATGAGTGAATAATATGAATAGTGCTTTGCAAGAGACAGTAAAAAAATTGGGCGATGAGTTCACTGAAACGGCTAATAATTATTTCAATGATGCAATGAAAAGTCGAGCAGAATGGGCGTCGCGCTATTGTGATTTGGCTTATGAATATGAAAAGGCTGCGAATGCATGTCGTAAATATTGCAGCAAAACAATAAATTTACAAGACTTTGTTCGTGAGATAAAAAAGTTGGGGTTTAGTGACTGTTTGGAAAAACTGATTAGGTTCATTGCAGATCCGGTTGTGTTAGATGAAATTAGAGTGTAGGACTTAAGTTTAACGTAGTAGTAGTTAATATGGAAAGTTTAGTGCGAGAAATGTACGAGGAATTTCTAATTTCTGCAGCCTGTTCGGAATTTTACGCATATGAAATGCAAGATTCGGAGGCTCAGGACTTTAGTGTATTTTTTAAGTATATGGACTATGCCGAAGTGTGTCTTTTAGCTAGTATAGTTTGTAAGAATTTTCTTAGATATAAAAACAAACAATTATTATTGAACAAATTAAGGAAATTAGGTTTAGGTGATAATGTTAAACGCATAGAAGAATGGCAGAAAAAAATCAATGAATAAAGTACATAAAATGTAGTTATTTGTTTCATTATATTTTGTCCTTGAAGTTATCCTTATACCAATTTAAATGTGTGACGTCATTTGACCTTGAATACTCCTCCCACTATTTCTATCGTTAAGCTACCCCCACCATTGTTACAATTCGACCTTGAAACTCCGCTATAAAGGTTCGTGGGAAAAGAAGTGACTTCAAACAGTCGCAGATATCAGTGGCATAAACATCAAATATTGTGTTCGTGTAGTGTTCTGAAAGTGCTTTTATATTCACGGTAATTTTTGGATTTATATACCATTTTTTTCAATAATGAGTATTGCAAAAGAAACTCTAGATGAAATTAATGAAATGTTTAGCAAAGATTTCGAGGTTTTAGAGAAAAAAAAGGTTACCGAAATGATTGTAGGCAAAGTGTATAAAATTGTAAAGATGGTTTCAATGACTACACGATTTGGTAAAACTCTTTTAGTGGCTTTACACGATGACGGTGATAATAGCACATTTGAGACTTTTTTACCAAAACGTGTGGCCGAAACACTATCTGACGATATTGTAGATATTATGAGTAAAACTAAAGATAAATACACTCTAACTTATTTGGGGCAGGGCACTAGAGTTTTTGGAAACAATACTCGAACATTATTACGTTTTGGCTCATTGGAGTAAATTGTATGTAAATTGTTTGAAAAAAAGGATGTAATTAAATTTAAAATATAGTTGCACATGTCAGAATACTTACGCGTGTTCATTATTTCTGTTAAAGATGTCTGCTGATGCGACGACGACGACGACGACCGCCAACGAATGTGTAGATAGATACATATTTTGGTTGGGGAGAGAATTAAGAAATAGGGCTCACGATATGTTAGATAGCGTAAATGATTGGTCGCATATTGATGTAACCAAAGATCAATATAAGAACGAGATCAGGGATACAATCAATTTTATGGCTGGGGCACACTTGTGCGACAAATTTTTATATGGTTCCATAGACATGGATACATTTTGTGCTGAAATGGTTGAAGAAGAATTAAAAGAATACCTCGTCAATATTCCACATTTACCAGGTGAGCTTGCTGCAAAATATGAATTGGTTTCTGTAACAGCAACAGCCCAAGACGTTGACGATCGAAATAGTGTCGGATGGGATAGAATTTTGAGCAACGAAAACGAAGACATGGAAAACTAATTTTTTATAATTTTTTGTATTTGTGCAATTAAATTACTGTAAATAAATATCTGTTACAATCACAGTTTTATTTTATTTCTTTTATAAACATACCAACCCAGTAGATCATAGTCAGTGTTTCTTTTTCTCAGCTGAAATATTTAATATAAGTAGGGCAAATAAAAATAAAATAGTTTAGTAAAGATTGAAAATGAGTCGAGGAAACAACACAATTGATAAATTTGGTCGTCAGAAATATAATGAAAAATATCATATATTATCTGGGCCACAAGGGATTGGTTTTAAACTTACAGCGGATGGGCAGTATGATATGGGTGGAAAAATCATAACCAACTTAGGCGAACCTAAAGATGATGACGATGCTGTGACAAAACACTTTGTTAATAGAAAGTTTTACAATTTTGCAGTTGTAATATGTGACATATTTAACAAGGATGTCCTCCCCATGATATACAAAAATAATAGTGAGCTTAAAACAAAAATTGAAGTTATGCAGAAAATACTCTATCATCAGCCTTTAAATGACTCATTAAGCGCACTGTCGTACGACTCGACTTCAAAAAAAATCTAAGAAAAGCAGGTTAAAGAATAGGAGAACGCACTCCGAGTGGCATAGCCTTGAAGATAACGTCGTAGTCGTCGGTGAATTGGACCTTCCCTCCAAGAATATTGAAATGTTATTTATGTGTATGATGTTTTATTGTCATTGTTTTTAATAATAAAGATTGAAATAAAAAACTTTATTTTACAATATATTGTTTATTTATTTTACATTTTAAATAAAAAATATAGTCATACAATATGTTATTTAAACAATATTAGCTTTATCTATCCAAGAGTTGAAGTGGTTGGGAAATCCTAGCCATTTGACAAATAATTGTTCGATGTGATTTTTCTTGCGTTGTCTAAGGACCTTTTCTACTAGATAAACGTCAGGACTGCTTGTTTTTTGTAGTTCTGATTCGTAAAAACACCCTCTTATAGGCTGACCTTCTAACGATTCCAACAAGTAAGTAGGTGGATTTGTAACGTTAACTTTTACAACTTTAAACAATTCGGTTGACCAAGAGGGCGTATATCCTTTCTCGAATAAGCTTTTGTACTTGCTAATACGCACAATGTCACCCATGGAAAACTTAAATTTTTTAGGTACAATTTTTAAATAATCATATGCTTTAATATGTGTTTTTTCTTGCACGTCTGCAGGCTTCATTCCAATGGTGCGATGTTTCGAATGGTTATAGGTTTTTGTTACTGCCGATAATATATGTATCCATTTGTAAGATCCTCTTGTCGAGAACTGTTTATATAAATTATTTTTTAAAGTCCTTATGACTCGCTCAACAATTGCAGCTTTCTTTGTGCTGTAAGTGGAATAATGATTTATATTATATTTTTTCATCAGGGCTTGAAAGTTTGTATTATAGAACTCCTTTCCTTGATCACTTTGCAGATTTGTTGGTGTATATGATGCCTCTTCAATGATGCTTTTCACCGCATTAGTAACTTCTATACCAGTCTTGTTTTTTATGGCTTTGGTATAGACAAATTTCGAGTAACAATTTATACAGACCAAAATATAACGATAACCATCGTTTTCATCAGCATACTGTTGCATTTCAGCCAAATCAATTTGCCACAAATCTCTGTATCCTTTTATTATCGTGCGCCGTCTTACAAAATTTTTTCTAGCCGTTCTATGTAGTTCATTAACAATCTTGATTTTTTCTAAACTGGGCTCCATATTATTAGTAATACTAAAGGTATCAGATCGAAGGAAGAACTGAATAATATCATTAAATATTGAGCTTAATATATTATATCTTCTTCTCGTAATTCCTCTATGATTGACATAATTTCATTTTCGTGTCCAGTGTGACCGGCCATTTTGGAACTCCACAACAAACGTAAACGATCCACCAACTCTTTAGCTTTGTTCCAGTAGACATATTGAAATTTTTTCGAAGATAATTTCTTTTTTGTGGGTAACTGTAGTTTTTCCGAGAGATTTTTTCTTGTAATAGTACCACCTAATTTTGTGTCCATTATCAGAGGTTTAATAATTCGTAAATATTTGTTCCATCTGGTCTCCCGTAAACCATCACTTTTTTTAAAATTGTTGTAGACAGCACTCGTTGATTCCAAAATTTCCTTGTACGTTGAAAGTACATTATCACTTAATTGTTGTTGTTCCTTGCCTACACTTGGGGGTGTTTTAAGAAATAACAAATCATAAAGTGCCGGTGATCCACCATATTCTGCAATATTTTTCCCTTTTTTGTATAAGACAATATTTCCATTTCGAAAACGCACCTCTAAATTACCAATAAAATTTTTGTTATGATCTGTTTTTGAACCAAAACGTACACCATATACAGTATCGTATAGAGATGGTTTCGAACGTAATCCTTTGAGGTGTGCGTTTAAAGTATCGGAAGTTGTGGTGTCAGCGGATGCGAGAGATGTATTAGTTGATGTCGAGGGTGTATCAAACACCGATTGGCTAATATCTTCTTTTGAAATGCGATGCTGCTGCTGCTGCTGCTGCTGAATAGGTGTGGAGGTTTGAAAGGAATGTGTAGGTTGGGGAAAACCTGATATTTGAGTCGACTGCACTGATGTACTGAGACTATGTGACTTTGTAGCTGGATAATGTTGTTGCTGTTGTTGTTGCTGCTGCTGCTGCTGCTGACGTTGCTTAACCACATCAGATATAGTTGTCAACGGCTTAGAAATGGGTTCGTAAAACTTTTCCAATTCCACAACATTAAACTCTTTAGCCGCTTTAATTTGTTTAAATTTTTTTCTGACGGCATTGGTAGCTTCCACTAGTTTACGTTTTAAGTCGATCGCGTTATTCATGATGTTAACAAAGGACGTTTCAACAATCAAATGAGCGTTTTCTCTTATTATTACAGTAATATATAGCTATCAAATCCTTTGCGGTATCTTCCCGATTTCACATCACTGTCTTTATCAATTACTAAAAATCCATACTTATTATCCCAACATTTTGAGCACATTTCTTGAAATTGAGTAAAAGTTAGATCCGGTGAAACGTGGTCGGAAAATATGTGTTTCATATTCAACTCATCTTGTTTAAACATAATAATAAAATTGGCGTTGTCTCGCATAAGCTGTTTAGGCACTCGCGAATATGTTTGCGCTAGGTAAAAGGAGTCGATATTTTTATGACGTCCCATGCTAAAGTACGATCTTATAACATCTTGTTTTTCACATATAACATCATCAAAGATAAATATAGAGTTTGGTTTTGCATCGGACGGTTCCCCAATATTACTGGAATCACTAAAGGCATAGTAGCCTAAACCTTTGATGGGCGCTAAAATTTTCCTTAAATACTCATATTTCGGTTGATACAGAGATTTCGAGTAAATATAGACATTTTCGAAACGTAGCCCAAGGGGGTGTGTAAGCAGCGAAATCATGACATTAGTTTTTCCACAATTGGATGGACCAATTAACAGGCCGCGAATAGAGGAAGGAAGTAAAGGACCGTGTCTCTTCATTATCTTCTTTTCAAATCCAAGTCCGACTTTTTCATCTAGATTGTCAATAGGAAGTTTTTGTTTAAGATCGATAACGCGCATCTTAGGAAAATTTGATATTTTATAGGCAATTTTTCACAAAAACTGTCATTCAGATGCCGAGCGTCAAACGAAGTGGACGGTCTCACGTTTCCAACAAAACTGGATACGGTATTGTGAATTCGTTAATAAATAAATTACCATTCGAGGTACACATTCCTGGTTATCAATATTGCGGACCCGGAACAAAAGTAATAAAACGTGTAACAAGAGGTGATCCAGGCGTTAATCCTTTGGATGCCGCATGCAAAAAACACGATTTAGCCTATTTACATAATAAAGACAACATAAGTGCGAGACATCGAGCGGATTACGAGCTCGAACAAAGTGCTTGGAATAGAGTAAAATCGAAAGATTCCAGTTTAGGTGAAAAAACAGCAGCTTGGTTAGTTACAAACATTATGAAAGGAAAACAACGTTTTGGTATGGGTGTACCATCATCATTATCAACAAAAAAAACATCTAGTCAAGGCACGCGTCATACAAAAAGGAAAGGTGTTAATAAAAATCGACATGTTCGGAAAGCCAGTTTCGGAACAGCTATTCGACAAGCAGTTCGAAGGGAATTATTAAAAGCCGGAAGTAAAAATGTGTTGGAAAAAAATGTCATGAATGCATCTAAAATAGCTCTGTCGGCAGCACGTAGATCGGTAAAAGCGGCAGGTGGCAAAAGGAAGGTTCGTACACCGAGAATAATACCGATTCCTAAAACTGGTGGAATATTACCATTAATACCAATTTTTGCCGGGTTATCAGCTTTGGGTTCATTAGCCGGTGGGGCAGCGGGAATTGTGCGCGCCATAAAAGCAGTAAAAAAAAGCAGCGAAGATAAAACCGGTGCCGGCCTGTATTTAAAATCGAAAGGAAATGGTTTGTTTCTAAAGCCATATCGTAAAGGTATGGGATTATTTTTAAATCGTAGATCAAAAAACTAATTGAATCCCTACCTCGAAGACCACTATCTAACATCGATATAGAAAAATATGCCAAAAAGAAAAGAATAGGACACTTTCGAGGCGTTTATATAAGGGATTTATTACCTAGACAAGGTCCTCGACGTTACGAAGCAGCAATAGTGAATTTGGATAGTACGCGTGGTGCAGGGACTCATTGGGTAGCTTATAGAAAAAATAATTCTAAAGTAACATATTATGACAGCTTCGGCGATTTACCCCCACCGATCGAATTGGTACGATATCTACAAACGGGATCGGAACCATCAAAAATTATTTACTATACATACGATCGTCAGCAGGATTTTGGAACAGTCTGGTGTGGACATTTGTGCTTAAAGTTTCTTGTCGAATCATCAGCGTAAAAGATGTCATCATCATCATCGTCACCATTAACACCGCAAATGGATCGCAATAACTATACTAAAATGTTGCAATCACTGAAAGCATTTCATCTAGCCGGTGGATTAAGGGAAATGACCGTGAAACAGTTAGAAAACATGCCCAAGGAAGTGATGATTGCATTAGCCCCAAATGAAATTCCATTCGTTTGGGAAAAGTTGCCCGAGCACCTTAAAAGCGATATCGATATATTAAAATATCAGTGCGGTTGCAAACATTATTTCAGCAGCAGCAGCAATTTAAACGAGGTTACGTCTGATGAGGATCTTACAGCTAGAAAAATATTTTGTTGTTATTGCAAAATCAGCGATGTGCGCATAAAAGCAGAAAATAGCATAAAAACATCACTATCTAATGCAGTGAGAAAAGGTGTGAAGATGAATCTTTTTAAATGTTGCCGCTAAGAATAAAACCGAGATGTGTGATGTTTTAATGGTTAGTCATGTCTTATACGTTCACACTAACAGGACACTCGAGCGTCTTAAGCGCCGATTTTTATCCACCAGTCGAATTAAATAGAGAAAACAAATATGGTCTGGCATTGCTGGGATTTTACACATACAATTCAATTTTTAATGTGGACGAAAGCAACAATAAGTTTGCCTACATGAAGGAGGGTTACACCACCGAGTCGATACAATTGCAGATTCCACCTGGGGCCTATGAAATAGATGAGATAGGTAAAGCTATGTTGGAGGCTTTGAGGATTTCAACTGAAGAAAAGAACGATGGAATCTTTTACTTGGTCGCTAATAATAATACGCTGAAATGTGAACTGAAATCCCAATATACTATAGATTTCCGGGGAGAGGCGAGTATCGGTAAAATGTTAGGATTTAATCATACAGTGTTAAAAAGAGACAAAAAGCACGAATCAACCGAGATGGTGGAAATAATGAAAGTACGCATCATACGCGTAGATTGTAATATAATTTCCGGAGCATATATGAATTCGGTGGAAGGTCATACCTTGTTCGAATTCGATATCGACGTGGAGCCCGGTTACAAAATCAGTAAAGAACCACAAAATAATATTTATATGCCGTTAATGCCGGCAGGACGTCAGTTTATCGACAACATTACTCTTCGCATCTTGGACGATAGCGGTGATCTAATCAATTTTCAAGGCGAGAAAATAATCGTGAAATTGGAACTGAAGAAACTTTCATAAAAATGGGTTTTTGCTTCAATCGTCAATTGTGTGTGCTGTCGACTAAGATGGGGGAACCGCCGAAACATAATAAAAGTAAAAGAAGAGTTAACGTCAAGGTTAGTCGTCGTCCAGACGTTAGATCACAAACATCTCAACAGTTATCTGCCGAAGACTATAAATTTTTAAAATCAATCGGTCTTAAAGTGCGAAAATGATTTCCACCACCAGCGATAAAATAGAGGTTTTCTCCGAGCCCATCTTGGACAATTCCATTATTAGTCTAGAAGAGCATACGTATAAACCATACGGATCTCCATCATTCAACAATTCGGATGAAGTCCGTATCCCCATTAATTTTCAAGATATTATACTGGATATCTCCGAAAGTTACATATATATCGAAGGAAAATTTAAACCCATAGACGCAACGAAAAGATGTTTTTTATCAAATAATGCCCTCGCATTTTTGTTCGATGAAATTCGCTACGAGATGGGAGGTGAGCAGGTCGCCGTGGTTCGTAAACCTGGAGTTACGACGACATTAAAAACCATGGTTTTATTCGGAAGTTTGCAACAAAGATCTCTCATGACGTGCGGATGGGGTCTCGACGAAGCAAACCAAGATATCGTAGACACGGCAAGTAACGTATTCTCCGGGAAATTACCCTTAAAATATCTTATGGGATTCGCCGAAGATTACGCAAAAGGTGTTTTCAACGTAAATCAAGAGCTTATTATGATTATAGCTCGCACTTTTACCAATTGTTACGTCGGCGAAGTAGAGGCAGAAATTAGTATCGACAAAATCGAATGGAAAATTCGTCACATCATTCCAGACGACAAGCAAAAATTGAAAATACTGTCTCGCATTAATAAAGGAGGAAACAATGCCAGTATTCAAATGGCATATCGTAAATGGGATCTGTACGAATTACCAGCTTTAAGGCAAACATCTTCCGACGTGTGGGCCTTGAGAACGAGTACAAGTCTGGAAAGACCGCCTATATAATCGTCGGGTTTCAAGACAGCAATAATTGCGACAAGAAAGAAAAAAACGCAACCCAGTTTACCCACGCCGACGTATGCGACATTAGACTGTATCTGAATTCAACCGTTTATCCATACGAAAGATGGAATTTAGATTTCGCCAAGAAACTGTACGCAGCAGCCTATTACAATTACGAAAACTTCCAAAGCAGCTACTACGGGCGCGAGATAAACGATCCGATGATAACGTTCGCGGAATATATGAAAAACCCCGTTTTTATTATCAATTGCAGTCATCAACCAGAGGCGATTAACTCATCGACAGTGGATGTAAAATTGGAGTTCCAAACGAGAAAGAATAAATTCCCCAAAGACACTAAAGTGTACGCATTAGTTATTCACGACTCATTTTTTAGTTATAATGTATTAAACGGTTCGGTGACCAATAAATCTATATTTTAATGTATCTATTATATGTAACACAAAATAATGTTCTTGAATCAATAAATTTGTAATGAGTGAAGTAGTAGTTTTATATTTATTTGAAACCCAACCAAAAAAAAAGCTGGCGGAAAAGCCCGCTCTTTAAGAAAAGAGTACGGGAATTTAGAAAATGGTGGTTTATTAAGTGGAAAAAAGAGCTTAAATAACACAAGAAAAAATTTTTAAGGCAAAATATGAAAACAACGATTTAGAAAATTTGTAGGAAAGTAACCGTTAGGAATAGGGAAAAAAGTTATAAGAAAAAATTATAGAGGAAATCGAGTACTATAAGCAAGCATTTTTCTCGATAGTAAAAACGTAAAAAAAATTTTTTCAAAAAAAAATTGAAAAATGGTGAATGCGCGCCAAAGTTGAAGTTTTGGAGCAAAATGATATTAGGAAATTAGAAAGAGAATTTTTTTCTACATATGGTAGTACTTTTCAAAATTCGGAAAGATGAAATTTTAAGAAAAGGGTTATAGTAAGTTAGTAATTTGGATTTTTTAAAGCGCTGTAGCTCGGGAACCGTTCAAGATAGAAAAAAAATAAAAGCACTTTGATAGCCCAAAATTTTGAGGAGAATGCGATGGTGTAAAAAAAATTATATTTTTTTTTTTTTTGAAAATGCTGAATACGCGCTAAAGTTGAAGATTTAGAGAAAAACGGTATTGGGAAATTAAAGAGAGATTTTTTTTCTACATATTGTAGTATTTTTGAAAATTCGAAAAAATGAAATTTGAAAAAAAGGGTTATAGAAAGTTAGTAATTTGAATTCTTTAAAGCGCTGTAGCTCGGGAACCGTTCAAGATAGAGAAAAAATAAAAGCACTTTAATTACCTAGAATTCTGAGTAGAATACAATGGTGAAAAAAAAAATTTGGAAAATCTTAAAAATGACAAAAAATTTAGATGAAAAAATTGAAATTCTTGAGTTAGGAGGCTAGGGCCGCCGAACGGGAGTATGTGGAAGTTGTAGGGGAGGGTTTTTTTTTTTTTCTAAGTCCAGTGTAGTAAATGTAGAGAAAGTCTAGTACTATATGCTAGAAAAGTGGAGGGGGGTAGTTTGTGTCCATAACAGAGATACGGTGAGTTATAAAATCATATTATTCTCAAGCTTATATAATGCATATATGCACTCCACCTTACCCCCTCCAACTTTTTGAATGTATATAGAGGCCGGTATTAGAATTATTTCATCATTACACATTCGATCGGCAAGATGGAAGATATACCAAAAAGGATCATTGGCATTGTCAGGCCATTCGTGCCCGGCAAAATATGCAAGTGTGAGGAGTGCGGGGGTACCGCACCAGGAGCGGCACCTTCGGCACCGCCTGCAACGCCGACACCACCAGCGACGACGACGGTGCCGCCAATGAGAAGACCAAGGGCTGCACCTAGGTCGGTGTTAATATCGTTGTGTATTACTCCACGGTAGGCACCCCACCCTCCCCCCAGGCCCTTTTAGGGCCACAAAAACGGTCCTTTTCAGGACCACATTATATTTTGATCGTAGTTTAGTAATCGTCACTTATGGGGCGAGATATTCGTTTAACGACGATTTGTCTCGTAGCTTAAGTGCCAAGTTATATGCTTGAGAACCTATGAAAATGTTAACAGTTCAAACAAGGTTTCTATTATTTTTTTTTGTAATGTATTCTTCACAAAATATTAAGAATAAGTCTTATTGTCTAAACAAATCTAATTCCTTATTTAAAGTTTTTGAAAAAATCAATAATTCTATAAGCTCTCACCAATACATAACATTTAGAATCCGTTGGTGGGGTGGGGGTAGTTCTATATATATGAGACTGGGCCAGTTACACAGTCATATATTCATCAACCCTCATACGATGAACATGGAGGAAGAAAGACCCGCCAGCCGAGGCTCATCCATCTTTAGTGATGACACCGTAGCCGACAACGTTGGAGACCTGCAAGTCTTCGACGACGACGACGAGGTGGATTTTGAAATTGACGTCCTACGTTGGGACGACTTGGATGAGCCGATTCCGCTAGTATATGACCATGATCCGGGTCTAGTGGAATTAGACGATGCGGGCGATTGGGTCTTACAAAGACTCGAAACTCCGTCGCCGCAGCCAGAGCCGGACTCGACGGAAGATGCGGTGCTGGAAATTCCAGCATCACCAACACCCGACGACCCACAAGGCCCCTGCGATTCGTCAAGCTGGTGGTCGACCAGCGAGGATGGGGCACCATAAGTCCCACACTCTCCCTGGCCCTTTTTAAGGGCACACAACAACGGTCCTTTTCAGGACCACAAAATACTTTGATCGTAGTTTTAGTACATATTAGTACTTTGTTACTAATATTGTATGTATAGAATATACAATATTAGATACAAAGTATTAAAACTTTAAGTGCTGGTGGAACCCAGCTAAATCGTTCGTTCGTATTTGAGACCACAAACAACTTTTGGTCTCAATACGTAATACGACATTTGTTTTCACCCCCCACCTTTAATTTGTCTCTATATATACGACCGCCAATACTTATTACAATCATTTTAGTTCAACATGTCAGCGACTCAACAACAACAACAACAACAACCCATCCAATGCCCTGTGGTAGATTCTACCACAGAGAATTGTTTGGAGTGGGAGCCGAACGATCCTAGATGGGATGAACTTTGGCGGTTCATCATCGAATATACAGAGGAAAACACCACCACCCCCGCTGATGATGACGGGCCGTGCGACTCCACAACTCAATAAAAGAGTCGCATGTTTTACAACCAAACGGTCCTTTTCAGGACCACAAAATAATTTGATCGTAGTTTTAGTTGGTTATAATACTTTGTAACCAATATTTTATGTTTTTTTCATAAAAACATACAATATTGAAATACAAAGTATTAGAAGTTCTGGCGACAGAACCCTAACTTCATAAACCGAACCATGTTTTAGCATACTTGTAAATATTATCAGAAAATATTTACAACTATTGCTATTGCGTAATTTTAGTGGATTATTCACTCTTTTTTTTATTACCTAATATTATGTGGGACAGGGTCTATATGAAATAACACACAAAAATAAATTTTCAAGTCATTTTTATTCTCATTATAAAATATAAAAATTTGATCAAACACTTTTTTTTATTAACTACAATATATATATATATATATATATATATATATATATATATATATATATATATATATATATATATATTTACAAACTTAATACTATAAATTAAAAGCTAATATCTACAACTACCTAACACATACTACATAATTTATTAAAGTCCTCTAATTGTCTTTTTAACCGCGCAGATTTCACCTTTTTTATCTCTAATTGTCTTTCAAGTTCTATAATGTCACTGTCACACTCGTCCACTTCTTTCACTAAGCGTTTTTTCATGTCAAAAATGTCTGTCAATTTGGTCTTCTGAGAGTTGGTGAAGTCTTCGACCCACTCCGGTTGTGATGGCTCCGAATATATTAACGAAGAAGACGCGGTTTTATTTGGTGAAGACGATGACGACGACGACGACGAAGCAGCGGAAACTTCATCGCCTTCAAAACACCGCTTAAACCGCTTCTTCATGGGTTTCCGGCACCCCAATATCGGCGACAGTGGCGCTGGCGCTGGGGAAGACTTCACCTCCGACACTATTTCATTCTCTACGCTGGCCGGTGTTGGTGGCGTTGGTGGTGTTGGTCCATCGGGGCCTTCTATGACTTCCACTTCTACTGACAATGGCTCTTGCGGTGCTGTTTTTAGGAAGTCGGGTAATGGAACAGGGGTGGAGGGACGCTTAAAGTTAAACTTTTTCTTCTTCCCTTGTCCCACACCTTTAATCGCCGAATAAAATGTTTTTTTATCGGCGATTTCCGACTTCCGCATAGTCAAGAGCTTTTTCAGTTTTGAAGCTTTCGGAGAAGATTCCCTAGGCCGCGATGCTTTTCGCACAACCACATCACTAATCACATTTATCTTTGGCTCCTTCTCCTCCGTCCAGCATTCCAGGAATTGCGCTGCCGACTGAACTAACTCTTCGTCGCGACCATCGTTGAGGGCTCGGTCTTCGGCATCTTCATGCTCCACGCCATTCCAGTTCTCGAACACCCCCGGACTTAACACTTCTAAACCACTCATGTTATCCAGCATGCCTTGCTGTGAACCGCAGCTCACGTCAAGAGCATCTAAAAGAGACCGTACACTAGACATTTTCGATATTCAAACTCACACAATTAACTTTTTCTTAGCACTGTACTGTTTGCTGTTCTGACGAACTGTGAAGAGCTCGAGCCAGCAAGTCTGCTTTTATGCCCATTTCCCCCACTACACCGCCTTTATTCCTTTTGTTCGATGCATTAAGTATAATATTTAAACTTGTCAGATGCAAGGCCAAGGCCAAGGCCGACGTAATCGGCAATACCAGGGTCGTTTTCAAGGTTGTAATTTTCATGGATTTTTTTTTTGCCCCTGTCAAGGTTATTTTAAAGAAGCATATAAATATAGTACTAAACTTGTTAGATGCGAGGCCAAGGCCAAGGTCAAAGTACCCGTCAATGTCAGGGTCGTTTTCGAGGTTGTAATTTTCAAGGATTTTTTTTGGTCCTGTCAAGGTTATTTTAAAAAGTAATACATAATTAGAGTACCGCGATTGAAAAGTACAACATATTCAAACATCATGTTGCCAACTGATGAACAACCTAGTGAAGCAGCCAAAACATACAGTCATATACCAAAAGCTTTTTATTTAACTTGTCATCATTGTAAAAGACTAGGTATCTGCTGGCGAAATGATCTTACGTACGACTTCAACTACATTGACCTTTTCAGGGTTAAATTTGTACAATGCGGCTTTTGTGGACTAGTTTACTACCAGTTCAAGGACATTAATGAACGTGCCATCCAGAGAAGAAATTGGGTCATAGAAGAAGCTTACCTGTACAGAAGAAATTAACATGTATTTTATTTCTTAATTTTTAATTTTTTTGTTTGTTATTTTTTTTATTTTTTTTTAATAATAAAAAGTAAACTCAATCTTTTGTTATATTTTAATTTTTTTTCAATAAAACAATAGTAAAATGAATCTGTATGTGTATTTATTAAACATCACCTAAAATACGTTTTGCAATCCATATTTTTCTGCAGAGTCCGTTTATTAATGAAATAGAACCATATATTAGGGTGAAATCTAATGGTTTCAAATCAGTCTCACATAACAATGTCAGAAGTAAACACTATTGATAAGTTCGGTCGCAAAAGAAAATTTAAGGATTTTAACTTTATGCGAGGTCCTTCAGGAATAGGTTTTAAACTTACACCTAATGGAGATTACGACATGGGAAGCAAAAGATTGTGCTATTTAGCAGAACCTCTTGAAGGAGACGATGCGACCACACGAAATTATGTTGATAATAACCTTGCTCAGTGTGTGCAAGATACGCAGAAAGCTTTACATGACTCAACAATTGTTATTAAAGATATATTCAGAAACCAACTTGAAGGTTACGTACGCAAGAAATTAATTGAAACCGGTCAAGAACTTAGAGGATACATTGATGATACTGTTATTGCAATATATGAACTTAGGCAAGACGAACTGCGTGATGAACTTAACTCTAGAATGTTGAAAATTGAAAAGACTATGGAGGATCTTGTCAGCAAACCTGTTTCACATTAAACATTTACTCGTAGACCTGTGCGTTTAATTTACTATTAGACAAATTTTTCAACAATAACTTTTACAGTTTGTTATTTGTCGACACTTCATTATATTTATAATTTTAAAATAAAGGTTCAATAAAAAAGCAATCAAGTAATGAATACATGTTTTTTATTTAAAAAAAAAAAAAAAAAAAAAAAAATTACAATACTATCGTTACATATTAATGTTGTATGTTTAATAGAAATAATAAAAACAATACAAATAATGAAATATGGATTTTCCAGATTACGTGCTGTCCTGACTTAGAAATGATTCCAACACGGTGACTAAATTTGCTAAGTTTTCTTCCGGGTCTGTTTTGTAAAAATCTATGTCTGCATGCCCCCAAGGTAGAGTTTTGGTTGAACTGGGAATTACATAACGTTTATCATCGCTATGTGACAATGCTACTTTATTTATTATGTTGGTATAAATGTTATGTAATTCACTTCTAAATGTCTTCATCTTTCTTAATATCAAACCACCCCGTTCAACAATTCTTTGGTAGTCTTCCTGATGAAGGTCTTTCTCGATAACACATTTTTTGATACCTTTGGCTTTTTTTAATTCATTATTAATGGACTTTACATAATAAGCCTTCGCGCCGGTACCATAAAAACTTATTATCGGATCACCAGGAAACTCATCTTTCATTCTACCAACTACAGAATTACTTTTAATTATGTTGAAATTATTAATTTCGGGGTAATTTGATGTATCGAATTTTTCGGGGTTTTCTGATATAGTTTGATAAAAGTTTTCCGTATACACTTTTAATATAAGCGAGTCAGTATCGGTGTAAAGTAACGAAGCATCATCGCCAAACTTGGATTTAATAAAATTATAATAAAAATCGTATATTACAGTCTTTGATATATCTAATATGGAAAAACCGATATAAATTGGTTTATTGTACAATATTTTAACTTTATTCATATGTATAGCAACAAAGTTCTCGGTAAATATCGAGCTACTATTGAAATTGGGGCGGGATATTAGTGCTCTAGCTCCATTTCTGGCTACACTGTTCTCCCAATGTGTTACTAATTTTATATCCTTTCGATTTTCCACATTTTCCATAGTTTTACCAAATATCGCGTTATTTTTTAATTTAAAAGTGTCCTTCGCAAATTTTGTGGTGGCCTTGTTACGTAAATTGGTATTAAAATCAATATACGATTTTAGCCATTTTGATTGCTCAAACTGTAATACTCGATGGGTTTGCATTACCACTAAGCCGTTGGCGATGGCTTGTTTTAAAGTTCTATAGTGTACAATGTATTTTTTTTTATCTTGTAAATTAGGAATTAATTTCGGTAATTTAGCGTTTTCTGTTGGCGGTATGATATTTTCTACTAGAAATGGAAGATCAGAATGTGCATCATGCAACTCAGTCGGATAATGCACATCCACTTCCAAAACGTAGCCATGTAAACTATCATCACCAACAGCCATAATATTTAAATCCAGAATTTCGCGCTCGCTTAACCATCGAAAACCACCATATGGTAATGCTTGTGACATACTATGACCATATAGATTTGTAGCATCAAGGTATGTTATAAATGAAGAAGGTTTTGTTGGGTCATAGTCTGGTAAAAAAATATTATTAGCGATGTGCTTCCTTTCTGTACACTGGCTTATGCCGCCGCGTATACCTTTCTTAAAAAAATGTATCATGTCTATATCAGTTAAGAGCTCTAACTCTACCTTAGTCATACGTAGCATACAATCAAATGATAAACTTGGAAGGGTATAGTAATGTGCTGGATCAAGTTTATCGAATTTTAAACAATTATTCCGAAATTGCTCAAAAACATCACACAATAGCAACACATCTGATTTTAAATACACGTCCGAATAGTCCCCCAAAGTTTTACACCCAAACAAGCGCCATACTTCTTTTGCTCTTCTATAGCTTTCATCGCTAATATGTTCTTCCCGTAAATTATCATAAAATTCATCTTTACTTGGAAGACATGTATTTTCCATTTTTTCTATAGAGTCAATAAAGCTATAGGGAAAAACACCCTTTTGACGCATCAAATTAAATTGGTTGATATTTGAAAAATGTTTCCGCGTTTCAATAAAATCGTCGTCGTTTAAACCGCTGCCTAAATTTTCCAAAGACGTTGACAGAAATTTAAAACTATCAATAAATCGCAACTTTAAATATTTCCTCTTGACTTTTCCACATTTGCTATCAAAATAATCGTGCACATAAATGCTTTTGGTAAATGATATGTACTTTTCCTTACTTTGAGCCAAAACACCAATTGTATCCCCATATTTACATAACTCTTTTATAAATAAATGGCTGTCGTAGCCGCTTAAGTTATGAAATATGATAGGGATAAAAGAGGGTAATTTATAATTTAAATTTCAAACGGAATGTGCAGCACCAAATCTTTTTGCACCAGTTATGTGACAGTGGTCTCGTACTTTAATCTCACCCTCTTCAAAAGGGCCTTCACATATACCACATATTTTAGCATCATTAAACTCCCTTTTTTCTTCAGGCGTTAACGGTTTCATAGGCTTAATGTCTTTTAAATATGTGTTGTATAGAGCCCTTAAATCACACTCGATACGATCCACAAAGACTTGAGCTGCATTATTCCCCCGAAATAGCTCAAATTTCGAAAGTGAGTCGTCAAAAGAGCATTTAATTAAATAAGCAAAAGAATATGGTTCATGTTTAAAACTTTTTACAGTGTAAGAATTTTGTGGGTTTGGTTGTACCGTTTCAACGGGTTTTAAAACAGATTCGAAATCTGCATAAACCACGAATGGAACGCGCATTTGCTTTTCTATACCCTCGAATTTTAAAATATTTTCCGGCACACTCTTTCCAAATTTATCGATTTTTAAATCCACTGAGGCTGTTTGCGTGAAAATGTGGTTACAATCGTAGCTTTGATGTAAAGTTAAAGCTGACGGTGTACTAAAATAAATGAGGCAACCATCACAGAAATATATTTTATGTTGTTGACAACTAATTTGACTTGAAACTAAACGTGATAAATCCCGAATCCAACAATAATGACTCTTTGAACAAGTCGTATCACAAAAATGTTCACCGCCATCTTTACTACTACAGTCTTTTGTAATTAACAATAAATTTACATGCCTATCCAACTTTTTTGACGCATACCTCAGTGGACCAATAACTTCATGTATTACTTCATTATTTTCATATTTAGATTCCAGACCGTATACGTTAATTAATATGTTGTTCATTTCCTCAAATTTTTTAATGTCACGTAATTTTACTGGAAAATCCATACCTGTTACATTTAGCACTCTAGAAAAATGGGGGTAGGATGTCTTCTGTGAAGGCTCTGCTGTTGGAGGAAACAATGCTGATGTTACAGCCCACGCAAAGCAAAATTCGTCCTGGTTAATCACATTGACGACAGCTCCTTTCTTTTCAATAGAACACGGCAACTTGATGTATGATGAGCCACCCATAGGCATATACTTGTTGATACCAACTTCCAAGTATAAAATTCGCACAAGAGCCCATCCTATAACAAGAAAAATAATATATAAAAATCAGTTTAATATATCGGGTTTTGATTTTTCCATACCTGAATCTTTCTCCTGGAACTCTGTCGCCTGCGTTTTTATTAATTCGGTGAAAGAATGGTAAACGGCATCCAAATCACTTTCTACACTAATTATTTGATTAGCAGTGTTGAAGGATTTTTCACTGAATATTTCTTGTGATGGAAGCATGTACTCGCCAACAGCTGTCATGTTAACTTTTAAAGCATGATGCACACGCAATAAATTATTAACAAGTTCCACCACCTTGGATTTAATGTCTGCAAAGAACATTACGTAATCGGAATGCTCCATATCACTGCTAACCCGATAGGTTGCAATTCTCCTTTTGAAGGCACATTCAACGAGTTGCACACCATGACATACCGGCAAACATGAATTATTTTTATGTTGTTGTGTTCGTTTATGCACCGACATATGATTTATTGGAACATCTACATTACATGTAGCGCAATTAATTAGCGGAATCGTCGATGTATACTCTTCAATTCGGAGCCGTTTTCCTCCAGGCACTTCATTAAATCTCGCCGCACACGATTCTCTTTGATGACGTCTCATATTATAAATATTAGTAAACTTAGAACCGCAATTTTCACAAACATATGCCATGATTTGTCAAATATTAACACATGTACTACCTATACAAGTCAGAGCCAACTGATGAATGAAACTGCCCCATACCTTATATAAAACCATTCAAGGTCACCCCCAACCACGTAACATATCTTCAAGGTCACACACCCAAGGTGACCTTCAACAAAGTCAAGGTCGTCTCGACCAAGGTCAAGGTCAAGGTCACACACACAACCTTGAACACAAGGCCAAGGCCAAAGCACACGTGCATTTTCAAGGTCAATGACAAGGACATGTGGGCGGGGCCAAAGAGGGGTGAAGCAAGGTCAAGGTCAAGGTCGAGGAGTGGGGGGATCGAGCGAATCGGGTTATGTTCACTACTGAGATTAATTACAACCCAACAATTATAACAACGCACTCTATTATATTTATATATTAATTTATAAGAAGTATTTTTAAAAGTGAAACTCGAAGAGTGGGCCCTGCATTTTTAACTCTATAACTTCATTGACTTGACTGAAATGTGAAAACTAGATGATGTATGTTTTGGGTAGTTTAAATGACATAAAAGGTTTGGGTTTATTTTAATATGTTGAAGTCGATTTGATTCAGATTATTAATTTAATTTTTTACATTACGATTTTTTTTTGTTGCGATCATTTCGTAAAATTCTCGTTTCCGTTTGTGGGTTTCAGTTTTTAAGATTTTCGCATTTTCATAATCAAAGGTGTGCTTGTGTTTCATTTCAAGTTTTTTTAGGGCTGTAATATTTGTTTTATCATATCTATGTCCATTTAGACGATTTTGCAGATACTGACTTGTTTGGCCGATGTAATTCGTTGGACAATCCTGGCAGGGTATTTGGTAGACAACATTTGATTTTTTGTTTTTTGGGATATCACTTTTTAATTTTCTGATATTGCTTTTAAGTAAATTATGTTATTAAGTGGTTATATTTTGTTTCTTGAAAAAAGTTTGAAAGTTTTCGGAAAAATTTGGTATGTATGGTAAGGAAAGATATTTTTTTTGATTTTATTGTCTTCTAAATTTTCCGTTTTAGTATTTCCCTATTTGTATTTTTCTAACCTTTCTTTAAAGATTTTATTAATATATCCACTGCTATTGCACCTCACACGGAGGAATCCGTGAAAGCCGCATAAAGATATATACGCCATCCGGCGGGAGGTCGGCGAAGCCGCGTTCAGTATTTGCATGCTTCCTTTCGATCTGTCCTTTGCACAGCCAGATGCATGTCGGTACCCTGATGAGTCTAGTAGAGACGAAACATGTACCTCTGCCGTATCACTGTGGAGGGGAGAGTAAGTTATATATATATATATATATATATATATATATATATATATATATATATATATATATATATATATATTTGCTAATAACACATGTATTTTTCGGCTGATCTTCTGGGGGAAGCATTTGAGTGTTCTAGGGGTGTACAGGATTGGACAGAGGAATAGTTCAGAGCCAACAGATCGATTTTGAACCAGAAGAAAAAACAAAGTGAGCTGTTTTCTATCTAAAGTAAACCCCCCAGACAGCGGATAAAGTTTCTTGAAGTATATTGTAGCTAGATACTATTTTGCAATGGGAGAACTATATAAATGATCTATGCTATTAGTTAAGAAGGAACCTTTTTGTCTTAGGAAACTTGTCAAACTGTGTGTCTCCTGAGTGCGTACCACTCTTTGTTCGCATTCATCTTAAGCTATTCTTATTTGGGGTCATTCGGCAGAGACGCACCTTGAATTTGATCTACAACGGGAAGCATTTAGAATCTTGGCATCACTTAGTTTTAGAGAAGACTCCAAGAAGCTATTACAACAATAAACATTCTTACAGTCTCATCTTTATATATATATATATATATGTAATCGAAGGTTTTCGGGCATCCCGAAAACCTTCGATTACACATCATACCCGTGAGAATATCCGACATAACATATATATATATATATATATATATATATATATATATATATATATATATATATATATATATATATATATACTAGAGAATCTTCTGTATGCATAGCAGAATGAGGATCTAATCAGAGTCCATAAAGACATTCGTAATTATGATACTAGATGTATGTATCTCTTTTTAAAAATTTTATGTCCTAATTTACTAATATGATCTAACTTTAAAATTGCTCTAAGGTGACAGTGAAGAATTTAAATTGTTAAATATGATAATAACTCAAGCAAGTTTTGAACCATAAAAATATAACAATAAAACAGCACTTTTTTTTTTAATTAAACCACCAAAAATGAAAAACCTTGTTTATTTTGAAGTAACAACTATTCCTGTGACCGATTTCAAGGTTTTATATGTGGAATTTCATCCATACTATTCTTTATAAGCGTTTATATATTGATATACAGTGTGTCCGAAATTGGTGATGATAGCGTTGTAATTTCGAAAACTGTAAAAGAAAAGGTGGTTAAATGGAGAAAGTTTTAGGCAATTGTGTCTGTAGGTTATTAGTGCTTGTGCATCAGTTCAAGTTTATTGCCTTTTTCAGATTTTTTTTCAAAAAAAAAAAAATATCTTGCATTATGATCGACTATAATTTTTAAATAAATAAATGAATAAATGTTTTATTAACGGTTAAAACAATTTATAATTTACAACACACTTACAAACAAGCCTCCAGACGAACAATAAACAAACAAATCCAAAGTATCCATTAAACTACAGTACGCTCACAATTTATGGCCACACGAAGTACAGTTAGAAGTTAAAAATTACACTATAGACATCGGTTTAAAAAATTTTAGAAACTATTTAAGGACATGCTAAAGATATCCAGATCAACGTCATCACGGGATAACTTATTAGCCAAATCCACATTCTATTTAGTGGTGCATAGGTGGAGTAGTTGGTTCTATGAATATCCACAAAGAACACTTCAACCCATCGACTATTTCTCTGAGGTACATTGAAACTAATTTGCGTTAGTAATTCTGGAAAATTTATTATGCTATTCACTATTTTAAATAGATAAAGTAAGTCAATGTATTCTCTGCGATGTTCATGAGGCTTCAAATTTAATTGGAGTAATAAATGAGGGTAGTTAATATTTTCTTTAGAAATACTTAATTTATAAGCTACGAATCTTAAAAAGTGCTTCTGTACTCTTTCTAGCTCCAATTTGTGTACATTGAAGAAAGGTGACCATAGTGGCGAGGCATTCTTCAATACAGAACGCACAACGCTGTAATAAACATTTTTAAGACAAATAATATCGTTGAAGTCAGAAGATTTAAAATATATTTCCCAATATATTTTCAATCTGTAAACATTTTATTATGGCCACTTTTTGACGCACATAAGTATATTTAGTGAAATTTTAGTAACACCTTATAGATTTTCTGGAACCATATTTGATTTTTTTCTCGACGGAAAGTACTTAATTTTTTCTGTAACACTATGTAAAACACCTATGTTATAACCTAAAAATAACTAAAAACCCTTTTTTAATAAAAATTTAAATATTTAACAACAAAAAAATGTTAAATAATTCTTTTACTTAGGAGAAAAGTCAAATTAATAATATTTTTTTATCCTAATTTCACTCTGGGTGAAAATCTTCCAAAAGTATTTAAAATTCTAATACGAAACACAATAATTAAGTCAAGATAATTCATGGATTCGGTTATTGTAATATTATTGTGTAGTATGCTTTTAACATGAAACAAATGATATTCTTTATCACTACATAGTATAAAACAAAGTCGCTTTCTCTGTCCCTATGTCCCTTTGTATGCTTAAATCTTTAAAACTACGCACCGGATTTTGATGCGGTTTTTTTCAATAGATAGAGTGATTCAAGAGGAAGGTTTATATGTATAATAACATCCATTAAATAGTGGAGAAATACTGTTATTTTTGAGGTTTCTAATGTGATGTAGTTAATTATCATATTTTTTTCGCTTACATTGCAAACGCAGGCTGAATCCTACGAGATTTATCAAAATAATGTACTAATTATTTGTACACATTGAAAAGGTCTACAGAAAACTCCGCGATGGTATATGTCTATCTCTCATGGATATCCCACAATAACATTTTTTTGTCATTTACTTTTTACGACAAATAATGGCAAATTTTGAAGCGATTTTAACCAATACAGCATTAATCCTTATCCAATTAAATAGCTTAAATACATTGTTGATTTAATATAGATCTATATGGTCCTTTACAGCACAAGATTTAAATGAATATTTTCGAAGATATTACAGATTTAAAATTGCGGGAAGTAGCGCTTGCGGCGGTACTGGCCGACCGGGGCGGCGGCAGCGTGCCTATAAATAGCGCGTCGGAGGCCGATGTAATAATTGTTGTAAAAATAAAATAGTCACAGTTTTTCTGTAGTGTATTTAGTATCAGCATTGCACCCGTGCGAAGCCGGGGCGGGTCGCTAGTTCTATTATAAAATAATCTTTAAAATATATTATTAAGTGTGCTTTTTAACGTTTTAATAAACATTTTTACAATGATAGTAAATTTTTCTAATGAAGAAAATTTTAATATGCTAGAATGTTATATCAGAAATGAATAAAATGAGACCAGAGCTATGGATAATTGTTTTGATATGTACCCCGAACGACGACCACCCACAAGAACTTATCTTCCTAAACTGATTAGAAATTTACTTGAGTTTGGTAGTTTCCAAAAAAGTCGTCCCAAAAATTACATGAAAAAAAAACGAATCATAATAGAATTAATATGGAATATCTTATTGACAATATTTCATCTACTAGAATTGCTGGCACCGAGACTAACATTTCCAAATCAAATGTCCATGAGCTTTTAAAAGTTACTTAGTACCATACTTATAAACAAACAATTGTGTAGAGACTCTAAGAAGATGATTTTGATAGGGGAGTCATTTTTTGTAATTGGTATTGTTGGCAAATGTTTAAAAAATCTCGAATTTTCCGATTAAGGTTATGTACAGATGAAAAACATTTCAGTAACTGCAAAATTTATAATAATAAAAATAACCATTACTGGGCTTTAGAAAAACCACTATTAAATGAACCATGGATATTGCAATTACGATTTGGTTGTAATATGTATTCCGGAATGATCGGTAAGAAATATCCAATTTCGATTTAAATAATTAGCGGTTTTGTGAAATGCTTTAATTCTTTATCCTCAAAATGTATTTATTAATATTGTAATAATTATGATTTATTTTTTTTTAATATTTTCCATTATTTTTAGGAAATTGTCTGATTGGCCCATTTATTTATGACCAAACATTGACAGGATATCTATTAAAGAAGTTCTGTCAAATGATCAGGTTGATAATATGTGGTTGCAGCACAACGGCTGCCCAGCATATAATTCCAGGGAAGTACAAACATTTTTAACCTAGACTTTTATTGAAAAAATAACTCCAACAATGATCCTGTGCGCTGGCCTGCTAGGTTTTCAAACCTGACACCTTTAGACTTTTGTTTATCGGGATATGTGAAAAATGAGGTGTACTAATTTAATCTCCCGAAAAGCAGGGAACTTCTTGAACAGAACACTTGCAATCTTCTTGGTAATATCAATTAAAATGCCATTTATTGTGTAACCAGAGCCATTCCGAAAAAATATCAACAGTGTATTAAAGAAAAATGATAAACATTTTGAACTTTAGTATGACTATACAGATTCTATTTATTAAACAGTATTTTATAATTGGACACGCAGTCTTATGGAGAGGTGTTGTTGCTAGTCTGATTTGATTCTTAAGTAAAGAATTAATTAAAATTTCGGTGTTGTCAAATACTCAAATTTTTGTTAAAAAGAGTTTTTTGTTTTTTTTTTTATGTAATAACGTTGTTTTTCTGCATTAGTGTTTCACATAACGTTATAGAAAGAACTAAGTACTTTTCGATGAGTTGAAAATCTAATATGGCCGTCATAAGGATAAATCAGTTGATAATGGTTCAAGGAAACCGATATGTTGTGACCAAAACTTTACTAAATAAACGTATTTTGTGTAAAAAGTGACCATTCAAAAGTGTTTAAAGATTTAAAAATATGAGGAAATAAAATAGTTATAGCCCATCTACGAAAATGTAATATTTTACTTTTTTTTAATATCTCAAAAACGCAAAGAACCGATGCACAAGCACCAATACCCTACTGACATAATTGACTAAAACTTTCTCCGCATTTTTTTATGTCTTATAGTTTCCGATATACATATATGTATATATATATATATATATATATATATATATATATATATATATATATATATACACTGTATATTATATAATTAAATTTCCAATTGTTCATGTATCTGATTTCACTGAATGTGAAATAGTTAATGCTATAAAGAAGCTTAAACCTAAATTTACTACTGGTCCGGATTTAATCCCAGCTTTTCTAATACGAGACTGCAGATTCGTCCTAGCCAAACCACTTAAAATACTGTTTAATAGGTGTTTAAAATTAAACAGTTTTCCTTCCATATGGAAATATTCCAATGTTTGTCATGTTTTTAAGAAAGGGGATAGATCTGAAGTTTGTAATTATAGACCGGTGTCTATTATATGCAATTTTTCTAAAATATTTGAATTTTTACTTCATGATTCTATTTTTTCATTAACTAAAAATTTAATTACTCCATCTCAACATGGCTTCTTTAAGGGTAGGTCGACGACAACTAATCTCATGATTATGACTCAGAATATAGCTGAGGCTATTGATTATGGTTGTCAGATGGATGTTGTTTATTTGGACGTCACAAAGGCATTTGATCGTTTGGACCACTCCATCTTACTTAAGAAATTGTCGTCATTTGGATTTTCAGATTCACTAATAAAGTTATTTAAATCCTATCTCCATAATCGTATTCAGTATGTTGAAATTCGCGGTTCTCGCTAAGTGAAATATATTTCAAGTTCTGGTGTGCCGCAGGGATCAGTACTGGGACCTTTATTTTTTAATATTTTTATTAATGACATTGTTTCTGTTGTTGACACAGATATTTTATTATATGCCGATGATATTAAGCTATATAAGAGAATAAATTGCTTACAGGATTGTATAGAGCTTCAATCGAACCTGGAACATGTTAGCGATTGGTGTTCCGAAAATTATCTGCAGCTCAACGTGGAGAAGTGTAATGTTATGACTTTCACTTCGAAATTTTCTTCATTTCGATATGAATATTCGTTGAATACCATGCTACTCTCGCGGGCAGATCTTTTTAAAGATCTCGGAGTCACTTACGATCCCAAGCTTTCATTTTCTTTTCATATTAATAATATCGTTTCTGAGGCCTCAAGGGTTTTTGGGTTTATGTTGCGTTGTACTCGCGATTTTAATAACACTGACGTCATCAAATTACTGTATTTCTCATAAGTGCGGTCTAAACTAGAATACGCATCAGTTGTGTGGTCCCCAGGCTACAACACCCACGTCAATACTTTGGAGAGGGTCCAAAGAAGGTTTTTGAAATACCTCAATCTTAAGAGCTTTGGGGTTTATCCTACGCAAGGTTTTTCACATGAACTATTGCTTCAGAAATTCAACTTTTCATCTTTAAAGGTACGGTGGGAATTTTTCTTACTAACAATTCTTTATAAGGTACTGAACAATTTTATTGACTGTCCTAATATTTTAGCTAGGATAAACTTAAGTATCCCTCGTATAAATTGCCGAAATTTTAACGTATTTTATCTCAGAACTCCTAGAACTAACGTACTCAAATTTTCGCCTCTATATTCCGCGACATTTATAATAAGAGCTTTGACATATTCAGCTCATGTCTAGGAACTGTCTGTTGGATTTTGGCACATTGACCTTGGCATTTCTTTCTTCTTTCTTTCTTTCTTTCTTTCTTTTTTCTTTTTTCTCTTTCTCATCCTTAATTGATTTGTATGTTCACCTTTGTATATGAAAGTAGATAGCATAGCATTGTATTATACATTTAGTGTTAGAATTAATTATTTTAGTTAAATTTTTATTTGTATTTAAATTGATATATATTTTTGTCGTTTGATGCTAATTTAAAATTGTTCGTTTACGTATTATTTGTGTAATCACTGCCTTGTAGTTGGGTCTCAGGACCTGTAGGGCAGTTATTGTAAATAAATAAATAAATAACAATATCATAAGCAAAGCAAAACTTCCCGACTAAAAGTTTTAAACCTTCTTGGTGAATCTGGCTGTTATAAAGTGTATTTTGGATCATTTTCGCTGTTATTTAATAAAAAGTACTTTCATTTTATATAGTTATGACTTTATTACAAATAATAACACATGTCAAACAAAAACAAAATTAATTTTTGATGCCAACATTAAATTTAATTAAAAAATGGTATTTTTAATACATATTTATACTTATAGGTTGTGCTAAAACAGCGGTTTGAAACACTTTAGATGTACGAAGAATTTTTTGTTAATCCTGTGAAATGAATTTTTTTGATATATGGTGTTTATGCTGTAATTGCAAAAGGATTTTTTTCCGTTCGCAGCATCGTCATTGAAAATAAATACTTATCTATTATTTATCTTATCTATAAAAGCAAATATAATTTAGAATACAAGCAGAATATATACATCCTGACCATCCACCAAACATTATTGTTAAGTGATTCAACGAGTATAATTGGCGAGTTGTTATTCTACAACGGATAAATATATTTTGTTACAAAACGTATTATCATGACGAGTGTAACACTTACGTATAAACAAGAAGAGCTTGTTCAAAATGCCGCGAGAAAAATCGGTTTTAAAAATTTTGAGGTAAGCACTAACGTTGGTACTGCTAAAGGAGATAATTATCTAGGATTTATTACTACCATACAAATACAGGAAAAGGATGAAGAAAAAGTCCTCCACTTAATTTTAAAAAGTGCCTCTAGTAAGGAAAATATTAGGAAAGAAGTGTTATTAGACAAAGCGTTTAATCGAGAAGCGTTTATGTATAACACAATTTTTCCTCGACTTTTTGAATTGCAAAAGGAAAAAGGTGTTTCAAATCCCTTCACCGGAACTCCAAAATATTACGGATGCTGTTTAGAAGATGTACATGCATCAATTCTAATGGAAAATTTGAAGGAAAACGGTTACAAATTATGGGATCGTAAAATTCCGATGAATGATGAACATGTTACAAAAGTGTTTCCTGAATATGCACGTTTCCATGCTGCCTCTATAGCCTTTAAACATCTCTATCCTGAAGAATTTAAAGAACTCACTAAAGATATTCACACAAATATGTTTGAAACTGACCTAACTTTCGAACAAAATATACAAGTTTTTGGTATATACTTTAAAATCGGATTTGACGGAGTCGAAGGAAATGCTAAAGCAACCGCCGCCCTTGAAAGAATGAGAAGAAATATGATGGAATTTTATAATGCATTTCACGACAAAAGTGAAGATGTTATCATTCATGGTGATGCTTGGTGTAATAACATTCTTTTCCACTACGAAGTAAGTAACCTTTTGAAATTCTTTTTTAATTGTTGAACGAAGGAAAGAATAAGATATTCATTTTAACTTGATTACTACTCGTCTAAAACTTTGTGACTAGCGTAATTTTTACTAGTCTCGTATACGCTGCGTTTTCGAACGCGGAAAATTGACAATTTCTGAGCATCGGACTGGAAAAGAACGCATAAAATTATTTGGACAATATGATAACTCGATTGAACAGATATTGGTAATCAATGGTAATCAAAAAACATATACATATTATTTTGAAATATTATAATAAATAGGAAAATTTCGAAAATTTCGAAAATTACGAAAATTTCGAAAATTTCGAAAATTTCGAAAATTTTGGAGAATTTGCAAGATTTTGAAAATTTGACAGTATACTAAAGGCAACCCGGCTAAAATATTTTCAAGATGATGGCACTTCTGGTTATACTGAAAGTAGGTGTCAACTTGATTATTTTAAATGGAACATTCTATATATTATCGCATTTTTGGATTTTGCGCAAGATTCTAGGTACATTTTGTAAAATATATTTTATACCTAAGTCTAAACGTTTTTAACATATTTCAACTTTTATGTCAAAAATGACGATTGCAGGCCCTAAAATAATTATCAATTTTTCCTATAAGGAAGCCTTTTTTATTTAATTTGGCTTAGATTTCTTGTTGAAAAGGGCCTATCTTATTACATTTTTATATTTTAATTACCAATAATACAGGGTGTTCAATAATCAAGATTAAAAATTAAATTGAAGAAATCGGCAAAAGTCAATTTTTTCAAATAGAAACCCCAAATTTTCTAATTTTATCTTATTTATCATTACTAATAAAGATAAGTTTGCGTAAGGTTGTCTATTTTTAGTAGAACAGATTTTTGAGATTCATATTATTTCATTATTAACGAATCTTTGTTTAAACAGATCAAGTGTCATTTTTGTTGTTTTCAGAAGAAAAATTTGCTGTATATTTTTGAGTGGAGATAGAATCATTACTATTTTCAAGTATATGCTTGTCATAGTCGTCACCCGAATCGCATTAAAAACTGGTATCACAATCAAATTTTGAGGCTTGTTCCTATAAACTTTCAGGATTAAAAATTCTATATTTTTGTTTCCTTCTTTTACGTAATTATTATAACACGGGCTTTTGTAAAAGCTTCTACTAATGATAAGTCAAACTCACCACACAAGTGGCAAAAAATCGTGTGCCTCTAAGCCCGTTTTACTTATTCCGGGAGATACGCATAGAACAACTGAGTTTCCTTTCTTTTTCGAAAAACCACATTGAAAACAGAATGACTGTCAATCGAACCCATTTAGCGTTGAACGAAGTATCTTCCTTAAACGTTCATTTTGTTTCGAATTTTCCGTATTTATGCTGCTCCCTTCTATAACATTTTCTATATAATATTAATTATTCAAAGATTTGTTTAAATAAAATGACGTTCATGGAATATGTAATTACAGTACATATTCAAATTATAGCCCCATCGAGTAAGAGGGCTTAGACGCGACGGGTAATTTTTAGTAAACTATAAATTAGAAAAGCAGTATTGGTTCCCGATTCATTTTATGTCAACATTTTACAAAATTATTCGCTGCACTGTTAAAAATAATTTTAAATTTAATGTAAATTTAATGTCCATTCTAAATTAAATTTAATGATTTTGTATCTAAAATCTTGAATAATTCACATTTACTTCAAATCTAAAGCAATTCATTCAAATATCAGTTCGTTGTACAATATATTTGATTAAATGGTATCTTAAATTTCAATAAAGTAACTGAAAAGATATTTCATCTTCCTGTACATTAAAATTAATTCATATGTACCTTAACATTAAAGAAATTTACATTAATATTCATGATACGTTGAATGAGATTCCGGGAGATGGCGCAACTTGCATTGGACTTTTTATTTAGTATGATATATGTTGCTTAAAGAACTGAATTTTCTTATGATAAGGTAAACGACGGACACCAATGGGAAAAATTTACACCTTTCCCTGGTAGCAGAATTTTTTCGCCTCACATTTATATTCGTATATTAAATATGTGATAGCATATCTTAAATTCAATGACCATTGGCTGTATATTTAATGTATATAGTCGCCTTAAAAAGTAATGATAAAACTTTAAATTTAATGAATGATTACATTAAATTTAATGGAATAAATTAATTTATATTAATGTAAATTAATAAATTTAAATTTAATGCATTTCCTTTTTACAGTATCCGAAAATTTAATAACCGTATTTTCTTTTAGGGTAATGGGCCTTTACCAAACAAAGTCTGTCTTATTGATTGGCAGCTATCTAAACTAGGATCACCTGTTCTTGACTTGTCATATTTCTTTAGTGTTTGTAGCTCAAAAGAAGTACTTCAACAATTGACAAAATACCTTAAGATTTATCATGAAACATTATCAGAAAGTTTAAGGCAATTTGGCTGTGATCCAGAAAAAGTATTTAGTTTCGATACCTTAATGAGACATTGGAAAACATTCTCATGGTATGGTGTTTTCCTCGCTATGATTGTTTTAAAAATGATGCTATCAGATTCCGAAGAAGCACCTGATCTAACCAGAACCCTGGAAAAAGGATACGATTTTGCAGATACTTACACATTCTCTACCTCCAGATTATCGGAATACAAAACTAGACTTTGTGATTTAGTGGAATTTATGTCAGATAATAATTATATTTAGAAAAATTAAATTGTATTAGAATAAGTTAGTTAATACGTTAAAAATGTGACTAAAATAGTAATAGCTAATAATTCGTTTAAAAAAACTATATTTGTAACGAAAAAATGTATAAATAATAAACTTAAACATACCTAGAAAATTTTTAATTTTGCGCAGAAATAGACATTTCTTTTCTTTTACGACACAGCAGTTATCTGTTACTTGGCATATTTTGAGCTTGGTTTTTTTTAAAGACTTTATAAAATAAATTTAAAAAATGTTACCAATATATAATTCCAATGTTTGCATCTAATTTGAAATGCACATATTGTAATGTAAGATCACTCATGGCACATCTTGATGCTTTCAAAAATGTTTTACTGGTCAATGATTTTGATATTGTATGCAATTGCGAAATTTGTTTAAATAACAATATTAATAATGATGTCCTGAACATTCTGGTATATAATTTTATTCGTCACACTAGAATGGGTCGTGGAGGAGGAATAGGTATTGATCTTATGACGCGTTTTCGTATAGGCGGGGGAGCAGGTCGTGCTCTTCGGCTCTGCTTCGTTCACGGCAGAGGAACATCGATCAGTGGATATTTCTCGTGCAGTCATCGGTCAAATGCTCAGCGCAGGAGTATCGGATCGGCGGTATCTACGTATATTCGAGATATCCCTGCTCTCTCAACTGATCAACGGTTTGACTGCCTGAAGGTCAAAACATCCACTCGGTAGTCGGTTCTCGGGCGCCACCCTCGGGATTCATGTGGTCGAGGGCCCACATATGGACCGGGCAGCTTGTTACAGTGGAGAAAGGGCAAGCCAGGGGTCAATTGTGCGTATTAGTGCTGGCTACCGGCTGCCAATTGTTACAAGTAAAATGTTAAAAATGGGACTAGGTAATAAAACAAACGATTATAAAACATCCTGTATCCTGTATTCCATTCTTTTATACAAAGACATGGCCTAAAACTAACTTACAATCTAAGATGTAAAACAAACTAACAATTACACAGTCTGAAGGGCAAGAGTATGTTTTGAGAGCTGTTCACGGTAGCTCATACTGTTCGGTTGAGCTGAAGACGATAACCCGGCGGTATCATTCACGTACCTCGTACTATACGGTTGCGACGCTATTTACGAAGGCTCGTACGCAAATTATTGAGTTTCCTTCCTAAAATCCGCGGACGCTGTTCACGGCGCTTCGTACTAAAATTCGACCGACGGCTGTATACGCGGTATGTAACAATAACCCGGCATCGATCGGCGTTAGGCGGTGTCTCTACACGAGGCGGCGGCGATAAACGTCGGGGCGGCAGTTGTTTAGCGCCCTTGTCAACGGACATCGGAGGGCACCTGGCGGTAAAACACATTCCTGGTCAATACGGAAACAAAGATAATATTGACGGCATTTAGTGCGTGTGTGTATCGGTGACGGTAGGAAGGAACTAAAGGAACTGACGCTGCCCGTTCTTATAAGGGTCCTCGACAGCGTCAGCAAGATGGAACGACATTGCGCGTTCTTATAAGGGTCCTCGACAATGCCGACCAATAGCGGTAGGAAATTAGGAAAGGAACCGACACTGCCCGTTCTTATAAGGATCCTCGGCAGTGACAGTAGGATGACACAACATTTTCCGTTCTTATAAGGGTCCTCGGCAATGCTGGCCATTAGAGGGGTAGGACGTAATGAAGGAAGTGTATGGTAAACACCATATACACACAAGCCTAGCCTCACCTACATTGTTAGGCCAGGAAGGCGCGGCCCGGCTGGCAACCCAGTCCGTTTGGACTGTTGACCCGAGTGGAGAACGTGTAGTTCTCCGCGAAATAATGGTCTGCTTGTCGCAATAATGCTTCGCCGTCTCGTCGTTGGGCGCCATGCTTTTCTTCGGTATCGGCTTGCTTTTTCCCCGCACGTTCTTTTAACAATTTAACTAGCGTTTCGAAATTAGGATTGCTAAGCCGATTAACTTGCGAAATAGGAGTTGTAATGGAAGGTTTAGTTTTAGATGAAGCTGCGTCATCCTGAAAGTTCTTCTGGACAGCTTCAAACGACGTCCCCGTTAGTTCCTTCTTTTTTAAAGGATCTGATAAATTAAGCGACAATTTTTTATTCGGCTGAGAAGTGGATATTGTTGACTCCGCGCTCTTATTGGTTCTATTAGTATATAACTTATTTCTAAATGATTCCCTACTTTTATTACTATTTGAATTATTTATATTAGTCGATTCAAAGAAATTTATTAGGTTTTTTATCGATCCGAATAGGACCGATGAGTCATCTGTCTTTTCAGGGGAAGATATATTTTTATTAATTGCCATGTCTTTTGACGCACCGATCAGAATCGGCGCGGAGGACCCGCCATAACCACCCGGAAAGTCGGGAAGACCGCCCGCCTCATTTGACACGGACTTGAAATCAATTAAGGGAGTGGACATTTTTATTGAAGAAAAATTTCAGTACTGTTATTTTATTAATCAATTGGAATTTTAATTGCAAGAAGTTATTACTCACGGAGGGCTACTTTTTATTTATTTAGAAAATGGGATTATTATTTCTTAACCGGGAAATGTTTAAGTGAGGAAGTTTTTTAATTGAAAATTCTGTAGTTATTGTATATATGGTATTCTGTCTTAATGTCAGTTAGTTTTACGCGAGTAATATGTAATTGAATTTATTATTTTATCGAGAAGAAAAAGAAAGGTCTTTTAATAAAATTTAAATTTAAAGTTCGAGATTTTTTACTATTTAGAAAATTACTTTTTCTAAGGCCTTTGATGATTTCGTTCTTATGCGACCTAACGAGCTCTTGTATTAATAATTGAAAATAATTAGGCTTCTATAGCGTCCTATACAACCTTTACAATATATATTTAACTTACTTACTAAAGAATTTAAAAACAAAACGTTTTAACAAATATTATTTTAGAAAAGTTTTCTCTTTTAACTAATTCTTATAACTATATATCAAGCTATTTAATTCTAAGCTTTAACAACAGTTTTTTGTTAATATTTTTTTAAATCTAACAAATATTATAAATTATCACCCTGTATATTGCTACAATATTTAATATCTTTGATGGTTTTATGGGAATATTTTGCCCCATTACATTACAGGTTAATTTTTATCTTATAGATTTATGACCTAACAATGGTCAATCATCCTACTGGTTAATTACTTTAGGGTGTGATAATTATCCATTATGATCCGTGAAATTTAAATTTAATTTATTTCAACAAACGCAGGTATTAGATATAAATACAACTATAAAATAAAAGAAAATAAATGAAACACAAAAAAAAATGATTCTATAATAAAAAAAAATTGTCCGTAAATAAGTGGAAATAAAAATTTATTCTTAGTTAGTTGTATTTAGATATCAATGCTTAAATTTTTTTTTTACGACTATGTAATTAACCAGCGAGTTATTTTAGAAGTAGATTGTTTTTTCTAACCAAATTGCGTTTTCTTATTTTAGAAAATATCTATTCGTATGCAATCTGAACAAAGGATTATTATTCTATTATTACTGTCGGGTCGGTCGGCGATCGAGACAGGGTTTATGATGCCGCCGATCAAAAGCGCCGCTGAACAAAAGATGGACCGGAAGCTTTGGAGTCTTCAATGTCGTATTCTGGGTTTTTCCCAAATTTAGTCTTTTTACACGTGTGTTTTAATTTATCACAATTTAATTTTGTAAATGATTTTAATTTCACTAATTGAGTTTTTTGAATGTTTAATAAACTGAATGTTTTTTACTATTTATAAATTTAAATGTGAAGAGTTAATTTCACGAATTAAATTCAGATGAATTCACTGATACGCGCTTGTCACTTATTACGAGATTCACGAAAAATTGTCTTTTTTAGAGTTCATATAACAGTTCTTTAGAGTTTATTCGTCTAAACAAGTTTTTTGTTTAAAAGAATCTATGGATTAGAAAGGATTCTAATGGCGGTTTGTCCCGTAGTAAAGGACACTTACCAAATACTACGGTTAGCCAACCTCGAATGAAGCTATCAGAACAACTTCAGGACTTTTCGGCGGTAATTACAAATGTAGGGAAATAAAACCGATCTCCCCAGCTTACCAATTCACAAATATTCGCGCGGGAATATTTGGGTCACCTTTTTGCCTGAAAGTTTTTATTTTTTATACTGCCCTACTCGCGGCCGTCGTCAGAATTAATTGTTGCTTCTGCAAGGGAATTGGTGAATAATTTCGTGGCAGAAATTACCCACGCAAAGCCCCGCGATTGAAGATCCTCAAGACCGTTCGCTATCAAAGTGCAACTGATAGGTACTTAGTCTACGATAGCGATCTCGCGACACGATGACTAGCCAGCTAAAATGCGTGGAACTAGTCTGAACGACTGAAGAACCGTTTTAGACCTACGGCTAACTTATGAAGTCCCTCGTTGACAGGTCTAATAGAGAAGAGAGAGACTGTAAATTTTGTACCATATTTATATGATTTTGAGTTCGGATTTTTGGGATCCGCCTTATCCTCGGTTGAAATTTTACTTTATAGTCGAGCCTACTACCAATCAGAGCGACCGGAACGATCACGTGAGAGGAGGTGGCCTTTGTTCACTTTGAGCACGTTTTTAAATTAAATTTGCGTTGCGTGAGCTTGCATATGCTATTATAAATGATTTAGGATGTTTTATTTGTCTTATTTTGAGCAAAATTTATGACTAAAATTATAATTAATTATATTTTTTGTTAATTTTAAGTGAATAATACGACATGCTCGGACTTAAATAGACGGCCCGAGCTCCCACTACGCTGACGTGTGACGGTGTGCGGTGATCGCGCATCCGATACTACTGTATGCGGCGCGCGATTACATGGTCGGACGCTCTGAAAATCTCGGAAAATTATATTTCCCGGCATAGCGCGGTGAATCTAATTATATTCCGGTAATATTAAAACTTTAAGCAATCTTTTCCCCCAAGAATCAGATTTTTCGGATGTAAAATAAATTAATTAAACCCCGGTGAACATACACTTGCCCAAAAATTTAGTAACTTCGTTACAATCTAAAGAAAAATCTCATATTATGTAATATTGCAAAGTAGTAATTTCATAGAACAACTCTGGATAAAATGGAAGCTAGCGGGGGTCAACAGTGGCTGTCTGTGTCGCCTACAAACGACCAAATTACAATTACAAAAATTTCTTAAATATTTTTTAAGCAGACTTATAAAAAATAATACCTTCAGTAAATAATGTATTTTATTTTGGCGATTTTGTTATTGACTTATTAAAAGTGGACTCTACCGAAACGGAGTTTTTTATGGATTTTTTGATGCCCTTGGTTTAAAACAGATTATAAATTAACTTACACGAAACACCAAGTGAGTTCTACTTTAATATTCTGGTTACTTCTGTGATATTAACTTCAATGATTATGACAGTGGTGTAGCTAGAACTGGCAGCAATTGACAAGAGTTACTCTGACACTTTAATTCTTGAAAAAAATCGCAATACGGTAAAATTACCTAATTTTTTTACTTAGGTATCAAGATATTATACAAACTTGCTTTAAATTTATTTTGTCAATATTTTAATCGTAAAAATTTATAATAATTATATTTTATTTCCACTTTCATTTCTGTAATATTTATGGTTGCATAATAATAAAAGTCAAATTATGTATTTCATATTTTTTAATAATAAAAATTATATAAAAATCAGGCCTAAATTTTTTAACAGAAAGTCATCTTTCAACTAAAGTTCTTAATCCTTAATCTTACATTGACTTGGATATTACATATGTTACAGAAAATATCAGTTTTCGCTCAGGACATACTAGTACGCCCCACGACAAATCCAAAATGAGTAATTTATTGGCATGAAAATACTAGGATGATGGGTTCGTTTAGTTTGGTTAATATTACTAAGAATTCAAAATAACAATAAAAAATGAGCTCAAGCGAACCGTAAACCCATGACAATCCAATACTCAATAAATCACCCATTTTGGATATGGCCTAACGCATACTAATATGTACTAAAAACTGACATTTTCTATAACCTAATACATATTAGAAATGCTTTTTACGATTTTTAATGCTTTTAAAAAAGGCCAATTACCTTATCAAAGTTGATTTCTTGTGCACATTTATTTTCTATGATTAGAATAGCCAGATTACTTAAACGTTCCTGACTAATACTATTTCATAAAGGTTCTTAATTTGGTTCAGTGTGGAAAATGATCGCTCAGCAAACGCGGAGCCTACAGGAAGGGTTAAACATATTAATAGTGCAGTACACACATTGGAAAACTTTGTTGGATTTTTTAACATGACAACGATCCGAAGCACACCTCAAAGCTAGTTGAAGAGGGGTTGACTGCTAATAAAGTTAGTGTTACGGTGTTTCCTCTCCAAAGTCCTCTCTACCCAACTGAAAATCTATGAGATGAAGGTAATAAAGGGTGTTTTTTTATAGAGGTATAAAACTTTAAGTTGGCAACACTTTTTTAACTGGAGGCCATTTTGTCAGCTGTCAAGTGATTTATGTTTAGTTTGGTTTGGCATTTCAACATGAATAGACTGACGCCTGAACAACGCTTCCAAATTGTGCAAATTTATTTTGAAAATCATGGTTCTGTTCGAAATACGTGTCGCACACTACGTCCATTTTACGGTTAACATAATCGTCCATCAGAGCAATTAATTCGACTAACTATGGGACGTTTTCGCACCACGTTTACTCTAAATGATAATTCGCATCCAGAGAGACGTCGTACAGTGCGTACAGAAGAAGTCATTGCTGCTGTAGAGCGTAGCGTAGAGAAAGACCTGAATCAGTCTATCCGCCATCGTGCACAGGAATTGGATATGTGTCCATTCACTTTATGGAAGATTTTGCGGAAAGATCTTGGTTTGCGTGCTTACAAAATCCAACTCGTGTAAGAATTGAAGCCACACGATCACCTAGCAAGGCGTAGATTCGGTGAATGGGCCCAAAACAAGATTGCCGTTGATCCCGATTTTCATAAGCGAATTTTGTTTAGCGATGAAGCTCACGTTTGTTTGAATGGATACGTCAATAAACAAAACTGCCGTATTTGAAGTGATGATAATTCTCAAGTGTATGTTGAGACACCGTTACATCCAGAAAAACTGACTGTTTGGTGTGCTTTATGGGCTGGTGGAATCATTGGTCCGTACTTGTTTAAAAACGATGCTGGTCAGAACGTTACAGTCAATGGTGACCGCAATAGAGCCATGATTACTGACTTTTTCGTTCATCAGTTGAACAACCATGATGTGCAGGAGCTGTGGTTTCAACAAGACGGCGCAACATGTCACACAGCTCGTGCCACAATTGATTTATTGAAGAAAACGTTTGGTAACCGCATAGTTCCACGTTTCGGATCCGTGAATTGGCCTCCAAGATCGTGCGACTTAACGCCGCTAGACTATTTTCTGTAGGGATATGTGAAGTCGCTAGTCTACGCCAATAAGCCCGAAACGATTGATCACTTGGAGGACAACATTCGCCGCGTTATTCCCGATATACGGCCACAAATGTTGGAAAAAGTCATCGAAAATTGGACCTCCAGATTAAACTACGTCCGAGCCAGCCGTGACGGTCATATGCCAGAAGTCATATTTAAATTATAATGCCAGAAGGTTATCTTTCGAATAAAGTAAATTTCATGTCAATTTAAAAAATTCATCTTTGTTTTATTCCTTTTAAAATTTCTATACCTCTATAAAAAAACACCCTTTAGAAGGATTCAGGAAAAATTCTTATCCAATCTAACTAAATTGTATGAAGAAATTCAAAGAATTTGGAAATCAATAAGCAAGGACTACATTGAAAAACTTTTGAAATCCATGAAAAAAAGTTCTGAAGCAGTTATCAAGAGCAAAGGATATGCCACCAGATATTATGATTTATAATATTCCAATGGGAATGAACATTAATTTTAGTTGCTCTACTCTTGATTAATGTATTTTGAAAAATATTTTAGTTACTGACATATAAAGGTTTGTAAATTCAAATTTTGTCTTTAAAAATTGTTTCATTATTATTTCATATAAATTGGTAGACTAATGATCAATTTTGAATTTAAAAAAAATAGAGAAATTACAAATTATTAAAAGTTGCTTTACATATGGCTGACAGTGTATGTCAAGTAGGTGTTTATAGTACACCCAAATAATACAAAGTGCTATAATCTTCGTTTGCTATTCCATGAAATCAGGGGCGGATCCAGCCTCTCTCTTTGGGGGGGGGGGACGGTGATATCATAAAAATACAGTATGACAAGTGAAAGGAAGTTGTCGACGGGGGGGGGGGGGACACCAGCAACATTCCCATTCCTAGTGTAAAAGGCAGGGTCGGGTCTATTTTTCTGAATTTGAAGCTCTTGGAGAGGTGGGGGGCGATCACAAGAAAAAACAAGTTGCCGATGGGGGGAAGGATGCGAGCAGCATACACGTTCCTAGTATAAGAGGCAGAATAGGGTCTGTTTTCCTGAACTCAAAGCTCTTGGGGGAGGGGGCTGTTGCAAGAAAAATAAATTGTCAACGGGGGGAATGCCAGCAGCATACACATTCTTAATATAAAAAGCAAAATGCCAATAGGGAAGAGTGCCAGCAGCATACACATTCCTAATTTAAAAGACAGAGTCGGTTCTATTTTCCGGAACTCAAAGCTCTTGGGAAGGGGAGGGGGCTCGCAAGCATACACATTTCTATACTCTATTCAAGAATTAGAGTAAGTAATAAAACTGTTACCGAAACCTCCAACGTACCTGCTCCAGTGCCGCAGGTAACTGAGGACTGCCGAAAATTTAATTATATTTAAGTATTATAAGCTTTTATAAATTTACTGCAACAATAAAATTTCTGATAGTTCAATTTAATCTCTGTCAGTGAGCATAGTACACCTTACAGTGTGTCCTTAGTGAATTATCTTGTTTGTGCTTGTTTTTATATATTATTTGAGATTAGTGAGATACCCAAAAGATATGGCTTCCACATCTATATTTATTCCAAAATCGTTAAACCAGCTCTGGAAATTGCTCAGAGAACTTACTTTTTGCTGGAAAAAACCAGATAGGAAATTTGTTCTTATAGATCGTCCGGAAAATGTCCGTTGGAGAAGGAAATGTCTCTCTCAAGTAAAAGGTAGAGTTGCTAGAAATAACACAACTTACAAAATTAGTAATTTAACTGAGCTGTTGAAAGATTTTCAATAAAGTTACTGCAGAAAATTGGGAAAAATCAATATAATAAAAGAAAAAAAGAAAATGTGGAAACTCGATCTCATGATTGGTGAGATAGATGAACCAATTATAATTAATTTGAGCGAAGATAGCTTCACTGACTTTGATTACGAATTAGATACGTACTGTTTACCAGTGTACACATAATTTATTATTTAAATTTTTGTTTTGTTGTATTTTATTGTTTAATGTTGTTTATATATTTTTTTTATATATTTTTATTTTTAATGTGTCCCTCTCTTTAATTTTATATATATTTAATTCCAGTTAGCCGTAATTTTTTTATTATTGTATTTGTGTCTTTTTCTTAAGCGTATAGAATTAACAGGTTTATTTTATTTTTTTGGTGCTATCGGATTTTCATATAATAAAATAAATTAAATTAAGATGTCAGTGCAATAGAAATAAAAATAAGTAAGTCTAATTTTAACTGTAAATTATAAAAATTAATTACATTTGAATCCCTTTTTAGCATTTAATTGTAATTCAGATGGTTTAAGAAATAAATAAACTGAAACTTCAAATATCCTAAACATATTTTAATTAATAATAAAATGACCGATAATCCCAAAAATATGTTAATATTACATGGACGAATTTTTTTTTTATATATATGTTTAACTTTTTGTATTTTTGGCAATGGCAAGTATTTAAATTATAACTTAGAATTTTTTGCGAGAATAAGGCTACATTTTAGTCTGAAAGTGCCTAAAACGGTTTGATTGTGTGATTTGATTTGAAATACTATTATAAAAACTTTTTATTTTAATTTTATTACCGAAAAATATTCTATGCTATAAATACTTATTGATAAAATAAACCTGTTTCCGATGCCTATGACGAGGATTAAAATCCTTTTTAACACATCACACTTCCAAATATCTATTGTTATCCAACTCCAATAGTTCATTATTATAGACCGCTATTTTTGATTATAAAATTTCTAACTAACCCTATGGAAAAAGACACCGGGCTAAAGAACATAGGTAGTTTGTAAAGAAAAAAGGGGTTAAAAATGATTTATTGCTGTCTCTACTTCTTGAATAAACTATAGAATAAGAGGCAAAATCGGATCTATTTTCCTGAACTCAAAGCTCTTGGGGGGGTGGGCGATCGCCCCCACCGCCCCCCCCCCTTGGATCCGCGCCTGGGTCTAATATCCTATGAAGTATTAAAAACTGTAAATTGTGTTATTCACCCTAAATTTAACTTATCTTGCAAAGCTTAAGGCTTCATGAAGATGATCAAAATTGGCATGCAACTCTAGAAGAGGCAGCGCAGTGTAAATCTCTTTTCAAGATGAGAGAGCTTTCCACAATCATATTAGTATTTTGTCAAGTGTCCGATCACTTCAGTATATTAAATAAATTTATACAATACTTTTCTGGAGTCTTTCAATGTCAAATTGAACAGCAAATAGAAGGCAGCGAAAAGAATTTTATGAATGAGGTCTTCAATAAACGCGTATAGTAGTAGATTGTTAAGCACCAGATGAACATGTTCTAGAAGTTTATGATTTACTTATAGAAAGTGAATTACGAATATAGGTAAATGAAATTAACTATAATATATTTAACTTAAAGAGAAAAGTAAATCGTAATCATCAAGTTAATATTAGCAAAGGTAAAAAGCACCCGCGGTATCTATTGCATTAGCTATCACGTCCTCTGGGACTACCGACAAGTTATTCTCTGTCTTTAAAATGCCCCTTAATTTGAAGAATATAGAGACTCCAATGTGCGACCTAGGGAGAAGCAGTGTTTGTGCCGCTCATACCGTTAATTCTGTTGTGTTAGCTACATCTTACCCCCAGTTTCCAATCAAATTTAATTATAAATACATGGTCCAAGTTTAATATAATACTACGACGGGTGGAAAGTGAATTATAAGAAAATTAGCTACGATAGAGAGTAGTAAATTGTAATGAAAATTCACTAAAAGGGGAACAGAAACCAGTATATTATGAAATAATTTCAAATATTAATTCAAGCGAGGGAAAATATTTATTCTTGAATGTTCCAGGTGGGACTGGTAAAACCCATCTCATCAATTTAATCTTAGCAAACTTAAGAAGCACCCGCGGTATCGCCTGAGCTGTCACATCCCCAGGGATTGCCGATAAGTTATTGGAAGGAGGTAGGACTACATACTCTACTTTGTCCCTTAATTTAATGAATATAGAGACTCCAGTGTGCAACCCAATGGTCTGTCGCTTGAATTTAAGCGACTTCAGAACTCTCTAAAAGTTTGCTTTGCCATGACAATAAATAAGTCACAAGGCTAAACTCGGAAATTTGCAGCCGTCGACTTGAGACAGGACTGTTTTCACATAGACAGTTTTACGTTGCGTGTACGCGTGTAAGCTTACCCCCAGTATGGTTATTTCAGAATCATCAACTGAAATAGTGAAAAATGTTGTTTGTAAAGAAATACTATTATAAACACCTTTAGGATGCATCTAAAGAAAAACTTTTTTTTATTGACTGACTGTTCATGATGATTGCATTATGCATCAATTTTGATGTAGTCGTAGGAAATAAAATTAACCTGAACGATAATTATTGTTAGTTTCATGACATATGAAGTTAATTATCAGGAATTGTAATCTCATATTAACTGGTGTAAACCAGATCTTGTTTTCAGAAAATCGCTATATCATCTTGTTCTCATTTTCGATTAGATTTTGTGATAATACAATGACAAATTTTAAATGTAATCCTTAAAAAAAAGGATGGATAAACCTAATTAATAAGATGTTTTTTATCAAATATTATTTACAATTGAATTTTGTTTAATTACGTAGAAACAGTGACAACTTGCGATTTTAAAATATGTATATCCTGTATTGTAAACTGCAGAAGTAAATTGACACATCTATTATAATAAAAAGTTATTGTGGGGCTTTGACATATTTTGGAGTACAAAAAAAAGTATAATAATAATAATAATAATAATAATATCTCGACGGGATCCAGAACTACTGCATCAAAAAGTTCTGGTGTATGCACCGTCAGCTGACTAATCTTATTAATGATGCTTTTCTTAACCCAGCAAAAATACCATTGTTCTTAATCGAAGATATTACGTACCTCCTACCAAAGGACCAACACAACACACATGACCCAGCTAAGTATAGGCCAATCACTTGCCTTCCCACACTGTATAAGGTGATCACCTCCTGCTTGACCCAAAACATCTATGCACATTGTGAACAAAATAACATCATCGCAACTCAACAGAGAGGATGCACCAGGGGAGCAGTGGGATGTAAGGAACAATTGATTGTTGACTCTGTCATATGTAACCAAGCCTGTACCAACGGAAGAAATCTCTTTGCTGCCTACGTGGATTATAAGAAGGCCTTCGACTCAGTGCCACATGAGAGGCTCAAAACTATATTGAGAATGTACAGAGTGGATAATAATTTTGTTTTCTTTTTAGAACGCATCATGTCAACCTGTAGAATTAGGATCCAATTGCAAGTGCCATCCAGCGACACCATCGAAATTAACACCATTCCGATACGAAGAGGAATATTTCAAGACGATTCACTTAGCCCATTGTGGTTCTGCCTTGCAATGAACACACTCTCAAGCCGTTTGAACTCCACCAGATACGGCTTCAGTATTAGAAATAACAACGAAGAGGTAGTCAGAGTGAATCATCTTCTATACATGGATGATCTTAAACTGATAGCTGCTACCAAAAACCAGCTGGAACAAATCATTAAAATTATAGAGGGGTTCTCCGGGGATATCGGAATGCAATTTGGACTTGACAAGTGCCGTATTTTGAATATCGTTAAAGGGAAGATACAACCGGAGGCTTTTGAAATGCAGAACGGTGAAACTATTGCTGCAATGGAAGCAGACCAAACATACAAATATCTAGGTATGAAACAGGCTAAAAGAATTGACCATGGCACTATGAAGGCCGAATTGACAGCCGAATTTGTCAGGAGGGTAAGGCGGGTATTACGAACTAATTTAAATAGTAGAAATTTGTTTAAGGCGCTCAACATGTATGTTTGCTCTGCGCTGAGCTACTCTTTTGGAATTGTAAAGTGGAGCAGGACGGACATCGAAAACCTGCGAAGAAAAATAAGGACACTCCTTCCAAGTACAATGCTTCCAAGACACTAAGGAGGAAGAAGATTAGTGGATATTGGTAAGCAGCTTGACCAACAACTAATAAACTTACGTTCATATTTCCACAGATTGGCGGACTCTTGTACACTACATCGAGCCATATGCGAGGCAGACGATTCAACGCCGCTACAGTTGAGGGAACAAGATATTACTTCTCACCACCAAACAGACCAAGAGAAGTTACAAACCTGGCTACGGAAGCCACTTCATGAACGGCATCCAAATGAGGTCAATCAGGACAATGTCGACAACTCAGCGTCGAACTACTGGTTGATTTCAGGACAGATGTTTCCGGAAACGGAGGGCTTCTTGTTAGCCATCCAAGACCAGGTTATTCCGACGAAGAACTATCGGAAGTTCATCATTAGAGATCCCTTAATAGAAAATGACCAATGCAGATATGGTTGTCAAACATCGGAGACAATTCAGCACATAACTGGAGGATGTCAAGCGTTTGCCGCAACCGAGTATAAGGAAAGACACGACTCAACCGCTAAGATACTCCACCAAGAGTTAGCAGAAGAGTTAAACCTATTACAGGTAGGAAAAGTTCCATATTACAAGTACAATCGGGAGCCTATTCTTGAGAACAACCAGTTCAAGTTATATTGGTACCGAACGGTTCTGACGGATCAAACAGTAGCTCATAATAGACCAGACATTAAACTAATGGATAAAATTTCTAGGCGAACTACACTAATCGACATTGCGGTATCTAACAACAACAACCTAAGGCCAAAATACAACGAGAAGATCGCCAAATACAGAGATCTGGAGGTCCAAATCCGAAGACAATGGGCAATGAACAGCGTCCAAACGATTCCCATAATACTGTCAACAACTGGAGTGATACCAAAGAACCTCCTGCAGAACAACAAGGGACCTGGCCTTAGTGAGCATTTGTATAAGCCGTTGCAGAAAGCAATTCTCCTAGCAACCGCACGAACCGTCCGAAAGTTCGTAGGAAATACAGCAGACAACGTCACCTAGGACCCGATAACATGGAAAGGGTTCCCACAGAGCTTCATACTTTTGGTGTCTTTGTATGCCTGGTATGAGTGAATAATCCCTGGAGGGAGTGCGAAGCCGTTGGGCTTGTAAATCATAATAATAATAATAACAAAATACATTTGGTAACCCAGCTTAATGGAATACACATATATTTAAAAAAAAACTACTTATTTGTCTTGAGGTACCTTTAAATATGGCGGAAGAGCGGCGCTATAGTGCTCTCCTGCACCAGCCGCCCCTGTTTAGCAAATCATAAATGTCAAATAGTCTAGGGTAATTTCCAATTTGACATAAATGGGTATGGCATTCTTATTATAAATATATACTGATAATGTCCCATAAAAGCAATGAATGGAAGACGATACCAACAAAGATACACAATAATATTAAAATCGCGTAAGTCCATCTCGTCTTGTCTAAAGTCACCTAAACGCATACGCTAAATATCGGCAACTAGCGTGAGACGGCATTTTGATTTTGATTTATTGTGTTTTTATTGTTTTCTTTTTTGTGTGTTTATATTATCAAACGAATATTCTCTCTCCTTTTTTAAACACCTCCCCATGGATATTTCTTATGTGACGAATAAAGGAGCAAGAAAGTATATTTAAAAGATGACCCTTACTTATTATAAACTGAATATTACGGACTAATGATAACTTTAGATGTTACAGAACAGCAATAAGGAATAAGTTAATAAATTAATTTATTCCATTAAATTTAATTTAGTCATACATTAAATTTAAAGTTTGATCATTACTTCTTTTTAAGGTGACTATGTACATTAAATATATATTTTTAAATATTTTGTTATACAGAATCTTATTATCAACAAGAGCTTAGATTATTTCTTTGACAAGACGATGTCAGAATGAGTTTTACTTTTTTACTTTAGAGTTGTTTTATGTGGACGAACCTTGTAAGATTAGGCTCAGCAAATATATTATTGCCACCATAAATCATGGAAAGATACAGGTTAAGTATTCGCTTCCGAATAATGGTATTACGCCAAAAATTTGATTGTTCCGGACAATCTGGCCAGTTAATTTCTAAGGAATTACATGATTAATCTAAAAAAGCTTGATGTTTCAAGAAAAATTATATTTATAAAACTTGGAGGATGTAAAAGGTGGATGCTATAAACTGATAATATGTTCAGTATGTCATATATTTAATTCGATTAAACTAGCGGGTTTAAACAACAAAAATTTGTTTGAACATTGTTTATGGTCAGTGGCGGAGAAATTTTTGAAATCAGAACAGAGAGATGGAAAGAGATGGGCATTTTAAATCTTGTACTCAACATATTGAAATCGTTTCTTAGGCCAGAATTTAATGTATTGTTGTAAACAAGGACTTTATGTAGACTATAAATTACTTATACTTAAATTGCGACAATATAATTTTAGCTCTAATAGCATCTGCTACTTTTATACTTGCTAAATAGGATCTAGGTTGTAAGAGTTGCCGGCATGTCATCAACAGAGAAAATTAAGAATATATTGAGGTCCCACAGGGCTCAGTACTGGGAATCGCATAAATATTATTAACATATTTTGTGTATAATATCTTTAACCTAAGTCCAACTGTTTTTGACATGTTTTAAGTTTTAGGTCAAAAATGACATTTGCAAGCCTAAACATAACAATTAATTTCTCCTGTATTAAAGCCTTTGTTATTTAATTGAAGTTGATTTCCTTATAGAAGGGTATCTACTTTAGTGTACTGTTTTGATATTTTGATAATAAATAAATAAAGAGTGATCAAAAACCAACATTAATACTTAAAGTCAATTTTTTTGAAATACAAACCCCCTATTTTAATAATGTTCTCTTATTTAGCATTAAATATTATTGTAACTTTGGGTAAAGTTGTTTATTCTAAAAATTTGTAGTTTTTAAAATATTGGCAAAATTTAACATTTTTGTATTGTATATACGCTATATGGCTTTTAAGTTTTGTAATTAGTCCAGTTTCAAGAAATAGAGTACTACAGAAATATCACTGTTCTTGCCATTTCACAATTATTAATAAAGATTATGCCGAAGCGATTAAAAGATATACACGAATATTATTTAAATTTGTTTATTATCCATTGTAAATATAATAAAGTTTTATGAAGAACATGCCAGACATTTGCTGATAGATATCCAGATGAACAGAAACCGTCACTGAACAGTGTTAAACGAGTAAAGGTATAAAAGAAATCCTATTCTGAATGATGAAAATATCGAAACTGCAATTCTGGGGTACTTTGCGGCATATTTTATAACATGGTTAAGATAACTGGCTCTACAAACAGGAATCTCAATAAATACAATTTGGTTGAAACACAACTTCCACCCTTATTTAGTATTTTTGGTTCAACACCCATCAAAGTGGAAAAACACGTACATTTGCCGAATTTGAAGTTCACAACACGAGTTAATGTTTCTTTATAAAATTGATCATAGCATGTATAAGTACTATATTTCTCTTCATAATCGGCTTTGAGTGGTTCAAATATCTTTCTTCCTCTCCGAGAAATCCGTTCATACATTTAAGTCGTTTTGTATATAATCTATTCAAGAATTAGAGAGAGTAATAAAACTCCTCCGACGTACACGCTCCAGTGCCGTCAGTGAGCAGAGTACACCTTCCAGTATGTTCAAAGCGATTTATCTTGTTTGCGCTTATTTTATATATTTTTTCAGATTAGTGTAATACCCAAAAGATATTGCTTCCACCTCTAATTTATTCCAAAATCATTAAACCATGGCATTTTTTCCTCAACGAAAAACTTATTATGATGAATGTTTACGATGCCTTAAGACATCGATATCCCTATAATAATGTTAAAAGCTCTATTGAGATGTTTTCCAAAATGACAGGAGTTGGAAAATCTACTGCTTGCCGAATGCTCAAGGTGAGAAAGACGACTGGTATTGTTAGTGCTCCCAAGCCACATTCAGTCACAGGAAGACGAAAAACCCCGTTTGGCAGAATTGATGAAAACTGCAAAAAGAAGAGTTGTACATACATTTTATTATGAGAAGCAGATCCCAATGGTCGACAAAATTCTAACAGATATCAATGAAGATCGGGATTTACCTAAAACTAAAAGAACTAAGCACGGGAAATTGCTCAGAGAACAACTTAATTTTTGCTGAGAAAAACCAGACAGAAAATAATATAAGTTTCAAAATAAATGATTTAACTGAACTTCTGAAAGATTCTTTGAATAAAGTTACTGCGGAAAATTGGAAAAAATATGTGGACCATATAATAAAAAAGAAAACAAAATATGGGAACTCTGTCACATGATCGATGAGATAGTGGAACCAGTTATAATTAATTTGGACCAAGATAGCTCCTCTGACTGACTGCCAATTAGATACATAATGTTCATCGGTGTAAACACAATTTATTATTTAAAGTTTTATTTTTGTTGTATTTTATTGTTTAATGTTGTTAAAAATTTATATATTTTTAGTTTAGTGGCCTTCACTCTTTAGTTTTATATATGTTTTAGTCCAGTTAGCCGTATTTTTTTTTATTATTGTCTTTGTATCATGTAGAATTAACACATTTCTTGTATTTTTTGGGGCATTCGAATTTCCATATAATAAAGTGAATTAAATTAAGATGTCAGTGTGTGACAGAATTTGATTATAGACTCCTGCTAATGACATATTGAGGTAGCGTTATTCATTTTATCTATAATCATTTTTTACCCCATATTAATTAGTAACTATTTTAATAACCTACAATTAAATATCACAGTAATAAAGACACGCTGGAAGTCTGGTCGTTCAACTTCTCTCTTGCAGCTTTAGTACCAAACACTACGGTTATTAAAGCTTACCACAACCATGACTCAGATCTTCAGGACTCAGGAAAGGCTGCTAATTAGTTGGTCAGTAGACATCTCTTGTTTTGTAGGTCTCGCAACAGCACGCCCACAAGTTAATTCACGTGAAGCTTTTATTTAAATTGAATAAAAGAAGTTTCTCAAAACACTTAAATCTATTTAACAAAAATAAATAGAAAAACGAACTATTTACAGTGAGAAACTTAAAACTAATAACAATTACGAAAAAACTAACATAATTGCTCTTCTCGGCCGTTATTTTAACCAAAAACGTAAAATCCAATTTTGAAAAAAACACGTATAAATAGCTTTATAAAAGATTAAACAGAAAAAGAAATAAAACGCGAAAACAGCTATTTATGTTACTTAATCAAACCGTATGAATATCGCAAAATGCCCCACTAAAATAACACACGATAATCCCTTAATTTCCCAAATTAAACAAAGATAACCTTCTTCCCCGACGATTATACCCGGGACGTAATTATTCTACGACACTGGTACTTCCGGTACCGTTTTAACGACATTCAAATTATGACTGACATTTACCATTCCTTAAAAGAGTGTCTTCGAATCTTATACCCCTCGACACCCCTCTGTTTCCCGTTTGTACCCATATTAGCCGATGAAACACTATAAACGTCAATTTCTTTCCCTTAAAGTTCGAAGGTTTCGATCGTTACGTGCTGAAGGCGTTAGCTATTCTATACCGGATGTTTGATTCCCGAATTGGCCTTTGAGCGTCTAAATCCTAATTTTTGTATAACAGAGTAGTAAAACAACTTAACCTACGTCTTCCTATAACGAAAAGAATATATGTTAAAGACTGTAAAAAAAAACTATTCACTTTTCTTGGCTATTTTGGCAATAAACATCTTAACTCGTTATTTCTTGTGAATAGAAAAACCAGTGATTAAATCAAAATTCTTTTTACAAATGGGCAAACGGTATATTTCTATTATAGTGAGTTTATTTGATCATTCTTTTGTTTCCTAATAATGGGAAAATCGTTCAAAATTTTAATACATTTTAACGGTATTTCATATTTCATATACTATATGTTAAAAACTACCCTTAACACGTCTGGTATTACTTACATAATCAGAGTAGGATTATTTCGACAGATTTATAGCCCAATCTTAGAAAGGGCCTTTTAGTTTTATGTCTTCACAAATTTACTGAGTTTATATATTTTTAAGAAAATATTTAAACGGTAAAGAGAATAAAAGTTCGATAAATGATTAATTTTTTCTTAAGACTTTCGTGGATAGTGATAAAAAATATAACTACCCTATTCCCACGAGAAATCTATTCACAGTGTGATTATTTAATTATTTATTTTGACAGAATATAGTTCACATTGAACAGTGAAAAATAATTAACATTGGTTCCATTACAAGTGCAATAGAAATTAAAACAAGTAAGTAGTATTTTAACTACAACATTTAAAAATGCATTACATTTTAATCCCGTTTTAGTATTTAACTGTAATTTTGTAGATGGTTTAAGAAATAAATAAACCTAAACGTCAAATGCACTAAAAATGTTTTTAATTAATAAGAAAATGACTGATAACCCCAAAAAAATTTTAATATTACATGGACGAATTTATTTTTTATATATGTTGTATTTACGATAGATACCCACTTATAAAAGGATTTAAGTTATAATTTTTTGAGACTGTAAGGTTATATTTTAGTCTACATGTGTCTAAAACGATGTCTCTGTCAAAACTGAAAATAATAAAAATAAAGTTGTGATTTGTGTTAACTATGGTATTTAACTATATTTTGTAATGTATGTGAATTATTAAGAAATCGTAAAAAATAAAATAACATTATTATAACAAATTAGTTCTATTTTGTGTTTATTACCGAAATAATATTCTCCGCCATAAATACTTAGTGAGAAAATAAATCTCCTTCTGACGCCTATGACAATGGTTAAAATACCTTTTAACACTTCACACTATATTTATTATCCGACCCAAATAACCCATTATTATTGACCGGTATTTTTAACCGACTTCTAAAAGAAAGAGGTTTTCAATTCGTGGAGTACGTATGTTTTTTTTATGTATGTACACCGATTATTCCGGCACGGCGGCACCGATTAGAATGAAATTTTTTACATTATATTCAGGAAGTTTCTGCGATCATCCCATATTTTTTTGGATGAAATTGGTGCAGTAATATCCAAGATGGCGCTGACAATATGGCAGCCAAAAAAATTAATTTTGTCTAATTTTCTCCAAAATTGGTATGGGGAATGTTTGTGGTCGTACACGACGAATATGAAATTATTTTTGAAAAATTCAATATGGCGGATAAAATGTGGCGGACAAAAAATCAATTTTGTCTGATTTTCTCCAAAATTGGTACGAGGGAGTTTTCAGGGTCGTACATAACTAATCTAAAATTATTTTTAAAAAATTCAGTATGGCGGATGCAATATGGCTAGTGAAAAAATCAATTTTGTCCGATTTTCGTCAGAATTGATACGGGGAAGTTTTCGAAGTCGCACATAACGAATCTGAAATAATTAAAAAAAAAAAACTCAATTCTGGCAGATTCAATATGGTGTCCTAAAAATTTTACATTTTCGATTTTCTCTCCAACTGATATAGGGGGTTTTTGAGGGTGTAAATTATGAATTTAATGTTTTTATTTTGTTCAAATGTGGAACTGAATCGTTTTTGAGGATGTAAATATTGCATATAAAATTATTTTTAGAAAATCTAATATGTCAGACGCAACATGACCGTTTAGAAATTTTTGGATTTCATCTAAAATTGGTACTAGGGGTCTGTGAAAGGTTTAGATTTAGATTAGATTCAGACTTAATTTTTTTTTTTGAAAATCAATATAACGGATGCAATATGGTGGGTGGGTTGAAAATTTTACCTTGTTCGCATTTTCTCAGATTTGGTATTAGAGCGTTTTTGGGGTCGTGTATTATGAATATGAAGTTTATTTTTTACAACTATTAGGTTGATAAGATATAATATGAGGGACAGAAAATCTTACATATTCCGATTTTGTCTAAAATTGATATAGTGGGGTTCTTGAGGCGTATACAAACTCAATATACAGTATAAAATATATCGAGCTAAAAAATTTGCATCTCAGGTTCTTTACACATCGATATTGGAAGGTTTTGGGGCTTATATTACCAGTCTAAAATTAATTTGAAATTTAAGACAGTGGATTTACTATGACAGACTAAGTATTTGTTTAACAAAATTTTACTGGTATTTGGAAAACTCTAAGGATCAAAGAATTTTTAGTGGTTCATTTTAGGGTGATTTACAACTTTGGATAAAATGGGTACTTTTTTGCCACCTTGGAGTCATTGCGAGGTACACTAATCTCGATTAGTAGTTATTTCAAATAATTTATGGATATCATAATGAATTCTAAAACTAAAAATAGAAAAATAAAATTTTTATAAAACAATTGAACCGACTTCTAAAAGTGCGCGGAAAAGTAAAAAATAACTATAAATTTTGATATGAAATTGAACTTGATGGATAATCAGTGTTTGAATTGTTGCTTTGATACCTATGTCTCTAAAGTGCACATATAAATACAATTATCAAAACCATATATCTGGTATTGAAGACTCTATAAAGTCTGATAGTAGGTTTTTCTGGAGGTACGTTAATGCCAAGAAAACGAAATTTTCTCTTCCTAGCAGTATGTCACATAATAATGTTAGAGCGGAAGACTCAACCACTATAGCAGAGCTCTTTCAAGTTTTTTTCTCCAGTCTACACGCATGAACATTGTGAGATCCATACTTTTAATTACATGAAAACTGTAAACCTTAGTTTCCTTCAAGTTGAGCCAGTGGACGTGTTTAATGCAATAGATCACTTGAACTGTAAATTGGGTACCGGATCCGACGGGATACCAGTCATATTTGTTAAGAATGGTCGGGGTGTTTTGTTTGCAGTATTGGCTCAGATTTTTAATATCTCTTTATCAACGGGTGTTTTTCCAAAAGTATGGAAAACTACTTACATTACGCCAATCCATAAGAATGGAGACAGGGCTAACGTCGAAAAGTATGGTGGAATTTCGAAATTTTCACTATTTACTAAGATTTTTGAGGGTATTGTTTGCCAAAAGATGTGTTCTCTTTTTAGGCATGTGTTAACGACTTCACAGCATAGCTTTATGGCAGGTCGATCAACTACTACCAATCTGCTTCTTTATGAGCAGTACTTGGTGGAGGCTTTGAAGAGGAGGTGTCAAGTGGATGCTATTTACACTGACTTCTCCAAGGTTTTCGACAAAGTTAACCATCAACTTCTTATTTACAAGCTGGAAGGCTTGGGCATCTATGGATCATTTCTATAATGGATAAATAGTTACCTGTCTGATAGAGTACAGCGAGTAAAAATTAATAACTGTGAATCATCTGATATATATGTTACCTCTGGTGTTCCTCAAGGTGCTCACCTCGCTCCGCTCCTTTTTAACTGCTTTATTAACGATATTGAGGAGATCATAACTTTCAGTAGATGTATTCTTCAACATTTAAAGATATTTCGGATTGTCGGGAGTAGCAACGATTGTGAGAGCATTCAGCATGGCCTAGCGCGATTCTCTGAATGGTGTAAGTTAAATTTTATGCACCTTAATGTTAATAAATGCTCCATTATACGTTTTTATCGTAAAAGAGATTGGATAACTTTTGATAACTTTCTTGATAATAACATGATTAATCGTGTTGAATATGTGAAGGATCTGGGTGTTACATTTGATCGGGCCCTTTGGTTCGACACACATTTTGATACAGGGGTTTGAAGTTGCTCGGGTATGTAAAGAGAATGCTTACAGATTTCAATAGTGTAGACTGTTTTAAAGTGATATACTGCTTTGTAGTTCGATCAATCTTAGAATATGCGTTCCAAGTTTGGTCACCTCATTATTTTACATACAAAGAAAAAGGAGAAAGAGTACAAAGAAAGTTTTTGAGTTTCATTGTACATTTTTCGAAAAAATGTGATATCACCAACATATTTCGTTGTCCCCTGTATATATATTTATGCTTACAGATTGTGTTAAAATAACGGTTTACCTTAGATGTTGTTTCTGCCAGGAACCCTTCAATTAGTTAACACAATAATTCACAGCATCATTATTGAAAATAGATACTTATCTAATATGTACCTTATCTTCAAAAACAAATATAATTTTATACACAAGCGGTATATAAACATCATCATCATCCACTACACATTATTGTTAAGTGATGCAAAGAGTGTAATTGGTGAGTTGCTACTCTATAACAGATAAATATAAATATATTTAATTGCTGTAAAACGTAATCATGGCGAGTGTAACACTTACGAATAAACAAGAATACCTTGTTCATAATGCGGCGAGAAAATTTGGTTTTAAAAATTTTGAGGTAAGCACTAACGTTGGTACAGCTAAAGGAGATAATTATCTAGGACTTATTACTACCATAAAAATACAGGAAAAGGATGATGAAAAAGTTCTTCATTTAATTTTAAAAAGTGCTTCTAGTAAGGAAAATATTAGGAAAGAAGTGTCATTAGATAAAGCGTTCACCCGAGAAGCATTTATGTATAATATCATTTTTCCCCGACTTTTTGAACTGCAAAACCAAAAAGATGTTTCACATCCCTTCACTGGAACTGCAAAATATTATGGTTGCTGTTTAGAAGGCGTAGATGCATCAATTCTAATGGAAAATTTGAAGGAAAACGGTTACAAATTATGGGATCGTAAAATTCCTATGAATGATGAACATATTACGTTAGTGTTTTCTGAATATGCCCGTTTTCATGCCGCCTCTTTAGCCTTTAAACATCTATATCCTGAAGAATTTAAGGAGCTTACTAAAGATATTCACACAAATATGTTTGAAAGTGAACTAACTCCTGAACAAAATATACAAATTTTTGGAATATATTTTAAAATCGGATTTAAAGGAGTTGAAGGAAATGCTAAAGCAACCGCTGCCCTGGAAAGAATGCAAAAAAACATGATGGAATTTCATACTAAATATGAAGCTAAAAGTGAAGAAGTTATCATTCATGGAGATGCTTGGTGTAATAACATTCTTTTCCACTACGAAGTAAGTAACACTTTGTGATTCCTTTTTCATGATAGAATAAACGAATAGATAAGATTGTCCACAGTACGTAACCCCCTATTTCAACATGATTACAACTATTCTGAAATTTTGTAAGTAGCTTCATTTAGACGAGTCCGACAACTTTTTTATTTGCGAAAATTCTCGTAGCCGCTGCGTTTTTGAACGCTGGAAATTGACAATTTCTCAGCATCAGACTGAAAAAATAACGCATAAAATTTGTCGGACAATATAATCACTTGACGATACAAATACTAATTAAACAACTGTGAAAAAAACAGCTTGTTTGTAATAAAAAAACATTTTTGACACTTTTAGAGGTATTGGAGTTATTATCAATCATCCTACTCTTTAACAAAAAGAAAGATTCTGGTGTCAAAGTTATCATTGGTCTCTTAGTTTTTAATCTAGAGGGTGATCTTGAAAATCTTCATTTTTTAAGCACATCTCGTATTTCTCTTATGCGTTAATTTATCAGGAAGGTAAAAACTGATTTTTATAGAGTTGTTACGTAGAGTTCTTCAATGGCGCAGTCAGTTTTTTACTACAAAGTTTGAGCTATCAATCAAATTTATGATTTTTTAAATAGGATACCATATATATTATTTCAGATATTGATTAAGTATATTTTAGGCTCTTAAAAAATATAAAATATGTTGACCTATTTTATTTTGAAAGACAAGATCAGAATTCGATATTTTCAATAATTTACTTTATTTGTAACGGTAGGTCATGGCCAATTTATAAGAAACAAAAGGCAGATGTTCAAAATTTCAAAGTTTTGTCACTTCAAAAATTTCAATTTCATATAAAAATTTAGAGTTATTTTTCACTTTATAGCGCACTTTTAGAAGTCGGTTCAACTTTTTATAAAATTTTATTTTTCGATTTTTAGTTTTGAATTTATTATGGTATTCATAAATTATGTGAACTAAGTGCTAATCGAGATTAGTATACCTCGCAATAACTCCAAGGTGGTAAAAGAGTATTCATTTCATCCAGAACTGTAAATCATTCTAAAATTAACCACTAAAAATTCTTTGATTCTTAAAGTTCTCCAAATACCAATGAAATTGTGTCAAACAAATATTTAGTCTGTCATAAATCCACTATCCTAAATTTCAAATTAATTTTAGATTGGTAATATAGGCCCCTAAACCTTCCAATATCGATATTTAAAGAATTGGAGACTTAAATTTCTTAGCCCGATATATTTTATATTGTATATTGAGTTTGTATACGCCCCAAGAACCCCGCAATATCAATTTTATATCAAACCGAAAAATATAAAATTTTTAGTCCCTCATATTGTATCTTATTAACCTAATAGTTGTAAAAAATTAACTTCATATTCGTAATACACCACCCCTCAACCCCCTAATATCAAATCTGAAAAAATGCGAATAAGGTCAAATTTTTTTCCTGCCATATTGGATCCGCCATATAGAATTTCAAAAAAATAATTTTAACGTCATAATCTAATCTAAATCTAAACTCTTCAACCCCCTAGTACCAATTTTAGATGAAATCCAGAAATTTAAAATTTCTAAACGGTCATATTGCATCTGACGTTTAGATTTTCTTAAAATAATTTTATATTCGCTATTTATATCCAAAAATTCCCCAATACTGACTTTAGACAAAATCGAGAGATGTAGAATATTTAATCCGCCATCTTAGATACGCCATATTTATTTTTTTTAAATAATAGCAGATTCGTAATGTGCTATCCCAAAAACTCCCCCATATCAATTTTTAAAAAAATCGGACAAAATTAATATTGAATTTTTAAATAATAATTTTAGATTCATCATGTGCAACCCCGAAAACTCCCCCGTACCAATTTTGGAAAAAATCAGACAAAATTAAATTTTTGTCCGCTATATTGGATCCACCATATTGAATTTTTTAAAAATATTTTGAATTCGTTATGTGCGACCTCGAAAACTTCCCCATACAAATTTTGGAGAAAATCGAACAAAATTAAATTTTTTTGTCCACCATATTGAATCTGCCATATTATTTTTTTTTAAATAATTTCAGATTCGTTACGTGAGACCTCGAAAACTCCCCCATACAAATTTTGGAGAGAATTGGACAAAATTGATTTTTTCGTCCGCCATATTGGATCCGCCATATTGAATTTTTTAAATATAATTTTGAATTTGTCATCTGCGACTCCGAAAACTATCCCTACCAATTTTGGAGAAAATTGGACAAAATCAAATTTTTTTGTCCGCCATATTGGATGCGCCATTTTGAATTTTAAAAAAATAATTACAGATTCGTTGGGTACAACCCCGAAAATTCCTTTATACCAATTTTGGAGAAAATCGGACCAAATTAATTTTTTGGCCGCCATATTGGATTTTACTGCACCGATTTCATCTAAAAAAATATGAGACCACCGCAGCAACTTCCTGAACATAACGAAAAAATTTCATTCAAATCGGTGCAACCGTTCCGAAGTAATCGGTGTACATAAATAAAAAAAAATACATACGCGACAAATTGAGAACCTCCTTCTTTTAGAAGTCAATTAAAAATAGGGGATTTTCATTTAAAATTATTGACTTTTAACGACTTTTTAAGTTAACATTTAATGTTAGTTTTTGTTTAGCCGTATTTATTTATTATCAACATATCAACATAGTACACTCAAATAGACCGCCTTCTAGAAGGAAATCAACCTCAATTAAATAATAAAGGCTTTCATATAGGAAAAATTGTTAGTTGTATTTTGGCTCGGAAACGCCATTTTGACATAAAATTAAGATATGTCAAAAACATTTAGATTTAGGTATAGAATATTATATACGAAATATATTCATAATTTTGCGTAAAATCTGAAAATAAAATAACATTGAGAGTGTTCCATTTAAAATAAACAAGAGTGCATCAAGTGCTACCCTACCATCTTGAAAATATTTTAGCAGAATTGCCCCCACTGACTTTAGTAAACTTCCAAACTTTCAAAATTTCCTTGAGCGTATTTTCAGAGAAATCGATCGCAGCAGTTCGTCGTAGGACACACTGTATTTATAAATAAGTTTGGCAGTACAATATAGTCACACGTTAACAAAAGTTTTTTTGCTAAATTCTTACACCAAAAAGGTAAACAGGGATAAAATGTAATTGGATAAATTTATCCATATCTCCTTACTAGATAGAGATATGTCCTCAATTTTGGTTTCAAAAGATAGCCCATAATAATTTCTAAAAACTGGTGTTTTGATTTTTCTATATTCGCATTTTAAAAAGGGGCATTGCTCATTAAAAGTTATTTTCACTGCAAAAAATAATGAAACGAACATAATCTTTAGTTTCCGCATCTAGTAGGTAATTTTTGCATTTTTCGAAATTTCTTTTTGTATGGCCAAAAAGGGTTCAGATAGTTAAAGTCCTATTTTGCCAAATTTTCATATATGAGTAGAGGCAATTTGCAAAAACTGTATAAAATTTATTTCACATTAATACCAGAAATAGAAACAGAAAAATAACGAAAAAAATAAAATTATTATTATATCGTAACATATTAGCCTCCCAAAAGGTTCTCTCTATTGCCTGTCCTCTCCTTTTCCCTTTCCTAAGTGGCTGGTAACAAAAATGCCACGCACCCCCGAGAAGCCTGAAGATTAATTAGTTTTATTGACCAGATGTAGTTGGTTACGTGTGTGATTTTTCAATAATCTGAAAAAAATATAATAGAGGCTAATGGAGTGAATATTGTAAAAATTAATTAATTAACGATTATGTCCGACTATTTTAGTGTAAGTTCTTATTCATCTACATTCTTTTGATATTCAAAAGAACAGACTTAACAGGACTTGAAACGCCTCAGTACAAATATAAACTAGAAATAAAATGCGCCAAAGAGATACAAAAAAGTTACAAGTGAAAACAATATTTTTAATTTTATCAGTTAATTAACTTTTCGTTCATATTCATGTTCTTTAATATATTTTTTTTGTATTTAATGATTTATTTCAATAAAATCGTGTTAATGAAATATGTAATTACAATATATATTCAAATTATAACCCTGTCGAATGAGCGGGTGTAGGCGGATGAGTAATTCCTGTTAATCTATAAATTGAAAAAGCAATATTCGCGACAAAATTTATGTCAAAATTTTACAGAATTGTATGCTACGAGAATTTAATGATCGTATTTTCTTTTAGGGTAATGGTCCTTTACCGAAAAAAGTATGTTTTATTGATTGGCAGCTATCTAAACTAGGTTCACCTGTACATGACTTGTCACATTTCTTAAGTGTTTGTAGCTCGAAAGAAGTACTTCAACAACTGACAAAATACTTAAAGATTTATCATGAAATATTATCAGAAAATTTAAGGGATTTTGGCTGTGACCCAGAAAAAGTATTTAGTTTCGATACCTTAATGAAACACTGGGAAACATTCTCCTGGTATGGTGTATTCTTGGCTTTGACTTTTTTAAAAATGACGCTCTCAGACTCCGAAGAAGTACCTGATTTAACCAAAGCTCTAGAAAAAGGATACGATTTTACAGACACTTACGAATTTACCACGTCCAGCTTCTCGGAATATAAAACTAGACTCTGCGATTTAATAGAATTTATGGGGGATAATAATTATATGTAAAATATTTAAAAACTGTATTAATTAAATTAGTTAATAGAATAGAAATGTGAAAAATAAGAAATTATCCATATATTGTTTAAAATAAACTATATTTGAACGAAAGAATGTATTAATAAGATTTTACAGACACTTACGAATTTACCACGTCCAGCTTTTCGGAATATAAAACTAGACTTTGCGATTTAATAGAATTTATGGGGGATAATAATTATATGTAAAATATTTAAAAACTGTATTAATTAAATTAGTTAATAGAATAGAAATATGAAAAATAAGAAATTATCCATATATTGTTTAAAATAAACTATATTTGAACGAAAGAATGTATTAATAAGATTTTACAGACACTTACGAATTTACCACGTCCAGGTTTTCGGAATTTAAAACGAAACTCTGCGATTTAGTAGAATTTATGGGGGGATAATAATTATATGTAAAATATTTAAAAACTGTATTAATTAAATTAGTTAATAGAAGAGAAATGTAAAAAATAAGAAATTATCCATATTTTGTTTAAAATAAACTATATTTGAACGAAAAAATTTATTAATAAGATTTTACAGATACTTACGAATTTACCACGTCCAGGTTTTCGGAATTTAAAACGAAACTCTGCGATTTAGTAGAATTTATGGGGGGATAATAATTATATGTAAAATATTTAAAAACTATATTAATTAAATTAGTTAATAGAATACAAATGTGAAAAATAAGAAATTGTCCATATTTTGTTTAAAATAAACTATATTTGAACGGAAAAATGTATTAATAAGATTTTACAGACACTTACGAATATACCACGTCCAGGTTTTCGGAATATAAAACGAGACTCTGCGATTTAGTAGAATTTATAGGGGATAATAATTATATGTAAAATATTTAAAAACTGTATTAATTAAATTAGTTAATAGAATAGAAATGTGAAAAATAAGAAATTATCCATATATTGTTTAAAATAAACTATATTTGAACGAAAAAATGTATTAATAAAACTTTGCAGACACTTACGAATTTACCACGTCCAGGTTTTCGGAATATAAAACGAAACTCTGCGATTTAGTAGAATTTATGGGGGATAATAATTATATGTAAAATATTTAAAAACTGTATTAATTAAATTAGTTAATAGAGTAGAAATGTGAAAAATAAGAAATTATCCATATATTGTTTAAAATAAACTATATTTGAACGAAAAAATGTATTAATAGGACTTTGCAGACACTTACGAATTTACCACGTCCAGGTTTTCGGAATATAAAACGAAACTCTGCGATTTAGTAGAATTTATGGGGGGATAATAATTATATGTAAAATATTTAAAAACTGTATTAGTTAAATTAGTTAATAGAATAGAAATGCGAAAAATAAGAAATTATCCATATTTTGTTTAAAATAAACTATATTTGAACGAAAAAATGTATTAATAAGATTTTACAGACACTTACGAATATACCACGTCCAGGTTTTCGGAATATAAAACGAGACTCTGCGATTTAGTAGAATTTATAGGGGATAATAATTATATGTAAAATATTTAAAAACTGTATTAATTAAATTAGTTAATAGAATAGAAATGTGAAAAATAAGAAATTAACCATATATTGTTTAAAATAAACTATATTTGAACGAACAAATTTAGTAATAAGACTTTGCAGACACTTACGAATTTACCACGTTAGTCATTTGTCTATAATCATTTTTTACCCCATATTAATTAGTAACTATTTTAATAACCTATAATTAAATTTCACAGTAATAAAGACACTCTGGAAGTCTGGTCGTGCATCTTCTCTGTTACAGCTTTAGTACCAAACAACTACGGTTATTTAAGCTTACCAACCACAACTCAGAACTTCAGGACTCAGGAAAGGCTGCTAATTAGTTGATCAGAAGACATCTCTTGTTTTGTAGGTCTCGCAACAGCGCACCCGCAAGTTAATTCGCGTGAAGGTTTTAGTTAAATTGAATAAAACAAGTTTCTCAAAACACTTAAATCTATTTACCAAAAATAAATAGAAAAACGAACTATTTACAGTGAGAAACTTAAAACTAATAATAATTACGAAAAAGCTAACATAATTGCTCTTCTCGGCCGTTATTTTAACTAAAAACGTAAAACCCAATTTTGAAAAAACACGTATAAATAGCTTAATAAAATATTAAACAAAAAAACAAGAAATAAAACGGGAAAAAACAGCTATTTAAATTACTTAATCGAACCGTATTAAAAACGCGAAATGCCCCACTAAAATAACACACGATAATCCCTTAATTTCCCAAATTAAACAAAGATAACCTTCTTTCCCGGCGATTATACCCGTGACGTGATTATTCTACGGCACTGGTACTCACGGTACCGTTCTAACGACATTCAAATTATGACTGACTTTTACTATTCCTTAAAAGTGTCTTCGAATCTTACACCCTGTCTCGACACCCCTCTGATTCCCGTTTGTACCCATATTAGCCGATGGAACCCTGTAAACGTCAATTTCTTTCCCTTAAAGTTCGAAGGTTTTGATCGTACGTGCTGAGGGCGTTAGCTATTCTATACCGGATGTTTGATTTCCGAATTGGCCTCTGAGCGTCTAAATCCTAATTTTTATATAACAGAGTAGGAAAACAAACTAACCTACGTCTTCCTATAATGAAAAGAATATATGTTAAAGACTGTAAAAAGAACTTTTCGTGGCTATTTTGACCATAAACATCTTAACTCGTTATTTCTTGTGAATAGAAAAAACAATGATTACTCAGTATTCTTTTTACAAATGGCGAAACGATATATTTCTATTATAGTGAGTTTATTTTATCATTCTTTTGTTTCCTAATAATGGGAAAATCGTTCAATATTCTAAGACATTTTAACGGTTTGTGCATATACCATATGTTATAAACCTCCCTTATCTTTCGGTTTTATTTACATAATCAGGGCAGGATTACTTAGACAGATTTATAGGCAATTCTAAGAGAGGGTCTTATTACGTCTTCATAAATTAACTGACTTTATTTATTTTTTAAGAAAACATTTAAACGACAAAGGTCATAAAAGTTAAGTTCGATAACTGATTTATTTTTCCTTTACACTTTCTTGGATAGTGATAAAAATATACCTACCCTATTCCCCCGTGTGGGGTTGCTAGATCCCCCATCGGGCGCCTCCCCAGGTGGTGGATAGGGGAACACCTCTCAGATATGAGTGGTACCGAAGAAATCAAATATTCGGGGCGAACCAAATACTAGCTTGAGAATGGGCAGCATCATTCTCAATACCAAGTTGAAGCATACCGGAAATGATCCTAGACTGATTCAATTATGGATACTGGAGGGCATGACTGTAACAGTTTGTTTGGTCTCCACAATGCGATGAGAAAGGCAAGGGGAAACCATCTCATTAGATATCCCTAGTGAAATCATCATGGTGATAAAAGCCAACGAAGATACGTTTACTGATCATGGTTTTCGGAACCCAAGATCCGGCAGGGGAGGAGGAGACAAGGCCTCTCAGGTCGTTAGCCGGCGAAATCCTTGTCAGATGAGCAGAGATGACAGAGTAAGATTGAACAACATGAAGATTGGTACATGGAATGTCCGGAGCATGTTCCAACCTGGTAAGATGCATAATGTGATTCAGGAAATGAGTGAGTTGAATGTGGACATACTGGGGATTAGTGAAACAAGATGGCCCAACTCAGGTTGCATCCCAACAGAAAAAGGAAAAATTTACTACTCCGGTAACAATGATAACCAACATAGACACGGGGTGGCAATAATGATCAACAAAAAATCTTCCGGAGCAGTGGAGGGCTTTTTCCCGATCTCCGATAGAGTAATAATCTTAAAACTAAGGACAACCCACGCCAAACTAAACTTGATCCAGGTATATGCCCCCACAACGGATGCAGACGAAGGGGAAATAGAAATGTTTTACCAACAAATCAAAGAAGCGTTAAAAATAACGAAAACCAGAGAAATCACGATAGTCATGGGGGATCTTAATGCAAAGATCGGAAAGGGAAAGAGTGGTCGAAATGTAGGAAACTATGGACTGGGAGAACGTAATGAAAGAGGAGACCGTCTATTACAATTCTGCCAAGAAGAAAACCTGATAATCACAAACACCTTTTTTAAACTACCAGATAGACGGTTATACACATGGCGATCACCTGCGGATAAACCAGACAAAATAGTCAGAAACCAGATAGACTATATTATGATTAATGAAAGATACCGGAACGCTATGAAAGCAGTAAAAACATACCCCGGAGCGGATGTCGCCTCAGATCATAATCCACTGATCGCCAGGATTACACTTACACTCAAAAACATTAAAAAACATCAAAAAAGACCTACAATAGAAACAAGGAAACTTAGAGAACCTGAAATAAAAGAAAACCTCCAACAACAGATAAATGAAAACATTAACAAACTGAACACAACCAACAATGATATTGAAGAACAATGGGAACAACTTAAAAACTGCCTACTGGATCCAAGTAAAGAGATATTAAAGCCCTCTCTAAAGAAAAAGGAAGAATGGATGAACGAAGAAATACTGAATATGATGAAGCAACGAAGGCAACATAAGAACAAAGACATTCACAAATACAGAAGAATTAATCTCGAGATCAGAGGGAAGATAAGAGAGGCCAAAGAACGCCACTTTGAGGAGAAATGCGAAGAGATCGAAGACCTTCAAAATAGATACGACCTATTTAACCTACATAAGAAGGTTAAAGAAATGGCAGGGATAAGACGACTAAATCCCACTAATGCATTATTGGACAAACATGGAAAAACTATAATACAGACAGACAAAAAAGTGCAACGGTGGAATGAATATATTGAGGAATTGTTTGATGATGAAAGAGAAGACTTAGACCAGGTGGAACTGAACCCGGAAGAAATTGGACCGAATATTACGAGAGAGGAAATATTGTATGCACTAAAAACAATGAAGAATGGAAAGAGCCCCGGACCTGATGAACTTCCTATCGACATACTGAAAATCATAGAGGAGAAGAACTTCGATACCATAGTGACACTTTTCAACCAAATCTATAAGACAGGTATATTACCAGAAGAGTGGTTGACCTCGATCTTTATCTGTCTTCCCAAGAGGACGAACGCCAGAGAGTGTAGCGATCACCGCACTCAGCTTAATGTCCCACACACTAAAACTTTTCCTGAAGGTCATCCATAAACGCATATACCATAAATTAGACATGGACGTGAATGAGACACAATTTGGTTTCCGTAAAGGCTTAGGTACGCGGGAAGCCCTCTTTACACTTAATGTACTGATTCAAAGGTGCCTGGATGTCAACCAAGATTTGTACATATGTTTCATCGACTATAACAAAGCATTCGATAGAGTCCGCCACGATCAGTTAATTAATATTCTCAAGACAAAACAGTTAGACTATAACGACCTTAGAATCATATTGAACTTATACTATAAACAAAGAGCAAAGGTACGCATCGAAGAACATCACTCAGAGGAAATGGAAATCAAACGCGGAGTGAGGCAAGGATGTGTACTATCACCACTCCTCTTTAATACATACTCAGAAGAAATCCTGAAAAAAGCTCTGGAAGGAGAAAGTGCTGGAATAAGAGTAAACGGAGTACCGATTAATAACATTAGATATGCGGACGACACGGTCATAATTGCAGAAAATATGGAAGACCTTCAGAGACTGGCAAACAGAATAGCGGAATGTGGACATGAGTATGGACTAACAATGAACGTCAAAAAGACGAAATTTATGAGAATATCAAGAACACAAAGAAACACCGAAAATCTGACAATTAATGGAACCAACGTTGAACAAGTAGAAAAATACACATATCTGGGTACAATGATTAACTCCACAAACGATTATATCCAGGAAATCAAGACACGGATAGAAAAGGCAAGAACAAGCTTCAGTAAAATGAGAAGAGTTCTCTGCACAAGAGACTTAAAGTTGGAATTGAGGATTAGGTTGGCGAGGTGCTACATTTTCTCGATTTTGTTTTATGGAATAGAATCCTGGACCCTGAATGCGACATCGATTAAAAGATTGGAGTCATTTGAAATGTGGGTATATAGAAGAATCCTAAAAATATCATGGGTAGACCACGTCACAAATAACGAAGTTATGAGAAGAATGAATAAAGAGATGGAAGTCCTGAATACAATTAAGGTTAGAAAACTGCAATACCTTGGGCACATTACACGTGGGGAGAGATACGCCCTGCTTCAGCTGATTATACAGGGAAAAATACAGGGAAAGAGAAACGTGGGAAGAAGGAGAATATCATGGCTGCGTAATTTGAGAGAATGGTATGGATGTACATCGAACGAACTGTTCAGAGCAGCCGCCTCTAAAGTACGAATAGCTATGATGATTGCCAACCTCCGTCGCGGAGATGGCACTTGAAGAAGAAAATTCCCACGAGAAATCTATTCACAGAGTGATTATTTAATTATTCATTTTAACGGAATATAGTTCACATTGAACAGTGTAAAACAATTAATATTTGTTCCATTACATTATAAGCTTTATGTAGGTTGCAAATTGACTTGCAAATCTGTATTTAGTTTGTCCCACAAAATATCCCTCTACTAAAACAATTTCTCTTATGCAGTGGATGAGTATTTGAACTTTTTCTTCCAGTCGCGCGTGGAGCTGCCAGTATCAAGTAAAGGTTTCTCCTTCAAGCAGCAGTTAAACCATTCCTTTACTTCAGGTTAAAATACAACCGTGGTGGCTACCGTGCCAATATTAATATGCGTGATGTCTGCTGTACCGGTATTTTAATTTTTGTGAATATGACAATGTTTTTACTTTGATTAAGATATTTTATTACGTTTTGAAGAGGTTAAAAATATTTGGCGAGAAAAAACCATCCAGAATTAAGTGCTCTGTCCCAAACTGTGCATACAAATACAGTTGCCGATTTCGATTTCCGAATTCATAGGATTACAAATTACGAATGAATTTATAAAAGCCACTGCGTGTGTGTTAGACATTTTTAAAAATCTCTTATAATAGATTCTAGAAAAGCAGTTAAATATATTGCAGTTCCTGCCCTCTATCTTCCTGTATGTGTAAGTAAAACCAAGTGAGCGCTATTTTATTTTCTAGAAAACATGAGCGGTTCGTCGAACGGGCAATTATAAAAATCCTATGAACATATTGTTTACGTGCATTGTTAAGCACATCAATTAAATTTGGTAATGTCAAACGCTGCATTGGCCAATAAAATGTCTGCATATTTTTTTCCAATCTACAAGGGATTTCTTCTTGTTTTTCAAGTAGTTCCCAAAGAACCGCAATAGTAGATCAAATTTTTAACAAACAAGATGGAATTTTAATTCTAGAAATGTTTGTATCGTATTCGAATACAAAAGACAGCGTTATAGATGACTAGATGACAGAAGAAACGTTAGTACCACCAACCAAGCATCAAGATATGTCAAAATTCTCAATAGCAATAGTTCCCTTCCATGGTTAAACTTATTTTACAAAATAATACCCCAAGTTGATTTGTTATTTGGTGAGTTTCACACAGAACCAATTGACGCTGTTATCGCAAATATAAATATATTATCATTTGAAATAAAATTAACAGAAAATAGAAATAATATTTCTTCAAATGACGTTGAGCCATAACATTCTACTTAAAAACGACGTAACCTCAATAATTCCGGGGAGTTTTCTCGGGAAGCAAAAGAAATTTGTGAAATAATTATTTGTCAAGCAAAGAAACGATTTAGCTTTACAGGTCACTTCGTAACAACCAGTCTTGTTTTTTGGAAATATCAGTAAGTTGAATTGAATGAAAAATAAAATTTATCCCTTTTTTGCCGTACAGAACTGAAAGTTATACATGAAATTAAAAATTTTGGATCAATTTCGGGACTTCTTGTACTTTATGACTGTCTTTCGCAAAACATCGAGCTGAGTGAGACATTTAGTGAAGTTCTAAAACTTTTAAAAATTTTAATTACTATTCCGATGGCATCGGCTAAAGCGGAACGGTGCTTTTCTACTACGAGCTAAGAAACAGACTTGCTCTGGTAATGCTTTCTAAAAAAATGGATCCTGGCGAAAGGATACCTGATTTCAATCAGCAGGTTATTGATAAGTTTGTTAATGCCCAAGATCGGTGTATGGATTTTCTTTACAAATAATTCACGTGCATTTTGTTTTGACTGCTATCTTTTTAAAATTTACTACCTTCTTTACGTTTAGTTATGTAAAATACACTGCTTTGTTTCATATTAACTCAATTTGTAAAGACTTTTATTTCTCCATCCACCGTCGCCTATGGCAGATTTTATACGTATCTATGTTTTTAATGTACCATTGGAATTGCAACCCCTACTATTTTAATGCATCAACCGCCACTGGCTTCTATACAGTTCCACTGATAAGAGTAGAATTCACAGAAAATAAACTGCCTTGTTTTCCTTTACCGGTCTGCAATCTATTTAAAGCATTCAATGACAGTAAAAACTTTTAAATATTTTATATACCTTATCACAGGGTATGTCGTGTTAAATAATAAGAAAAAAAGTAACTCTAATATCAATGATACTTGATTTGATCACGTACAAAAATAATGATCAAAAATTGTAATATCAGATAAATATAAGCAACAAAAACTTGTTGCCTTTATAATCTAAAAAATCGCGGTATCATCTTGTTCTCAGTTCCGATGACATTTTATTATTTTCTAAGTAGAAACTCTAAACATAATGTTGTCTGTAAAAGATAAGAATTAATACATCTCATAATAGGATGTTTTTATCTGATATTGTTTCAAAGTTATTATTTATCATTTAAAAAAGCATCAGTGTTAGACCCTCAAGGGTATACTCATTTCCAGTTTGAACAAAAATTGGTTTACTTTGTTTTTGCCACCTTAGCACCCTTCCTAACCGCTTAAAAAGAAAATTTCTGACTTTTTGTCCATGAGAATTTTTTATCAGGAGATTAAAAGCTATCACAAAAAGGGATTCCATCCACAAATCTCATTTTGCTGTATGCGTGATCCTTTATGAAAATTATCCCACTATTACAAATAGGCTTTGCATTTTGTTTATTGCATTCGCTCACATCAAGTTTTAGGATGAAGTTAACATGGGATTGTAATGACCTTTAAAGGGTAACACCACTGTAACGACCGAAAAATATATTTTTTTTTATATTCCCGGGTTCGTCCTAAAGCCGGATGCACTACGACCAGAGTAGGCCTATTGTGCTCACCCTAGACATTACAGCCACTCTGTCAACCTAGGCCCCTGGCTCAATCTGTACAGTCCTGCTAAGGAGTGAGTGAGTATTTCTCTCGGTTCCAATCTTACTGACCCGAAAGTTTGTTGTCTAAATCTCACCAGTGACTCACAGTCACATATGATGTGCTTCACCATTTCCTCGGCTTGTCCACATAGTCTGCAGCCGAGGTTTCCGTTATATAGATTCATTCTATTCAGATGTACTTTGACGGCCATGTGTCCCGTCATTATACCCGTAATAGTCCTTAATTGGTTTCTACTCATTTGTAGTAATTTCCTTGCCAGTTTCGGGTCCGGATTCCCAATAAATAGCTTGCTGTGGTTTAAACCCTGTCTGGTCATCCAGTGGTTTTTATGTTCTCTTTTGATCCATTTTTTGACTACTTCTCGGGCCGCGCACCGCGGCACCCCAAAGGCCGGTTCTGGACCAATGTATTGAGATGCTGACCCTGCTCTAGCTGGCTCGTCAGCCTTCGTGTCCTGGTACCCACTTTAACATAACTCTGTTGTCTTTTGCCAGAGTTTCCAGCTCACTCTGACATTCCCAAACCAGCCTCGATGATACCTTTTGGCCCTGGAATACTGTTGGGCATTTCCCAAGGGGAAGGGTTCGTTCCTTCCTCGGTTGTAACCCATATATCCCAGCTCCAGTACCTTCACTAGTTTTTGAACCATCAGTGTACCAGATACTTGCACCCGAGAATGTTTCCGGCCTTTCTCTTTTACTTTCCATTCGAGCCTCCATTGTGACTTCAAACGGTGTATTATAACGGTAGCTCGAGTTCATATAGTCCGTGTCCATTTCCAACTCAGGGCTCCTGATTTTTTACATATGTTTTTATGTCTTGACATCGTCCTTTGCGATTTTACTGTTGAGTGATTTAGTCGGTGGAGTCCCATTATTGCCTCTGCCTGGATCACTATGTGTAGCGGAGGCAGATACAGAATACACTCCATTGCCGAAGTGGGGGTTGATTTCATGGCCCCAGTAATACACAAACAGGCGACCCTTTGTATTCCACTCAGCTTTGTCATGGTTGCTCTCTGCCTTACTTTGGGCCACCAGACCAAGGCTGCGTAAGTGATGGCTGGTCTCACAACACTGGTGTATAACCAATGTACCATTTTCGGTGAGAGACCCCATGTTTTCCCATATAATCTTCTAACAGTCATAAGAGTTCTTTCCGATTTTCTGGTTATGTTTTCCACTTGCTTTTTCCAGGTCAGCCTGGAGTCTAAAATCACCCCCAGTTATTTTACTTCTCTGGAAAGTGGTATTGTGTTTCCTTGGAGGATGATGGGACCGAGATCCTCTATCCTTCTCCGTTTTGTGAAGGGAATTAGGACAGTCTTTTGGGGACTTATATTAAGTCCCTCCTGCCTTACCCATCTTTCTACAACTTTAAGAGCACTCTGCATTCTCTCTCTTACTGTTGTTTTAAATTTGCCTTGGGTTAAGATTACCAAGTCATCTGCATATCCCAGTAAAGAGTGACCTTCCTCACTCAGGGTTCGCAGATGCCCAAATAGGGTTACTTTTGATAATTTTTTTTGAGAGTGTGAAGGCGGAGTAGGAAAATTAATTCATCACATATTGAAGTATGAAAAAAGATTTTTTTATTATTATATTGATACAAAATGGAGGCAACAGAGCCGATCTTCGAAACTGACTTTTTTATAAATTGAAAAACGGGCGAAAACATTTTGCGTGAACTATGATATATATTTGGCTTCTCGATGGCGTAGAGTTTTTTTTTAAATTGAATTTTGTAGAAATGGGGCGCAAAAAAAAAAATAGTAGATTTTTGGTCAAAAATAAAACAATAATCTTTTTATAAAGAAAAGTTTACATCAAGTACAGCTAAGAAAATATAATTGTGAAGCCACTGTTAAAATTTCAGATCGATTGGTGCAATAGTGTCTGAGTAACGTTTTCGCTCAATTTGAAAAATGTAGTTTTGAGAAAAACGCGTTTAAAGTTTTACATGCATACATATTTTTATACATGGTAATTCTCTGGAAAATTTATTGATCGATTGTGGCAAAAATAAATTTAGGAAGAATCTGAAAATTTGACAGTGTAGGAACGTGCATGAAGCACAGCGGGCTAAAATATTTTCAAAATGGCGGCACTTCCGGTTATACCAAAAGTAAATATCAACGTGCTTATTTTAAGCGGAACACCCTATATATTATTACGTTTTTGATTTTTAAGTAAAATTCCAGACATGTTTCATATAAAATGTTTTATACTTAAGTCTCACCGTTTAAATTTAATTTTAATGTCAAAAATGACGTTTGAGGACCAAAACTTAAATATAAATTTTTCCGAAAAGAAAGTCTTTATTATTTAATTTGGGTTAGTTTTCTTGTAGATGAAAATTGACTTTAGTGGTCGTTTTATATTTGAAAATTATTAATACAGAGTAGTCAAAAAAGAAGAATAAAAATGATATTTAAAAAATCCGTAAAAGTTAATTAATTTTTTCAAATAGAAAGTACCTTTCTTTATAATTTTATCATATTAAGCATCAAAAATAAGGGTAACTTTGTATAAGGTTGTCTATTCCAAAAATTTGTAGTTTTCAAAGTATTGGCAATTTAACATTTTTCTATTGAAAAAATGCTATACTGCTTTTAAATTTTGTTATTAGTTGGTCATGACAGCGAGGCGTGGCGAAAATAAAACAATCGAACCCTTCAGAATTGTCACTTTTTCTTGCTATTTGACAATCATCAATAATAATCATGACGAGGCGATAAAATTACAAGCACGAAGATTATTTAAACTTATTTATTATCTATATGAGAGTTATTTCAAGAACATGCGATATATTCGCGAACCGATATCCGCAGAAACAGAAACCAACACCACCAACTGTTATAGGAATTATAGAAACTTCAAGAACTTTGGATCCATAAAAACAAAAAGAAACAGAAATAAATGAGTTGTTAATAATAAATATATTTAGACTACAATTTTTGGGATATTTTACTGCATATCAGACAATATCTACAAGGCAAGTAGCATTAGAGTCTGGATTATCTCAAACATCAGTTTTAAGGATTTTATGGAAACAAAATTTTCATCCCTATGTATATTTCATACAAAAAAAATTAAGAGGCTCTGATTTTCCACGTAGAGTAGAGTTCTGTCAATTTATTACACTTCTGTCACAAGAAAAAGCTGGTTTTTTGAATAATATGGTTCGATCAGACGAAGCCAAATTTACAGTTTTGGCAGTTTAACGTGTATTGTGCTGCTGTAAAAAATGACAGAGTCGTCGCCCTAGAACTCTACCAAGATGATCTGAATGTTAAGTTTTTGAAGAATTCTAGATACAAAATACATTTTTTAACTTATAGGTGAGCACTACTTCGACATCTTGAGAAATTTGGAAGTGAACTATTTACATAACGTACCGCTGGCTGGTCATAGGAATTTATTTTATTAACATGATGGAGTGCCTCCACATAATAGTCATTTAGTAACAATCATCTGCAAAACTTGTTTTATGATCAATGGATAGCCAAGAATGGGCTACATCTATGGCTACCTCGCTCTCCCGAGCTACTTGATTTTTTTATTTGGAGGAAAATCAAAAATAAAGTATACAACACCGCATTAACCACTATGAGCCGTTTTATACACACAAGAATTATTCCGAAAATTATAACAAAAATTTTCAGCAAATTTTTGCCGAAAATTCTATGGAGATAATTTTTAAAATAAAATACCACTCGGTTTGATACGTACAAGAAATTTGAATATAATTTTGGTGATAATTTTGTCGATGCTCATGCGAATTTTCATCACATGTGACGTTCCAGCAGTTAAAAAGTTAACTTGCTCTAGGGATAACCTTAAAATGTCATAAATATGAAAGTTTCCGAACATATATAATCAAGAAACCACAAAATAGGGGATATTTTGTGCAAGAAATAATGAGTTCATATTAAGTTTGGGTTGATTACCAACCGTGGGCTGTCAATCCACAAATTTTATTCTGTGTCGATTTTAGCGCACTTGCTGCATTTTAGTCATAAAAATATAGAACACGTTCTATATTTTTATGCCGAAAATTTTCACCAAAATTTTGACAATAATTCTTTGATGTGTAAAACAGCAAATTAGTTTTATGAAAATTTTCAGCATAATTATGAGATAAATTTTGGCTACAATTCTTGTGTGTGTAAAACGGCTCTATGGAAGATTGCATGCAGCGCGTCAGAATAGCATTTGAAGACCTTAATCCTCAGTCAATAAGAAGACTCACCCATGAAGAGTTCTTGCTTAGGTGCGAAAAATGTTTGGAAGTTCAAGGGCGTCACTTTGAACATTTACTCAAATAATTTTTGTAATATTGTTTTATTAACAACTGGTTTATTTCTCTTTCTTTTGCTTTTATAGATCCAAAGTTCTTGACGTTTTTTATAATTTTTATTACAATTGGTAATGTTTCTATTTGTTCGGATTTCGGATCGCGAATGTATCGCATGTTTTTGAAATATCTCTATCACACTCTCCATAAATAATAAATAAGTTTAAATAATCTTCGTGCGTGTAATTTAATGGCAAAAAATAGTGACAATTCTGTAGGGTTCGATTGTTTTATTTTCGCCACCCCTCGCCGTCATGAACAACTGATAATTATTGTTAAAAGCCGTATAGCATTTTTACAATAGAAAAATGTTGAAAACTAAAAATTTTTGAAATAGACAACTTTATACAAAGTTACCCTTATTTTTAATACTTGATATGATAAAACTATAGAAATAGGTGCTTTCTATTTGGAAAAATTGACTTTTGACGATTTTTTAAATATAATTTTTATTCTTCTTATTGACCACGCTGTACTAATAATTTTCAAAATATCATAAAAAAACTGCTAAGGTCGATTAGATAATAAAGACTTCCTTATAGGAAAAATTTATAGTTAAGTTTTCATCCGCAAACGTCATTTTTGACATAAAAATTTAAATATGTCCAAAACGGTGAGACTTAAGTATAGAACATGAAATATGTCTAAAATTCTACGTAGAAATCAAAAATGCAATGATATTTAGGGTGTTCCATTTAAAATAAGCAAGTTAACTACTGCTTCCGGTATAACTGGAAGTGCCGCCATCATGAAAATATTTTAGCCGTCTGTCCCCCCTGCACGTTAGTACACTGTCAAATTTTCAGATTCTTCCTAATTATATATTTCCCGAAGAATTACCCTGTATATGTTAAGTCGATGTCTAGTATATTTTCCACATGGCCCATTTTACGGGCGCATTCACCATTGTCAAATTTTGTTTGTGCTGGACATTATACGTTCATGCCGCTTGTTTTCGTACGATCTGTATAAGATAAAATTTTGTCGTGTAATATACTCTGTATGTTGGAGACTTAAGTAGCAAATTTGTTACTGTTGTCCTATTTGTATCTAGTTATTATAAAGTACTTCGTGAATGTATGTCTTCTCAAATGGAGTGCTTGAAACGTAATATATGTTTTATTCGATTTTAATACTCATTGCTACACAAAAGTTTTAAAAATTTTATTTATCCTAATATCTTATAATCAACAAGATCTTGGATTATTTCCTTGACAAGACAATGTCAGAATGAGTTATACTTTTTTACGTTAAAATTGTTTCATGTGCACGTGACAAATAAGAAAACACTAAGCAAATACATTAATGAAATTATAAATCACAACCATAAAATTGCACAGGTTTGGACTCTTTATTTTCTTTCAACAATTTTTACCCATTTTATTGAAAAATCCTTACTTAAATAAATAATAGAATGATTTTTAAAATGTATTGATAGATACAAAGTATCCCTGACATCACAAGAAGGCAAATCCAGCTGATCTTGTAAATTACTTAATTAGCTGTTAAATTGTGTTTATTGGAAAAAAATGACTACGCATAGATAAGAATTTTGCGACTGTTGTTCTTTGAACTTCATGGAGATGCATGACATTTTATGAGATCCAGAAATAACGTGTTTAATACCAGATCAGTGGTGTCTCCAAAATGTGACAAGCTCTGTCAATTATATAACTCTAATAAATTTCGATATCACTGTACGATTAAAATAGAACCAAGGGGAATTAAGAAGAAAGAAAGAACAAAATGGGAATCCCGTTCATGCAAAATTGGGGCAAAACGGGAAACTTTTTTTGAAAAAGTTCTTTTACTCCTTATAACAATTTACAGGTTTGTTTCTTATTGTATTTCCATGAAACCCAAATAAAAATGGCTTATGCATGAGCTTAACTTAGGCTCAGACACTGTGGCAAATGGGGCTAATTACTGCAGAAAAGTAATCTTGGCTAGCCGAAAAATTAAGCGATAAATTTGTTATAGTAGAAATTTGGTAAACGCAAATACAACAAAGGTAGAGTAATCGATGGTCAATGGATTTTTGGAGGCTTATTATGCCATTCAAAAAAGATTTTTTTAGTTCCAGTTGGAGAATATTGGCGTCTTAAGCGAATGGGTACCACCGAGTACTACCATTATGTCTGATTGCTGGAATGCTTATAACTGCTTAGCAAATGAAGATTTTCAGCGTCAAACAGTAAATCACTCCAAAAATTTTGTCGATCCAAAAACTGGAGCATGGAAATGTTTCGAAATTTAGTGGTCGTGAATATAATTTTCTCGGCTATTTAGCGAGACATTTATTTAGGAGAAAATATCCCAACGAGGGAGATATGTACCATATATTTCTTAAATTTATGGCACAAGTCTACTTATCTCTCGAATATAACATTGAAGGTGAGGCACTACTTGTAAAGTACATGGAATATAGATTAGCTTGTAGAAAGTACAAATATATAGAATGTAGAATAACTTGTGGAAAATAGAACACAAAATAAGAACTAACCAGAAATAACGATGACAAAAACTTGGAATAACTTGCTGGACAGCAACATGTTTTAACGAGCGTGAAAGAAACTATTAGAAAGTGTTGTTGACTAAATTGAACAAAATCTAGTTAGCTTTAACGTCAGTCAAGCAGAATCTCCGTTAGAGGCTTTAAAATTGTGTCCAAGAATGAGACTTATAGTCTAGTTTTGATCTTGGCTTTTCGACCAACGTAGCTTACCGAACAATCTGTTTATGTTTGGCATCGCAATTCTTCACGTTTATCTACATTTTATGCCACAATACTGAAATGATGACAATTTGAACTACCAAACTTTCTATCCTAATTAAATTTCAAATCCATGTCAACGTGGCAACATCCCATATAAATCATGTGTTTTTGTGAAAATTCTTCACTTGCCTAAACATAACATCAGACGCCAAACCGACAGCTTTTCAAAGTTCTTATGGAAAATTCATATTTTTCTGCTGCAATTTATGTAACTTTTTTTAAAGAATAATTAAGTTTTGTGTTGTACTTGTAAATCTTACTTGAAATGTCCAAACCTTAAAGGTAAGGATTTGAAAATACAAGTTTTATGAGTGAAAGTGAAAAAATTTTTTTTTTGGAAAAACTATGCAATATTCGCAAAAAAATCTTCACAATCGTGTTCTATGACCAGAAAATAAGAGGTATGGAAAAATTCATTGAAAAATTCGGAAAAATCGGTATTCTCCGAATAATTACCATAATTGTTTATTTTTGAAAAATAAGGCATGGTATCACCCAAATATCTTAAAATATCGGGTGTGATGAGCACTGATTTTTAGTAAACAAATGTATAATTACAGCGTTATGTTTACGAATTAGGACACTGAAAAATGTGTAAATCGTTAAAAAATACTTTCGTGATACCAGGTCATCGTTTCACAAACTCATGGAGAAATGGGTACTTTTTGATAAAAGACTTTTGATAATTGGAGATTATCTACAGTTAAGCTGTGAGAAAGGATCCTTCAATAACTTTTAAATACGTGGGCGAAATTCTGGACTCATAACTGAGAACATTTACTTTTTGGGCTTTTAAACGAGCCTTTAGATACGCACGGTGACTAAAACCCAAAGTGACGTTAGTGGATATACAACATGATGATCGGCCCTATAATTGTTTACGCCGTTATTGTATGATGGCATAGTAATTATATAATTTTCCGATTTTGTCCAAAATGGATATTGAATTTTTTTTTTTGGAGCGTCGAACTAAAAATATACATCCCAAGTTCTTTAAATATCGATATTGGGAGGTTTTGCGGGCCTATATTACTAATCTAAAATTAGTTTAAAATCCAAGATAGTGAATTTGTTTGATACATTATTATTTAAAACTGGTATTTGGAGATTTCTTAGAATCCAAAAATTATTAGTTGTTTATTAAATAATTGTGTATAACTTTCAATAAAATGAGTACCTTTTCCAACCTTGAAATCAGTGCGAGGTACATTAATCTCGCTTAGTACTTAGTTCAAATAATTTATGGATATCATAACAAATTCAGACCTAAAAATAGAAAAATAGAATTATAAAAAATTGAACCGACTTCTAAAGAAGTGCCGAAAAACAAAAAATTAAATTTAAATTTGATATCAAATTGAAATTTTTGAAGTCGGCGCGAAACTATTTCTAAATGATACAACTCCTAAAACGAGATATATACAAATTATAGTAAGAATGCGAATCGCATATTATTAGGTACTAGCTTGGCGCCAACTTCAGTAATTCCAATTTCATATAAAAATTTATATTGTTATATTTCGCATTTAAGAGCTTGCTTAGAAGTCGCATTAAATTTTTTATTATAATTTAATTTGTTAATATATAGATATATTTATATATTTATATATATATATATATATATATATATATATATATATATATATATATATATATATGTATAAAAAAAAGCCAATTAAACCGAGAGATTTAAGGCAAATGGGGCTGCAGTCAAAACGATGATTGGCCAGAAAAGAAAACTCTTTTTTGTTAGTCTAGATTTAGAAAAATTTTATTCCCTTCCTCAGGACTTCTACAAAAGAGATAATAACCCTCCTTAATTCTATTCCAGGGAATAAAAATAGAGATAAAGAACTACCAAGTGAGTATGTATGAAAAGCCAGGTTTTGTTTAAAAGATACAGTCATTATCACTTAACAATAAGATCACATAACATGAAAAGATTGTTAAAATGCGTGGTCGTCATTGAAACCCCATTTTAATTTAAGAATGAGTTTGATTTTTGACAGCTGAAAGCCCGTTTTAATAGGTACAGTTTACACCGTCCAAGAACAAATAATCGTCCTGGGAACGGAGGTAACCGTCTTGAAAAGTCTTATGTTATTAAGCGAAAAACTAATGAAAAATGAAATTTATGACTGGAAACTGTAATAACAATCAAAACAAAATGCTATTTAGATATCAAGAACGGCAACCTATACACCCAAATGGACAAGTGTGATAATAACATTAAGAACAGTGGTTAAAAAATATCTGACTAAGAAAATTGAACAGTAGAGGACCGATTTCCATTGATTTCTAGTTGTAATAATTAATTATAAATTGCGCTCAGGTTTTCTATGACTCCTCTTTTGTCCATAGAAAGTGATGTGTTGAATGTGAACCATTTCTTGGAAGACACTTGGAAATTATTTTCTTTTGCTAGGCTTTTTGGTCTCTCAAAGTTCGTCATATGACCCTTATGTAGTACTTGCTCTGCAAGAGCACAAGAAAGCACTCCTCTATTATAATTGCTTTTATGAGTACTTATTCTACCTGAAAGATTTTTAGAGGTTTGGCCTATAAAAACTTGGTCACAATTTAGGCATTATACAGGGTATCTTATAAACAATATTTCAATTTTCTTTCAGTGAGATAAATGTTTTAGTTCTAGAATAAAATAACACAATTGGTTTTAATTGGTTTAGTTGCAATTTTAATGTATGTATATATATATATATATATATATATATATATATATATATATATATATATATATATATATATATATAATTTATTTTTTGTATCTTAAACCTTTTGTTATATATTTTTTTGTAATGTTTTCTTGGATATACCCAAGAAAACATTACAATATATATATATATATATATATATATATATATATATATATATATATATATATATATATACATTTAGGGAGGTCGTTAGCGCGACACTACTTAAACTGCGGAATTCGTTGCTGGTTTGGTTGCCGATGCCGGATAATGTCACTTCTATCCTTAGAGTAGCACGTTTTGTGTATCGAGTTTTGTATATTCCTTCTTAAATTTACCATTGCGCCATCACATGACGCTTTTATACAACATTGTTGGTTTGTGTTGCTCTTGGGTTATTGAGTGGGCCATTGAGATGTCGCCACCGTGTCTTATTTACTATTTTTCGACTGTGAAATCTGTTTATAGGACACAGATGCGAGACGATGGTTTGTACTGAATGCAATGGCCTTCCCTTACTATGACAAAATAGCGCTGTCCTCATTTTTTGGACCCGGAGTTTTTCAGTATCTTGGATAAAATTACAAGGACGGAAACTTATCTCATATATATATATATATATATATATATATATATATATATATATATATATATATATATATATATATATATAGTGTTGTTTTGCTTATGATACCAATATTATAAGCCAAACAAAACTGTCCAACTAAAAGATTTTAGATCGGTTCTAAAACTCTCTTCTTAGGGAATTTAGCCATTAGAAAGTTTATTTTGGATAATTTTCGATTTTATTTAAGAAAAATTACTATCATTTTGCAAAGGAAGTTGGGATTTTCTCACAAAAACAACACATGTCAAATAAAAAAAGTTTTTAGTGCCAACACTACCTTTAATTTAAAATGCCTTAGGTATTTTCAATACATATTTGTACTTACAAGTTGTCTTAAAGAGTGCTTTAAAATACTTTAGGTGAATGAAGAATTTTAGTTTTTTATTTTGTTATTTATGCAAAATGAATTTGCTTGACGCATGCTGTTTCCGCTAGGAACCCTTCAATTAGTTACCACAATAATTACAAAAAAATTGTTTAATTTCCGTCAGCAGCATCGTTATTAAAGTAGATACTTATTTCTTATGTATCTTATCTACAAAAACAAATATATTACAGCATACAAGCAGTATATAAACATCATTATCACCCACCACACATTATTGTTAAGTAACATGAATAGTGCAATTGGTCAGCTATTATTCTACAACGGATAAACATATTTAGTTATTGTACAACGTATAATCATGGCAAGTGTAACACTTACGAATAAACAAGAAGAGCTTGTTCATAATGCCGCCAGAAAATTTGGTTTTAAAAATTTCGAGGTAAGCACTAACGTTGGTAATGTTAAAGGAGAAAATTATCTAGGGCTTATTACTACCATAAAAATACAGGAAAAGGATGATGAAAAAGTCCTCCATTTAATTTTAAAAAGTGCATCTAGTAAGGAAAATATTAGAAAAGAGGTAGTATTAGCCAAAGCGTTCAACAGAGAAGCATTTATGTATAATGCAATTTTTCCCCGACTTTTTGAATTGCAAAACGAAAAACGAGTTTCAAATCCCTTCACTGGAAGCGCAAAATATTATGGATGCCTTTTAGAAGACGTACACGTATCAATTCTAATGGAAAATCTGAAGGAAAATGGTTACAAATTGTGGAATCGTAAAATTCCGATGAATGATGAACATGTTACGTTAGTGTTTCTCGAATATGCACGTTTTCATGCGGGCTCATTAGCCTTTAGACATCTCTATCCTGAAGAATTTAAAGAACTTACTAAAGATATTCACACAAATATGTTTGAAACTGAACTAACTTTGGAACAAAATTTAAAAGCTTTTGGTACATACTTTAAAACCGGATTTAAAGGAGTCGAAGGAAATGCTAAAGCAACCGCTATTCTCGAGAGAATGAAAAAAAATATAATGCAATTTTATACTACATATCACGACAAAAATGAAGATGTTATCATTCATGGTGATGCTTGGTGTAATAACATGCTTTTCCACTACGAAGTAAGTAACCCTATAAAATTCCTTTTTAATTGTTGAATGAACGAATGAATGGTACACAGTACGTAACCCCTATTTCAACATGATCTGAAACTTTGTGAGTAGCCTAATTTTGACGAGTCTGATAATTTTTTTATTTACGAAAATTCTCATATACGATGAATTTTCAAACGAGAAAAATTGATAATTTCCGAGCATCATGCTGAAAAAATAGCATATAAAATTTTTCGGATAATCACTCGATTATACAAATATTAATTAAATAAATGTAAAAAAATTGGCTTGTTTTTAATTAAAAAACATGTGGAAATTGTACAACACAATCTGTTCTTGTTGAGTTTGCGTGTTAATACCTGCTAATTGAAGTGGAATAAGAAAGGTTAGGAATAACTTTGTATGAGAAATATTCGGATCAGTGAATTTCATTTTGTACTGGCTCTGACCTGACGTTCCATCAAAGCCCCGTTTGTAAATGAAACTCATATCTATAAATCTAATTTATCGATTTGTTTAAGGGCGTCTAATTGAAGCGACATAATTCGACTGTATGATCTAGTAAGCCTTGGAATTTAACCTCGGCTTTTGATTTAGTAAAAGTTAGATACTCGTTAAGTGGGTAACATGCTTTTTTTGTATTTTACACACCAGAGTACGGCAAAAATATATTACTGCCTTTCCGTTTACCCCAATTTTGTAATCGTTGATATTTGTTTCTCGACAATTCAACGTCAATTAGACGAGCGGCGCACAAATGTAACTAAGCGCAACCACAACATTGTTGCCTTTGACCTGAGACGAAACTTTTGAAAGAAAAGACTAGCCGTTCATATTACCGAGGTTTAATAGGAACGTTACTATAGCAAACTTTCTATTTCAAATTTCTTAACTAGAAATTATTTTGGCCGTTTTCTAAATTCTGACCCACTAGGCCCGTCTAACTTCTTTCAGGTTAGCTCGGGACAGAAGATCGTAGGGAACGCCTACGCGCAATATTACCCCCGCTAACTTCTGTGCAACATGAAGACGAGCAGTATCTTGAAACGGAAGAGAGGGTGTATTTACTTTTCGTCTAAAATTATAACGTAATCGACGGAATTTGGAATATTTAATGACTATTTGAGACATTGATTATTTTAAATACATCAAATAGTAGAAATACAAAAAAAAATATCTTTTGTTGGCCGTTGTGCGTAAAGAAAATTGATATTTCTGTTCGAAAATAAACATTTATTCTAATAAAAGTACTAGTGAAACGCAACGGTAATTTCTAAGTAAATAAACTAATAGACCACTTCAAAATTAAAAATCATTCTCAAAAATAATCTTTTATTCTGGTAAAAAATAAAGTAACACGTTCAGTAATTGTAAATAAATAAACAAATAATTAAATTCAAGTTAAATCAACAAAAACACCTAAAAGTCTACAAGAGGTGTTCAAACAGACTTCCACTTTGAGCGAGACAATAACCAAGTCTATTGTAAAATACGGTTCGCGTATTTACCAAAACTTCAGGAGTTATATCCCTATTTGCCCTTTCTATCATGTCCTCACAAAACACCATACGGGTTTCCTGGTCTTTCGGAAAAATTTCTTGAGTTATTCGCAATTTGTAACAGCGATATTTGTTCCGCTTTAAAATATTCCGAACTGTTCGAGCGTTCATTTCAAGTTTTTCAATAATTACGGTACTACTGCAAGGAAAATTAATTTCTGCTAAACTACAAACGTCGGTCTCTCGATTTGCTCGTTCTTCAGTAGTTTGAGGAACCTCATTATTATCAGTGCAGTTTTTACAAATTTTTAGACAACCGGTTGTCTAAAATTTTTTAATAATTTCCGAAATTCTAAATTTTCAAGGAACAGGATGATTTTCGCACGTAAATGAAAATTTACCAGAATAGTGTAATACTTAATAATCTGCTGTTTTTGTTTCGTGGAATAAACTACCACTGTAACAAAAAAATTTGGCGCGAAAGACGGTACTTACGCTTCGACGGCCTGAATGGAAGCAAATAACTTGGAATTTACACGTATGTAGATGCTTACGACGGTCTCATTTATATATATATATATATATATATATATATATATATATATATATATATATATATATATGTATATATATATACGATTAGAAAATGTTTCATTTAAAAAATCTCTTGCGTCAAGCCGATAACATCCGTCGTTCTGGAAAATTATTTTGTGTTTTTTTTTCATCCACGATGTTCGGCATTTCATTTCGTAAAAACTCTAATTGTCTCAGTTTAAATGTTCAGGAAGGAAATATGACCCAATGAAAATTTGTCCGATTACCGCTGCCCATACATTTACACTGAATTTCTTTTTTCATATGAGCATTCTCATCATCCCAGTAATGCAGATTGTGGAAGTGAGCTTACAATTAGAGCGTTTGCAATGAAAAAATGACAGTCATTTTTTATTCAAAATTTTATATTTTTATAACTAATCGACGTAATTCAATTTTTTCTTTTGGTTGGGATTATTTGAACTATAGACTTTAAGAAAAGAATTTTAAAACCGAAAAATTTTCGAAATTAACAAAATGACGGCCATTTTTCGAAAAAACACAAAAGCTATTTTCTCAACCACTACATTTTTCTTTGATGAATTTTATATAGATGAATCATATTTGTAGATACTTCTCAAGTTTAATGCTAGTATATTTCTTATCATTTCTAGGAAGTTATTTAAGTTAGGATAGGATATGAGTGTTAAGATAGTTATATAGTTTTATTTGAAAAGAGAAGCTATTAAAAAGTAATAATTTGATAGTTGTGAGTTAGTTGTATTTGTTAAGTAGTTAACATAATGTTGGAAATAATTTAGTGAAAAGTGTTTTGTTTTATTCTGCGAATCCCGTTAGCGAATTTAAAGAGACAAACACGTAACAATAGTATTCGTTTGTTTACTATAGCTTTTTTGCTAAAAATCACTAATACTGCTATACATTTGGAGAATTTTGCTGTATAATATAATGTTTTCTATTTAAATGTTCATTTCAACAAGAATTTAATAATCGTATTTTCTTTTAGGGTAATGGTCCTTTACCCAACAAAGTATGTTTTATTGACTGGCAGGTATCTAAACTAGGATCACCTGTACTTGACTTGTCATACTTCTTTAGTGTTTGTAGCTCAAAGGAAGGACTACTACAACTGACAAAATATCTAAAGATTTATCATGAAATGTTAGCAAAAAATTTAAGAGAATTTGGCTGTGATCCAGAAAAAGTATTTAGTTTCGATACCTTAATGAAACATTGGAAAACATTCTCATGGTTTGGTGTGTTTTACGCTATGATTGTTTTAAAAATTATGCTATCAGACTCCGAGGAAGCACCTGATTTAATCAGAATTTTGGAAAAAGGATATGAATTTACAGACATTGATGAATTCAACATGTCCAAATTTTCGGAATACAAAACTAGACTTTGCGATTTGGTAGAATTTATGGGGGATAATAATTATATTTAAAATTTATAAAAATTGTATTAGAATTAAATTGTGGCTAAAATAAAGAATTGTCCATATTTTGTTTAAAATTTAATAATTATTATTTTAACGTACTACATTTAAGTGTTAAATAAAACACTTCAAATTTTTACTTTATTCAAGTAAATATTTAAAATATTAAATATAACCTGTTCCACTACATTGCGGCTTTCGCAGATGTTAGATTGTTCATAAAAATTACAAATAAAGCACTCAACATAGAGGGGCAGATAAATATGTATTTTAGCATTAAACGAAGATTATAAAAATAAAACAACAGAATTTCTAGACTTCCATAAATATATAGTCCTAATCAGGCGCGGATCCAAGGGGGGAGCGGTGGGGGCGATCGCCCCCCCCCCAAGAGCTTTGAGTTCAGGAAAATAGACCCCATTTTGCCTCTTATACCATAGTTTATTCAAGAACTAGAGAGAGTAATAAATCATTTTTTACCTTTTTTTTCTTCGCAAAATACCTATGTTCTTTAGTCCGGTGGCTCTGGCAAAATCTGTTAGGCATATATATTTTTCATAGGAATGGGTTAGAAATTTTATAATCAAAAATACCGGTCTATGATAATGGACCATTTAGGTTGGATAACAATAGATATTTGAATGTGTGAAGTGTTAAAAAGATGTTAATCCTTGTCATAGGCGTCGGAAGGAGGTTTATTTTATCACTAAGTATTTATGGCATAGAATATTATTTCGGTAATAAACTTAAAATAAAAAGTTTTTATAATATTATTTTATTTCTTAAGATTTTTTAATAATTCACATTCATTAGAAAATATAGATAATTTTGACATATTTAACACAGATCACAACTGTATTTTCATTATTTTTAATTTTGGCATAAAAACCGTTTTAGGCACATTCAGAATAAAACGTAGCCTTTTTCTCTCAAAAAATGATAAGTTATAATTTAAATGCTTACAAAATACCCGTTGTCAAAAATACAAGAAGTTAAACATATATAAAAAAAATAAATTCGTCCATATAATATGAAAAATATTTGGGGCTATCGATCATTTTATTATTAATTAAAAACATTTTTAGGACATTTGATGTTTCAGTTTATTTATTTCTTAAACCATCTGCAGAATTTCAATTAAACACTAAAAAGAGATTCAAATCTAATTAATTTTTATATGTTACAAAAAATTTAAATAATAAATTGTGTTTACGCTGGTACACATTACGTATCTAATTGGTAATCAAAATCAGTGAAGTTATCTTTGCTTAAATTAATTATAATTGGTTCCTCTATCTCACGGATCATGAGATCGAGTTTCCAAATTTTCTTTTATTCTTTTTTTTATATGGATTTTTCCAAATTTTCTGCAGTAAGCTTATTCCAAAAAATCTGTCAAAAGTTCAGTTAAATTACTAATTTTGTAAGTTGTGTTATTTCTAGCAACTTTTACTTGAGAGAGATATTTCCTTCGCCAACGGACATTTTCCGGACGATCTATAAGAACAGATTTCCTATCTGGTTTTTCCCAGCAAAAATTAAGTTTTCTGAGCAATTTCCAGAGCTCTGTTCTTTTTATTTCAGGTAAATCCCTATCTTCATTGATTTTAGTTAGAATTTTGTCGACGGTTGGGATCTGCTTCTTATAATAAGGTGTATATACAACTCCGTTTATTGCAGTTTACATCTCTTCTTCCAACGAGGTTTTTCGTCTGCCTGTGATCGAATGTGACTTGGGAGTACTAACAATTCCAGTAGTTTTTTCTCCTTCAGTTATATATAGTAGCTTTTTCAAATACTGTCATGTTTGAACACATCTCAATAGAACTTTAAACATTATTATCTAGATATTGATATTTTAAGGCATCATAAACATTCATCGTAATAAATTTTTCGTTGAGGAAAAAATGCCCTGGTTTAACGATTTTGGAATAAATATAGATGTGGAAGCCATATCTTTTGGGTATTTCACTAATCTCATATAATATATAAAAACAAGCAAACAAGATAAATCACTAAGGACACACTGTAAGGTGTGCTCACTGACATAAAATTAATTGAACTATCAGAAACTCCATTGTTGCAGTAAATTTATAAAACCTTATAATGTTTAAATATAATTAAATATAATTAGATTCACGGCAGTTCTCAGTTATCTGCGGCACTGGAACAGGTAAGTTGGAGGTTTCGGTAACAGTTTTAGTACTCTCTCTAGTTCTTGAATAGAGTATAGGAATGTGCAGCTTGCGGTCGCCCCTCCCCTCCCCAAGAGCTTTGAGTTCAGGAAAATAGAACCGATTCTGCCTTTTATATTAGGAATGTGTATGCTGCTAGCACTCCCCCTAGATATCAGTCGATGGGTAATTTTAATTTCTCACTTATTGCTGACTAAATGGTGAAGGTCAAAAATAAAAATTTTGGAAGTTTATCGAAAATGACAATATATCATCATACATGTAAAAGGGACGTCCGGAACGGTCATGCCATTGTATAAGATATAAGGGCAAGTGTACTTAACCAATTCGAAATGTCACGGGCTGTTTTACAATGTTTTGTTAATGTAATTAAATTAACTGTAAATGTCATTTTTTTATTGTTCTTGGAGACCTGGAGAGTATATATTTGGAACGTTACTAGATGCTCTTATATTCAAAGTGTTAATGGATGTTCCACAAATACGGCTTTAAAACGTTGTCATTAGTTTTAGCCATTAAATAACCTAAAATACTTTTAGAATATCTCTAAGAACTTATCTTCTACTTGTTTCAAAATAATTTGAACATTATAGCATACCTAAAATTATATATAGTATCGTTACTGGTAAGTTTGTTAAAATATTCAAACGATGGTCCATTTAACATATATATTTTATCTTGCCGCTATTTTACAAGATGATTTAGCTTAAAATAATAAATCTATTAATAATATAAACAATCAACTAATCTCAGAAGCGCGACTTAACATCATCAAAGCGGAAATAGAACGAGAGAGAAGAAGTACCGATGATAACAATAAACAAACCCCAGAACCTGCGCCACAGCCAGACCCAGAGACTCAAGAACAACCAGACAACGACATGAGAGCTGACATCGCTGTGGACAGGCAACAACAACTACATCAACACGAGGGTCAGATAACTCCAAGAGCTCTACCCGCCGAAGATGCTGTGCGGGAACCCCAACAAGCTCTTACTCAAGCGGGACGACCAAGACAGCGCATGAAATGGACTGTGTCCATGAACGAGACAATAATGCGCATTTTTTATAGGGTGACTCAACTGGGACGAGAAATGATCGGCTACAGACAACAACTACATGCCGAATTTTGCAGGGAGTACCCACACATGCAAGTGTCCCAGCAGAGAATAGCTGACCAATATAGAGTTATTCTCCGAAACAGCCTAATTCCTGAAGCTCGGCTTAATATCATCAAAGAGGAAATTGAACGTGAGATCAGAGGCACTGACAATAATAACAATCCGATTGCTGAACCTGAGCCACAACCGGAACCTGAGGTCCAAGAACAACAGGAACAGCTAAATGACGAAGCCCAACAGGACAACACTGAACTCTTTTATCAGAAATTGTCAACGGAAATGAGTGCTGCGGTGTTGGAGTATGATGGAAGCAATCCGTTAAGAAGACCGGCACTGCCAAAAATTAATTCATCCAAAAAACTGGGTGCCATGTTAGACATCATGAACAATCGGATTTTACCAGCTTATGTTTCAGATGCCTACACTCTGGAGTCCTTACATATGACCATCTACTGTGCCGCGACTGCTATAGCTAGAGCTCTAGAAATTAAAGTTACAACAGAGCGTCGATCAGCAAGGACAGAACCCAACATCCCACCATGGGAAAGACGTCTAAACAAGAAAATAGAAAATCTTCGAATAGATATAGGACAGCTGACGGAGTACATCAGGGGCACAAGAACTAATCGACTGCAAAGGCGAGTTGAAGAAATCATGAGTCGTGTCCGATATCATTCGCAACAAGATCCAGCGAATGTCACTGCTCAGCAATGCCTTGACTCGCTGAAACAGAAGCTCTCTGTTATTGCAGGACGGCTAAAGAGGTACAAGATCAGCAATAACCTAAAACGAGACAATGCGCTCTTCCAACGATCAGAAAGGACTTTCTACCGTAAGCTAAACTCTCCACCTAATATAGCAGATAATAGATATCCCAATAGAGAGCAGGTAGAAGAGTTCTGGGGAAACCAACTTTCCACACCAGCCGATTGTAACATCGCAGCTGGCTGGATCAATGAAGAACACCAAATCTGCCAAGATTACAGCCAGATGCAGTTTGAGCCATTTACCACCGAGGAAATTTCAAGATTAATCAAGGAATCCCATAACTGGAAAGCTCCAGGTCTCGACGGGATCCAGAACTACTGGCTCAAAAAGTTCTGGTGTATGCACCATCAGCTGGCTAATCTTGTTAATGATGTTTTTCTTAACCCAGCAAAAATGCCATTGTTCTTGACCGAAGGTATTACGTACCTCCTACCAAAGGACCAACACAACACACAGGACCCAGCTAAGTATAGGCCAATCACCTGCCTACCCACACTGTATAAGGTGATCACCTCCTGCTTGACCCAACGCATCTATGCACATTGTGAGCAAAATAACATCATTGCAACTCAACAGAAAGGATGCACGAGGGGAGCAATGGGATGCAAGGAACAACTGATTGTTGACTCTGTCATATGTAACCAAGCCTGTACCAACCGAAGAAACCTCTTTGCTGCCTACGTGGATTATAAGAAGGCCTTCGACTCAGTACCACATGAGTGGCTCAAAACTATATTAAGAATGTACAGGGTCGACAATAATTTTGTTTCCTTTTTAGAACGCATCATGTCAACCTGGAGAACTAGGATTTAATTGCAAGTGCCATCCAGTGACACCATCGAAACTAACACCATTCCGATACGAAGAGGAATATTTCAAGGCGATTCACTTAGCCCATTGTGGTTCTGCCTTGCAATGAACCCATTGTCACGCCGTTTGAACTCCACCAGACACGGCTTTAGTGTTAGAAACAACAACGAAGAGATAGTCAGAGTGAATCATCTTCTATACATGGATGATCTTAAACTGATGGCTGCTACCAGAAGCCAGCTGGAACAAATGCTTAAAATTGTAGAGGAGTTCTCCGGGGATATCGGAATGCAATTTGGACTTGACAAGTGCCGTATTTTGAACATCGTTAAAGGGAAGATACAACCGGGGGCTTTTGAAATGCAGAACGGTGAAACTATAGCTGCAATGGAAGCAGACCAAACATACAAATATCTAGGTATGAAACAGGCTAAAAGAATTGATCATGGCACTATGAAGGCCGAATTGACAGCCGAATTTGTCAGGAGGGTAAGGCGGGTATTAAGAACTAATTTAAATAGCAGAAATTTGTTTAAGGCGCTCAACACGTATGCTTGCTCTGCGCTGAGCTACTCTTTTGGAATTGTAAAGTGGAGCCGGACGGACATCCAAAACCTGCAAAGAAAAATAAGGACACTCCTAACAAAAGCACAAAAACATCACCCTCGGAGTGCTATTGAACGTACAATGCTTCCAAGACACCAAGGAGGAAGAGGATTGGTGGATATTGGTAAGCAGCTCGACCAACAAATAATAAACTTACGTTCATATTTCCACAGGTTGGCGGACTCTTCCACACTACATCGAGCAATATGCAAGGCAGACGATTCAACACCGCTACAGTTGAGGGAACAAGATATTACTTCTCACCACCAAACAGACCAAGAGAAGTTACAAACCTGGCTACGGAAGCCACTTCATGGACGGCATCCAAATGAGGTCAATCAGGACAATGTCGACAACTCAGCGTCGAACTACTGGTTGATTTCAGGACAGATGTTTCCAGAAACGGAGGGCTTCTTGTTAGCTATCCAAGACCAGGTTATTCCGACGAAGAACTATCGGAAGTTCATCATTAGAGATCCCTCAATAGAGAATGACCAGTGCAGATATGGCTGTCGAACATCGGAGACAGTCCAGCACATAACTGGAGGATGTCAAGCATTTGCCGCAACCGAATATAAGGAAAGACACGACTCAGCCGCTAAGATACTCCACCAAGAGTTAGCAGAAAAGTTAAACTTATTACAGGTAGGAAAAGTGCCTTATTACAAGTACAATCCGGAGCCTATTCTTGAAAACAACCAGTTCAAGTTATATTGGGACCGAACGGTTCTGACGGATCAAACAGTTGCTCATAATAGACCAGATATTATACTAATAGATAAAATTTCTAGGCGAACTACACTAATCGACATCGCTGTACCTAACAACAACAACCTAAGACCAAAATACAACGAGAAGATCGCCAAATACAGAGATCTGGAGGTGCAAATCCGAAGACAATGGGCAATGAACAGCGTCCAAACGATTCCCATAATACTCTCAACAACTGGAGTGATACCGAAGAACCTCCTGCAGAACATCAAGGGACTGGGTCTTAGTGAGCATCTGTATAAACCGATGCAGAAAGCAACTCTCCTAGCAACCGCGCGAACAGTCCGAAAGTTCATGGGAAATACAGCAGACCACGTCACCTAGGACCCGATAACATGGAAAGGGTTCCCACAGAGCTTCATACTTCTGGTACCTTTGTGTGCCTGGTATGAGTGAATAATCCCTGGAGGGAGTGCGAAGCCGTCTGGCTTGTAAATCATTCATATAAACAAAAGGTAAAGTGTAAAAGCAATAATGAATGTTATAATAGGATAAACGTTCTTCCATACTATTTTATTCATAGTTTGATGAATTATTGATGCAGCTATTTCATTTTCTTTGCAGAAAATGGTTATATAAATTAGTCAATAAGATAAAACAAAGTAGTATGAAATAAGCTTTCTGAATTCATAAAAAAAATCTCACCTGACAAGATGCTTAAGTGTGTACATTTTTATTGTTAGAAAAATAAAAATATCAGTAATACTAAAATATGAAATATTATTAAATTTGTGGTAAAGCTTCCCTAAAAAACTTTAAAAATCATAAATCCGCCACAGACCTATCGATCATATTCTTCTTATCTTTGTTTTTGTATTGAAAATTATAGCAAATTTTATTTATTATATTGTTGTTAATTCGCTACATAAAATAATTTCAAATCTGAGAGTAGCGTTGAATTTAAACACAAAATGTTTTTAACCGATCATCATTCTTCAGGGCAAAAAGTTTGCGCGATAGTCCTGCCCTGTAATAAATTTTGAACCCCAGAAAAATACTGAACATACCTCTTAAATGAAATATAGCAATTCTAAATATTATTTGCCCTAACCTACCACCTAGTATCAAATTCTATAAGTTTATTAAGTTTGTAGTCTGGCACCAAACCACTTCTATAATTTATATGAAAAACTGCAATTTTAATATTAGAATTAGACGACAGTGACTAGAAAATTTAACACAGGAATATACTACCATATACATTATACCATGGTCATGCGAACCACTCGCAGATATATTTGAAATGGCAGTTTATTTAAGTGATTTCTAAAGTATAAAATCTGCCGTCATATTCTAGAAATTTTTTACTAAATTATCAACTCTCCCACAAAAATGTTTAATATAGTCATGTGTAGAGATATTTAAAATAATACTAACTATATTATTTCCCAAGAATACAATGATCTTATTAATGGTAAGTCAACACCCACACAGCACTAGACGTCTTATAGACGTCATTTTTATATCCAGGTTATGTCTGAACGTCTTAAAACATAAGTAAGGTGTCTTATAGACGTTGTTTTAAAGACATTTTATATGAAAATAAATACAGTTGTGAATAATTTATCTGATAAAAACTAAAAAGCATTTCCTTCCCTATGGATTTTGTCGCAGTTGGGTAATAAATAAGTTTGCAACGCCGCACAGAGCTCAGCTGAATACAAGTTGAGGTTGAAATTTTTGATTGAACGACAAATTTTTAGTAGCCTCACTACGACCTTGGTTAATAGAACTTTTGCATGATCTTTTTTATCAATATTTTGTTGCCTTTTGTCAATACTTTGGTGCTTTTTGTCACAGACTGTTTGATGTATCGAGAACAATGACACACATAAATATGATGCCAGCGAAACTATAACTTTAAAAAACCCGCCCTTTGTTTCTGTCAACTGTTATTTTTCAGTTTTGTATTTGTGTTTCGTCATGTCTTTATTCATTTTTAATGTTGTTGGGGTGCCGACTGTGAAAATTTAGCTTTTGAAAGAATTTTATTAAAATAGTTGATTTATCTATGTGCCTCTGAAAATCTTTATAATCATATGTACTTAGGAAAAACAGTAACGATATTTATAAGTTGTGTTACAGGAAATTCCCGAATGCTTTACCACTTATATGTTTGTAGTAACTCTATGTTATTACAAGTATGAAATGAAATTTTCAAAAATATTATCTGTGCAAAAAAGGCTTGCACAGCTCATCCAGACCCGGTCCTAAATATTACAAGAAATAGTACTAATGAAGTGGAAAGCGAAATGTTTGTTTATAGAGTGCTCCACTAATGAAACCTGAAAAATTTATTTTGTTCCTGATGATTGGTTTATATTTAAAGAACATAAAAAATGGAGTACTGCTAATTACAAGAAGTAATTTTGTTTAAGGTTTTAGAAATTTCAAAACTGGGAGTAGGGAGCATTTATGACTTTGTAAAGCAAGCTTGTAAAATTACCATGTACAGTTGATTAGTACGAAAAGGAAAGAGAAAGTTCTACGATTCCAACTTGGTGAGACTTATTATGAGTAAGTTCTGTCTTTCATTATACATTTTAACCTTGAAATACCATAAGTCACTATTCCAAGGACAATTATAAAAATTCGCAAAAATATCAAAAAATTTACTTCTACAAATGATAAACTTTATTCTATAAAATTAAAATCAGTTTGTTATTAGGATCGACAGAGACAACAGGACTGGCAAAAAGTCAGAAGAATGAGGAAATTTCAATCCAAACATGGCTCAAAAGGGCATCAGACCAGATTTGTTATTCGACTAAATAAAAATTCTTGTTTTTAAAACTATTTAAAGATTTGTGTACTTTTTATTTTAATAAACTGTTATTTTGTTAATAGTCTACCTTTTAGAGTTATTATATCGAAGGGATAAACTTAAATTTGATAGGTTCACTTATAGTTCGAACAGTAGTAGTTCTGAAAATATTTGCTCTTCTACCTCACTTCTTAAATTTCAAATTAGAAAAAGTTTACATTATGCTTAAGTTATGTATTTTTTTGTAAAAGAGATTATGATGAACATATTTTTTTAAAGCAAATTATTCATGCGGAACTTGTAGTTATTTAAAATGGTAGTGTATATTTTGCTCTTGATTTTTTCTTAATTAAAGTTATTTCTTGGACCTTTGAATAATCACGGTTTGACTTTCTAAACAAGACAAACAAAAAAATTAAAAGGTACCCTTTTTAATGTACATAATTTTAATGGTGGAATATGTTGTTTTCATATTGGGAAGGGACGTCCATAAGACGTTGTAAGCAAATGTCTTAAAGACGTTATTTTTTGTAACATAATACATATATATATATATATATATATATATATATATATATATATATATATATATATATATAATTTATTTTTGTATCTTAAACCTTTGGTTAAATATTTTTTTCTAATATTTTCTTGGGTATAGGTTTTTCATTAGAGAAACAAAGGACAATAATTTTCTTTCTGACGTTTCGCTCTACATAGCGAGCTTCTTCAAAAGAGCTTGGTATATTTATTTTACATCTACAAAAATTACAGAATTTTTTATATAATAAACATATATCACAGTAATTACATTTTCATATTTTTAATTTAATTAAAATTAATAAAAACAAAACAGATTTTAAAATAGTCTTAAAGTTTAAAATTTAAAATTTAAAACAATACAAACAGGTTAAAATAGTGAAGATTATAAAATAGTACATACCTTGAATGATATATATATATATATATATATATATATATATATATATATATATATATATATATATATATATATATATATACCCGTCTTATGGACGTCATTCGACTTTAATGGACATCCATACGACGTCCTGAATGTTGAGATCAAACGTTTTATGGACGTCTTTAAGACGTACTTGTGCTATTTGGGATCTTATTAATGGTAAGTTAACAGTGTCTAAACTGTGTGTTTACCAATAGCGGTATAAAATCTTCCATTGGTACCGGTAGATGAAAAAATGAAAATAATTCGGATTATAGTAAATCTAGAGGTGTGGGTGATTTTATTTTTGTTTGTTTTGATTTGTTTTTGATAATTTTCTTGACTTTTCCGATAGAAAAAGTACTAATCAAGAAATTTATCAAAAACATAAAAAAATCAAAATGCCATCCACTTCTAGATTTATTCTAATCCGAATTATTACCGAAAAAATAAAAGTCTTTAAAAATTGAGTTAGTATAAAACAAAGCAGTGTAAATAACTAAACATAAAAAAGGTAGTAAATTTTAAAAATATGACGGTCAAAATAAAATGCTCGTATTGTAACTTGCTATATGAATTATTTTTAAGGAAAATCAATACGCCGATCTTTGATATTGGCAAACTTATCAATAACCCGCTGATTGAAATCAGGTGTGCTTTCGATAGGATCCTTTTCTTTAGAGAGCATTGCCAAAGCAGAAAGTCCTTCTTGTCTCATCGTATTCCGTAAAAACGTTTTTATCCGATTGAGGGTAGAAAAGTACTGTTCTGCTTCAGCCGATGTCATCGGAATAGTAATTAATATTTTTAAGTTTTAGAACTCCACTAAATGTCTCATTTAGCTGGTTGATTTGCGAAAGATAGTCATAACGTACAAGAATTTCCCCTTGACTTATAATTACTTGTAAAATTTCATTTGGGAAAAATTTGTAAAGCGTGAGAAACATCGAAATTATGTTTTCTTTTAAGAAATTTCGATATTTACCACCTATTTTGAGGTCGTAGAATACGATTCTGGCCTTGATTTTTCATTATTTTTCCTCGCTTTCCCGGAAAACTAAAATAAATGTGTCACTTCACAAAGCACTTTTATTTAATTTAAAAACCGAATTTACGTATTTATTTTCAATGGAACTAGTTAAAATATATTATACGTAATATATTTCAATTATTTTTGCACAAATTTTAGCAAACCAATTTAGAAAAACTTGTATTTTCAGCGAAAAATCAAAAACACGTCTCGGAAACGTCATCAACCGTCAGACTATCTAAACTGGCCGTCAAATCACGTAAAAAGCGCAACGTTGCCAGAGGTAACATTTTTTCGTAATATAAACTGTAAGATTTGTCCTTCTCAGTCAACAACATAATTTAATTTTTTTAATGTTCAAAACAGTATGTTTATCAATACCGGCCGTCCGGAACAATATATATATATATATATATATATATATATATATATATATATATATATATATATATATATATATATATATATATATATATATGGTTGTGTTCCTCACGACGTTTGGCCAACATTTCAGGGTGGCATTTCCAAGTGATACTTCCTCGACGGCTGCTCGACTTGAAATATATACAAATAATTTTAGTTTGTAGCTCTCAGTAGTCCCTACAACTTATCTGTTAAACTTGTTTTTATAATTCCTATAATTACCGAACTATTGCACCTGAACGCACTATCCTGTAAGGTACAAAAATGGTACCACTACCGTTTGAATTAATATTGCTGACTGAATGGTGGAAGATTAGATTAAAAACTTTTCACCTACCTACAGAATAACAAAACTGTTACAAATATGGATTTGAGAAAAGCCAAAACTTTTTTTTTATCGGATTTTTACCATTGATTAGACGAATTCCCAAGGCTGGTTTTGATATACAGTAAGAAACAATATGAAAAAAATAAATGAAATTAAAAATTTTGGTTAGTTTTGGTTAGGGTAGGTTGGTTCAGGTTTAGCTTGATTTTGGTTAATATGGAAAACAGAAACTAACCTGAACTAATCTAAATTAACCTAGATTTATACTTTCCTGGTATAAACTTTAAAATTTAACTATTACAGTTAACAACATAGTTTAATGTTTGTAATGTATAAAAAAGGGTAAAATTAACTTTAACAATCAAAAATTTTTGGTTCGTTCTGGTTAGTACAGGTTGAGCTTGGTTTCTGTTAGTTTAAAAAACTCAAATTAACCTAAATTGACCTAGATTTATTAATTAAAAAACACTTTCTGCTAACGGACATAAGCAATATGTTCAATTCATATTATCCGCTTAAAACAGCTGGTATTTGAAGGAAAACAGACAAAAGCAACTATAATCCTTAAAACCTTTAATATTTAGAGTCAAAATCGCACAGCAATGGCATAGACATAAGAGTAATTAATAGTATTTCAATAATCAAAGGAAAGGAAAAAGTCTTTTTGGGACCTTATCTTTCCAATTCAAATAGAAAGAGAAGAATATATATGAATTTCAAAGAAATCGTTTTTGCAATCTTGCAACATCGCCGACTTCAAAAAGTACGCCAACTTTAGCGAACTATGCAAACTATTATTTGTTGATGGCGGCCGTTTTCTTTTGATTTGTTGTGATTTTTATCGTGATAATTTTTCGGAGTTTTTCGATAAAAAAAGTGCATATTTTCGAATTATTGTATAATACAGAAGCTTCTATCAATGTGGAATTTGTGGTTATTACAAAAGTTTAACGATTTAGTGAAAAAAATTGAACCTAAAGTGAAAAATGTTTTTCGCTGTTTTCGGCAAAATTGGAGAAAAATTATGGAAAACCGAGGTCAGAATCGTGTTCTACGACCTCGAAATAGGGGATATGTATCAGAATTTTTTCAAAAAAATGTCATTTTCCTATCATTTCACTCTTTGCGAATTCTTACCTTTCTTTTTTGAATGGTTTTTGACATACCTTTAAATACCAATGCTTTCTCAGAACACTGTTTAACTCAGTACTAAAATCGACTTATTATATTGCCTTTATTAAATTAACTCAAGTAGTTCGTAAATATTTACCCAGATCAATCTGATAGTGTTCCGTTATAAAATATATTTTAAAGGAAAATTAAAAAATTCCTACAAAGTAATTTTATTATTATTATCACTAAGTCAAGATGATTATTATGCGCAAAAGTGATTCATTATAATATATTAAGTTTCAGAAGAAAATTACTTTGCTAACTAACAGTTTAAAAGGGACTCTATAATTCCAAATTCAACTGCATGAATGAGAATATCACTTGTATTTTTTTTGAAGTCATCATTATTGTTCTTTACTCTAGCAGAATCCCGAAACTTTTCTTCAGCGTTATCACTGTTTGCTATGTCTTCGAGTTCCTGTTTACTTGTAAGTTTATTTTGCCAAAGTATAATAGCCAAATAGATGCCCATGAAGCTGTATTTCTTCCATTCTAATTTCAAATCATCCAGGGGCAAAAGTTTTTGTGGATCACTTCCTAGTTCTTTTGCAAAAGCTGAAAAACTTTTATGATACAATTGCAAGTATTCATCCAGTTTCACAAAATCCTCTTTTGATGCTCCAGAATAAAAAAAGTATGATAAGTCATGAATTGGAGTACTATGCCGGCATAATTGAAAGTCTAACAATTTCATATCTTCGATTCGACCATTTTCCTAAAAAAAAAATAAATAAGTATATATACATATATATATATATATATATATATATATATATATATATATATATATATATATGTATAAATATGTAATCGAAGGTTTTTCGGGCATCCCGTGTATGTGCTGAGTCCCTCTCAAGACTATAAGGCTGCCTTACAGGCCTGAGAGGGACTCAGCACATATACGGGATGTCCGAAAACCTTCGATGACACATCATACCCGTGAGAATATCCGACGTAACATGTATATATATATATATATATATATATATATATATATATATATATATATATATATATATATATATACCCGCCAATATAGTAAAGACAATTTGCAATCTGAACACTGCCAATACAACACAAATTAAAACAGAACAACACACCTCAGGTAGCATACCAACGCCCGGAGGAATCAGACAGGGAGATAGTCTCAGCCCCTTCCTGTTTAACCTCATTATGGATAAAATCATAGAAGAAGTGGCAACATTAAACATCGGGTACAGAATAAATAACACACGTATCAGCTTGGTGGGCTATGCCGATGATACCGCAATCCTCGCAGAAACCGAAGACGATCTGCAGAGACAGCTCTTTAAATTATACCAAGTGGGACAACGACTTAATATGAATATCTCCATCGAAAAAACGAAAAGTATGACCATCAGTAAGGAACCCATTAGATGCAAACTAGTAATCCAGGACAGACCCATAGAGCAAGTGATGCAGTTCAAATACCTTGGCGTAAATATATCCAGCAGTCATGAACCTACAAAGGACGTAAAATGTCAAGTCAACAAAGCCGCAGCAACCACAGGATGTCTAAGAGAATTTGTATGGAAGAATCAATATATGCGAATGGACAGCAAAATTAAGATCTATAAAACATGCATAAGACCCATAATGACATATGGAATAGAAACGAGAGAAGACACTAGTAAAACGAAAAGTATACTACGGGTGGCTGAAATGAGGGTAATGATAGTCGGTAAAACCAGAAGAGATCGTGTAAGAAATATAGACGTCAGAGAACAATGCGAGATACAGGATATAGTAAGATGGGGAAGACAAAGAAGACGGGAATGGTATCACCACGTAAAAAGGATGTCCGAACACAGACTACCCCGCATAGTATTAGAGGGAAAACCAGCAGGAAACCGACCACCAGGAAGACCACCGAAAAGATGGAGAGATAGCTGGCAGTCCACATCACAGGAAATGATAGGGAGGCACGACCGGAATTAACAGATCAACAGATCTCATACAAGTAGAAGAAGAAGAAGAAGAAGATATATATATATGATATTGTACAGGGTATTGACATAATGTAATACTATTCTTAGTCAGCTTATGTGTAAAGTTTCAGATCAGATCAAGACACTATATAAAATTAAAAAATTGGAAAAACGCAAAGTTATAAAATATACAGGGTGTCGGATAAGTACCTCCTAATTTCTAATTCCTAAAGTGCGCCATAACGGTGATATAGAGCCCTTAAATTGTAACCAGCGATTTACCTTATCGGCTTTAAGTTTTGAATCGACTTGTTTATTTTAATGACATTTTAGTATTTTATAGAGGCCACAAAGACTCATTAAACCATACTACAGTAGATGTTTTAGATCATCAAAGAAGTCAGGAATGAATTACAGCCTCACTCGTTGGGCCTAATTTTTGACAAATGTCATTTTACAGAGCTGAATACCGATTTTTTAAATACTTTGGTCATTTCTTTTTCCTTTTTGCTTAATTTATTTCGATAAAACTGGCGGTTTTCGAGATAAATCGATTTTTATGCGAAACACTATAAACCTACTAATGCTAAACACAAACAGGAACAAATTATATTGTTATTGTTTATACTTATATAATGAATTATTATTGACGGAACTTTTCAAAACAGCCTTCAAGCAAAAATAATTTTTCAAAATAGAAGAATATTCTTACGCAGAGTATGCTGATACGCATTTAATTTATGGTGAAGCGCTGTCAAATTCTTCGATGGCAAGAAGACTTTATGCTGAAAAATTTTCAGTTCGAGCATTGCCAAGTCCATAAACTTTTCAAAGGGTTGCTCGAAGCCTAAGAGAAACAGGTAAAAGATGCTTTTTTACATGTTTTATTCAGGGTCATTTTTGCCGCGACGTGGCGATGAGGGCGCTTCCAGAAGAGCACGAAACCCTCACATAGAGGAACAAATTTGGCAAGATATTACTGATAACGCTCCAAACAGCATAAGAAAACTCGCGACACAAAACAACGTTACAAAATGGATTATACATGAAACTTTAACAGAATAGTTATTTCATTTGTACCACATTGAAAGAGAATACTCTTAAGTCTCGGGATGATTATCCCGCAAAACTTCAATACTACAACTGGTTTATATAGCAATCTTATTTTGTTTACCGACGAGGCCAGTTTTACAAGAGATGGAATAATAAACTCACACAATATACAATTGTTGGGCTGATAAACTCGCACGCTATAATTCTAAACAAACACCAAGAAAGGTTTATTATAAATATCTGGTCTGGTATCATTGGAAATAACCTTATAGGTCCATTTGTTTGGGAAGGAAGATTCAACGGTGAGATTCATTTATAATTTTTGTTGGCGAAAAAAATGTTCGTCAGTCGCTGTAAAGCCTAAAATTAATGAACTTAAATTGGAATTGTTTGCTTATCCACCTTATCCGTTAGATTTAGCATCGAATGATTACCAGCTGTTTCCTAAATTTAAAAAATAGCTTGCTAGACATAGTCGGAGAGTCCAGAGAAGTGGCTGCACTAAAAATTTCTACGTCTTTTAGCCCCCTACTTACGAATATTAAGGTGTAATGGAACAAACACTAAATATTTTTATGTTAACTAACGTGAAATATATTCCACTAAAAGGAGGAATTAAATAAACAACCTATAGATGAATTTTAGCCATGGGAACTGAGACAGTACAGTATCTTATATTATTTAATCTAAATCTAAAGGAAAAATACTTTTGGGTCGTTTGAAATTTTCTTAAAAATATATAAACCAAGACAATTTATGACAACATAAACTAAGAAGTCTTTAGTCCCAACAGAGGTTGATTTAAATGGGAAAAGCTTGTAGTAAAATACAAATTTATAATGACCATGGTCGACGAAAAGATATGCAATGTAATCTCCGGTACGACATCAACAACTCGATGCTACATTTGTGGTGCCACTTCTAAAGACTTCAACCGATTAAACTACAAAAGAGAAGTGAATACTGAAGCCATTGAATTTGACCTATCAGTGCTACATGCGAGGATACGACTATTTGAGAGTATTCTTTATTTGACTTATAAGCTACCTGTAAAGAAATATAGAGAAAGGAAAACAAGAGGAAAAACAATTGGAAAGAAAAATAGAAATCGAGACCCGGTTCCACAATGAAACAGGTATATTAGTTAATATCCCAAAGGCTAACTTTGGCAACACCAATGACGGCAACACAATCAGGAGATTTTTTGATGATCCCAGATTAGCATCTGAAATAACGGGTATCAGCGACCTTATATAAAAACTGGAAATTATCCTAGAAACTTTTAACTTCAGATCCTCCGTTGAGAAGCAAGAGGTGCGTAAAATCAAGGAAATTGGATCCTTTTTTGCCGGAAACTATTAAAATGCCAGTGTCTGCGGCACAATTATGAACTCATCACGTAGCGAAAAAGAAAATGCTCCTAATTCGTGATTTTTAACCCACTTCTAAAAGAAGGAGGTTCTCAATTCGTCGACTATGTATTATTTATGTATGTACACCGATTACTCGATTTGAATGAAATTTTTTACGTTATATTCAGGAAGTTGCTGCGGTGGTCCCATATTTTTTTAGATGAAATTGGTGCAGTAAAATCCAAGATGGCGCTTACAATATGGCAACCAAAAAAATTAATTTTGTCCGATTTTCTCCAAAATTGGTATGGAGGAATTTTCGGGATTGTACCCAACGAAGTTGAAATTATTTTAAAAAAATTCAAAATGGTGGATCCAATATGGCAGCCAAAAAATTTGATTTTGTCCGATATTCTCCAAAATTGGTACGGGGGAGTTTTCGGGGTGGCACATGATAAATCTAGAATAATTTTTAAAAAATTCAATATGGCGGATCCAAAATGGCGGACGAAAAAATCTGTTTTGTCCGATTTTCTCCAAAATTGGTATGGGGGAGTTTTAGGGGCCTCACATAACGAGTCGGAAATTATTTTTAAAAAATTCAATTTAGCGTATCCAATATGACATATAAAGAAATCAATTTTGTCCGATTTTCACCAAAATTGGTACGGGAGAGTTTTCGGGGTCACATATGACGAATCTAAAATTATTTTAAGAAAATTCAATATGGCGTATTCAATATAGTGGATAAAAAATTAATTTTATCCGATTTTTTTCAAAATTGTTATGATAGCACATTACGAATTTGATATTATTTAAAAAATAAATAAATTTGGCTGATTTAAGATGACAGATTAAAGATTCTACATCTCTCGATTTTGTCTAAAGTCAGTATTGGGGGATTTTTGTTAGTGTTAATTACGAAATTAAAATATTTTTTGAAAAACTCAATCTGGTGGATTCAATATGGTGCCCTAAAAATTCTACATTTTTCGACTTTCTACTAAACTGATATAAAGGGTACTTGAGGGTGTAAATTATGAATTTAATAGTATTTTTTCTGGATTCAATATGGCGAACGCAATATGGCTGACTAAAAATTGTACATTTTTTGATTTTGTGCGAATGTGGAACTGGATCATTTTTGAGAATGTAAATAGCTAATATAAAATTATTTTAAGAAAATCTGATATGTCAGATGCAATATGGCCGTTCAGAAATTTTAAATTTCTGGATTTCATTTAAAATTGGTGCTAGGGAGCTTTGATTTAGATTAGATTAAGACGTTAAAATTATTTTTTTGAAATTCAATATGGCGGATCTAATATGGAGGATTAAAAATTTTACCTTATTCGCATTTTTTCAGATTTGGTATTAGAGGGTTGAGGGGTGGTGTATTACGAATATGAAGTTAATTTTTTATAACTATTAGGTTGATAAGATACAATATGAGGAACTAAAAATTTTACATTTTCCGGTTTTATCTAAAATTGCTATTGCAGGGTCCTTGAGGTGTTTACAAACTCAATATGTAATATAAAATAAATCAGGCTAAGAAATTTACGTCTCAAATTCCTTAAATATCGATATGGGAAAGTTTTGGGCCTATATTACCAATCTAAAATTAATTTAGAATTTAAGATAGCGGTTTTGCTATGACAGACTAAATATTTGTTTCACACAATTTCATTGGTATTTGAAAAAGAATTTTTAGTGGTTCATTTTAGGGTGATTTAAAATTATGGATAAAATGGGTACTTTTTCGCCACCTTGGAGTCATTGCGAGGTACACTAATTTCCATTAGCACTTAGTTCAAATAATTTATGAATATTATAATAAATTCAAAACTAAAAATCGAAAAATAAAATTTTTATAAAAAAAAATTGAACCGACTTCTAAAAGTGCGCTAAAAAGTGAAAAATAACTAGAAATTTTTGTATGAAATTGAAATTTTTGAAGTCGGCGCCAAATTATTTCTAAATTCAATAAATAACTACTAATATATACAAATTATGGTAAGAAAACAATTACAAATAATGCATTTTTAATATGTTTATGCGAATCACATTTTGTCGGGTATTAGTTTGACGCCAACTTCAAAAATTTCAATTTCATATAAACATTTTTAGTTATTTTTCGCTTTTTAGCGCACTTTTAGAAGTCGGTTCAATTTTTTTATAAAAATTTTATTAATATGTAATTTTGTGACTGGTGTGCCTTCTAATATAATTTATAAAAATAAATAAGTTCTCGTATTCTCTCGTATATGGAAAACAATATTATAAAAATCTTTGAAATCAAATTGTAACTCACCAAGTATTTAAATAACATATTATTTGACCAGCAATCTCCATGAGATAATCCAGGATATTTTCCGTTGTATGTTGCTGCTTTGGTAAAATATTTTTTCCAGTTTTCCTCCACTGGTTTAATTTTTTGATAAATACTTATATCAATTTCCTTCATTATATCACAAGCTTTAGTAAAAGCAGGATTTACTACTAACGCCATAGAATTAAAAATGTCGTTTAAGGGCTTAGTTACTTCTAAGTACTTTTCTTCATTTTGATCCTTGAATGCAGAAGATAAAGCATGGAATTTTCCATAAATTTTAAAAATGAACTTCAAATATTCTTCACTCAATTTTTTCGATTTATCAATCAGATCATATTTTTTAATTCTGAGGTTTTCCATAGCAATATATTGGCTTCCTTCTTTATTATCTCCACAATAAAATATGGGAATATTGTTAAATGGATTTTTCACTCCCTTTTCAATTTGAAATTTATTCAATTCAGGGAATACTTTTGAATAAAAACTGTATTCGTTGAAATAAGCTGCAGATATTAACTTTGGCATATATGAAGGGGCAATCTTTATGTAAGTTTGAATCGTTGAGCCTGTATCTTTATTTATTACTTCTCCTGTATAACCTTCACTAAGAAACCCATCTCCTTTTAAAGCGTCTATGTGAGGACAAATCTCATAATGGGTAATATTTTCAGTATCTGCAACTTGCCTTAAAATCTCTTCTAGTTTTTCTTGCACCATTTTCAATTTTTTTTTTTTTTAAGAACAAAACTAAAAAAATCTATATTTGTCAACGATTTAAAAAATATTAAAAACTTTTTGTTCCTACAATAAATAAATATAAATATATAATACCTTATCATCAATTTTTAATGAGTCATACTTTTATGTATGATTAAATTTCAAAGATTTGATAGGAGAGACTGGAGTGGTTTTCACTCAAGATTGGTTGTCACAACGCCGCTAGACAACATGATTAATATGCGTTGGTCATTTTCTTGTGGATTTATTTCATTTGAAGCAAATTAAACATAATTTTTTATAACCCGACAATGACTTTTTTCCTAAAAATTTACTTAATTAACTATTTATTATGACAGATACTTTGAAAGATTGTTTAGAGAAGAACAAAATAAGAGATGCAGAAGTCAAATAGGGACGGAAAACAAAAAAAAACTGTGGAAAGAATTTTTTGTATTGCTCCAAATAAAGTAAGTTAAATACAAATTATGAATATTTTATAAGTAACTCTCCCCTACTACAATATAAGTATTCACCGTGAAATGAAAATTTATTATAATAAATAAACAATAAATTTATTATTATTATTATTATTTTCGTAGCAATTATTTTTGTGTCGACGATGATACCCGAAAAATAGAAAAATGAGTGATAAATAGAAATAAACAAAATTCCAGAAGATCCTATTTATAATCCTTCAACAATATAAAAAAACTTGTTAAAAAGTCAAGTTTTTAAATGCTTATTGACTATATTGTCAGGAAACGCGTCATAAGACCTATTTTTTAGGATAATGAATTATCATTTTATTTGTTCTGACCATTGGATTAATGGAAAATTTCATTTTTTCGAAAATTTCTGTTTCTTCGTAAAATAAAGTAGAGCAGATTTCAATCCTTTTGAGTGACATTTTTTTTTTGCAGTTACGTATTCTGAACATGCAGATTCAATTTTAGAGCAAACGTCTCCCACCCCTTTTTTTGCCATTTTTCAGGAGCGTGGACGACTTTCTTTTCGATATTTATTCATGTTGCCGATAACGTAAACATGTGAACATTTTTATCAGAAAAGTACTCAGAGAGACAAAGTTAATGATTTAAGAATCAGCCCTAAATTGTCTATAGATTCCCAGTACATTTAAACTATGTTTTCGTCAATAATTTTAAACAATTCCTAACCGGGCTTCAATTATCCGATTTTAATTTTTAAAAAAGCGTTTGAAAGCTTAAAATCTCTAGTATATGTGAAAAAATTTCAAATGCCTGAAAGGGCGGTTAAAAATTTTAAACACCAAAATTAAATTTATAATTAAAACGAACAGAAATAAAATGTAAGTAACTTATTTATACTTGGTAACATGCAACATAATCAGTGGAAAACCGGTACACGCACCTCTCCTTACGCCTAGCGAAATCCAGTTAGGGCATGCTAGCCGGGTAGTTCGTATAAGAGAGAACTAATATATAAACAATCAGTAGTGGGACAGACTTCAAATATTTATCCACGACTTTAAACTTTCCAGTATAAATATAGGTATTCAAATAAATTGTCACTCTCGGTAAACTTTTGTTGTCTTTTGTAACTGAATAGTTAGACATTATGGAGATAAAAAGAAAATAGTTAGAGAAGTTGTTGAGTTACTTTGAATTTTATAACTTTAATAACAAATCTCCAGTTATTAATAAAATTCCAAACTTTATTCCTAAAACAACAAAGTTTAGAATTGTGTGAAGAATATTATTTTTAAATCTGCATTCCTTACAAATTATGGATAGTAAAGCTTAGAGGGGTTACATTCTAATTTAAGAAAATATGGGGGTTAGGAAGAAAGTCAAATAATAATAAACTTAAGAATCGGAGGTGGAAATTGTAGATAATCTAACAGCGGAAATTTATAATAACCTTCTAGCCCTTTAATTTTTAATCGAACATTATTTCCAGAAGTTTTCTAAACAATAACCTGCAATAGTATGAACCCTGTTTCATGGGTCTTTGAAGGTTCTATAATATTATATATCGGGCAGTAGAGCACTTTGTGCCTTCTAGAACTGTAAAATATGACAAATGTCTTAGCTTATTCGATTATGATCTACATAAACTTTTAGCTAAGAAGAATAGGACTTCCTGCTTAAAGAATGGATGCTGCAAATGGATCATAACTATTTTCTTTTTTCATCGAAGATAGAACTTATGATTCTGGTAGGTATAAAACATTTTTAATCTTATATACACTCTCTAAACAAAAATGTACGAATTACCAGCAAAATAAATTCTGAAAATCAATCGTTTTCGACACCAAAAACAATCACTGATGCTTTTGCTCATTATTTTCAAACCTTTTTCTTTGATATCTTAAATTTAGATCTATCACAGGTTGACATCTCAAAAGCTGAATGCATTGCAAACTTTTGCAATTACATTTTTACCACGGACGATATTCAGAACAAAATAAAAGTTCTAGATGTGCATAGAAATGCCACATTAGTTGGCATACCTATTGCTTTTATAAAACGATGGTTCAACTCATTAGCTACTCGTTTCCTTTAACATTGGAGATTTTCAAATGTTTAAGTCTGGAAAAAAACTAATGTCGCCAAATATAGTAGCATTTCTATCATATTCGCACTCCCTAAGTTATAAGCATTTAGAGTAAAAGAGAGCAAACACTTGTAACTGTCTTCAAATATTTTCTGTCGTTGTGAACACTGTGTGAAACTTTTAACTCATAGCGGTAAATAATGAAAATGTAATCTCATGTTGTAAGATAAAATATATCTATATAAAAAACATTGTTTATTTACATACCGAAACGTGTTTTTGCTATTAATCTTGAGAATCATAAAATCATCTTGAAAAAAATGTAATTAAATTTTTTTATGTTTATTTAATATCATTCCTAGTACGTCATACCAGGGCCCCTATCCTCGAAAGTGTGATGTGAAAGGTGATGTGAATGGCGATGGGAATGGCGATTTGAACTTTTTGACAGTAAAAGCCGTATTCTTGAAAAGCCAACGTTGCCAGATATGAACGTGCTAAAACCAGAGAATTTCAAAAAATAAAATGGATGACAGATTGCATTGACCTGTCAGACCGAAAATGTCCGTAGTATATTTTGTTGCCATTTTAGGCAAAAAGTAGTTTTGGTACTTTAAATGAATCGTCCAAAGTAAAAAAAAAATAATGCTGTTGATTTTTTTGTGAAGTTATTGATTGCCATTACAATATTCCCAGATAGCACAAGATTTCCATTGGATATCCAGAATAGGTACATATAATGTCCTGTATGTCCATGGACCTTTTATGGATGTCCATTAGATGTGATCACCTGTAATCTATATGGACGTCCATATCTGGATGTCCAGTGTAAGACCATTAGACGTCCATTAATTAAATTTCGGGTTGTCGGTAAAATCGGATACTGTAATATCGGCCTGTAGAATTGTCATTTCTTAACCCGCCGGCCCGCCATGATCACAAAATATCCCTTTAGATATTTTGTGCCCATTATTGTGTTGACGTCTAGCTAAAAAAGACCTTTGGAGTTTTAGTTGAGCTAAAATCAAGTGTGCTTTTTATTTGAAGAAGATGCCACCGTTAAAGGTAAGTATAGTTATTTTTAATTTAATTTTTTTAGTTATACCAAAAATTACCGAACGAAACTACTGATATGCCCGACGAAAAGGTGATAATTTAGTATCAAACTCGCACAAATTTGAAAGTGAACAAAATATTCAGTATCAAAACACGTATGTTAAAATATAGCTTTTATAGCTATACTTTTTCATACAATCACTTATTTAAATAGAAATTACTACAAATAAGTGCAAATATTTTGATAGGCCAATGAATTTTGTATCTTGTTGGTTAAAATGGAGCACAGATAGAGTTGTAAATTTGTGTAATAATATAATTGTAAATTTTAGAGAAAATTCTCTCTGACAAAGTCATTATTGAGTAATCAGTCTAATAAGATTGCTGGCATTAATAAATGTTATCAAAATTTATAATGGAATAAAAGCTATAGAAAATTTGAATAATTATATTAATTTTTTATGACTATTTTGGATTAAACGCTAGTAAAAGTTTACCTTGATGTGTATTTTTGTGCAGTATAATTGTTAAGAAATATATAATAAAGTTTTGACTGTTCGACTCTAAGTTTAGACTTATAATTTAATTTATTTTAATTATTTTTTAGATGAATTTTCCACAGATTAGTCCAAATAAAATTCCTATGTGAAAGCCAATTTGTACCAAATTAGAGAAGATATTCAGGTAATCTTAAATAGGGAAAAAACAACAAGTATCTACAAAGAATTTTCTGCAGGAGTTCAACTATCCTTTTACTTAAGAAAATAATCAGCTGCCTCAAGTCACATAAGATCTTCAGGACAATTTAAACTTCAAAGATGCAGTAAGTTTATTACACTTCTCCTAAAACAAACGCTGAAACTTATTCGAGTAATGCTTCTTTATGTGTATGAGTCTATTGATAAAAAAAAATTAATTTACAGGATTATTTTATATATATTTTTTGACTTTGATTCTTAAAGTCAAAAATATTCTTAGGTTAGCATATGTGGAATTAACGTTTAATTATCTCAATAAAGTAACATAATTTTAGATTTTGCAATTAACGAAAATTGGAGGAAATTATACCTTTTAACTTATTAAAAGATATTTTATTGTAACAATGACAGATAGCCTTTCCAAGAATTATACATATGATGGAACAGTTAAGTGTCCTTTAAAAAACTTATGTTCACTATTTGTGGGTAAGTTACCACTTAAATATAAAAATTTGATGAAAAAAATCTCTCTGTGTTATTTGTCATACTCGTAAATAATAAGAACAAATTGGGTGTCAGATTTCACACGTTGAACTCTAGATAGACAAAAAGTGTGTTAAAATTATTTTTCTGGTCTTTTGGTTTAAGCACTCTAAGCAATAACGATTCATTTGGTTATATATATATATATATATATATATATATATATATATATATATATATATAGATCAGGGTGGATGTCACTCAGGTGTTATCCACATCTGGACTTCGCCCTTTCTGTCTCTGTGTTATCCTGTATATTAAGTAATTATAATATGTTGTTAATTTTATGGAGCCAGAAATAAAGACATAATTATTATTATTATTATTATTATATATATATATATATATATATATATATATATATATATATATATATATATATATATATATATATATATATATAGAGAGAGAGAGAGAGAGAGAGAGAGAAAGAGAGAGATTTAAATTCCTACAAAACCATAAAATACTGCATCATTTAACGTTAAACCTTATTAATTTTCAGCTGCGGTAGAAGAATAGGGGGCCGATAAAAAAACAACCGAAAACGAGATTAGACAATGGCTGAAGAGCATAAACGACAGAAATAAATCTAGAAAAAAATAATCATTGTAACAATAAAAAGTCTTTATTTAAATAATTGGTAGATTTTCTATTACCCAATTGAAATTGTACCTATTACTATGGAACCAGATAACTTATTCATAGCGATCCTTCTACAGCTCGAACAATTTAAATCAATTGAAGCTATATTTTGTAGCACTTGCAATTCGACTAATTATAAAATTTTATATTCTTATATAGTATTGTATTAAAAACTTGACAATTGTAATCAATAAGTGTAATATGTGGATCCAGTTCCTGTTACCTGGTTTTCTAATGTAATTTATATCTGTTTAAATTTTGGGACTAATAGGGCCATCTATGGTTACTTGTTATCGACGTTTTGATGACATGAGTGGTCTGTGTCTTCAGAAGTGCAGATTAATTAGGTACTGTAAGCTCTCGGACCCTAAGCAAATTCTGAAAATATCTACCATTCACGTTAGCGGAACGTCAAGAAGAGGGAACAATAGATTATGACCTATTTATCCAAAAAACACAATACCATCGGATAATATGTCCACAATCGGGTCAAGAATGTACAATATATGGATATCCAAAATTAGTCCTATTAATATCCAAAAATGATCCATACTTGGACAATATATGTAATCCAAAAAGACATCCATGAGTGGGACAATCGTATAGTCCAGTGGATATCCATAAGATGTTGGTGAACAAATTCATCCCATGGATACCCAGTATGTCCAGCTTTGGATAAACGATGGATATCCAGTGGACTGAAGTGTGCTATTTGGGTTTGTACTTTGCCTGGATTAAATTTATCTTAAATTGACACTCTAGAACTGTTAAACAAAAATGCGTACTTAGAGCCAAGTACTTGAAGATTCTAATATATAAAGAAAAATGGATATCAAGAAAAGCAGCCATCATATATACAAAGTAATATACTGACAGAAATTGCAGAAAGTCAGCACTGATAAACCTTGAAACGGTGGAAATTACAATTCTACGTAGTATGACTAAAAGCCATCCTCCCAATCCACTATGGAAACTATCCAATCAGTTAGTTATTGTATGAATTTACAGTGTCCAGCCTCTTATTGCAAGATATTCTGCCCTGAGAAGTAAATTTGAAAGAAAACCTGAAACTTTTACAATGATAGAGAAACCGTTTATGACCAAGGACCGAAACCAAAGTCTAGACAGAAGACGTCCATTAAAGATACTGTCGGATCTCACGTTCAACTTTAAACGTATATATTTTTTATTTTATGTACCATAAATAAGGTTTTTATGCTGAAGGACCTCATTCGTTGGTCTGTAGGGTTCATATTTATATGTCTCGATAAATTATAATCATAATATTTATTTAATTGTAGTGTCGTATAGTGTTTAACACAGTCTAATTAAGTTAAGTGCTGTAGTTAACATAATTTAAATATAAAGTTGTTACTTATTTAAATAAAGGTTTCAGACAGCTTACAAATTGTTATTTCTCAAATTTATTATAAGTTGTGTCGTGAAAAGAATTATGTTAGACTTAACTGTTTAAAACTAAGATATTCGGCTGTTATGGACACAAGTATTTATGTTAAATCCATAAGCAGAACTGGCCCCAGAAAAACATTTTTAAATAGCACGCTCATACAATTGAGTTATGAACAGAATCTCCTGTAATAATTTTTATATGTCTGTAATCTCAAATTTACTTAATATTTGCGAGACATATTCAACTTTCTAAGGATGTTTTATTAAAAAATTTGAAAATACTAAAAATATCGGGGTACCACCTGATTAACGTTTCAACTGTTTATTCAAAAAATAAAACGTCTTAAAGAAACGGTTCGTCAACATATTATTTTTTTTAATGACGAATTATTTTGAAGAACCAAAAATAAAATAAAAATTTTTAATACTATTTTATTTTTTGAAATCCGTGCGATAAATATGTCATTTAGCGGCTGACATTTCATTTGCTCATGTTTCACCGTTCGCTTGCCTTTCACCGGGCGAACGAGGATATGAGTGATGAATATTTCAAGAATACGCGATCGCCACCTTTTCACCGTTCACTTCACGTTCTCCAGTTCGAGGATAGGGCCCCAGTAATGAGACCGCTTTACAGCTCGCGATAGACAGGTGTGAAGGATAGATCTCAATACAAGTGGTATCATATACGTATGTACAAGAAATATATCATCTACACCTGGATACCATCTTTACTACAATAAAAAAATTCTCTTGGGTGTGATCAAGCATAAGCAGTTCATAAATTTTCATACAATAAATAAACATTAAATTTAGGCTTTATTTTATCTTACAAGGAATGTACCTGAAATGTCCGGCTCCGATTTTAAAGTAAGTTCAATATGTTGTAGAGGGTATAAAAATAAGAAACACTTATTTTTTTTTTATCTGCGTGGATTGATTTTAACGGAGTGAAAACCCCCCCCCCCTAAAGTTCACCACTAAAAACAGTGTTTTTGAAATATCTCAGGTTTTAACCGTGATAGATTTACAAAACAAAATCAAAATTACTCGTTTTTCGAAATGATGTTAAACTATGGTTTCTTCACCCCAAAAGATATTATCCCTTATCTTTAATAAAGGTAAACCATCTATTCGCGCACGTAATTTAATTCTAAGAATTACGAAATTTAATATAATTGTTTGAAAATATCTTTTTCACGAATAATATAAGTAGCTTAAGTTGACAGATTTCGGAGTTTCTAAAAATAACTACTAAAAAAGGGTGAGCCACTCTCAAATACTTTTTTTCTTAAATTTAAACTTCTAATTGGAATATCTTAACGAAACAAAATGAAAAGTACTTGTTATTTGAAATGTTGTTAAATTAAAGTATTTTCATTCCCAAGAATATCATCCCTTGTTTTTCATAAGGGTAAACCACAAATTCGCGCATGTAATTTAATTCTAAAAATTACTAAATTTATTAAGATTGTTTGAAAATATTTTTTTCGCCAATAAGATATTTAACTCAAGTTGACATCTTTCGGGATTTCCAAAAATATACTAGTAAAAGAAGGTGAGTCACCCCCAAACACTTTTCTTTAATATCTCAACTTCTAATTAAGATAACTTTACACAACGAAATGAAAAATATTTTTTATTCAAAATGATATTAAACTATTGAATTTTCACCCCCAAAGATATCATCCCTTATTTTTTATTAGGATAAACAATATATTTGCACACGTAATTTAATTGGATTGGAATTGTTTGAAAATATCTTTTTTCACGAATAACATAAGTCAAGTAAGTTGTTGTGTTTCGGAGTTTCTAAAAATAAACTAGTAAAAAAGGGTGAGCCACCCCCAAATACTTTTTTTACATCTCAAGTTCTAATAGAGAACTGTACGAAACAAATTGGAAATTAATTGTTATTTGAAATAAAGTGAAACTATAGTATTTTCATCATCGAGGGTGAAAAAACTATAGTTTAATTTCCATGAGGATATTATTCGAAGGATGCCATTTTCTACACATAAAATCATTCTTAAAATTGCCAAATTTCAGTTAATATGTATGTTAAAGAGCTTACTGAATTTTTTTCTATGAATTAATATAAAAATATAAACTTATTTCATTAGTTAAGCATTCATGTGTAAATTTTTATAATTCATGACGAACATTGATTTCTAATTCTGTACCGTTCATTTAAAATAAAATTCTACAATTTTAAGAATAACAATATATTTATGAAATGGTGGTTTACTTTTATAAAAAAATAAAGAATAATATTTTTGGAAATGAAAATACCATAGTTAATAATCTTAATATTTCGGATAACAAGTAATCTCTACAAAAGAAATTTGTAGAGATGTCTTAATTGGAACTGGAGATATTAAAAAAAAAACCATTTGGGGTTGGCTCACCCTCTTTAACTAGTTTATTTTCGGAAACTCTGAAACACGTCAACTTAATTTACTTATTGTATTCGAAAAAAATATATTATCAACAAATTTGGTTTAATTTCGTTATGTCTAGAATTAAATTATGTAAATGAATTAGAAGATTAGCCCTCATAACATAACATGATATAACCTCATTTCAACTAACAAGTAATTTTCACTTTGTTTGACACTCAAGTCAAGGCAGTTTTAGGGTTAAAAATGTAGTGTCCATTCTTCTATCTGGACTTTTAAAAATAATATTGAAAAGTTAATATACAAGAGAGTGTGTGATTATAATTGGTTTGTGATGTAATTAATTTTTATTTTAAACAAAAATCTCTGGTCTTAATGAATCCCCCGAAACCTTCAGTTGAAAAAGATTCGAAAGAATCGAAATGTTCTGAAATATAAAATATATTTACAATAAGTATGACTACTTTATATATGTAGTTTCAATTTTCAATGAACCATATTCCCAAGAAAATAACCAATTAAAATATATATATATATATATATATATATATATATATATATATATATATATATATATATATATATATATATATATATACATATTTGTTTAGTGTTTGTAGCTCAAAAGAAGTACTTCTACAACTAACAAAATACCTAAAGATTTATCATGAAATCTTATCAGAAAATTTAAGAGAATTTGGCTGTGATCCAGAAAAAGTATTGTTTCGATACCTTAATGAAACATTGGAAAACATTCTTATGGTTTGGTGTGTTTTACGTTATGATTGTTTTAAAAATAATGCTATTAGACTCCGAAGAAACACCTGATTTAATCAGAATTCTGGAAAAAAGATACGAATTTACAGACATTAATGAATTCAACACGTCTAGATTTTCGAAATACAAAAACTAGACTTTGTAAAAATTATATTAGAATAAGTTATTTAATAGAATTAAATTGTGGTTAAAATAAAGAATTGTCCATATTCTGTTTAAAATAGCCTATATTTTGAACGAAAAAAAATTTCAATTATTATTTTAACGTACTACATTTAAATATTACATAAAACACTTAAAAATTTTTTTTATTGAAGTAAATATTTAAAATATTAAATATTACCTGTTCCGCTATACTGCAGATTTCTCAAATGTTAGATTTAAATAAAAATAAAGCACTCAATATAATTATTAGTGAAGCAGATAAATACGTATTTTAGCATTAAACAAAGATTATAATAATAAAACAACAGAATTTCTAGACCTCTATAAATAAAAAGTATAAAAACCAACTCCATATACCTTTAAGAAAAAATACAAAAATCATTACTCAAAATGCTAACTTTTTGTTTAACGAAAAACAAAAAAATAAAGTTATATTAATGACCTTACAAGTTCTAAAATTGCATTTCCTAAATGCTTAAAAAAAGTAAAATATCAGAAAATTACGTATTGTTAGAAAATTCTTTTACATATCATGTATTTCGATATTGTAGAATAGTATTCTGGCCTTTATTTCTTCATTTTATTCTTATTTTCCACAAAATGCGAAAAATTCATTCATTATTTTAAGGACATTTTTATTTCTTAAAACACACCAAACTTTCAGATTAATTATGAATAATACACTTGAGATGCATCTATGAATAACAGTTGCTAGATATCAGTCGATGGGTTAATTTCTCACCTATTGCTGACTAAATGGTGAAGGAAAAAATAAAAATTTTGAAATGTATCGAAATCAAGGAAGTTAGAGGGGATATGGAAAATTCCAAAAATAAGCTAAATGCATAAAAAATTTACTCAACACGCAGAAAATAAATGTCATAAATTGACATCAAGTAGCTATGTGAAGTAAGCGCAGAAAGAAATTTCATAGTAAATTTGTTCTATGAGGTTGGCATTATGAGAACCAAAAAACAGAGCAGGATTTTGCGAAAGTATGACATCCCGACGTATTATTTGCATTTAATGTGGTCGTTTGTCATCATTTCGATGCCTAAATTCTCTTGATTTTTTTTTTGTTGCGCCGTGCATTGACAGTTAAACTTCAGAATTTAAATGTGTGTATGTTATCAAGACAGTTGTGCAGACTTTTTATTTATAACAATATATGGTATTGTTTTATAACTCTTGTTAATTCATTATTTTTTTGTATATTTTAGTAATTATTTACATTATTGTAAATGCATGAAAACGAAGTTTTTTGGAAAAAATCGATACTTAGTCCCTATTTCGAGGACGTAGAACAAAATTTGGGCTTGGATTTTTCACTATTTTTCCCACTTTCCCGGAAAACTCAAAAAACGTCAAGCGTCACTTTACCAAACAATTTTAATTCTGAAGAAAAAAACGAATTTACATATTTAATTTCAATGGTACTACTTAAAATATCATGTATGTTATATATTTCAACTATTTTTGAACAAATTCTAGTGAATAAATTTTAAAAAATTTTCAACAAAAAACCAGAAACATGTTCCAGAAAGGCCATCGACCATCACACTAATGAAAACGACTAATATTCGTTTGACACGTTGCTAGATGTAAAATACTTTCATGGTATAAAATTTAACCATTGCAGTCAGCAGTATAGCTCAATTTTTGTAACATTTTTTACTGTCCCAGAGAAAAATTAATCTTAACCTCCCAAAATTTTCTTTTAGTTCAGGTTTAGCTTGATTTTGATTAATTTGTAGAACTGAAACTAATCTGAACTAACCTAAAATGACCTAGACATAGAATTTCCTAATATAAACCATAAAATTTATCCATTACAATTACCAACATAGTTTAATTTTTGTAGTGTATAAAAAAGTCTAAAATTTATCTTAACCACCCAAATTTTTGATCAGAAAGCACGTGAAGGCTTGAATATATGTGAATTTCACAAAAGTCGTATTGGCAATCTGGCAACAGAGCTAATTTTTCGAGGTTAAAAAACGAGTCAAGCCAATATTTAATGACGGAAGCCTATTAAAATGGGCAAATTTATGAATTTTTTTCTAATACAGAGGCTTCTATCAGTGTGAAAATTGTGGTTGTAACAAAATCTTAACGATTTAGTACAAAAAATTGAACCTAAAGTAAAAAGTGTTTTCCACACACGCAAAACTGAGGAAAAAATTAGGAAAACTGAGATTGTAATCGTCTTCTACGACCTCGAAACAGGCGAAAGTACAGAAATTTTTTTGAAAAATCCTTTACCATGTTATCATGGGAGTGACGACTGCAATGCTCCTGACTGGAAAATCGGAAAATGTATTTTGTCGGACAATGTAATTGGCGGCTTTTGCATATTCTTATCAAACAATTCTAAAAAATTTTCTTATCATGGGAAACCGGCTTGTTACGGAAAAAATTGTAGAGCGAATAAACCGATTACGATAGATTTTGCAGAAGAAAAAGTTGTCGGTCCACTGATAATTTAGTTGCACAAGAAATTATACAAATATATTGATGATTCTTCTAATATGTGCGGACTCTAAAACTATTATACAAATTACATAAAAAAAAAACAAGAACAAAAACGAATTCCTGTCAAAATAAAAAATATTCAATCAATACCTTCAATTCGCTTTCACCAATATAACAAAAATTCAGGGAAGTCATTGTTGTGAAACCAATAGTTTCACGTAATGGATCCGAGCACAATGGGGATATTTTTGGTGCAAGAACGATATTATACATGAGCAGTAACTTTTATATATCAAGTTCTTGGTGCCATCGAACATATTCATTGTAAATTTTGATATATTGGAATGATATAAGAACAATAAATGGTATACAGATAGCTCCAAAACAACCGAGGGAGTTGGAAAAGGAGTGTATGGACCCAGAACCAGACACTATGATAGTTTGAGTAAGTCACCAAGAATCTTTCAATCGCACATATTAGGAAATGCATTCAATGCAGCAAAGAGAAAAATTATCGCGGACAGGAGATTGTTATCATATCAGATAGTCAAACATCATTACGCTTCTCAAGTAATCAGCTCCAAAATGTCTGAAAATGCCTAAAAGAACTAAACAAATTAGACAGGAATAATAAGGTCACCCTCCTGTGAGTACCGGGACACACCGAGGTAGAGGGAAATGAAATAGTGACAAGCTCACAAGAAAAAGGTCTTAGACATCAATTTTGGGGCCCGAACCTTTCTGCTACTAAAATGCGTAATTCAATAATAATCCTGGGGACAGATTTTATCCTTGGGAACGGGATAGTATGTACATATTTTTTTACCGCCCAAGAAAGTACTTAAGCGTAATCTCAACTTTACTACTTTTGATTACTTTAAATGTTTTCTTAAAAATATATAAATTCAGACAATTTATGACGATATAAACTAAAAAGACTATACCCCCTTTTAATATTTATAAATAAATCTGTCGAAAAATTCCTACTCTGGTTATGTAATGAAAACCGGAAAGAGAAGTACCGAGATAGGTCTTAACATGTGGTATCTGCAAAATACCGTTAAAGTGTATTAAAATATTCAACGATTTTCCCATTATTAAAAAATAAAAGAATAATCAAATAAACTCATTACAATTTAATATATCGTTTGATAAAATGTAAAAAGAATTCGTACAATGACTGTTTTTTTCTATTCAAAAGAAAGAAGGAGTTAAATATCGAAGAAAGTGAATAGTTTTTTTACACGGTCATTAAAATCGTTATTCTTTTAGTAATAGGAAGATGTAGATTAGTTTGATTAACTGTTTTTAAATAAAAAAAAGTAAGATCAGAGGCCACTTCGGGAATATTTGGTATAAAATAGCTAACGCCCTCTGGGGAACTATTCGAACTTTAGGGAATGAAATTGACGTTTACAGGGTGTACGACCGAAATAGATACTACAAGGGGAGTTCGGGAAGTAAAGGTCGAGGATATTGTTGTAGAATTAATAAGCTTTAGTAACGATCTGAAAAACGATTGAGCCGGTATGGCTTCGAGAACAGGACTGAGAAAATTACGTGTTGTATATATTCGGCGGGAATGAAGGTTTCCTTTGTTTTTTTTTTCTTTGGGGAATTTAAGAGAATATCAAGTTTTTATTTCACTGAATAAACGGGCGACTTTCTCATTATAAATAAATTGGTTTAGTATCTGTTTTTGTTAATAGATTTAAATGTTTTGAGACACTTGTTTTGTTTAATTTAATTAAAAACCTTCACATGATTTAACTCGCGGTCGCGCCGTTGTGAAAGCTTTAAATCAAGAGATATCATCTGACCAGCTAAACAGCAGTTCTATCCGAGTCCTGAGGTCCTGAATTTCGATAGTGATAAGACATAAATAGCCTGTAGTTGTCTTGTATTAAAATGCAAGAGGGAAGTAGAACTACCAGACTTCCAGAGTGCCAATGTCTTTGTGATATTTATTTATAGAATTTTAAAATAGCTATGAAAATAATATGTCAATGCAGAAAATTGTAGACCTACTTCCCTTACGCTACCAAAGTATACCATTTGCAGGAGTCTACGATCAAATGGTGTCACAAAACCTCAATCAGCATCTATTAAGAGTGCAGAACTTTATACAATCCTAGAATGCGGTTCTTGGTATAGCATACCAAATAGAAGAAGGAGAGCTACCCACTTTTAAATCGTCCAACATCCTACTGTGCCTAAGGAAATTAGGACTGGAGGACCTGCTCTAATCGCCGAGGTATCCCAAAAGACTTGGTAGCAGGAGAGGAACACACTAAATCTGTTAGGTCGCAGTGCACGATCCCTATCTCTTCATACATTTATGTAAGAATATTACAAGATTCGATTATATGTCATTCTAAGTAATCAAGTTAACTGAAACGTTTCTTTTGTTATAATATTTCCCACTCTACAGTAATGAAGGAATATTTTAATACTAGATACTAATAAGATAATTGCCATTCATTTAATTCTTATCGTTAATTCATAGCTTAGTTTGCGAATTCAAAATTTTATAACTGACATCTTCGACTATATCAAGTTTCATCTATTAAAATTTCCCTCCACCACTCGCTTGATCTCCAATTATGATCGATGAGAGTTCAAAAATATGGATGTTTTCGCTGACATTTTCTATTTTCAGCCCTTTTAGGCAAGTTTATTTTTATACAATTATTACAAAATTAACCTAGGTGAGAACGAAAAATATTATCTTACCAACAGTGATAGAACTTTTGTTAGTTCTTTAGACTACCTTGAACAACCAAACGAACAAACTTTACATACTTATTATATTGATTTTATTAAATTAACTTAAGTAATTTATAAACATTTATTCAGATGAACCTGATTGTCGTTTTTTATAAAAAATATTTTGAAGCAAAAAAAAATTCTAGAAAATAATTTTATATAAATATATTCAAATTATTATAAATGAGTTCAAATTATTATGCCCAAAATTACTTTGCTAACAGTCTAAAAGGGATTTTATAATTCCAAATTTAACTGCATGAATGAAAATATCACTAGTATTTTTTTTGAAGTCATCATTATTGTTCTTTACTCTAGAAGGATCTTGAAGCTTCTGTTCAACATTATCACTGTTTACTAATTCTTCGAGTTCTTGTTTACTTGTCAGTTTATTTTGCCAAAGTATAATAGCCATATATATACCCAAGAAGCTGTATTTCTTCCATTCCAATTTCAAGTCATCCAGGGGCAAAAGTTTTTCTGGATCACTTCCAAGTTCTTTAGCAAAAGCTGAGAAACTTTTATGATACAACTCCAAGTATTCATCTAGTTTCATGAAGTCCTCTTTTGATGCTCCAGAATAAAAAAAGTATGATAAGTCATGAATTGGAGTACTGTTTCGGCATATTTGAAAGTCTAACAATTTCATGTCTTCGATTTTACCATTTTCCTAAAAAAGTCTTTCTTTACACCTATTTTGCACAATTTAAATTAAAATCAAGAATTTTTGAATATTTACATTTTACAGTTGATATTTACATTTTACAGTTGATATTTACATTTAAATCTATACTTTAACAAGGAGTTGCATAGAGTAGTAAGTGAAATAATAAGATCTAAGTATACAAAAAAATTGGTATCTTCACATAGTTATCCTCATCTAAAACCATTTCACCTAAATAAAAACAATACTGAGGGTATGCTGGTAAGCCCCGGGCCTGACATAACGATAGCGGCAGTAGGTGAAATTTTGTACTGACATTGTGTAACACTATCCTTAATTAGCTTATATATAAAGTAAAAGGTCAATACCTTGATCAGTATTTATTTGACGCCCTTTTCATCAAGGTGTTATATAAAATGCAAAATTTGGACCGCACAGTTATAAAATATATTTTAACGCCCTCACAAGTCAAGGAGGAAATAGACAAGATGCTAAAAGACTATTTACCATAATATATAATGGTGAAAGGGTGGATTTCTGGATTGAAAAAAGATAGTACGGGCACTAAAGATGATCTACGCTCCAGGCGCAATATGGAAGTGACAGCTTTTGAAACAATAGAAAAAATACATAGAATCGTACTTGAAGATCATATAACAAAAATATAGGAGATAGCTGAGCCAGTAACTATATCAAAAGAATACGTTGGTAATATTTTAAAAATTGGGACGAAAAATTGTTTAAGTGAGAATTTGGCATACATATTTCATTGATCTATAACTGCATATGAGATATGGGTCCATCCCCAGTAGACAGTGATCCACCGATCAACCCCAAAAAAGGCAAAGACAATTGTGTCAGCTAACAAAATTATGGTGAGTATTTTCCGGGATTCAAGAAGAATTATATTTATTGATTACCTTGAAAAGGGTAAAAGTGTCAAGGGTGAATACTACGCAAATTTATTGCTGCATTTAGGCGACGAAGTAAAAAAAAACCTAATTACGAATAATGACGTGTAATAGCACAAGCACTAATTATTTTATGCTGATTAAGGTCAAGTATATTCCACTAAAATGGGGAATTAAATAATCACTCTGTAGATGAATTTTAACCATGGGAACTGAGACAGTATATATCATATTTTTCCTAATCTAAATCTAAAAGAAAAATATTTTGAGTCGTTTAAGGTTTTCTTGAAAATTTATAAACCGAGACAAAATCTGTCGAAGAAATCCTACCTTGAAGGGATAAGTATCAAGGGTAGTCTTAACATAGGGTATCTTCAAATACTGATAATATATTTTTAGAAATTGAACGATTTTTTCATTACTAGGAGTCAAAAGAATAATCAAATGAAATCACTATAATGCAATATATTCGTTTAATTACATGTAAAATGGATTCAAAAAATTACTGTTTTCTTTTTTCTATTTACAAGGAAGTATGACTAAATACTACCGAAATCACTAAAAATAATGAATATTTTTTACATCTGTTATAGAATCTTTTAGTTATAAAAAGACGTAGATTAATTTAATTAATCTTTTTCTATAAAAAAAAAATAAGATTAAGATGCTCAGATAGGAGTCAATTCGGAAATTAAATATCTGACATAGAATTGCTGACGTTTTCTATAGATGAGAAGACTGAAACATTCGTGTATGGATCTGGGTGAGATAAGTACTAACGGGAACCGCCACGGGGAGTCCAAGGAGTAAAGTTTGAGGGGGCTTTTGTAGAAATAATAAGCTTTAGTTACCATTTGAAAATCGTTAGAGGCGGTACGGTTTTAAGAACAGTTCAGCAAAAATGCGTGATGCGTATAATCAGTATTTAAGAAGGTTCTTATTTTTGACTTCATTTATCTAGAAAAATCCTGTTTTATTTCATTTGACGAAAGAGTGACTTTAGTATTATTTGTTTAAGCAATTTAAACAGCGGTTCTTCGTGTTTTATGCTTTTTCTTGATTAATATTTTAGAGAGTTATTTAAGGGTATTATTTTCAAAATTGGATTTATTACATTTATATTAATAGAACTGCCAACAGGAATAATTATTTTATAATTGTTAATCAATATTAAATATAAGTTTCTTATTGTAAATTATTTCGTTTTCTATTTATTTTTGTTAATAGATTTAAGCGTTTTGAGAATCTTGTTTAGTAAAAACCTTTACGCGACTAAACACGCGGACGCACTGTTGTGGGAGCTCTAAAACAAGAGGTGAGATATGACCAGCTTGATTGCAGTCAAGAGGTTATGTTTTGGTATTGATAAGCCCTAAATAACCTGTAGTGGTTTAGTATTAAAACTGCAAGAGCCAAGAAGAACCACCAGACTTTCAAAGTGCTTTTGTCACTGTGATATTTATTTATAGGTTTCCAGAATAGCTACTAACTAATACGAGACAGCAGTAAATCGTGAGCCAAATAGCCGTACGCTACCGTTCACAGGAGTTCAGGAACAAATGCTGTCACATAGAGTGAATTTCCGCAAAATGCTCAGATTGTTATAAACAAAAAAAGTATTAATAATTAAAAAAAGTTTTTTTTGTAAAATAAAAAAATATTTTCGTATTACTTGATTGATTTTAAACAAAAAGTGTCTTTTGTGATTTTTCCAGCCGACACATAGTTTTTGAATTAAACGTCGTTAAACTTCCACTTCCTTTCATACACTGCGGCGCGTATGTTTTAATTGATAAAGCGCTGTTTCATTATAGCATTAAAAATAATAAAAGCTTACATTTTTGGATTGTCATTAATCTCAGCTTGTAGTTCTTGACTTAAGTTATCAATTAAGGGGCGCAAAACTTGAAAATATTTATGTAATCAAAAGTTACTCATGTTAAAATGTGGAAATAAATCATATTTTCCCAATAACGATTTTTAACTCAAAAACTATAGGACGGAGAGAAAAATCACAAGAAACACTTTTTGCTTAGAATAGGCCAAGAAACATCAAAATTCAATTTTTCCATTATTAACAATTTTATTATTTATAACAAATTACTTGACAATTTTTCGGGAATCCACCCTCGATATTCGAAATCAGGGGGTCAAAACACATATAAAAAAACTTTGGTGGAGTTGTGTTTCTTCATCGGCTGTAAAAATCCACTGGGCAATCTAACTAACAAAAATTACAGAACCACGAGACAGTTAATGCTGCTGAAAATAGCAGTTTTGAGGAGATATTTCGAATTATAAAGTTTAAGTAAATTCAAACGTCTCACGTACAGGTATTTGAACAATCTACGCAGTCAAAAGTCTTTTTTTCAAAATGCTGTATAATGAAGTACCTGTGATAAGGAATCCTTCCGAGAACAATATCTAGCCCTTTTCGCCCCTTTCCCGTGCGACTCTTGCGGGTACTATCAATTGGAATTTGATATTATCATCGACGCTCTTTTGTGAACTTAAATTATCAACTTAAATATTTATGTCTTCAATTTCATCCCAGGATTTTATAGTGATGGATCCTCATACTACAGGTAATAAACTTACTGTTCTAAAATTTTGGGCAACTTATTACTCAAAAGTATTTTTTTAGCGTCACAAAAGTATGTCCTTTCATAGACTATTTTTTAAATATTTTTCAATTATTAAGGTCTTTATTATGCTATAGGAATAGATCCGGCTATAATTTTTAATGTTATTTAAAGTTAGTTTTTTCTACTAAAAGTTAATATAAAAATTGGATCCGGATAAGCCAAATTTTAGTACTTTCAAATGTTTACATGAAAATAGCAAAAAATCGTTTTTTTAATATGTTTTTTTATAATGTGTTTTTTTAGGTGCACCAGGTACCTCGAGAGTAAGGATCGTACCAGAAAATACTTATTTGATCGCATGCAGAGCGAAAATTTGCAGATCTACAAGCAAGCCGTTTAGAGAATCCAGTGAAAGAAATAAGAGAAGCAAAACCGAAGACTTCCGTGCAACTTTGCAAGAGGATTTATTAGTACATGAAGCACAGGTAAAGTTGAGAAAAACAGGAAAACGAAATGCATCCAAACAAAATCAAATAATGGAAATAAATTTCCTCTGACACCTTTGGAAGCTCTACAAATGTTTATAGATGCCGATTTAATGAAAGGACAGTACAAAACTATTAGAAAGGTGAATAAGATTTTTTTTCCTTTAGACGCCTATCCGAACACCTGAAAGTGGAGGAACAAGGGCGGGACGCACTGAAGATAATATCCAAATGGGGTTGCGATGGTTCTCAGCAAATGCAATATTAACAAAAACTTGAAAGTGATGTCGATTCCGATGCCAACTTATTTCTGAGCTCTTTCGTGCCTTTAAAACATTAGTTTATATATATATATATATATATATATATATATATATATATATATATATATGGTGTGAAAAATGAAAATGTATTATGATAAAGTCCAACATCTTTTTCCCCACGATTTTGTTGACCAATAAGATTCCGCTTTGTGAAAAAAGGTGTGTTACAGAAAAATCAAAAACGTTAATGATTTTATCAAGTCTTTAGTCCCAAAAGAGGTTGATTTAAATGGAGAAAAGTTTGTAGTAAAATATAAATTTATAAAGACCACGGTCGACGGAAAGATATGCAATGTAGTCATCGGTACGACATCAACAAGTCGATGCTACGTTTGTGGTGTAACTTCCAAAGATTTTAACCGATTACGACAAAAGAGAAATGAATACTGAAGCCATTGAATTTAGCCTCTCAATGCTACATGCCAGAATACGACTATTTAAGAGTATTCTTCATTTGGCTTATAAGCTACCTGTAAAGAAATATAGAGAAAGGAAAACAAGAGGAAAAACAATTGGAAAAAAACTAGACAAATAAAAATCCAAAGCTGGTTCCTCAATGAAATAGGTTTATTAGTTGATATCCCAAAGGCTAACTTTGACAACATCAATGATGGCAATACAAGCAGGAGATTTTGTGACGATCTCAGATAAGCATCTGAAATAACGAGTATCAGCTACGGCCTTATATACACACTGAAAATTATCCTATACAGGGTGATTCAAAAATCGATAACGAAACTTAAGGGGGTGATTCTACTTGACAAAATAAGGGTAGAGCTTCATATAATTTTTTTTCAAAATGTCATTCGTTTTCGAGTTACAAGTCGTCAAAGTTCAAGTTTTTATTTTTTGTTTTTTGAATTACTCGCTTACAGGAAAACCGATTTGACTAATATTTGAAAGATAGGCTAAGTCTTCTGCGCTTCATCATTTTAGTAACAATTCACATTGATTGTTTGCCGCTAGAGGGCACTTTACCTACATTGAAAATTGTTTTTTTGTCATAATTTTTTAGTGTTGACAGCTACAGTAATTTCTGAAAGACTGATGCCAGGCCTTTAAAAAAGGTGCTCTTTATTTACATCGCTAAACCCAACGGTTTAGACGTAAATCACCCTTAAAAATTAAGTGGTAAATTTACTTTTCTCATTTCATTACCACCAGCTACCAGGTAAATAGCTATCAAAGTATACTAGAGCTGTCAGTTTACCATCAAATAAATTCGCTTTTTAAACTATTTAATTTATAATCTTAAAATAACTAATAATGGCTAATCACCAATATTCAAATATCGAATATTGTGATATCCATTTTTGTTATGGAAAAGCAAATGGTAATGCAGAGTTGGCAAGAAGATATTATATGGAGAGTTATCCGGAAAGAAATATCCCTCATGCTCAAACATTTTCCAGTGTGCACAGGAGGCTTGCGGAATGTGGTTCCTTTAAAAGTTATAATGGAAATAGGGGAAGACCTAGAACTGCTAGAAACGTGCAACAAGAAGAAAGAGTGCTTGAAATTATTGAAGATAATCCAGGTATTAGTACTAGAAAAATTGGGAATGAAGTGCGGCTCTGTCAGGCTAGTTCATGGAGGATACTAAGAGAAGAACAACTCTACCCGTTTCATTCAAAAAAGGTGCAGGCTCTTTATGACGATGATCGGCCGAGACGGTTGGAAATGTGCAATCAGATCCTAGCTAAGTATGAACACGATAATCGATTAATTGGCGTCATATTATTCACTGACGAAGCTGGTTTCACTCGTGATGGCATAACAAATCTACACAACATCCACACATATGCTTACGAGAACCCAAACAATGTGGTAGAAACGAAACATCAGCGTAGATTTTCACTAAATGTGTGGGCAGGGATAATAGGAGATTACCTTATTGGTCCTCATTTCTTTGATGGCCCATTAACTAGTGACGTATACTTAGATTTTATCCAAAATCGTCTCCCATTGTATCTGGAAGATGTGCCATTGGAAGTAAGGGCCAACATATGGATCCTCCAAGACGGAGCTCCGCCCCACTTTAGTATACGTGTCCGACAGTATTTGAATGCAACGTATCCTGAGCGATGGATAGGACGAAGTGGACCATTGGCATGGGCAGCGAGGTCACCAGACCTTAATCCTATGGATTTTTTCTTTTGGGGTCATTTGAAACAATTGGTGTACGATATTCCAGTAATTAACGTCGAGGATCTTCGCTTCAGGATAATCGAAAAGTGTCAAATTATTAAAGAAACACCAGAAATTTTTCATCGAGTTAGGCGACATTTTTTGAAGAGTGTTAGGAAATGTATTGAAGAAAATGGGGGACATTTTGAGAATCTTTTTTAGTTTGTTTAGTACTGTTTCATTAATTTTTATCAATTAAATGTATATCGCAATAATCCATAATATGAATATTTACTGATTAGCCATTATTAGTTATTTTAAGATTATAAATTAAATAGTTTAAAAAGCGAATTTATTTGATGTTAAACTGACAGCTCTAGTATACTTTGATAGCTATTTACCTGGTAGCTGGTGGTAATGAAATGAGAAAAGTAAATTTACCACTTAATTTTTAAGGGTGATTTACGTCTAAACCGTTGGGTTTAGCGATGTAAATAAAGAGCACCTTTTTTAAAGGCCTGGCATCAGTCTTTCAGAAATTATGCCAAAAACTACTGTAGCTGTCAACACTAAAAAATTATGACAAAAAAACAATTTTCAATGTAGGTAAAGTGCCCTCTAGCGGCAAACAATCAATGTGAATTGTTACTAAAATGATGAAGCGCAGAAGACTTAGCCTATCTTTCAAATATTAGTCAAATCGGTTTTCCTGTAAGCGAGTAATTCAAAAAACAAAAAATAAAAACTTGAACTTTGACGACTTGTAACTCGAAAACGAATGACATTTTGAAAAAAAATTATATGAAGCTCTACCCTTATTTTGTCAAGTAGAATCACCCCCTTAAGTTTCGTGATCGATTTTTGAATCACCCTGTATAATCGATCCAGAAAAATATAAAATGTTTGCATCTGAAACAGCTTGTTTATATATCGAATTGTATCCTTGGCATCCTATGAAGCCTACGATGCACAAAATTTTAGTTCACTGCAGTAATAATTAAACACGCTTTATTACCAATTGACCAGCTTTCCGAGGAGGCAGCATTTTCGGTCGTACCGAATAGATTTTGCTAGGAAATTTTCGAAAGAAAGCTGTAACCAAAATGTACTTAATCGATTACTTTTGAGATCAGAACCTCTGTTGATCAGCAAGAGGTGCGTGAAATCAAGGAAATTTTATTCTTTTTTGCTGGAAACTATTAAAATTCTCGTGTCTGCGGCACCGAACACAGTTATGAACTCATCAGATAGCAAAGAAGAAAATGCTCCTAATTTATTATTTTCAATATGTAATTTTGCGACTTCTGTATCTTCTAATATAATTTATAAAAATAAATACGTTTGTTTCATTTTATATCGTGGTTTAAAATCTGTTTGAGTATAAAAATAATTTTGGCCCCTTAGATTGTTCAAATACCAGTATGTGCGCCGATCTGATAAATATATTAGTCTTTCTGGAAGTTATGATGGAAATTAAAACCAAAAAAACTAAAAAAAGTGTTGTTTTTATGATCTGGAGCCAGAATTAACAACCCACCTTCGTATATGGAAGATAATATTATAAAAATGTTTGTAATCAAATTATAACTCACCAAGTTTTTAAATATCATATTATTTGACCAACAATCTCCATGAGTTAATCCAGAATATTTTCCGTTATATGTTGCTGCTTTGGTAAAATATTTTTTCCAGTTTTCCTCCACTGGTTTAATTTTTTGATAAATACCTATATCAATTTCCTTCATTATATCACAAGCTTTAGTAAAAGCAGGATTTACTACCATCGACGAAGAAATAAAAATGTCGTTTAAGGGTTTAATTACTTCAAAGTACTTTTCTTCATTCTGGTCCTTGAATGCAAACGATAAAGCATGAAATTTTCCATAAGTCTTAAAAATTAACTTCAAGTATTCTTCACTCAATTTTTTCGATTTATCAATCAGATAATATTTCTTAATTCTAAGGTTTTCCATAGCAATATATTGGCTGCCTTCTTTATTATCTCCACAATAAAATATGGGAATATTGTTAAATGGATTTTTCACTCCCTTTTCAATTTGAAATTTATTCAATTCAGGGAATACTTTTGAATAAAAACTGTATTCGTTGAAATAAGCTGCAGATATTAACTTTGGCATATATGAAGGGGCAATCTTTATGTAAGTTTGAATCGTTGAGCCTGTATCTTTATTTATTACTTCTCCTGTATAACCTTCACTAAGAAACCCATCTCCTTTTAAAGCGTCTATATGAGGACAAATCTCGTAATGGGTAATATTTTCAGTATCTGCAACTTGTCTTAAGATCTCTTCTAGTTTTTCTTGCACCATTTTCAATTTTTTCTTTTTTTAAGAACAAAAAACTACAAAAGTCTATATTTGTCAACCGTTTAAAAACTACTAAAAACTTTTTGTTCCCACATTAAATAAATATAATATACCTTATCACCAATATTTTAGTGAGTCATAGTTTTATGTAGTTTCAAAGATTTGGTAGGAGAGACTGGAGTGGTTTTCACTCAAGATTGGTTGTCACAACGTCGCTAGTTAACATGCGTTATATGCATTGATCATTTTCTTATGAATTTGTTTCATTTGAGGCAAATTAAGCATCATTTTTTATAACCCGATAATGATTTTTTTCCTAAAAGTTTATTTAGTTAACTATTTATTATGACAGATACTTTGAAATATCGTTTGGAAGAGAACAAAATAAGAGATGGATATAAGTCAAATAGGGACGGAAAACAGAAAAACTGTGGAAATTTTTTTTTATGTTGCTCTAAATAAAGTAAGTCAAATACAACTATGTTGTATATGTAAGAGAAGTAAATACTATTCTTCAAACTATGACTATACTAACTCTCCCCTACTACAATATAAGTACTCACCATGAAATGAAAATTTATTATAATAAATAAATAGTAAATTTATTATTATTATTATTATTTTCCATAGCAATGATTTTTCTGTCGAACATGATACTGGAAAATAGGAAGATAAATGATAGAAATAAACAAAATTCCAGAAGATCCTATTTATCATCCTTCAACAATATACACTTATTAACAAGTCAAGTGTTTACATGCTTATTAGTTAGAATGTCAGGGAACGAGTTATTTAGACCTATTTTTTAGGATAATGAATACGATTATCATTTTATTTATTCCTACCACTGGAGTAATGGAAAATTTTATTTTTACGAAAATCTCTTTTTCTAAATAATTAATTTTTTTTAAATTCAATATTGTGTATCCAAAATGGTGGACAAAAAATTTTACATCTCTCGATGTCCAAAATTAGTGTAGGAGAGTTTTTGAAGGTGTATTCTATTCACGTGACATCGACAAGAAATGATCAAAATTGCTCCATTAGAAGACGCGATAATGACATTTTAGTTACGTATTTTGAACCTGAAAATTCAGTTTTAGAGCAAGCATTTCCCACCCCTCCTTTTTGCCATTTTTCAGAAGCGTGGACGATTTTCTTTTCCTTACTCATGCATGTTGCGGATAACGTAAAAATATGAATACTTTTTGTTAGAAAAGTACTCGAAAAGACAAAGTTAATTGTTTAAGAGTTAACCCTAAATTTTATAAATGCGCCGTGAAAGCCTGTCGAATTTGACATATTGTACCTTACTAACCAACTGATAAAATTTTAACCTTTTTTTTTCAAAAGAAGCGCCTTTCCCAGAAAAATTTTTCGATGAAAATTCGAAGATATTTCATTTATTTGTGAGTAAAAAATTTAACAATAATTGAAAACAATTCCTGAGCAGGCTTCAATTATCCGATTATAATTTTTAAAGAAACGTTTGAAAGCTTAAAATCTCTAATATATGTGAAAAAATTTCAAATGTCTGGAAGGGAAACAAAACGTGAGATTGATTTCTTCCTATTAACATGTGAAAGATATACTACTGACGTTACAGCCTTGTCTTTCGTAGGGAATCACCGGTTATAAATTTCAAAAACTAAAATTAAATTTATAATTAAAATGTAAGTAATAAAATGTTAATAATTTATTTATGCTTGGCAACATGCAACGTAATAGTGGATGGACGGTGCACACACCTCTCCTTACGCCTGGCGAAATCCAGTTAGGGTATGCTAGCCTTGTAATTCGTATAAAAGAGTAGTTTCGAGGCCAGCAGCCTGACATTCCGTCAAGCTGAGAATAATCGGGAAGATACTGCAGAACTGATATATAAACCATGAGTAGTGGGACAAACTTCAGATATTTATCCACGGCTTTAAACTTTCCAATATAAATATAGGTGTTCAGATAAATTGTCACTCTCGGTAAACTTGTTATCTAATATTAAGTCGTTACTGTAACTTTTTTGTCTTTTGTAACCCAATAGTTAGACATTAACATTATGGAGAAAAAAAGAAAATATTTAGAGAATTTGTTGAGTTAATAAGATTCTTAGAAGATATAAAAAAAAACAGTTTAAATAGAAATACGATGAATATTTATTCCTGCTTAAAGAATGGATGTTGCAAATGGATCTTAACCATTTGCTTTTTTCATCGGAGATAGAACTTATGATTTCAGTAGGTTTAAAACATTTTTGGTCTTATATGCACTTTCTAAAAAAAATGTAGGAATTCCTCGCAAAACGAATTTTGAAAATCAATTGTTTTCGACACAAAAAACAATCGGCGATGATTTTGCTGATTATTTTTAAACCTTTTCCTTTGATAACTCAAATTTAGATCTATCACAGGTTGACGCCTTAAAAGTTGAATTCATTGCAAACCTTTGCAATTACACTTTTACCACGGATGATATTCAGAACAAAATAAAAGGTCTGGATGTGCACAGAAATGCCAGATTAGTTGGCATACCTAATACTTTTATAAAACGATGGTACAACTCATTAGCTACTCCCCTGCGTATACTTTTTCTTTTAACGTTGGAGATTTTCTAATGTTTAAGTCTAGAAAAAAAACTAATGTCGTCAACTATAGGGGCATTTCTATCATATTCGCACTCCCTAAATTATAAACATTTAGCGTAAAAGAGAGCAAACACATGTAACTGTCTTCGAATATTTTCTGTCGTTTGTGAACATTATGCCTCCACTGAATAAATGTTTGCAAATAAATGTTAAATTTGCCAACATTTATCGTTATTCCACATCCAACGCACGCGATAGACACACATAGTGCGAGGTACCGACAAGGGTCGAAACGTCGGCAAACATTCGAAAACATTTGTCGACAATGTTTGTTCGTGCGCTTTTTATGTCTCCACTGAAAATATTGCAAGACTTATTTCGTTTGCAAATGTTTGCAAATGTGTTGTGCCTTTGGTGGATTTACGCCTTAAGAACCCGCAGAATTAATAATAACAAAAGCAATGTTGTAGTTAATTTTTTGTTTTATTGAACAAATATGGCGGATAGGAAAGGAGGGTAGCAAACATATTAAGGAAATCAAAACAGGATCACAAAGAAGATTGAAAATCACTATTTTAGGTAATAAATAAAACAAGCATAAACTTTTAACTCATAGCAGTAAATATTGAAAATGTAATGTCATGTTGCAAGGTAAAATATATATACATATAAACATTGTTTATTTACATGATAACATACCGAAACTTATTTTAGCTATTAATATTGATAAGAATCATAAAATCATCTTGCAAAAAATGACATTAAATTGGTTTGTATTTATTTAATACCATTCCTAGTACGTCATACCAACAATAAGATCGCGTTGCAACTCGCGATAGACAGGTGTGAAAGATAGATCTCAGTATAAGGGGTATCATATACGTATGTACAAGAAATATATCATCTACACCTGGATACCATCTTTACTACAATAAAAAAATTCTCTTGAATGTGATCAAGCATAAGCAGTTCATAAATTTTCATACAATAAATAAACATAAAATTTAAGCTTTAATTTATCTTACAAGGAATGTACCTGAAATGTCCGGCCCCGATTTTAATGTAACTTCAATATGTTGTACAGGGTAGAAAAATAAGGTTATTTTTTTTATCTGCAGGGATTCACTTTAACGGAATGAACCCCCCCCCCTATAGTTCACCACGAAAAACAGTATTTTTGAAATATCTCAGGTTTTAAGTGAGATTTACAAAACAAAAAGAAAATTACTTGTTTTTCGAAATGATGTTAAACTATGGATATTATCCCTTATTTTTAATAAAGGTAAACCATCTATTCGCGCATGTAATTTAATTCTAAGAATTACGAAATTTAATATAATTGTTTGAAAATATCTCTTTCACGAATACCATAAGTAGCTTAAGTTGACAGGTTTCGGAGTTTCTAAAAATAACTACTAAAAGAGGGTGAGCCACATCCAAATACTTTTTTTCTTAAATCTCAAGTTCTAATTGGAATATCTTTACAAAACAAAATGAAAAGTACTTGTTATTTGAAATGATGTTAAACTAAGGTATTTTCATCCCCAAGAATATCATTCCTTGTTTTTATAATGGTGAACCATAAATTCGCGTATGTAATTTAATTCTAAAAATTACGAAATTTATTAAGATTGTTTGAAAATATTTTTTTCGCGGATAAGATATTTAACTCAAGTTCAAATTTTTCGGGATTTCCAAAAATATACTAGTAAAAGAGGGTGAGTTAGCCTCAAATACTTTTCTTTAATATCTCAAATTCTAATTAAGATAACTCTACAGAACGAAATGAAAAATACTTTTTATTCAAAATGATATTAAACTATGGAATTTTCACCCCCAAGGATATCATCCCTTATTTTTTATTAGGATAAACCATATATTTTCACATTAAATTTAATTGTAAAAAATTACGAAATTTAATGGAATTGTTTAAAAATATTTTTTCCACGAATAGCATAAATCACTTACATTGTTGTGTTTCGGAGTTTCTAAAAATAAACTAGTAAAAGTGGGTGGGCCACCCCCAAATACTTTTCTTACATCTCAAGTTCAAAGATAACTTTACGAAATAAACTGGAAATTACTTGTTATTTGAAATGAAGTGAAACCATAGTATTTTCATCATCGAGAGTGAAAATACTATAGTTTAATTTCCATAAGGATATTATTCGAATAATGTCATTCTTAAAATTGACAAATTTCAGTTAAGATGTACGTTACAGGGTTTACTGAATTTTTTTCTATTAATTAATAATTTCTTTTATTATATAAACTTATTTCATTAGTTAAGCATTCATGTCTGTAAATTATTCTAATTCATAAAAAATGGTGATTTCTAGTTCTGTACGGTTCATTTAAAATAAGATTTTAGAATTTTAAGAATAACAATATATGTACGAAATGACGGTTTACTTTTATAAAAAAAATAAGGAATAATAACTTTTGGAATGAAAATAACATTATTTCGAATAATAAGTAATCTCTACAAAACAAAATTTTGTGGAGATATCTTAATTAGAACTGGAGATATTAAAAAAACGTATTTGGGGGTGGCTCACCCTCTTTTACTAATTTATTTTTAGAAGGCCCGAAATTCGTCAACTTAAGTTACTTATGGTATTCGTGAAAAAAATATTTTTAAACAATTAAAATTCAAAATAATTAACGAGCGTAAATATATGGTTTACCCTAATAAAGAATAAGGGATGATATCCTTGGAGGTAAAAATACCGCAGTTTAGCACTATTTCGAATAACAAGTAACTTTCAATTTGTTTTGTAAGCACATCTCATTTAGAACCTTCAATATTTCAAAAATACTGTTTTTAGGGGTGAACTTTGGTGGCGGTTTTCACCTTGTTATAATGAGTCTCCACAGATAAAAAATAAATACGTGTCTCTAATTTGCGTATCCTCTATCACATATTGAAGTTTCATTAAAATCGGAGCCTACCACTTCAGGTACCCTCCTTGTTAGAGATTAAGTTTTTATCTTATTATACAAAAATTTTGAATAATTTTAAGTGCTTAACTAAACTGATTTTACAGGATTTATTTTTCCACTCTTAAGTAACTAGGAAGCTGTGACAGAATTTAACTCTTGCAAATGATATATTGTGGTAGCGTTAATCATTTTATCTATAATCATTTTTTGCCCTATATTAATTAGTAGCTATTTTGATGACCTATAATTAAATTTTACAGTACTAAAGCCACTCTGGAAGTCTGGACGTTCATTTTATCTCTTGCAACTTTAGTATCAAACAACTACCGTTATTAAAGCTTACCACAACCATAACTCAGAACTTCAAGACTCAGGAAAGGCTGCTAATTAGTTGGTCAGAAGACATCTCCTGTTTTGTGGGTCTCGCAATAGCGCGCCCGCAAGTTAATTCGCGTGAAGTTTTTAATTAAATAGCATAAAACAAGTTTCTCAAAACATTTAAATCTTTTTAACAAAAATATATAGAAAAACAAACTATTTACAATGAGAAACTTAAAACTAATTACAATCACGAAAAAAAACTAGCCTAATTGCTCTTCTTGGCCGTTCTTTTAACCAAAAACGTAAAACCCAATTTTGAAAAAACACGTATAAATAGCTTAATAAAATATTAAACAAAAAAGAAATAAAACGCGAAAAACAGTTATTTATATTACTTAATCAAACCGTATGAAAATCGCGAAACGCCCGACTAAAATAACATATGATACTTCCTTAACTTCCCGAATTAAATCAAAAACAAATCAAACAAAGAAAAACCTTCATTCCCGCCGAATATACACTACGGCACTGGACTTAAAGAACGGTACCGATCACCCTAATTCGACTTTCAGATTGGTACTGAAATTTACTATTCCTTCCTCTTCGAATCTTACACCCCCTCGACACACCTCTGTTTCCCGTTTGTACCCATATTAGCCGATGGAACCCCGTAAACGTCAATTTCTTTCCCTTAAAGTTCGAAGGTTTCGATCGTTACGTACTGAGGGCGTTAGCTATTCTATACCGGGTGTTTGATTCCCGAATTGGCCTCTGAGCGTCTAAATCCTAATTTTTCTATAACAGAGTAGTAAAACAAACTAACCTACGTCTTCCTATAACGAAAAGAATATATGTTAAAGACTGTAAAGAACTATTCACTTCTCTTGGCTGTTTTGGCAATAAACGTCTTAACTCGTTATTTCTTGTGAATAAAAAAAATAATAATTAATCAAGATTCTTTTTACAAATGGCCAAACGATATATTTCTTTTATAGTGAGTTTATTTGGTCATTGTTTTGTTTCCTAATAATGGGAAAATCGTTCAATATTCTAAGACATGTTAACGGGTTGTGCATACACCATATGTTATAAACCTTTTTTTTAAGAAAACATTTAAACGACAAAAATCATAAAAGTTAAGCTCGATAACTGATTTATTTTTCCTTTACACTTTCTAGGATAGTGATAAAAAATATAACTACCCTATTCCCACGAGAAATCTATTCACAGAGTGATTATTTAATTATTCATTTTAACGGAATATAGTTCACATTGAACAGTGCAAAATATTTAATATTTGTTCCATTACAAAGCCACAATCTGAAATGAAAATATTCAGACTACAAGAAGGCTGTTGAAAGTATAAATCCAAATAATAAAAATATCGATCGTGTTAGCAGTATAATTTTGGTCATTGCTGAGCAGTTCATTGCGATGCAATCGAAGGTATACGAGGTTTGTCTCAAAAGTATCGAGCCTGCATTCATATCTCCGCGTCAAAACTTCCGAGCGACCTCTGTGGTGCATGGGCGTCACCAGTAAGTCTTCACGAACTCGTTGGTGTGCGCAGTTGCCGACTGGACGTGTTAGTTCGCTAACGGTGTGCGTTTGTTTAAAGTGTCTTTTTTCGTTCGTCGCATTTTGTTATTGTAAAAAATGACGGAAAAATTAGATCAACGAATTTGTATCAAGTTTTGCTTTAATATTGGAAAAACTTGCTCGGAAACAATTAATATGATGAATAAAGCATTTAGAGAAACAAAGTGACAGTCTTCACAATGGAAGCATTCTGAATCGCCAACACCAAAAAAAAAACACGTCAAAGTTCGTGCAAAGTGAAGACAATATTGACTGTTTTCTTTGATTATGAAGGTGTGGTGCACCACGAATATGCTCCGAGAGGTGACACGATCACTAAAAAATACTACGTTGAAGTATTGAAAAGATCGTGTGACGCAGTCAGAACAAAACGGCCACAGCTTTGAACAAGCGATGATTGGCTGCTTCACCACGATAATGCGCCAGCGCATTCACCGAACCTTGTGCAGCAATATTTAACAAAGCCCCAAATCGTACAGCTTCGCCAGCCTCCATACAGTCCCGACGTAGCTCCCTGCGACTTTTAGCTGTTTCCCAGATTAAAAATGCCGCTCAAAGGATACCGGTTCGATGACAAAGAGACGGTTGAAACTAATGCGACGAATGCACTGAAGGCAATTCCGAAAACTGACTTCCAGGACTGCTTCAGGAAGTGGAAACACCGCTGTTGTGAAATTTACTTTGTAAAAAGAAAATACTGGAAAGTAAATTGTCAAATTTCCTACCGAATACATAAAACCCCGGAATAATTTTTACTATTAATGATTCTTCTTCTTCTTCCTTCTTATATATAAGCAATTTGCTTGTTATTCTTCGTCTCTTTGCCTGATGTCAGTCTATTGCAAGGTTATCACTCCATCGTTTACGGGGTCTTCCGGTACTCCTACGTTCTATTGTTGATTTGTCCCTCGTGATTTTTACTATTATGTCGTGGGTCATGCGGTTGATGTGTTCGTTCCATTCTCTTTTTCTTTATAATACCCAGTCATTGATGTTATCGACTTTACACACTCTTCTTATATCCTCACTCCTATTCCGATCCATAAGTGTCCTGCCAGCTATCCTGCGCACCACTCTCATCTCTGTTGTTTCCAGTATTTGTTTTCTTTTCGAAGTTTCTAGTCTGGTTCTTATTGCTGTTTTATAAATTCTTGATTTAACTTCGATTCCTATATGTTTATCGCTCCATATGGTACTGTTAAGACATGCGGCTGTTCTTGCTGCTCTCATGGCTTGTCCCCTCACCTCCGTTTCAACATCCCCGTATCCGGATATTTATATTCCGAGATACTTGAACTTCATTTCCTGCTGTATAATTTTATTGTCTATTTCTAGTTTGCATCTGTGGTGTTCTAGGTGGAGTCATGGCTTTAGTTTTTGATGCTGATATATTCATGTTAAACTTTTTAACTGTTATGTTAAATTGGTGCAGTAGTCTTTGCAAATCGTCTTCGCTTTCAGCTATTAACACTGCATCGTCGGCGTTAGTAATGAGTTAAACAAAAAAGATTTGGTTCGAGATTATTTATCTGCAAATTTTCCTGAGCAGTCACCCACCAAAATTTCATCAGGCTTTTTTTAGTGGAAGACATCAAATATTTACGATTTGATGAAGCATACCATTTAAAAGATACTGCTTCAATTAACAAATATTAATTCCTTTTTAATGTCTGGAAAAAAGTTGATAAGTACCAAATATACTAGCACTCCTAAAACCCCTGTTATTACATATTTATTATGGGCGACTTCAATGCCTAAATTGTAATCCAAATTGGGTGAAATAAATCTGAAACACTGTCTTCTTGTCATACCTCTTTTCCAACATATATATTTTTGTTGTTGTATTTTCGTCAATTCCTGTTTGTTGATTTGCATTTTCAATTATAGAATTAAACGGAAAATTAGGAAAACACTATTATATTGAGTTACGAATATAATTAGATTTTGCCATATAATGCTTGTACAGAATATTTCAGAAATATGTGATATTGCTTGTGGGGATATTTCTTTGCCCCCTAAAATACGTGAATCAGAACTTTTTAATTGGGATTTTTTTCTATCAAAATCATATCTACTAAATTTTTTTCACAATTTTAATGAAACAACAATATAGTTTCACCTGGAATATTTATACTTGCTGTCAAGCAAATAATTATGCAAGAGAATGTACGCCACTGACTGTTTTTAGTAACATAACATAGTTAAGTATTTAATAAACGTTATCGTTTTGTAGTTTTCACCTTTGCATAGGAGATAAATCTATATTTATTATATCAGTACTTAATATTGCATTTTCAAAGTAATTTTTGAACTTCTTTAGTGCGAACAAATAATTTATTATCTTTTATTTATAAATTTACCTAAATACGATAAAGAAATTCCATGCAAAAATCTACCCACTCAAATATGAATGCATGACTTTCCAATTTTGAACAAATTTTATTTTAATTCCTTATCCTTCACTTATTTGTTCTGGAGTTTTCTACACAAGCTCCGTTAAGCGTTCTATCAGACAAAAATCAAGCAGATTTATTTCAACTCGAAGGCTAAAATGGCTACAAACAAGATAACGCACTGGCACTGCCTGAAGGAGGTCAAACCACGACAGAAGAGAAGACCCTAGGGGAGCTACTAAGAGTGCATTTTCCAGGCTTAAATCAATGTGAGGGCGAAATTGGAGAACAACCGAATTTCCCTTAGTACATCATGACTACAAATTAATTCAAACGATGGTGACATGTAAAAGGGTAAAATGATTAATGGAAACCTTTGCCTCCTTCAGGTCACCTGGTAGAGATGATATATTCCCAGTCTTCCTCAAAAATTATAATAGGCTAATTGGTAAAATTATTCCGCTCATATTTGAGCTTATGGTATATGCCGATGGCATGGAGAGAATCAAAAGTAGTCTTTATTTCCAAAGCAGGAAAGACGGATTACATTAACCTGATCAGTTTCGTATCAAAGACGCTGGAAAAGTCGGTGAAGCGACATACCAAAGAAGGAGTAATGGTGCAATGTCCTTCACATCCTTTACAATTTGCCTATCAAGGGGGAAAATTCACAGGTACTGAGCTACATCGACTCGTCATAAGAGGTGAAAAGTCACTGCCGAATGGTCGATCCGCCTTTATCGATATCGAAGGGGGTTTGACAACACATCTCACGGTTCTATATGTAGTCCTCTGCAAGGACAAGGCTCTGAACCGGCAATAGTTTCGTGGATCAGAGCAATGTTTACTCAGAGAGTAATATATGCTGATCTTAACAGTATTTCCGTTAAAGCACTGTTAAGAAGAGGCTGTCCATAGGGAGGAGTTTTATCGCATTTATTGTGGAGTCTTGTGGTGGACAGCCTGCTGAGAGAACTAAATGAGGCTGATGTGTACACACAGACCTATGCCGATGATTTGGTAATTTTGTGCCTTGGTTGCGACATCCGGGACCTGGGGGGATCAATGATGCGACCCATCCGGATCGCGGTATTCTTTACAAAAAAAAAAAAGAAAAACGAAGAGACTTTCCACAATTACATTGATGGAAAGGATCCTTCAATATAAGAAACCTGGGAATAATTCCGGACTGACGACTGAGCTGGAATAATCACAACGAGGCTGGAAGCAAGAAGGCCATATATGTTTTCTGGATTGTAAACGAGCCTTTGGGTGCATATAGAGCTGACACCGAGAGTGTTATTTTGAATATACACTATAGTGATCGGCTCCATGATCACGTACGTCGCTATCGTATGGTGGCTTAATACAACAAAACGCAAACACCGTCTTCAACTCGATAAAATCCAAAGAATGGTTTGTATGGGAATAATGAGTGCACTGAGGACGGCCTCCATGAAGGCGCTGAAGGGTCTGGTGAGCCTACGTTCTCTTCACTTATACATAGAGAACCAGGCTCTGAAGGCTGCATACCGTCTCAGTGCCTAGGGCATCTCGGAACGAGAACGGGCAGCTATTCAGGTGTCTGGGAGAGCATGGTGGAGAGATGTCCATCATTCCTCCTGCAAATAGATTACATGACGCTGCTCTAGAAACCAAACCACTCTGATTCACAGATGGATCACGACAAGATGAAAGATCTGGAGCAGGATTTTTCGGCAAAAGCACGGAGTTAGAGAGCTCTACTCTCTCGGATAACTTAGTTCAGCCATTTCTGTGAGAGGAACATAAGCAGGGATGGAGTAATAAACATGTGCTCAGATAGTAGGGTTGGTCATTAGGTGATCGAAATGCGTATGAACAGAGAATCAGAGTGGAAGTGGCAGCAAATTAACGTCCATCTTTTTTCATTTAAAGGTCAGTTGGGAAAAATATCGATTGTTTATTAATCCATTAGTGCATACAGTCCGTTAATAAAATGAACGCACACACTTTCGCAAATTTTGTGGTTATAAACATAACCTATAAGTATTTACTATTAAATGTGTATTGTAGTTTTCTTCATGCAGAGGAAAATATAGTAGTAAAAAATGAGTGTTTCTGTGAGGATATTAACAAATTTTGTTAATTATGGACCCAATATTGTATTCAACGCTGGGCAAAGGGTAGATTTTTTAAATTTTATGTCTCCATAACTAATTTTATGATGCTTTGTTTACCGTTATTATACTAAAAATACTTTATTACTTTGCTTTCGACAATATTATATTTACATTTTTTGAAAACTATTTTACTATGGGCTTTTATTTTTCAGCGTCCGTTATATCGGACTAAATGTTACCAATCCTTTTTTTAACTTCTTTTTCTTTTCAAGTTATCACTGGAACAGATGGAAAAATACAGAATTCTAAGCCTGTAATTATTTTTCTCATACCGTCGAAGGATTGATATGGATGAAGATTTGAGTTACGATGAACATATTTGCTGATTTGAACTGTTTGGGACTAAAAATGTTAAAAACTTCTTGTTCTGTTGAACCAATTCGCTTCAGATCTGTTTTTGGGTTCCTGAAACGCAGGAACTCATCACTTTTAACAGCAAATATTTTAAGCAAGACGTTGGTAGTTTTTATAGTAATGTTTTTATTAGGTGAAAGTTTTGTTTATAAAATTCTAGCGATCTTTCATTAATTACGAGTTGAATTTAAAAGAATTATTGCTTCAGCAACTGGAGCAATTTATTATAATATAATTATTTCTAACATTAATTTGTTCTTAGAATAATACATCGATAAACTTTAAATATAATACACACTAAATAATTCCATATTCAACTGCATGTATCAAAATATCACTTGTATTTTTTTTATAGGCCGCAGTTTGGTATACTGAAAGAACGCCATTTTTATATTCTTCTTCGTCAAGGGGACCATTGCTAACTAATTCTACAATTTTTTCTTTATTAGTAAGTTTATGTTGCCAAAGCATAATGGCCATACAGATTCCCAATAGGCTGTATTTCTTCCATTCTAATTTTAAAGTATCCAGAGGTAAGAGCTTTTCTGGATCGCCTCCTAGTTTTTTTTGCAAAAGCAGAAAAACTTTTATGATATACCTCTAAGTAATCCTCTAATTTTGAAAAATCTTCTTTAGATGCTCCAGAATAAAAAAAATATGACAAGTCATGGATTGGAGTACTATTTCGACACAATTGAAAGTCTATAAGTTTTATGTCTTCAATTTGTCCATTTTCCTGAAAAAGAAAACACTTGTAATCTACAGAAACCACAAAGTAAGTAAATTTATAATGAGTTGCATAATTTATTACTTATCAAAGACAGAAAATAAAATGTGTGTCAATTTTCCTTTTCTTTCTCTCCCTCTCTCTCTCTCTCTCTCTCTCTCTCTCTCTCTCTCTATATATATATATATATATATATATATATATATATATATATATATATATATATATATATATATATATAAAAGAAAAATAAAAAATCGTTTTTTTTTATTCTTAAACTGACAAAACCGGAAAATTTTGTTTATTTTCAGGGACACCATTTCCATGACGTTCATCATGTAGATACTGATCTTTGAATATAACCCGAATTATTCTATGAAAAATAGTACAAATTAAAGAAAAAAAAAGAACATGTGAAATTGTAGGGAATTCTGGCAGATTATTTAAGCTAGAAAAATTATATCATATCAAATCATCAGAACCAGAGTTCGTTGTTTGCATGCCGAGTAACATAATTATACTTCTATTTATATCTTGAAAAGTGTTGATAAACAGTATGGGATCTTTTATTTCTTGGTACACACGCCAATTTTATGCTTTTCTTATTGCCACATTTTTAACCGACTTCTAAAAGAAGGAGGTTCTCGATTCGTCGACTACGTATTTTTTTATGTATGTACACCGATTACTCCGGAACGGCTGCACCGATTTGAATGAAATTTTTTACGTTATATTCAGGAAGTTGCTGCGGTGGTCCCATATTTTTTTAGATGGAATTGGTGCAGTAAAATCCAAGATGGCGCTTACAATATGGCAGCCAAAAAAAATTAATTTTGTCCGATTTTCTCCAAAATTGGTACACAGGAATTTTCGAGGTTGTACCCAACGAATCTGAAATTATTTTTAAAAAATTCAAAATGGCGCATCCAATATGGTGGACAAAAAAATTTAATTTTGTTGTTTTTGTTGTAATTGGTATGGTAGAGTTTTCGAAGTTACACATAACGAATTCAAAACATTCTGTAAAAATTTAATATAACGGATCCAATATAGCGCACAAAAAAATAAATTTTTTCCGATTTTCACCAAAATTGGGCAAGTTTTCGGGGTCACACATGACGAATCTAAAATTATTTTTAAAAGATTCAATATGGCGTATCCAATACGGTGGATAAAAGATTAATTTTGAACTATTTTTTTCAAAATTGATATGATAGCACATTACTAATTTAATATTATTTTTAAAAAAATTAATTATGGTGGATTTAAGATGGAGGATTAAAGATTCTACATCTCTCGATTTTGTCTAAAGTCAGTATTAGGGGATTTTTGTTAATGTTAATTACGAAATTAAAATATTTTTGGAAAAACTCAATCTGGCGGATTCAATATGGTGTTCTAAAAATTTTACATTTTTCGACTTCTTCCAAAACTGATATAGAGGGTTCTTGAGGGTGTAAATTATGAATTTAATAGTAATTTTTTTGGATTCAATATAGCGAAAACAATATTGCTGACTAAAAGTTTTACATTTTTCGATTTTGTTCAAATGTGGAATTTAATCGTTTTTGAGGATGTAAATATCGAAAATTATTTTAAGACAATCTAATATGTCAGATGCAATATGACCATTTAGAAATTTTAAATTTCTGGATTTCATCTAAAATTGGTACTAGGAGATTTTGAAGGGTTTAGATTTAGATTAGATTAAGACGTTAAAATTATTTTTTTGAAATTCAATATGGCGGATCCAATATGGTGGGTTGATAATTTTACCTTACTGGCATTTTTTCAGATTTGGTATTAAGGGGTTGGGGGGAGGGGGGAGGGTGTATTACGAATATGAAGTTAATTTTTTACAACTACCAAGTTGATAAGATACAATATGAGGGACTAAAAATTTTACACTTTCCGGTTTTATCTAAAATTGATATTGCAGGGTCCTTGGGGCGTATACAAACTCAATATACAATATAAAATATATCGAACTAAGAAATTTACGTCTCAAATTCTTTAAATATCGATATTGGAAGGTTTTGAGATCTATATTACCAATCTAAAATTAATTTGAAATTTAAGATTGTGGATTTACTATCTACAGACTAAATATTTGTTTGACACAATTTCATTGGTATTTGGAGAACTCTAAGAATTAAAGAATTTTTATTGCTTCATTTTAGGGTGATTTACAATTATGGATAAAATGAATACTTTTTAGCCACCTTGGAGTCATTGCGAGGTATACTAATGTCGATTAGCACTTAGTTCAAATAATTTATGAATATCATAATGAATTCAAAATTAAAATTGAAAAATAAAATTTTTATAAAAAAATGAACCGACTTCTAAAAGTGCGCTAAAAAGGGAAAAATAACTAGAAATTTTTATATGAAATTTCTGAAGTCGGCGCTAAATTATTTTTAAATGAAATAAATATATACAATAATATATACAAATTATGGTAAGAAATCAATTACAAATAAAGTATTTTTAATCTGTTTATGCGAATCACATTTTGTCAGGGATTAGTTTGGCGCCGACTTCAAAAATTTCAATTTCATATAAAAATTTCTAGTTATTTTCATTTTTTAGCGCCCTTTTAGAAGTCGGTTAAATTTTTTTAAAAAAATATTATTAATAACTCGGTTTATTGCCTATTTGTTGGTCTCAGTACAGATTTTGCGATTGTTTTAAACCACTTTTCTGATAAGCTAGAGACATAGACTTTAAATATAGCTCAGAACTGGATCACAATACAATATTAACTCGCTTTCTTGTCTGTCTATGTGTTTATTTGTTCAGTACAAATTTTTCAGTGAATTTTAAACTAACTTCCCGATGAGAAAGAGATTTGAAATTTTAAACACAGCTCAGAACTGGATGACAATGCAATATTAACTCGCTTTCTATCTGTGTGTTTGTTTGTCTGCTCGATACATATTTTCCAATAGATTATAAACTTACTTTCCGACATGCTAGAGACTTGAAAGTTTAAACATAGCTTAGAACTGTATAACAACGCAATATTAACTTGCTTTCTTGTCTACTTGTTCGTCTGTTCAGTATAAACTTTGCAATCCATTTTAAACTAATTTTTCATTGAACTGGAGACTTCAAAGTTTAAACAAAGCTCAGAACTGAATGATAATGAAATAGTAACTAGCTGTTTGTTTATTTGTCTGTTCGGTACAAATCGATTTTCAACTAAAGGCAAAGAAACAAAAAAAAATTGTTTAAATAAAAAAATTTAATATACCACTTTTTAAAATGAACCAAAAGAATAACATAACTTCTTCTAGTCTCATACAGATTTATAATCGCTTACAGATTCCTAACTCATACACACTGTCTTGAAAATTTGTGATTGTGGATACTTATAAGTTTTAAAACGTGGAGTGCAATTTATAAATGATCCATGGATAGTTCACCTGAGTCACTAAAAATTTTATTGTACTGCAAATGATATGAAATATTGTGTAACTTTTCTCAACGACAGTTACTCCCATCACTTCTTACAATTATATGTTGCAGGCATTACACGTTATTCATTTTAATTCTTACAAGTCATTTGATTGCTATTAAAAATTCACAATCATAAATTTCACCACAATGTGTACGGGGTTAGGAATCTGTATGGCTACGAAAAATCATTTTATACTTTTTGGCCCGTTGTAAAAAGTTTCTTTTTTATTTAAATAACTATATAATTGCATTGTTTAAACTAATATAACATGCTTATCATTACGTCAATTCTAGAATAAAGTAAAAGTATGAATTTATGGTTACCTATCCAGATGGCAGATAATACATATCCCAACAGAGACCTGTTCTGAGGAAACCAACTTTCCACACCCGCCAATTATAACATCGCAGTCGGCTGGATAAATGATGAACACCATATCTATCAAGACTACTGCCAGATGCAATTTGAGCCATTTATCACCGAGAAAATCTCAGGAATAATCAAGGAATTCCATAACTGGAAATCTCCAAGTCTCGACCGGGTCCAGAACTACTGTCTCAAAAAGTTCTGGTCTATGCACCATCAGCTGGCTAAACTTGTTAATGATGTTTTTCTAAATCCAGCAAAAATGCCATTGTTTCTAACAGAAGGTATTTCGTATCTCTTACCAAAGGACCAACTTAACACACATGAATCAGTTAAGTATAAGCCAATCACCTGTCTTTCCACACTATATAAGGTAATCATCTCCTGCTTGACCCAACGCATCTATGCACATTGTGAACAAAATAACATTATCGCAACTCAATAAAGAGGATGCTCCAGGGGAGCAATGAGATGCAAGGAACAATTGCTTGTTAACACTTTCATATGTAACCAAGCCTGTACCAACCGAAAAAACCTCTTTGCTCCCTATGTGGATTATAAGAAGGCCCTCGACTCAGTGCTTCATGACTGGCTCAAAACTATATTGAGAATATATAGAGTCGATAACCATTTAGTTTCCTTTTTAGAACGCATCATGTCAACCCTGAGAAGTAGGATCTAATTGAAAGTTCCATCCAGCAATACCATGAAAACTAATATAATCTCAATATGAAGGGGAATTTTTCAAGGTGCTTCACTAAGCCCATTGAGGTTCTGCCTTGCCGTAAACCCACTTTCATCCGTTTGTACTCCACCAGCAAGAAGGTAGTAAGCCTGCATCATCTTCTATATATGGATGACCTTAAACTGGTGGCTGCTACCAAAAACCAGCTGGAGCAAATGCTCAAAGTTGTGGAGGAGTTATCCAGGGATATCGGAATACAGTTTGGACTTGAGCCGTATCTTGAAGATCGTTAAAGGAAGGATACAACCTGGAGCATTTGAGATGCAGAACGGTGAAACTATATCTGCAATGGAAGAAGAACAAATATACAAATACCTAGGTATGAACAGCCTAAACAAATTAACCATCGCACTATGAAGGTCGAATTGATAACCGAACTCAACACGTACGCATGCTCTGCGCTTAGCTACCTACTTCTTTGCAATTGTAAAATGGAGTAGGACGGACATCGAAAACCAGCAAAGGAAAATAAGAACCCTCTGAACAAAAGCACTCTAACACCACCCTCGGAGTGCTAGTGTACGTACAATGCTTCCAAGGTACCAAGGAGGAAGAGGATTGGTTGATATTGGTAAGCAGCTCGATCAACAAATAATAAACTTACGTTCTTTTTTCCACAGGTTAGAAAAGTCCTTTTTTATTTAAATAATTATCTAATTGCATTATTTAAACTAATATAACATGATAATCAGGCGTGAATTTTAGAATAAAGTAAAAGTATGAAATTATGGTTACCTATATTATTATTTTTTTTAATATGTAAATAATATCTAGCAAAATTTACAAATAAAAATTAGTTTTTAAATCGTTCTTTTTAATAATATTAATTATAAACTTGTCATTTTTAGTAATTTCTAATAAATAAAAAAGCTCAAAGAAGTCACGACAAACAAAAAAATGAATAACCAAATTAAATACGAATATTTGTGTCTGTCAAACATCGAAATAGACCCTATTCTACCGACTATAAAGAGCGTTCAATCGAATTTATTGTTGTTTAGTAAGTACAGTTTTCGTGATAAACTTACCTGATATTTAAACAGCGTATTATTTGACCAACAATCTCCATGGGTTAATCCAGAATATTTCCCATCATATTGTGCGGATTTTCTGAAAATTTCATTTAAATTTTCATTGACTGGCTCAACCTTTTTGTAAATATCCATATTAATTTCCTTGAGTGCATTAAATGCTTTAGTAAAATGATAATCTATTTTCTCCGAGACTGGAATAAAAATATCGTATAAAGGCTTGGTTAATTCTGAGTATTTTTCAAAATTCTGGTCCTTAAATGTGAAAGATAATGCATGAAATCTTCCGTAAATTTCAAAAATTAATTTCAAATGCTCTCTACTCAGATTTTGTGATTTATCGATCATATCATACTTTTGAAATTGAAGATTCTCCATAGCCACATATTTGATATCTTCTTTGCAATCACCGCAGTAAAATTTCGGAATATTTGTAAAAGGGTATTTTACACCTTTTTCAATTTGAAATTTATTAAATTCTGGAAATATTTCGGAATAAAATCGACATTCATTGGAGTAAGCCGCGGAGATTAACTGAGGTAGATACGGAGGTGAAATCTTAACGTAAGTTTCAATTTTTGATCCCGTATCCTTATTTTTCACTTCTCCAGTAAAACATTCACTTAGAAATCCGTCTCCTTTTAAAGCGTCTCTATGCGGATTTATCTCGTAGTTAGTTATTTTCTCAGAATCAGCAACTAACCTCAAAATCTCTTCTAACTTTTCCTGCACCATTTTTAACTTTTCGTTTTTAATCACAGAACACTCAGTTTACTATTTGCAACCAGATTATGTAATGACGAATCACCTGAATTTTGCAAATAAATATAAGTAAAGTATCCTATCTCCAAATTATTCATATCATACCTTTAAAAACAAGCTAAAGGTCAACTTTATCATACGATCCTAAAATAAATAAATTAAATTATACAATTCATCGTTAAATTGTTGTCAGTGAATGTAATAACCTAATATGGAGCGTTTTGGACTCTACAACCTTGTTTATTAACAATTCACCTGGCGCTGGCACCTGTTTCGCGACACAAGAATTCCACGCATTCGAAAAGATTTAATATTTTATATTTTTTAGCTTTTGTCTAGCTTACTTTTCACGAAGTCATGGTCTCGTCTAGTTTATCAAAGACAATGAAGATTCTTCGAACATTCCCTCGTAGAATTAGCATATCGTTATATCTAGGGCCCGGTTGTTTAAATGCTCAATAACCTAATAATATTATTACATATATTTGGAAAACAGTAGATCTTTTATTTTTTGGTATATTAATTACATTATTTGGACGAATATAACATGCCAATTGGTGCGTCAATTCTAGGATAAAGTCAAAGTATGAATTTGTGGTTACCTAAATTAAGGTACTGAAGGCACATAATATAAATATGCAATAAATAGTATATTTGGTGATTTAAGAAGACAAAATCTAGTTTTCTACGAGGTCTTTTAATTTAAGTCCTCACAAAAGTTATATAGATAGTACAAAAGACAATAATTTACTTTCACTTTTTAAAAACCCTTTCTTTGGGCCTTTTTAAACCAACCTGGTATAATACAGGCGCGGACCCAAGGGGGGGATTGCTCCCCCCCCCCCAAGAGCTTTGAGTTCAGGAAAATAGAACCGATTTTGCCTCTTATACTATAGTTTATTCGAGAACTAGAGAGAGTAATAAATCATTTTTTACTCTTTTTTTTCTTCGCAAACTACCTGTGTTCTTTATCTTTAGTTCTGTGTGTTAGGCAAAATCTGTTAGACACATATATTTTTCATAGGAATGGGTTAGAGATTTTATAATCAAAAATATCGGTCTATAATAATGGACTATTTGGGTTGGACAACAATAGATATTTGGAAGTGTGAAGTGTTAAAAAGGATTTTAATCCTTGTCATAGGCGTCGGAAGGAGGTTTATTTTATCACTAAGTATTTACAGCGTAGAATATTATTTCGGTAATAAGCTTAAAATAAAAAGTTTTTATAATATTATTTTACTTATGATTTATTAATAATTCACATACATTAGAGAATATAGATAATTTTGACATATTTAACACAAATCTCAACTGTATTTTTATTATTTCTAATTTTGGCATAAAAACTGTTTTAGACACATTCAGACTAAAACGTAGTCTGATTCTCTAAAAAATTCTAAGTATTAATTTAAATACTTACAAAATACTCATTGTCAGAAATACAAGAATTTAAATATATATAAAAAAATAAATTCGTCCTTATACAATTAAAATTTTTTTGGGCGGTCGGTTATTTTATTATTAATTAAAAACATTTTTAGGACACTTGACATTTCAGTTTATTTATTTCTTAAAACATCTGCAGAATTACAATTTTACATTAAAAATGGATTCAAATGTAATTAGTTTTTATATGTTACAATTAAAATTAAACGTACTTATTTTTACTTCTACGGCACTAACGCCTTCATTTAATTTATTTTATTATATGGAAATCCGATATCCACAAAAAAATAAAATAAACGTGTTAATTCTACACGCTTAAGAAAAAGACATAAATATAATAATAAAAAAATTACGGCTAATTGGAATTTAATATATATAAAATTGAAGAGTGGGACACACTAAAATAAAAATAGGTAAAAGAATAAAAAAATATATAAACAACATTAAAAAATAAAATACAACAAAAACACAAATTTAAATAATTAATTTTGTTTACACTGGTAAACATTATCTTATCTAATTTGTAATCAAAGTCAGTGAAGCTATCTTTGCTCAAATTAATTATAATTGGTTCCTCTGTCTCACCGATCATGAGACCAAGTTTTCATATTTTCTTTTATTCTTTAACTATATGGATTTTTCCCAATTTTCTGCAGTAACTTTATTGAAAAAATCTTTCAAAAGTTCAATTAAATTACTAATTTTGTAAGTTGTGTTATTTCTAGCAACTCAACCTTTTACTTGAGGCAGATATTTCCTTCTCCAACGGACACTTTCTGGACGATCTATAAGAACAGATTTCCTATCTGGTTTTCCTAAGCAAAAATAAAGTTCTCTGGGCAATTTCCAGAGCTCAGTTCTTTTAGTTTCAGGTAAATCCCAATCTTCATTGATTTTAGTTAGAATTTTGTCGACGGTTGGAATCTGCTTCTCATAATAAAATGTATGTGCAACTCCTTTTATTGCAGTTTACATCTCTTCTTCCAACAAGGTTTTTCGTCTGAATGTGATCGAATGTGGGAATACTAACAATTCCAGTTTTTTTTCTCCTTCAGTATTCGGTACTTGGTAGATTTTCCAACTCCTGTCATGTTGGAACACATCTCAGCAAAGTTTTTAACATTATTATCTAGATATTGATATCTTAAGGCATCATAAACATTCATCGTAATAAGTTTTTCGTTGAGGAGAAAAATGCCCTGGTTTAACGATTTTGGAATAAATATTTTGGATATCCCACTAATCTCAAATAATATATGAGAACAGGCACACAAGATAAATCACTAAAGACACACTGTAAGGTGTACTTTGCTCACTAACAGAAATTAAATTGAACTATCACAAATTTTATTGTTGCAGTAAATTTATAAAATCTAAATATAATTAAATATAATCAGATTTACGGGAGTCCTCAGTTACCTGCAGTATTGGAGCAGGTACGTTGGAGGTTTCGGTAACAGTTCTATTACTCTCTCTGGTTCTTGAATAGAGTATAGAAATGTGTATTGCTTGCGATCGTTTCTCCCCTTCTCAAGAGCTTTGAGTTCAGGAAAATAGAACCGATTCTGCCTTTTATACTAAGAATGTGTGTGCTGCTCGCATCCTCCCCCCTCGTCGACAACTTATTTTCTCTTGTGATCGGCCCCCCCTCTCCAAGAGCTTCAAATTCAGAAAAATAGACCCGACCCTGCCTTTTACACTAGAAATGGGAATGTTGCTGGTGTCTCCCCCCCCCCCCCAAGTCGACAACTTGCCTTCGCTGGCCATACTGTATTTTTGTGATATCACCGTCCGTCCCGCCAAAGAGAGAGGCTGGATCCGCCCCTGCTTGAGAGAGGTATTGGGTATCTTGCAAGACCTGTAATATTCATTTTCCGTAGATCGTTTAACTATATCTGATATAATATCTGACCGTCTAGATTTAAGATTTGTGTTTTTCGACATCTCGGCCACCTGTTTTTTTTTAATCAATTTCAGTTTGGTGTTTTTGGGATTTGAGACTGTCGATAGACTATTTCAGTATTAAGAAAAATGTAAAGCAAGCAAAATCACTGTGCATGGTCAATTTCATGAAATTAAGTTAAAATGTTGTTTAAGTTCACATTGATTTCTTTTGGAGGGTCATCCGGTACCTCCAGTGCTTGCCTAAAACCCAGAAGGGCCACCTCCTCGGCCCAGTGACCAATTAAAAGTTGTAAATTACAAATAAAGTGAACAAAAGTAAATATAAAAAGAATACAGGGAAATTCGTTCGAATTATTTGGATGGGCTTCCCCCTTCTTTTTTCTTCTTCTTCTTATTACCATCTAGACCTTATTTGCCTCAGGCAATTTATTATCATTAATATTATTTTCAATATGTAAATAGTATCTAACAAAATTTACTGGTAAAAATAAATTTAACATTAGAAACACTGAACGGAGTCACGACAAGTAATAAAACTGACAAAAACATATACACATATTAATAGGTGTCAAATATCAAAAAAGTTTCTTCTCCATCGACCATAAACAGCCTTCAAATAAATTTATTGTCGTTTAAATGTATAGGGTATGATTGAAGTGGAGACTTGAAAATTTTATATCGTAAGGAAAAGCATTATTGACATTCTGGCGAAGGGAATGTAGCTCACATTTCGACCTAAAAAAAAAATTGCGATTGATCCGGTAACTACCTGCAATGGCGTATGTGACTACTTTAGAAAATTTTTCATATTTTTTATTACATTTAATGCTCAATAATTCCTGGAGATCCATTTTATTTTCGCTAAAAATTAATTAAAAAATCATCAAATTATTTATTCTAGGATTAAGGCATTATAATTCTCTTATGAATTGGAGAGAAAGGCTAAACTTTTGGAGATCTATAAAAACAAAGAAATTTGTTATAATTACGTGCAAACTTATTGATGACGTAACCTATAACGTGATTTTATACTTGTGTTTATGATATGACTCTTAAGTGATCAAGTGAAAATCAAAATTATATTGAAGTAAAGTCCAATCTTAAGTGCTTCTACTACTGGAAGGTTAATGGTGTCGGATTGTATAAAATTTATCTCCATTTTGATATTTATAACAAAGTTACTTGATACCTGGTTACTCCTTTATTTCAGGAACCTGGAGTCCACTGTTAAAAGGCTGGTAACATAATAAGGAGCCCATATGGATTCCGTATGTACATTAGAGTCTTTCGGCTGTACCGCATTTTAGTAAGAAATGCCATTTAATATCCATGTTTTTTAGCTCGGCCTATTTTAATTGAAATAATTAGAAATTTCATAGGGAAGGTAAGACTCAGATATAGACAATCCTCCTTACATATTTTCTCAAGTGTTTCTAAAGAAAAATTAACAGCATAGTTTGATGATGGCAACTTTTGTGATAAAAAATTTGGAAACCTTCCGAACCTACTACATTGATATCTTATAACTGAGATCAATTATTTATCAAAACTTAAAGAAACATTTACGTAGGTCTTCCTTTCCTACTTCACACTGTTAAGGCCTTTTCTCAATTATGGGTTCCCACTCTGAATTTTGTCATCCCAAACCCATCAGCTTATTTCAGGGGTTTTTGACGTTATGGGTGAAAGATGTCAGCTTGTTCACACTTACGACTTCTTCACTAGGGTTATAATTTTTAGTCATTTTTTGTTTTGTACTTTTGATTACATTTTTTTACATTGTAGAGACGCCAAACGCCAACATTCTGTTCTATATTTTATTGGTGGATTTTGTGTTGTATTTGTCTTATAAAGTATTCTAACGTTACTTTTTGTTAAAAAATGGATATCGAGGAATTATTACTCATATCAATTATTTGCGGAGCAGCAGTTCTCCTGTTGCCTAAGCAACATCAGTGGTGTGTTCGCCGTTGGCTGCAGCAGAAGAATAAACAAATTTCACTAATATCACTATATCTCTGAGATGAGGCTGACAATCATGTTTTTAGGATTTTTTTCAAAAACTCGTCACTGAAAGCTATATATATATATATATATATATATATATATATATATATATATATATATATATATATATATATATATAATTTTTAAGTATCGTTCTTTATTTAGAATATTTTCAAAAAATAATTGTCTAAAATCTAAAACGAAATATGAATATAAATATAAATAATAACACACATATTGAAAATATTATTTTCAGAAATAATTATTTAAAACCTAAATATTATCATAATTATTAACATAAATCTACAAAACCATAACCCATATGCTGGAAAATTAATTATTTAAAAGGTATTATTTAGCAAATTTTACGCACCTTGAGATCATGTTAAAACCATTAGGTTCAACTTGCTTATTTTTAATGGAACATCCTACATATTATTGCATTTTTGTATTCTGCGTAAGATTCTAGACCCATTTTGTACATTATGTCCTATATCTAAGTCTAAGCGTTTTTGACATATTTAAATTTTTATGTCAAAAATGATATTTGCAGACCCTTTAACAATTATCAATTTTTCCTGTAAGAAAGCCTTTTTTTATTTAATTTGGGCTAAATTCCTTATTGAGAAAAACCTTATTTATTAGATTTTTATAATATTTTGATAAGCAATAATACAGGGTGTTCAAAACATTAAGATTAAAATTTAAATAGAACGAATAGTGAGAAGTCAATTTTTTCAATTGGAAACCTCCAAATTTTCTAATTTTATCTAATTTATTTTTGAAAATAAGGGTAAGTTTGTGTAAGTTTGTCTATGTTTTCGAAATATTGCCAATTTAATATTTTTATATGGCAATTTTGCTGCGGATTTTTAGTTTAGTTATAATCTTAGTTGGGTATGACGTTTTACTCATAGCTGGCTATGACAGCATTGAAGAACAATCAAATGACAATCTTATTTTTTTGAGCGCCCTCTATTAATGGTTTTCAAAATATTAGAAAAATCTAATAAAGTAGGCTCCTTCCAACAAGGAATTAAAGCTAAATTAAATTAAAAAGGCTTCCTTATAGAAAAACTTGATGATTATTTTAGGGCCTACAAACCTAATTTTTTGACATAAAAACTAAAGTATGTCAAAAACCCATAGACATGATCCACAAAATGTACCTAGAATGTTGCGCAGATTACAAAAATGTAATAATATATAGGGTATTCTAATTAAAATAGGCAAGTTAATACCGACTTCCGGTATAACCGGAAGTGACACCATTTTCAAAATATTTTAGCCGGGTTGCCCCATCAACAATAATATACTGTCCAAGTTTCAAAATTCAAAAGAGATAAGTTATCGTCGTACGTATAATTATAAAATAAAGTAGAAAATCCTTGACTGTGCGGACATGGATTGTTAGTAAACATTACTCTGGTGTTAAAAAGTGCAACGAACTGTAAGACAATGAGGAAGCTCCAAGTGCAGAAAATAACGACAGCGCTGTTTTGTTCCCATTGGGGAATCATCAGGCCATGGAATCCGAGACAATCTATCAACTCGCACTCTCGCCGAGACTTTTTTATTTTATTTTAAAATTATATAGATGATAACTTGAATCATTGTTTATATATTTTGACTTAAAAAACACGCAACGCTCTCAACGGAAGATTGTTGGTGCGATACCTGCTTAAGCTATAAAAACCAGCGGTTACTTTGTTTTCCAATGCCGAATAGTGCGACTTCTACCCTTTTGAATTTTTGCTAAATCTCATACTTGACTACGCCACTGTTTACGGATCCGTATTTTCATCAACTACTTAGGCCACTCGCGCCATTTCTCGGTAGACACATGATATTTGTCACTACAAAATGGTGAAAGAGTCAAGTAGAATGTTTGGCTTTTCGTGTTTTCTAAGATTTCAACGAATTTTTACAATCCTATCAAAATATGCCTCTAAATATAATTAAAAAGTGCTAATGTTGTTTTTTTCCCCTGTTTTACAAATATTTACTTGTTTCATATTTAAACCACTTTGGTTAATTATTTTGTAATTATAAGTTAGGTTAATACCCTAACTGTTTAATTAATAAATGTAGAGATGTCCTGAAGAAAATATAAATAAATTCTCGAACGCTTTACAGAATCAACAAAGGATTTTTCCCTTACTGCCTACAAATTTAAATATATATATATATATATATATATATATATATATATATATATATATATATATATATATTGATCACTTGATTGTGAAGCTAAAATTTTCTGAAACTCGATGTTACTGGTTCTCTATTTTTCTAAAAGAGCTGACATGCCCTTTGTGATAAATACAAAGTCAATAAATCTGCTATTCGATTTTGAGGATTTTCCTGATTCAATACCTGACATTTGAAGGCCGCAGCTCTTCAAATGAAAAACAAATTATCCAAATTGATTAACTCCTTCAGAATATATAACTGAAGAAACATAAAAAACATATTGCATTGATACCCTTCTCCTTTTTGTAATGGAAACATTTTATTATAATTTTCTACGAGTAATCACTTATTATGCAAATAATTCCACATTCGATAACTTGAATTAAAATATCAATTTACAAAATTAACTATAAAATATTGAAAAAACAGCATTTTTTAACCGACTTCTAAAAGATGGAGGTTCACAATTCGTCGACCATGTATTTTTTTCTATGTATGTACAGCGATTACTCCGGAACGGCTGCACCGATTTGCATGAATTTTTTTACGTTATATTCAGGAAGTTGCTGCGGTGGTTATATATTTTTTTAGATGAAATTGGTGAAGTAAAATCCAAGATGGCGCTTACAATATGACGGCCAAAAAAATTAATTTTGTCCGATTTTCTCCAAAATTGGTATGAAGGAATTTTCGGGGTTGTACCCAACGAGTCTGAAATTATTTTAAAAAAATTCAAAATGGCGTATCCAATATGGTAGATAAAAAATTAATTTTGTCCGAGTTTTTTCAAAATTAATATGATAGCACATTACGAATTTGATATTATTTAAAAAAAAAATATGGCGCATCAAAAATGGAGGATTAAAGATTCTACATCTCTCGATTTTGTCTAAAGTCAGTATTGGGGGTTTTTGTTAGTGTTAATTACGAACTTAAAATATTTTTTGAAAATCTCAATCTAACGGATGGTGTCCTAAAAATTTTACATTTCGACTTTCTCCAAAACTGATACAGAGGGTTCTTGAAGGTGTAAATTATGAATTTAATAGTATTTTTCTGGATTCAATATGGCGAACGCAATATAGCTGACTAAAAATTTTACATTTTTCGATTTTGTTCAAATGTGGAACTGAATCGTTTTTGAGGATGTAAATAGAAAAGAAAATCTTTGCAATATGACCGTTTAGAAATTTTAAATTGCTGGATATCATCTAAAATTGGTACTAGGAGGCTTTGGAGGGTTTAGATTTAGATTAGATTAAGACGTTAAAATTATTTTTTTGAAATTTTTCAGATTTGTTATTAGGGGGTTGGGAGGTGGTGTATTACGAATATGAAGTTAATTTTGTACAACTATTAAGTTGATAAGATACAATATGGGGGACTAAAAAATTTACATTTTCCGGTGTTTCTAAAATCGATATTGCGGGGTTCTTGGGACATATACGAACTCAATATACAATATAAATATATTGGGCAAAAAAATTTACGTCTCAAATTCTTTAAATATCGATATTAAAAGGTTTTAGGGCCTATATTACTAATCTAAAATTAATTTGAAATTTAAGGTAGTGGATTTACTATGACAGACTTAATATTTGTTTGACACAATTTTATTTGTATTTTGGAGAACTCTAAGAATCAAAGAATTTTTAGTGGTTTATTTTAGGGTGATTTGCAATTAAGCATAAAATGGTTACTTTTTTACCACCTTGGAGTCATTGCTAGGTACACTAATCTCGATTAGCACTTAGTTCAAATATTTTGCGAATATCATAATGAATTCAAAACTAAAAATCACAACATAAAATTTTTATAAAAAAAATTGAACCGACTTCTAAAAGTGCGCTAAAAAGTGAAAAATAACTATATATTTTTATATGAAATTGAAATTTTTGAAGTCGGCGCCAAATTATTTCTAAATGAAATAAATAACTACTAATATATAGAAATTATGGTAAGAAAGCAATTACAAATAAAGTATTTTTTATCTGTTTATGCGAATCACATTTTGTGAGGTATTAGTTTGGCGTCGACTTCAAAAATTTCAATTTCATATAAAAATTTCTAGTTATTTTTCACTTTTTAGCGCGCTTTTAGAAGTCGGGTCAATTTTTTTATGAAAATTTTATATAATATTCGACATTGGCATTGCTACTAACTTTTTCAGCAATCGTTTTCTAACAGTAGGTTAATGTTTCCAAAACATAATGGCTAAACATATTCCCAATAACCTGTATTTCTTTCATTCTAATTTCCAAGGTAGAAGTTTTGCCTTATATCAGTGTTTCTCAAGGCCCAATCTTTTAATATTACGCCAGTTGCTGATAGAATTATGGGAATACTTTACTATAATTTTGATATTTAATATTGCTTATCTTAATTTATTTTTAATTATAATAATGAATCGATAATCTTAAAACATCTAAATTAAATAATTCCATATTGAACGGCGTGAATTAAAAGATCACTTGTATTTTTTTTATAGGTATCACTTTCGATTATTGCAAGATCGGCACTTGTGAATCCCTCGTCAGCCTTTTTATATTTGCTAACTCGTTCAGCAATTTTTTCTCTATCAGTAAGTTTATGTTTCCAAAGCATAATGGCAAAACATATTCCCAATAAACTGTATTTCTTCCATTCTGATTTTAAATTCTCAAAAGGTAGGAGTTTTTCTGGATCGCCTCCTAGTTCTTTTGCAAAATCTGAAAAACTCTTATAATACAGCTCCAAGTATTCATCTAGTTTTAAAAAATCTTCTTTTGACCCTCCAGAATAAAAAAGATACGACAAGTCATGGATTGGAGTGCTATCTCGGCATAACTGAAAGTCTAAGAGTTTTATATCTCCAATTTGTCCATTGTCCTAAAAAAATACTTTGAAAGCAAATAGCTAAAATGTTATTGAAATAGGATATTTTTACTAATAGATTTTATATAGATAGCTTTAAAAATATTTCCACTTTAAAAAATAAGTTATAGTCCTTGAAGGAAAGAATATAGGTCCTGAGACTTTAGAGAATGTATTTTGTTGCTATTTGCATCTTATTTTCTAAATATTCGATAGACAGAAGTAGTACTCTTAATGAAAATTGGTGTACGAATAATTATTACAAAGTTTAAAACTTACTTCAGATAGTTTGCAATACGAGATCTTGTATTATCATAATTTATCCAGTAATTCACTAACATGGTTTATCTTTAACCGGTCTGAGTGGAAAATTAACCTCCCTAATTAACTAACACAGTTCAATTTAAAAACTATTACATGGAAAATATATTTAAAAATTCATGAACATATATAATAAAAGTACAAGCCTTTTTATAATTTACTTACTTCCACAAAGACGTTTTAACTGTATTATGGTAAGTTTTCATGATAACTGAAAATTAAATTATCACGTCATCTTTTACGTTATTTTTTTTTAGCGATTAAAGCGTCTCTGAGATGAAGAATTGGCTGCTATATACCAAGACAATGATTTTTGGGATACATTACCCAATCTGGATGTTAATAATGAACTATTAAACGTTTCAAATGCAACAGTAGAGAACAGAGAGGGCAGTATAGGGCAGGTTATAGATAATGCCGATCACAGTCACTAGGAAGAGGTAAATGAAAAAATTATTAGTGACAATGACACTACCGGGAAATTTTCAGAAGATTCAGGTGGAAGCCTAGGTATCCCAAAAACTAAAGAGTCGAAGAGACGACAGCGATGTAGAAAAAGAATAAGGAAGAAACTGAAAATGGACATTGGTATGGAAAATATAGAACGAAACGTTCCAAAAAAATGTCTCTTTTGCCAGGACTTCGTGGTCCAGCTGAAGATAAACAGAGAAGAGACCTACTGGAATCCTATAGTCTTTTGGTGAGTGACCAAATGTAACAAATTGTTGTCTATATCAATCAAAAGATTGCTAAAGTAAGAACGAATTATGCAGGATTTAAATATCGCTTTCAGTCACGTCAAAGATATCGTCTTTCGTACATTTACGACACAAATCTAAACGAAATTAAAGCCTTTATTGGATTATTATATCTTCAAGGTAGTTTTAAGTCTAACCATGAAGATCTAAGATCTATGTGGAGTACTGATGGTACTGGACGAGATATTTTTGGATTTGCGATGACTTTGGCCTGATTTAGTTTTTTGCTGAGATGTCTAAAGTTTGGTGATGTTGATACTAGAAAAGAAAGAGCCTTAGTAAATAAATTAGCGCACCTTATACACCCCCATCCAGGATATCTATAGCAACTACTCTTTTGGATGAAATTTATAAAGAATAATAAGAAAAATATTTTTCTTCTGCCTCAGGAGAAGACGTAAATATGTCAATTGACGGGTGGTCAAATGTTTACAATTGACCTGTAATATATTCAACTATATTTTAAACGTCTTCTGTTGGAAATGGTATTTACCTTACTTTTGTGGTAAAATGTATGTAGGTGGAACAAGACCGTCTCTATCCGCTACGCTTAAGGAACATGAAAGATGTATAAAAGAGAAATAAATTGTATAATCTGCAGTAACTGAACATCAGCATTGCTGAGGTCACACTTTTAATGAAAAAGACACTAAGGTGCTGGCATCAGTGTCTGGTTTCTTTACACGTAAAATTAGATAATCCATCGAAATTTGTAAATATCCAAATGATATTAATAGAAATACAGGTTATAGTCTATATCACAAGTAGAAATCGATTGTAACGCTGGATCACGGTTCGCTGAGTTCCAATCGGGTATAAATACCGGGCTGTTGCTCCTCGATAGTCATTCAGTGCCCCGTGCAATTATAGGCGAAACGTTGGATAATAATTCCAATTTGACACGGTCTAAACCCAAGAGCCATGATTTACAATCCTATATAACCGTTGAAAAAAGGTTGTGACACAAGATGTCAAATGAGTCTGCTAGTTTCCACAACAAGCCGAATCCACTATCGGATATAGCTCTGTATTAATACAAAAACATGTATTCCAATCCATGAAAAACTACACTCTGACATATTGGCAGCAATTAAGGTGCATCATGTTATAAAACGCGGTAGCCCAATTTTCAAATAAAGCGAGAAAGTTAAAATTAAATTTTATTTCAAATTAGAGGATCCATAGTCGGAGAACAAGTTATTTTTCCTTAGCAGCGTTACCATGGAATTTAGTTGAGACTTTCTTTTCGTTTTAGTCTAAAGTTGATGTAATAAAAAGTGTAGTAAAAGTAATGTCTTATTTTATTGAAAGTTAAATCTTCCTTATATTAGAAAAACCTAACATTCTCGAGAAAAATTTTTGTTTTTCAATTTAGCCCATAAAAAATATTCAAACCAAAGCACGGCAATAATAATTTATATTTCTGAATGAAAATAACAGACTGACGCAAAAGTTGGACGTATACCAACCTTCAGAACAAGCCGGTTTTCGCAGGAACTTCAGTACAATAGACCATCTACAGACTGTACACACGCTTATCGAAAAAACCACGGAATATAATATACCTCTGCATTTGGCTTTCGTTGATTACCAGAAGGCCTTCGATTCTATCGAATCATGGGCAATTCTCAAAGCACTGGACAATGCTCGGATTGATTCAAGATACTCTGCTCTGATTCAGCATATATATGAAAACGCTTACATGCAAGTTACAAAAGACGAGGATATAAAAACCTCGAGGATACCTATAAAAAGAGGCGTACGTCAGGGAGACACAATCTCTCCAAAATTGTTCACGTTGGCACTTGAAGATGTATTTGGGGGCTTGGACTGGCATGACAAGGAAATTAACATAGACGGAACACGACTAAACCACTTAAGATTTGCTGATGATATTGTTATAATCAGTGATTCACCAGAACAACTCCAATGTATGATACAAGAACTTCATCAAACGTCAGCTAGGATAGGACTCAAAATGAACTTGTCAAAAACAAAAATAATGAGTCTAGAACAAATACAAATTAAAGTTGAAGATAAAATAATAGAAAACGTAAGAGAATACATATATCTAGCTCATAAAATACAAATACGGAAGGAAAACCAATCGGCTGAAATTCCTGGAAGAATAAGTCTCAGCTGGGCAGCTTTTGGCAAACTCGGATTCATTCTTAAATCCAGTAACACCCCCATAAGTCTGAAAAGAAAAGTCTACGAGTCGTGCATCCTGCCAGTTCTTACTTATGGTATTGAAACAACCTCCTTAACATGTAAAGCCATTAATAAGCTTCGGGTTACACAACGAGCAATGGAAAGGGCTATGCTGGGAATTAGTTTACGAGATAGAGTTCCAAATGAAGAAATCATAAGAAGAACGAAAATAACAGATGTGAGCAAACGAGTAGCGCAGCTAAACTGGAGATGGGCTGGACATATCGCAAGACATGACATAGACGGATGGACATACAAGATAACAGCATGGCGGCCAAGAGAGAACAAGAGAAGTGTTGGCAGGCCCCAAAGCGATGGCGTGACGACATCCAGAAAATTGCCGGAAAAAACTGGATGGGGATCGCTACGGGCCGACAGAAATGGAAAAATATGGAAGCGGCCTACATTAGGGAGTGGATGAAAACGGCCTGATATGAATGAATGAATAAATTTCTGAAATCTGCGTTACCAATCTCTCAATTGAGTTATTTTTAGGAAAAATGTGCCAAACTAAAAAATGAAAACTTAAAAATAATAAGAGTTATAAGAAAAATAATAACTTAAGCTCGTATATTTTCTCCCACTCCATGTAGAAAAATTTTAATCAAAGGATAATATAGATAAAGGTTTCATCAAAAACTTACTTGGTATTGGAATAACATATTATTTGACCAACAATCTCCATGTGTTAATCCAGAATATTTCCCGTCATATTTTATCGATTGTTCATAATTTTTTTTTATATTTGCGATGATTGGTTCAACCTTTTTGTAAATATCCATATTAATTTCTTTCAGTACTTTACAAGCTTGATTAAAATGTTTCTCTATTTTATTGGTCATGAAAATAAAAACGTCATTTAAAGGTTTCGTTAATTCCGAGTACTTTTTAAAATTTTGCTCCTTAAATGTAAAAGATAAAGCATGAAATCTTCCATATATTTCAAAAATACATTTCAAATGTTCTTTAGTCAGATTCAGCGATTTATCAACCATATTGTATTGTTGAATTTGAAGATTTTCCATCGCCACATATTTATTATCTTCTTTGTTGTCGCCACAGTAGAATTTCGGAATATTTGTAAATGGATGTCTTACACATTTTTCAATTTGAAACTTTTTCAGTTCTGGAAATATTTTGGAATAAAATTGGCACTCGTTAGAATAAACTTTGTTCATTAATCCAGGTAGATACGAAGGTGAAATCTTTATATAAGTTTGAATTTTTGACCCGGTATCTTTATTTAATACTTCTCCTGTGAAACACTCGCTGAGAATTCCATCTCCTTTAATAGCGGTTGTATTCGGATATACCTCGTAGTTAGTTATATTTTCAGAATCAGCAACTAGCTTTAAAATCTCTTCTAACTTTTCTTGTACCATTTTTAACTTTTCTTTTTTAAACACGAAACACTGACTTGACTATTCGCCAACTTATTGGACAATGACTATAAATTTTAGTTTTCTCAATAAATATACCTCTCATCAAAATTTTCGAATCATACCATCAAAAGGTCAACTTTTTAAAATAAATAAACAAATTTATACAATTCATCGCTAAATGAAATTCAGGGAATGTTATAATGTTTATATGGAGCGTTTAGGAATTTACGTTATTATTTATTATAGTCATTCACCTACCGGCATTGGTGCTGAAGAATGACGTTGCGCAAAAAGTAAATTCGACTCGAAATTGGAATTTGTACTTTAGGCGGTGTCGTCCTGAGTGACTAACTGATATGTAAATGCACAGCTTAAACTACTTAAGATAGAACCACGAAATTTTTGGGAAAAGTTTTGCAATAATATGTAAGCAAACATTAAGAAAGTATTTTTCAAAATTCACAGTCCAAAAAAGTGAAGAAGTGCAAATTATCATTTGATAAACTTATTAATATCTCTTGATTAAATAGAGCAATGGGCTTGATTTTAATTTTAAAAGATAGCTCATAATAATATCTAACAATTGATTTCTTGATTTTTCGATATTCGCATCTTAAAACGAGAAATATTCTTTATACAATTATCTAAAAAGTGGTATCTGCATTGTTCAAAATTCATTTTTGTAGGGCTGAAATGGGTTAAAATGTGTTTTTATTATTTTGACAGATAACGATAAGATTATTGCTTAGATTTTTTTCACACTTCATTAAATAGAACACGGCTTATCTGTTTTTAGGAGGATGTGAAATGGAACATGGAAATTTTTGCATGAGAACCTTCAGAATAACCTAAATAACGATAGTTTGGATATGTGTCATTTCAAAAAGTTAGGCAGCATTGTTTTTATTAATAAAAATATAAAATTAATGAAAAAAAAAAACGTTTTTTTTTTAAATTTTCTCTCGTATAACTTTGAAAGTATTCATTTTAGAGGAAAATTGAAAAGGAAAAAAAGTTTCGTAATTAAATTTGCCATGGTTTAGTCGGAAATCTCAAAATATATTTCCCTTATTGCAAAATAGCAATAATTTTAAAAAAGGAAAGGGAAGCAGTTTTTTAATCCATTTTTTTCGACCATTTAAATTTCTCTTGAGGATTTTTCATTTTTCAAGCTAAATAATAAAGTCTAAAATATCACTTTAACGTATTTAAATTTATTTTCGACATATAGTAGGGAACTCAAGTTTTCCAAAATGTTAACGGTTACATTTTAAAGCATCATGCTCTCATCTCCAAAAATATTATATCTCCAATTGTTAACGTATTGTTTCCTTATAACTTAAAAAATATTGAGTCTTCATATATGATTTATATAAAATAATTATTTTATTTTTATCTGTATTTTACGAATAAGATAATTTAAAACCAATTTTTTTTTAATTTGTTTAAACATTGATTGTTTAAACAATTCTGATAATTAAAGTAAATATATATCGTTATAGTATGCTTAATTATATTAATAAACAAAGATTCGCTTAGAAAGTGCAGTATGCTGTAAGTATGATGCATAAATAACGTCATTTGTTTATAACAAAATGAATGCATGATGGGCACTTGGCATTATGATGTTTGAGCTTCATTATTCACGGTACATCAGTTTAAAAAAAAATGGTCAAAATCGCTCCATTAGAAGCTGAGAAAATAAATTTTTTTTTCTGATGTTAAATATCAGAAGTCAATTTTAAAATGAGAGCTCCCCACCCCTCCTTTTTTAATTTTTCACGCGCGTGGGCAACATTATTTTCATTTTTTATTAAAGTTGCCGATAACTTGAAGATTTAAATATTTGTATCAAAAAAGAACTCGGAAAGACAAAGTTTTTGATTAAAGAATCAGGTCTGTATTGTTGATTCACCGTAAAAGGCTGTCAACTTTGACAGTATGTATCTCGGAAACCAATTGACGGATTTGAATTTTTTTTTCATGAAAAGAAGCACCTTTCCAGGTACTTTCAAACCATGTATTGCAAAAAAAAAATCCAATGAAAATCCGTCGAAATAATCTATTTAAAAAATATCAATAATGTCTTTAAACAATTCCTGAGGGAGTCCAAATCATCCGATTTTAATTTTGAAAAAAGCATTGGGAAACTTGAGTTCCTTACTATATGATGAAAATAAATTTAAATATCTATCTAAAAACGTGATATTTTGGATTCAGACAAACTTGAATAAAGGTCAATTTTTGTAAATGAAATCGGATTGCAAAATTATTGTGCAAAAACTATCGATTCGATCCTAATGAATTTTAGCGTGTTATTTTATCATGGCATAAAGTTTTCTTTGCTGTAATATGAAGGCCCTCAGAGAAATTTAAATGGTCAAAAAAAATTGATTAAAAAACTGCTTTTTACCTTTTTTTTAATTATTGCTATTTTGCTATAAGGAAAATATATTTTGAGATTTTTGACTAACCTAATCGTATGGAAAATTTAATTAAGAAACTTTTTTTCCTCTTCAACTTTCCTCTAAAATGAATACCTTCAAAGTTACACGAGAGAAAATTTGAAAAAAAAAACTTTTTTTTCGTTAATTTTATATTTTTATTAATAAAAATAATGTTGCCTAACTTTTTGAAATGACGCATATGAAATTTATCGTTATTCAGGGTACTCTGAAGGCTCTCAGGCAAAAATCTCCATGTTCCATTTCACATCCACTAAACCGCTATATTTTATAAATAAGCCCTGGTCTAAAAGAGTAGCGACAGTTTGCAAACATAGTATAAAATTGATTCACATTTATATGATAAATAGAAGGAGAATAATAGCGAAAAAAGTAAATTAAATTTTGCGGCGTAATGTATTGGCCACCCAAAATCGTTTTCATTACATAGCGAAAACTGCGTAAAGGCCCATATATATACCTTCGGGGGGCCTAAGTACTATTTACTTTTATTCGCCAGCTGCAGTCCATTATTTGTGCGATTTTTCAATAATCATCAAAATATAATTTATATTGAATGTTGGAAAGTAAGTTAATTAACAACTATAATGAAATTCTAATGACGCTAATCGGGCGACTCTTACGTAATTGCTTAGTCATTCAGGTTTCTCTGATATTGAAGGAAACAACTAAACGGAGTCCAATGAAATTTTTCTAGTAGTCCTAAAAGCCTCAGCACATGTACAGAGTGTCTCCCGGTGACTATCAATTAGAATATTTCAGAATGTAATGAGATTTGAATCTAGCAAATTTGTATAATGGGGTTGTCGGTGACGCTTTATTCAGATGAAGAGAACAGCAATCTTGTGCGGCTTCCGGAAATTGTCCGAAACGTACTTATTTTAAATGAATCAATCTGTATTTCATATTTTTTTTGTATCCCGTTCTTCGTTTCTGTTAACTTTTACTTAAAGTTTGTTGTCCTATTTTAGCCATTTTGAGGGAAAAAAATTTTTCCAAATTTTGGGTGTCGCTTAAAATTGAATATCGTTTCAAAAATAAAATAGTGAAACTCGGAATTCCTGTTATAGCTTTAGATATTATTGGACTCGATAACTAATTCGGATGTTGACTATTTTTAGGAAAGTGTTTAAAACCATACATAAGTACCTAATGTAATCCAAAATATTTCAATTTTTTTTTAATACAACTAATACTTTAAAAATCATAAATTCCGTTACAAATTTCTCTCCAAAATGTCAATACTTGTCACTTTATCTCTGTGACGTCACTAGTATATAAACACTGGTAAACTGACAGGGAGATATAGTTCTTCGTAATTTTTAACCGACTTCTAAAAGAAGGAGGTTCTCAATTCGTAGACTATGTATGTTTTTTTTTATATCTGTTTATGTATTTTTTACGTTATGTTCAGAAAGTTGCTGCAGTAATCTCATATTTTTGGACGAAATTGGTTCAGTAAAATCCAAGATGGCGCTGACAATATGGCGGCCAAACAAATTAATTTTGTCCAAATTTCTCCAAAATTGATATGTGGGAATTTTCTGGGTCATGAACAACGAATATGAAATTATTTTTAAAAAATTTAGTATGGTGGATCCAATATAAGGGACGAAAATATCAATTTTTTCCGATTGTCTCCAAAATTGGTACGGAGGAGTTTTCGGGGTTGAACATAACGAATCTAAATTTATTTTTGAAAAATTGAATATGGCGTATCAAATATGGCGGATAAAAAATTAATTTTGTCCGATTTTTTTTAAGTTGATATGGGGGACTTTATGGGATCGCACGTTACGAATCTGAAATTATTTTAAAAAATTAAATATGGCGTATCCAGTATGGCGGATAAAAAATGCAAGATGGCGGATTGAAGATTATACATCTCTCGATTTTGTCTAAAATCAGTATTGAGGGATTTTTTGTTAGTGTTAATAAACTGATATAGGGGTCTTTGAGGGTGTAAATTATGAATTTAAAAGTATTTTTTCAGGACTCAATATGGCGAATCCAATACAGCAGACTAAAAAATTTACACTTATCGATTTTGTTCAAAGATGGGACTGAATCGTGTTTGAGGATGTAAATAACGAATATAAAATTATTTTAAGAAAATCTAATATGTCAGATGCAATATGACGGTCTAGAAATTTAAAATTTCCGGATCCAAAATTGGTGCTAGAGGTCTTTGAAGGGTTTAAATTTAGATTAGATTAAGAAGCTAAAATTATTAATTGGAAATTCCATATGGGGTTTTGGGGATCGTGCATTACGAATATGAACTTAGTTTTTTACAACTATTAAGTTGATAAGATACAATATGAGAGACTGAAAATTTTACATTTTTTGATTTTTTTCTAAAATTGATAATGCGGGGGCGTATACAAACTCAATATGCAGTGAAACATATATAGGGCAAAGACATTTACGTCTCAAGTTCTTTAGATATCGATACTGGAAGGTTTTTGGGCCTAAATTACAATCTAAAATTAATTTGAAATTTAAGATAGTGGAAGAAGTCAGACTAAATATGTGTTTGATATAATTTCATTGATATTTAAAGAACTCTAAGAATCAAAGAATTTTTAGGGGTTCATTTTAAGATGATTTATAACTTTTAATAAAATGGGTATTTTTTGCCACCTTGGAGTCATTGCGAGGTACATTAATTTCGATTGGTACTTAGTTCCAATAATTTATATATATATATATATATATATATATATATATATATATATATATATAAAGGGTGTTTTTTATAGAAGTATAGAACTTTTAAATGGAATAAACCAAAGATGAATTTTTTAAATTGATATGAAATTTACTTTATTCGAAAGATAACCTTCTGGCATTATAATTTAAATATGACTTTTGGCATATGACCGCCACGGCTGGCTCGGACGTAGTCTAATCTGGAGGTCCAATTTTCGATGACTTTTTCCAACATTTGTGGCCGTGTATCGGCAATAACGAATGTTGTCCTCCAAGTGATCAATCGTTTCGTGCTTATCGGCGTAGACTAGCAACTTCACATATCCCCACAGAAAATAGTCTAGCGGCGTCAAGTCGCTCGATCTTGGAGGCCAATTCACGGGTCCGAAACGTGAAACTATGCGGTTACCAAACGTTTCCTTCAATAAATAAATTGTGGCACGAGCTGTGTGACATGTTGCGCCGTCTTATTGAAACCATAACTCCTGCACATCATGGTTGTTCAATTGATGAACGAAAAAGTCAGTAATCATGGTTCTATAGCGGCCACCATTGACTGTAACGTTCTGACCAGTATCGTTTTTAAAGAAGTACGGACCAATGATTCCACCAGCCCATAAAGCACACCAAATAGTCAGTTTTTCTGGATGTAACGGTGTCTCAACATACACTTGAGGATTATCATCACTCCAAATACGGCAGTTTTGCTTATTGACGTATCCATTCAAACAAAAGTGAGCTTCATCGCTAAACAAAATTCGCTTATGAAAATCGGGATCAACGGCAATCTTGTTTTAGGCCCATTCACCGAATCTACGCCTTGCTAGGTGATCGTGTGGCTTCAATTCTTGCACGAGTTGGATTTTGTAAGAACGCAAACCAAGATCTTTCCACAAAATCTTCCATAAAGTGAATGGACACATATCCAATTCCTGTGCATGATGGCGGATAAACTGATTCGGGTCTTCCTCTACGCTATGCACTACAGCAGAGACCACTTCTGTATGCACTGTCCGACGTCTCTGTTGATGCGTATTATCATTTAGAGGAAACGTGGTGCGAAAACGTTCCATAGTTAACCGAATTAATTGCTCTGATGGACGATTATGTTGACCGTAAAATGGACGTAGTGCGCGATACGTATTTCGAACAGAACCATGATTTTCAAAATAAATTTGCACAATTTGGAAACGTTGTTCAGGCGTCAGTCTATTCATGTTGAAATGCCAAACCAAACTAAACATAAATCACTTGACAGCTGACAAAATGGCCGCCAGTTAAAAAAGTGTTGCCAACCTAAAGTTTTATACCTCGATAAAAAACACCATTTATATATATATATATATATATATATATATATATATATATATATATATATATATATATACATACATTTACTATGACAGTATTTAACATTAAATATTTATAATGAAATTAAACTGCGATATATATATATATATATATATATATATGAAATAGAATGCGAAACAGTGAATGCAAACTTCGCTCCATCATATCCTTTCTGTGTTAGAGGTTGCACAGTTAGAATAAATTGTAATTAAATACAATTCATCCTATTCCACCACCATCGAGATGGTGGCCTACCTGTACCACCATACCGAGAAGAAAGTCAAAGCTTACCCTCCCCGCCACAGTGATTGACTTTCTTCTCGGTATGGTGGTACAGGTAGGCCACCATCTCGATGGTGGTGGAATAGGATGAATTGTATTTAATTACAATTTATTCTAACTGTGCAACCTCTAACACAGAAAGGATATGATGGAGCGAAGTTTGCATTCACTGTTTCGCATTCTATTTCATTTACATACGGAGTTGCATATAGTTGTACGTTTGCTGAATGTGATTTCAGCACTACAACAGCATAATGTGGATATAACCACTGCTAATGCATCTCACACGGAGGAATCCGTGAAAGCCGTATAAACATATATATATATATATATATATATATATATATATATATATATATATATATATATATATATATATATATCGCAGTTTAATTTCATTATAAATATTTAATGTTAAATACTGTCATAGTATATGTATGTATATATATATATAGATATTATATGTGTTTTCCGGTATTTCCCGATTTCCTATGATTATGAAAATAAGTCAGTCCGTAATATTTCGTCGAGTTACCCCAGTTTAAAAAAAAATGAAAAATGAAATGGCTAAAATTTGTTAAGTTTTGTATTTTTAATATTTAGGCTATATTTCAATAAAATATTATGCATAGTTTGAAACAAAATGTCCGATAGTTCAAAATGTTCAAGTCAAGTTTAGTGAAAGTGGTAAATTATAATGGAATATGGCTAAAAATACACACAAGTGAAGGAAACTCTTTTTTGGCAAACTATTTGCGATATCCAAAAAAAAAATTCTGATTCAGATTTCCACCATTTCGAATAATTACCTACAGTTATTCTTCACATTTTTAATTTGCTGATTTAAATTAAGATCACGTAGTTAATTTAATTAGATTTGAGAATTACAATGTAATGTCAAAGAATATTATATTCTATAAGCATGATTTAGAATATTTCATTTCATGTTATACTTTAATAATGAAAATAGGTTCTATCATACAAAAGACCTCATTATTTTTTCAGTACATCTAGTTTTTTGATCTTCCCGACTGTTAGTGTTTTGTCGTGCAATGTTGCCAAATTTATCAGAAGGAAACATTTTTTTTTTCTCTTTTCACGTCTTCAAGATAATTTATAAACAAAGTGTCATAGGTTGTTGGCAAGGTAGGAAAAGAGCTTATTTAGTACAATTGAAATCCAATATGGTGGCTTCAAGAAGAAAATACACTGTCCATAGTTCCAGAAAATTAAAATTTGACTGAACAGGCGTATTATATGTAAAAAATTTCGATATTTGTACTGATTTAAAAAATATATATAAGATTGTAGCAGATTTTAAAAATGAAATTTTCCTAAATATTTCAAAATCACAAATAGCTAACATCTCTCCGTAAGAATCAAAAAATTACAAACCTATAGCTTCGGATACCCCAATAAATTCATCATCAGTTTAGGACATACTGTATAATTGTACCTTCGTACTATAAACCTGCACTTCACGGGTTTATGGTACAAAACTTTGTTATAAATGATTTTATTTTTATATATAAATATTTAGCCTTATCATGATTTCTAGAAGAAACAATTCTTTTTATTGTTGTTTTTTATATGTTTGATGAATTAAATAATTTATTAAATTATATACACCAATTTGGGTAACAGTTAATACAGAAATTATGAAATAACGTGAAACTATTAGTTCCGGAATAATAATGTGTTACCGAAATGATGTCACATTTCCTTGTTTTTATTACTATGATATTGCTAAAATTGAAACTAAAATAGGCTAAACAACATTTTTGGAAAACATATTAATACTTCGTTGCTTATATAGTCGTGAGGAAAGTTGGTATATATGTTAAAGATATTATTGATAGCTCAGTTTTGGTTCAGATTTGTGCAGATTTTATTGAGGGCTTGTGTCTAAAAATTAAATTATCTAGTAATAGTATCATAGCTAGTAACATATATAGACAGCCTTGTTCAACTTTTTTAAAATTTTTAAACTACCTTTAAGATACCCTGTCTAAGCTTTATTCTGAATAAGAATACATAATATGCATGGGCAATTTTAATATTGACTCTGAAACAGGCGCGGATTCAAGGGGAGGGCGGTGGGGGCAATCGCCCCCCCCCCCCCAAGAGCTTTGAGTTCAGGGAAATAGACCCGATTTTGCCTCTTATACTATAGTTTATTCAAGAACTAGAGAGAGTAATAAATCATTTTTTACCCTTTTTTTCTTCGCAAACTACCTGTGTTCTTTAGTCCGGTATCTGGCAAAATCTGTTAGACAGATATATTTTTCATAGGAATAGAAATTTTATAATAAAAAATACCGGTCTATAATAATGGAGTATTTGGGTTGGATAACAATAGATATTTGGAGGTGTGAATTGTTAAAAAAGGATTTTAATCCTTGTCATAGGCGTCGGAAGGAGGTTTCTTTTATCACTAAGTATTTATGGCCTAGAATATTATTTCGGTAATCAACTTAAAATAAAAATTTTTTATAATATTATTTTATTTCTTATGGTTTCTGAATAATTCACATACATTACAAAATATAAATAATTTTGACATATTTAACACAAATCACAACTGTATTTTTATTATTTTTAATTTTGGCATAGAAACCGTTTTACGCACGATCAGACTAAAACGTAGCCTTTTTCTGTCAAAAAATTCTAAGTTATAATTTATTATTAATTACTTACAAAATACCCATTGTCAAAAATACAAGACGTTAAACATATATAAAAAAAATAAATTCGTCCATATAATATTAAAATTTTTTGGGGCTATCGGTCATTTTATTATTAATTAAAAACATTTTTAGGACATTTGACATTTCAGTTTATTTATTTCATAAACCATCTGCAGAATGACAATTTAACAATCACAACAATCAAAGTTAGTGAAGCTATCCACATTTTCTTTTATTCTTTTATTATATGGATTTTTCCCAATTTTCTGCAGTAACTTTATTCAAAAAAATCTTTCAAAAGTTCAGTTAAATTACTAATTCTTTAAGTTGTGTTATTTCTAGCAACTCCACCTTTCACTTGAGAGAGATATTTCCTTCTACAACGGGCATTTTCCAAACGATCTATAAGAACAGTTCTCCTATCTGCGTTTCCCAGCAAAAATTAAGTCCTCTGAGCAATTCCAGAGTTCAGTTCTTTTAATTTCAGGTAAATCCTGATCTTTATTGATTTTGGTTAGAATTATATCGACGGTTGGGACCTGCTTCTCATAATAAAATGTATGTACAACTCCTTTTATTGCAGTTTACATCTCTTCTTTCAACGAGGTTTTTCGTCTGCCTATGATTGAATGTGGCTTGGAAGTACTAACAATTCCAATGGTTTTTTTCGCGTTCAGTATTCGGTACATAGTAGAATTTCCAACTCCTGTCATGTTGGAACACATCTCAACATAGCTTTTGACATTATTATCGGGATAGTGATGTCTTAAGGCATCATAAACATTCATTGTAATAAGTTTTTCGTCGAGAAAAAAATTCCTGGTTTAATGATTTTGGAATACATATAGAGATGGAAGCCATATCTTTTGGCTATCTCACTAATCTCAAATGATATATAAACATTAAGGACACACTGTTAGGTGTACTTTGCTCACTGACAGAAATTAGATTGAACTATCAGAAATTTTATTGTTGCAGTAAATTTATAAAAGCTTATAATATTTAAATATAATTAAATATAATTAGATTTACGGCAGTAATCAGTTACGTGCTGCACTGGAGCAGGTACGTTGGAAGTTTCGGATACAGTTTTATTACTCTCTCTAGTTTTTGAATAGAGTATAGGAATGTGTATGTTTGCGATCGTCCCTCCCCTTTCCAAGTTTAGGAAAATACAATCGATTCTGCCTTTCATATTAGGAATATGTATGCTGCTGGCACTCCCTCCCCGTTGACAACTCGTTTTTCTTGCGATCGCCTCTCCCCTTCCCAAGAGCTTTGGGTTCAGGAAAATAGACCCGATTCTGTCTCTTATACTAGGAATATGTATGCTGCTCGCATCCTCCCCCTATCGGCAACTTTTTTTTTCTTGTGATCACCCCCTCCCCTCTTCAAGAGCTTCAAATTCAAAAAAATAGACCCCGCCCTGCTTTTTATACTATAAATGGGAATGTTACTGGCGTCTAGTCCCCCCTCCCGTCGACAACTTGCTTTCGCTTACCATACTTTGTGATATCACCGCCCCCCCCCCCCAAAGAGAGAGACTGGATCCGCCCCTGCTCTGAAAACGCTATACTAGAATCAGTTGAATCAGGGGAAAATAAAGTTATACCGATTGAAATGAAAATAATTAGCATATTTAAAATAGATAATATGAAACGGAAAAATCAGGAACTTTACAAGGACAAGAAAAGATCTCTGAGAATAATCATTAAAAGAGCAAAAAATTAAACTGCACTCGCCTCACGCATTGATTATCAAAGTGACATGAGATGTATGTAGGGTCTACAAAGGTGGATATATATATATATATATATATATATATATATATATATATATATACATATATATATATATATATATATATATATATATATATATATTTATATATATATATACATATATATATATATATATATATATATATATATATATATATATATATATATATATATAATATTGTCCAGATTATTGAACCATACATTATATAATTTTCTTTTTATCTTGTCTTTTCTTGGATTTAGATTCTTTATTTAATCAAATTTTATCAAATCAAAAACAATTTGACGTTTCGCCCTTTATTTAAGGCACCTTCAAAAAAATTTTTTTTTATTTATTGATCCTCCTTGACATTTTGCTGATTTCAACTGTAATGGATGGTGGTGAGATTCGACATTTAGGTATCTGTTTGTCTATGTGCGTTTTCTGTAGACCGTATAATTGATGCTTAGGTTGTCTTTTCTGGTGATAAAAAGATCAGCGACAGGTAGCTGCTTATTGACTTCGACCTCCAATGTGAACTGTATGCAGTGATGATTGCTGTTTAGTTCCTCTAAAATTATATGCATACACACACATATAAATATATATATATATATATATATATATATATATATATATATATATATACATTATATAATTTTCTTTTTATCTTGTCTTTTCTTGGATTTAGATTCTTTATTTAATCAAATTTTATCAAATCAAAAACAATTTGACGTTTCGCCCTTTATTTAAGGCACCTTCAAAAAAAAATTTTTTTATTTATTGATCCTCCTTGACATTTTGCTGATTTCAACTGTAATGGATGGTGGTGAGATTCGACATTTAGGTATCTGTATATCCTATATATATATATATATATATATATATATATATATATATATATATATATATATATATATAGGATTTGTTTGTTTAACTTGGACTTAATTATATATTTTTTTCTGATTTTCTGGGGTTTTTTCAGTCCGGACTAATAAAAACGTTTCCTCATTAGATTGTGACTTTCAACAGAATATTTAAAATCTAAAACAGGGAAGGGAAACCGCTTAATAAAATAATATTTACAACAATACATGGACAAAACACTTGGTGTCTGCTTCATTTTTTAACCATTTTACATAGGGCATAAGTTGAAAAAATCAATTTTAACGGTACACATATTTAGATTTTAATACGACGTACATGGCTAAGACCATATTGTTGATTTGGCTTCAATCACCGAGATACTATTTTGATTGGTATTTTATGACATTTTTCCCCTTTTGATACTTTTAAAGGTTTTATATGTCAGTATTTTCTTTTTATTTTTTGTGCTGATTTTTTAAATTAACGATAAAGGAGTAATTAGCACTACTTCAATCAAATTATGGTGGATTTTGTTTAGATATTTGGTGTTAGTTTTTGAATCGACAGTTTTTGTGTTTTTTTCAATTTCTCTCATTTCATAGAACCCTGTTTTCTTTGGATAGTTTTTAGCTTTTTACATTTTCGTAAATAAAAGTGTTTTTTTTTCCGTTGTGTGATTTGTTAGAGCTGTTTTTTTTTATCATGCTTGTGTCATACCGTCTAACAAAATAAAAAAGATATTATACCATTTTAATAATTACCACCACAAGCTTTAATTAACCATGGAAATAGAAAAACGAAATAAGTTTGACCTCTTACCCTTAACAATAAAAATAGAATGGCACACAAAAGAAACATAGGCGTCCAGGTATGTAAATTTTAATTCACAATACTCAATCTTCCAAAAAAAGTCAGTCAGTCTTCCTGACCATGCAACAAGATTATCCAACCATGAATATCGCAAAAACGCAATTAGAAAAGCAAATTAATAAATATCCTGAAAGATTAATTGGAATTATTTTTAAAAATATAATTCATATATTTTACAACCAAAGTAAATACAAAAACAAACAAAAAAATAGAAACTAAGTTTTCCTGCCGTATGTTTTTAGTCTGTCAGAAAAAATAACAATATTTTTTAAACACTATTATAATTTTATAGTTGCCCCCAAAGGATACTACAACCTATTAAATAGAAATTATAGCAATTTGAAATCCCCATAAACAAAAAAACTAATGTAGTCTATCAGATACCATGTAATAACTGTGGTAGTGTCTACATTGTACACACCTGGTAATATATAAAAAAATAGAATAAATGGCCACAGTATGCTAAAAACACAGCTCTTTCCAACCACATAACGGAAAAAACACACTTTTAATTAAAAGTGAAAATACTAAAGGTAGAAAACCATCCAAGGAAAAGAGAATTTTATAAACTGATAGAAATTAAAAAAAAAACACACACAAAAAATGTCAATTTAAAATTGACACCAAGTACCTAAGCGAAATCGACCATAATTTGATCGAGTAGTGCTAATTAGTCTTCTATACGTTTTTTTTTAAATCATCACAAAAAAACAGAAAAGGAATAACTGGCAACATAAAAGCCTAAAAAAGTAACAAAGGAAAAAACCTCTATCCAATACCAACCACAATAGTATCTCTGTAATTGTAGCCAAATAAACAATGCTATTTGTAAATATGAGTGTACCATCAAAACGCATATTTTTAACTTGTGCCCTATGTGAAGTTGTTAAAAAATGCGGCTGACATAAAATATTTGTAGGTATTTTGTACATATATTGTTGTAAATATTACTTTATTAAGCGGTTTTCTCCTCCATGTTTTAGGTTTTAATTATTTTGATGAAGGTCACAATGTAATGACCAAAACGCTAATAAAAATAAGAGCATCTAAATAAGAAAAGTTTTTTATTATCACGGGCTCAAGGAACTCAAAAAAAAAAATAAGGAAAAACACTGTTTATTCGTTTTCTGAATTTTGAGAAGAAAAGTGACCAAATTTTAAAAAAAAATAATCTCTCTCTCTCTCTCTATCTCTTTTAGTAGCCCAATTTGGTTCAGTCCTGGACATAGGCCTCCTCTAGTCTCTTACATTCCAACCTATTGTCTGCAATCCGGTACCAGTTTCTACCTGCTTTCCTTTTTATGTCATCTAGCCATCTTTTTGGAGATCTTCCGATACTTCTTTTTGAAGACCTAGGTCTCCGTTACAATATATGTTTTATCCACCTTGTATAGTCTTGCGTAATAATAGAACTAATATACAAGTTAACAGGAATTAAAAGTGTCTTCTTTCGGAGGCTGAAAATAAGCAAGTACATTCTTTTTATAATATTATTCTTTTTTAATTCCTCCAATAGTCAGATTGCCTATCATGATTTGAGGTATAGGTCACTCAATGTTGCCACAGTAAACCCTATCTAAGTGCGGAGCACTTTGTCAATCCGTGATCTAGTGATAATACACACAACGTGGCAATGCCGGTGGAGCGGCATCCTGTCGAAGATATTACAAAAACGTCTACAATGTCTGTAATTATGTTGACATTTTTCATACTATTTCCGACTTGCTACGTTGTACGTTCGATCACTAGACTAAGGTTTCAGCTGTCAAAAGCACGCTAAATTTGATAAAATTATTTAAAAAATCAATATTAAGAAGTTGGAGGAAAGTGTACGAACAACAAAAAAAAAATTGGATTATGGTCTACGGGACAAAATAGTTTAGCAACCTCTGATGTAACAGAAGAATTACTGTAAATAAGTGAATAAGACAAGAATTTTGCTTCTCTCCGCCCTTCTTAAAATATACGTAACAGTAGGGTTGAAAATCTGGAAAAGGAAAATGAGGAAATAGGTGCCTATATACCTTGTAATTTCCTGACAACCAACTACAAAAAAGATATGCAATAGATGATGAAAGACAAAGAAATGCAAACAATAAGGGATGATAGCCAATATCCATAAAATCAAATAATAATTTATAGGAAATGACCAAATGGCTCCAAGTGTCAGATCTATATATGATTAAGCGTTGTTTACAACAATAAGGGAAGATATTAGAAGAATACTGTATCACAGAAAAGGTGTTGGATGCTCACTAAAATATTTAAAAAATGATGATTTAAAATCTACGAAAGTTATAAAGTTATTGAAAAGATTATAAGGAAAATTGAACCCCTTAAAATGGATATGATTAGGATGCATCTGTGCATTTGAAAGAGGAATTGAAAAATAAGACCAAAAGAGAACAAAAAGACATTATAACAAAAGACATAGAATGGCCACATCTTTAAGGGACAAAGTTACATTCAAAAAATATAAGGATATAAGACTACTTAGACAGATTTTATATTGACAATAGGTTGAGAGGCGAAAAAGAGGAATACCTAGACTGGAATGACAAGCAACGGTCAAAAAAGTTAAAGTAACCTTAAACGAGTGAATCCACAATTACAATCGTAAAGAGGGAGACAAATAAAAATCAAAAAATATTTTATTATAATATTTATTAATGTATTGCGTACATGAATGAAACTAAATAATTCCATATTCAACAGCATGTATCAGAATATTGCTTGTATTTTTTTTAAAAGCATCGCTTTGAAATACCGAAGCAATAGCTTCTCTATATTCTTCTTCAATATTAGAACTAGTTAATTTTTTTATTTTCTCCTTACCAGCCAATTTATGTTGCCAAAGCATGATAGCCATGCATATTCCGAATAAGCTGTATTTCTTCCATTCTAATTTCAAAACATTTAAAGGAAATAATTTTTCTGGATCATTTCCTAATTCTTTGGCAAAAGCTGAAAAGCTTTTATGATATAATTCTAGATATTCATCGAGCCTTGATAAATCTTCCTTTGATGCTCCAGAATAAAAAAAATATGACAAGTCATGGATTGGGGTACTGTGCCGGCATAACTGAAAATCTAGGAGTTTTATGTCTTCGATTTGTCCATTTTCCTAAAAAATGCATCTATACAGAATACTGATTATAAAGAAACGGACAGTTTTTCACGAATATAGGCACATCTTGAACAAATTGACTCAAGGTCACATTTCTCCATTTTCCAGTTTTCAACTTTCAAGTTGTATATATAGTGGTAATATTATTTAAGATACTATACAAAGAAGGGCAGGATTTGTATATAACATGGGAAAATTTTTTGTTGTTAAACACCCTAAATACCATTTAATAGCGGCGTTTGGTTTTAGGGCTTTGGTGAGAAATTAAAAAATATAAATGAATATCAAAAATTACTTTTAACGAAAAGACATAAAAATGGTTTTAATAGGAGATGTTATTTACAGATATAAGAATTAGTTTAACAAGTTACAGTTTATCTTCTTCAGACCATTATATAGTGTTGTGAATATATATGTTTTATTTACAAGAACAATATTAAATTAAGATTTAATACTGTCACAAACTCCCTGAATGAACTAAATAATATCAGAATATAAGCCAAAAATTCGAAAATTCCCTGTTTCCGAAGCGACAAAATCAGACATCAAATGGCGGCACTCTGATTGGGAGCATCACCTGACTTTACTACAAAAGAGAAACATCAGCGTGCAAATTGAGGACTCCTCGACGAGAAGTTCTAAGACAAAAAGCTGCTAAAGCCTTTCAAAAAGCAGAACTCCATGATAATCCACTGATCAGATCATCAGTGTATTATAACCCGGAAATAGACGCCAGAAAACACAAAAGACTACAGCTCTAGGTTAAGCAAACAGAAGAGAAGGAACAGAAGAACGTAGGAAGAAAGAAGAAGGAAACAGTAGAGGAACTAAGAACCAGGAACAGGAACAGGACAATCAAGACCAAGAATAGTGCCCAGAGGAATAACCCTCAACAGCTGCACCAACACACTAGGGAGCATACGCACCTAACTCTATTCACAGGCATGAATAAGATCGAGTGAAAGGAGGGCGAATGACGTTAGAAAAGACCAACCTTACATTGTATGCGAAATGCAAGGAAGTGCGAAGCAATGGGTGCACGGAAACCGAAGGGACTCTCACAGCCCCCTTCTGTAGACTATAGCTTCACTATAGGAAACAGAAGTTGGTCGTGAGGACCATCGGTCCGGGGGGGGGGGGATTAGCCGGTAAGAATCCGGCACAACCCGTGCACTTAGTACGGGTGTCTGTGCAAGATTTCCCTCCAAAAAAAATGCCAATTAAGGACTTTACGAGATGCTTTTTATGGGTCAACTTGTCATTGTTCTGATCAAGTATAGCTCTCAGGGCCACAATATTGTTTTTGAATTGAGAGATCTCGTGGTTCTCAGAGTGAGTTATTTCTGCACCATATCATCTACAGACCTTAAAAATTACATACTAGATCTTAAACCGTTGATAAAAACGGCGGGAGTTAGTAACACGTCGAATAGTCTTACAATCGCGAATATTAAGAATTCGAAAATCGGATACTAAATCTTTTTAACTTATAGGTTTTCATATAAACCGAAGCGATTTTTAGTTCAGGAGAAACTCTACTGTCACAATTTAATAAAAAGAAACTTTAGTCAAAATTGTACAAAATAATTTAATTCTAGCAAATTTTGAAGGCTTCTAACTTACCGAATGTGACCAAGCTAAGAGAAACCCTAACAATCCTAAAAGTAACAGTGATGAATTAAAAATCCCGTACATCACAATGCGGAAAATAATTTGAATTCAGAAATAAGAAAGCGGTAAAAACTAGAAAAAGTTAAATAATAAATAGAATGCTAAATAGAATAACTAAGATGCATGAGTGAGTGTTATTTAGATAACCTCTTCCAAACGCTGAGCTTAGCTCATTCCCTATATGTCTTCTGAAATAAAATGAGTTTAATAAATTTTCTTGAAATCAGAAGGCAGCTGTGTTTTTAGCAAAGTCGAGAGGTTTGGTGGGATCCCCACGGCAACACTCCGTGATTGCTGTTAAATATCGAATTTACACAATCGCTTTAAAATTCAAAAATTGTAAAATAAGGTCTAGTAGTCAAACGAACTCTAAATAATTAATAGAATACGGGACGCATTACGTCGGTAGTAAAATAAAACACGTAGATCCGTATTCTTAGGTATGATAGGCGTGAACGGTGGTTGACGAAAGTAACGGTAACCGGAAAATTGTAACCAGCGTTGACATTTTGCCTATTTCGAAAAAAACTTAAAGAAAATCGTCGAAAAAATAATCGCGAAAAACAAAGTTAAAAATCAACGGGAAATGCGTAATAAAAACAAACGCGCCGATCCTTTGCACACCAATTAATACGACAATAGGCAGTTTATTTTTCACAAATTCCACTCTAGTACTGTCTCTCAAAGCATTTTGATCTACTAACGGTCAAGTCAATGGAGCTGTAATAAACCAAGAGCAAAATTCATAGCAATCAGCTGTTCATGTAATATCTCTATTACAAGACACGTCGATAGAACATTAAACCTGTAGACATTTTCGATGCTTGACTAAATTTCAACAATCAAATGACATTTATATATGCATCGGAATAGTGAGAAGCTTAAATTTAAGTAATATAATTATATATTAGTAATAGTAATATATAAATAGATTACCATTTTTTTCCTTCAAATCGCTGAAGGAAAATATAGACAGTTTATTATGTGCAAATTGGAATGAGGAATTTGCAGGAAATAAACTGTCTATTTTTTTTTTCTAATAGTCTGAGGAAGAAAAACGGTTTAACATCCTGCCAGCGTGTCTCGGAAAGGATATTTTTCTGTGAATTTTGCTCTTGATTCGTTACAACTCCACCGATGAGACTATTAGGTGATCCGGACGCTTAAGGATAGAGATCTAGAATGAATTTTTCAGAAATTATATTTATCAAATAGTAATTTTATGTTGAATGAATACGAGTCGTAATACGTTATATTTAATGTTTAGGTCTCGTTGGACTCCTACATCCCATCATGATCACAGCTTAATCGAGACCGATCGCCTTTGCGAATTCCAGCAGCCTCGTTACCTGACCTCGCCTTAGTGCTAAGAGTGATATTATTGTGCCTGCAAAATGTCTCTACCTCAACCCTTTTAGAATATGGTCAACAATTTCAATCAAAATTGACTACTCAGTCTGTGCTTTTTCATCTCATCAGGGTGTTAGGATTACTTGTTATTTTTTTTTAAACGACTTTCCTGAATATACATCTGTGGGCGAAATATCTTTGTATGCTGATGACACCACAATTCTTATTTCAGAAGGCTGGAATTTTCTGCTTTGTATGAAGCTAATAGAATTCTGGTTAATGGAGCCAAAACGGTTTATATAGCGCTAAAGACAATCAAGCAGTAACATGCAACTTAACATTTGATTTTCAGAATCACAATTTGCATTTGGCTGATTTTGTAAATTTCCTAGGAATCACTTATTTGTCTAGGGAAAGATAAATATCAAAAGTATATTCTAAAATTAATGAAAACACACTGATCCTAAATTCACTAAACATATAAAGTACGTCAGTAACTAAATGTTTATTATGCGTTTGTGTATTCAACCCAAGCATACAATATTGTTGTTGCTTGGTAATATTTAATTAAATTTATTTCTTATTTTTTAATAAACTGCCTAATGAGTTTATACTTAATATAAACACCAATAATAATACGTTTCTTTTTTTCGTAAAAGTCATAATGCTTTGGTAAAAATCGACCATTTTTTGTTTAATAGCAAAGTTTGAAAAAACTATTAGAGATAAACGTACATATGTTGATATAAATTTCAAGATAAGTAAATACTTTGTCGACACATGCCACTAGATATAGGGAATCTGTTTAAAAAAGTTACCTAGAACAGAATTGAAAATATTAATATTGACATAACAATGCTGGAAAATCTATATAAATAAATAGCAAATTTTTATAAAAAAATAAAGAATGGTACTGTTGGTGTTTAAGTAAAACATTGATTTCACATTGGAAATATTTAAACATATAAAATAATTTGGCAATGTCGCAATTTAAGGAAATAAAAAATTGAGTTGAAGAGAGGTTTTATGAAGCTCCAACCTCGATAAGAAATGTAGATTACTACTTTAAAATAAAGTAAAAATTATGCACCATGCTCTTTTTGGACATCCTGTATAAGCAAAATTATTTTTAAAATATTCACCTTCACCTTAACCTCATTAGTATTTCGTCTGTCAAATGCTTTGCCTATATAACGAAAACCCTGTATGAATTGGAATTCCTAGAAATAATTATAATTGCTTATCCACTAAAAAAAAATACTTTATTTGTTCAAACATTTTTATAATATTTTACAAAAATGCGCTGAAATGATTAACTTAGTCCTTGGACCTCAAATCAGGAAGATAATAAGTTGAAAAATACCTTAATTATTATTTTTCATGGAACAAATTAACCGTATGTTATATTACTTACTTTTATCTAAATGGAACGTATATAGATAGATAAAAATCCATTATGTAAGGTTTCTAAAAAATCTTCTGTATGATCTAGTTTTCAATTAAAATGGCAATATCTCTTTATTCCGAAAAATAATTAAAATATTTTATATCATTATGGAACCAAGCATACTTCTGAGACTATAAAAAGAGCCTTGAGCTCGACCTAAATATCACAATAATAAATCACTGTAAACTGAAATCTGTACGAATCATGTACAAATTTGCTAGAGTGGCGGAAAAGGGATAACTATAATGACTCTGTCTAAATAAAACAATAGAACTTAATACTCGTGAAAAAAAAATACAGTTTTGTCAGCACGACATCCACTCAAAGACTTCTATTACACGAATAACAAAACGAAGTCTCTCCTGCGCCATCGAAGAATACCTATAAAAATATAGAAGATTTGTGTACCGAAAAAGACGACTCCCAAAGATGCAGATTCTATAACACGTCACACACTTCTTTAATATAGATAAGTATTTTCCGGAACACCAAATAATCTTAAAATATTTTTTAGCATGAACGGCGATATTCTTTATTGTATTGGTACAAATGGACTATTTGAAGGTTCCGTCAATAATGATGACCAACAAGTATATAGGTTGTTTATAGATCCTTCCAAAATTAGTTCTAAATCGGTATTTTTACACAACAGTAACGAGAACTTATAGTCCTGTAAGCCATGCTATTTCTACTTGGAAAAGTCAAATATAAACAATAGTTATAGAAAATATACATAAACTTTAAAACTATTGCCATTAATTTTAGAATGCAACAGGGTTACACTAGTACTCCTGCTGATGTTTTTGAAATAGCCGTAACAGAAAGAATTATTTTATGAAAAGAAGTATCTCTTGGAATTTTACCCCAAGAACAAGGAATATACTTCAGCCACCATTAGTACAAAAGTATGATATTGAGCTCGTGTTTGAGCTTAAGGTATATGCCTATGGTGTGGAGGAAAACAAAAGGAGTATTTATTTCTAAGATAGGAAGGACATACTACAGGAACCCTAAGTCTTTCCACCCTCTCAGCCTGAGAAGTTTCTTATTAAAGACGCTAGAAAGGTGGGTTGACCGACACATAAAGGAACGAGTAACGGTACAGTGTCCCTTACATCTTTTACAATTTGACTGCAGACAGATAAATCCACAGGCAAAACGCCACATCGACTTAATACAAAAGTTGAAAGCACCAAAGATACACTTATCGATATCGAGGAGGCGTTCGACAACACATCTCACGATTCGATATGAAATGCTCTACAGTGGCGAAGCTCTGAACCGACAGTAGTCGCATGGATCAGAGCAATATTAGCACAGAGCTTAACAATATATCTGTTAAAGCACTGTCAAGCAGAGACTGTCCACAGGGAAAAACGCTGTCATCTTCGCTGTAGATTCTTGTAGCGGACAGCCTGCTGAGTGAACTAAATGAGGCTCGTTTGCACACAAACCTACGCCGACGACCTGGTCATTTCGTGCCCTGGTCGCGATATCTGAAACTTGAAGATCAATGATGTGGGCCCTCCGGATCGCAGAGAGATTATGCCATAGAGAAGAGCTCTTTACAACAACAAGAAGACGGGTAGACTTAATAAATTACATTGACGGGAAGGATCTTTCAATACACAGGCAGAGTTAAATACCTGGGAATAGTTCTGGACTGACGACTGAACTGGAATAATCATACTGAGGCTCCAACCAATCAAGCCATATATGGTTTCTAAGTTTTTAAATTATTCTTTGGGTGCACTTAGAAACTGACACAAAAAGTACTATTTTAAAAATACACTATGGTGATCTGCTTCGTGATCACCTACGCTACAATTGTATGGTGGTCCAGTTCAACAAAGCGCAAATACCATCTTCAACGTGACAAAGCCTATCTTCTCTCCACTTATACATAGAAAACGAGGCCTTGAAATCTGTTTATCGTCGTAGAGCGGCTACTCAGATGTCTGGGAAAGCATGGTAGAGAGATGTCCATCACTTCCCATGCAAACAGATTACATTAAAGTCACTTCCTTGAAATACTTTTGCCAAGTAGAGAGGATTGAGAGTAGGAACAAAATCCTCCCAGAAAAAATTTCTAGTGGTCTACAGAGCTGAAGCAGGAGTATTCGGTTGGAGCATGGGAATCAAAGAGTTTTACTCTCTCAGACAAAGTGCAATGATCTTTACGGTGGAAAAATTTATACTACACTGCAGTGTGGCCATCTCTGTGAAAGGGACATAAAGAGGAACAAGATAATAAATTTATGCGCAGACAGTAGAGTTGCGATATTGGTATTGATGTCTAGTGTTATAGCTTCGCGACTGGTGTCTGAGTGCAAGAATGAACTGAACAGTCTATAAAGAAACGGATACACAGTCAGACTAGTATCGATCTCGGACCACTGGGGTATGAACAGAAATAAGGGGAGGACTTTTGGTAAACGAGAATTAAAATATATGCTGAATCATGGAGAGAGATAACTAGATCTAGTGCACGATTTACTCTCCTTAGGAACTGAAGAACTGTTGACAGGAAGTGTCACCTGAAATGCCATCTTCAAGATGATGTCGTAAATGACCCGATATGCAGATGGTGTCTGGAAGAAGAAAACACTGTTGATCATATCCTCAGAAAGTGCCCAGCACTCAACGAACTGAGACAGAGGCATTTCGAAGGTACAGTTTTGTTATTCTTGTTAAGCAAGTTCCAGCAGAAGGGCTTGGATTACCAAAGGCGATCGGCGTCGAATAACCTGCAATCATGATTGGTAAAAAAACCCAACGAGATCTAAGCATCGATGATCAAGTATCAGTATATTAAGTTAGAAGTAATGAAAACCTTTTTGAAATAATTTAAAAGTAACATTTTTTGGTATTTTAAAGAAAATTTTTTAAGTGGAATTATTAAAAGACAAAACCTCTCAAATTAAAGTAAGTCAGATAAAAAAAAACCTTGAAGGTGCATGATGCTGGTTTTCCAAAATCTTTTAGGGAAAAAAGAATGGAAAGTGTCCCTCAAAATAAATATTCTGAACTCACATTTAAATTTTTCCCTCATTCTAAGAGCTCCCTCCAAGAGCTTCGGGCATGACGATATCAAAGTGGAACCCTGCTGCCGTCACAGATTATTGTGGAACTTCAACAGAGAAGTTAGGCAAAGTAATTTATCAGCTAATTTTTAAGTGTTATTTTTTTTAATTAAAATTTTTATAATGAAAAAATCGCATTAGTCAAATCCAAAATAAATGTTAGCTAACACGAAATATGTCTCAAAATAAATGCTTATTTATACTCTTTCAAAATGATTCATGGGCAATAATTTTAATTTTTTGATCAGTGTATTTGCACTATAGTAAAAAGTACATTTGTCCTTATATGCTTACCTGATATTTAAATAACATATTATTTGACCAACAATCTCCATGGGTTAATCCAGAATAGCTTCCAACGTATCTTGCGACGTTGATAAAAATTTCTTTTAAATTTCGATTAACTGGACTAATTTTTTTATAAATATCCACATCAATCTCCTTAACGGCATTACAAGCTTCATTAAAATAATGATTTATTCTCTGCGACACAGAAAAGAAAATATCTATTAAAGGTTCTGTTAATTCTGTGAACTTTTCAGAATTTTGATCCTTAAATGTCATAGATAACGCATGAAATTTTCCATAGGTTTCAAAAATAAATTTCAAATGTTCTTCATTCACATTTAGCGTTCTTTCAATCATATTGTATTTTTGAATTTTTAGATTTTCCATCGCTATATATTCATTATCTTTTCTATCATCCCCACAGTAAAACTCAGGAATATTTCCGAATAGATGTTTTACACCCTTTTCAATTTGAAATTTATGAAGTTCTGGAAATATTTTGCAATAAAATCGGTATTCATTTGTGTAAGCTGCAGACATTAACTGAGGTAGGTAGGAAGGTGATATCTTAACATAAATTTGAATTTTTAACCCTGTGTCTTTATCTATTACTTCTCCTGTGAAACATTCACTAAGAAATCCATCACCTTTTAATGCATCTCTTTGCGGAGAAAGTTCATAGTTAATTATATTCTTAGATTCCGCAACTTGCCTTAATATGTCTTCTATCTTTTTTTCGTTCATTTCTCACTTTATGTTTTTACTCACTATACACTAACTGATATTTATCAAACTTTTAGACAATTATAAGGTAATGAGAAAAAATTTTTATTTATAGAATAAATAAATATACACAAGGAATAGTATGCCAGTAATCTTATCAGTATGTAATACCATCAAAGAAGATCTCAAGCTTATTTTTGGATAATTACACCCATAAATCAATAAAATATAGAAATCAACGTACAATGAATTCTGATCAACGACGTAAAGATTATACAGAATGTTTTAGAATTTTCAGCATTGTTTACATTGGTTATTTGGGTGCGGGTCGACGACATTATGCTAATAAAAAAACGCCAGCAGCGTGCAAGCCATTAAAAACCGAAAATGACTCAGCATGACTATCTTAGTTTCAAACAATTATAATTATGACAGAAAAATGAACTTGAATTAATGCTAAACCCTTGAACCCATATTATTAAAAGATACAAGAAAAACCGATGAATACCTACGTAATATTATTGGCGTCATCTAAACTGTTATACTTAGGGGCTATTCCTAAATTATGTAAGCACATTTGGGGAAGGGGGGAGAATTGTATTTTTATTTATGGTAACAAATCTGACGTAAAATTTGTTGCAATTTATTTTAATATATTATTTGGCAATTTCAATAAAATTTCTAGTCTATTATCATCATGATGAATTCAATTTAGATTATACATCATTTTTTGATTTTTTTCTCATGGGTCTGTCCTGAACTCGAATGCACTACGACCAGTATAAGTTTATTGTTCTCACCCTTGACTTATAGTCTGTTTTAGAAGAATGTGTACGATCAAACTTTTTCTTAGAAACCATAGTTCGAATACGGGTAGGTAGCGTATCCCCTCCCTTCCCTGAGATATTTTGTTTAGGGCGCCTTAGTTGCACTTCGATCTTTGTCACAAAACGACGTATTTCACATGCATCACATTACGAAACCGTATTTTTGTGGTCTCATCCAAAATGACCCAAAATATCATGTTGCTAAATTCATATAAAAAGTCAAAAAAAAAAGTGGATGAAATGCTATTTTTATGTAAAAAAATTCGATAATCTACTGAATCGTGGCTCTATGTAAAAAAAGTACAAACAAGAGGACAGGATGATTTTACAATTATTCCAGAAAACTTTCCTCCTGCCATTACGTGATGGGCAAGAGTCTAAATATGTCGTATGTCGGACATTGTTCCTGGGCACCTTCTTTCATCACTTAGACCTGGTACGTACGTCAACAGATTTATTCAGCGGACGGTCAAGGTGCACGTTTGAAGTTGTTTCTTCAAACAAAGATTTGGCATTTTGGAAACCTTTATAGACAAGAGTCTTTATTTCCATCTGTCCCAAGGAGGTTTGTAGGAAAAAATAAATATTAGCTATTGCAAGAAGACAGTGATCCGAAACATCCAAGTCATCTTTGTACTGCGTTGAAAGAAGTATTGGACTGACCATCGCAATAGTCGGATGCAAATCCCATAGAAAATATTTAGGCATTCATGAAGCCTAATCTCCAAGGATAGAAGATCTGCAACTACTTCGTCAAAATTGACTTAGACTAAGGTCTTTATTTTCAGATTATGCTATTAAATTAGTCGAAAACATGACCCCGAGTCTCCAGACAATTATTGATAATGGAACATTTTTTAATAATAAAGCATTACTATAAAGGATACATGTATACCATATTTACTTTTTTTATTTCCCACCTCAAAGTTATTTTTAAATGTTTGCCGCACACGCTCATGTCAAGCAGATACAACCAGGAATGAGTCTCTGTCTCATTCAATCCCAAGTTTGTTGATCCGAAGAATCTAATAGCTCGTAATCGCAGATACCTTTTCCTCAACCTGACCACATAGCCTTCATTTTACGTCGTGGAATTTTAACAGCTATGAGTTCCATCATTATATCTCTTATTACTCTTAATTGGTTCCTACTCGATTTGAGTAGCTTCCTGGCTAATTTCAGGCTAGGAGTCTCTATAAAAAGGTTGCTGTGGTTCAAACTTTGCTGGCTGTTCAATGATTTTTGTCCTATTTTTGATTCATCAATTCAGGGCTTCTTGTGACGCACAAGTTAGTACCCCAAGAGCCGGTTCTGGACCAATATATTGAAGTAATGAGCCAACGCTCGCTAATCTATCAGCTTTTTCATTTCCACGAATATCTTTGTGTCCTTGTACCCACTATAATATAACTTTGGTATCCCTTGTCAGAGTTAATAATTCGCCCTGAGATTTCCAAACAAGTCTATATGATTCCTTTTGTCCTTTGAGGGTCTTTAGGGCTGCTTGACTGTTGAAATCAATTTAGACCTGTTTTTCCTTTGTATACTCTCCTTTTTATCTGCCCTGTACACTGTAAAACGGCAAATATTTCTGCCTGAAATACTGTTGGATATCGTCTCGAGGAAAGAGTTAGTTCCGTTATTGGTGGAAGCCAATATATCCCAGCTCTCGTAACTTATTTAGTATTTGAACCGTGAATATACTAGATAAGTACAAAAAAATGGTTCTGGTTTAACTTTACTTATCCTTCAGTCCTCTGTAATGACGTTGACCGGTAAATTATAACAATTGCCGGAGATCGTATGGTTTGTACTCATTTCCAACTCAGGGGCCATGATCTTATGACATAAAGTCTCCTGTCCTATCATTAACATTTGTGCTATTGGCAGTGAGTGGTGTAGCCAGTGAAGCTCAGTTCTTGCCTTTCCCTGAATCACTAAATGTAGTGGAGGAAGATCCAAAATGCACTTCATTGCTGAGGTCGGGATCGCTTTCTTAGTCCCCGTAATGCTCAAACAACTATGTATGCCTCCAAGCTTAGTCATAGTTTGTCATTGCATTACCTTGGACCGCTCAACCAAAGCTGCATAAGTGATCGCTGGTCTCGCCACACTGATGTATAGCCAATAAACCATCTTGGGTTAGAGACCCCATATTTTCTCGCACAACCTTGTAACAATCATAAGGATTGTTTCCTATTTTTTTGTTATCTTTTCCACTTGACAGTCTAAAGTCCAAAATTACTCCCAGATATTTAACCCAGAGTAGTATTTTATTTCCTCTATCCTCTAATTTCCTCCGTTTTGTAAAGGAGAAAAGACAGTCTTTTGGAAGCTATAATTCATTTCTTCATGTCCTACTCATCGTTTTACAACCCTGAGAGTCTGCCTTTAATATTACTCCAACTCCAATCATGACAGTTGTGCTGTCTCTTAAACTCTAACAAAACAAAAAACACGTTATTATAGATATCATATAAGTAAACACAAACGTTTTCTTTATTGGATACGAGTTAGAACTTTTGTAATGGGATTAACGCTGAATTCTGACTATTGAGTTTGCTTACACAGAACTGGTAATATTGACGATATTCAGATCATATTCATTTAAGACAGTCTTGGATAAATTCTCTCAGTCGTATAATAATATCATTTTATTGGGCGATTTTAATATGGATTTAAGATTACAATTCACCATTTTGTCAGAACTAACTTATATTATTAATTTTCGTAGTATTTTGCCACTATATGTGACTACACTAAGGTGGCTAATAATTCGTTCACTTATATTGACATGTTTACTAATATTTTTGATGGGCTTTATAAATAAGGAGTGGTGGATTCTTAGCTTTTCGACCACTATCGCCAGTTTATTGTACTGAATATAGGAATTAAAATCAATGCACCTGAGCAGGTTAGAGTTAGGCCTTTAACAACAAGAAGAACTGATTTCTTTTTGAGTGACTTAAGTGTAACTGATTGGGCTATTTTTTATCATGAGAATGTCAACTTTGACCGGTTTTAAGACATTAACTTTGACGTGCAAGGCTTCGGGAATCTCCAAAAAAATCATGAAAATCGACTAGTCGATTTTTAGTGGCCGGTTTCAGAAATTTTGACTCATAGATATTTAGAATTCAGTCTGATTTTTCATTGTTTTTATGTGAAATATACCTTTTATATAGAACACTTTTATTAGCCTGCTATAGAATATACTTTTTAATTTATGCAGTTTCTGAAATTGCCGATTGAACTACAAATAACAATATACCAGTTTATAAAATCTCTTACTGAATTTGACCTCCATTTTTTATATAAATTAAATAGTTCTTCTATTTGTCACGCTACTAATATCTCTAAATCAGGGTGACTTTGCCAATGTTGCCTAATTAAATCTTCAAGGTCATTACAATTTTTAAAGACATGTGCATATACAGAGTTTCCCTAAAAGGTCAATACAAAATGCTAGCGCAAATTCCTAAAGCCGAAATATGAGGATCCAGCCCGATTTGAGACTTCCCAAATTACACAGTGTCAAAGTTAATTTTTTTTAAGTTTTTTGTAAATATTGATCTTAATATTTTTTTAATAAGAAATCTGTTTCGATGTGTATTACAGAGGGCGCTACGAGCAGCACTCCGCAGCACTGGGTACCCTTTTAGGGCTCTGTATTTCCGTTAAAGGACACTAGGATTTTGTTCTATGACAAAGTAGGGTTATTTTGACATTTTTTGTATGCTCCTGAGAAATTAGGAGGTACTTACTGGACACCCTGTACAAGTAATTAAACTATTTATGGATCAGATATTGTTTGTGAATAGCCTGAAGATAGGATGAATCAACCTAATCTGGGCGCTGCGCTGATAATGGGGCTAAGTTGAAGCAAGAGCAGTAGATAATATTCATATTGTAGGTGTATGGAAATATTGTAATACTTGGAATCCGAAGCATTTGTCAAAACCTTTAAAAGGCGGGTTCCGTATTTGTTGAAAACATCTGCGTAATCTCTAGACGTCAATCCCCTTAAATATTTAGATCATAGTGTTAGAAAACACGAACTTTAGAAAGAAGGTGGGATTCAAGATGTGAACAACACAACAGCTAAGCTATACCAGATGTAAAAGGCTATCCAACCAAATTTTAAATAAAACTTGAAAGTCACGAATAAGAAGGAAATCTTTCCATTTTTAATTTACATTCATACATATGAAGTTTTCTTCCTAGTCTTTAATTAATATGTATTTGACAAAAACGTAATTTTTGAATGGTGTTCGAATAGTTTTCTGGTATACTGTACATATTAAAAGGTACAACAAACATATTTTTAAAATTTTATGGTCGTTGCAAAAACTACAATTTGTGTAATCAGATGTTACTAGATAATAAAATGAACTATTGTACTTTTAAATTACATGAAAAGATTAAATTTCTTTGTTGCCGTCAAAGTTAGTAATAATTGTTGATATGCTTATTTACGTATTTTTTAAAGTTATCTTTAAATTAATTATAAGTGTTGTTTTGTATCATTACGGTTTTGATTTATGTTTCATATCTTGTTGTCTTATAAGGAAATATTCTCAGGGATCCGCCTCCGATTGGCCCCATTCTGTGACATGTTAGAGTATCCCAAAGAATTATGAAACAATATTTTTTTTCTTCCAAAATTGCATTTCAAAGGGGTAATAATTACACCCAAAGTTCATCACTAATAACGTTTTCTGTAATTATAATATAAAAAGCTGATTTTCTGGTGTTGGGCTTGATTTGTATTTTTTTTTATTATAGTAGCATAAACGTATTTTTTTTCGTTATTTTCATTCAAGAATATATAAATTTACTTAATTTGATTAAATCGTTAATTGTACACAAATTTGCAAAATTAAGTTGAAGAATATCTTTTTTTTTTCACAGCCAAATTTGTCACTATCCTTTTTTAATCGACTTCTAAAAGAAGGAGGTTCTCAATTCGTCGAGTATGTATTTTTTTTATGTATGTACACCGATTAACCCGGAACAGCGGCACCGATTTGAATGAAATTTTTTACGTTATGTTCAGGAAGTTGCTGCGGTGGTCCCATATTTTTTTTGACGAAATTGGTGCAGTAAAATCTAAGATGGCGCTGACAATATGGCGGCCTAAAAAATTAATTTTGTCCGATTTTCTCCAAAATGGGTATGGGGGAATTTTCGGGGTTGTATACAACGAATCTTTAATTATTTTTAAAAAATTCAATATGGCGGATCCAATATGGCGGACAAAAAATTAATTTTGTCCGATTTTGTCCGAAATTGGTGTGGTGGAGTTTCCGAGGTCGCACATAACGCATCAAAAATATTTTTAAAAAATTCAATATGATAGATCCAATATAGCGGACAAAAAAATGAAAATAAAATAGGAGGTAGTTAACTGCATGATAAATTATATTGTTCGATATACGTAAATTTAATTTTTCAAATTAATGTACAACGAATTAGTTTTTGACTGAATTAGGAAATGATATATTTATTGAAAAGAAACTGAAAAAAAAAAACGTTTTTACCCTTATAAAAATATAAAGCAAGCTCTTACTAAAAAAATTACATGTTTCCACCCTTTCTTGTAAACATAATAATATCAAAGTAATTTTACACGAAAAAGTTAGCTTTTAAATTATAATTCATATATGGGTAATTATCACTCCATAGAAATGCAATTCAGGACGTAAGAAAATACGTCTTATATTTTTTGGAATGTTGCAACATATTACAGAATGAGCCAAATCAGAGGTGAACCCGTGAAAATACACCCTTGTTACCTATATGTATTATTCTCTTTTCAAGCAGATAAAGGAAATACTGTATAGAAATAGTTTATTTCCTGTTGATACAACTCTCGTTCATTCTCCATACGCGTTTCCACCACCTAATGGTCTCATCAATGGGTCTGTATCGAACCGAAAGCAGCATTCGCAGAAAACAAGTATCTATATAAAATATAAATTTCCAAACATGTCGACAGCCTATTTAACCTGTAAACTTTTTGATGTCAGACCGAAAAAATCGTCAATCGAACGACATCTGTACATTCATTGGAGTAATGAAAAACTTTAAAATTAAGATTTTTCTAAGAAACAGGTAAATCTTGGTTCGATATAGCTCAACTGATGAGATGATTAAGTGGCCAAAACTCGTATGGATAGAGAACCAGAGTTGTTTCTGAAGGAAATAAACTGTTTGTATATATTATCTGCTTAAAACGAGAATAATACATATAGGCAACTATTTAATCTGACAGAAAATGTATTTATTTATTTCTTACCGAAATTTTAACTTTTAAATCCCCTTGTTAGTTAAGAGTGTTTTTGTGTAGTGCTGATATTTACTAGATATTTTATTTGAACAAATATTCTGATTGGGGAACCTCCATAGCATGGCCCCTGAACAAGGATAACATGGAAGATCGTGAAGCATGCCACATGTTTTTGATTCCAAATAGGGGTAGTTTTCAAAACTTTCTGTATTAAAGCAATTTAGATATTCAACGATGAATAAAAGACGAATATTTGTCAAATTTCCCCTATATTTAACTAAAAAACTTTCTGAATAAAAAAGATATTGGGGTAGCCTTCAAAACAAATAATTCAACAGGAAAACGCTTAAAAAATTATAAAACAAAAACAAATAAAAATAACAAGTCTGGGGTCTATAAAATTAAATGCGGAAGTTGCCTAAAAGTATATATAGGCCAAACAGGCAGATCGTTTAAAAAAAGGATCAGGAATACAAAAATAATTTTTTACACAATAAAAACAGTTTTTCATACGCAAATCATTTAATAGAACAAAATCATCAATTAGAGGATAATTTTGAAATTCTCCATGTAAAAAGGAAAGGTTATAAACTGAATTTCTTAGAAGGCATAGAAATAAATCGATTAAAGAACACTGGTAATCTATTAAATGACCAAACAGATATCAACATCTCACCCTTGCTAAATATCTTTTAACAAAAACCAGTGTGGATTTCCCAATAATTCAAATAATAGGTAACAAAATGTAAATTAAAGGTATTGCCCTTATTCATTATTGTAAATCTAGGTATAAGTTTTTCAAGTAACAAAATATTTTGTCATTTAAAATAGAACTTCTGATGAAGCTACAGTGTTAGCGAAACGCGTCAAGTTTTTTAGTTTAATATAGTGGAAATTTGACAAATATTCGTCTTTTATTTATCGTTGAATATGGATTTCCATCAAGTAAAAGCCAGCACCCTACTTAACTTAGATATTGGCTAAAGTCATAAAATAATTAGTAATACTTTTAAATCAGAAATTTGGGTGTTTTTATATCTATTTACAGACCACTATATGTTAAGATGTCTGCTCGAAATGATCAAAAATTCTTTCATTATTCCCCAATGTAATATTTCGTAGAGATTCTAACCACTTGATAGTTTTGAATACCGAGGATGCAGCTACGGTTTCTAGCCCTAATACTGACTTCGTTTAAATCGACGTTTTTCGAGCCAGCTTCAAACCGAAGTCGCCTCAAAACTAACCTGAACTAACCTCAAAATAAAGCCTCGTTTTGATATTTTTTTGTTTAAAAACCAACTATTGACTTTTGTGAGGGGTAGAATATTTTATTCTGTATTTAGCCTTTAACTTAGGTGTTCTTAAAAATCAAAAATAATTCGAAATAATATACTAACGTCCATTTGACGCATGACGTAATCGTTTAACAGCTGATTTCAAACGTGCTTGAGGTGTTTATTTCACACTCAAAGCGTGCTTGGGCCAAGTCAACCCTAAATCATTTCGGGCTTGACTTAACAAATCCAAGCCGGCTTCAAGTACAATTTCGTCTGTTTAATTTGTTATTTCTAAGCCGCTTGTAAAAAGCGCTCGACTTCAAGCGCGCTCGAAACTGTCGATATAAACGTACTGACTGTTAAATCCTCTATAGATATTACTATTGCATTACAAATTTGCAGTTGAAAATTCATGATGATTATTTGGATTTTTATTAGTTTCCATCTTTAATTAATTTTCCAGAACTTACGATTCAAGTATGATTGGTTACCCCTACTGTAAGAGGAGAATCAAAACATCATCCACTGACAAAAAAAAATGAATTATTTTCTTTATTGCATGAATCAGACCGCCGACAATTCATTATTCCAATAATGGAAGAAATTCTGTATGGGAGTGAAATGTTTATTTACTGTAGTTAGGAAAAAGGAAACAGGCTCTTATTAATTATAAAAGACATGATAACTTATGATATTTTTTTAAATATCAATAAATAGTTGTAAGATTTTAGTAGCTGGAAAACATTTGTAACTCTATCAGTCCACTAACTAATCAAATATGACAAAAAATTAGCCGCCCATCTCAATCAAAATACTCTAAAAGAAACATTCCTAGATAGAAAAGTAAGAGAAAAATATTTTTTTAATCAATCTCACGTAGTGTGAATTTAAATTTTACCTCTATTAATTCATATTGCGATCTTATTTTCATTATTTGAACAACACCAACAAATCCTAATTAAAGTTAAAAACAAAAATTTTACAATCATATTATTACCAATAAATTTTTTCCAAACGGTATTTTTAATATTTGTCTAATCATTATTACGAGTCACCAAATACGTATTATGACGCATTTTGTATTTCTCTTAATACTTTCTACGCCATAAATTTATGTATGAGCTGATATCATTCATTCATTATTTTAACTGCGTGTATCTCGTGTCGTCCACCGGTGTAAGACCTTAGGCCGTATCCTCGAACTGGGCAACTTGAAGTAAACGGTATACAATTTTTATAAAAAAAATTGAACCGACTTCTAAAAGTGCGCTAAAAAGTGAAAAATAACTATAAATTTTTATATGAAATTGAAATTGTTGAAGTCGGCGCTAAACCAATACCTGACAAAATGTGATTCGCATAAACAGATTAAAAATACTTCATTTGTAATTGCTTTCTTAACATAATTTGTGTATATTAGTAGTTATTTACTTCATTTAGAAATAATTTGGCACCGACTTCAAAAATTTCAATTTCATATAAAAATTTATATTTATTTTTCACTTTTTACCGCACTTTTAGAAGTCGGTTCAATTTTTTTATAAAAATTTTATTTTTCGATTTTTAGTTTTGAATTCATTATGATATTCATAAATTATTTGAACTAATTGCTAATCGAGATTAGTGTACCTCACAATGACTCCAAGGTGGCAAAAAGTACCCATTTTATCCAGAATTGTAAATCACCCTTAAATGAACCACTAAAAATTCTTTGATTCTCAGAGTTCTCCAAATACCAATGAAATTGTGTCAAACAAATATTTAGTCTGTCATAGTAAATCCACTATCTTAAATTTCAAATTAATTTTAGATTGGTAATATAGGCCCTAAAACCTTCCAATATCGATATTTAAAGAATTTGAGAGGTAAATTTCTTAGCCCGATATATTTTATATTGTATATTGAGTTTGTATACGCCCCAAGAACCCCGCAATATCAATTTTATATAAAAGGTAGGCCATCATATCGATGGTGGTGGAATTGGAGAAATTGTGTTGTGTAGCAATTTATTCAAATTGTGCAACCTCCAACACGGAAAGAATGTGATGGAACGAAGTTTGTATAAACATGATGATTTCCTTGATTTTTCATTACCTTCGTTGAGAACATATTTTTAATTAGAAAATCTCACACAGTTACGAAAAAACTTATATTTCGCTCCCTTACTCTTGGTTCGTTACCGTTTCACTCAACAAGGCCACTAAGTGGCCAAACAGCTTATTGAGCGAATTTTCACGAAAATAAACCGTCTTTCAAAAAACACAAAATGGTGCAGAAAACGATTATTTGGCTTATTCCGTGAAAACGCAAAGACTTAGCTATAGAACACCCTCATGCCATTTGATAGGTATTTAAAAGTTACAGTTTCTGGTAAGTTAAAAAGTTTAGCGTTCTATTTAAATTAATCAAGTTATAGCTACTTAAAGTTCCTCTTTGATTAGTTAATTTTTGGACAACCTGTATAATAAAACTAAGTTTATTATAATTAAGATATGAAATATGATTTATTGTTATCCTTCACTGTAAATTTCAAGTACATAACTGAAATACTTGTTAGGTGTTTGAAACATGAAAATTAGGTTAGATTTGGTCAAAATTCAAATTATTTAAAAACCCTTAAGGTTTAAGTACTATAAACCTTATTCAAATAGGCACTTATTTTGATCGGAGAATCCAAAAGTGCAATATACAAGGGATTCCATTAAAAAAAAAACACACAACTTTGATACTTTCAGAGCTTTTTGAACACCCTGTATAATTTGAATATAATTTTAAAAAGTAACTATATTAGACCCCATATATCCAAAAAGTAAAACTTCTTGAAAATCACGTATTTTGACCGTAATATTCCGTGCCGTACATAGTGAATAACTCTGTATATTGTATATGTTCCGCATAGGAGTTACTTCAAAATCAGTTCCATGCTAATCGTCAGTCGAAGGCCTGTCCAGAATTGACAACTAGAAGGTAAAGCCTTAGTCATAATAAAAGCAGTGTAAGTAAGAAGATATTTTTAAAATACACAACCTATGATGCCCAAACTAATGGTAACTTATTTTTCTAAAGCCTTTGAATAAACCAAGTTAAAGATATAATTTACGTTCTTAGTCACACTCCTATAACATGTGTAGTGACATTACTATAAATATTTATAAAAAATGAAAGATTGTCTAATTTTTATATACTCTTCTTTTAAATTCTAAAGTGTTGTACATAGAAGTAGTATAGAAAAATGTTTCATTTCGAAAGCTAAACGGCACACACAGTCATTATAGTTAAACTCAATTAAAATAATAAAAAAATTTATTACATAATTCCATATTCAGCTGCATGTCTTAAAATATCAGTTGTATTTTTCTTGAAGGCATCACCAGTCAATACTCTTCTTACAGCATCTCCAAGAGCTTCGCTTTCTTTTCCAGAAGTCGCCTCTTCAATCTGATCTTTGTGCAACAATTTAACTTGCCACAGCATAATACCCATAAAAATTCCCATCAGACCATGTGTTTTCCATTCTGACTTTAAAACACTTAAGGGTAATAGTTTTTCGGGATCACTTCCTAGTTCTCTGGCAAAAGTTGAAAAACTGTTGTGATATAATTCTAGGTATTCGTCGAGTTTATCGAAATCTTCTTTGCCAGCTCCAGAATAAAAGAAATAAGACAAATCATGTATTGGAGTACTGTCGCGACACAGCTGGAAATCTAGCAATTTGACATCTTCAATTGTCTTATCTTCCTAAAAAAAAATATAAATCCGTTGAAATACTCATTATCCATACTTTAGGGACGGTATGGATAATAAGTGTCTACGGAAAAGCGTCACAAACTAGAAGCAACCAAAAAAATCGACTAAAGGCTCATTTTGAACGTTGGAGCGTCTAATTTCAAATGCCAAGTGCGCTTTTGAAAAATCAAATATGGCGGCCCCAATATGTCGGCCGGAAGTCGCAAAAAAATCGAGTGTTTAGCAAAAGAAGCTTGTAAAAATAAAAATTAGCAACCGATCGGGTCGTTTTGGCTCAGATGGATGCCCCTAAAGGGCTGTTGTGGTAGGTTGACCAAATGCAACATGGCAGATCCAATATGGCGATCAAAAAACAAATATGATATTTTGAAAATCAATTAATGTTCACCAAATTTGGTATATAGGGGGTCTTTGGAGTCGCTGATCTCGAATCCGAGGTCAGATTTGCAAAATTCAAGATGGCGGATCTAATCTGGCGGATGTATTTTTTGAAAATCAACCGATTTGCACTAAATTTGGTATACGGGAGTTTTTGGAATCGCTAATTACGAATCTAAAGTCAAATTTTCAAAATCCCCAAGGTCAATATGGTGGAACTAAAATGTTAGACGTATTTTTTGAAAATCAACTCATTTGCATCAAATTTGGTACACGGAAGATTTGTGGGTTGATGATCACGAATCCGAGGTCAGGTTTTTTCAAATTCAAGATAGCGGATCCAAGATGGCGGACAAAATTTTTGAAAATCAACCGATTTATACAAAATTTATTACACGGGGGTTTTTGGAGTGGCTGAATATGAATTCGAGGACAGATTTTCAAAATTCAAGATGGTGCACCCAATATGGCGATAACTTAATAATCCAATCCTCATAATATAGTCCTCAATCTTGAAGTTCGAAAATCGCACCTCGAATTCGTAATTAATGATCCCAAAAACCCCCGAACACCAAATTTGGTGCAAATCAGTTGATTTTCAAAAAATAGGTCCACCATACTATATCCGTCATCCTGAATTTTGCAAATCCAACCTCGAATTCGTCATCAGCAGGCCAAAGAACCCTCATATACCAAATTTGGTGCAAATCGGTTGTATATCAAAATTCGGCGACCATATTGAACTTTTGATCATCCGCCATATTAGATTTTATCAACCTACCATACCAGCTTTTTAGAGACATCAATCAGCTAGAATTTGAACCAAAAACGACCCGATCGGTTGCGAATTTTTATTTTTACCAGCTTTTTATGCTAAATACTCAATTTTTCTCCGGCTTCCAACCGCCATATTGGATTTTTCAAAGCCGTACTACGCTCTAAGCTTTAAAATGAGCCCTTTGTCGATTTTTTTGGTTGCTTCTAATTTTGGTCGTAATTCTGATCCGGTTGATTCGGATTGTCCCATATATATATATATATATATATATATATATATATATATATATATATATATATATATATATATATATTGATTCAGTATTAATCCGTGAATACATCCGTTTATCAACCGGTACGATTTACGATTGAGTACAAAGCACGCTGTAACCAGCAAGACCAGAAGGGGCCAAATGAAATTTTGGCGAAACCTCTGCCAATTTCTACAAAAACCAAATTAAAATATGAGTGTATTCTCGGATTATTACTAAATACATCTCAAACGGATCAGTGCTGCGGCCAAAATTTGGAGCGATGAATAAGGGCTCATTTTAAAACTTGAACAAAAAACCAACAAAAGCCGTGTGCTCCTTCACAAAAATTAAGATGTTGGCATCAATATGGCGGGCATAAACTCAAAAATTTTAAGAATTAAACCGAATCAGTGCTGCCGGCAAAATTTGAGCGAGGAAAAAATATAAGCTCATTTTGAAGCTTGAGCACAAAACTAGAAAAAACTGTATGCGCCCTCATAAAAATCAAGATGGAGGCATTAATATTGCCCAAAAACCAAAAATTTTTTTATAAATCCGCAAAAATTTCAAACTAAGGGTTTTTCAACATAAACAATCATGCTTATAACAATTCAAAAGTAGTTACCGGAAGTAGGGATCAACGATCTAGTATAATGGATTTCAAATTATAAAATGGAGGATCCAATATGGTGGACTTTAACTCAAAACTCGATGTAAATATTTGTTTCAAACTGAATTGGCAGGGATTTGGAATGTCACTTATTTTAAATCTGATATGATACATTCTTTTGTTTCTTTGAATTAAAAAAAAAATACTATAAGCTCCTCGCAAGTTTTAGTGAATCATTTTATTGCTATTTAAATATTGTAAAACCTTGTTGTAAATTTTAAACAAAATATAAGTTGACAAATATTTCTGATTATAAAAATCGGCAAATACAAGTGCGTCAAAATAGTTTTGAGAACTGGCATCAAAAAAGGTACATTCGTTTTCTGAAAACTAAATTGTTAGTAAGTGTTAGTACTTGAGTGTACATGCACAGACTGTGGTCAATTAGCCAGATAAAGGTACGTTCAGGCGCGCCCCCCTTAGGAAGTTAAAATTGAAGCAAAAAAAAATAACGATCTTAAAGCTGATTTTTGGTATAATAGAGGAATTTTTTTTAACAAGGAATATGTATCATTCAATCAACGATATCTGAGTATCTAGCAAGTCAGCAGCTACTCATATATGGTATAAGAGAGAGATTTGTGAAACGGTTTCCTGAAGGCTCATTTTTGGTACACTGAAAATGTTTACACAATATTTTTGAAAATCATCATTGGTCACTCGTTTGTGAGGATTAATTCACTTACCAAAAGTCAGCATGTTACAAAAAAATCAGACAGGGATAGCCAAGCCAATATATATATATATATATATATATATATATATATATATATATATATATATATATATATATATATATATAATGGTGTTACTGATGCCCAATCAAACGGTTGTAATACAATCGATTTTAAATGACCACTTTGAAACAAGATCTCTTTTGCGTCCTAAAAATAGTTGCCATTGCGACTTACAGAAGAAGTAGATGGCTGACTTGGTCAATCTCAGGAACTCGTTTAAAAGTCATAACCTTTCCATATACCTTCGCCCTCGTATATTTATTCTCAAACAGTTCATGAATAAACTAGGGTTAACCTAAGGAGTGATAGGGCGGTAAATGCTGGACAAGTTCCTATAGGACCATAGGAGACACGAATGAATCCATGTCGTAACAAAATTAGGGACGGTATCGGAAAAATAGCGGAGCTGAAATGGAACTACACCGGGTATATGGTGAGACTGGATGATGAAAAGTCTGGAATGATCTTACATCGAAAAAAGATCAAGAGGATGACTCTCACTCTAAAAGCTGAATAAATAAAAAGATCAAACTTATATGGATACATGAACTATAAAACTGAAATTATTTAGAGAAACTGTGATATTTTGAAACTCTGTCGATAATAGTTACTATAAAATTTAAATTAAAAATTTAACCAGATTGCGAACTGCTAAAAACTGAAAAATATTTCTATACATTTTAATTTGTAATTAAACTTTCAAATAATTCAATTTTAATTCTATGATTGAAAGCTTAATTACACATAAAAATGTATAGGATTCTTTTTGGCGTTTTTTTTTTAAATCGGTAAATTTTTTGCTAATTTTATTTTTCAATTTTTAGTTTAATTTAGTTGAACAATGAAATATTTCTTGGTTCTGAGAACCTCCCAATATCATTTTTGAGAGAAATCCGCACAGTAAGAATCCATTCTTTCGTATTAAGTCATATTGAATTTTAAGAAATTAACTTTAGATCCATAATGTATGCTCAATTTTGAACAAAATAGGAAAATTGAAAATCGTGGTTCTTCAGTTTAGATCGTATGAAATTAGAATTATTATCGGACGTTTCGCTTACTATTGCACGAGGCATCTTCAGGGATCTTTACTCCACTGGATTATAATGGCTATCCAGTTTTACAATCGATTTCTACGTGTGATATAGACTGTAACCTGCATCTCTATTAATATTATTTGGATATTTACGAATTTTGGTTGATTCTCTAAGTTAACTTTTAAAGAAATCAGACCCGAGTTTCTTTTACATTAAAAGTGTGACCTGAACAATGCTGCTATTCAGCTACTGCAGATTGTACAATTTTTTTTCTTTTTTATACATCTTTCATGTTCCTTAAGCCTAGTGGATCTAGACCGTCCTGTTTCACCTATGTACACTTTACCACAAGAGCAAGGTATCTTGTAAATGCTTTCTGTTTGAAATGGAATTGTGTCCTTTGGAGACTTCAAATATTGTCCAACTTCCTTACATATGTTGAAAATCGTCCGAAAGTTCGATTTCCGGAGCAATCTAGCAATCTTGTCGGTGGTTCCGTGTATGTAAGGTAAGACAACACTGTCCGCAGGAGGTACATTTATGACATTTTGTTGAGGAGTTGGGTTTTTATATTTATTAATAGAACGTCTTATATCTTCAGCGCAATATCCGTTACCTCTCAGAGCATTAGTCAATTTTCAGATTTCAGTGATTTTTCATCACATATTAAAAATGCTCTATGTACCAAAGAGTTTATGAGGGATTGTTTCTGAGAAAGATAATGGTGTGACGTTGCATTGAGATATCGATTTGTATGTGTTGGTTTTTTGTACATAGAATGTCCTAATTTGCCATTCTCTTTCCTTTGTACTAATACATAAAGAAAGGGAACCGCACCATTTGATTCAGTTTCCATAGTGAATTTTATGCTAGGACGTTGTTGATTTGGATGATCCAGGTGGTTATCTGCGCCATACGGCCAAACTACAAACGTATCATCTACACATCTGTACCAAACTTTAGGTTTTAGAGGAGCAGAAGACAAGGAGTTTTCTTTGAAAGCTTCCATGAAGCTGTTAGCTACAACAGGTGATAGCGGAGATCCCATGGCGGCTCCCGAAATCTGCTGGTAAAAAGTTCCTTGAAAAGTACAATAAGTGGAAATCAGACATGATTTAACTAATTCTAGTAGGACTCCACGTCCATGGTTATATTTCGTAATATATCCGATATTATAGAACCTGAATCATCTATAAAAACATTTGTGTATAGGGATTCTTCATCAAAACTGACCAATATGTCTCTGGGCTCTAATTGGCTGGTTTTTAAATAACAACATGGACTCCACCCTACTAGAATTAATTAAAGCATGTCTGATTTTCACTTATTTTACTTTTTAAGGAATTTTCTACAAGCAGACTTAGGGAGTGGCAATGGGATCTCCGCTATCACCTATTATAGCTAACATCTTCATGGAAGCTTTCGAAGAAAACGCCTTGTCTTCTGCTTCTCTAAAACCTAAATTTTGGTGCAGATATGTAGATGATGCGTTGGTAATTTGGCCGTGTGGCGCGGATAACCTCCATAATTTCCTGGATCATCTAAATCAACAACATTCTAATATAAAATTCACTATGGAAACTGAATCAAATGGTGCTCTTCCTTTTCTTGATTTATTAGCACCAAGGAAAGAGAATTGCAAATTAGGACATTCTGTGTACAGAAAACCAACACGTACAAATCGATATCACAATGCAACGTCACACCATCATCCTTCTCAAAAAAAAATCCATCATAAACTCTTTGGTACATAAAGCCCTTTCAGTATGTGACGAACAATCACTGAAATCAGAAACAGAAAAACTGACTAATGCTTTGAGAGGCAACGAATATTGCGCTGAAGATATATATAAGGTTCTAATAATAAATCTAAAAATCCAACTCCTCAGCAAAACGTCATAAATATACCTCCTGTGGACAATGTTTTTGTACCTTGCATACATGGAACTACTGATAAGATTGCCAGATTGCTCCGAAAATCAAACATTTGGACAATTTTCAACACATGTAAGAAAATTGGACAATGTTTGAAGTCTCCAAAGGAAGCAATTCCATTTCAAACAGAAGGCGTTTACAAAATACCTTGCTCTTGTGGTAAAGTATACATAGGTGAAACAGGACGGTCTAGATCCGCTAGGCTTAAGGAACCTGAAAGATGTATAAAAAAGAAACACTTTGTACAATTTGCAGTAGCTGAACACCAGCATTGCTCAGGTCACACTTTTAATGTAAAAGAAACTTATGTGCTAGCAGCAGTGACTGGTTTCTTTAAACGTAAAATTAGAGAATCAATCGAAATTTGTAAATATCCAAATGATATTAATAGAGATGCAGGTTACAGTATAAATCACAGCTGGAAATCGAATGTAACGCTGGATCACGGTTCGCTGAGCTCCCGTCTGGTATAAATTTGACACGCTCTTAACCCCAAAGCCATTATTTTCAACTTGGCCAAAGCCGTGAGAGCTTTCGTTCTTTAAAATAGGAAAATGTAAAACCTAGTACGCCTTACTGGATCCTCCATTTAGAGTATTAAAGAAATAATTTTAAATTCATAATCTTCAATCATCTTGAATTTTATTGAAAAATTAATTAAGAGTTCATAATCTGCATCTCCAGACAGGGGCGGATCAAGCGTCTCTCTTTGGGGGGGGGGGGATATTACAAAAGTACAGTATGGCAAGCGAAAGCAAGTTGTCGACGGGGGGGGGGGGATACCAACAACATTCCTATTTCTAGTGTAAAAGGCAGGGTCGTGTCTATTTTTCTGAATTTAAAGTTCTTGGAGAGGTGGGGGGCGATCGCAAGGAAAAACAAGTTGCCGATAGGGGGGGGGAGCATGCAAGCAGCATACACATTCTTAGTATAAGAGGCAGAATCGAGTCTATTTTCCTGAACTCCAAGCTTTCGGGAGAGGGGTATATCTGGGAAAAACCAGATAGAATATCTGTTCTTATAGATCGTCCAGAAAATGTCCGTTGGAGAAGGAAATATCTCTCCCAAGTAAAAGGTAAAGTTGTTGGAAATAATACAACTTACAAAATTAATAATTTAACTGAACTTTTGAAAGATTTTTTTGAATAGCTACTGCAGAAAATTGGGAAAAATCCATATAATAAAAGAATGAAAGGAAATGTGGAAATTCGATCTCATGATCGGTGAGATAGACGAACCAGTTATAATTAATTTGAGCGAAGATAGCTTCACTGACTTTAATTACGAATTAGATACGTAATGTTTACCAGCGTAAACACAATTTATTATTTAAATTTTCTGTAACATATAAAAATTAATTACATTTGAATCCCTTTTTAGTGTTTAATTGTAATTCTGCAGATGGTTTAAGAAATAAATAAACTGAAACGTCAAATGTCCTAAAAATGTTTTTAATTAATAATAAAATGACCGATAGCCTAAAAAATTTTAATATTGTATGGACGAATTAATTTTTTTTATATATGTTTAACTTCTTGTATTTTTGACAATGGATATTTTGTATGTATTTAAATTATAACTTAGAATTTTTTGAGAGAAAAAGGCTGCGTTTTAGTCTGAATGAGCCTAAAATGGTTGTATGCCAAAATTAAAAATAATAAAAATATAATTGTGATTTGTGTTAAATATGTCAAAATTATCTATATTTTCTAATGTATGTGAATTATTAAGAAATCATAAGAAATAAAATAATATTATAAAATCTTTATATTTCAAGTTTATTACCGAAATAATATTCTATGCCATAAATACTTAGTAATAAAATAAACCTCCTTCCGACGCCTATGACAAGGATTAAAATACTTTTTAGCACTTTACACATCCAAATATCTATTGTCATCCAACCCAAATAGTCCATTATTATTGACCGGTATTTTTGATTATAAAATTTCTAATCCATTCCTATGAAAAATATGTGTTTAACAGATTTTGCTAAAGACACCGGACTAAAGAACACAGGTAGTTTGCGAAGAAAAAAATGGGTAAAAAATGATTTATTACTCTATCTAGTTCTTGAATAAACTATAGTATAAGAGGCAAAATTGGGTCTATTTTCCTGAACTGAAAGCTCTTGGGGGGGGGGGGGGACGATCGCCCCCACGGCCCTCCCTTGGATCCGCGCCTATCTCCAGAAATATAGTTTTGATTTATACCGAACCGACCTTAGCTAAAATTGTATGGTACTACCATTCTGAGCATAACACAAAAAACTTCTTTCAAATCGATGTAGCCATTTTGAACTAAAGGACTTTAAAAGTCATTAAAAATGTTTATATTATTTTATTATGAATGGAATTTATGGCAATATTTAAAAGGTTCGCTATAAACGACTTACGTTGTATTTAAATAACATATTATTTGACCAGCAATCTCCATGAGTAAAAGCAGAATATTTTCCATTGTAAGACATTACTTTTTGATAATGGTCCCGTAAATTTTCTACATATGGTTGAATTTTTTTCGCAAGTTCTGGATCAACATCTGTAATTTGTTTATACAGTGGAGTCAATGTAAATTTAATTCCATTATAAAATTGAATTTTTTCATCCTTCGTAAATATATCTTTTAGAGGTGCTATTAATTCTAAATAACGTTCTAAATTTTGGTCCTTATATGCGAAGGTAAGAGCATGAAATTTTCCATATATTTCAAAAATAAATTTTAATTCGTTTTCATTCATAAATTTTGATTTATCATATAACTCATAGTTTTGTAGTTTTAAATTTTCCATAGCCACGTATTGTTCATCTGTTTTTTCACTTCCACAATAAAACTTGGCAATGTTGCAAAAAGGACTTTTCACGCCTTTGTTTTTTTGAAATGTATCCAGTTCAGGAAATATATGTCTATAAAAATTACATTCATTACTAAATACCCAAGATACATTTGCAAACTCTGTTATAGGTGGTAACTTAATATAAGTTTGAATTTTTGTACCCGTCTCCTTATCTACTACATCTCCGGTATAAAATTCACTAAGAAACCCATCGCCTTTTAAAGCATCAATATGGGGATGTATTTCGTAGTTTCTTATTTCTTCAACGTCAGCAACTTGTTTTAATATTTCTTCCAATTTTCCTCGTACCATTTTTGTTTGCACCACACTACTATTGCCAAGATTTTTTACACCAATTATTTCACTTTGATGATAAAACACGGTTTATGAAAGTAGAATGCTATGAAGCAACTTTTATATATCTTATCAAAATATCTCATAAAGTAAGAACTTTAAACAACATTATTTATTGTTTTATAAAAGTCATCGTGGGAAAAATAATTATCAACAACGTGAGGACATGCTTATTAAATATTTCACTATACATTTAATAAATTGGATTGATATTTTTCTAAAAAATTATGTTATCTTCATTGGTTAGTTCATATATCTAATTTTGTGAAAGTTTCAAAGAGCAGTTATAAGGTTAAAGTTTACAGGTACTAAAAATTCCCAAAAGTAAATAACTATTACTTCAATCAAAAACTACCCGAAATTCTTGAATAAAACGAAAACGGTTCAATTATTCATCGATATTCATTCTACTTTTTTCAAAGTAATCTCCGTTTCAAGCAATACACATATTCCAAAGCTTCTTCCAATCTTGAAAACACTTTTCATAGATCGATTTTGGAATCGCCTTTAGCTCCTTTATCGTGTCAATCGTTTCACAACTCTTTCCGCGAAGTGATAACTTGAATCGTGGAAATAGGAAAAAGTTATAAGGAGCCACGCCGAGGCAATACGGAGCTTGCGGAACAGTATAAATGTTTTTTTTTTGTAAAATAGTCGCGTACAAGATGTGATGTCGTGGTATAGAAACAACGAGTTGTTTCACCACAATTCTAGTCTCTTGCGACGAACATTTTCACTCAAACGCTTTAATATGCTCACGTATTACTCCTCATTTACTGTTTGGCCTGGCGGAAGAAATTTGGAGTAGACCACACTACGGCAATAAAAAAACCGTCAACAAAACTTTGATTTTGGATCAACTCCGTCGGATTTTGACTCGTCAGAGAAGCGTCATTCTGATGATTGTTAGTTAGTTTCGATGTCATATTCATAGATCCATGTCTCGTCACAAACAATGATGCCGTCGACAACATTTCGGCTCAAAGAAAGCATTTCTTTAGCGACATCAATCCGATGCTGTTTCTGCAACAAATTCAGCACTCTCAACACAAGCCGCGCTTCAACTCGTCTTATGCCCAAAACGTCGTTTATGATGCTCTGCACCGATCCGAAGGAGACACCAAGATCAGCTGAATTCGAATTCATGAATTGTTTAATCCCCTAAGGTCAGCCAGAGGTAATTTCAGGGTCATTACAAGATCAAATTGAGAAAAAACAGTTAAATAAATCTAAGAAAAAATATATGTAGGTTTTTGGAGTAGCTAAATCTGAATTAGTGGTTTGTTTAATCCCCCAAGATCAAGCAGAGGTTATTTCAGAGTCATTTCAAAGTCAAAATGAGAAAAATTAACTAAATTAATCTAAAAAAGAAGATATATATATATATATATATATATATATATATATATATATATATATATATATATATATATATGAAGTAAAATGCGAACAGTGATTGCAAACTTCGCTCCATCATATCCTTTCAGTGTTAGAGGTTGCACAGTTTGGATGAATTGCTACAAAACACAATTCACCCTATTACACCACCATCGAGATGGTGGCCTACCTGTACCACCACAGCCGAGAAGAAAGTAAAAACTTACCTCCTCTGTTACAGTGATACGGCAGAGGTACATGTTTCGTCTCTTACTAGACTCATCAGGGTACCGACATGCACCTGTCTGTGCAAAGGACAGATCGGAAGGAAGCATGCAACACTGAACGCGGCTTCGCCGACCTCCCGCCGGATGGCGTATATACGGAGCGAAGTTTGCAATCACTGTTCGCATTTTACTTCATTTACATGCGGAGATGCATTTAGTTGTATGTTTGCTGAATGTGATTTCAGCACTACAACGGCATAATGTGGATATGACCACTGCTATTGCATCTCACACGGAGGAATCCGTGAAAGCCGCATAAACATATATATATATATATATATATATATATATATATATATATATATATATGTTTTTGGATTCGCTGAATTAGTGGTTTGTTTAATCCCCGAGGCCAGCCAGAGTTAATTTCAGCGTCATTTCAAGATCAAATTGAGAAAAATCTATTAGAGGAGATATGTAGACTTTTGGGGGTACTGAATCTTAATTTCCTTAGACTGGATTTATTGCGAGATAAGTTTGGTAAGTCGTTAAATGGCTCATTCAATTGGCCGCCAAGATCCTGTGATACATTACTATTAGACTATTTTTTGTAGAGCTTTGTTAAGTCACAGGTTTACGCCAATAAAACCAAGACTAGAGATGAACATAAATCCAAGATACGAGCAAACATACATGTCATACTACCCGAAGTGCTGAAAAGAGTTATAGAAAATTGGCATGAACAGATCAAGGTGTGCAAAAAGAACGACTGGACACATTTAAACGATATTTTGTCTAGATCATAAGAAGCAAAAAATATTGGAACTAATAAAATAAAAAAGCATCATTTTTGACCGAATTTATTGTGTTTTAGTTCAAGTTCAAATAATATCATGCCCTACTATGAGCAATATGCGAGTCAGACGATTCAACGCCGCTACAGCTGAGGGAACGGGATATTACTTTTCACCACCGAACAGACCAGGAGAAGTTACAATCCTGGCTACAGAAACCACTTTATGGAGGGCATCCAAATGAGGTCATCCAGAACAATGTCGACAACTCAGCGTCGAACTACTAGTTGATTTCCGGAAAAATGTTTCCGGAAATGGAAGGCTGCTTGTTAGCCAACTAAGACCAGGTTATTCCGACGAAGAACTATAGGAATTTCATCATGAGAGATCCCTTAATAAAAATAACCTATGTAGATATGGCTGTCGAACATCCGAGACAATCCAGCACATAACTGGAGGATGCCAAGATTTTGCCGCAACCGAATTTAAGCCATGACTCAGCCGCTAAGATACTCTACCAAACGCTAGCAGATAAGTAAAAACTATTGCAGGTAGGAAAAGTGACTTACTACAAATACAATCTGGAGCCTACTAGGAAAAAACAACGAGTTCAAGTTATATTGGGATCGAACGGTTCTAACAGATCAATCAGTTGTTAATAATAGGCTAGACAGTATACGAACTGATTAAATTTCTAGTTGAACTACACTGGTTGACATTGTAATACCTAATAACAACAACCTAAGGCCAAAATACAATTGGAAGATCGCCAAATATAGAGATCTGGAGGGGCAAATCCGCAAACAGTGGGCAATTAACAGCGTCCACACGATTCCCATAATCCTATCAACATCTGGAGTGATACCAAAAAGTCTCCTACAGAACATCAAGGAAGTGGACCTTAGTGAGCATCTCTATAAACCAATTCAGAAAGCAGTTCTCCTTGCAACCGCGCGCCGTTCGAAAGTTTGTTGGAAATACAATAGAGCACGTCACCTAAGACCCGACAACATGGAAAGGGTTCCTACAGAGCTTCATACTCTTGGTATCTTTGTATACCTGGCATGAGTCAATATTTTCTGGATAGAGTGCGAAGCCGTTTGGCTTGAAATCATAACTAATAATAATAAAGGTATTTATTTGCACGTCTACTAAAATATAATACAATCACGATACATTGTCCTACATACGATGTACAAAAGAGCGAGGTTCAGCTCGGTAGCTACAATTAGCTGAGGACTGTTCAGCTAACTCAAAAACTAACCTAATTATGATAGTTTATAACTAAGAAAGTATGAGCAAATAAAAAATAAATTAATCATCTTCTTCATAGTATATAACATTAAATTTAATTTTTTATTACCAAGAATATTTGTTATAATTAAAAATTAAAAAATTAAAAAATATATCAATATATAGAGTGTAAAACAAAACATTAATGAAATTTAATATTATCAATATTTTAATTCATCTTAATTATACAATTTGATAATAACCACAAAAAGTTCACAAAACTCGATGGATTACGCCCTGAGACCTACCGAAGAATCAATCGTCTAAATGCACTTCTTGACATTTCAACATATTTCGAACATATGCTCTTTTACAATTGGATAAGAGAACGACCGTTCGAATAAGATCCTATTATAGACTGTTATTGTAAGTTTGCCCATAAATCTAATATTTATAATTTGAATATCAGTACGAAATTGTATTTTATTTTATAAGTAAAGCGAAGATTTATTTATTAATATATTGTGATCCAAGGAGAGCAGATGTAGGAGGCGCCGACTACTCATCCTCGACCACTCAGGTCACCTATAGGCTGCCTCCAATCCTCTCAAACTTTCGTAAATTAAATATAGGTCGTATACATGAATTTTGTACCTTTTAAATTCTATTAGCTACTTGTGCAGCACGAACTTGAGATATAAAACTGGATTGCTCGTGTTCCATAGCTCCCTTATAAAAAAAATGACCCCACCGTGCTCCGTGCCATTTGGTGCAAATAATTGCTTTGGCAGCAATGTTTTTATGATATTGGTGAAAGTGTATTTATGACATTGACTGAATAGTTTTCATTTTGACAAAAATTTATTTTTGATTTTGCTGTTTTATGGATGTTATCACATTTTATGTAACGTTTTCCTGAAAATTTTATGTGAACTTTAAAGTTTTTTCTTGTATTTTAAAAAATGTGATTTTTCATCGTAAGACGTGCAAATACCTCATCTGGTAAATTGGAATTTATTTAATTGGTTAGTTATAAAGCATTCAATAATAATTATATAAAATTTTACCTTAGAATCAAATTGTAAATCTAAGGGTAACAAGTTTAATCTTATTGATATGATATATGATAATTATTAAATGCTATCAATATTTTAGTTTTCTAAGAGAAAAGAATCTTCAAATTTAAGAGCTGAAGCAAATTGGTCATAATCATAATTATTTTATACATCAGATAAGTAACTCTGTTCAGAGCATATTTCTGGATATTGTTTTATACAAGAAGATGAGCAAAAAGTTTGTGTTGTGCTTCTTACAAATAAACTGCCTGAAAAAAACTACGAAGCACTGTTTGATGTAAACATCTTGAAGCAACTAAACTTGAACTTAATAACATACACTGGCTTTACAAAAAAAAGTCCTGAATTAGGTGTGCATTAACCAACGACAATATCGTTTTACCATAAAATTAATATTCCGCTGACATATAAAGCTGAATATCGAAACTGGTATGGTGTTAAAATTTAAAATGATTATACGTTTAAAAACCAATATGTCATATTAAAATAGAAATACATGATTGCATATAATATGAAATTTTTCAATATTGTTAAGGATGTTTGGAAATTACATAAATTTTACTTTTATGTATTTGTTTTGTCTAAAAATAAAATAATAACCTTTTGTTTGAATATGTTATTAACTAATAAAACAAAAATTCTTGATTTTAGCTCAGATAGGAAATTTGTGTCATGAAAATCCTTTGTCAAAGTAGTAAGAAGCAGCGATTGATTATCATTTCAAAAATTCAACTCTAGGAAAGGTCAATTCCAGATCCTTAGACAGTTAAGTAAATTGAAAATTTGACCTAGTGTAAAAATTAAAAGTTGCTAGTAAATCTTTATGTATATATTTAGATTAAAAATGATTGTATTAATGTAAGAATTCTCTTGTATTTACAAGCTTCTTTATATTTAAAGTATCTTAATAAATATTGTTTTGTTTACAATTAAATATAAACTGCTTTAACACTATCCCCTTTAGAGTTTAATTTTTTTATATATATATATATGTATAAATGGTTTAGTACATAATGTTACTTTATTTCATTTAAATTAAAGCTCCGTTTTTATGAAGGGAATGTCAACATTATGATGAATGTTGTTAACCCTATATAAATACCTAACATATCAGTTCCCTAAAAGCATCGAGGAGAAAATAATTTTAACAAAGACCTAATCGAAGCTTTTTTTAAATAATGAAACTATCTTACTTTGCAATAAATTATGTGGACATTTCGATACCTTACATTAAACAATATACTATATTAATTCGTGATATAAAATTTTTAAAAATAAATGCCTTAATACTTTTTTTCGTTAACTTCTTATACTCTACTTCCGAAAAAGGATGTTTCTATAACAGATATTTCAAAAAAAAAAATTAGTCTGGATTTGTTTTTGGCGCATATTTCACATCTTAGCTATTTTACTAAATAACAGTTTTATTGTAAAAAATAAAATATGTAAACAGTCATAGAAAAAGCATTTTCATTTATTTATAACAACTGACATTTCATGCTTGTTATCTAAAAATATAAAATTGTTACATATTTACGCTGTTCCAAAGAAGTTAAAAAAAAATTGCTTTATTGGAGTTGATTTAAATAGGAAAACTATAATTTTGAGGAAACTAAAAGTAGAAATTCAAGTTAAATATTGTTTTACAGAAACAATTATCCTGGGCTGCGATTCTATAAGAGTAAAGGGAAAGACGATGTCATAATAAGGATCTTCTATCTTTGTTCAGTCTGTATTAACACATAAGTATATCAATGTCCTAACAGACATAAGGAGAGATAATGTCAAAAAATATGCTTACAGAATCGGAGCTCTGGTCTTTTTTATTGAATATACTCGATTAACCTGTCAAGTAAAACAAGGAAGAGCGATTTATTGTTTTAGATCTAGTATAGAAAGAGATAGTTATAGTTTAAACCTCTTAGTTAGAATAATAGAATTGACATTCATTCACGCCAATGTAAGAAACTATTAGGGAATTCAATGTTGCCATGCAAATCATTGCACCGAATGGCGACCAATAAGGGGGGGTCAAAAATTATTTTCATGAGCAGTCCAGTTTTATATCTCAAGTTCGTGTTGTGCAGTAATAGAGGAACCGATCGAACGACAACACGACAGTTAATGTGAGAAAGCACTAAAGCATCACATAGTATTATTTTCAGATCTCTATTTAGGACGTGGCGATGCTGATATAAGAGCATTAGCTTTATATAAGCTTTCTGCAAGCATAAATTAATGATCGACAAATTTAAGATTCTGGTCCATGTGAAGTCCCAAGTTTCTTGCCGAAGTTTTGAATTGTAGTGGAAAGTTATTGACTCGGACAGGGGTAGCAAAGTTGTTTAGAAAATATTCTTTATCGTTGTTCCTACCAAAGATTAATACTGTGGACTTCTCAGAATTTAATACAAGGTTACGAGATTTTGAAAAAATGAAAAATTTAGACGTCAACATACAACGCTCCAACTGCCTGGGTACTTTCTTCTACAAAAAAAGGCAAATAAATCTGGGTATTGTCGGCATAGAAGTGACAATTCAATCAAATGCGAGAGGAAATCTAGATGTATATACACCCCAAAATGGAACTCTGCGCAACTCCGGTAGTAATAGCCTTATAGGAAGATTTTTTATCTTTATAACGAACAGCCTGACTTCTTCCTGACAAATACTCTGCCATCAACAGAACTGCTTAGTCAAATAAATCGACGTATTCGAATATTGAAGTAATAATATTATGATTAAGCGTATCAAAAGCTTTGCTGAAATTCAACAGAACCAGCAATGTCAATTTGATTGAAAATATCAATTTTTGACATTTTGTATAAAAATAACTAAATATTTTACTGTTTTGGGAAGAGAGGGTCCCACCTAAGATTTGTCACAAATTCTTACAAAAAAGGAAAGAACCGTCGTGTGGATATTAAATTTAAGGTAAAATACTAATTTTGATCAAAAAATATTAACCATCTAAAAATTCTCGAGTTGAAAAGGATTCAGTGAGACTCCAAATTCGAAGTCTTTGCATTTAAAGAAAGAATAAAAATTACGCGTCATGCTTTTTTGGGACACCACATAAAATTATTACGTATTATCCATTGTTAAACTTTTCACATAAACTTATAACAAATTATTTATCAATTTTGTCGCAGTTTAGATATTGTTGTTATGAGATTAGATTAATTTTGAAGTTGTTTAAGTCGTGTTCATTTCAAAATCGTGTCAAAATTCGTAGAAGCGTTATATATTGTTTTAATAAAACTTAATAATCACTTTGTGACAGCAGAATTTACCACAGGGAGATATAGGAGAAATTAGAGTCATAAAACACATCGATGTTTAAAGAATTATTAGAGGGGTTTGAGAAAGATGTGAAGAAATGCGGAAAAAATAATTGTCCGAAGAAATTCAGAAATATCTGGAAATACTTAAGTTTAGAATTTGAGCGGCTTTGAGAGAGTTCATGCTTCAAAATAAGCAATCTTACCTCACATAAAATCCATTAATATATACCATAGTAAGCCTCTACGTGATCCGTAGTTATCCGTTAAGCAGAAACAGACATGACTTTAGTAGGTAGAGGAAGTAATGGTTCTTAATCAAAACTGGTAAAGCGTCGTATCTTCAGATGCGACGACAACAAGGTTGATGGCAAACACTTGTAGTACACTTATTTCAAGAGTTCAGAGCATTAAAAAAACTGTGTCCCAAGTGAATTTGGGAAAATGCACGAAACAAGAAGATATAATCTGCCTGTAAACTCAGCATATATGAACATGATAAAATGGAATATCCTAAAAAAATCGGATAAAACAAAGAAATAGTCCCTTCGTGAGTTTACAAGAGTTAAGAATTGCAGTTGTAGAAGAGCTGTCATCAACGCGAATGGAGACAATACAGACAATTGAGTGAGTCATAAAGAAATGCTGGCTTAGCTAAAGATACGAGTACTATTATTATCATCAGTGTAACTTTTTTTAAACGAAATTCATTTTGTTGATAAAAAGGCATTATAATAGCTTCTATGCTAAAAAGGTACTGTCTAATGTACCACCTAAACACTTAGAAATCTACGTGTTCGTAATAATATATATATATATATATATATATATATATATATATATATATATATATATATATATACATATGTAGATAAGTTTTTGTCCGTGTAATTTAAAATAAAATAGAATAAAATATTGGCGAAGCGGACGTGAAAATTTGTCAATCTACATGATTCTCGTGTTAAAAAGTGCGGAGCACTCCAAAATATAGAAAAACTCCGGGTCCGACAGATGGCGACAGCGCTGTTCCGTCCTAATATGGGACTCGTCAGGCCACCGCAGTCGGTACAAACCATCATCTCGCCTTTGCATCGTATAAAGCTGAATTTATAATCAAAACACAGCAAATAAGACGACAAAGGCGACATCTCGATGGTCCACTTGATAATACAAGAACCACACAGATTAACAAAGTTTGTAGAAGAACCGTCATATGGTGGCGCGACGGTGAATTAAAACAGAAATATGTAAAATCGAGTACACGAAACGCGCTGCCCAAAGGATAGGGGTCGCATTTTTTGGTACTGGCAAGCAAGCCTACCGCCTATTTTAGCAGCCAAAGCCACGTGCCCCACCCGGAGTTTTTCCATATTTTGGAGTGCTCCGCACTTTTTAACACGAGAATCATGTAGATTGACAAATTTTCACGTCCGCTTCGCCAATATTTTATTCTATTTTATTTTAAATTACACTGACAAAAACTTATCTATATATTTATTTACTTGTTTGGCTTTGAAACACGCTAAACGATACTCTCATGGTGGGATCATTTGGTGCGGCACGTAGCTTTGGCTGCTAAAATAGGCGGTAGGCTTGCTTGCCAGTACCGAAAAATGCGATCCCTATCCTTTGGGCAGTGCGTTTCGTGTACTCGATTTTACATATTTCTGTTTTAATTCATCGTCGCGCCACCATATGACGGTTCTTCTACAAACTTTGTTAATCTGTGTGGTTCTTGTATTATCAAGTGGACCATCGAAATGTCGCCTTTGTCGTCTTATTTGCTGTGTTTTGATTATAAATTCAGCTTTATACGATGCAAAGGCGAGATGATGGTTTGTACCGACTGCGGTGGCCTGACGAGTCCCATATTAGGACGAAACAGCGCTGTCGCCATCTGTCGGACCCGAAGTTTTTCCATATTTTGGAGTGCTCCGCACTTTTTAACACGAGAATCATGTAGATTGACAAATTTTCACATCCGCTTCGCCAATATTTTATTATATATATATATATATATATATATATATATATATATATATATATATATATATATACATATATATATATATATATATATATATATATATATATAAATATATATACATATATATATAAATATATATATATATATATATATATATATATATATATATATATATATATATATATATATATATGTTCAAAGTATTATCAAATTTATTTTTATTATATTCTCTAATTTAATAAAAACAGGAATTCTCTTTTATCAAACAACCTTAAATTTAAAATCACATACAACATTGTTAAAATCTTACGTGCTACTAAAATGAGTTAAAAGACAATTAAAAAAAAAATTAAAAGACGACTCATTTTATAATAAAAAATTAACATAATTTTAAAAATATTCAATTTTCATAAAAATATGTAGGCACCGTATTTTAAACTCTAAGGCCAGATCCTCTTTATAGGGTCGCTCTCGATACGATCTCGATACGCTCTCGATCCGATAAAATATTCTTAGAGGAGTTACGGTTTCGCAGAGATTTAGAAAAAAATTATCGAACCGAGAGGGAACCAAGATCGTATCGAGAGCGGCACTATAGTGAGAATCAAGCCTAAATATTGTGGTTTCGGAAATACTATTCTTTTTTTATTAAATTATTTTTTTATCAGGGCTTGATTTTTTATAACTAATAGAATATAATGTTTTAAGAGGATGTCCCTATTTATTTTATTTTAAGAGGATGTACTAGTTTTTAATGAGATTTGTGTGAATCAGGTTACTTATATCAGTTTTGTCTTTAACCGCGTTTTTTGCTCTTTTTATTTCAATCATTTATTTTACACTAAATTTGTTATAACTGTGGTTGCGTTCATGTCGTTTTGTCCGTACGGGTTCATTAACGCAGTCGTGACATTTTTCGTAAATTTGTGCCCATTTAATCTATTTTTAAGTAATATCCACTGTCATTGCATCTCACACGGGGGAATCCGTGAAAGCCGCATAAACACATATATATATATATATATATATATATATATATATATATATATATATATAGAGAGAGAGAGAGAGAGAGAGATTCAGAAAAGCTGGGTAACATCTCTGCGCATCACATGTTCATCACCTTCACCCTCAAACATGAAGAGTGAAATATAGTTTTCTTTAAATAACTTTTGTTCCGCTTGATATGTAATAAAATTTCATTCAAAGTTGTAATAAATAAACAGTCTTAGAATGGTTCAACAAATTTTTTTACTACATGTTAAGTGCGCTGTATGTGCTGTACTCTTACAACATCCATTTTAAATTACCTCTCCTTTATTTAGAAAAAAGATACTCTGATTTCAAAAAATGAACCAGCCTACTGAACAATTCAGCCAAATTGTTAACCAAAATACTGTCACAACGGATCGTAGACAAGTTAAGGGCGTGCGAAGAGCAGCAGGGCTTCCGGAATAACCGCTCTACTATCGACGGTATGTTTATTATCAGACAGCTGGTTGAAAAGTCTATCCAATACGATAAACCGCTGTTCATTTGTTTTGTGGACATTACACAAGCGTTCGATCGAGTCAAACTAGAACACATAACAGAACTACTGCGAAGAAAACAAGTAGACGAAGCAATCATACGCACAATATACGAACTGAATTCCAAAAACACCATGGTAATTAAAACAAATAATACTCTAACAGAGGAAATCCCACTATCCATAGGAATAAGACAGGGTGATAGCCTAAGTCCAACACTTTTCAATGTAATCATGGACGAAATCATTGATGAGGTAAAAAGCACAAATATTGGGTACCCAATAGGACACAACACCGTTCAGATTATATGCTTTACAGACGATGTTGCCTTGACAGGAGATAGCGAGGATAACTTACAAAGAATGCTTTTCCATCTCAATCGAACAGCCAAACAGTATAATATGAAGATATCTGTGGAGAAAACCAAAGCAATGGTAATAGCAAAAGAACCGGTAAGATGCAAACTAATGGTTGATGACAAACGTATCGAACAGGTTGGGAAGTTTAAATACCTGGGAGCACATATAACAAGTAACAGGGCAGTAACGGAAGGAGTACGCACACAAGCCAACAAAGCGGCCATGATATCAGGCCAACTAAGAGACATAATCTGGAACAATAAACATATGACGATTGAGAGCAGAACAAGAATTTACAAGGTCTGTGTAAGACCGATACTGACCTACGGCGCAAAAACAAGAAATGAAACAACAAAGACAAAACAAATTATGAGAACCACAGAAATGAAAACGCTGAGAATGATCACGGGAACAAGTTTAAGAGATAGAATAAGAAACGCAAAAATACGCGAAGACAGCGGAGTGGGGGATGTTGTGAAGTGGGTTCGAAACCGTCGTAGGCGGTGGAGAGATCACCTGGAACGAATGAACGATGACAGACTAGCAAAAACCGTGATGAGAGAGAAACCAAACACTAAACGGCCGCCTGGACGACCCTCCAAAAGATGGAGAGACAGCTGGATTTCGACCTCAAACGAGGATCGATGAGGCATTGTGTAGATAACAGAACTAAGAAAAAGAAGAAGAAGAAGACGATGAAGAGAACCATTTTCGAGAGAAATGTTTTTAAATATTTTATCGCTTCCAGTATGAATGCAGTTTTGTAATTTGTATTTATTAATATCACTTAAAATTATTAGTAACCATTGACAGAACAATGTCGTGAAATTAAATTAGGTGATGCGAAATATATTTTGTCAAAGTACCTCATAGAGCAAGGCATAAAAAAAAGTCGTGGTAATAGATTTGAAGGTTATGGTACGCGCAAAATTTTATGTGATTTAATCCAGCTTTCCGAAAAAAATACATCAGCAAAAATTGGATAAAAGATACTGTATATCAGCGCATTAACCTCTTATGTTATCAGTCGTAAACCCTTGAAATACATTCTTATATTAGATAAGTTAAAAGTAGGGCAATAGACCTTCAAAGCGTTTCGACCTATAAGATATTTTGTACTTGACCCTAATCTAATGTAGGTTCTATGAACTATTTTAGTTTCCTGAGAGAAAAATTCCTTTTTTCATCAACCGTTATAGAATATCTTCAAGAAATTTTAGTTTGTTGGAAAAAATATAGGACGATTCGCTTTTTCTGCCGCATATGGCAAAAACAACTAATCTTATAGTTTCCCGATATTTTATCTGTTCCATTTCATGTGTCTTCTAGTAGCTGTGTTACTGTAGAATTTAGCCATAAGATTTTGTGAGCATTTGTACGTGAACATATTTACTTGGTTGAAGTGGTTAGTGTATCGGTGATTTAACCTGCAAGTTTGTTTATATTTATTTCTTTTATTGTGTCTATGTTAGTCGTTGCTTTAGCGCGTATTGGTGTTCTTCTTCTTTCAGCTGTAGAATTTCTCTGGTAGGGTATCGCTGTTTCTAAAGAAGTTTGTTTCCCTCAGTTTTAAAATTCATTTTTATTTTTGTTCTAACTGATCTATGGGCACTTCGTTTCGTTGTAGGAAAATATATAATCAGTTTCACCTTTTGTTTAGTTGTCGAAATTCGTCAATTGATAATATATTCTTAAATAATAAAGTTATTCATTTATACCCTTATTAAATATCAACCAACATAAAATTCAATGTGGTGTCTCCAGTATCAATAATTTACCAATATCGAAAATTAGTACGAATTTGAATCTTGGTCAAAAACTTCACCATTACTTTGTAATAGGAATATATGTTCATACAACAATAAATACGAAGCAATATTATTTTGTAAAAATAAAATTCAAAAAAACTTGTTCTTGAAAATTGCAACTAAGTTTTTAATTTCATTGTCATTTTGATGTTGAGCGCCCTAAAATTAACAAAAAAAATGCACTTTTCGTACCAGATACAACAAAAAACTAAAATTTGTTGTGTAGTGGTAATATACTTGATTCAAAAGTTTAAAAAACTAAACAAGAGCTAATTCATAAGTTTTTATTTTTTACCAACAGATCTTCTAATACCTAATAACTAAAATCTATTCTAAATAAGCTTTTTACAGATCTTTCAATTCTTAGTTGTTAAAATCTATATTTAAATAAGTTGATTATCTTTTAAAACACATAGTGATCGTAAATTTTGCAAAGAATTTATAATTTTCAATAGGTCATGATAATTATTATTACTATTATTATTATTATCCCAAGCTATGAAAATTACATATTAATTAAAAATATAATTTAATTTTAGGCATTTCTCATTAAAAATGTTACTATCAATTTTCGAAATAAATTACACCTAAAGAAGCCGTAAATTATTTGTCAAATATTGAAAAACTAATACCGATTTGAGAAACGTTTAGAGAAAATTCAGATTTTAATTAACTCCTAAAAGCTCTAAATGTTTTTCATAACTGATTTTTTCATCTTCCATTCTTCAAGAATGACTATATTCAATTAATTTTTCACTATTTGGGAGACAACTTATTTCAGGTTCATTATATCTGATTTGTTTCGAAAATTTATAGCTACATTAAATACCCTTAACTGTTTGATCAAGTAATTTACGTTAATATGTCGAAAATATTTATAATAAATAAGGAGTGGTTTAATTACATTTTTCTTCATTTTAACGCACTAAAGTCTAAAAATAATTTAAGTCATTTAAGAAGTCATTGTAAATTCAATTAAAAAACTTCTTTTTGTATTACATTATTCCATATTCAACTGCGTGTAATAAAATATCAGTTGTGTTTTTTCTAAAAGTGTCACTTTTCATTATTGATTTCAGAATTTGTTCTATTTCTTTTCTATCTTTTCCAGAAGTCAACTCTTCCATGTCTTCTTTTTGGATCAGTTTCACTTGCCATAACATAATACCCAAAAAAATTCCGAACAAGCTGTGTGTTTTCCATTCTGACTTTAAAACATTTAAAGGTAATAATTTTTCGGGATCACTTCCTAACTCTCTTGCAAAAGCTGAAAAACTCTTATGGTATAACTCTAAGTACTCGTCGAGTTTCTTGAAATCCTCTTTTGAAGCTCCAGAATAAAAGAAATATGATAAATCGTGTATTGGTGTGCTGTCGCGAAACTGCTGGAAATCTATAAATTTGAAGTCTTCTATTGTTCCATCTTCCTGAAAATAAAACAGAAATAAAAATTAGAAATGTTTTCATTTTTAATTAGAAATCGCAACGACGAAAATAATGATGCGCCCACATGGAAAGTTGTCTTTTATTAATACTAGTATCCGTAAATTAATGCAGCTTCTTAAATCATACATTAAAAATATAGCAATAGGATTTAGAGAATGAAAATAATAGATTCAGTAAGGTAAATTGAATATTGTTCCATTTATTCTGACAGAAAAATAATGACAACAATAAAGGTCTTTCCGTAAAGATATTTTGATTAAGGGCTACACAGAATTACGCGATGTTAGAAAGTTTCTTCATTCTTTAGTTCTTTTGTTTGAATAATATATTGTTAAGAAAAGAACTCGAAGCATCGATTTTTTAAAAAAATAAGTTACAAAATTCTTTAAGACTCACCATATATTTAAAAAGCATATTATTTGACCAACAATCGCCATGAGTAAACGCAGAATATTTTCCTTCATAAGATATAGCCTTTTCATAATAATCTCGTAAATTTTCTATATACGGTTCAATTTTTCGGGCAATATCTTCATCGATATCTTTAATTGCCTCATAGGCACTAGTTAAAGTGGATTTAACTCCAGTATAAATTTGAATTTTTTCGTCCTGTGTAAACATGTCTTCCAAAGGTGCTACTAATTTCGAATAACGCTCCAAGTTTTGATCCTTAAATGCAAAGGAAAGAGCGTGAAATTTTCCATAGGTTTCAAAAATAAATTTCAAATGGTTTTTATCGATAAATTGCGATTTGTCACACATATTATAGTTTTGAGTTTTTAGATTTTCCAAAACCACATATTGTTCATTTGATTTGTTGTTCCCACAATAAAATTTGGCTATGTTATTAAAAGGACTTTCCACCCCCTTGTGTTTTTGAAATTTATCTAGTTCTGGAAATATATTTCTATAAAAATGACATTCATTTTTAAACACACAAGACATATCCGCAAATTGCATTAAGGGCGGTATCTTAATATAAGTTTGAATTTTCAATTCTGTATCCAGGTCCACTATTTCTCCTGTATAAAATTCACTAAGAAATCCATCACCTTTTAGAGCATCAATGTGAGGGTATACCTCATAATTTATTATTGCTGCTATGTCAGCAACTTGCTTTAATATATTTTCCAATTTTTGGTGAACCATTTTTATTCACTTGGATGAGTTTTCACTAATATTACTAATATCACTTAAATTAACTAGTAACTGTTGACAGTAAAACACCTTATAATAAAATTAGATGCTGTGAAATATCTTTTATATATTTGATCAAATTATCTCACAGAGCAGGGGATGAATGGAAGTTGTCGAAAAAAATTGATAATAAACAATGAGGTTCATTGGACGTACAAAATTTTAGAAAAAAATATTGCAATAAATATAGTAAAAAAGTTATATTAGCGTATTAACCTCTCCTGTTATCAGTCGTAAACCCTTGAAATATATTCTTATTTAAGATTATATATTATAAGTGGGGCAATTGGCCTCTCAAAGCGTTTTGACCTATAAGATATTTTTTTGACCTTAATCTAATAAAGGCCATGCATACCAAGACTTCTTACGAACTATTTTAGTTTCCTTGGAGGAAGGTTCATTACTTAACCAAGAAACTACAGAAAGTGCAGATCTTGCTGTCGCCTATGTCCATTTTTTTAAGATGGTATGACGGTGTTCTATGGGAAAATTATCTTACCGGAAGAAATTTCCTTTTAGAAGTTCCAAAAAGCTCTTTTGAATTCTTTGCTCATAGATTTACGAATGTTTTTGTTTATCTTGAGCCAGGTGTGTTGCTATACTACAAGTTTTCCCAATTTTATTCCCAGCTCCGAAACTCTTCCCTCTTTCGGTTTTTAATAGTACACAGAAAGGTTGCAAATCAAAGAAGAGAGTTTTTGTTCCGTGCTTCAAGAAAATATACTTTTTATGTAATTCAGTTTTCTCGTGCCCTAGCATCCACCTCAAGTTAACATAGTTATTTTTCTCCATTTGTAGTGATAGTACAGGAATTATGGAAGCAAGAATATAGAAACATACGTCACATCTGCAATAAAAACAGTAGTGATTTTTCCATATTTGTATAGTGCCGGAGGCGGTAACAACTACCTTCAAGCTGCTCCAAATAATACAACTCAAACATGATAATTTCATTAATCATAAGAAGACTCTGGAAAAGATCGCAATAAAATCTTTGCTGGGAGAACTAAAAATAAAAGAAAAAAGCAGGAGATCCAACTATTGGACAGAGCTGCAACGATTGAGGCAAGCGAAGCTATTTCTGGGGAATTACGACCAAAAGAGACTCAAAAAATGCATAAGTTTAAGTAAATACTAATTCCGAGTTCTAACATGGGTCCTGACGGGGCATTGCTACCTGAAGGGACACCACAAGACACTCGGACTGGTAGAAAGAGAAGAGTGCAGGTTCTGTGTGGAGGTACCTATATTCATATTCTTTCAGAGTGCAGCGCTTTAGAAAACCCTAGGATGCGGAACATACCAAATCGAAGAAGGAGTGCTACCCACCTTGAAGCCGTCCAATCCAATCCTAAGATTCCTGAGGGAAATGGGACTGAATGACCTGCTCTAGCCGATAAGGTTATGTTATGACTGGGCCGCAGTAGGGGGGTAAAATAGATCTACCAGGTCGCAGTGTACAGATCCCCAACTCTGGCACATACATAACAGTGAGAGTACAGGAATTATTGCAGCAAGAATAGAGGAACATACGTCACATCTGTAATAGAAGCAGTGGTGATTTTTCCATCTTTGTATAGTGACGGAGGCAGTAACCACTACCTTCAACCTGCTTCAAACAGCACAACTCAAATATGATAATTTCACTAACCATATGAATATTCTGGAAAAGATAGCAAAAAAACATTTGATAAAGACAACAATTTTCATGACAATAAAGTAGGTTTTTGAGGCCGACCATAAAGTGTTAATACGACGCAAGTAGAGTGTGAATATGCCGCCAAATGTGGAATTACATCAACGGCACAGACAAATCCAAAGTGGTAGGAAAAGTTGAAGTAGGATTAACAGGCCCAAGTCTCAGGTATACTAAATCTCTAAGTGGTATTTTAATAAGCTTCTGAAAATTAATAAAATGTATGTATTTCTGCGCCTCTCTAAGAACGCTAGAACAACCAAATTTTAAAATTTACATAATTTTTGATACAAAGAAACTAGTGATAAAAGCTTTGAAGCTAAGCTAATTTGAAATTGTGTACAACCATACCATCTCAGAAAAATAGGCATAGTCGACAGCGAGGTTCGCAGTTTCTGGAGTTTCTTGATGAAATTGGTACCTTTCTCCTAGAAAACTAAAACAGTTCGCAAAAAGCTTGGTACGTAGGGCCATTATTAGATTAAAGTCAAGTACAAAATATCTTATAGGTCAAAAGGTTAGAGGGGCCAATTACACCACTTAAAATATACAATTTAAAATAAAAATATAATTCAGGGATTTACGACTGATAACAGGAGAGATTAATGAGCTAATATAATTTTTATATATATATATATATATATATATATATATATATATATATATATATATATATATATATACAATAACATAAGCAAAACAAAACTTGCCAACTAGTAGATCTAACTTCCATGGCAACTAGATCGGGTTGCAGCGTCTCCCTTTTTACAGGGTACGGTAACGGATGCGTACGGCAGCTCAATATGTCTAAAGCTAGGTTCGTATCTCTTTTAGAGATAGTTGTGCTCTGCTTTGATTACCCAATAGGCGCCACCTATTTTACATTATCTGTGTAACTTACCTAGTGATTAAATAGGAAAACACATAGGTATGAGGAATGATTTTAATTTATTGACTGCTGATGTATAGCTCCATAATGAAACGACTTAATTAAAACAAAATAACAATTCCATTTTATTCCAAAAAAATTATTATGCACATAAATCAGAATGGTAACTACAATTTTTTATATACTCTTTCTTGATAACTATTGGTGTTACATCGTTTTAAAAGGTTATATAAAATTTGGCCGCAAACGTTCTAGAACCTTCAATTGCCAAGAAAGTAATTTTTATAAAGAAAGTTATCAAAAAGTTCTTACATTTTATTATGTCAAATAAAAATATATTTATATTGTTTTATTCGCATGGAAAAAAATTGATGTAGAGTTCCAATTCTCTAAATTAAAGTTTTCTCCTACCTGGTCTCTGCTATGGTACCTCTCACTTCTATTTATTTGATCCAGCGCTGTTGTTAGGATTCTTGTTGTTGTTTGTGGATGACTGGGGGTTTCACAAGGCCAATCCCAACTCACCAACCAAACGCAGGATGAGGGTTAAAATCGTTGTTGTAACAGGGACAGGAAAAATAGAGCCGGAACCATCAGAAAGCCTTAACAGCCGGGAAAATCAAAATGGAAATCACAGTAAAAGGAATGAGATGAAGCCAAAGATGAAAAAGAACTTGCGTCAGATAGTCCTGAAATAAAATGTTATTTTTACCACATGTTTGTAAAGATAAGGGGCAAAACCTTACCTCATTGATTAGTGGACTTTAACGAAAAAAATACTTGACCGTCTGCCCTTTCAAATCTAATGGCAGGATTGGTCTACTGCTTTCGACGGTTCAACAGTAAAAGAAACGAAAATGAAAATCTTTCTCGCAACCAGACGTGACAAATCTTAGGGATATTTGTTGTTACTTTTGCCAACCTTATTCTCAACCTGGAGCACTCTAACCTAGTTCCGAACTTATACTGATTACCAGGTAATACATCAAATATGGGCAAGCCATGGAAAATTCTTAAAAAGAAAATTATGATCAAACAGTCCAAAGTTACTAATCATGATTAAAACAAACTTCAAAAAAATTGCTACAAATTTCATACTGTTTACTCAACCTTAAATGATCGGTCTCTACATGCCGTGCTCATGTCAAACGAATCGGGTATAAATCCACAACAAATGCTAACTGAACTATATTACTGACTATAACCTTATATTTTTAATACTGAAATGGAATGTAAATAAATAAGAATTTCTTAAAAATAAAATATTTTATTACTTTTAAATTCAAACCAAATAATGTGATATATAAACTATAGCAATTTACAAACCCTGTTAAGAAGAAAGAGTGATAACTTATAAGACCAAAAGAGTTGTGAACCAAAAAAACAAATTCCATGTTTACAATTTTAAATTACATGATAAATAATTAAATTTAATCAGGTAAAAATATACAAATTATATCATGTTACTAAAAACATGTAGCATTGATGCAAACTGGTAAATTTAAATGCTACAGAGTCTAAGTCTTAAACCTTTTCAGTGAATCTGGCCTAAAATTTAACATCGTTTTTAAAGCTTATCTCTGAATTTATTGAAATTTAAAAATCAACATTATATTTTATAACTTTTAGAAATTTTAGAGAAGATTTTATTAAAAATGAAAATTTTGACGACATTGCTTGATCTAAACTTAAAAAATAGTGGTATTTTCTAGTTTCTCTGCTTATTTCAAACTGCGAAAGAAACTGTTAGTATAAGAGAATATTAAAATAGTCCAAGAATGTCCATATTTGGAACGAATTTTTTTTAATATACCTTTTTAAAAAAAAATAAATTAAATTTTTCTCTTTTTTTGTACGTTATTATCGATTTTCATCTAAAATTGATAAAATTCGTTTTTGACAGAATATAAAAAAAAACAAAAGTTCAAATTTTTATAGCAAGTTTTGATTTGGAATATCAATGTACAACATATGCAATTGATAGACCCCAAAAAGATTTGGATGCCACCACTGCATATCAAATTGGGTCTAATGAAAAATTTTATTAAGGCACTGAATACAGATGGGCCAACTTTTCAGTACCTGCGTCAGAAATCCCCAAACCCTAGCGAAGCAAACATTAAAAAACGTATTTTTGTTGGGTCACAGATTCGAAATATTCTGGAAGATTTTGACATCTATCAGATATTGAAAAAAAATACTTGGAATGACTTTTGCCTAGTGGTTACTAATTTCTTCGGAAACAAAAAAGCTGACAATTGTGTTTCTCTTGTTGAAATTATGCTTTTATCAGATCAAAAATTGGCTGGCAATATATCTCTAAAGATCCATTTCCTACAGTCACATCTGGACTTTTTTCCTGACAGCTGAGGAGCTGTAAGTGATGAGCAAGGCGAACGCTTCCATCAGGATATATCAACAATGGAGAAAAGGGACCAGGGAAAGTAAAATGTTTTCATGCTTGCCGATTACTGTTGGCCACTTATTAGACATGCTCCAGAAGCAATTTACAAAAAAAAAAGCAAAAAAACCGGATATTTAGTGCATCTACAAATGTAAAAGTATGCATTTTTTATCATTCTGATAAAAATAAAATAAAAAAACTTGCCACTTATTTTTCAATTTCATTGTCAGCTCCCCAAAATTAACAAAAAAATCACTTTTCATATAAGATACAACAAATAAACTAAAATTTGTTGCGTAGTGATATCATACTAGATCCAAAAGTTTAAAAAACCAAAACAAGAGCTAATTCATAAGTTTTTATTTTTTACCAACAGATCTTCTAACACTTAATAACTAAAATCTATTCTAAATAAGCTTTTTACAGATCTTTCAATTCTTAGTTGTTAAAATCTAAACTTAAATAGGTTGATTATTTTTTAAAACAAATAGTGATTGTAAATTTTGCAAAGAATTTATAATTTTCAATAGGTCATGATAATTATTAATATTTTTATTAGTACTATTATTATCCCTAACTATGAAAATTACATATTAATTAAAAATGTAATTTAATTTTAGGCCTTTCTCATTAAAAATGTTACTATCAATTTTCGAAATAAATTATACCTAAAGAAACGGTAAATTATTTATCAAATATGGAAAAACTAATACCGACTTTGAGAAACGTTTGGAGAAAATTCAGATTTTACTTAACTCTTAATTCCCATTCAATCTTAATTTTCTTTTTAATTTCATATACGAAATTTCAAATGATTTATTTATTATTCTGACTAAATTTTTCCATCACATGAATGTCTGTAATAGTAGTAACAAAATAATATGACTCTTCATTTATCTATCCCATTCAAAACTATAAACTCATTTTAATATAACCTTAATTAATAATTGGCAAAAGCTCTAAATGTTTTTCATAGCCGATTTTTTCTTCTCCCGTTCTTCAAAAATGACTATATTCAATTAGTTTTTGACTATTTTGGAGATAACTTATTTCAGGTTCATTATCTCTGATTTGTTTCGAAAATTTATAGCTACATTAAATACCTCAACTGTTTGATCAAGTAATTTACGTTAATATGTCGAAAACATTTGGAATAAATAAGGAGTGATTTAGTTACATTTTTCTTCATTTTAACGCGCTAGAGTTTAAAAATAATTTAAGTCATTTAAGAAGTCATTGTAAATTTAATTAAAAAACTTCTTTTTGTATTACATTATTCCGTATTCAACTGCATGTAATAAAATATCAGTTGTGTTTTTCCTAAAAATATCACTACCCTTTATTGATTTTAGAATTTGTTCTATTGCTTTCCTGTCTTTTCCAGAAGTCAAATTTTCCATGTCTTCTTTTGGCACCAGTTTCACTTGCCACAGCATAATGCCCAAAAAAATTCCGAACAAGCTGTGTGTTTTCCATTCTGACTTTAAAACATTTAAAGGTAATAATTTTTCGGGATCACTTCCTAATTCTCTTGCAAAAGCTGAAAAACTCTTATGGTATAATTCTAAGTACTCGTCGAGTTTCTTGAAATCCTCTTTTGAAGCTCCAGAATAAAAGAAATATGATAAATCGTGTATTGGTGTGCTGTCGCGAAACTGCTGGAAATCTACAAATTTGAAGTCTTCTATTGTTCCATCTTCCTGAAAATAAAACAAAAATAAAAATTAGAAATGTCTTCTTTTTTAATTAGAAATCGTAACGAGAAAGGATAATGATGCGCCCGCAAGGAAAGTTACCTTCTATTAGCATTAATCTCCGTAAATTAATGCAGCGATACATTGAAAATATGTCAATAGGATTTAAAGATTGAAAATAATAGATCCAATAAGATAAATTGAATATTATCCAGGTCATTTTTACATGGAAACTATAATAACAATAAAGGTTTTTAATAAAGGTCTCCACTGGAGTACGCTGTGACCGGCGATTTTGTTAAAAACACATTGTCTAGACATAATAACGCTATGTTAGAAAGTTTCTTCATTCTTTATTTCATTATAATATTATTAAGAAGAGAATTTGAGGCACGACTTAAAAAAATTAATTTACAAAACTCTTTAAAACTCACCATATATTTAAAAAGCATATTATTTGACCAACAATCACCATGAGTAAACGCAGAATATTTTCCATCATAAGACATAGCCTTTTCATAATAATCTCGTAAATTTTCTACATACGGTTCAATTTTTTGTGCAATATCTACATCGATATCTTTAATTGCCTCATAGGCACTAGTCAAAGTGGATTTAACTCCAGTATAAATTTGAATTTTTTCATCCTGTGTAAACATGTCTTCTAAAGGTGATATTAATTTCGAATAACGCTCTAAATTTTGATCCTTAAATGCAAAGGAAAGAGCGTGAAATTTTCCATAGGTTTCAAAAATAAATTTTAAATGGTTTTTATCGATAAATTGCGATTTGTCACACATATTATAGTTTTGAATTTTTAGATTTTCCAAAACCACATATTGTTCATTTGAATTGTTGTTCCCACAATAAAATTTGGCTATATTATTAAAGGGACTTTCCACCCCCTTATGTTTTTGAAATTTATCTAGTTCTGGAAATATATTTCTATAAAAATGACATTCATTTTTAAACACACAAGACATATCGGCAAATTGCATTAAGGGCGGTATCTTAATATAAGTTTGAATTTTCAATTCTGTATCCAGGTCCACTATTTCTCCTGTATAAAATTCACTAAGAAATCCATCACCTTTTAGAGCATCAGTGTTAAGGTATACCTCATAATTTATTATTGCTGCTATGTCAGCAACTTGCTTTAATATATTTTCCAATTTTTGGTGAACCATTTTTATTCACTTGGATGAGTTTTCACTAATATTACTAATATCACTTAAATTAACTAGTAACTGTTGACAGTAAAACACCTTATAATAAAATTAGATGCTGTGAAATATCTTTTATATGTTTGATCAAATTATCTCACAGAGCAGGGGATGAATGGAAGTCATCGAAAAAAATTTATAATGAACAATAAGGTTCATTGGACGTACAAAATTTTAGAAAAAAATATTGCAATAAATATAGTAAAAAAGTTATATTAGCGTATTAACCTCTCCTGTTATCAGTCGTAAACCCTTGAAATATATTCTTATTTAAGATTATATATTATAAGTGGGGCAATTGGCCCCTCAAAGCGTTTTGATCTATAATATATTTTTTTGACCTTAATCTAATAAAGGCCATGCATACCAAACTTCTTACGAACTATTTTAGTTTCCTTGGAGGAAGGTTCATTGCTTAACCAAGAAACTACAGAAACTGAAAATCTTGCTGTCGGCTATGTCCATTTTTTTAAGATGGTATGACGGTGTTCTATGGGAAAATTATCTTACCAGAAGAAATTTCCTTTTAGAAGTCCCAAAAAGCTCTTTTGAATTCTTTGCTCATAGATTTACGAATGTTTTTGTTTATCTTGAGCCAGGTGTATTGCCATACCACAAGTTCCCCCAATTTTATTCTCAGCTCCGAAACTCTTCTCTCCTTCCGTTTTTGATAGTACACAGAAAGGTTGCAAACCAAAGAAGTGAGTTTTTGTTCCGTGCTTCAAGAGGCTTTTTGGTATATCAGTTCTCTTGTGTTCTGGCATCTACTTCAAGTTAACAGTGTTATTTTTTCCATTTGCTTCAGAGGTTGTATGCAGTTTCAAACTAGCTTAGCTTTAGAGCTTTTAGTGCTGCTTATATACATTTATATCATCATCATCATCATCATCATCAGCTCACTTTTGTCAACTGCCGAATATAGGCCTCCTCAAGAGATTTCCATCCTCCTCTATTCTGAGCCACTACGATCCAGTTTGTTGCTATTCTTTTGAGGTCATCTGTCCATCTCGTCGGTGGTCGTTCCTGACTGCGTTGGTCCGCTCGCGGTCGCCATTCCAAAACTCTTTTCGTCCATCTGTTGTCCCCTATTCTAGCCACATGTCCGGCTCATCTCCACTTTAACTTTGCAGTGCGTACAATGACTTCATCTACCCCCGTTTTCCTCCTAACTACCTCGTTTCGGACCCGATCTCTCAGGGACACCTCCAGCATGGATTTCTCTATTCTGCGTTGTGTTATTTGCAGTTTCTTAGCAGTTGTTTTCGTCAATGTTAGGGTCTCCGCTCCAAATGCTAAAACTGGTTAAAGGCTTTCCGTTTCAAGTTTATGGGTATATCTGTCTTGAATATATCTCTGAGTTTTCCATAAGCAACCCATCCCAAAGCTATTCATCTGGATAGCTCAGACGTTTGGGTGTCCCTACCAATCCGAACTTCGTGACCAAGGTAGTTATATTTGTCGGTAATTTCGATGAATTCATTTTCTATTTTTATAGGCTCACTTGGTACTAAATTAGTCATCATTTTTGTTTTGTTATAATTTATCTTCAGATCTGCTCTTTGTGTTGCCTGTTGTAGTTCTTCTAGCATTTCTCTGACTTCTTGTAGATCGTCTGATATTAGGACTATGTCGTCAGCGAATCTAAGATGACTCAATCTTTCCTCATCTATAATAATGCCTTTCTCTTCCCAATCCAAAGCTTGTAACGTATGTTCTAGCACTGTCGTAAACAGTTTTGGGAATATTGTATCTCTCTGTCGAATCCCTCTTCTTATTTTTATTTTCTTCATCATGGTGTGTAAGTTAATTGTTGTTGTCGCGTTTTTATAAATATTGTAGTTGATGTTAGAATATCTTTGGTCTACCCTGCATTCTTTTAATGCTCTTAAAATTGACTCCAATTCCATGGTATCGATATATATATATATATATATATATATATATATATATATATATATATATATATATATATCAACAGTGGGAGTACAGGAATTATGGAAGCAAGAACATAGGAACACCTGCAATACAAGCAGTCATGATTTTTTGTATAGTGAGGCAGACAGTAACCACCACCTTCAATCTGCTCCATTTGGCATAACTTAAACCTGACAATTTCACTAATCATATGAAGATTTTGGAAAAGATCTCAATAAAACCTTTGGCAAAGACAATAATTTTCATAACTATAAGGTAGGTTTTTGAAGCAAAACATAGAACTTCAGTAGAGTGTGAATATACGGCTAAATGTGGAATAACATCTACGGCCCAGACGAATCCAAGGTGAAGGACAAGTTGAAGTGAGATTAACAGGCCCAAGTTTCAGGATTACCAAATCTCTAAGTGGTATTTTAAGAAGTTTCTGAAAATGCTTAAAATATATGTATTTCTGCGTCATCTAAGACCCTAGAAGAACCAAATTTTAAAATCTACATAATTTCTGATGCAAAAAACAGTGCAAAAAGCTTTGAAACTAAGCTAATTTGAAATTGTATACAACCATACCATCTTTAAAAAATAGCCATAGTCGACAGCGATATTTGAAATGGGATTTCTTGATGAAATAAGGTACGTATCTCCAATAAAACAAAAACAGTTCGCAAAAAGCTTCATACGCAGGGCCTCTATTATATTAAGGTCAAGTATAAAATATTTTATAGGTCAAACGCTTCGAGGGGCTAATTGCCCCACTTAAAATATACCATTTAATATAAGAATATATTTATTTCAAGGGTTTACTACTGATAACAGGAGAGGTTAATGCGCTAATATACTTTTTTACTATATATGTAAATGCAAACTTCGCTCCATCATATCCTTTTCGTGTTAGATCTTGCAGAGTTTGGATGAATTGCTACAAAACACAACTCATCCTATTCCACCACCATCGAGATGTTGGCTACCTGTACCACCACACCGAGAAGAAAGTAAAAAATTACACTCCCTGCTATAGTGATACGGCAGAGGTACATGTTTCGTCTCTTATTAGACTCATCACTGTACGCTGTATATACGCCATCCGGCGGGAGGTCGGCGCGTACAGTCTTGCATGCTTCCTTCCGACCTGTCCTTTGCACAAACATTTGCATGTCAGCACTCTGATGAGTCTAATAAGACGAGAAACGATGATAGTGGAATAGGATGGATTATGTTTTGTAGCAATTCATCCAAACTGTGCAACCTCTAACACGAAAAAGGTATGATGGAGCAAAGTTTGCATTCATTGTTCGCATTTTACTTCATTTACATACGAAGATGCATCTAGTTGTACGTTTGCTAAACGTGATTTCAGCACTACAACGGCATAATGTGGATATAACCACTGCTATTGAATCTCACACGCAGGAATATATATATGTATATATATATATATATATATATATATATATATATATATATATATATATATATATATATATTGTCGTAGGAAGACGTTAGTATGGCAAGCGAGTGTCTGGGAAGGTGTCAGTCGGAATCCCACTGATGAGTCCTACGACTGGCACCGGGACGAAACATTCCAAAATTTTTCAAGTCTGTATATATGAAAGTTGCTTCCTCAGGCACGGGAGCCAAATGAGGAACCGAAAAAAGGCTAGGGAGCCGAAACCGATACACGCAGCTTCATATACTACAACAATATATATATATATATATATATATATATATATATATATATATATATATATATAGTATATATGTATATATATATATATATATATATATATATATATATATATATATATATAGTGCCCACAGAAATGTCCGCAGAATAATAAAAATATTTTGTTCCTTTATTTTTTAAAATATATTTTTTTTTTTAATTTTTTATTCATAATTAGAAATCAGAAAATAAGTTAAAAAGGTTTAGTTTATAGTCTAATTTTAAAACTGCTCTAAATTATTAGTGGAGGGATTAAATTAAAAATTGTAATAATAAGTCGAATAAGTCTTGAACTTAAAATATACAACTATAAAAAAATAACGGTCTTTTATTACTAAATGGGCAAAAATTAAATACTTCGTTTATTTACAGAATATGACCGTTCCTGTCACTGGTATGAAGATTTTACCTCTAGTTCTTTATAACAATAACATAAGCAAAAAAAACTGGCCGACTAGGAGATCTAACTTCCATGGCAACTAGATCGGGTCTAAGACTTAAACCTTTTTAGTGAATCTGGCCTAAAATTTGTCATCGTTGTCAAAGCTTGTCTGTGAATTTATTGGCTTTTAAAAATCAGCATAATATTTTATAACTTTTAGAAATTTTAGAGAAGATTTTGTTAAAAAAGAAAATTTTAACGACATTACTTGAACTAAACGTAAAAAAAAAGTGGTATTTTCTAGCTTTTTTTGCTTATTACAAACTGAGAAATAAACAGTTTTAGTATACCAGAATAGTAAAATAGATGTCCATATTTCGAACTAAATTTATTTTTAATATACCTTCCTAACAAAAAATAAATTAAATTTTAATCTTTGTACGTAATTACTGACTTCCATATAAAATTGACAAAATTCGTTTTTGACCAAATATGGAAAAAAAAATTCAAATTTTTGTAGCACACTTTTGATTTGGAATATCTGTAGAAACATATATAACTATCTCTTATGACATTTGTTTTTATTGGACAAATGATGACTTTTCAATTTTTATATTCACCCTCGATCATAGCCTATAGATTTAAACAACAATTGATTTGTTTGAAGGCTGTTTATGATCGGTGGGGGAGAGACTTTTTTGATGTTTGACGGACATAAACATGTTTCATTTTAATCGCTTGTGATATGGTAATACAGGTAGGCCATCATCTCGATGGTGGTGTAATAGGATGAAATGTGTTCTGTAGCAATTCATTCAAACTGTTCTAACACGGAAAGGATATGGAACGAAGTTTGCAACTACTGTTCGCATTTTACTTCATCTATTCATGGAGTTGCATATAGTTGTATGTTTGCTGAATGTGATTACAGCACTACAACGGCATAATGTGGATATATCCACTGCTATTGCATCTCACACGGAGGAATCCGTGAAAGCCGCATAAACATATATACGCCATCCGGCGGGAGGTCGGCGAGGCCGCGTTCAGTATTTGCATGCCTCTTTCCGATCTGTCCTTTGCACAGCCAGGTGCATGTCGGTACCCTGATGAGTCTAGTAGAGACGAAACATGTACCTCTACCATATCACTGTAGCGGGGAGGGTAAGTTTTGACTTTCTTCTCGATATGGTGGTACAGGTAGGCCATCATCTCGATAGTGGTGTAATAGGATATATTGTGTTCTATAGCAATTCATTCAAACTGTGCAACCTCTAACACGGAAAGGATATGATGGAACGAAGTTTGCAATTACTGTTCGCATTTTACTTATATATATATATATATATATATATATATATATATATATATATATATATATATATATATATATATATATATATGTATATATAAATACAATAAAAAAATTATATTAGCGCATTAACCTCTACTGTTATCAGTCGTAAATCCTTGAAATACATTTTTATTTTAAATCGTTTATTTTAAGTGGGGCAATTGGCCCCTTAAAGCGTTTGACCTATAAGATATTTTGTTCTTCTCTAGGTGCCGTCTCCGCTTCGAAGGTTGGCAATCATCAAGGCAATCCTGATTTTTGAGACCGCTGCTCTAAATAACTCGTTGTTACTGCATGCAAACCACTCTCTAAGGTTCTTCAGCCATGAGTTTCTTCTTCTTCCTATGGATCTCCTTCCTTGGATTTTTCCCTGCATAATAATCTGCAATATTTGGTATTTTTCTCCTCTCATGACATGTCCCATATATAGTAGTTTTCTTCTTTTAATTGTTAGAATCACTTCTTTTTCCTTATGCATACGTCTCATTACTTCCTCGTTGGTTATTCTCTCTACCCATGAAATCCTCAGCACCCTCCGGTATATCCACATCTCAAATGCCTCCAGTCTTCTCATGTCAGACATTTTCAGTGTCCACGCCTCCATCCCATAGTACAGTACAGACAGCACATAGCATCTCAGCAGTCGCACTTTTAATTCAAGGTTTAGATCTCGGCAGCAAAAAAGCCTCTTCATTCTTATAAATGTGTTTCTGGCCTGTTCGATTCTGATTCGTATTTCTTGGGAGCTGTCATTGTCTTCATTAATGGTTGTGCCAAGGTACTTGTATTTTCTCACTTTTTCAATAGGTTGATTCTTTACACACACCGTACGAATGTCCCGAGTTGTTTTTGTTACTAGCATATATTTTGTTTTGTTTATATTCAGTGAGAGTCCATATTCTTCGCTTACTGTGACCATTTTATTAATTAGCATCTGTAGGTCTTCATGTGTTCCAGCTAAAAGAACTGTATCGTCGGCGTATCTCAGATTATTTATTGTCATGCCGTTAATTTTAATGCCTATGTCTTGATCAGCAAGTGCCTTATTTACTATATCTTCCGAATATAGATTAAAAAGAATTGGTGAAAGTACACACCCTTGACGAACCCCTCTCTGTATTTCTATTTCTTCTGATGTTATGTCTTCTATTCGTATTGTTGCTTTCTGGCCATAGTATAGGCTTGAGATTATTCTTATGTCTCTGAGGTCGATCCTTCTCCTTACCAATGATTCGATGAGTTGATCATGTTTAACTTTGTCAAAGGCTTTATTGTAGTCTATAAAGCACACGTGTAGATCTTGATTCATGTCTAGGCATCTTTGTGACAAGACATTAAGTGCGACCAGTGCCTCTCTTGTTCCTAGGCCTTTACGGAATCCAAATTGTGTATCGCTGATGTCCACATCTAGTTTCCTGAATATTCTGTTATGGATTACCTTCAACAGGACCTTCAATGTGTGAGCCATCAGGCTTATTGTACGATAGTCGGAGCAATGCTTGGCATTTTTCTTTTTTGAGAGGGGTATAAAAGTTGATAACAACCATTCATTTGGTATTATTCCTGTTTTATATACGGTGTTGATTAACTCTACCAGAATATGAATCTGGTCCTCCTCTATCAGTTTAAGAATTTCTGCTGGCAGTTGGTCCGGACCTGTAGCTTTTCCGTTCTTTAGCATGTTTATTGGGTATATTACTTCGTCTTTAATTATGTCCGGGCCTATTTCCGCTTCAATATTTACAAGATTAGTTTGTTGTCTCTCATCTTTGAAGAGTTGTGTAATGTAATTCTTCCATATTTCCAGTTTTTGTTCTATTTCCAGGACCATTTTTCCGCTGTCGTCGTATAGTATATTGAGCTGCTTTTGTTTGGTGGTGCCGGCGAGTTCTTTGACTTTTTTGTGTGTATTGAAATAGTCATGCTTTGCCTGTAACTCCTCGATTTCCTCACATTTTTGTTTGTAATAGTCTTCTTTTGCTTTTCTGATTTTTGTGCGGATTATTTGTTGTGTTTCTTTATATTGCTGTTCATTTTTTCCTCTATAGCTTCTTCTCTTATCCATCAAATCAAGAATTTCGCTAGTTATCCATTCTTTCTTTCCTGTGGGTTTTTCTTTCTGCAGAATATCTATTGATGGTTCCATTAAGGCTTCTTTGACTCCGTACCATTTTTCATTTATGTTCTTGCAGTTTCGGTATTCCTCCTTGCTTTTGAGTGTTTTTAGATTTTCGTTTATTCTAGCTTGTAGCTCATTCCTTACGTCTTGGTTCTTTAAGTGCTTTCTATTTATTCGAGTTTCTTTTTGCTTTGGAGTTCTTTTGAGTTTGATGTGAATCCGGGCCACTAAGGGATTGTGGTCTGAGGAGACATCAGCGCCTGGGTAGGTCTTAACTGACTTTATGTTGTTTCTATATCTTGCGTTTATTAAGATGTAGTCTATTTGATTTCTTATTGGGTTTTGGTCACGGTCCTGTGGGGACTTCCAGGTGTATAGCCGTCGTTTTGGAAGTTTGTAAAAGGTATTCGTTATTGTCATCTCTTCCTCTTGGCAAAATTGCACCAATCTATCACCTCTTTCATTTCTTGTCCCCAAGCCATATTCACCCACGTACTTGTCACATCTCCCTTTTCCGACCTTCGCATTAAAGTCTCCAAGTATAATAGTGATATCTCTGGATTTTAAAGACTCGAGTGTATGTCTGATTAATTCGTAGAAGTGTTCGTTTTCTTCTTCAGGTTTGTCTGCCGTAGGGGCATATACTTGTATTATGTTTAGTTTCCTTGAGCTGGTCTGTAGTTGTAAGAGTATGACACGGTCTGAGACAGGGACAAAACTGGTAACTGACGCCATAATATCTTTCGAGACGGCAACTGCGACCCCATGTCTGTGATGATTATCATCGTTTCCAGAAAAGTAGAGCATGCCTCCATCTGTTGGGATCTGGCCGTGACCGGGCCATCTTGTTTCACTGATTCCTAGGATGTTAAGTTTCAATCTTTGCATTTCGTGCACAACATTATGCATCCTTCCAGGTTCGTACATGGATCTCACGTTCCATGTACCGATCTTTAACTTGTTCGTTTTCACAGTCTTGTTCATCACTGTTCCCCCCGGAGATCCGATTGGGGAACTTATTACTCCGGACAATTTGGTGTTGAACATCGCCATGATGATTTATACTAAGGATATCCGTAGATCTTTAATGCAGTAGTTTCCTCTTGCTTTCTGCATCCTTATGCCGTTGACTATTAATAGTTCCTCCGTCTTTGGGATCAATTTCTTGACCCCAGGACAAAAGAGTGCCCTTACACTTGCTGGCTCTTCCACCCGAAGCTGTTGGCCAGGAAGTGGGGATTGCTTATTCCGGCAATCATCAGATATTTTGTACTCGACCTTAATCTGATAAAAGCCCTACGTAACAAACTTTTTGCGAACGGTTTTAGTTTCCTAGGAGAGAGGTACCTTACTTCATCAAGAAACCTCAGAAACTCCAAATCTCGCTGTCGGCTATGCCTGTTGTTCTAAGATGGTATGTTATATGTAGTTTCAAATTGGCTTAGCTTCAGAGCCTTTAACACTGCTTTTCTGCATCAAAAATTATGTAAATTTTAAAACTTTTTTTTTCTAGGGTTTTTAGATAGACGCAGAAATACATAGATCGTATGCATTTTTAGAAGCTTATTACAATACCACTTAGAAACTTAGTAAACCTGAAACTTGGGCCTGTTCATCCCATTTCAAATTTCCTTCCACCTTGGATTCGTCTGTGCCGTAGATGTTATTCCACATTTGCCTGTATACTCACTCTACTTACGTTTCATTAATACTTTATAATTTGTGTTAAAAACCTACCTTATAGTCATGAAAATTATTGTCTTTATCAAAGATTTTATTGCGATCTTTTCCAGAATCTTCATATGATTAGAGCAATTATCATGTCTGAGTTGTGCTATTTGGAGCAGGTTAAATGTTGTGGTTACTGCCAGCGTCACTATACAAAGATAGAAAAATCGCTTTTTTTTTAAAAAAATTCGTTTTTACTTTATTTTTGCATAATTAAGAACCACTAACCATGTTAGAAACCCAGACAGTACCCAAAAATTCTTGACATATTGTATTCCCTTCGATTCACAAATGTTATTTAAGAATTTCAAACGTACCGAAATCTCTATTTGTCCTAATATAAACAAAAGTCATAAGATGCAGTTATTTGTATCTCTATAGATATTCTAAATCCAAAGTTATCAATTCCTTTCCATTTTTTCACGTATTTTGCCAAAAAAAAAACAAAAACTATCAGCTTTATTCACTAACATGGTCTAACTTTAAAACTAAGCTTAATTGACAGTAAAAGATTTAAATTGACAATTGTAACAATAAATCGAGAAAGTTTTGAACCTTAAATATTCAACTATAAAAAAATAATTGTCATTTTTTAATAAACGAGCAAAAATTGAATATTTCGTTTATTTTTGGAAGAAAACTATTATTATTACTAATATCAAAGTTTTACCTCTAGTTTTTTATAACAATAATATAACCAAAACAAAACTGGCCGGCTAGAAGATCTAACTTCTAAAATCTCGATTTTGATCTAAAATTCACGAGAAATATACACTCAAAAAAATTCTGAATTTTTTTGATAAATTATGGGAGAAAATAGAAAATAACCCCTTAATTCACTAACATGGTTGAACTTTAAAACCATTCTAAATTGACAGCGGAGGGTTTAAACTGACAAGGGCAACAATATGTCAAGCAAGTTTTAAGTTCTACAAATACAAGCTTAAAAGTCTGTGCCAGCAAAAATGGACACTAATTTATTTTTTGGATACTCTTACATATTTCAAGGCTTTATTGCTAGGTTTTTATCTTTAATATTCCTACATAAGCAAAACAAAACTGGCCGACTAGAAGATCCCGCTCTAAAATTTTATAGCAGATTTTGGATTTAGAATATAACAAATAACTTTTTCTGATGGCATTTGCTTATATTTGAACAAATGATTGCTTTTCCGCGCTGTAAAATTTTTAAATGACATTTACGGAATGAAGCAAGTGCGATCTGTTAAATATTTTACGCTATTTTTTGATTTATAATTATGCAAAAGCAAATATAAAAAAATTGTTTTTAAAAACTAAAGTAATAAAAAATATTTTCATATTTTGCGGGCTTTTCTGCGGACACTCTATATATAGGCTTTTTTCTTAATGCTGTTTAAAGAGGGGAAGACAGATTGTTCTCTTAAAATTACATTATACTTCTTCCTCCATACGAGTTCCGACCATCTAATGATATCGTCAGTAGAGCTGTAAAAACCAAGTGCAGAATTCACAAAAAATAACTGCCTATTTAAAATGCTTATTCCGTAATCCGTCAGTTTTTTTTGTTTAAAAATAGCTCATACAAAAGAGCCGAAACATGGCATTAACCCATTTTTTTACAACTTTAAAAAAAAACTGCAATTATTACTTAGTTTTTACGAATTCAGAAACGACAAATCTGAAGGAATTCCCGCAGAGGTTCTTTAAAACTATTTTAATGTAAGATGAATATTAAGAAGTTTATAGCGTATCTGTGCTTATTTTTAAGCCATCCCCTTTTTCATCTATGGAGCATTTCCACTATCTGTTTTAAAGACTAATTGAAATAAAATGAAAAGAATAAAAATTGTTTAATTTAAATTAAACTTATTCCCAAAAATTGCGCAGTTTTATATCGCATTGATTAATTAAACACTATTTGAAGGTAACATGACCTCTTATTATTTGATAATATCATATGATTAGATTAGTTATGTTTGTAGCATCTGGCTAAAACGTAATTAATTCTATAAAACACATGGTAAGGGACAGAGCTTAAAGTTTAATTCTTCAAATTTTCAAAAGTCTTTGGAATAATCAATATAAAGGGTGTTTCTTATAGAGGTATAGAATTTTTAAATGGAATAAAACAAAGATAAATTTTTTAAATTGACATGAAATTTACTTTATTCGAAAGATAACCTTCTGGCATTATAATTTAAATATGACTTCTGGCATATGACCGCCACGGCTGGCTCGGACGTAATCTAATCTGAAGGTCCAATTTTAGATGACTTTTTCCAACATTTGTGGCCGTATATCGGCAATAACGCGGCGAATGTTGTCCTCCAAGTGATCAATCGTTTCGGGCTTATCGGCGTAGACTAGCGACTTCACATATCCCCACAGAAAATAGTCTAGCGGCGTTAAGTCGCACGATCTTGAAGGCCAATTCACGGGTCCGAAACGTGAAACTATGTGGTTACCAAACGTTTCCTTCAATAAATCAATTGTGGTACGAGACATGGTGCGCCGTCTTGTTGAAACAACAGCTCCTGCACATCATGGTTGTTCAATTGAAGAACGAAAAAGTCAGTAATTATGGCTCTATAGCGGTCACCATTGACTGTAACGTTCTGACCAGCATCGTTTTTAAAGAAGTACGGACCAATGATTCCACCAGCCCATAAAGCACACCAAACAGTCAGTTTTTCTGGATGTAACGGTGTCTCAACATACACTTGAGGATTATCATTACTCCAAATACGGCAATTTTGTTTATTGACGTATCCATTCAAACAAAAGTGAGCTTCATCGCTAAAAAAAATTCGCTTATGAAAATCGGGATCAACGGCAATCTTGTTTTGGGCCCATTCACCGAATCTACGCCTTGCTAGGTAATCGTGTGGCTTCAATTCTAGCACGAGTTGGATTTTGTAAGCACGCAAACTAAGATCTTTCCGCAAAATCTTCCATAAAGTGAATGGATACATATCCAATTCCTGTGTACGATGGCGGATAGACTGATTTGGGTCTTCCTCTACCCTACGCTCTACAGCAGCAATGACTTCTTCTCTACGCACTGTACGACGTCTCTGTGGATGCGGATTATCATTTAGAGTAAACGTGGTGCGAAAACGTTCCATAGTTAATTGAATTAATGGCTCTGATGGACGATTATGTTGACCGTAAAATGGACGTAGTGCGAGATACGTATTTCGAACAAAACCATGATTTTCAAAATAAATTTGCACAATTTGGAAGCGTTGTTCAGGCATCAGTCTATTCATGTTGAAATGCCAAACCAAACTAAACATAAATCACTTGACAGCTGACAAAATGGCCGCCAGTTAAAAAAGTGTTGCCAACTTAAAATTCTATACCTCTATAAAAAACACCCTTTACAATATAAATTTAAAACCCGAAACAGTTTTTTGGGTTTACAATCGGTGAGAAGTTATATTATATAAACAATATTTTAACTCTAATGAACTCGTTGAAGTTGCTTTTTGGGACACCATAGTTAGTCTATACCATAGGTTCCAAAGTTTTTTGGTAGACCACGAGTCAATTATTTATGTTTTCTGAAGACTCCCTGTCTTCCTAATTTTAAATTTTTACAATTTTAATATCTTAACCGTGCTTTTTGACAGCTGAAGTATTAGTCTGGTGATCAAACTCACAACGCATCGAATCAAGAATGGTACGAAAGATGCCAACGTAACAGCAGACACTGTTGTTACCTTTTTATGCATTCTATCAGCAGACCAAAGCTTGACACAGAGCTAGGCGATTTAATAGAGTTTACTGTAGAAATATCAATTGACCTTTATCTCAAGTTATTCCTGAAGATCGGAAAATCGAAAAAAATTAAAAAATAATAATATTAAAAAAATATACTTACATATACCTCCATACTCCAAAAGAAGACATTTTGATTCACTTGAACTTGTATATTAGATTTATTTTAATTTCTAAAAATCTACCTTTCTTCTTGGAACATGATTCTGACCTTGGTTTTCCACTATTTTTCCACATTTTCCAGAGAAATTCAAAAAATACCTCGTTATAATTCTCGAGGTACTTTTATTCTTGGAGAAAACATAAAACTTTCTTATTTTTTTCGAACAGTAACAATTAAAATACATTGTATACAATATTTTTCAACTATTTTTTAACAAATTTTCGCAAACAAATTTTCAATGAAAGAACCAAAATATGTTTCGGTAACTTCATTGATCATTGTATTATTAAAAACTATGTCCAATGTGTTGTGCAATTTTCAAGCGAATTTCTTTTGCCCGAGACCCTCATTTGGCGAGTGTAACTCGAGAATGAGTAGTTTCAAGCAGATAAGTATCCAATTTGTAAAAATTTGTAAAATAACGCTTTAAAGTAAATTTGTCACAAACCAGTTTTAATTATGTCAATTAACAACATATATAATTTGAAGAACATTTCAATTTGCGTTGACAAATAGTGTAACTTGTACTTTACAGTTTTCCTCTGCTACAGATATCATATATTTTTATTAAATTAAATTTCATAGTTGAGTATACGTATCTCGAATTTTATTTAGATAACTTAAAGCACGAGTTTATCTGTAGAGACTAAGCCTTCTTGAAGTTACTATTCATCAGTTTCAAACTACAGCTGGCGCCTTTAATATGATTTTTCGGTAGGAGTAACTTTATGAAGTGGTGTTTCGTATTTTGCAGCAAGTGTATCATTAAATCCTGCCCATTTATAGTTGCCACTACAATAAGAGCTAACAACTCAGAGACTGTGTATTTTTCAAAGAACGGAAGTTAACGTCACTACTAATCTACTCTATTAACTTATTGTCATGCAAATAATTAAGTTATTAAGAAATTAGATTCGTTCTTTCGATTTTTCTGTTATATGTTACAAAGGCTTGTTCGATTCTGGATACTAAAGAATAATAAACTAATTTAAATATTAAATAATTTATTGGAGGAAGCTTCAACTTTAAAAATATTACAAGAAAATGTGTGCAATTATAAAAATCATCTTTATCGAAATGTTTTTTCTTCTTATTCTTCAAAAATAACACAAACTGTAGCAAAATTTAATTGCCATAACTGTTGGTGAAGAAACTTTATTACAAACTGAAATAACACTTAAACAGTCACTATTAACTTAATCAAAAACGCTTTTTTTTATTATTATATAATACCGTATTCAACTGCATGCAATAGAATATCAGTTGCATTTTTCTTAAAGGTAACACTGTCTAATATGGATCTTGCAATTTGTTTAATTGCTTCTCTATCTTTGCCAGACGTAAATTTTTCAATGATGTCTTTATCCATCAGTTTAACATGCCACATCAAAACACCCATAAATATTCCCATCAGGCTGTGTGTTTTCCACTCCGTCTTTAAAACACTTAAAGGCAATAGTTTTTCGGGATCACTTCCCAGTTCTCTAGTAAAATCTGAAAAACTCTTATGGTATAATTCTATGTATTCGTCCAGTTCCTTGAAATCCTCTTTTGAAGCTCCAGAATAAAAGAAATATGACAAATCGTGTACTGGTGTGCTGTCGCGAGATTGCTGAAAATCTATTAATTTGAAGTCCTCTATTGTTCCATCTTCCTAAAAATGAAATTAAAGTTGAAAATGGCACTTTTTTAAATATTTTCTTTCACTAGATATAAGAAAAATGGGCATAATATCCTTAAGGACAAATTGACTACCATAAATAATTGTTTCTTAAACTACAGATTACGAATATGCAGGAAATATGCCATCAAAATAACAAAAATATCAGAAAAATTGATCGCCTTCAAAGAAAATTGAAAAAAGAGATTTTTTGGCTTAGCCCGTTTGTTTCTGTAGAGCAATATATAAATTATTTTCTGTGAATTTTTTTTTCATAAATTATGTCAATTTGGATTTTTTTAAAAAGATTTTTAAATTGTCTGTACAATTATATACGCCCTTCTTTAATTGTTCATGTGTCTATAGTGACCCGCAATTTATGTAATAGCTCAAATTCTTACTGTAGAATAAACATTTTACCACCAAAAAGCACAGAACATTATTTTACTTTCTTCACAGAATTATTAAGAAGTGAAGTATAATGAATTCACACAGCTTCACTTCTACCACAATATTCAAGCTTCGTATTGTTATGGGCATAACATAAGGCAAAGTATAAAAAATTGAACTATAAAAGTAGTTAGAGACTCACCCTGTACTTAAAAAGCATATTATTAGACCAACAATCTCCATGAGTAAATGCAGAATATTTTCCATTATAAGACATTGCCTTTTCATAATATTCTCGTAAATTTTCTATATAGTGTAGAACCCTTTTGGCAATTTCTGGATCGAAATCTTGAACTGCATTATAGGCACTAATCAAAGTAGATTGAATTCCATTATAAATTTGAATTTTTTCATCCTGCTTAAACAGGTCTGCTAGCGGTGCTACTAGTTTTAAATAATGTTCTAAGTTTTGGTCCTTAAATGCAAAGGAAAGAGCATGAAATTTTCCATACGTTTCAAAAATTATTTTTAAATGATTTTTATTTATAAATTGCATTTTATCATACATTTTGTAGTTTTGAATTTTTAGATTTTCCAAAGCTACATATTCTTCATGTGATTTGTTGTCTCCACAATAAAATTTGGCTATGTTGTTAAATGGATTTTTCACACCCTTATTTCGTTGAAATTTATCCAGTTCTGGAAATATATTCCTATAAAAATGACATTCATTGCCAAACACACAAGAGATATTTGCAGACGGCATTGCGAGTGGTATCTTAATATAGGTTTGGATTTTTAATTTTGTATTTTTGTCCAGAATTTCTCCTGTATAAAATTCACTAAGAAATCCATCACCTTTTAGAGCATCTATGTGAGGATAGACCTCATAGTTCCTTATTTCTTCGGCGTCAGCGACACACTTTAATATATTTTCCAATTTTTGATAAACCATTCTTAATCACTATTATTTCTAATATCACTTAAATTAATAATTAATCATTAACAGTAAAACATCATTGAATAAAATTACATAAGAATGCTATTTTATATATTTAATCAAAATATATCATAAAGAAGGGATGTAAAATTACGATATCTATAGCTAAATGAAAGTCATTGTGGATAAAAAAAACTCATAAGAAAAAAATAATAAAATTTGAGGGTCATTGTACTAACGAAATTTCAGGTGATCTATTCCCACTTTCTGGAGAAAATACAACATTAAAAGTAACAAAAAAAAATTATTATCGATTTAACCTCTCATCTTATCAGTCACAAACCTTTGAAAAAATTCATATTTCAAATTGCAGATTATGAGGGGCAAATGACCCATCAAAGTGCTTTGACCTATTAGATTTTTTGTACATGACCCTAAACTAACCGAAGCCTGGAATACCAAAGTTAATTTTCTATTTCATCAATACCAAAAAGATATTTTAATCCATGCCAAACACTCACAGACCAGGTGTTTCTGTTGCATTATCGCAGAATGAATCCTTTTTATTGAGATAAATCTCAAATGACAGTGTTCTATGAAGACACTAGCTAGAGAAGCTGTTTTAGATTATTTGGTCTTGGATTTATAAACATTTTTACTTATCTTAGACCGAGAAGAGTTTGTGCTCTTTATTTTACAAAGCTTTCCGCTTTCCAATTTCCATGTTATTTTGGATCTGTCTTGTTCTTTTCCTCGGAGACAAAAATTGTCTCGTTGGCTTACTTTCATAAATGTTTGCTTCAGCAGCTTTTAATGCGACTTGGTTGGAAGGTATATAAATTTTTAGTCTTTCTGATGTTTTTATTTCAACCTTCTTGGACGCCGATCTATACAGAGTGTCCGAAAATTCGGTTCGTATATTTTGAAAGACGATTCTACATAATAAAACATGAAAAAATTTGTAATAATGAGTCGTAAAGGAGCTAGCGCCGTTTAAAAGAGGCTTAAGATTATATGTTTTTATTTAATATCTTTTGAACTGCTTGAAGCACCGATGTGTTTTCTAATATTCGAACTAACATCAATAAATGCTATTTTTTGATATTAAGAGCAGCAAATTTATACAGGGGCGCTCCGACAGGAGGCGGACTAGTTTATAAATCCCTATATTTTTTACATGGCACTTTTTTAAAATTCTACCTAAAAATTATGATTCCGCAAAACTATTTACATAAAAAAGATATTCTTGTCAAAACCACTAAACTAATAATTTAGGAAAAAACCCTTTAATTATATCAAGGCATGAACTCTGATGTATTTATGTTTAAACTCAACATCAGAGTAGGCTTATGACTACAATTTGAAGCGAAAAAACATCATATCGCTTGTAGTTGATGACAAAATAATAAAGAATCACAATCATCTGTTTTATTTGAGAACTCTGGAAAAAAGAGTTTTTTTGAAAATCTCTGTCTAATATAAGGATATACCAGAATGTTCGATTTACTTACTACAATAAAAATACTATTAAGATTTTTTTTTTCCTTTTTTTTTAGCTTTAACGTAAAACAAATTATGAATTCGAAAAAAGAAAGAGAAACGTCAACAATTATGAGATTTTCCTTATTATTTATTTAATTTTTAAAGTTAATTGTTGGTTGAACAAAAATAAAAATAAAGAGAAAAATAAGTGTTAGCTAAAAAAGGTTACAACAAATGTTGAAAATTATTGCTGTTAATCTCAGTGCGGGCAGCTAGACAAGTTCTCATTGAAGTTCTTACTCACTCAAAAATTCTCTGTTTGTTACGAATTTTTTGGGAACAATGCGATGCAACATTGTCATTCTTCTAATTGTTGTACATTTTCGACAAGCACTGAATAAACTAAGGACTTTAAATAACCACAAACAAAGTAGTCCAGTAGATTTAGATCCGGTTAACGTGGAGGCCAAACGATATCCTACCTCCACCTATCCATTGATAGATTCGTTCGATTTAAGTGCTTTCGAATCAAAACCCCGATACGAAAAGGAATCCCATCGTGCATAAAGACAGTGTCTAATCTTTGACTGTAAGGCACATTTTCAAGCAAGCCAGGCAATATATTTTCTAAGAAGTCTAACTGTGTGGACCCCGCTAAACAAAGTAGTCCAATGGATTTAGATCCGGTTAACGCGGAGGCCAAACGATGGGTCTACCTCCGCTTATTTATCTATCTGGATTCGTTCGATTTAAATATTTTCGTTTCAAAATCCTGATACGAGGATGAGTCCCATCGTGCATCAAGAAAGTTTCCATTCTTTGACCATAAGGCACATCTTCAAGCAAGCCAGGCAAAACATTTTCTAAGAAGTCTAGATATGCGGGTCCGTCTTAACAAAGAAGATCAGTAGATTTAGATCCGGCTAACGAGGGGGCCAAACAAAGGGCCTACCTCCGCCGATCCATCGATCTGGATTCGTTCAATTTAAGTGCTTTGGAAGAAAAATTTGGTCTTGGTAGTATACGCCTTACCATAGAAATATAGTATTAATTTGTTTATCACGGCCTTTTTGCCAAAAATTACTAAAACTGCTTAATATTTGGAGGGTTTTGCGCAAAATCGTAACAAAATTTAAAACTATTCCAGCTAGTTATGAAGACACCCTATATGGACAAATAGGGAATGTTCTTGCCTATGTACTAATTATATCGACAACGTAGCATTGTATTTGAAAAAATTAAGTTTTTTTAAATAGAGCTCAAATATGTTACTTTTCCACTTCCCTGTATCTAAAATGTAATTATCGAGATCAATAATGTCTAAAGACGCAATCAGAATTTCGAGATTCACATGCAAGTTTTTGAAACGATATTAAATTTTAGGCGACACACGGTTAAAAATCAAAATTTGGAAAAAAAAAATTTTCTCAAAAACTGCTTAAAATGTGAATATTAAAAAACTTAGAAACCGATTTTTTGATATGGTTACAAACTAACTATTGAAACCAAACTCAAGTCCATACAGGGGCGGATTCAGCCTCTCTCTTTGGGGGGGGGGGGCGGTGATATCAAAAAAGTATAGTATGGCAAGTTGTCGACGGGGGGGGGGGGGAGACACCAGCAACATTCCCATTTCTAGTGTAAAAGGCAGGGTCGGGTCTATTTTTCTGAATTTGAAGCACTTGAAAAGGTGGGGGGTGATCACAAGAACCTGAACTCAAAGCTATTGGGGGGGGGGGGGCTATCGCAAGGAAAATAAATTGTCAACGGGGGGACAGTGCCAGTATCATACACATTCCTAATATAAAAAGCAGAATCTGTCCTTTTTTCCTGAATTCAGAGCTCTATTCAAGAACTAGAGATAGTAATAAAACTGCTACCGAAACCTCAAACGTACCTGCTCCAGTGCCGCAGGTAACTGAGGACTGCCGTAAATCTAATTATATTTAAATATTATAAGCTTTCATAAATTTACTGCAATAACAGGATTTATGATAGTTCAATTTAATTTCTGTCAGTGAGCAAAGTACACCTTACAATGTGTCCTTAGTGATTTACCTTGTTTGTACTTGTATTTATATATCATTTGAGATTAGTGAGATACCCAAAAAATATAGCTTCTACATCTATATTTATTCCAAAATCGTTAACCAAAGCATTTTTGCCTCAACAAAAAACTTATTACGATGAATGTTTAAGATGCCTTAAGATATCAATATCTAGATAATAATGTTAAAAGCTCTGTTGAGATGTGTTCCAACATGACAGGAGTTGGAAAATCTACTATGTTTCGAATACTGAAGGAGAAAAAAATGACTGGAATTGTTAGTTGGAAGAAGAGATGTAAACTGCAATAAAAGGAGTTGTACATACATTTTATTATGAGAAGCAGATCCCAACCGTCGACAAAATGCTAACTAAAATCAATGAAGATCGGGATTTACCTGAAATTAAAAGATCTGGAAATTGCTCAGAGAACTTAATTTTTCCTGGGAAAAACTAGATAGGAAATCTTTTCCTGTAGATCGTCCGGAAAATGTCCGTTGGAGAAGGAAATATACTTCTGAAGTAAAAGGTAGAGTTGCTAGAAATAACACAACTTACAAAATTAGTAATTTAGCTGAACTTTTGAAAGATTTTTTGGATAAAGTTACTGCAGAAAATTGGGAAAAATCCATATAATAAAAGAATAAAAGAAAATGTGAAAACTCGATCTCCTGAGCGGTGAGATAGAGAAACCAATTATTATTAATTTCAGCGAAAATAGCTTCACTGACTTTGATTACAAATTAGATACGAACTGTTTACCAGAGTAAACACCATTTATTATTTAAATTTTCTGTAACATATAAAAATTAATTACATTTGAATCCCTTTTTAATATTTAATTGTAATTCTGCAGATGGTTTAAGAAATAAATAAACTAAAACGTCAAATGTCCTAAAAATGTTTTTAATTAATAATCAAATGATCCCAAAAAAATTTTAGTATTATATGGACGAATTTATTTTTGTATATATGTTTAATTTCTTGTATTTTTGACAATGAGTATTTTGTAAGCATTTAAATTATAACTTTTTGAAAGAAAAAGGCTACGTTTTAGTCTGAATGTGTCTAAAACGGTTTCTATGCCAAAATTAAAAATAATAAAAATACAGTTGTGATTTGTGCTAAATATGTCAAAATTGTCTATACTTTGTAACGTATGTGAATTATTAAGAAATCATAAGAAATAAAATAATATTATAAAAACTTTTTATTTTAAGTTTATTACCGCAATAATTCTATGCCATAAATACTTAGTGATAATAAACCTCTTTCCGACGCCTATGACAAGGATTAAAATCCTTTTTAACACTTTACACATCCAAATATCTTTTGTTATCCAACCCAAATGGTCCATTATTATAGACCGGTATTTTTGATTATAAAATTTCCAACCCATTTCTATGAAAAATATATGTGTCTAACAGATTTTGCCAAAGACACCAGACTAAAGAACACAGATAGTTTGCGAAGAAAAAAAATTGTAAAAAATGATTTATTACTCTCTCTAGTTCTTGAATAAACTATAGTTTGAGAGGCAAAATCGGGTCTATTTTTCTGAACTCAAAGCTATTGGGGGGGGATCGCCCCCACCGCCCGCCCCCTTGGATCCACGCCTGAGTCCATATCTAATATTCTATCAAGAGATATTAATAAATATATCAAATGATAATTTATGCCTTTTCACTCTTTTGGAGTGCGATGATTTTCCCAAAATTTCGTTATTCTATCTTCATTGGTTTGGAATGTGAGTTTGTATGTCAGTCAAAATAATGCCTCTTCTAAATCTGGATTATAAAATATACGTTTCTCCAAATATTTTTTAAAACCAATTTTTTCCTTAGTCCGGTTTTCGACAAGTTCCAGTAATGGTATTTCATTATTTGGCACAAAACTTATTTCAATTTCAGTATTTAATATTAATAAATCCGAAGGGAACTACAATAAAAGCAGTTTCCTATTGCAATATAAAAAAAATTACTTGTGAAAATAGCTTGGTTTGTATCTCGAGAATGGCCTCTTTCACGATAATACATGAGATCACCAAGCGACCAAAATTTAATCCATCCACCCCGAGTGATTTGTATTTTATATTTGCACAAAAGACATATTTACGCATTAAAATTTTGCCAATTTTTGCCAATTATCAAAATATCGATGTTTTAAGGACTTTTATAAGCTACCAAGAATTTTAAACCTGGGTAAAAAAATTTTTTAAGTTACATAAACATCCTCAGAGAAGAGATTAGATATAAAAGGTTAAAAAACTATATAATTACTAATTGAAAGGTTTTAATTTTATAGCCCACAGATCTAGTAATAATGATTTATTTAAATCCCTATCTAAACAAGTTTGTAATCTTTTTGAACCACGATTGATCAAAAAAGTAATAATTTTTGGAAATGTTTTGTAACTGATAACTGATGTCATTGACTCGTTGGTAGAATTATTACTATTCGTAGACAGCCAAATGTATTTAGCATTCCCTCCAAGGAACATTCACCCGTTCCTGATATACTCGGATATTATAAAGATGCAGTTCTGTGGGGATCCTTTCCATGTGGTAGGGCCCTAGGTGATATTATAGTCCTCTGTATTTCCCATTAACCTCCGGATAACTCGAGAGAGTTCCGGTTGTTGATAAAATTATGGGGATCGCTACTTATTTCCTATTGTGTTCATATTTTTACCTCCAGGTCTCTGTATTTCCTCATTATGATTTTCCCTTAGATTATTGTTGTTAGGGACGCCAACTTCTATTGGTGTTGCTCGTCCGGATGTTTTATGTATTTAAATGATATCTAGTCTGATATATTCAACTGTGTGGATGACATTTCGGTGCCAGTACAGCTTAAACGCGTTCTTTCCCAGTATCGGTTTCACGCTGTATTCATAAGATGGCACTTTTTCTCACTAGACAACTTTGAATTTCTCTGTTAAGTCTTAATGGATGATCTTGGCGGCGTAATTTTGTCCCTTTTTGCATTTTCATATTATAAATGCTTGTCATGCTCCTGTTATGTGCAGAATTGTCTCTAATGTTCGACATCCATATCGGCATTGATCGTTCTGGATCGAGAGATCTCTGATTATGTTTGTAAAATAGTTTGTCATTTTGATGACCTGATCTTGGATACCTAATAATTAGCCTTCGGTTTCAGGAAACATTTGCCCTAAAATCAGCCAGTAATTTGACGGTAATTTATCGACATTATCTAAGTTAAACTTATTGGGTGTCGTCCATGAAGGGGCTTTTGAAACCAGGCTAGATGCTTCTCTTGGTATACGTGGCCATGAGAAGTCTGTTCATGGTTTTTCAAACTCAGAGGTGTTAATCATCTGCCTCGCATATTATTCCGTGCAGTAGAGAAAATTCTACCAGCCTATGAAAATATCAGCGTAAGTTCGTTTGTGGATGATCCAGTTGCTTACCAATATCCACCAATTTCGCAAGAACTACGCAGTTCTAGTGGAAAAGGTCGTCGTCTTATAATAACAACCAAGTTTTAAATACTGTGAAAGAAATGTATGAAAATATTCGATTGCTTCAATTTCTTATAAAACTTTAAACTAAAATGGAACCATTTTTAACACTTATGTTTTCAGAAAAGGTCTTATCTAATGTTAGTGATGGGTCCCACAAAAAGAAAACATTCATGATGTTGAACCTTTTCTCCCAATGCTGAAGCAGTTTTTTACGTGCTATTTTGTCATCAGTTTCAGTAGAAATGATTTTTCTACATTCGGGCTCATTCACTCGCATGTTAGAAATAAATTAGGAAGAGAAAAAAGAGAAAAATTAGTATTTCTTTAAACATATTACAATGAAAATTGAAAGTGTGTTATTATTCATAAACTACATACTTGTTTTAAGAAATGTTTTCTTATTTATGGTTATTTTGTTGTATATATTATGTTTATTTTATTTTAAACAATATATTTTTTAAACAATGATTACACCTATATTTCTAGTTTTGATTTTCTTTTGATTGAGATCATTGATTAAAATAAAAAAATCATGTGATTTAAATCGCTGATTAAAATCGTGATTTATATCAAATGATTTAAATCGGTTGAACCCTACTTTTCACCCATTTATTTTTTTGAAATCTATCTAGTTCTGGAAATATTCCTTTATAAAAATGGTATTCATTGCCAAAAACCGAGATCATATTTGCCAAGGGCGTTATCAGGAGTATCTTAATATTTGTATGAATTTTTAATTCTGTATCTTTGTCAGCTCCAGCATAAAATTCACTAAAAACTCCATCACCTTTTAAAGCATCGATGTGAAGATGTACTTCATAGTTTTTGAGTTCTTCCGCATCAGTAGCTTGTTTTAAAATGTTTTTCAGTTTTTCTTGTACCATTATAATTTTCTCAACACTGTTATTACTAAAATTACTTAAATTAATAGTAACCATTGGAAATAAAATACCATTTAACAAAATAAAATAACGCGAAATATCTTTTATATATTCCATCATAATATTTCATAAAAAAAGGGATTTTTGATTTAGACTTTTTTGGAAAAATACTGCTGCACCTAGATTGAAGTTTTGAACATGCCAAAAGACCATCTTTGTATGCATAGAAACTAGTTTTAGAAATTATTTTAAAATAAAATCAAAATTTTCTAAAAATTGACGGCAATATGTGTTTTACCTTTAAAAATTTAGTCGTTTGACAAATCTCGCTATAGTTTGTTTGATATGATATTTTTTATAATATTGTCCGAGACTTATTTCGCAAATTAAGTTAAAATTTCCAATACATTTGGCACTAGAATTGTAAAATAAATTTTGAAATATTCAATATTATTTGTATTGTACAAAAACTCTCATATATATATATATATATATATATATATATATATATATATATATATATATATATATATATATATATATATATATATATATATGATCCGTCCTTTTAATTTTAAAGTAGGGGAGCCCAAGCGGGGATTTTGGGATTTATGCAAGCTCGGCAGAATACTATAAAGGAAGAAAGTTTGTACCCTGTTATGAACTATCAACCTGTTATGAACCTTAAATATAGGGGGGTGGGTCTAGAGCAGCCGATCAGATTAGTAAAAAAAATCGATCCTTAAAGTAACTCGAGCTCGTCAGATTAAGACAAGGTAAGTTAATTACATGCAGAAAAGTGTACACTTCAATATTCTGACGATTTTAGCGTGATATAAGAAAATGAGCGAGTGACAAAGTTGCAAAAAAAAACGCCACCTGGACATATTCGAGCCCTGTTGAATTTTTTTATTTTAATGGAAATCTTGTAAGAATTACGGAAATAATATAATCTGACGATTTTCGCAAGCCGAAAAAGCTAATTTCATCATTCAAGTGTAGTACGTGCAGGTGCTGAGAATAATGAATTTCCCACTCCGCGCCTCTCTCCCCTTCTCACTCTTTCTCTATTTCTCACTCTCTCGCACCGTCCCTACATTACTTTCTGCCATCATGATGTTATTCCAGCTGATCACAACAACGCGTTTGTGCTCTTAGATGTATAATGTTTGTTTATTGTATTTTCAAAAAGTTTAGTGAATTAAATACAGTAAGTTTTATATGTATTACTACAATGAGTGATAATAGTGATAAAAGAGTGAACTGTGTATTTTGTGGTCAAGAAATACATGAAAAATTAATAAAATTTACACCAGAAACATTAAAAAAATGCATGGTGATTTTGGAATATCGCCTAACCAAGTCGGTTTAAAGAAAATCACGCAGCACCTACACTGAAATTGAAATTTCAGAGGAAACATCATTAAATGACGGCTATCACGCGCAGTGTTATTATGATGCTTGTAACTTGCCCCCATGCCAATTAGAGCTACGGCAACAATTATTACGAATGCAATACATCGCATGCTTATGGAGGAATGCCCACTTTCAAATCGTCACTGAGATGTCACCAACAGATTTCGGGTAGAAAATGTGGACGGAAAGTTGGAGACGACTTGGTTCGTTGGAAATCAACTCCCAGAAGCATATGAAGATATTGTCATAACACCTGACATTTTAGGGAATACTCCGGACTCAGGTATGTTTTCTTTTTAAAATACTAATAATATCATGAAATAAATTAAATATTGTTAAATATCATAACCATTTCTGATTACAGGTATGCAAGATGTAGATTAAAATGACCAAAGTGATTCATTCGAACTCGCGATTCCACTGATGATGATGAAGTAATCTTCTTTTTGAATTTTTTTTTTCATTCAAAATTCTTCTCATAAATATATGATAAAATTGTACATGTATATATTTTTCTATGACACTATATATTATTTGCTGTTCATTGAAATTATTCGGTTCATTAATTAAAAAAAAAATTAGACTGTCAGATTTAAAAAATTTCTCCACACAATTGTCAGATTATAGGTCTACACGACAAGGACATCAGGCTGAACCGACTATATAAATCTGACGCGCTCGAGTATTTCAAGGTCAGGTTTTTTTTACACTTTCAAAAATCGGCTATGAGTTTTAGCGTCAAAATCGTCAGTCTTGGTAATACGACATCTTTAAGGGTTCACTTAACATTCTCCCTGAATATCTGACGCGCTCGAATAACTTTTTTTTTTAATTTTTTCCACCCCCAATATATCATATATTTTTTATTAAATTAAATTTTATAGTTGAGTACACGTACCTTGAGTTTTATTTGGATAACTCAAAGCAAGAGTCTATCTGTAGAGACTAAGCCTTCTCGAAGTTACTATTTATCAGTTTAGAACTACACTTGACGCCTTCAATATGATCTTTCAGAAAGACCAACTTTAGGAAGTGATGTTTTGTATCATATAGTAAGTGTATCATTAAAACCCTACCCATTTATAGTTGCCACTAGAATAAGAGCTAACTGACTCAGGCACAGTGTATTTATCAAAGAATGGCAATTAACATCATTACCTAATCCACTTTATTAACTTACTGTCATTCAAATTATTAAGTAATTAGGAATTTAGATTTGTTCTTTCATTTTTTCTGTTGTCTGTTACAAAGGCTTGTTCGATCTTGAATACTTAAAAATAATAAACTCATTTGGGTAATAAATAATTTATTCGTGGAAGCTTAAACTCTAAAAATATTACAAGAAAATAGGTGTAATTTTAAAATTCATCTTTCTCTAAATGTTTCTTAAAATCAACCATTTCCTTTTCATTCTTCAAGAATGACTCAATTTTTAGCAAAATTTAATTATCATAACAGTTGATGAAGAAACTTTACTACAAGCTGAAATAACACTTAAATAATCATTAACAATTCAATCAAGTAAACACTTTTTTTACTATTACATAATACCATATTCAACTGCGTGTAATAAAATATCAGATGCGTTTTTCTTAAAAGTATCACTGTCTAATATGGATATTGCAATTTGTTCAACTGCTTCTCTGTCTTTGCCAGATGTAAATTTTTCAATGATGTCTTTATCTATCAGTTTAACATGCCACATCAAAACACCCATAAATATTCCCATCAAGCTATGTGTTTTCCATTCTGTCTTTAAAATATTTAAAGGCAATAGTTTTTCGGGATCACTTCCCAGTTCTCTAGTAAAAGCTGAAAAACTATTGTAGTATAATTCTATGTATTCGTCCAATTTCTTGAAATCCTCTTTTGAAGCTCCAGAATAGAAGAAATATGACAAATCGTGTATTGGTGTGCTGTCGCGAAACAGTTGGAAATCTATAAACTTGAAGTCCTCTATTGATCCATCTTCCTAAAAATAAAATTAAAGTTAAAAATGGAACTTTTTTAAATATTTTCTTTCACTAGATATAAGGAAAATGGGCATAATATCCTTAAAGACAAATTGACTACTATAAATAATTGTTTCTTAAATTACAGATTACGAATATGTAGGAAATATGCAATGAAAATAACAAAAATATCAGCAAAATTGATCGCCTTCAAAGAAAATTGAAAAAAGAGATTTTTTGGCTTAGCCCGTTTGTTTCTGTAGAGCAATATATAAATTATTTTCTGTGAATTTTTTTTTTCATGAATTATATCAAGAAGGTATAAGCATTTGAATTTATTTAAAAAGATTTTTAAATTGTCTGTACAATTGTATACGTCCTTCTTTAATTGTTCATGTGTCTATGGTGACACGTAATTTGTGTAATAGCTCAAATTCTGACTGTAACAAAAATTTTACCACCAAAAAAGACAGAACATTATTTTACTTTCTTGATAGAATTATTAAGAAGTGAAATATAATGAATTCACACAGTTTCATTTAGACCACAATATTCAAGCCTCGTATTGTTATGGGCAGAACACAAGGCAAAGTACAAAAAATTAAACTATAAAAGAAGTTAAAGACTCACCCTGTATTTAAAAAGCATATTATTTGACCAACAATCTCCATGAGTAAATGCAGAATATTTTCCATTGTAAGACACTGCCTTTTTATAATATTCTCGTAAATTTTCTATATATGGATGAACCCTTTCGGCAATTTCTGGATTGAAATCTTGAACTGCATTATAGGCACTAATCAAAGTAGATTGAATTCCATTATAAATTTGAATTTTTTCATCCTGCTTAAACAGGTCTGCTAGAGGTGCTACTAGTTTTAAATAATGTTCTAAATTTTGGTCCTTAAATGCGAAGGAAAGAGCATGAAATTTTCCATACGTTTCAAAAATTATTTTTAAATGATTTTTATTTATAAATTGCATTTTATCATACATTTTGTAGTTTTGAATTTTTAGATTTTCCAAAGCTACAAATTCCTCATGTAATTTGTTGTCCCCACAATAAAATTTGGCTATGTTGTTAAATGGATTTTTCACACCCTTATTTCGTTGAAATTTATCCAATTCTGGAAATATATTTCTATAAAAATGACATTCATTGCCGAACACACAAGAGATATTTGCAGACGGCATTGCGAGTGGTATCTTAATATAGGTTTGGATTTTTAATTTTGTATTTTTGTCCAGAACTTCTCCTGTATAAAATTCACTAAGAAATCCATCACCTTTTAGAGCATCTATGTGAGGATAGACCTCATAGTTCTTTATTTCTTCTGCATCAGCAACACACTTTAATATATTTTCCAATTTTTGAGAAACCATTCTTAATCACTATTATTTCTAATATCACTTGAATTAATAATTAATCATTAACAGTAAAACACCATTGAATAAAATAAAATAAGAACGCTCCTTTATATATTTAATCAAAATATATCATTAGGAAGGGATGTAAAATTACGGTAACTATAGCTAAATGAAAGTCATTGTGGATAAAAAAAACTCATAAGAAAAAAATAATTAATTTGAGGGTCATTGTACTCATGAAATTTCAGGTGATCTATTCCCACTTTCTGGAGAAAATACAACATTAAAAGTAATAAAAAAAATTTGTTATCGCTTTAACCTCTCATGTTATCAGTCATAAACCTTTGAAAAAATTCATATTTCAAATTGCAGATTATAAGTGGGGCAAATGACCCATCAAAGTGCTTTGACCTATTACATTTTTTGTACATGACCGTAAACTAACAGAAGTTCGGAATACCAAAGTTAGTTCCTTATTTCATCAAGCGTTAAAGGGATACCCAAAAGATAGTTTAATTCATGCTAAACACTCACAGACCAGGTGTTCAACTGTTTTTGTTGCATTATCGCAGAATGAGTCCTTTTTATTGAGATAAATCTCAAATGACGGTGTTCTATGAAGACACTAGCTAGAGAAGCTCATTTGGATTATTTGGTCTTGGATTTATAAATATTTTCACTTATCTTAGACCCGACGCTACCTTGTCTTTAATGTGTTGTGCTTTTTGGTAGTCCCCTGAAAGATGCTCGACCGAGAAGAGGAGTTTGTGCTCTTTATTTTACAAAGCTTTTCGCTTTCCAATTTCTTCCAACTTCCATGTTATTTAGGAACTGTCTTGTTCTTTTGGTCGGTGACAAAAATTGTCTCGTTGGCTTATTTTCATAAATGTTTGCTTCAGCAGCTTTTAGTGCTGCGTGGTTGAAAGGTATATAAATTTTTAGTCTCTCTGATGCTTTTAGTTCAACCTTCTTGGACGCCGATCTATAAGAGTGTCCGGAAAAGACGATTCTACATAATTAAACATGTAAAAATGAGTCGTAAAGGAGCTATGGCCGTTTAAAAGAGGCTCAAGAATACGTGCTTTTATTTAGTATGTTTCGAACTGTTGAAGCACCGATGTGTTTTCTAGTGTTCGAACTAACATCAATAAATGCTATTTTTTGATGTTAAGAGTGAGCGGCAAATCTAGTCAGGGGCGTTGCGGCAGGGGGCGGTCTAGTTTATAAATCCCTGTTTTTTTAACCGACTTCTAAAAGAAGGAGGTTCTTAATTCGTCGACTATGTATTTTTTTTTATGTATGTACACCGATTACTCCGAAACGGCTGCACCGATTTGAATGATATTTTTTTCGTTATGTTCAGAAAGTTGCTTCGGTGGTCCCATATTTTTTGGAAGAAATTAGTGCAGTAAAATCCAACATGGCGCTGACAATATAGCAGCAAAAAAAAATAATTTTGTCCGATTCTTTCCAAAATTGGTATAGGGGAATTTTCGAAGTCGTACAAACGAATCTGAAATTATTTTTACAAAAATTCAGTATGGCGGAACTAATATGGCGGACAAAATATTTTATTTTGTCCGAATTTCTCCAAAATTGGTGTGGGGGAGTTTCCGGGGTCGCACATAACGAATCCAAAATATTTTTTAAAAATCCAGTATGGCGGATCCAATATGGCGGACAAAAAATCAAATTTGTCCGATTTTCTCCAAAATTTGTACGGGGGGGTTTTCGGGATCGCACATAAGGAATCTAAAATTATTTTTAAAAAACTCAATATGGCAGATCTAATACGGAGGACGAAAAAATTAATTTTGATCGATTTTCTCCAAAATTGGTATGGGGTCGCACATAACGAATCTGAAATTATTTCTAAAAAATTCAATATGGCGTACCCAATATGGCGGATAAAAAATTAATTTTATCCAATTTTTCTCAAAATTGATATGGGGGAGTTTTTGGGATCGCACAATACGAATCTGAAATTATTTTAAAAAATTAAATATGACGGATTAAACATTCTACATTTCACGGTTTTGTCTAAAATCAGTATTGGGGGATTTTTGTTAGTGTTAATTACAAATTTAAAATATTTTTTGAAAAACTCCATCTGGCGGATTCAATATTGTGCCCTAAAAATTTTACATTTTTCGATTTTCTCCAAAACTGATACAGGGGGTTCTTGAGAGTATAAATTAAGAGTTTAAAAGTATTTTTTCGAGATTCAATATGGTGAATCCAATATAGCTGACAAAAATTTTACATTTTTTGATTTTGTTCAAAGGTGGGACTGAATCGTTTTTGGGAGTATAAATAGCGAATATGTCAGATAAAATATGACGTTCTAAAAATTTTAAATATCTGGATTTCATCCAAAATTGGTACTAGGGGGCTTTGAAGGGTTTAGATTTAGATTAGATAAAGACGTTAAAATTATGGCTGATACAATATGGTGAGTTGAAAATTTTATCTTATTCACATATCTTCAGATTTAATATTAGGGGGTTTTCGAGGTCGTATATTAGGAATCTGAAATTAATTTTTTATAACTATTAGGTTGATAAGATATCGGGGATTGAAAATTTTACATTTTCCGATTTTGACTAAAATTGATATTGCGGGGTTCTTGGGGCGTATACAAACTCAATATGCAGTATAAAATATATCGGGCTAAGAAATTTATGTCTCAAGTTCTTTAAATATCGATATTGGAAGGTTTTTGGGCCTATATCACCAATCCAAAATTAATATGAAATTTAAGATAGTAGATTTACTATGACAGACTAAATATTTGTTTCACACAATTTCATTGGTATTTGGAGAACTCTAAGAAACAAAGAATTTTTAGTGGTTCATTTTAGGGTGATTTACAATTTTGGATAAAATGAGTACTTTTTCGCCACTTTGGAGTCATTGCGAGGTACACTAATCTCGATTAGTACTTAGTTCAAATAATTTATGGATATCATAATGAATTCAAAACTAAAAATCGAAAAATAAAATTTTTATTAAAAAAATTTAACCCACTTCTAAAAGTGCGCTAAAAAGTGAAAAATAACTATAAATTTTTATATGAAGTTGAAATTATTGTAGTCGGAGCAAAATTATTTCTAAATGAAATAAATAACTCCTAATATATAAAAATTGCGGTAAAAAAGCAATTACAAATAAAGTCTTTTTAATCTGTTTATGCAAATCACATTTTGTAAGGTATTAATTTGGCGCCGATTTCAAAAATTTTAATTTCATATAAAAATTTATAGTTATTTTTCACTTTTTAGCGCACTTTTAGAAGTCGGTTCAATTTTTTTTATAAAAATTTTATTACATGATACTTTTTGAAAATTCTACTGAAAATTATGATTCCGCAAAATTATTTACATAAAAAAAATATTCTTGTCAAAAATCACTAAAGTAATAGTTTAGGAAAAAACCCTTTAATTAAATCAAGGCATAAACTCTGATTTATTTGTGCTTAAACTAAACATCAGAGTAAGCTTATGACTACAATTTGAAGTGGAAAAACATCAAGTCGCTTGTGGTTAATGTCAAAATAATAAAAAATTACAATTATCTGTCTTATTTGAGAACTCTGATAAAAAGAGTTTTTTGAAAATTTGTATTTTTTTTACTTTTTATTGGTTTTAAATGTAAAACAAATTAAGAAGCAAAAAAAAAAGAAAAACGTCAATAATTTTGAATTTTGCTTTTGTCATTTAATCGTTAAAGTTAATTGTTGGTTGAATAAAAATAAAAATAAAAAGAAAAATAAATGTTAGCTAAAAAAAAAGATGTTGAAACTTGCTTTTCATCTCAGTGCGAGCAACTAGATGATTTGTCGTTGAAGTTCTTACTCTCTCAAGAATTTCTTGACAACAATGAATGACACGTTGTTCCAATTGTACATTATCAACAAGCACTGAATAAACTAGGGAATTTAAATAACCCCAAACAAAGTAGTCCAGTGAATTTAGAAAACACTGGTATAAGGAGGAACACTTATATAAGGAGGAACCCCATCGTGCATAAAGAAAATTTTCAACCTTGGATTGTAAGGCACATTTTCAAGTAAACGAGGCAAAACATTTCCTAAGAAGTCTGTGAGCCTGTCTAAATAAAGTAGTCCAGTGGATTTACATCCAGTTAACGGGGAGGCTAAACGATGGGCTTACATCCGCCTATCCATCCATCTGGATTTGTTCGATTTAAGTGCTTTCGAATCAAAACCCTGATAAGACGAGCCCCATCCTGCATAAAAAAAGTTTTCAAGTTTTGGCCATAAGGCATATCTTCTAGCAAGCCAGGTAGAACATTTTCTAAGAAGTAAATATGCGGGCCCATCTAAATGTTTTGGCATAATATGCGGCTCTCTTGTTCTTGGTGCCATACACCTTACCATAGAAACAAAGTATTAGTTTCTTTATCATGGCCTTCTTACCAAAAATCATTAAAACTACTTAATATTTCATCGACTTTGAAAAAGCATTCGACCGAGTACAACATGATAAACTTTTTGAGTGCCTACAAGCAGCAGGTCTAGACCACTACGATATAAGACTGCTAAAACATCTATATTACAATCAAGTAGCCTCTATCCAAATTGAAAACAGTCGTACTCAAAACCTACCCATCAAACGTGGAGTAAGACAGGGTTGCGTTCTGTCACCCTGTCTCTTTAATGTATAATCTTTAGGGAGGCTTTGGATGACAGACAAGAAGGAGTAAGACTAGGCGGAGAAGTAATCAACAATATTAGACTTGCTGATGATACGGTCATTCTTGCGGAAAGCATCGATGATCTCCAAACATTAGTAAACCTAGTCAATGAAGCGAGCTGCCGAAGAGGCCTTAAAATCAACATCACAAAAACAAAGTGGATGGCCGTTGGAAAGATTACTGTAGATGAATGTCAACTTTGGCTCGATGGGAAGAGGATAAAGCGTGTAAACCATTTCAAATACCTTGGCAGTTGGTTGAATGTAAATGGGGACTCAGATGAAGAGATAACAGCTAGGATAGAAATATCGCGGAAGGCCTTTATGACATGGAAACCAGTTCTATGCAACAGGAACCTATCAATGCATATTCGTAAAAGGATCCTGAAATGCTATGTATGGTCTATTCTATTATACGGTTGCGAGACATGGACACTAAAAACCACAACGCTAAACAAACTGGAAGCATTCGAATTGTGGTGCTACCGTCGAATCCTAAGGATATCATGGGTTTCGCACACTTCCAACGAGGATGTTCTCAGAATGATGGATACAGATCGACTGCTCTTGAACATTATAAAGAAGCGGAAAACAGAATACTTCGGTCACATAATTAGAGGACCTAAATACCAGCTACTTCGCCTTATAATACAAGGAAAAGTGGAAGGAAAAAGATGGATAGGCCGAAAGAAGCTTTCATGGCTGCGTAACATCAGGCAGTGGTGTGATTGCACGATAGAAGAATTATTTCGCGCAGCAGCCGATAGAGAAAGATTTCAGGAAATTGTAAACATGATGACCACCAACGTCTGAATACAGGCATGGCACCTAAAGAAGAAGAAGAAGAAGAATATTTGGAAGGTTTTGCAAAAAAATCGTAAAAGCATTGAAAACTGTTCTAACTAGTTATGGAGACACCCTATAGGGACAGATAGGGAATGTTCTTGCTTATTTACTGAATGAATCGACAAAGTAGCATCGTATTTGAAAAAATTAAGTTTTTTATAGAGCTAAAATTGTTCGAAAATGACATTTTAAATACAGAAAAAGTTACTTTTCCACTTTTTTAAATCTAAAATGTAATTTTCCGATATTTCATTATCGAGCTCAATAATGTCTAAAGACCCAATCGGAATTTCGAGTTTCACACGTCAAAATTTGGAAAAAAATACCCTTCGTTCCCTATGATTTTGATTCCCTGGTCTGTAGTGACCACATCTGTTTTTTTCATCAAGTCAACGAATCGCCTTCTTACGACCTCGGTTCATCATGACCCGGAAAGCGACCTTGCTGACTTGGTGAATTTGCACGATCAACGGCCAGTAAATAAGCATAACATTTCATAATTAAAAGGTTATTAAATTATAAGAGGTAACGCGATTGTTATTGTTTAAATTTAAAATAAAAGATTTGTAAAACTGGAAAATGCAAATTTATGAAATATTATGTTTTTATGTTTTTCCCTATGTGACAATATTTTTTTCGTCTAAAACTGCTACTATAATAAATAAATAAACGTAATTAGTCCTTAGATACCCTGGGATACATGCCTTTACATAGTTTAGGCTAGATACATAAAATAACTGATATTTTTTCCCGGGTACCTAATGAAAAAGAAGGAGTAGAGAGGGGTTAGCGAGGAACGGTTTGGGAGGCTAATTTATTTCGTCGCAATAATTAATTAACTTTTTTCGCTATTATTCTGCTTCTATTTGTGATATCAGTGTGAAATTAATTTTATACTAACTTAATAAATTACCACTGCATACAGGCAATAGTTTTAGCGTTATCTAGCAAAATATAATACATTTTAACACTTTTCCGCCTTACAAGAAATTATATCCGTATCCTGGGTTTTCCCAGAGAAAATTACTTTTTAGTGAGCAATCGTAAATTTTTCTCCTTTTAAAATGCGAATATTAAAAAACCTAGAAATCTATTTTTAGATATTGTTATAAACTAACTTTTAAAACCAAAATCGAGTCCATATCTCATATTTGATAATCGTTTGTATTGAGTGAAAAGTAGGAAAATGACGTTCTTTGAAACAATTTGGATATTTACCTCCTATTTCGAAGTCATAGAATACGATTATGACCCTAATTTTTCACTACTTTTCCTCACTTTCCCGGAAAACTCAAAAAACCCAAAGTTTTATTTCAGTTAAAACACCAAACTAACGTATTTATTTTTAATGGAACTAGTTAAAATTTATTAATGTGAAATATCTCAATTATTTTTGCACAAATTTTGACAAATCAATTTAAAAAAAACTTGTATTTTCAACGAAGAATCAAAAATATCTTGGAAACGCCATCAACCGTCAGACTATGTAAACTAACTATCAGATTCGCGAAAAAGGGCGTAACGTTGCCAGATGTAAAATATTTTCGTAATATAAACTATAAAATTTGTCCATCTCAGTCAACAACGTAGTTCAATTTTTTTAATTTTTAATACAGTTTCTGGGTAAAAATAATCTTAACCACTCAAAATTTTTGGTTGGTTTTGATTAGTTCAGATTTTGGTTACTTTGGAAAACAGAAACTAACTTGAACTAATCTAAATTGACTTAGATATATTTATTAAAAATATTTTTGTCCAGCAGAGACCATGTGGAGGCGGGACAATCTCTGCCAGAAAAGGATAATGGAAAAGGTCATCAGTTTAGGTTAACTCAGGTTAGTTTCAATTTTTCAAACTAAACAAAGCATCAAACAGGTCATGTCATTTAAATACCTGGGAGCAAACATCACCAGCAATAGAAACTTAAAAACAGAAGTTCAAGAACAAACAACCAAAGCTGCCGTAATGTCAGGATACCTACGTGATATTATATGGAGAAATAAACATATGACGACACAAAGTAAGATCAGAATATATAAGACCTGCATACGACCCATAATGACTTATGCCATCGAAACAAGAGCAGACACATCAGCAACCAAAAGACTACTCCGGACAACTGAGATGAGAACGCTAAGAAGTATCACGGGTCATACATTACGCGACAGACTAAGAAACGATGAAATCAGAAAAAGATGTGAAATACAGGACGTCGTAAGATGGGGCAGAAGAAGAAGGAGAGCATGGAGGGATCATGTCGACAGGATGATCGACGACCGAGTGGCAAAAATTGCAAAAGAAGGAATACCAAACTCCTCAAGGCTTCCTGGTCGACCGCCTAAAAGATGGAAAGAGAGCTGGACATCGGTGTCACAGGAACAAGAATAAACGAGATGCATTGACAGTCAATACAGGACAAAGTCCTATACTAAGAATAAGAAGAAGAAGAAACTAAACAAAACCAAGATAAACCTGTACTAACCTGAACTAACCAAAAATTTTGTGTGGTTAATATTAATTTTACCCTTTTTTATACATTACAAACATTAAACTACGTTGTAGGAAAAGAATATATGTGAATTTGAGAGAAATCGTATTTGCAACAGCGGCTATAGCAACAAGCACGCCATCTTTATATGAACTATGCAAGCTATTATTGAATGGGGGCCGTTTTGATTTTATTTGTTTTGATTTGTTCCGTGTTAATTTTTCTCATTTTTCGAATTTAGAAAGAGAAAATTTTTGAATTTTATATAATACAGAGGCTTCTATCAGTGTGGAATTTGTCGTTGTAACAAAAGTTTAATGATTTAGTGAAAAAAATTGGACCTAAAGTGAAAAGTGATTTTCGCTATTTTCCGCAAAATTGAAGAAAAATTATGGAAAATCAAAGTCAGAATCGTGTTCTACGACCTCGAAATAGGGGATAAGTACTGAACCTTTTTGAAAAAAACGTCATTTTCTCAGATTTTACTCAATACGAATTATTACCTCATATTTTATCAAGAGATATTGATAAATATATCAAATGATAATTTGTGCCTTTTCACTCTTTTGGAGTGCGAATGGTGTTGCTAATCTTTTCTCAAAATTTCATGATTCTATCTGTATATGTCAGTAAGAATAATGGCTCTTGTAGGTATAAATTATAAAATTGACGTTTCTCCAAATATTTTTTAAAACTAATTCATTCCTGATTCTAGTTTTCGACAAGTTCCAGTAATAGCATTTCATTATTTGGCATATAATTTATTTCAATTTCAGTAATTAATATTGTTGATTACATCCGAAGAGAACTACAATAAAAGCAATTTCCTATTGCAATATATTTAAAAAAATTACGTGAAAAAATAGTTTGGTTTGTATCTCAACAATGTCCTCCTTCACGACAATACATGAGATCACCAAGCGGCCAAAATTTAACCCATCCACCCCGAGTGATTTGTATTTTATATTTGTACAAAAGACATATTTATACATTAGAATTTTGCCAATTATCAAAATATCGATGTTTTTAAGGACTTTTATAAGCTACCAAGAATTTGAAACCAGGGTAGAAAATTTTATTTTTGTTACATAAACATCCTCAGAGAACAGATTAGATAAAAAAGGTTAAAAAACTATATAAGTACAAATTCAAAGGTTTAAATTTTATAGCCCACAGATCTAGTAATAATAAATTATTTAAATCCCTATCTAAACAAGTTTGTAATCTTTTTGAACCACAAATGATAAAAAAAGTAATAATTTTTGGACATGTTTTGTAACTGATAACTGATGTCATTGACTCGTTGATAGAATTTTTATTATTCATGGACTTAGCCAAAAGAACATCACATTCCCTCCAGGGAACATTTATTTGTTCCTGATATCCAGATTGCGGGGATCCTTTCCATATGGTCAAGCCCTAGGTGATGTCATAGTCCTCTGTATTTGCCATTAATTTTCGGATAGTTCGAGTGGTCCCAAGTGGCAGCCTTTCACACAGCCTTCTACAGGTGTTCCTTAAGGCTCAATCCCTTTATATTAAGCAGAAGATTCTTTGGTACGATAAAATTATGGGATCGCCTGAATGTTACTAATTCCTCATTGTGTTCGTATTTTAGCCTCCAGGTTTCTGTATTTGGCAATTTTCTCATTATACTTTTTACTTAGATTATTGTTGGTGGGGACGGCAACTTCTATTGATTTAAAATGAGATCTAGCCTGATATATTCAACTGTGTGGATCACATTCGGTAGAGCTAAAACTCGTTATTTCCCAGTATCGGTTTCAGGCTGTGTCATAATATAGCACTTTCTCTCCCTACTAGTGGAAGATCAAATTCACGCTTTTTCGACTGCCTGGGAGTTGACCAGAGTTTGTGCCTCAAGACCAAATGGCCACTTCACACATTCACCGAAAATTTCTTGAAAAACTTCAGAAATGAATCATGTTTGTGAGACCAAATGTCAAAGACAACTAGGTGTTGCATTACGACAATTCTCCTTGTCGCATAACAATTTCAATAAATGAGGTTTTAGCCAGTAAAAATATTCCTGTGGCTCCTCAGCCTTCCTATTCACCCGACTTAAGTCCTTGCGATTTTTTTTCGCTTCGAAAATGAAAAATTACCTTAAGGGACGTCATTTAGGGACACCTGAAAACATTATTCCGTACCTTTGCGACGAGAAATTCGCTATCGTGAAATTTGTCAATTCTTTGGGAATAAGATGACATCAAAACAATTATTTACTATAATTTTCTAGTATTTTCAATAAAGTTTGTATTGTTGCACGGAATAAAAACATTCTGTTTTAAAAAAATGTTCCACCTCCTCTTAAAATACTCAAAATTGTCAATATTTAAATACTTTGGTCACTTATATCTCATAATACCCAATATAACCGAGAACCACAAATAGAAATACAAAGATCATTTTGCCCTCTGGTGTTGTAAAGATGAAAGTACCTATCCATTTTTAATAAAACTATTATAATTTTGCTTCAGGAAGAATATTATTTTCCAAATATAAAATCCAGGGATTGTCAGTAGACCCATTTCTTTAAATATGGATTTATATGATGTTGATCGGTTTTTACCCCCACAGATTTCACTATTCTATTTTGTATGTACAACACCTGTGTGATCCGAGTAATTCCACAGTAAAATTATGTATTTTACTCGGCTTTAAAATTATGCGTATTAGCGAGACATTAATACCTCAAAACTACAAACTCTACTTAATCTATGTATGGCCAACAAGACAAGTGCCAAACTAGTTCATACTTCATCAATATGAGTGTTCCAGCTTAACGAGTTTCCCAAATGAATGCTCAAAAACTTTCTTGTTGCAACCTGTTGTAATGAACTGCCATTTATTTGATTAAAAGTGATTTTTCAAGGGCACATGTTAGTAAAGCTAAAACGTCTAAAATAATAGTGGTTTTAGAAATGGATATAATTTACAGGAAAACTATAACAGGACTGTATCTAATTTGAAGTTTAGCAAATAATATGGTTAATGATGTGGTATCCACGGCATACTAGTCACACTGGATCTTCGAACATACCCCTGTAGAATTAGAATAACGTCAGAACTAGGGCCCGGTTGTTTGAACGCTGAATAACGTAATAATATTTTTATTTATATTTGAAAAAGTGTTGATAAACAGTACATATTTAATTTTTTGGTACACACATACCAATTTTATGCTATCCTTTTCTAACTGCATTATTTAAACGAGTATCATATGATAATCGGTCAATTCTGATATGAATTTACGGTTGCCTAAATTATTATTATTGTTATTTTTCAATATGTAAACAATATTTACCAATAAAAATATGTTTTTAAATCCTCTTTTTGTTAATATTAATTGTAAACTTCGCATTTATAGTAATTTCTAACACTTAAAAACATCGAAAAAAGTCTCGACAATCAATTAAACTGAAAGAAAGGGTAAGTAAACATGTTTATGTTTGTCAGACATCAAAAAAGCGTCTCCCCCACCGACCATAAACAGCCTTCAAACAAATCTATTGTTGTTTAAATCTAGGGTATGATCGAAGCACCGGATCATATTTTTATTTATTTAATTTACCCATATGAAGCAATTTCAAATTTACGGTATATATTTATTATCCTTCACCATTCTGTCAAGAAAGGTAAATTTTAGATTTAATACTTTCAAATTGAAAAACAGTAAAACTCGATTGGGACAATTCCACACCCACCAAAAAAAAAACGTTAATGATAATATTAATTGTAAAAAAAAGTTCCGACTTCTGCGTCTAAAAAGGCGAAGATATGGCAATGGCTGCAATCAAAAAACACTGAATTTGATGAAACAATGTTTAAAGTGTCACTGCTAGATATAGTGAGGGTAAATAAACAAAAATATATCAAATATACTATTGACGAAATGGCTCGGGAAAAAAAATATGACAGTGCTGAGACTGCCGCCGTACAATTAGGGATACAACATTGTTCTTACAAACATCGATGTTGAAAACATCGATGTTCTCAGGATAAAACACTGATGTTGACAAACATCGGCCATAAAAGCGATACATCGATGTTTTTCCAATTTTTTGAAATATTTTAGAGAAATGACCTTATTTTATGTCTTGCGACTTAAAATAAGATCACAGGCCTTTAAAAAACAAATCAGAACTAGAAATATTCATATAATCAACAGAAATTTCACATAAATGTATCTACATTAGAAATACCTGTGCAACAGTTTTCAATTTAGTTTAGACATTTTCAACCCAAAATATTGGGTACACTATTTACTAACTTCACTTAAACTAGACCACATATCTTTATTTTATTTGAAATTTTGAAATGTAGTTACGGAAAACAAGCTTAGGTAATCTAGTACCAAGAAGCATATTTCTTTTCTGAATGGTGGTTGCTTCGGCTTCCTAAAATACATTAAAACCAAATCATACTTGTATTCGTCGGGATTGGCTTAATTGCAGGTTTTCACGGACCCCGTAATAGTTATTTTTTTTATTAAAAAATCCGCAGTTACCGAAATGTGTTTCATCTCGCCATAAAGATTTATCGAAAAAGGCCAGATCTTCTAAACATTTACCAATATATCAAAATCACCTTCTTGAAGTTCTTGTACAATTGATGATTTATAAGGATGATATTCAGTAATTTTTAAAACATCACGATCAGTTGATTTAAGAATGTTAAGCTCAGTGCCAGCAATTCTTGTAGACGATGTCGGATTCTCATTAAAATTCTATTACGATTCTCGTTTTTTTTCTTCACAGACGTGGCAACGATGGGGAGATATATCATTGCAATCTTTGCAAGTGTTGGAAAAAGAGATTTCATATCCACCCAGATTTCAATGACGTCTCTTTTTATTAGTGCGACAGGAGATGACAGATAGATCTGAACTTCTGTTTCGCTGAGTTGTAGAAAATTATTTATTTTTCATATTTTTAATCTTCTTTGTCAGACTTATCAGATGTGTTATTTCTGAATGTAGGTAAGCTGTTATGTTCCCGTACATAGGTGTCTAAGTAATTAATTAATTTGCCTTTGCATATTAAAATGCGGAAACTTAAATCTGAGGGCGAGAGTAGTTGAATGGCGGAATGTTCTACGTTATTAAACCCTCTTCCTAGTTGTATATCTCCCCTTTAAATTTTTTAACTTTGTATTTTCTAATGCTTCTTGGACGCAACTAACTAGTGAAATAACTTTTTAACCGTCACATAATAATCTCCCGAAATTTCTTTTGTAAACTTCTCAATGGACCTAGTAATTCCAAACCGATTATTTTTGTCAGATCGTACATTCTTAGAATGAATGTAGAAAGGGAGATGACTGAACGATGTCGATTGTTAGTAAATTTGTCGATGATATATTGGCGATGTATCGCTCATCTAAACATCGATAATTATGAACGAAACACCGATTTTTTTCAAATATCAATGTATCGTTTGCATCTCTACGTACAATTGTGAACTTAACCCAATTGAATTAGTATGGACTAAAATAAAGAGTGAAATGGCACGAAAACATAAAATATTCAAATTGACAGATGTCAGAATATTATTGGACGAGACAATTACTAACGTGGCTGTCAGTGATTGGAAAAAGTGTTGTGATAGAATTTGATCATAGACTACTGCTAATGACATATTGAGGTAGCGTTAATCATTTTTTTTTGCTCCATATTAATTAGTAGCTATTTTAATAACCTATAATTAAATTTCATAGTAATAAAGACACTCTGGAAGTCTGGACGTTCATCTTCTCTCTTGCAGCTTTAGTTCCAAACAACCACGGTTATTTAAACTTACCAATCACAACTCAGAACATCAGGACTCAGGCAGAGCTGCTCAATAGCTGGACAGTTGACATCTCTTGTTTACAGCTCACATAGCAGTACGTCCGCACGTTAATTCGCGAGAAGGATTTTTAATTAAATTAAATAAAAGAAGTTTCTCAAAAACACTTTGTCTATTAACAAAATAAATAGAATAAAAACGAACTATTTACAGTGAGAAACTTAAAACTAATAACAATTGCAAAAAAAACTAGCATAATTGCTCTTATTGGCCGTTCTGTTAACCAAAAATATAAAACTCAATTTTGAAAAAACACATATAAATAGCTTAATAAAATATTAGACAAAAAATAAATAAAACGTGAAAAACAGCTATTTATATTACTTAGTCAAACCGTATGAAAATCGCGAAACGCCCGACTAAAATACTCATGACACTCCCTTAACTTCCCGAATTAAATCAAAAACAAATGAAACCAAGAAAACCTTCCTTCCCGCCGAATATACACTACGGCACTTAAAGAGCGGTATCGATCACCCTAATACGACTTCCAGATTGGTACTGAAGTTCAATATTTCTTAAAAGAGCGTCCTCGTACCTTATCCCCTCGACACCCCTCTGTTTCCCATTTGCACCCATATTACCCGATGGAACCCTGTAAACGTCAATTTCTTTCCCTTAAAATTCGAAGGTTTCGATTATCACGTGCTGAGGGCGTTAACTATTCTATACCGGATGCTTAATTCCCGAATTGGCCTCTGAGCGTCTTAATCCTAATTTTTATATAAAAGAATAGTATAACAAACTAACTTACGTCTTCCTATAACGAAAAGAATACATGTTAAAGACTGTAAAAAAAACTATTCACTTTTCTTGGCTGTTTTGGCAATAAACATCTTAGCTCGTTATTTATTGTGAATAGAAAAACAGTTACTAGCCAAAATTCTTTTTAAAAATGGCCAAACGATATATTCCTATTATAGTGAGTTTATTTGGTTATTCTTTTGTTTCCTAATAATGGGAAAATCGTTTAATATTCTAAGACATTTTAACGGTTTGTGCATATACCATATGTTATAAACCACCCTTATCTTTCGGTTTTATTTACATAACCAGGGCAGGATTACTTAGACAGATTTATAGGCAATTCTAAGAGAGGGTCTTTTAGGTCTTCATAAATTCACTGAGTTTTTGTATTTTTAAGAAAACATTTAAACGACGAAGATAATAAAAGTTAAGCTCGATAACTGATTTATATTTTCCTTTAGGCTTTCTTGAGTAGTAATAAAAAACATATACTACCCTATTCCCACGAGAAATCTATTCATAGAGTGATTAATTATTTATTTTAACAAAATATAGTTCACATTGAACAGTGAAAAATAATTAACATTTGTTCCATTACAGTGTGTCGATCATATAAAAAGAGGAACAAAGAATGTGGGACTTGGACATGCACGCATTCCTGCGGATAACAATAGACGCATCTTGGTTGGTCCGAAACGAACAAATCAGAAGGGAAATTTACTGGACGCCACTCAGAGGAGAAAATAAACAACAAAATTTCAAATAATCTACATCAACTACCTTAAGGGCATAAAGTGCATCTAAAATATCTTAAAATAACAACCCTACATTGTAAGCAAAATTTAGGAAGAGTGCGAAGCAATAGCTACAACCGCTTGGCTTAATTGCTTAGAAACCGAAGGCTTCACTGAATAACCTTGGATTGCCAGCAGCCACGACTCACTGCAAACCAAGGAAAATCGCTACGACTTTCAGTCCAGGGGCGTTTCAGTCGGAAAAAATTGGACACTTTGTGAAGGTGCCTATGCAAGGTTTCCCGTTTAAGAAAAAAAATGTAAGGGTTGATAAAAAAATGAGGAAATAAATTTTGATATTTTGCACGAAATTTCAGCTTTTATTGTTTTCTGAAATATACAGGCCGCTGGAATTGATTTACCTGACGGCTCACAACCCAGGACACTCTATATGCGAGCGATGAGTCACTGACAGAAATTATGGACTTTAGGTATAGGAACGGCTAGAAAAAGTGACTGTATCAATTTTAACAAGGAAAAAATATTGATAGGTGCAAGGTTGTTTATGGATTTAAAAAATTAATATCACTTGAAAGCATCTCATTTTTATAAAATATATTAGTATTTCTCTGTGAAAAATCCAAAAAGGCAGTTATAAAGGCATGTATTTATTTCATAATTCCATATTCAACAGCGTGTAATAAAATATCAGCTGTATTATTCTTAAATGTATCAGTGCTCAATATTGAGTTTGCAGTTGTTTCAAATCCTTTTCTCTCCGGTCCAGTGGTCATTTCTGTAATATCGTCTTTGTGCATTAGTTTAATTTGCCATAACATAATAGCCATAAAAATTCCCATCAAGCCGTGTGTTTTCCACTCTGACTTTAATACACTTAGAGGTAAGAGTTTTTCCGGATCACTTCCCAGTTCTCTGGCAAAATCTGAAAAGCTCTTGTGGTAAAATTCCAAATATTCGTCGAGTTTATTGAAATCTTTCTTTGAAGCTCCAGAATAAAAGAAATATGACAAATCGTGTATTGGAGTACTGTCGCGACATAGCTGGAAATCTATAAGTTTTAAGTCCTCGATTGTTCCATCTTCCTAAAAATAAAACACAAATACAAATTAATAATATTCACTATTTTAAATACTCATTTAAGGGGGCATCCCACTCAAAAGAAGGTAATTTTTATGATTTTTTAGCAACTCCGAATAATGATGTCAATGTAATTCTCTTTGAACTATATTAATACATTATTGTAGTATGAGAAAATACTTTTTTTCATTACACTTTCACGTGCAGTGTCAAAAAAAAAATAAATAAATCACTAGCGTTATGGATTAAGCTGTACTGGTTTATCTTAAACGAAAAAAATAAATGTGTCATAATCAGCATGCTTATGATTATCGGTAGTAGTAAAATTATGAATTTTTATGCAAAAATAATGGAATAGAGAATGTTTAAACAAAAAGTTCCAAAAACGGAGGTCTTTTTTGTATATTTCATGTCGGGAAAAATAATAAATATGAATCTCTTGACTAAGTTTTACTAAAGGACTATATATGTTTAGAATTCGTGATTAAAATTAGGGGAGTGTGACAGAATTTGATCATTCTTTTGTTTCCTAATAATGCGAAAATCGTTCAATATTTTAATACATTTTAACGGTATTTCATCTCACACATATTAAAAAACCCCTTATCTCTCCGGTTTTATTTGCATAACCAAGGTAAGATTTATAGACAAATCTTAGAGAGGGTCTTTTACTTTATGTCTTCATAAATTTACTGAGTTTATATAATTTTAAGAAAACATTTAACCTACAAAAGTAATAAAAGTTAAGCTCGATAACTGATTTATTTATCTTTTAGACTTTCTTGGGTAGTAATAAAAAAATATATATACTACCCTGTTCCCACGGGAAAAACTATTCACAGAGTGATTATTTAATTACTCATTTTAACAGAATATAGTTCACATTGAACAGTGTAAAATAATTAATATTTGTTCCATGACATTTTACCCTCCCCTTTAGATTGAACATTTTCCCACAAAAGGGAAGTAAAAGAATGATCAAATTCTGTCACATAAAATTTGTTGGTCAGCTTATGGGATGTTAATAAAAATTAATTTTGGCTTTAAAGATTTTGATAGATAAAATTTGCGTATTTGCAAGAATAATATTTTAACAAAAAGAACCATCGCATAGTAGCTATTTTCTATTAATCAGTAATTTTGACTTAAAAATTTATTTATTTTTTTTTTTGTGTTGAAACATTCCTGGTTAGCGAATTTATAGCTCTTGAAAATTTCATTAATCGAATTTTCTTTTCTTTATTTCAGTTTAATTAAAAAGTTATTATTTTAAGAGAAAATATTTAAAATCTTGGTTGGGAAGTTGCTAGGAAATTTAGTGTTCTCAGGTTAGATAAAGGCACAAAACCACAACAGATTCAGGACATCAGTTGCACGTACCTGCATATTAATTACTTTTGTCATCTGTTGAGAAATGATTATTATTATTATAATTTTATCGAAATTTAAATGTTGCTTATTTGGTTTAAAAATATTCGAGCTAAAGCTAGATATTATTAGAAATAAAATACATTTATTTTAGTGATTATTTTGACGTTCAATTATTTTTACTGAGCATACAAGAAATAACTAGTAACTTTGCATATAAAATATCAATTTATTTTAATGTTAAAAGTTTTAAAAAGTAGTTTTGATCTGGTATTATTAATTCTGGGAAGAAATAACTACAAGTGTCAAGTTTTAAGTAGTTTTTGAGACTAATGATATTTCAGATTGTCAGATTGTACTCCGTGGTTAGTGTAGAGCCACGTTAATGTAGTATTGTAGTCACAACAATTTATTTTTTCCACATTTGTGTTTATTTTGTGTAGTGTTAAGATTTACAATCAATACCGAGAAGTACAAGTTAGCTTAAGAATCGTTGTATTTATATTGTTTATTTTAGCGAGGGGTCTTAGATAAACTCACAATAATAGAAATATATCGTTTGACAATTTGTACAAAGAATTTGTAAAATAACTGTTTTTTTTTATTCAAAAAAAACGAGTTAAGATGTTTATTGACAAAACAGCCAAGAGAAGTGAATAGTTTTTTCACAGTATTTATCATATATTCTTTTCGTTTTAGGAAGACGTAGATTAGTTTGTTTTACTATTCTTTTATATAAAAATTATGATTAAGATGCTCAGAGGCCAATTAGGGAATTAAGTATTCGACGTAAAACGACTGACGCCCTCTGGGACAAACTATTCGAACTATTAGGGGATGAAATTTACAGTTACAGAGATACATGGGGGTGTAAAAGTTTGGCCTTTAAAGGAGTACTAAACTCCAGTTACAATCTGGAGATCGTCAAGATCGGCACCGTTCTCAAAACCAGTGTTGTAGAAAATTACGTGACGGGTATAATCGTCGGGAAAGAAGGTTATCTTTGTTTTGTTTTTCAGTTAATTTGGAAAATTAAGGGAATTTCGTATGTTATTTTAGTCGAGCATTTCGCGATTTTAATAGTGTTTGACTAAGAAAGATTAATAGCTGTTTTTTTCGCGTTTTATTCTTTACTCTGTTTAATCTTTTAGTAAGCTATTTATACATGTTTGTCAAAATTGGGTTTGTTAATAGGACGGCAAATAAGAGCAATTATGTTGCTTTCTTCATAATTGTTATTTGTTATTAGTTTAAGTTTCTCATTGTAAATAATTCGTTTTTTCTAGTTATTTTTATTAATAGACTAAGTATTTTGAGAAACTTGTTTTATTTAATTTAATTAAAAACCTTCACGCGATTTAACTTGCGGGCGCGCTGTTGTAAAAGCGGTAAACAAGAGATGTCATCTGTCCAGCTAATTAGCAGCATTGCCTGAGTCCTGAAGATCTAAGTAATGGTTTTGGTACGCTTAAATAACCGTAGTTATTTTGAACTAAAGCTGCAAGAAAGAAGATGAACGTTCAGACTACCAGAGTGTCTTTATTACTGTAACATTTAATTACACGGTTTTTAAAATAGCTGCTAATATGGGACACCAGGATGATTATAGATAGAATGGCTAACGCTACCATAATATATCATTTGCAGGAGTTTATGATCAAATTCTGTCACAAGAGGATCGGTAAAATGGTTGTTCAAAATTCTTAAACGGCGCATTTCAAGAAAAACGAGTTAAATTTTTTTTAACGACGCCACTGGATTTTGGACTTCCTGAGAGCTTCAGAAACGATCAAGGTGCCGCACGCATGTCTGAGACGCATCCTTTGTTTGAAAAATATAGAAGGACTTCTTGGATCTTTATGTTCTCTTTGGATCGCTTTGGCAGCTCTAAACACCGCTCAGAATTATCAACACGTTATTGTTTCAGAAACACGGTACTCGTTTCGAGCAGAGCTTCTACATATACAAGTACTCATTCAAAATATTATGTACGGTTGTACAGAACGATTTTATGGATTATATAAATATTATCCAGTATAACAGCCTCATTTGGACGTCCCATGCATTTTTTCAGTTAATTAAGAAGATAGCTTTTCCTCTATAAGTATGTATTTGTGTACAAACCAACTGCAAATTAAATTGTGTTCATTATTGATTATTTAAGTTTTAAAAGCTGTTTAATTTATTATTATATGAGACTGATTTAATAATAAACTTTTTCTCCTTAAGGTCGTTAAGAATTTTTATAGCAGTAGTTGCCAACTTCGTTCCAACCATATCCTTTCCGTGTTGGAGGTAGCACAATTTGAACAAATTGCTAAAGAACACAATTTGTCCCATTCCACCACCATCGAGATGATGGCCTATCTGTACCACCATACCGAGAAGAAAGTCAAAACTTACCCTCCCCGCCACAGTGATACGGCAGAGGTACATGTTTCGTCTCTACTAGACTCATCCGGGTACCGACATGCACCTGGCTGTACAAAAGACAGATCGGAAGTAAGCATGCAAATACTGAACGCGGCTTCGCCGACCTCCCGCCGGATGGCTTATATATGTTTATGCGGCTTTCACGGAATCCTCCGTGTGAGATGCAATAGTAGTGGATATATCCACATTATGCCGTTGTAGTGCTGAAATCACGTTCAGCAAACGTACAACTATATGCTCTAATAACCTGTAGTTATTTAGCACTGAAACTGCAAGAGCCTAAGAAGATCGACTAGACTTCCAGAGTATAAATATTTACTAGTTAATATGAGACAGCAGTAAATAGTAGGCAAAACGGCCATACGCCACCAAGATATTCCGTTTGCAGGAGTTCACAATCAAATTCTGTCACACAATCCACCCAGAATTGATTTAGAATATCACTTAAATCAATATTTAACTTTTTAGTTAAATTATTTTAAATCAGTTTAAATATAAAACAGTTTTTTTTTATTAAATAAAGCCTATTTTGGTGGCTTATGTTTTCAAATATAATAACAGTCAGGGTATTCTGTTATCAATTACAAAATATCATCCAAAACTATCTACTCTACTATTCTACTCATCGTGAGTTGCAAATAATATCACTTATCAAGATATACTTTTATTATTTACATAATTATTAGAAAAGTCATGGGAAGAACTTCTGACTTAGCAATTATTTAAAGTTTTATGTTTTTCCCTTAATTTGTACACCCACGATATCTATTTAGCAAACAAGATACCACATCATTGTATATTTATCATTCATATAAACCCAATTTTTGATATACAAACATTGCATTGATTTCAACGCATATCAATTATCCATAATGACGTCCCCATACTGAATTTTAAAGCATATATATATATATATATATATATATATATATATATATATATATATATATATATATATATAATAAAATAGAATAAAATATTGGCGAAGCGGACGTGAAAATTTGTCAATCTACATGATTCTCGTATTATATAATATGGAAAAACTCCGGGTCCGACAGATGGCGACAGCGCTGTTTTGTCCTAATATGGGACTCGTCAGGCCACCGCAGTCGGTACAAACCATCATCTCGCCTTTGCATCGTATAAAGCTGAATTTATAATCAAAATACAGCAAATAAGACGACAAAGGCGACATCTCGATGGTCCACTTAATAATACAAGAACCACACAGATTAACAAAGTTTGTAAAAGAACCGTCATATGGTGGCGCGACGATGAATTAAAACAGAAATATGTAAAATCGAGTACACGAAACGCGCTGCCCAAAGGATATTTCTGTTTTAATTCACCGTCGCGCCACCATATGACGGTTCTTTTACAAACTTTGTTAATCTGTGTGGTTCTTGTATTATCAAGTGGACCATCGAGATGTCGCCTTTGTCGTCTTATTTGCTGTATTTTGATTATAAATTCAGCTTTATACGATGCAAAGGCGAGATGATGGTTTGTACCGACTTCGGTGGCCTGACGAGTCCCATATTAGGACGAAACAGCGCTGTCGTCATCTGTCGGACCCGGAGTTTTTCCATATTTTTGGGTGCTCCGCACTTTTTAATACGTGAATCATGTAGATTGACAAATTTTCACGTCCGCTTCGCCAATATTTTATTCTATTTTATTTTAAATTACACAGACAAAAACTTATCTACATATTTATATATATATATATATATATATATATATATATATATATATATATATATATATATTCTTACATAACTTGTTTTTATATAAAAATATCCGTTGAATATAAACTGAGTTTAAGGAGGTCCATTCGCTACCATATAAGTCAAATGAAGTATACTACACAATATTTGACAAATTAAATTAAAATGCTAATAAAAACTAATAAAATTAAAGAAAAAAAGTGTTTGCAACACATTTATCATTGAAGTAGAAAATAATATAAAAAAAATAATTAAATAAAGAACTTTACCTGACTCACTTAAAACAACTGGTCGTAATTAGTATGTGATTTCGCAACGTTGTGTTTTTACTGTTTATGTTTATCTCTGATGCTGTAGTCTAACCTTACTCTTTCATAATTAATAAGTTTACAAAATAGTGAAATGTCCATTGTATACTCACAATATTCAAAAAAAATATTAATGTACTGTACGCTCTTTGTAGAACATGGTGGGGTGCAAACCCTCGAACACTCTTAATGATTTTTAGCGCTCTTGTAAGATCACATTTAGAATAAGGATCTTTTATGTTCAAACCTTCAAGTCAAAAAGTATTTAAAAAGCTAGATTTGGTATTTTTAAAGGGATTGAGAGTGTGCTTAGGATGTATGAAATCAACCCCTAGGTTGGCCATTCTCTCGGAATCTGCAATGGTAGATCTTGAACACAGAAGAACCTTATTGGCCAGTAAAATTTAGCTAAAATAATTGGTATTATAAATCATCCCTTAATTGGGATATTGTCCACACTACGCAGGAAGTTAATAAAAAATCCCTCCTTTCATAAGAAAGAAAACGTTCCATACTTAATTTCAGTTTTGGAGTTATATTATCCTCCTTATAATAAGATTTACAGAAGTCTTTCAATATCGATGTACGAGATTGACTACAACATTTTAATTTCCCCTGTACAGAAATTTAATTGTAATATAAAGAAAAGTGAAATAATGATAAAAAAAATTCGAGATTGCGGCGGAAAGATTTAAAAATAATTATATTTTTATATACACGGATGGGTCCAAAAGTAAAGAGAGGGTTGGTTTTGGTATATATATTCCTAGTATTCAATATAGATTTTCCTCCAGACTTCCCAACAATATATCCATCTTAAACGCGGAAATTTTAGCAATACACCAGGTGATTAAAATTGCGATAAATAAAAAACTTAGTAAAGTAATTATTTTTTGGATTCTCAAAGTGCAATTGACAGCATAACTAAAAATAGTTTAGAATATAAAAATGATACATGGGTTTTTAAAATAAAAAGATTAATTTTTTTGGTAAATCAAAATGGGTTTAGAATCATTTTGTCATGGATTCCGGATCACGCGGATATTCCAGGAAATAATGTAGTAGACTTACTTGCCAAAATTGGCAGAGATCTAAATGTTCCTATAAATGTATTACTAGATCCAGGGGATATTCATTATAATATTAAGGGGGATACCCATTAAAAATTTAAAGAAAATTGGAAAACTAATCTAATAATAAAAATCCTCAATATAAGCTGGTTCAATCTGATTTCCCAATGAATAGTTGGTTCAAAAATATGGATAGAAGACACATTTCGACCATAATTAGAATGATAACTGGACACTGCCTAACAAAATTACATCTATTTGAATTAAATTTAAAGGACGATCCTTTATGTGAATGTGGGGTAGTTGAAGATTTAAACCACATATTTTATGAGTGTCCTATTAACAAGATTCAAAACTTTGACTTATATAATAAATTCAGGGACATGAACTTTAGCTCCCCATTATCCATTTCGGATATCTTAAGCAATCTTAATGAGGAAGTTATAAATTTATGAATTAAATACCTTAACTTAAATAGGATCATATTGGAGAATAGTTATTACTCAATGGACTCCCCCACCCTTTCCTGATCCTCTCCTGTGTATGTGATGTTAATTTTTTTTTTGTAGTGGGATATCCAACTTCCTTTTGTCTTAAACTAACAATTATCTCAAGGATACAAAGAGAAAGAGAAAAGTTTTTGTAAATACACAGCATTTATTAAAAACTGTACGTTTGAAAGATAGAATTAGGGGGTTTTTGGGGGTATATACCCGTCTATCCGAGAATCCTCAACACTAGTGCTCACAAATCGGATTTCTGTGTAACTTATCCAGAAGGGTGGCTCTGGCTCTAGATAAGCACCGGGCCGTGGGACGAGCCGGCGAATTGCCTTGCAGCAAAGCCATCAAAACGAAGAAAGAAAGAAAACGAATTATGAGTGAACAGATTAAGTGAAAAATATAAAAAAAAAAACTACAAAATAACCAAGTGGCTTTTTTAATTGTCATGTAAACAATGAATATATTAATCTGTTATCTATTATTGCCAAGATTGAGTAGAAAATTATTTTTATAATGTTTTGTAACTGATAACAGAATAATTGATACAGTTGTTATTATTTTTATCATTGCAGCCACTTGTAAACTATCAAAAACAGGGGATATTTGATAAAAATTTATTAAAAAGACTAAACTGACTTAAAAAATTAAACTAACAGTAAATTGTAGGAGGCATGACAGAAGCAAAACATCTATGTATCAAAAAAGTAACTTCATTGGCTACAAAGGGCTCCCCGACGTTTTATTTTCCTCAATTCACCAAAGATTTCTGGCAAACAAATAATTGTGTATCATTTAAAATTGACCGTGCTTGAGCAACTTTTGTAGCAGATATTTGTTGGACTTCTATTGTTTTAACTTTGTTGAATATCGCGACGTTTTTTATTAAAAGTAAATGCAGGGAGTATGACAAAAATGAGTGCAGTCATAGGTCCTATTTTTAGTTTTAATTTACAAGTACTTAGAAGTGATTGACGGTTTACTAAAGCAATTCGAATTCTGATGCATAACTGCGGCTTTTTTGAATTTTCGTTTTCTCCATAGTTGTTCTCGGTACAAAATTCTATCTTCAAACCATTTTAAGTGATGTCCATGAGTCCAAGCGTGATTGACGACACCAGATTTTATTGTTTCCCCACGAGAAGTGTACTTCTGATACTCTTCAAGGGGCTTTTTTGTTTCACCAACGTAGGAGCTACCGTATTCATAAGGTATCTGATACTTACTGTTCTTCCTGTCCTCTTACTGAGCTGATTAATCAGAGAGTTATTGGAATTGAAAACAACGTTGATGTTATATCATTTTCCTATTATTCTAACTTTCTCCGAAATACCTCTAACAAAGGGGATGTTCAACACTGGTTTTGGTTCCTCGTTCGTTGCCGATCTTGTCCATTTCTGCATTGTTCTAGAATCTTATCCACCAGATTTTCTGGGTATCCATTGGCTGTCAGGTCACTTTTAATGTAATCTATTTCTTTTATGAAGTTTTCGTCATAGTTGCAGAGAGTCAATGCTCCATCTACAAGATTTCTTACGATTCCATGTTTGGTGTTATTAGAGTAGTTGAATGAATAGTTTGGGTATTGTCCTGTGTATGTGGATTTTCTTCTTTTAACCAAAACATCCAAGAATGGTAATTTATTCTGTTTTTTTCCATAGTGAGTTTAATGGTTGGGTTAATATTGTTGGGATGAGAAACGAAGTTTTAAAATTCTTCGTCATTGCTATTCCAGATAATGAAGGTGTCGTATACGTATCTGAGCCATAATTTTGGTTTTCTATTTGCGGATTCAATTGCGAAGGTCTCGAACAATTCCAGTGAGAGCGATGATCCTATTGATAATCCATCATCCTAGATGAAGAATATCGACTGCATCGCAAGAAACATCGTTGTCTCTGACCTTTAAAGAAACATTTTGTTGATTATGGCTCATTAATCGAAAACCTTGACGGTTGAGCGCTAATTATTTTCGAGCTCATACGTATAAAGCCGTGATCGTATTTTTGCGAAATTCCTTGCACCAATCAACACTAGTCTTTTTTGGAGCGATTGTTAAGCTATGCAGGATCCATCGTGAATATAGCTTCTTCACAGCCAAATGTTCATACAATATATTAAATACGCTGGTGTTACTAATGCCGAGGAATGCCTCAATATCACGGTATGTCACATGACGATATTGGATTATCAGTTCACGCCCGGCATCAATGCTTTCTTGAACTACAACCGATTGTAAATGACATTCACTAGAATTGAATTCACTAAACCAGCGATATACAACGGTTTTTCTAGGTTCTCCATCGCCATATAAAGAATAAGGTTTATCGATACAGTTTTGTTGTGATAAACCACGTCGAAAATGGCATATCAAAAAATTATTGCTTTGTGAAAAAACATTTCCAATTCGTAAATAAGCTGATCATATAATAAAAGATTGGTTTTGTGCATCATTTTCATATTAATCAAAATTACACCACTTTACACTCAATTTGCGACGGTAATGTAAAAGACAGTCTTTGGTTAATTTTTAGTCTCTAAATGCGAAAATAATGGTAAAAACTTCCTAACACTAGTAAAATTTCTGAGTTATGATTTTTTTATGCAAAAATAAATGAGTATTTTAATCACTTTATTTTAAAAAGTAATTTGTAATATACCGGAGCGCGACGTTGCCAAATTTTACATTTTTTATAAGTTAAAGAAGTTGAGCACAGTCTGGCAATACCGCGTAGGGGTGTCTAGGGATCCAAATTTCACTCTGCCCCGTAGCCGAATCTACTTATAGATTACCCCTGTATACGAGAAGTACGCCGTTGCTTTTCGAATTTCCGATACCCGATATTTCTAGTCGTATTATCAGTATTGGTTTAGCACGAATTGTAGTCAATATTAGATAAAGAAGCGAAGTGCGTGAACAAGCCAGTAGTAAGAGCCTTGTATTATTGTTATCTTTCTGTTGAATAAAGTTAGTTGACGCCTGTAAACGTAGTATCACATCTCTGAGCCGACGTATGCGACAGTACAAAAATGTTTAAGGTAGAGAAACGTGACTGTGTTAACTCCGCCGATCGTTTTTACTCTATATTGGTCAGTTTATCCCTAAATCGCAAAAAATGACAATTAACAAAATGACCAAAGTAGCTTAAAATAGGTGTTGTTTTGGATGACAAAAGTGTCTGATTTTTCAAAGCTATCTTCAAACCATTTTAAGTGATGTCCATGAGTCCAAGCGTGATTGACGACACCAGATTTTATTGTTTCCCCACGAGAAGTGTACTTCTGATACTCTTCAAGGGGCTTTTTTGTTTCGCCAACTTAGGAATTACCGTATTCATAAGGTATCTGATACTTATAGTTCTTCATGTCCTTTTACTGAGCTGATTAATCAGAGAGTTATTAGAATTGAAAACAACGTTGATGGTATATCGTTTTCCTATTATTCTAACTTTCTCCGAAATACTTCTAACAAAGGGGATGTTTAACACTGGTTTTGGTTCCTCGTTCGTTGTCGATCTTGTCCATTTCTGCATTGTTTTAGAATCTTATCCACCAGATCTTCTGGGTATCCATTGGCTGTCAGGTCACTTTTAATGTAATGTTTAGTGTTATTAGAGTAGTTGAATGAATAGTTTAGGTTTTTGTCCTGTGTATGTGGATTTTCTTCTTTTAACCAAAATATCCAAGAATGGTAATTTATTCTGTTTTTTTTCCATAGTGAGTTTAATGGTTGGGTTAATATTGTTGCGATGAGAAACGAAGTTTTAAAATTATTCGTCATTGCTATTCCAGATAATGAAGGTGTCGTATACGTATCTGAGCCATAATTTTGGTTTTCTATTTGTGGGTTCAATTGCGAAGGTCTCGAACAATTCCAGTGAGAGCGATGATCCTATTGATAATCCATCATCCTGGATGAAGAATATCGACTGCACCGCAAGAAACATCGTTGTCTCTGACCTTTAAAGAAACATTTTGTTGATTATGGCTCATTAATCGAAAACCTTGACGGTTGAGCGCTAATTATTTTCGAGCTCATACGTATAAAGCCGTGATCGTATTTTTTCGAAATTCCTTGCACCAATCAACACTAGTCTTTTTTGGAGCGATTGTTAAGCTATGCAGGATCCATCGTGAATATAGCTTCTTCACAGCCAAATGTTCATACAATATATTAAATACGCTGGTGTTACTAATGCCGAGGAATGCCTCAATATCACGGTATGTCACATGACGATGTTGGATTATCAGTTCACGCCCGGCATCAATGCTTTCTTGAACTACAACCGATTGTAAATGACATTCACTAGAATTGAATTCACTAAACCAACGATATACAACGGTTTTTCAAGGTTCTCCATCGCCATATAAAGAATAAGGTTTATCGATACAGTTTTGTTGTGATAAACCACGTCGAAAATGGCATATCAAAAAATTATTGCTTTGTGAAAAAACATTTCCAATTCGTAAATAAGCTGATCATATAATAAAAGATTGGTTTTGTGCATCATTTTCATATTAATCAAAATTACACCACTTTACACTCAATTTGCGACGGTAATGTAAAAGACAGTCTTTGGTTAATTTTTAGTCTCTAAATGCGAAAATAATGGTAAAAACTTCCTAACACTAGTAAAATTTCTGAGTTATGATTTTTTTATGCAAAAATAAATGAGTATTTTAATCACTTTATTTTAAAAAGTAATTTGTAATATACCGGAGCGCGACGTTGCCAAATTTTACATTTTTTATAAGTTAAAGAAGTTGAGCACAGTCTGGCAATACCGCGTAGGGGTGTCTAGGGACCCAAATTTCACTCTGCCCCGTAGCCGAATCTACTTATAGATTACCCCTGTATACGAGAAGTACGCCGTTGCTTTTCGAATTTCCGATACCCGATATTTCTAGTCGTATTATCAGTATTGGTTTAGCACGAATTGTAGTCAATATTAGATAAAGAAGCGAAGTGCGTGAACAAGCCAGTAGTAAGAGCCTTGTATTATTGTTATCTTTCTGTTGAATAAAGTTAGTTGACGCCTGTAAACGTAGTATCACATCTCTGAGCCGACGTATGCGACAGTACAAAAATGTTTAAGGTAGAGAAACGTGACTGTGTTAACTCCGCCGATCGTTTTTACTCTATATTGGTCAGTTTATCCCTAAATCGCAAAAAATGACAATTAACAAAATGACCAAAGTAGCTTAAAATAGGTGTTGTTTTGGATGACAAAAGTGTCTGATTTTTCAAAGCAAACATAATATTTAATATCCGGATATTCCTTCAGCAATAAAAGCGGTTCTTCATGAGAAGAAGAAGAAGGTTTACCAGTTCCAGCACCCCCGGCATAATGGGAGGAAGATTTAGAATGTACGATGACAAGACAGAACCTGAAAATGTATCAGAAAAAAATGATTCTTATTTTCCGGAAAGTGAAAGAAAAACACCCCATTTAATCGAACAACCTGAATTAAATGATCTAGTTTGGGACATCCATTTGTCCAAAGAGCATGCTGAACCCGAACGAATGGCCCTTATTCATAGACTCTTCTAAAATAAGTCTAAAAGCAGTTTTGCTCCATAATGGCAACAAAAGATCCTCTATTCCTCTTGCACATACAGTTGATATGAAAGAAACATACGACAGTATATCACTGATTCTAAATGCAATAAGCTATGATACATATAAGAGGCAAATATGTGGTGACCTAAAAGTCATAGGACTATTCCTAGGGCTTCAGGATGGATTTACGAAATATTGCTGTTTTCTTTGTCTTTGGGACAGTAGAGCAACATGGAGACATTACTAAGTAAAAGAATGGTTTCTGAAAGATCAATATATTCCAGGTCGAGCTTGTTAATCCCAAAAAAGTACTGTTACCTCCATTACATAACTGGGATTGATTAAAAATTTCGTTAAGAATTAGATAACGGAGATGCTTTTAAATACCTTAAATAAATTTTTCCTGAACTAAGTGATACTAAGCTTAAGATAGAAATTTATGTTGGACTACAAATTAGAAAAATACTAAAAGATCAGCAGTTTGATCAAAAATTCAATGATGTTGAATTAGCTGCGTGGAGTTCTTTTAAAACAATTGTTTCGGAGTTTTTAGGAAACGAAAAGGTAAAAACTGGCCAAACTTGTGGAAGAACTACTTGAAAGCTACTGCACATGGGATGTCACATATCTCTTAAAAATATAGTTCTTGCACTTCTATTTCAATTTTTTTCTAGAAAATTTGGCGGTTAGTGACGAGCAAAGAGAAAGGTTCCACCAAGACAATAGAGCAACGCTACGAAGGCAGATGAGATCCAGCATTGATGGGGGATTATAGTTAATTTCTTATGAGAGAAAGCAAAAAAAGATGAACTTTCATGTATATTTTTGTAAATAAATCCTGTTATCCTTAAAACATCCTGTTTTTTTATTGTTTTGAATTTACGTATAAATATTAATAAAACTGTTTGTCGGGAAATGTTTAAAAAGGAACTACTATGTTTTATACCACTAAATTTATTAGGAAAACAGTGACTGCAGTTTCAACTCACAGAGACATTTTCAAACTGAATTACAAAGATAGACTAAGTATTCAATACAGAAACATGAGAAAATTTAACAATAAATAAAAACTACCTGAGAAATTACATTATTACAAAGGGGAGGTACTAAATTTTGGGAACTAATTATTATTTGGCGACAACAAATAACGGGAAGAACCCAAGTTCTGTCTGGTCATTAAGCAAATTTAAATTTTTATTTCTACTATGTTTATATATTTCTAAAGATTCAAGAATATTTAACTTTTGGCCCTTTGTTGAATAATGTAATATGTCAGTGTTGCCTAAATCAGGAAAACTGTGGATGTATTCTAAGCAATGGTTGGCAAAGCTCGAGTCTGTTTTTTGTAGTCTATATGATCGGTGGTGTTCTGAAAAGCGAGTTTTAATGCTTCTACCACTTTGTCCAATATACAAGCTATCACACTATGAACATTTTAACTCATAAACTCCTGATTTATCAAATTTATTAATTTTATCTTTAGCATTATAAAGGATAGTGGACAGATTGTGTTGAGATTTAAAGGCTACTTTTATGTTATGTTTGGAAAAAGTATTAGCTATGTTTTCTGATATTTTACCACAGTATGACAAAGATATACAAGATGAACTATCTTTATCATTTTTTATTTTAGGATATATTGAGTTAAAAGCTAGTTGTTTTTGTTTTTTAATTATTAATTTCTTTATGGTTTGTTGGGAGAAATTGTTTGATATTGCAATCCTTTCAATGATATTTAGTTCCTCTTGAAGATCTTCTTCAGAGAGAGGCAAAGAGATTGCTCTATGTATCATTGAATTGTATGCAGCCATTTTGTGTTGTAAGGGGTGAAAAGAATCATTAGATATAGTGTTACCTGTAAACGTTGGTTTTCTAAAAATTTTAAAATTACACTGATTATTGAGGTGAGATATGGTGAGATCAAGAAAATTTATTTTATGGTTATTTTCAGTTTCCAGAGTAAATTGAATTTTTGGATGGCAATTATTAATGAATTGTAAGAATTTTTGAAGCTGTCTAGTAGTGCCTTTAAAACATACTAGAACATCATCTACATATCTGTACCAAAATTGAACATGGTTTTTGCTTAAAGGGGAATTAAGAATTTTGTTTTCTAAGTTTGACATGAAAATGTCTGCTAGGAGAGGAGAACCCATTAGTAGGCCTGAATTTTGTAAATAAAATTTGTTATTGAACTGGAAATAGGTTTGTGATAGGCAAAGTTCAAAAGAGGACAAGATTTCAGTAGTAACTATTGGATTTATATTTCGTTCCTGTAAGATTTCTTGGATAAGTATAAAACATTCATCTGTTGGAACATTAGAAAACATGCTTTTTATGTCAAAAGAAACTAGCATGGAGTTATCTGGGGTTTTTATGTTTTTTAGTTTTTGGACGAGATCTACTGAATTTTTTAAACTGTGACTTGGTTTAAAGTTGGTTATTTGTTTGAAGAATGAATTTATTTTCATACTCTCGTGGGGCTATTTATGTATGAAACGACTGGGCGAATGGGATTTACTGGTTTGTGATTTTTTATAAGGCCATAGAGTTTTGGTGCTTGTGGGTTCATATTGATTATTCCTTTTTTATCGAATTCTGAAAAAATGGCTGTTATGTTTGACAGGGTTTGTTTCAAATTTGTTTGAAAAATTTTTGTAGGATCGCTTTTAATTTCTGTAATATTTTCGGATTGAATAAATGCTTCTATTTTATTGACATATTCAACTTTTGGTAAAATAACTCTGTGAGTTGAAACTGCAGTCATTGTTTTCTTAATAAATTTAGTGGTATAAAACATAGTAGTTCCTTCTTAAACACTTCCCGAAGATGATTAACTACCACATAGTAACGACTACCAGCATCAACTTTTTAAAATTGTTTGTATTAAATAAAAATCACTAATACATTCTATAACTCAAAATCTATACGTGGTGAAAAATTTTCGTTGTAGAATTCGCAATCAGGATACTTTAAACTCCCACGGGCAGTCATTATAAAATCAGTTACAATTTTTTTTGTACTTATTGACTAGTGTTATTAATTATACTTACTTTAAATTTAAACATCAAATTGTTTGACCAACAGTCTCCATGTACCAATGCGGAATGTTGTCCATTATATCTCATAATATTACGGTAGATTTCGATATAATTTTCTGAATAAGGCTTCACATGTTTTGCGGCATTCTCATCAATATCTCTTAATGCATTATAAGCTGTTCCAAGAGTAGGTTTTAATAGTGCAAATACGTCATCAGTTTCCCCAAACTCAACAAAAACATCTTTTATAGGACTAATTATTTCTCTGTACTTTTCTAAATTTTGGTCTTTAAATGCGAATGTAAGTGCGTGATACTTGCCATATATGTCAAAAATTTCTTTTATAATTTTTCCATCTATGAAACCTGATTTATCTAGTACATCAAAATTTTGTATTTTGAGGTTTTCTAAGCATATATATTCCTCACCTGTTTCGTCGCTCGCACAATAAAATCTTGGGATATTTTCAAAAGATAAATTCTTCTCTTTCAGAAATTTTTTCAACTCTGGCGATATATATTTGTAATAATAATATTCGTTAAAATATGCACTTGGACCGTATGGTCCAGGATTAATGGGCATTTTTTTAATGTACGTGTAAATAATTTCTCCTGTGTCCTTATTTCTAACCGATCCTGTATAAAATTCACTAAGAAATCCATCACCTCTAATAGGATCTTCGTCGCCCTTAACTTCATAGCTCTTGAAGCCTTCAACTTCAGCAACGTGTTCTAAAATTGTCACTAATTTTTCTTTAGACATTTTTTGTCGGCTGTTCGTCTGCAGACTTGAGAAACTGAAAATTAAGTAATTAAAAAATAAACTTTTTGTCAATATAAATATATCAATAGTTATGTGTTTATATATCACGATGTGAGTAGATAACAGTCTCGCGTGTCTGCTATGTATCGTATCTCACTCTCATTACGCGTGGGATGACGTTTAAGTTTAGAAGATAAGAGAAAGTTTCTGCGTAAAATACTAGACTATTCTTTGTTGTGGTTTGCGTAATATGCCATTTTGGTCGTTTCGGTCCTCCAGACTGGATCCGACATTTTAAATCTGATAAAGGGTTTAAAATTAATAACCGTTAAAACCTTTTGGATCATGAATTTTCGTTCTTGATATGCAGAGGATAAGCAGGCAATCACAATATAAGTAAATTTTTTCTCGCGAATGATGCGTTTAATCACAAAGCACAGGGGTTTGTTTTCACTTAGATTTCTACATATAAAACGAAAAAAAAATAGTTACCAAAATTTTAACTTTTTTCGTTTTTGGTCCAACATATTAGAACCGCTATTTTGAGGTTTCAAAACCTGGTACAAGATTTGAAATCAGAGACCTCTAGAGCCCTTTTACATATTATAATTTGCAAGGCCGCATTTCTAAGTTTCTTGCATGCATGAAAGGTTTAAAATGATGTTGATAATCACTAACAAGGACGAATCGAACATCAACTTTATTCAGCCTTCTTGGAGCTTTACTTCTTCTGTGTAGATCAAAAGTCGTGACCCCTATATTCGGAAAAATTTGCATGCGTAATCTCAAATGGTCTACGCTGCATATCATACGGGCAGAAGCAAGATTTCAAGTGATTATTCAGAGCCGAAGAATTTGTTTCTCAGAGCCTGCCTCACCTTTTTTTTTAAAAGAATAATATAATCTCCGAGCCTCAACGACGTGATCTGGCGAAACAAACACAACAAGAAACAAAGGTTCGGATCTAGAAAACCACAATTAGACCTATTATGACATACACCTCAGAAACACGGCCAGAGACGACAAAAACGAAACAACTATTGGATACTACAGAAATGAGAATACTTCGACGAATAACAGGAAAAACGCTACTAGACAGAGAAAGAAGCGATAACATCAGGCAATCATGCAACACAGACTACATTAATAAGTGGGTCCTACAACGTAAGACACAATGGAACAAACACATAAGCCGAATGACAGAGGATAGACTGATAAGGATCGCACGAGATAAATCGCCTAGTGGTACACGCAGTAGAGGTCGACAGCGGAAAAGGTGGAGCGATAATTTAAGTCCAGAATGAGGAAAATCGAAGAAGGAACAAGTCAGGGACCTATTATAGAAGGTAGAAGAAGAAGAAGAAGAGTTGTATCATTTCACTGCAATTTTTTCGTTATCGAAGCTTTTGTTTTACGACATTTTTATTGTTTTTTTTTTTATGTTTGTCCACTTAACTTTAACATTTCTCTAGTAATTTGGTCTTCTCCCGAATATCTATTGTCCTTCATTGGCTTTAGAGTCGTGTCTATTTCCTCTTCAGTAATCTCAGTTATTTTTTCGAATCCTATATTCAGGAGGTCTTTTTTGTGGTTTTTGTGTTTTTAATGAGTATAAATTGATATAGAATGTTTCACTAGCTTTGATATTTTTCTTGTTTTGAACTCATCATCATTTCGTATTTTCGTGGTTTTTATTTTTCCCTTAGATAGCTGGGAACGTAGTACTTTCATGTTGCAGTTGTCTTTTATTGTTTCTTCTATGATTTTTGTACCGTACCTTCTTCTATCTTTTCGAATTTCTTTCTTCACTAGTTTGCTTAATTTCTTATATTTTTCCTATGTTTTATTTGTTATATTTCTTTTATCTTCTAGTTTTGTTGTAAAATTGAACCTCGAGATTTTATAAGCGTTTGTACAGGGTGAGTCAACGATTGGATGAAGTAGGTTTGTGCCTTTTCGGTGAAATTAACAAAGAAACTATATTTATTGTTTGATACAGTTTATTTTTACGCAGATTTTAAAAATATTTAGGACTCTACAGGGTGAGCCAAAAAACTAGGACAGCATAAAGTTGTATTTTTTTAAATAGAACACCCTATATACGAATCGTATTTTCGATTTAGCTTATAATTTTAAATCTTTTTTATTAAGGGTTTACTATAACAAAACTTTATAGTTTCTGAGATAATTAAGTTTAAAGAAAAAAAGTCACATTTTCAAGCATCAATTCAATCCTAAATAACGTTTTTAATTTTGTGACAAATATATTCAAATTTGGAATTTAGCAAGGCCAAGGACAAGTTAACATAATTTTTACCTAATAATTGCAATAAAAGCTACAGGGTGTTGAATACATCGGCTCAAATTTGAACAAGTTTAAATGAATAAATATATTTTTTTTTAAATGGTACACCCTGTATATTTTTATGTTATTTAATAGAGTAATAAAAACCCTAAAAGTTTTGTTCAATATATCCTATACCTATTTATAATAGTTTTTGAGATATTTCAGTTTTTCTTATTTTCCATACTTTTTTACAGAAATAGTCTTCATTATCATAGTAGCCATGGCAAAAACAATGTAAAAGAACATTTTTCTGTGTGTCAAATTTATAACCGCAATCGCTTCTTTTGGTTTTTATGTAGTGTAGTTTGGTTTTTTTTGCATTCATCTTATATTGTAAAATGAATTTTCCAAAGAATGAGTTAATAGATATGATTTAAACAATAGGAGAGGCTCAAAAAAATTGCCTTCTTGCTCAAAGAATTTACAAAATGAAGTATCCTGATCGACGCCAGCCTAATAGCCATACCTTTCAAAACTTAATGCAAAGATTTGATTCTTCTGGTACTGCTGATTATCCAAAACGTGTAAACTTTTTTCGTACAATAAATGCGGAGATTCAATTAAATCCAAATTTATTATGCAAGGTAATGTTTAGTGATGAAGCTACTTTTAGAAGTAACGGTGCCGTAAATAGACGCAACATGCATTATTATGCCACAGAAAACCCATTTTGGATTAGAGAGGTGCAACATCAAAACCACTGGTCATTAAATGTTTGGTGTGGTATTCATCATAATCGAATTATTGGACCCCACTTTTTTAATGAACCACTAAATGGTCGTAGTTACCTGAATTTTCTACAAGAAGAACTACCCCAACTGCTTCAAGGTCTCAATAGGGATGAGCTCGACAGTATGTGGTTCCAGCACGATAGTGCGCCTCTGCATTACCATCGTGAAGTTCGTGCGTTTTTGGACCAACGATATCCGCAAAAATGGATTGGACGTGGGGGTTTCATTGAGTGGCCACCAAGGTCTTGCGACATCACCCCATTAGATTTTTTCCTATGGGGTTATATTAAAAATAAGGTGTATGTTAATCCACCAACAACAGTGGAAGATATGCGAAACAGGATTAGGGATACCTGTAGAACAATAACGCCACTAATTTTGTCCAGGGTCCGAGAAAATCTGCAAAAAAACTAAATTTGTGCATTGCACAAGAGGGTCGTTTATTCGAATACTTATTAAAAAGAAATAATTAATCTCAGTATTTAATAAGTAATTTTTTTGTTTCAATTTAGTATAAAAGTAAATATGTATTTGCCTTGTCGTTATTATTGTGTTAATTTTTTCACATTATGTTAACTATTGCCGTTGTAATATAACGAATAATGTATTTCATCATATTTAACCACATTCTGTTTGTTTCTGTAATTTCTTTTTATTATTTTACATGGCTACTATGATAATGAAGACTATTTCTGTAAAAAAGTATGGAAAATAAGAAAAACTGAAATATCTCAAAAACTATTATAAATAGGTATAGGATATATTGAACAAAACTTTTAGGGTTTTTATTACTCTATTAAATAACATGAAAATATACAGGGTGTACCATTTAAAAAAAAAAAAGATATTTATTCATTTAAACTTGTTCAAATTTGAGCCGATGTGTTCAACACCCTGTAGTTTTTATTGCAAATATTACGTAAAAATTATGTTAACTTGTCCTTGGCCTTGCTAAATTCCAAATTTGAATATATTTGTCACAAAATTGAAAACGTTATTTAGGATTGAATTGATGCTTGAAAATGTGACTTTTTTTCTTTAAACTTAATTATCTCAGAAACTATAAAGTTTTGTTATAGTAAACCTTTAATAAAAAAGATTTAAAATTATAAGCTAAATCGAAAATACGATTCGTATATAGGGTATTCTATATAAAAAAATACAACTTTATGCTGTCCTAGTTTTTTGGCTCACCCTGTGGAGTCCTAAATATTTTTAAAATCTGCGTAAAAATAAACTGTATCAAACAATAAATATAGTTTCTTTGTTAATTTCACCGAAAAGGCACAAACTTACTTCATCCAATCGTTGACTCACCCTGTATGTGAATATATTTTCTTGGTTGAAGTGATTATTTTATAGATAATTTTATCTGCAAGTTTGTATCTATCAATTTCTTCTGCTGAGTCTGTTTTTTTTTAGAACAATACATATTATTAATGGCACTTCTCAACTAATTCAGCCTTGGATAGCGCTCTGCAACATATTTATAACAGCTTTAACAATGAGCGATCTGCACTGGGGCTATTTTTCGATATGAGTCGTGCATTTGACACCGTCGACCATGATTTACTTCTTAGAAAACTTACTTGTATGGGTGTCATTGGTCCGGCTAATTCGTTTTTGTATTTTACCTACACTTTTTAACTGCTATATTAACGATTTGCCCAATATCGAGATTCCTGATACATTGTTTGTACTATATGCAGACGACACGAATGTTTTGGTTGATAGTGACTCCAGGGTAGACCTACCTGAGAGATCGAATGCAAGTATAGAGCATGTGAATACCTGACGCAAAAACAATGGCATTAAATTAAGTAAAAATAAGTCTGTCGCAACACAGGTTTTTATAAAAAGCATCACTCTTAATTCTAGTTTGCTTTTAAAGGTTGAGAGAAAATCCATGGAAAATTTGGAATATGCCAGATTTCTAGGACTGTATATAGACTCAAAACTGACCTGGAGTTATCACGTAATGCAGATCCTCCCAAGATTGAGCTCTTGCTCATATTTGGTTCAAAGTATATGGGATATTGAAAGTATTAAAGCAGGATGGGAAAATTAATAAATGCTCTCAAAGTCCTATTTAATAGAGGTTTAGAGACCGGACAAATCCCAACTTCATAGAACAATGCCATAATGATAATCATGCATAAAAGAGGCGATCCCACCTGCCTAAAAAACTACCGTCCAATTAGTCTCCTCTCCCACATGTACAAACTATTTATAAAAATAATAACAAGACGATTGACTCCCAAATTAGATTTCTACCAACCTAGAGAACAAGCAGGTTTCAGATCCGGTTATGGTACAAACGACCACTTGCTAGTTACGAAAATGCTCATAGAAAAAACAGTGGAGTACAACAAACCACTGGTCTTAATATTTGTGGACTACGAGAAAGCGTTCGATTCAGCGGACCAAAACACAATATTTGCTGCACTAGCTGATTGTAGAGTCGACCACAGATATGCAGCTTTAATTAAGAACATATATAATAGCGCAACAGCAAGTGGGAAAGTCCATTCCAAAATAACATCTACATTTAGAATGGAACGTGGCGTACGACAAGGTGATAACATCTCACCAAAACTATTTACAATGCTGCTAGAATACATGTTTAAAAAAATAGGTTGGGGTAACATGGAGTCAATATAGATGGTAAACGATTAAACCACCTACGCTTTGCTGACGATATCGTGTTGATTTCTGACAACCATGAAGAAGCCCAAGAGTTACTAAGGACACTAAGTGCAGCGTCAGATTTGGTAGGTCTAAAAATTAACCGTACGAAAACTCAATGTATGACAAACTTAGTTCCAAGTAGCAACTTATCCCTAAACGAATCTGAAATCGAGTACGTAACATCTTATATATTTAGGCCATGAACTGAGAATAAACCGAGATAACCAGACCTGCGAAATTCAAAGACGCATAACACTAGCATGGGCGGCGTTCGGCAAGCTGAGAAAGGAAGTATTTAAAAGTAATATACCGATTTGATTGAAAAAAAAGGTTTATGAACAGTGTGTGCTCCCTGTGCTCACGTACGGTGCAGAAACTTTAACACTCACTAAGAAAAGTTGCGAGAAAATTAGTGTGACTCAGCGAGTTATGGAGAGGTCGATGTTGGGAATAACACTGAGAGATAAAGTTCCAAATGTAATTATTAGAACTAAAACAGGGATCAAGGATGCTATAGAAAGTATAACACATATGAAATGGAACTGGGCCGGACATGTGGCGAGAATGAAAGACGCTAGGTGGACTAAACGCATTATAGAGTGGCGTCCTAGGTTCCAGGCATTTAGAAGTAGGGGCAGACCTCCAACACGGTGGACTGATGATATCAAGAGAATCACAACAAACTGGATTCAATCAGCTCAAGATCGGGAACATTGGAAGCGATTGAGGGAGGCCTATGTTCAGCAGTGGACGCTACAGGCTGTGTGATGATGATGATGATGATGATATGGGATACGGTGTAGCTGGATGTACTAAAGCTCAATTATTTCGGTGTTTTTCAGTTCAGTTCAGCTGCAGACGCGGTCGTGTTTTTATGGTACATTGTAAAAATATATTAGTTTAAAACTATTTTATCTGTACGTACTCTCCAATTCCTTTTATTTGACTAATTTGTAAAATATCTGTATTTTTTTTATCTGTATGTATGTATTTGTATGTATATGTATGTATGTACATGTATATATGTACATAAGCGTAAATTTGCATATGTTTTTTAAATGACGAGCTCATAATGTTCATTTATTGTACTTTTTTATAATCAATGTTTGTAATATTCAGAAGCGAAATAAACCTTAACCTTTAACCTTAACCTAAATATTTTTGCTACTAATAGTAAAAATATCTAAGTAGTGCCAGTCTGGAAGTTAAATTGTCACTAGCTGCTCAGTTTTATTTCATTCACAAAAATATTACTCAAAGTTATTTGGTTGGACGTTTGAATAACATACCTACCTAAGTCCCAGTGTATACACAACTACACAGCAAATGCCATATTTAAACCACCAACTAATTTCTTTTCTTAAATAGTACCAAACAAAGTAAGTTTATTCACTAAGAGCCAATGTAATGTCCTAGCTGATTTAATATAGATGGTGAGGTCAATGTAATCTCAATTTTGAGAAACCAATACTTTTTTCTCTATTGATTTTTTTAAATATCTAAACCTAATCAAATAATACCAAACTCACCTGTTGTAGAAGCACTTAAATGAAAATCCGAACATAAGAAGCATATAACATATAAAACAAGAAATTAAATTTTCCATTAAATTAAATAGATATTAAAATAAACAATATACGATTTAATTTTATAATTTTGTATAGGCATGTAAATGCAGAAATATAAACAATGAAATAGCAGTTATGAAATGTAAATTGTATGTTTGTGAGCCTGAGAACCTAAGATGGAAATGTTACTATGTAATTTATCAAGAAATTTATAAAATATACCTTCAACCGTATATTAAATATTTAGGTCAGGTCCGACTCAATAAAAAATGAGCTGCAATCTTTTCTAAAACAACTTTATTCGAGAAAATGTTTAAATGAAAGGTTTATTAAACATAAACTAAAATGGGCAGCAAAAGTAAAATATTGCCTTTAATTTAATATCGAAATTTTATAATGTTGTATTGTATTAATGCAGAAACGTCTAAAAATGGGATGACAAAGTTAGACAATGTAAGTTATATGTTTGTGATCATAACAAACTAAGACGAAAATGTTATCACATTATTTCGAGAAAGTATATAAACTGTAGTTACTTTTCTGTTGCCATTCAGGAAATATTTGGGTCAGGTTCGAATGATAAAAAATGGACTTCAATGTCTTCTTCTAAAACAAAACGTCAACTTTATTCAAGAAAATGTTTATAGATAAAGTTCATTAAACTAAAATTAAAATGGACAGTAAGAGAAACAAATATTACCAATGAATGATCAGGTAATATTACTTTTAAATTAATGTCGGCATTTTCTTGACAAAGTTAGAAAATGTGAGTCGTGTATTTGTGAGCACGATAAACTATGACGAAAATATTTTAATGTAATTTTTCGAGAAAATTTCTAAACTGTACTTATCATACTTTCCTGTAACAATCCAGAAAATATTTGGGTTAGGTACGAGAGACGAATAAAATGAGCTGCAATGTCTTCTTTTAAAATAAAATGTAAACTGTATTCGAAAAAATATTTGCAGAAAAAATAGGAAATGTATGTCGTGTACTTGTGAGTATGATAAACAACAACGAAAATGTTATAACATAATTTATCGGGAAAATTTCTAAACTGTACTCGCCATATTTTTCTGTGACTATCCAGAAAATATCTGGGTTAGGTGTGAGAGATGAAAAAATGTGCTGCAATAACGTCTTCTAAAACAAAATACAAACTTTGTTCCAGAAATTAAAAAAAAAACACAGCCAAAACATACGAAAACTAACTTTGTTATTATGGACACGAAAAAACCAGTCCTGAAACAATAATGGCGTCTGGCGTTTAGACGATATACATACACTGGAGTAGTAAGAAGCTTAAAAAATAAGTAAAATACAAAGAAATTCCCGATATATTTATATCTTACCTAATTTTTAAGCTTCTTACTACCCCGGTATATGTAGAACGATGATGTAGCATTTATATCTTATTTAGTTTCTAAGCATCACGCTACTTACGTGTATTTATAGATATATAAAAAATAATTTTATTTACTTAGGTTTAATTGGAAATATGTGTTAGGTGATAATAAAATCAGAGAGTCATTATATTCAAATAAAATTAGAACAGTTCCGTTTTGACAATGAGTAATGAGTTATTGGCGCATCTCTTCGGTTACCTTCTTATTTGAGGGAAAATGAATATCTTATGTAATATCAACGAACAATAATCAATTAATTGTTGTTTAATAATCCCAAATTAACCAAAAGAACTTTTTAGACTGTTGCTTTGTGAAAAATGTTTGTAATTTGTAAATACGATGGCCAAATAATAAAAAAATATGTTTTATTTTTATATTATTCGAAATTATTGTATATACTTAACAGATCAAACGAACTTGCCTTAAGTGAAGTTCGGTCCGGATTATATCATGCCCCTCGTTGAAATATATAACAAAAAGTACAGACAGAAAGAAAGGTAACATCCGTGTTAAAAAATCGAAACACGCATGACATTTGTCCAACCGCCATTCCTTACTGTTAGAATATAATAATATTTATCATCATAAATGTTAGGTTTGAAACTCTATTAATTACTTGTATCACAACACAGCACACGATAATTTGTTTAAAAAAATATTATTTCTAAGAAATAAACGACGCTTTCCATATAAAACTGCACTATGGCCATCTAGTACACGATTACGAAATTAAACGTTGCCAATTTGTGATCCAGGTTGTTAAAAGTCAATATATGTTCAAGAATTTCTGTTTTGATATAATTATCTATTTCTTTCTCCATCGTTTTCAAAATAAATGATGTGAGACTGATGGGTAGCAGGGATTTAGGATGTGTAGTCTCCTTTTTCCCCGTTTTCGAAATGAAGGTGACTCTGGCCCTTTTCCATATTTCTGGTATATAGTCCAGTTTCAAGCTGCTTTAACTGATGCGTACTATGTGTAGAAAATCTCTTCCTGCCCTCATCGGAGCAGGATGGGAATTATTCCATCAACTCCTAGGATTTTAAATGATTGAAAGGTGCTCATTGCCCATTTTAAACGACCGCTACTGCATATGTGTCTGGCCCTTGCTGTAACTTCTCTGATGGACCTTTCGCGATGGTCCACCACATCATTCGCGTTACTAGGCTTGCTCCCCGGAAAGTCAGTGTTGAGTAAGAGTAATGTTCTTTCCTTCTTGCGCTCCATAAAGCTACCGTCTGGCTTTCTGGGTGCACCCTACCCTTCGCCATGACTTTGTGAAGTCTAGCTGCGACAGGTGCAGTTTGAATATCTTGACAGAATTTCTTAAAGCTGTTCCTTTTAGCTTTCCTAATTTCCTTATCGTAGGGAGTCAGTTTCTCGGTGTACTCTGCCAGAGTCCTCCGTCAGGCTTAGCTCTATTAAAAAACTGCTTTTTAGATAGCCGTACCCTGGGTTTTCGCAGAGAAAATTACTTTTTAATGAGAAATCGTAAATTCGACGTCTTACCACTTTTTCTTCTTTTAAAATGCGAATTTTAAAAAACCTAGAAATCAGTTTTTAGATATTGTTATAAACTAACTTTTGAAACCAAAATCAAGTCCATATCTTATATTCTATTAAGAGATATTGATAAATATATCAAGTAACAATTTATGCCTTTTCACTCTTGTGAAATGCGAATAGTATTGCCAATCTTTTCCCAAAATTTCATTATTCTATCTTTATTGGTTTGAGCTGTGCATTGATATGTCCGTCAGAACAATGCCTCTTCTAAATATAGATTATAAAATTGACGTTTCTCCAAATATTTTCTAAAACCAATTCCTTTCTGATTCTAGTTTTCGACAAGTTCCAGTAATATTATTTTATTATTTGGCACATAATTTATTTCAATTTCAGTAGTTAATATTGTTGATTACATCCAAAAAGAACTACAATAAAAGCAATTTCTTCTTGCAATACATTTAAAAAAATTACATGTAAAAATAGCTGGGTTTGTATCTCCAGAATGTCCTGCTTCACGATAATACATGAGACCACCAAGCGGCCAAAATTTAACCCATCCACCCCGATTGATTTGTATGCACAAAGGACATATTTGCACATAAAAATTTTGCCAATTATCAAAATATCGATATTTTTAACGACTTTTATAAACTACCAAGAATTTGAAACCTGTTTAGAAAATTTTTTATGTTACATAAACATCCTTAGACAACAGATTAGATATAAAAGGTTAAAAAACTATACAAGTGCTAACTCAAAGGTTTTAATTTTATAGCCCACAGATCCAGTAATAATTAATAATTTAAATCTCTACCTAAACAAGTTTGTAATCTTTTTGAACCACGAATGATCAAAAAAGTAATAATTTTTGGAAATGTTTTGTAACTGATAACTGATGTCATTGACTCGTTGATAGAATTATTATTATTCATAGACTTAGCCAAACGCCTTTCTTATTTCCTCCAAGGGATTCACTCGTCTCTGATATACTCGAATATCATAAAGATGCAGCTCTAGTGATGTTATGGTCTTCTGTATTTCCCATTAACTTCCGGATAGTTCGAGCGGTCCCAAGTACCAGCCTTTCACATAGCCTCGTACAGATGTTCGCTAAGGCTCAATTTCTTAATTTTAAGCAGAAGATTCTTTGGTACTACTCCGGTTGTTGATAAAATTATGGGTATCGCCTGGATGCGACTCATTCTCAACACAATGTGTTCGTATTTTTACCTCCAGGTTTCTGTAATTTGGCGATGTTCTTCTCCCTTAGATTATTGTTGTTAGGAACGGCGACTTCTATTGGTGTTGCTCGTCCAAATGTTCTATCTATTAAAATGAGATCTAGCCTAACATATTCAATTGTATGGATAACCTTTCGGTCAAAGTACAGCTTAAACTCATTATTCGCCAGTATCGATTTCGGGCTGTATCATGATAGGGCTATTCTTTTGAGTCATTATCACTTTTACTTCAAGTAATCATGATCACTTCAGCCCAATGACAAGTAAATGCATATTCAAATGAACATAAAGTTATCAGTTTCACTTTGTTCACTTTGATCAATTGATAATTACTCAAAAGAATATTGCCGATATGGCACTTTCTCTCCCTGCAAGTGGAAGATCAAATATATGCTAGTTTGCTTTTTCGATAGGCTGGGAATCATCTACAAAGAGTTGGTGCCTCAAGAACAAACAGTTAAATCACACTTTTATCGAGAGTTTCTAGAAAAACTTCAAAAAAGAAAATGTTTAAAAAGGAACTACTATGTTTTATACCACTAAATTTGTTAAGAAAACAGTGACTGCAGTTTCAACTCACAGAGTCATTTTCAAACTGAATTACAAAGGTAGACTAAGTATTCAATACAGAAACATGAGAAAATTTAACAATAAATAAAAACTACCTGAGAAATTACGTTATTACAAAGGGGAGGTACTAAATTTTGGGAGCTAATTATTATTTGGCGACAACAAATAACGGGGAAAACCCAAGTTCTGTCTGGTCATTAAGCAAATTTACATTTTTATTTTTACTATGTTTATATATTTCTAAAGATTCAAGAATATTTAACTTTTGGCTCTTTGTTGAATAATGTAATATGTCAGTGTTGCTTAAATCAGGAAAACTGTGTTCTAAGCAATGGTTGGCAAAGCTCGAGTCTGTTTTTTGTAGTCTATATGATCGGTGGTGTTCTGAAAAGCGAGGTTTAAAGCTTCTACCACTTTATCCAATATACAATATCACACTCTGAACATTTTAACTTATAAACTCCTGATTTATCAAATTTATTAATTTTATTTACAAAATTCAGGCCTACCAATGGGTTCTCCTCTTAGCCCTCTCCTAGCGGACATTTTCATGTCAAACATAGAAAACAAAATTCTTAATTCCCCTTTAAGCAAAAACCATGTTCAATTTTGGTACAGATATGTGGATAATGTTCTAGCATGTTTTACAGGCACTACTAGACAGCTTCAAAAATTCTTACAATACATTAATAATTACTCTGGAAACTGAAAATAACCATAAAATAAATTTTCTTGATCTCACCATATCTCACCTCAATAATCAGTGTAATTTAAAAATTCTGAGAAAACCAACGTTTACAGGTAATACTACATCTAATGACTATTTTCACCCCTTACAACACAACATGGCTGCATACAATTCAATGATACATAGAGCATTCTCTTTGCCTCTCTCTGAAGAAGATCTTCAAGAGAAACTAAATATCATTGAAAGGATTTCAATATCAAACAATTTCTCCCAACAAACCATATAGAAATTAATAAATAAAAAACAAAAACAACTAGGTTTTAATTCAATATATCCCAAAATAAAAAATGATAAAGATAATTCATCTTATATATCTTTGTCATACTGTAGTACCCTATCAGAAAACATAGCTAGTACTCTTTCCAAACATAACATAAAAGTAGCCTTTAAATCTCAACACAATATGTCCACTATCCTTTACAATGTTAAAGATAATAAATTTGATAAATCAGGAGTTTATAAGTTAAAATGTTCGGAGTGTGATAGCTTGTATATTGGATAAAGTGGTAGAAGCTTTAAAATTCGCTTTTCAGAACACTACGGATTATATAGATTACAAAAAACAGACTCGAGCTTTGCCAACCATTGCTTAGAACACAGCCACAGTTTTCCTGATTTAAGCAACACTGACATATTATATTATTCAACAAAGGGCCAAAAGTTAAATATTCTTGAATTTTTAGAAATATATAAACATAGTAAAAATAAAAATGTAAATTTGCTTAATGACCAGACAGAACTTGGGTTTTCCCCGTTATTTGTTGTCGCCAAATAATAATTAGCTCCCAAAATGTAGTTCCTCCCCTTTGTAGTAATGTAATTTCTCAGGTAGTTTTTATTTATTGTTAAATTGTTTCATGTTTCTGTATTGAATACTTAGTCTACCTTTGTAATTCAGTTTGAAAATGACTCTGTGAGTTGAAACTGCAGTCACTGTTTTCTTAATAAATTTGGTGGTATAAAACATAGCAGTTCCTTTTTAAACATTTCCCGAAGATGATTAACATAGTAACGGCTACCAGCATCAACTTTTCAAAAAAGGATCATATGTGTGAGACCAAACGTCAAGGACAACTGGGTGTTGCATTACGACAATGCGCCTCGTTACATAACAATTTCGATTAATGAGTTTTTGGCCAGTAAAAATATTCCTGTGGCTCCTCAGCCTCCTTATTCACCTGACTTAAGTCCTTGCGATTTTTCCTCGTCCCAAGAATGATAAATCACCTAAAGGGATGTCATTTTGGGACACCTGAAAACAATATTTCTTACCTTTGCGACGAGAAATTCGCGATGAGAAGCCTTATCATGAAAATCGTAAATTCCTTTGGAAGAAGATGCGGTCATAACAATTATATACTGTAATTTTCTAGTAATTCCAACAAAGTTTGTATTGTTGTACGGAATAAAAACATTTTGTTTCAAAAAAATGCTCTCCCTACCTCTTAAAGTACTTAATGTTGTCCATATTCTTTAACTAATTTGGTCACTTATTATATCGCATAATACTAATATAACCAAGAACCACAAATAGAAATACAAAAATAATTTTGCCCTCTGGTGTTGTAAGGATGAAAGTGTATATCCATTTTTAATAAGACCATTATAATTTTGCTTCAGGAAGAACATTATTTTCAAAATGTAAAATCCAGGAATTGTCAGCAGACCTATTTCTTTAAACATGGATTTATATGATGTTGATCAGTTTACAACCCCCCACAGATTTCACTACTCTTTTTTTGTATGGGCAACACCCTGATAGTCTGATCCGAGCAACTCCACAGCAAAATTATGTATTTTACTCAGCTTTAAAATTCTGCGTATTAGCGAGACATTAGTACTTCAAAACTATAAACTCTACTTAATTTATATATATAGCAAACAAGACAGGTGCCAAGCTAATTCATACTTCATCAATCTGAGTTTCCCATCCTAACGAGTTTTCCAAATGAATTTATTTGATTAAAAGTGGTTTTTCATGAGCACATGTAAGTAAAGCTGAAACCTCGGAAATAATAGTGGTTTTAGAAATGGACATAATTTACAAGAAAGCTATAACAGGACCATATCTAATTTGAAGTTTAGCAAATAATATGGTTAATGACGTGGTATCTGCGGCACGCTAGTCACACTGGATCATATTTTTTATATTTTTAATTTACTCATATGACACAATTTCAAATTTACAGTATATATATATATACATATATATATATATATATATATATATATATATATATATATATATATATATATATATATATATATATATATATATATTCATTATCCTTCACCATTCTGTCAATAAAGGTAAATTTTAGATTTAATATTTTCAATTTGAAACACAGTAAAACCCAATTCGGGCAATTCCAGACCCACCAAAAAAAAGATATTAAACTAGGAAGGAAAGAATAAAGTATATGCATACATAGATATGTAAATATTTTGTGTATTTATAATGATATAAAGATCATATTTCTGATGTATATCACCATACATACGTGTAGTATTATTATTTCCATAATACAATAAAGCGCCTCGTCACAATCACTTATTTTGGTTGGACCTTTGTTCCTTAAGATTTTGATGCATTAGTAATTACAAAACTTTCGAAACATTTCAGCTTTTGAAGTGAGTCTTCGCTATCAACCAAAGGATAATATATAAAGCCTTAAATCGTCAACTGGTGACAAAACTTCAGAGTTAGTAAAAATTGGAGCTAACCCCTCATCATCAACATCGTCATTATCACCTAAGGTTGGCTTTTTGGTACTATTCACATCTTTAATAAGATCTTTGATTGAACGGACTTCGTAGGTTGCAATATTATCATCGATGGGAGAATATTCAAGAAAATTCTGTAGTTTCGTAGGTTATGCTACTTCCAACAGATCTTCATTATCCCAGAAACATGCTTTCTTGAAACAATTTTGTATAGTTTCGGGCTTAATTGCTTCACATGCTGTTGCAATGTTTAATATCGCATCATGCACATTCAACAGCCTTTGGCCGATAGTGTTGTCCAATTCCTTCGAACATGGTAGTCGTATTCTATAACCTTATTTGAGGTCTTACAACTTGCTCTTCGCATTTGTATGTAAGAAAACAAGCTTGATATTCCTTAATTAAACATCTTTGAGATGAGCAGGGCAGTTACCAATAAATAGTATTATCCATCTACAGTTCATCAAAAATGATCATTTGCTTTTTACCAGGCGTTGGCTTTTGTCGCGTAAGATAACACCTAGCGGGAAAATGAATCGTATTAAGCATAACAAAATATACGAACACCTGGCTCGAGATGCAGATAGCGACGTAAAATAGCGTATTATGCAGGAAATCATATTAAACATGATCATATTAAGCGGGTTCTACTGTATATTCCAAATTATGCTGTACGGACGGAAGTGCTAGAAGGCTCCGATTAACAAACATCTCAGATGATTCAACTATTTTATGGTGACTGAGTGAAACAAAAACAAATTCTGTCATAAAATTTGTCCCATGTCGATATTCAAAAAGTCCCGATTAGGTTAAATATATAAGAAATTAAGGGGTTTAGAAAAAACTTCAAATTCAAAAATTATAGGATTTTACCCCAGTAATGTGATCTTGACTTTAACGTAGTATTTGGTTTTAAAATAACATTTTTTATTGGAGAAATAAAATTTTTAAAAATTGCGACTCTAGATTCTTTGAACAGGATGATATATTTGACAACTTCAAATGACTTGTAGACTGGATGCGCATGTTTTCTACTTTTTATTTCTGTAACAAATACTGTGAGCTTCGATTTAAAAATACAACTGAACGACATTGAAGCTCAAAGTTAAGGTTATAAGCAGATGGCCAAGGAAAAATTCCGCAGCTTTTGAATCTAAAGTTTTTTCTACATCACTTACAGCCAGATTTAAATCCTGCAGTCGGCCAATTTTGTTTTACTTATGATATTGGCATAATTTGTATTACATATGTCAACAAATAAACACTTACGTAGAGACACTAAGGACAAGAACATTGAAATAAAGCCTTGAAATATGTAAGGGACAGCTGTATGCCGAAAATAAATAAAATTCCCCATTTTTGAATGTTCTGTAATAGAACAAAATGATTTTTTTATGCTTGTATTTTAAGGGTTTAAAACTTGATTGACTTATTATTGCTCTTGTCACTTTAAGTACTCTGCTGTCAATTTAGGATGGTTTTAAAATTAAACCACGTTAGTGAATCCGGCTGTTGGTTTCTTATATATTAAGCCAGACTGGGACTTTTTAAATACCGTGTATATAAAAATGTAGATTTTAAAACTTGTATCAATTATTCCAATAAAGGCGTAATCTTACATCTGTACAAATAAAAAATATTGTAAAGATTGAATCAAAAACTGCAAATTATATATTGTTGATAACATTGATAGATTTCAAAGAAATTTTGATTAGGATCGAGCCTGACATTCGTTTCTTTATAATCAACAATTAACGTTGTATTTAAATTTGGTTAAGTCATCTATATACTTTTTAAATATTTTGAAATATTATTCATCCTATTTCTCTCGTTGAATTGTAATTATTGTTAGATTGTTGTCATTATATAAGGAAAATATATTTAAATATTTGTAATATATGTTTAAGTAAACTAAATTGAAAATAAAAATACAAAGAATGTGCTAAGAGTATTTTAAAATCGGTAACCGTATCTGCAGAAAACGTTGCCAGAGCTACAAGCCATAATCGTTAGAATCTTATGCAATGGGGTAGATTTTAATTGAGATGTTGATACAAAATATATAAGAAAAAAAAGTTTTCTAAAATAAAATATGTTTGCTTCTAATAATTTTAATGATAAATTTAAAATTAGTGAAAAATAACAGCTCCATTTAAAATTGTCGAAAACGGTTATAGTTGCCAAATATTTATTTGGAGAAAATACGGGAGCTTCGGAACAAAGAGAAAAAATTATATTAACGAAACAAGGCGCTATGAAGGGCATACGGCTGGAAAAATATGGCAAGATATGAACATTAAAAATTCGAAGCAAGCATTTATGGAAAGATTTTCGTACGTACTATGCAATCCTAGTAGAAACGGTGGTCATCTTGGAAGTGTCTCCGGTTTTATAGATGGCGGCCTTAACGTTTTCGATACTCGAAAAACGGAGGACTACCAAGAAGAATGAACGATGATATTTTTGAGTAATGGTTTTCTTCGATTTTAAACTTTATGGAAGCCGATTCGGTCATTGTAATGGATAATGACCCGTATCATAGTCAACGGCAAGAAAAAATTCCGACTTCTGAACACTGAATTTCACGAAACAATGCTTAAAGTGTCACTGCTAGATTTAGTGAGAGTAAATAAATAAAAATATATCAAATATACTATTGATGAAATGGCTCGGGAAAAAAATATATCACTGTTTAGTCTGCCGCAGTACAATTGGGATGTTGACTGTATTCAAATAAAAATAAAATTTTGCCTCAAAATGGTGGTTTCCACAATGGAAATCCTAAAAGACACAATATTTTTGTTTATTTTTAAGGATTTTTAATTTTATTTAATATTAAAAATGTAATGCCTTAAGATATCAATATCTAGATAACAATGTTAAAAGCTCTGTTGAGATGTGTTTCAACATGACAGGAGTTGGAAAATCTACTATATACCGAATACTGAAGGAGAAAAATACGACTGGAATTGTTAGTACTCGCAAGCCACATTCGATCACAGGCAAACGAAAAACCTCGTTGGAAGAAGAGATGAAAACTACAATAAAAGGAGTTGTACATACATTTTATTATGAGAAGCGGATCCCAATCGTAGACAAAATTCTAACTAAAATCAATGAAGATCGCGATTTACCTTAAATTTAAAAAACTGAACTCTGAAAATTGCTCAGAGAACTTAATTTTTGCTAGGAAAAACCAGATAGAAAATCTGTTCTTATAGATCGTCCGGAAACTGTCCATTGGGGAAGGAAATATCTCTCTCAAGTAAAAGATAGAGTTGCTACAAATAACACAACTTACAAAATTAGTAATTTAACTGAACTTTTGAAAGATTTTTTTGAATAGTTACTGCGGAAAATTTTGAAAAATCTATATAATAAAAAAAAAAACAAAATGTGGAAACTCGATCTCATGATCGGTGAGATAGAGGAACCAATATAATTATATTGAGTGAAGATAGCTTCACTGCCTTTGATTAGGAATTAGATAGTAATGTTTACCAGTGTAAACACAATTTATTATTTAAATTTTTGTTTTTGTTGTATTTTATTGTTTAATGTTGTTTATATATTTTTTTATATATTTTTATTTTAGTGTGTCCCACTCTTTAATTTTATATATATTTAATTCCAATTAGCCGTAAGTTTTTTATTATTTTATTATTGTATTTGTGTTTTTTTCTTAAGCGTGTAGAATTAACATGTTTATTTTTTTTGCGGCTATCCGATTTTCATATAATAAAGTAAATTAAATTAAGATGTCAGTAGAATCGAAATAAAAATAAGTAGGTCTAATTTTATATTTGAATCCCATTTTAGTATTTAATTATAATTCTGCAGATGATTTAAGAAATAAATAAACTGAAACGTCAAACGTCCTAAAAATGTTTTTAATTAATAATAAAATGACCGATAGCCCCAAAAATATTTTAATGTTATAAGGACGAGTTTATTTTTTTATATATGTTTAACTTTTTGTATTTTTGACAATGGGTATTTTGTAAATATTTAAATTATAACAATTTTTTCAGAGGCTACGTTTTAGTCTGAATGTGCCTAAAATGGTTTCTATGACAAAATTAAATTAATAAAAATACAGTTGTGATTTGTGTTAAATATGTCAAATTTGTCTATATTTTCTAATGTATGTGAATTATTAAGAAATTATAGGAAATAAAATAACATTATAAAAACTATTTATTTTAAGTTTATTACCGAAATAATATTCTATGCCATAAATACTTAGTGATAAAATAAACCTCCTTCCGACGTCTATGACAAGGATTAAAATCTTTTTTAACTTCACATTTCCAAATATCTATTGTTAACCAACCCAAATTGTCCATTATTTTAGACCGATATTTTTGATTATAAAATTTCTAACCCATTCCTATGAAAAGTATATGTGTCTAACAGATTTTACCAGACACCGGACTAAAGAACACAGGTAGTTCGCGAAGAAAAAAAGGGTGAAAAATGATTTACTACTCTCTCTAGTTCTTGAATAAACTACAGTATAAGAGGCAAAATCGGGTCTATTTTCTTCAAGTCAAAGATTTTGGGGGGCGTTCGCCCACACCCCCCCCCCTTGGATACGCGCCTGGTTTCAACTTTATTAAGATTTTTAAATAAACCTAATAATATTATGTGGTATATTTATGTGGCTAAATTAGATTAGATATTTCCCATTTTAGACATATCAGCCTTTTTTTCCACTAGGAGGACCCAACCTTAAAGTGGGTGGCCCCTTATTTTAATCTACAATAACCCCCCCCCCTTAACTGTAAGTGAGCTAATCGAATGGGCAAATTTGGGGTCCAAAGATAAGTGGAAAAATAGTACCGCAGGTACGGAAAACACCCACTCGAATAATTTTTGTAAAAAAAATAATATACTGGCCTATTTTCAGTTCTTTTTGTTTTCTTTCCGTATATTTAACTTATTTTTTTTTTTAGCATTTGTAAAGGGAAAATTGAGGCCCAGTATCTTATTTTATTTCGTAGTAATTTGACGCCTAACGTGATTTAAACATTTGTTAAGATTTATTTCTAATAATTTGGCGCCCTACTATAAATTAGATTTATTTCATAATAATTTCTCTATGAAAAATCCAAAATGGTACCTTTTAAATGAGATCTTTGTTAAGCGGAGTGCATAAAAGTGCTGATATGATTTGAAAAATTAAAGTCAATTATAAAAACATTTATTTATTTCATAATTCCATATTCAACAGCGTGTAATAAAATATTAGTTGTATTTTTCTGAAAGGTATCAGTGCTCAATATTGAGTCTGCTGTTGCTTCAAATCCTTTTCTCTCTTCTCCAGTGGTCATTTCTATAATTTCGTCTTTGTGCATTAGTTTAATTTGCCACAGCAATATACCCATAAAAATTCCCAGTAAGCCGTGTGTTTTCCATTCTGACTTCAATACACTTAGAGGTAATAGTTTTTCGGGATCGCTTCCTAGTTTTCTAGCAAAATCTGAAAAACTCTTGTGGTATAATTCCAAGTATTCGTCGAGTTTATTGAAATCTTCCTTTGAAGCTCCAGAATAAAAGAAATATGACAAATCGTGTATTGGAGTACTGTCGCGACAGAGCTGGAAATCTATAAATTTTAAGTCCTCGATTGTTCCATCTTCCTGAAAATAAAACACAAACACAAATTAATAATATTCACTATTTTAAATATTCATTTATGGGGGCATCCCTTTCCAAAAAAGGTCATTTTTACGATTTTTTTTAGCAATTCCTAATAAAGATATCAATGTAATTCTCTTTGAGTTATATTAATACACTATTGTAGTATGTAAAAATACTTTTTTTATTGCTTATTCACGTGTGGTGTAAAAAAAAAAATAAATCAATAGTTTTAGGGGTTAAGCTGTATTGGTTCATCTTAATGGAAAAAAAAAACATCATATTCAGCATGCTTATGATTATCGCTAGTAGTAAAATTATGAATTTTTATTCAAAAATAATGGAATGGAGAATGTTTAAACAAAAAGTTGCAAAAACGGTGGCCTTTTTTGTATATTTCATGCCGGGAAAAATAATAAATATGAATCTCTTGACTTAGTTATATTTATACTTTTATTACTAGGTTGGAAATGACATTGTGATATTTAGCTAATGAAATCAGCATGTGAAAGCAACAGTGCGAATTCCGAGTCGGTAAACAGTGTTTCTGAAAGTATTCAGGTTACTTGTGCGGTAATATGGGACTCTTTAAAAGAGGTTTTATTTCCAAAGTTTACCACTTTTACCGGATAAAGAATTGCCAAGGAGTTCAAAGACGAGAATTTCAATATAACAGTGTAATTTTAACAGTCGTTTTAACAATTACAATTGTTTGTAGTTTTTAGAAGAATACATTCCATATGATACTAACTGGATTTCTGTTATTAAATTTCCATCAATGTTAATTTTTACTTTTTGATTATTTATAATTGGTTTATATAAAGGGTAGGGTTACCAGACGACAGGAATTTTCCTAACATGTCTGAAATTTTAGCCCCCTTTAGGGAAGCAGGAAGAAACTGCCATTGTCAGTATTTTTTTGAAATTAAAAGAGCAAATCATAAATATTAAAAAATATTTATTAATCATTCTAGTAAGAAAAAATAAATTAATTAAATGTTAACAAAATAAGTGAATTATTAATTTAATATATTAATAAATTTAGTTTCGTACTTTTTTTGCTTGATGAACCAACATATATGAACCTGTGTGAGTGAGTAGGCATGTGAAACGGCTCCGTATAATTGTGTATTTTGTGTGGTATATGCGTGTTAAAAAATATATTCATTGGATAATTCTTGCTTCTAAACAGATGATCTATGTTATATGTAAGTAGGTAGCTTACAATTGCTCCCTTTGCTGAAATATAATTAATTATAGTCCCAACCAATCAGGGACAAGCTTTGCTTAAGTTGAAGCTAGTCTCACCGAATCGATATAATGGCCAACTAAAATGGCTGGTGGTTTAAGAAGCAACAATAAAACGGATGATGACAGCATAGAGAAACTTATAAATAAAATTTGTACAAACTTTATCAACCAATTGGAGGCTAAAACTAATTTTTCTAAGTTTCTTTTGGCAACTGCTGGTCTTTTATAACCATTTCATGACATTCTTCACATGATATGTTCTTTACGTTAAATGTTTAGCACTGAAATTACTTGTCACAGGGGCTTCTATTTATAATACTCCAAGAAAATTAGATCAAAAAAGAGCTGTTTTGATAACAAAAATGTAACATTAGTTTTTTTGCTGGAATTTGTTCATTTCGGCATCCTATAAAACATATCTCAATGGCAACTCTGAAAGACCTGTGCAAAAAAAATTACGGACCAAAAATGGCCACGATTTTCAGTTTTTTGAGTTTATCTCGAAAAGTAAAAGTTGTATCGAAAAATGTTGCAAACAAAAGTTCGAGATATATTTTTTTCCATAAAATTTATGGTTGGTTAAAAAAAACATTTATTAAAAAACTACCGATTTAAAATTTAACATAAATATAGATATTATCATTCTAAAAATGTGTGTCAAACCCGGAATCTGTAAGTTTTTTATTTTCCGAGAAATTCGATGTCAAATTTGAAAATTCAACCTCAATTATCCGCTTTCCTAATTAAAATACTATGCTCAATTTTAATGGAAATTGTTTGTATTGTTTTATATTTTGAAGATCTATTAAAAAAATTTTTTTTTTCAATCGTGAGCCGAGAAATTTTGCAAAAACCAATTTTTGCACCAGAAAAATTGCAATAACTTTTCACCGGATGAAGATAAAATTTTTTTAATGTATGCATTGGATTTAGATGTATCATTTCCGACCTCAAAAAACAATTCTTAATTTTGGATGAAAAAAAAGGTTTTCTTTTCAAAAATTCATAATGGCGTGACAAATGAATATTAAGGGCTCAGATTTGCAGAAGATGCTTTTTAATGCTTGTGCTTTACTTGTGAATTTTTTTGATCCAAGAAATACACTTCCATACGATCTCTGAACCTTCGAAAATTGGGCCGAATCTAATCGAAAATAACTGCTGCAGGCCGCTGTCGGCCGGTTGCCATAGTTTAAGCGCATTATTCATCGGCGCTTCAAGGAAACATGCATCACAAGTAATATTTATAATATAGAAGCTGTTTTATTAATTCATATGATAGTAACAATTTGTTTAGTCATATTAGTTATTAATTTGTTTATTAACAAAATAATAATAATATAATGGAAAAAACAGTATAATGTGTAATATATAAATGAATATTTGTATGATTTTCTCTATAATTTTTTGTAAAAATTTTGTTAATAAACTGTTAGATAATAATAATATAAAGGAAAAAAAAACAGCAGAAAATATAATATATAATTGAATATTTGTATGATTTTCTCTATAATTTTTAGTAGAAATTTTTTTAATAAACAAATTGATAATTAATATGACCAAGCCAATTCTTACTATTATATAAATTAATAAAACATCAATATTATATATTACGTGTGATGCATAAGTTTCTTTAAAGCGCCGATGAGTAATGCACCTGAACTATAACAACCCGCCCACAGCGGCTTGCAGCAGCTATTTTCGATTAGATTCGGCCCAATTTTCGAAGGTTTATGTATGGTAGGTATGAATTTTTGAAAAAAAAAACATGCATGCATTAAAACAAAATTACCCCATTCGGTGAAAAGTTATCACAATTTTTTGGTGCATAAACTGGTTTTTGCAAAATTTTCGGCCTACGATTGAAAAAAAAATTTTTTTTAATATGTCTTCAAAATATAAAACAATACAAACAATTCCCATTAAAATTGAGCATTATATCGGAAAATTGAGGTTGAATTTTCGACTTTGACATCGAATTTCTCGGAAAATAAAAAACTCACAGATTTTTTTACTGACGAAAGTCTATTTTCCATGGAGTATAAGTTTATAGAATAGCAACTAATTAATAAGGGACAACAATAAATCGTGAGCGCAACGGCTATACGCAAATAAGATATTCCATTTGCAGGAGTCCACAATCAAATTCTGTCATACAATCTGCTTAGAATTAATTTAGAATTCCTTACAATAATTGTGTCAATTAGTCGGCCTATTCTGTTATCATTTACAAAACATTATCCAAAGCTATTTACTTTCAACTCATTTTTAGTTGCAAATAATATCACTTATCAAGATATATCTTTAATATTTACATGAGTAATGAAAAAGCCTTTGTTAAAAAGTAAATAAAAGCTTATGCAATTATTTAGATTTTTATCTTTGTCCCTTAATTTGCACACTCACGATGTCTATTCAGCATAAAAGTTATCAAAACATTGTCAGCCGGATTCACTAACATGGATTCTTTTTGAAACCATCCTAAATTGACAACAGAGGGCTTAAACTGACAAGAGGAACAATAAGTTAAGCAAGTTTTAAACCCTAAAAATACAAATATAAAAAAATCATTTTGTTTTATTACTGAACCCGCAAAAATGGTGAACTTTATTTATTTTCGAGATACAACTATTTATCTTACATATTCCAAGGCTTTATTGCAAGGTTCTTATTCTTAATATCCCTATAAAGGCATTTATTTATTGATATATGTAATATAAACTATGACAATATATAAGCAAAACAAAACTGGTCAACTATAAGATTTAAATTTCATGGCAACTAGATCGGGTATAAATCCTAAATATTCTTAGTAAATCTGGCTGTGTATATTTACGGTCACATAAATCCAGTTTACAGTTTATGTTTATCTCCGAAGTAGTAATCTAACCTTACTCTTTCATAATTAACAAGTTTACAAAATAGTAAAATGTTTACTCATAATATTCGAATGTCTCAAAGTCTCAAAGTTTGTAAATTTGTTAGTCCCGAACGTAAACAATGGTATCAGAACATAGCGAATGCAAAAAAATGTAAACTTGAAGAAAATTTTACGCCACAAAATGTTTAAGTTTATATCAATAACCAAGTGATAGAAATTAAATCTATTGCTGATGATTTGTGGTGAAAAAATTGTGATTTATCAACATTTAAGATATATCGTTACCGAGGAAATTTTTGGATTGGTATTTTTCATGTAAAATGCAAAAAATATAATAGTATAAATTTAGTTCCGTCACTGTTACAACATTAGCTTCAGATTGGCGGCTTTCAAGGATTCCTCCGTGTGAGATGCAATAGCAGTAGTGGTTATATCCACATTATGCCGTTATAGTGCTTAAATCACATTCAGCAAACGTTCAACTATATACATCTCCATATCTAAATAAAGTAAAATGCTAATGGTGATTGCAAACTTCGATCCATCATATCCTATTCGTGTTAAAGATTGCACAGTTTGGATAAATTGCTACAAAACACCATTCATACTATTCCACCACCATCCAGATGGTGGCCTACCTGTACTACCGCCCCGAGAACAAAATAAAAACTTACCCTGCCTGCTAGACTGATACGATAGAGGTACATGTTTCGTCTCCTACTGTATATATATATATATATATATATATATATATATATATATATATATATATATATATATATATATATATATATATATTTATATTTAGCAAACCAAATTATCAATCAATTAGCAAGTAGCAGTCTTCGAACAATTGAAAATATTACATTTTAACATATTATTGATCAGAATACTTACCAAGTTTAAATTAAAAAACAATTAAACACCTTGAATAGACTGCTATTAAAGTTAAGTAATATAATGCTCTTTCGTACTGGCATGCAGTGCATAAAACTATACAAATCTCGATTTAAGCTTATTATTTATTGAAGAACACTGCATTCATTGTCAAAATGACAAGGCATATCACTCTTTCATATCACCGTTTATTTCAGGTTTTCGAGAATAGGGGTCCTGGATTACATGACGGTAAACATAACCCCCCTAATTCACTAACATGGTTTAACTTTAAAACCGGTCTAGATTGACAGGAAAGAATTTTAATTTACAAGGGTAACAGCAAGTTTTGAGCTTTTAAAATACAATTAAAACAATATCATAAGAAAAACAAAACTGGTCATCTAGAAAATTTAATTCCAAGGCAACTAGATCGCGTCTAAGTTTTAAATCTTCTTAGTGAATCTGTCTAAACAAGTTTTAGTACCTTTAAGCTCAATTAAGAGATTAAAAAAAAAACTACAAAATATCCAAGTCAGAGATGATTTTTGTCCTAGTGGTTTTTTATATTGTCATGTTTATAGTAAATATCTTAATGTGTTATCTATTATTACTAAGAATGAGTAGTAAGAGAGTTATTTTGTATGATGTTTTGTAACTGATAACAAAATACATTGAATAATTGATATTTTTGTTATTATTTTTATCATTGCAGAGCCATCTGCAAGATATCGAAAACAGAGAATATTTTATAAATATTTATTAAAAATACTAAACCGACTTAAAAAGCTGAACTAATGGTAAATTGTAGAGATCATGACAGAAGCAAAAAATCTGTGTTTTAAAAAAGTAGTTTCATTGGCCACAGGACTCCCCTAGGGTTTGCTTTTCTCAATGCATCAAAGATTAATGACAAATAGTTGTGCATCGTTCAAAATTGATCACGCGTAAGCAATTTTTGTTGATTCTGGCTCTTTTATGGAAAACCCTTACGATCTAGTGCTGTTTATTTTCGAGCTCATACCCATAAAGCCTTTGTACGATGGTAAACTGTGCAGGATCCATCGTGAATATAACTTCTTCCCAGCGAAATGTTTATGCAATACATTATGTACGCTAGTGTTACTAATGACAAGTAATGTCCCAATCTCACAGTATGTCATATGACGATCTTAGATTTCCAAATTTATCGATATAATTTTGTTGTGATAAATCACGTCATAAGCTGTGAAAAATGTTCAGGAGTTTTTACATCAAAAAATTATTGCTTAGTGAAAAACGTTTGCAATTCATAAATAAGTTAATCAAATAAAAAAAGATTCGTATTATGCATTATTTTCATATCAACCAAAATTATTAATTATACTTACTTTAAATTTAAACATCAAATTATTTGACCAACAGTCTCCATGTACCAAAGCGGAATGTTGTCCATCATATCTCATAATTTTACGGTAGATTTCGGTAACATTTTCTGAATAAGGCTTCACTTGTTTTGCGACATTCTCATCAATATCTCTTAGTGTATTATAGGCTTTTTTAAGAGTCGGTTTTAATACTGATAATAATTCATCAGTTTCTCCAAACTCAACATAAACGTCTTTTAAAGGACTAATTATTTCTCTGTACTTTTCTAAATTTTGGTCTTTAAATGCGAATGTAATTGCGTGATACTTTCCATATCTGTCAAAAATTTCTTGTATAATTTTTCCATCTATGAAACCTGATTTATCTAGTACATCAAAATTTTGTATTTTGAGGTTTTCTAAGCATATATATTCCTCACCTGATTCGTCGCTAGCGCAATAAAATCTCGGAATATTTTCAAAAGATAAATTCTTCTCTTTCAAAAATTTTTTCAACTCTGGTAATATATATTTGTAATAATGATATTCGTTAAAATATGCACTCGGACCGTATGGTCCAGGATTAATGGGCATTTTTTTAATGTACGTGTTAATAATTTCTCCTGTGTCCTTATTTCTAACCGATCCTGTATAAAATTCACTAAGAAATCCATTACCTCTAACAGGATCTTCATCGCCCTTAACTTCATAGTTCTTGATGCCTTCAACTTCAGCAATGTGTTCCAAAATTCTCACTAATTTTTCTTTAGACATTTTTGCCTGCTGGTCGTCTGCACACTTGATAAATTAAAAGTTAATGAATTAAATAATAAGCTTTCTGTCAATATAAATATATCAGTAGATCCTTGTTTATTTCTCCCGCTCTCTGTAGATAACGTTAAGAACAATGTTTATAAGAATTTTTATTCGTAATAATTTAATTACATTCATACAGGTCGGTAAAAATAAGTTATAGCTGATCGTTTTAAAATTTAGCTTGAGTGAGTCAGAATACTGTTAAACTTTGCGGTCCTACAATTAGTTTAATACGTTCCCGTTTCTTCTCCTCTAGACCATGTCGTATTAACGGTGATGAGTGTTTTGAATGAATGAAAAAGGGGTGGTGATACTAGATCATCGATGCCTAGGCCTCCACTGGGCCCTTCACATTTCACCATATCTGCAGGTTATTGGAGGCCGATCGCCTTTGCGAATCCAAGCAGCCTCGTTAGTGGAACATGCCTAACTGCTTCCGGTAACAAAACTGTATCTCCGAAATATCTCTGTCTCAGTCCGTTGAGTGTTGGGCACTCTCTGAGAACAACAGTTTCATCCTCCTCCAAACACCATCTGCATGTCGGGTCGCCTTCGATATCGATTTTATGAAGATGGCCCCTCAGGTGACAATGTCCTGTCAACAATCCTACCACAACTCGCAGCTCTTTCCTTCCCAAGGGGAGAAGCTCCTTGGTACACCGTGCGCACAGTTAGGCCCAGTTATATGTTCCTTAGCGCACCTCATTCCAGGAGCTACCCTCCATTATTTAATAAATTTGCTTTCCAGCAACGGTTTTAATTCCCTTTTGCCACTAGTAATTGGGACAGGTAATATTGGTTGAGATCCACACGGTTCGGTCGCCGAACCCAACTTTGCCAGACGGTCTGCTTCCTCATTCCCGCCTATGCCCGTGACCCGAGACCCATACGAGTCTGACTTTGCAACCGTTCCTTGTTACACCATTTAGTATATCCTTGCACAAGTCACGACACTGGACTTCAGTGCCAATATCGCAACCTTACTATCTGAGCATATATTTATTACTCTATTTCTGTCTGTGTCCCTCTCACAGAGATGGGCACATTGTAGAATAGCATAAATTACAATGCGGATGAGTCCGGTGTCACTACAGTACAGAAAACAAAGAAACTGAAAAAATTATTGCGCCTAAAGGACAAAAACGGGCAGGCTTGGGAGAGGGGAAAATATTACAGTAATATGTGCCATGAGTGCTTCAGGATTGTTCATACCACCACTTTTTATATTTCCACACCAACGCCACTCGCCACTACTGGAAAAAGATGGACCACCAAGAGCTATTTAAGCCTGCATACATAATGGCTGGACAAACGAAAACATATTCATTTTGTGGGTAAAACTTTTTATACAGCACTCAAAGCCTACAGCCGAAAAACCCATTCTGCTTGTAATGTATAATCACAATAGTCATACCACTTTAGAAGCTTGGGAATTAGCTAAAACTAATCACGTAATAATGTTGACTATCCCCCCACATTCATCCCACCGTTTACAATCGTTGGATAAAACTTTTTTCGGGCCCTTAAAAAAGGATGTAACAAGGAGTGTGATATGTACATGAAATCAAAAATTATGATAAAAATAACACCATATGAAATCGCGAGACTGTTTAATAAAGCAGGGTTGCAAGTTGCAAGTTTTGAAAAAGAGATTTCGGGTTTTAAGGCAACGGGAATATTTCCCATAAACTCTGCGGTTTTTGGTGATGAAGATTTCATTAATAATATTCTAACTGAACAGCCAGCTTCTGTTAAGCGTGATATTATCTAATCTACAACAAATAAAACACCACCGCAAACTCTAGTTGATTCGTTGCCGGTTTAGACTGCATAGAATAATTTACAAAAGCAGCAACAAACTGATTTAACAAATACGATTTTGATGACTCCGAAAACTTTCAATCATACCCGAGCACATCTTCTGATTTTGTTTCTACTCAGTAGAGATGAAGGCCCGACTGTGAAACTCCCAATGAGCACTAGCGACCACCTGGACAGCACACGTGTGCATTCTTGGAACACCTGCATAGTCGAGATCAAATTAATATGCATTGAAAGCGTATATGTTTGCTCGTACTCTTTCTCTCTTGTTCTCTCGACTCTCCTTGTCTTAAATGCAGTGACCATGATGCACACGTGTGCCTTCTTGTAACACTTGCACGGTTAAGGTCAAATTAATATGCATTGGAAGCGTATATGTTGGCTGGTACTCCTTCTCTCTCGTTCCCGCTGCCCCCTTGCCTTAAATGCGGCGACCATGATGCATACGTGGGCGTTCTTGTAACACCTGCATGGCCAATGCCGAATTAATATACATTGGAACCGTATATGTTTGCTTGTGCTCCTGCCCTTCTTCTACCGATACCCCCTCGCCTTGAATGTGACGGCATTGATGCCCACACGTGCATCCCGGTAACACCTGCATAGGCAAGGACAAGTTAAAATACATTGGAAGCATATAAGTTTATAGACTCCCATTCCTCATTACCCGCCGCTTCACCGTTGTATACCTCGTCGCTACTTGATGGCACACGTGTTCATCAACTAAGCCGGCCGACCCTTTCAATGTCGAGTAAACATGCATACGAACAGTATACAAATTCATCGTGCTTCCGCCACAGACACCGCTTGTGCCGTTACAACTTGTCTGCATTCTTAAGGTCGAGTTCCTTGGAAAAGGACGTGAGGGTGAATAAATTAAAAAGCGCGGCCACACCCTTTTTCCCGCAAGCCTAATATCGAGAATAAAAATATAACTCACATTGTTCTTTTTCTGACCCTTTTGTATGTATTCACTTTTCAGAGAATAGCATTAAAACATCTTTCGTTCTTAAACTAACACATCCTTTCATCAACGTCGCATGTATCTACATATTAAGTTTATTTAATTCTTTCTCTTTCTCTCTTATGCTTGTATTCGCCTCACACAAAACAGTTTAAAAACATTTTAAATTCCTAAACTAATGCATTTTTCTCGGCTTCCAATTCACGCGTTTTTATTACCTGAACCTTTTTAAGGGATAGTCAGGTACTAAAAAGCCAACGCCTTTCGATTCTATATTTGTTTTATCATACAGTAAAGTCTTTTTTATTTGATATTTTCTTAAATGTTAATACAATTGTGTATTATATAGGAATAAAATAATTTCACGGCAGCACTGAAAATTAACAAAATTTCTTGTTTAAACATATAAAATTGCATAGGCAACAGACCTTTCTTATAAATAAATTCGAAAAACTTTGCAGTCAGTGACACCGGCTTTTTTTTTCGACCTCGTAGTATAAATAATTTTTGCTAAACGAAAGAGAATATTTTCTTGGAAATTAGATGTTAAATACATTTGCGGTATTTTTCGTTAATTATTGTAGATATATTTCGGATTAAAAGCACCTAATTTATGTGACACAGGTAAAATATAAAGGTTTTTAACTCGGTATTCTTAAATGTTATTTCAATTGCATATTGTATAGGAATAAAATAATTCCACGACAACTCTGAAAAATTAACACAATTTCTTGTTTAAGCATATAAAATTGCATAGGTAACAGACCAATCATTGTAGATATCATTCAAAAAGTAACCTGTCGCTGTTATCTCGGATTACAAGCACCTAATTTATATGACACTGGTAAAATATAACGGTTTTTAACTCGGTATTCTTAAATGTCATTTAAATGGTATATTGTACATGAATTGGATCTTGGGTGTTCTGAAGAATTTACTCATAGTATCATATAAACTCGGGGGCAATATCTATTTTATTAATTTTTTGGAAAATTAGGTGTTTCAAAATAATTTAGTGGTATTTTTCTTAATTATTCTATAATTTTTTAGTTATTAGAGAATATTCTGGCGTAATGAGGCTTATATACTGAAAACCTAAAAACTACTATTTCAAATTATTTCCGAAATAAAACATATTTTATATCATTTTATACCCTCTTGTAGTGTATAAAGAGACATTTTTGCAAATTTATCTATTTCATTCATAATTATGAAAATTCTAAAATATATATTAAATTTACTTACGCATAAGTTAAATTATTGAAAAGAAGACACCCCGTGTTTGAAAATCTTAAGAAAAATGAGAAAAATAGTAACATTGTACTTATTTATTATTTTGATAAATAATAACATTAAAGTATATATTCGTATGTTCTTTCTTATTTTCTGAAAAGTAATAATCGTCTGTCTGGGTAAATTCATAGGTCAAACTTGAAAAATACCACCTGCACCGACAAGATTGAATAAATTAATAACACCTGCGTTCCTATCCTTCTTCTTCACTAGCACCAATTAGAGTCTACTCTCGTATAGACTAAAATTGAATATAACATACTCTATTCTTTTTTCTCTCTTGGTTTCTGTCCTTGTCAGAAAATAATCTGTTTGTGTTTAAATGTGGCGCGTGTATCTGAAAGTTGTTTGTTATTCATGATGCGGTAAAATATAATGGTTTTTAACCCAGCATTCTTAAATGTTATTCAAATGGCATATTGTATATGAATTTGATCTTGGATGCTCTGAACAATTTACCTATAATATCATATAAATTCGGGAGCAATATCTATTTTATTGAAAAGCGTAAAACCTCATTTTTCATAGAAAATTAGGTGTTACCAAATAATTGATTGATATTTTTCTTAATTATTTTAGAATTTTATTAGTTATTAGAGAATATTTCAAAGATAATGAGGCTTATATACTGAAAAATTACTATTTCAAATTATATCCAAAATAAAACATATTTTAAAACCTTTATACCCTCTTGTTGCATACAAAGGGACTTTTTTTCAAATTTATCTATTTTGTTCATAATTATGAAAATTCTGAAATATATATTAAAGGTAAATTATGGAAAGGAAAGTACTCTATTTTTAAAAGTCTTAAGAAAAATGAGGAAGATAGTGACGTTGTACTTATTGTTTTGATGCATAAAACAATAAAGTATATTTTCGTATGTTCTTTCTTATTTTCTGAAAAGTAATAATTGCCTGTCTGGGTAAAACTGAATAAATTAGAAGAATTCTATATCGCAAAATTGGGCCTTTTCCCCAACACTCAGTCATAAAATGTTGGGAAAAATAACCTAAAAATCGGAGAAAATCCAATCCAAAAATTATTTGAAAAGCATAAAGTACTATAGAGACTTTTTTCAAATTTACCTATTTTGTTTATAATTATGAAAATTCAGAAATGTAGATTAAATTTACATTAGTTAAATTATATATACTGTACATACAGGGCTGTTCTTAAGAAACATGGGAAAAGCTGAACACAAACTATTTTCATAAATATCCAAAATAAAACATATTTTATAGCATTTTATACACTCTTATGGTATATAAAGGGACTTTTTTTTTTCAAATTTATCTATTTTGTCCATAATTATGAAAATTCTGAAATATATGTTAATGGTAAATTATGGATAGGAAAGTACTCTATTTTTAAAAGTCTTAAGAAAAATTTGATAAACCAGTAATATTCACCTTATTGTTTTGATAAATAATAACATTAAAGTATATATTCATATGTTCTCTTATATTTTCTGTAAAGTAGAAAATCGCCTATCTGGATAAAATTCATAGGTCAAACTTTGAAAAAAAGGAACAGTCATAAGGTTCAATAAATTATAAGAATTCTATGTCTCAAAATTTACCTATTTTGTTTATAATTATGAAAATTCAGAAATGTAGATTAAATTTACATTAGTTAAATTATATATACTGTACATACAGGGCTGTTCTTAAGAAACATGGGAAAAACTGAACACAAACTATTTTCATAAATATCCAAAATAAAACATATTTTATAGCATTTTATACACTCTTATGGTATATAAAGGGACTTTTTTTCAAATTTATCTATTTTGTCCATAATTATGAAAATTCTGAAATATATGTTAATGGTAAATTATGGAAAGGAAAGTACTCTATTTTTAAAAGTCTTAAGAAAAATTTGATAAACCAGTAATATTCACCTTATTGTTTTGATAAATAATAACATTAAAGTATATATTCATATGTTCTCTTATATTTTCTGTAAAGTGGAAAATCGCCTATCTGGATAAAATTCACAGGTCAAACTTTGAAAAAAGAAACAGTCATAAAGTTCAATAAATTAGAAGAATTCTATGTCTCAAAATTGGACCTTTTCCCCAACACTTTGTCATAAAATGTTGGGAAAAATAACCTAAAAATCGGAGAAAATCCAATTCAAAAATTATTTGAAAAACCTAAAGTATTATTGAGACTTTTTTTCAAATTTACCTATTTTGTTTATAATTATGAAAATTCAGAAATGTAGATTAAATTTACGTTAGTTAAATTATATACTGTAAATACAAGGCTGCTCTTAAAAATAGAGGCTATTTTAAAGATGGTTGATAATGTGATTTATACATGGGAAAAACTGAACAAAAACTATTTTAATAAATATCCAAAATACAACATTTTTTATATCATTTTATACACTCTTATGGTATATAAAGGGGCTTTTTTTCAAATTTATCTATTTTGTTGATAATTATGAAAATTCTGAAATATATATATCAAATGTACTTATGCATAAATTAAGTAATGGAAAAGAAGGTACTCCGTTTCTAAAAATCTTAAGAAAAATGTGAAAACTAATTAAATTAACTTTAAAGTATATATAAAAACAGATGCACTCACCAGATTGAATGAATTAAAAATCCCTGTTTTCCCATCGTTAATCTTCACTGCCACCAATTACTCTAATCAAGCATAGGTTAAAATTGAATATAACATACTCCGTTCTTTTTCTCTTTGACATTTCATTTTACCTTGAATATAAAAGCATATTATATATATTACCTATAATATTATAGGTTAGATAACAATACTTAATAATATCACAACATTCAATACTAATCATTAAAATTAAATAAACTCTCCGTTAGCACACATACAAATATTCCTGTATTTAGGTGCAATTTATAAAAAAAGACAGTACTATAATATATATTTAAAGAAAAAATGTAATATATTTTGTAAATCGTTTTAGTTACCTAAATTGAAATTGAAATTTTCAGAAATGTGTCGTTTTTCATAGAAATAGTGAGAAAATCGTTTCCTAGCGACCATTATCATATTCTCTATATAGTTATCCCTGACGGTTTAAAATATATTATTTTAACAGGGTTTCTAGTGTGTAAGCCTATTTTTGTCCCCTAATTTCGCGAACTTATTCTGAAAAAGAATGATAAATACCATGAAGTGACTTTTGCATCTTTTTTATTGAGGACCAAAGACACAAAAATATATTCTTTTTTCAAAAAATACAAAAAACAATACGGTTTCATGGCATGCATTGTATTACCCCTTTTAACGGTCTGAAATCAAAAACCAATCAGATTACATTCGGAAGTACTGCATCCCAACTCAAAAATTATTTGAAGAAAATGTATCTTGAAAATGGTTTGCAAGAAAATAGTCACCATTACACTTAGTCTCCAATACCTGGTCCATACAATATCCCCATACAGTTATTCTAGAGGCTATCGAAAAATACAAAACAGGTTTTTAATACTAATACACTAGATATTCCCCTTAATTATTTATAAGTAAATGGTGAATATACTAAGCATGTTTTTTATTTTTTAGGCCGGCCCGAGAAAAAATCTTGTATCTCCAGGTGAATTTGAACAAATTCTCGGCTTTTTGGTGAATGCGAACAAATTCTCGCCTTTTTGGCGGCTTATAACATATAAAACTGCCGAAATTTATCGAATCGAAAGACAGTTTTTAACGTCATATACCAAGACGACTGTTGTTTTACCTGAATAAAACAAACCTATTATAAAAGTTTTTGAATACAAAATTCAACATGCCTTGCTGTTAGCTATTATATTACAAATTTCGGGAAGTGTCAAAGAACGTTTTTTTTACATTTGGCAACTTTAAATCAATAATTTTTCTAAAATTAATTTTTTAAAATGTTTAGACACATATAGCTGGTGAATCCACTTTTTTTTATTGTAGATATAAAATTTTATAATAAAATTTAAAAAATACTGTGATGTAAGAGATTAAATATTTTATTTTTGCTGATTAGTCAAGGATGCACTTAAAACTATATAATTAATTTGGAAACTAATTATCAAAAAATTCTTTATTTAATTGGAAAAAATATGCTAGTAAATAATGCTATATTATTGGATCAAATGCGTTAAAATATGTAATTTGAAAATCAGAGACTCGAGTGTATCTTATATAGACTTATATGGGCTGTTTTTATATAAAAAAAAAAAGAGCTTAAGATAAGGAATGTGTAATTTGAAAAATTTAAAGACCCAAGTGGAGCATCGTATGGATTTTGTTTAAAAATAGGATATTTTCTGTATACTTACACAAAAGTTCACGTGTTATATGAAAATTCCTATAGATTGCTGGATGATTAATTGAGTTTCTAACTAGAAAAATTTTGCATTTATTTCATTACAGTTTTCAATTGGAATTATACATCTCTTTTAGGTGTACTATGGCTACCTACAAATAAGAAAAAAAATAACCCAAAATTTTATGGACATTTCTTTTAGCTGTTATATTGCTTTGTGTCATGAAGAAGAATTTTAAATACTTTTTAGTGACCATTATTTTGTTTCAGAAACGTAATTTCTTATTAACGTTAAAAGTATTGTGATGAAAGAAATTAAATATTTTGCCTAGATTAACTGTTCAGTGGTTTTATTACACTGAAAACATTTACAAATAGAAAAATGCTATAATAATGGTCGAATGTGCCCAAATTTTACTGCACAAGAAATAAAATTATCAAATATGATGTGATAATTGCGTATTCAAATGTGTTAAAATGTGTAATTTAGAAACTAAACACCCATGCATGGATTTTTATACAAAATATGGTATTTTGTGAGCAGAAACTACAAACGGCTAAGTAATATGGAAAAATTATTGTAAAAAAATTAAATAGCAATAAGATGTATAATTTTTAAATAACAAATAAAAAGCTAATTTATATACATTAGGGTAAAATTTAGGCGGTTGATAATTAGTTGTCCTATTGCATTTTATGGTTTATTGGGAAATAGGCTGTCATTTTTGACTTCCTCGTCACCCCACCTCCACAAGTAAGCGAAACAAACGTCTGCATATTTGATTTTTCTCTCTTATTCTTGTCTATCTACTTCTATATGCTATTTATTTCACATCGGGAGTATTCGTTACATGCCAAATTCTTTCTTGAATGTATTTCTGGCCCATTTGTAAACCATTTCCGATATAAAGTACGGCATATCTAAAAAATTAACTTTTTCAAAAATTTTTATTAAGAGGAAGAAGTAAAGCTAGAAGAAGGACACCCTTTTGCGAAATTAAGAAAATCAATATTTCTGTTTTAAATATTTTCCAGCCCTCTTTTTTTACAAAGTAGTTCTGTTTTTTATACCTTTACATAGATTAAAAGATGTACTTATATGCCTCAAATACCATTAAAAAGTAATTTTTGAAATTCACTCATCGAAAAATTTTCTAAGCTGATATTTTAAGATAAAAATGTAACATAAGCTACATATTAAATTTTTCTTGAGTATTTTATCAGAAAACACTAAAATGTACCTAACATAAAAAAATCACTGACGTAATTTGAAAAAATATTTCATTTTCGACAAGAAAAATAATCCAAAAACTTATCTGTCTAAATTTTAAGCATTGTTTCGAACAGAAACTAATTAAAGTGCTCTCTAAACATGAATAAATCATCCACCATTCGATGAAACTATAAAATAGAAAAAAATTAATCCGCCATTTTTAGATGCCGTTGTCGTGCAAGCTATACTTTGTACCAATCAGATATTTACTATAAAAATTACTATTTAACTACGTAAATTGAAAATATACTGCTTTTTCTAACAGAAAATAATTAAAAATGTACGCTAAACATATAGAAATCAATTAATATTCGATCAAATTGTAAAATAAAAGAAAATAATTCTCAGAGCTGTGTTATTTACCGGCAATCACGCTATATTAAAAATGCAATAATGCTAACGGTTTAATTTCCTATTACCGATCTTTAAGGTATAATCTTGTTAGATTTTATGAATAAAAATAAAACGGTTTTTATAGGACCATTCGCCCTGGAATTATATTAAAATATATCTTAAAACGTACCTCGTTCAATTTTCTTATGAGTTTAGTCGAACAAAAACTGATTAAAAATGCACTAAACATATAAAATTCAACTAAAAATTCACTTTATACGCTTAAAATTTGTAATAAACAGAATATTATCGGCTATTGTTGTTGTAGTGGTACGAATATCAACACCAAACTAACATACTTGCTTAAAGCAGCTCTAGCTGTGGGTCAATAAAAGATTGGGTCTTTACCTGCCTTCACACGAAAGTTCTATGAATTACAGTTCTCATCACCTTTTTCAGTACCGAAAACGGTACTTTCAAACCTTTTTTTAAATTAGAATTGTGTCTGCTTCTATTTTTTATCAACAAAATAATATTGTGGAAATCTTAAGTAGACTATAATTTATTCTAGGTTGCTAAGTTAAAGGTGAAACACAATAAACCAGCATGTAAAATGTGTATCTTTGGGTAAAATAGGTATAAATTACAGTTTTTAGAGAGTACGACTAGTAATAATATTTATTTAAATTATAAAATCAGATGTTGCTGTCATGAAATATAACGAAAATTTTCGTTGCTCGAGCTGTATTACTTTTTAATAAAAATAATGTAATTAATACTGATTTGTTTTTATATAACAGTTTCAAAAATCGGATTGTCGCCACGCCTTAAAGTTGGTCACGGCTTTGAAAAATATACGAGTATATGCTAATGTCTTTGAAAGCTGACGTAATAATTCACCCCCACTCTTTATACTTAATCCAGGCCTTAATATTATGCACGCTTCCTCGATGCCTTGAAAACTTGCGCTCGTTCTAACATATGTGATGAATATATATGACGTCATTTCACCCTGAAGTATACCATTATAAACGCCCATATGCCGAGGAATGATTTTTATATTCACGTTGATATCACTGACATTAATTTTAAAATATTTTTTTGTAGTTCATATTTTAAAAGTAATTGTTGTTACAGGTAATTTTTATTTAATACATTTTTCCACAGTCAGTATTTTAAAATTTTTTTAATAATTTGACTTTGTGTTTCTTACCAGTTGAGTTCTTTTAATAAAATTCTGGGTACTTTTCAAAAAATAATCTTTTATGACGGAATTATTTCCGAAAAACACTCCCAGAATTTCCTTCGCTGTATTTAAAGGAGAAAAATACCTTCTTAATATTTCCGTTTCAAATATCATGGATTTCTTTTACAACAATCACTTTTAAAATATGAACTACAAAAAAATATTTTAAAATTAATGTCAGTGATATCAACGTGAATATAAAAATCATTCCTCGGCACATGGGCGTTTATAATGGTATACTTCAGGGTGAAATGACGTCATATATATTCATCACATATGTTAGAACGAGCGCAAGTTTTCAAGGCATCGAGGAAGCGTGCATAATATTAAGGCCTGGATTAAGTATAAAGAGTGGGGGTGAATTATTACGTCAGCTTTCAAAGACATTAGCATATACTCGTATATTTTTCAAAGCCGTGACCAACTTTAAGGCGTGGCGACAATCCGATTTTTGAAACTGTTATATAAAAACAAATCAGTATTAATTACATTATTTTTATTAAAAAGTAATACAGCTCGAGCAACGAAAATTTTCGTTATATTTCATGACAGCAACATCTGATTTTATAATTTAAATAAATATTATTACTAGTCGTACTCTCTAAAAACTGTAATTTATACCTATTTTACCCAAAGATACACATTTTACATGCTGGTTTATTGTGTTTCACCTTTAACTTAGCAACCTAGAATAAATTATAGTCTACTTAAGATTTCCACAATATTATTTTGTTGATAAAAAATAGAAGCAGACACAATTCTAATTTAAAAAAAGGTTTGAAAGTACCGTTTTCGGTACTGAAAAAGGTGATGAGAACTGTAATTCATAGAACTTTCGTGTGAAGGCAGGTAAAGACCCAATCTTTTATTGACCCACAGCTAGAGCTGCTTTAAGCAAGTATGTTAGTTTGGTGTTGATATTCGTACCACTACAACAACAATAGCCGATAATATTCTGTTTATTACAAATTTTAAGCGTATAAAGTGAATTTTTAGTTGAATTTTATATGTTTAGTGCATTTTTAATCAGTTTTTGTTCGACTAAACTCATAAGAAAATTGAACGAGGTACGTTTTAAGATATATTTTAATATAATTCCAGGGCGAATGGTCCTATAAAAACCGTTTTATTTTTATTCATAAAATCTAACAAGATTATACCTTAAAGATCGGTAATAGGAAATTAAACCGTTAGCATTATTGCATTTTTAATATAGCGTGATTGCCGGTAAATAACACAGCTCTGAGAATTATTTTCTTTTATTTTACAATTTGATCGAATATTAATTGATTTCTATATGTTTAGCGTACATTTTTAATTATTTTCTGTTAGAAAAAGCAGTATATTTTCAATTTACGTAGTTAAATAGTAATTTTTATAGTAAATATCTGATTGGTACAAAGTATAGCTTGCACGACAACGGCATCTAAAAATGGCGGATTAATTTTTTTCTATTTTATAGTTTCATCGAATGGTGGATGATTTATTCATGTTTAGAGAGCACTTTAATTAGTTTCTGTTCGAAACAATGCTTAAAATTTAGACAGATAAGTTTTTGGATTATTTTTCTTGTCGAAAATGAAATATTTTTTCAAATTACGTCAGTGATTTTTTTATGTTAGGTACATTTTAGTGTTTTCTGATAAAATACTCAAGAAAAATTTAATATGTAGCTTATGTTACATTTTTATCTTAAAATATCAGCTTAGAAAATTTTTCGATGAGTGAATTTCAAAAATTACTTTTTAATGGTATTTGAGGCATATAAGTACATCTTTTAATCTATGTAAAGGTATAAAAAACAGAACTACTTTGTAAAAAAAGAGGGCTGGAAAATATTTAAAACAGAAATATTGATTTTCTTAATTTCGCAAAAGGGTGTCCTTCTTCTAGCTTTACTTCTTCCTCTTAATAAAAATTTTTGAAAAAGTTAATTTTTTAGATATGCCGTACTTTATATCGGAAATGGTTTACAAATGGGCCAGAAATACATTCAAGAAAGAATTTGGCATGTAACGAATACTCCCGATGTGAAATAAATAGCATATAGAAGTAGATAGACAAGAATAAGAGAGAAAAATCAAATATGCAGACGTTTGTTTCGCTTACTTGTGGAGGTGGGGTGACGAGGAAGTCAAAAATGACAGCCTATTTCCCAATAAACCATAAAATGCAATAGGACAACTAATTATCAACCGCCTAAATTTTACCCTAATGTATATAAATTAGCTTTTTATTTGTTATTTAAAAATTATACATCTTATTGCTATTTAATTTTTTTACAATAATTTTTCCATATTACTTAGCCGTTTGTAGTTTCTGCTCACAAAATACCATATTTTGTATAAAAATCCATGCATGGGTGTTTAGTTTCTAAATTACACATTTTAACACATTTGAATACGCAATTATCACATCATATTTGATAATTTTATTTCTTGTGCAGTAAAATTTGGGCACATTCGACCATTATTATAGCATTTTTCTATTTGTAAATGTTTTCAGTGTAATAAAACCACTGAACAGTTAATCTAGGCAAAATATTTAATTTCTTTCATCACAATACTTTTAACGTTAATAAGAAATTACGTTTCTGAAACAAAATAATGGTCACTAAAAAGTATTTAAAATTCTTCTTCATGACACAAAGCAATATAACAGCTAAAAGAAATGTCCATAAAATTTTGGGTTATTTTTTTTCTTATTTGTAGGTAGCCATAGTACACCTAAAAGAGATGTATAATTCCAATTGAAAACTGTAATGAAATAAATGCAAAATTTTTCTAGTTAGAAACTCAATTAATCATCCAGCAATCTATAGGAATTTTCATATAACACGTGAACTTTTGTGTAAGTATACAGAAAATATCCTATTTTTAAACAAAATCCATACGATGCTCCACTTGGGTCTTTAAATTTTTCAAATTACACATTCCTTATCTTAAGCTCTTTTTTTTTTTATATAAAAACAGCCCATATAAGTCTATATAAGATACACTCGAGTCTCTGATTTTCAAATTACATATTTTAACGCATTTGATCCAATAATATAGCATTATTTACTAGCATATTTTTTCCAATTAAATAAAGAATTTTTTGATAATTAGTTTCCAAATTAATTATATAGTTTTAAGTGCATCCTTGACTAATCAGCAAAAATAAAATATTTAATCTCTTACATCACAGTATTTTTTAAATTTTATTATAAAATTTTATATCTACAATAAAAAAAAGTGGATTCACCAGCTATATGTGTCTAAACATTTTAAAAAATTAATTTTAGAAAAATTATTGATTTAAAGTTGCCAAATGTAAAAAAAACGTTCTTTGACACTTCCCGAAATTTGTAATATAATAGCTAACAGCAAGGCATGTTGAATTTTGTATTCAAAAACTTTTATAATAGGTTTGTTTTATTCAGGTAAAACAACAGTCGTCTTGGTATATGACGTTAAAAACTGTCTTTCGATTCGATAAATTTCGGCAGTTTTATATGTTATAAGCCGCCAAAAAGGCGAGAATTTGTTCGCATTCACCAAAAAGCCGAGAATTTGTTCAAATTCACCTGGAGATACAAGATTTTTTCTCGGGCCGGCCTAAAAAATAAAAAACATGCTTAGTATATTCACCATTTACTTATAAATAATTAAGGGGAATATCTAGTGTATTAGTATTAAAAACCTGTTTTGTATTTTTCGATAGCCTCTAGAATAACTGTATGGGGATATTGTATGGACCAGGTATTGGAGACTAAGTGTAATGGTGACTATTTTCTTGCAAACCATTTTCAAGATACATTTTCTTCAAATAATTTTTGAGTTGGGATGCAGTACTTCCGAATGTAATCTGATTGGTTTTTGATTTCAGACCGTTAAAAGGGGTAATACAATGCATGCCATGAAACCGTATTGTTTTTTGTATTTTTTGAAAAAAGAATATATTTTTGTGTCTTTGGTCCTCAATAAAAAAGATGCAAAAGTCACTTCATGGTATTTATCATTCTTTTTCAGAATAAGTTCGCGAAATTAGGGGACAAAAATAGGCTTACACACTAGAAACCCTGTTAAAATAATATATTTTAAACCGTCAGGGATAACTATATAGAGAATATGATAATGGTCGCTAGGAAACGATTTTCTCACTATTTCTATGAAAAACGACACATTTCTGAAAATTTCAATTTCAATTTAGGTAACTAAAACGATTTACAAAATATATTACATTTTTTCTTTAAATATATATTATAGTACTGTCTTTTTTTATAAATTGCACCTAAATACAGGAATATTTGTATGTGTGCTAACGGAGAGTTTATTTAATTTTAATGATTAGTATTGAATGTTGTGATATTATTAAGTATTGTTATCTAACCTATAATATTATAGGTAATATATATAATATGCTTTTATATTCAAGGTAAAATGAAATGTCAAAGAGAAAAAGAACGGAGTATGTTATATTCAATTTTAACCTATGCTTGATTAGAGTAATTGGTGGCAGTGAAGATTAACGATGGGAAAACAGGGATTTTTAATTCATTCAATCTGGTGAGTGCATCTGTTTTTATATATACTTTAAAGTTAATTTAATTAGTTTTCACATTTTTCTTAAGATTTTTAGAAACGGAGTACCTTCTTTTCCATTACTTAATTTATGCATAAGTACATTTGATATATATATTTCAGAATTTTCATAATTATCAACAAAATAGATAAATTTGAAAAAAAGCCCCTTTATATACCATAAGAGTGTATAAAATGATATAAAAAATGTTGTATTTTGGATATTTATTAAAATAGTTTTTGTTCAGTTTTTCCCATGTATAAATCACATTATCAACCATCTTTAAAATAGCCTCTATTTTTAAGAGCAGCCTTGTATTTACAGTATATAATTTAACTAACGTAAATTTAATCTACATTTCTGAATTTTCATAATTATAAACAAAATAGGTAAATTTGAAAAAAAGTCTCAATAATACTTTAGGTTTTTCAAATAATTTTTGAATTGGATTTTCTCCGATTTTTAGGTTATTTTTCCCAACATTTTATGACAAAGTGTTGGGGAAAAGGTCCAATTTTGAGACATAGAATTCTTCTAATTTATTGAACTTTATGACTGTTTCTTTTTTCAAAGTTTGACCTGTGAATTTTATCCAGATAGGCGATTTTCCACTTTACAGAAAATATAAGAGAACATATGAATATATACTTTAATGTTATTATTTATCAAAACAATAAGGTGAATATTACTGGTTTATCAAATTTTTCTTAAGACTTTTAAAAATAGAGTACTTTCCTTTCCATAATTTACCATTAACATATATTTCAGAATTTTCATAATTATGGACAAAATAGATAAATTTGAAAAAAAGTCCCTTTATATACCATAAGAGTGTATAAAATGCTATAAAATATGTTTTATTTTGGATATTTATGAAAATAGTTTGTGTTCAGTTTTTCCCATGTTTCTTAAGAACAGCCCTGTATGTACAGTATATATAATTTAACTAATGTAAATTTAATCTACATTTCTGAATTTTCATAATTATAAACAAAATAGGTAAATTTTGAGACATAGAATTCTTATAATTTATTGAACCTTATGACTGTTCCTTTTTTTCAAAGTTTGACCTATGAATTTTATCCAGATAGGCGATTTTCTACTTTACAGAAAATATAAGAGAACATATGAATATATACTTTAATGTTATTATTTATCAAAACAATAAGGTGAATATTACTGGTTTATCAAATTTTTCTTAAGACTTTTAAAAATAGAGTACTTTCCTATCCATAATTTACCATTAACATATATTTCAGAATTTTCATAATTATGGACAAAATAGATAAATTTGAAAAAAAAAAGTCCCTTTATATACCATAAGAGTGTATAAAATGCTATAAAATATGTTTTATTTTGGATATTTATGAAAATAGTTTGTGTTCAGCTTTTCCCATGTTTCTTAAGAACAGCCCTGTATGTACAGTATATATAATTTAACTAATGTAAATTTAATCTACATTTCTGAATTTTCATAATTATAAACAAAATAGGTAAATTTGAAAAAAGTCTCTATAGTACTTTATGCTTTTCAAATAATTTTTGGATTGGATTTTCTCCGATTTTTAGGTTATTTTTCCCAACATTTTATGACTGAGTGTTGGGGAAAAGGCCCAATTTTGCGATATAGAATTCTTCTAATTTATTCAGTTTTACCCAGACAGGCAATTATTACTTTTCAGAAAATAAGAAAGAACATACGAAAATATACTTTATTGTTTTATGCATCAAAACAATAAGTACAACGTCACTATCTTCCTCATTTTTCTTAAGACTTTTAAAAATAGAGTACTTTCCTTTCCATAATTTACCTTTAATATATATTTCAGAATTTTCATAATTATGAACAAAATAGATAAATTTGAAAAAAAGTCCCTTTGTATGCAACAAGAGGGTATAAAGGTTTTAAAATATGTTTTATTTTGGATATAATTTGAAATAGTAATTTTTCAGTATATAAGCCTCATTATCTTTGAAATATTCTCTAATAACTAATAAAATTCTAAAATAATTAAGAAAAATATCAATCAATTATTTGGTAACACCTAATTTTCTATGAAAAATGAGGTTTTACGCTTTTCAATAAAATAGATATTGCTCCCGAATTTATATGATATTATAGGTAAATTGTTCAGAGCATCCAAGATCAAATTCATATACAATATGCCATTTGAATAACATTTAAGAATGCTGGGTTAAAAACCATTATATTTTACCGCATCATGAATAACAAACAACTTTCAGATACACGCGCCACATTTAAACACAAACAGATTATTTTCTGACAAGGACAGAAACCAAGAGAGAAAAAAGAATAGAGTATGTTATATTCAATTTTAGTCTATACGAGAGTAGACTCTAATTGGTGCTAGTGAAGAAGAAGGATAGGAACGCAGGTGTTATTAATTTATTCAATCTTGTCGGTGCAGGTGGTATTTTTCAAGTTTGACCTATGAATTTACCCAGACAGACGATTATTACTTTTCAGAAAATAAGAAAGAACATACGAATATATACTTTAATGTTATTATTTATCAAAATAATAAATAAGTACAATGTTACTATTTTTCTCATTTTTCTTAAGATTTTCAAACACGGGGTGTCTTCTTTTCAATAATTTAACTTATGCGTAAGTAAATTTAATATATATTTTAGAATTTTCATAATTATGAATGAAATAGATAAATTTGCAAAAATGTCTCTTTATACACTACAAGAGGGTATAAAATGATATAAAATATGTTTTATTTCGGAAATAATTTGAAATAGTAGTTTTTAGGTTTTCAGTATATAAGCCTCATTACGCCAGAATATTCTCTAATAACTAAAAAATTATAGAATAATTAAGAAAAATACCACTAAATTATTTTGAAACACCTAATTTTCCAAAAAATTAATAAAATAGATATTGCCCCCGAGTTTATATGATACTATGAGTAAATTCTTCAGAACACCCAAGATCCAATTCATGTACAATATACCATTTAAATGACATTTAAGAATACCGAGTTAAAAACCGTTATATTTTACCAGTGTCATATAAATTAGGTGCTTGTAATCCGAGATAACAGCGACAGGTTACTTTTTGAATGATATCTACAATGATTGGTCTGTTACCTATGCAATTTTATATGCTTAAACAAGAAATTGTGTTAATTTTTCAGAGTTGTCGTGGAATTATTTTATTCCTATACAATATGCAATTGAAATAACATTTAAGAATACCGAGTTAAAAACCTTTATATTTTACCTGTGTCACATAAATTAGGTGCTTTTAATCCGAAATATATCTACAATAATTAACGAAAAATACCGCAAATGTATTTAACATCTAATTTCCAAGAAAATATTCTCTTTCGTTTAGCAAAAATTATTTATACTACGAGGTCGAAAAAAAAAGCCGGTGTCACTGACTGCAAAGTTTTTCGAATTTATTTATAAGAAAGGTCTGTTGCCTATGCAATTTTATATGTTTAAACAAGAAATTTTGTTAATTTTCAGTGCTGCCGTGAAATTATTTTATTCCTATATAATACACAATTGTATTAACATTTAAGAAAATATCAAATAAAAAAGACTTTACTGTATGATAAAACAAATATAGAATCGAAAGGCGTTGGCTTTTTAGTACCTGACTATCCCTTAAAAAGGTTCAGGTAATAAAAACGCGTGAATTGGAAGCCGAGAAAAATGCATTAGTTTAGGAATTTAAAATGTTTTTAAACTGTTTTGTGTGAGGCGAATACAAGCATAAGAGAGAAAGAGAAAGAATTAAATAAACTTAATATGTAGATACATGCGACGTTGATGAAAGGATGTGTTAGTTTAAGAACGAAAGATGTTTTAATGCTATTCTCTGAAAAGTGAATACATACAAAAGGGTCAGAAAAAGAACAATGTGAGTTATATTTTTATTCTCGATATTAGGCTTGCGGGAAAAAGGGTGTGGCCGCGCTTTTTAATTTATTCACCCTCACGTCCTTTTCCAAGGAACTCGACCTTAAGAATGCAGACAAGTTGTAACGGCACAAGCGGTGTCTGTGGCGGAAGCACGATGAATTTGTATACTGTTCGTATGCATGTTTACTCGACATTGAAAGGGTCGGCCGGCTTAGTTGATGAACACGTGTGCCATCAAGTAGCGACGAGGTATACAACGGTGAAGCGGCGGGTAATGAGGAATGGGAGTCTATAAACTTATATGCTTCCAATGTATTTTAACTTGTCCTTGCCTATGCAGGTGTTACCGGGATGCACGTGTGGGCATCAATGCCGTCACATTCAAGGCGAGGGGGTATCGGTAGAAGAAGGGCAGGAGCACAAGCAAACATATACGGTTCCAATGTATATTAATTCGGCATTGGCCATGCAGGTGTTACAAGAACGCCCACGTATGCATCATGGTCGCCGCATTTAAGGCAAGGGGGCAGCGGGAACGAGAGAGAAGGAGTACCAGCCAACATATACGCTTCCAATGCATATTAATTTGACCTTAACCGTGCAAGTGTTACAAGAAGGCACACGTGTGCATCATGGTCACTGCATTTAAGACAAGGAGAGTCGAGAGAACAAGAGAGAAAGAGTACGAGCAAACATATACGCTTTCAATGCATATTAATTTGATCTCGACTATGCAGGTGTTCCAAGAATGCACACGTGTGCTGTCCAGGTGGTCGCTAGTGCTCATTGGGAGTTTCACAGTCGGGCCTTCATCTCTACTCTACTCTCTCTGTTTTAAGCCCGAAACCTATCCCCCAGATTTCTTCGACGATGACTACCAGGCAGAAACAACATTTTGAAATTTTGACGAATACATCAATGAAAGTGTTGTTTGAAGAAATAAAGAGAAACGTATGAAAAAAGATGCCAAAAATCCTAAACCAATCGGAACAGTTGCCAAAGGAAAAAGTACCAAAGAAAAAAGTGATAAAGTTGCCAAAGGTAAAAAGTACTAAAGACAAAAAATCGAGTGCTAAAGCCAAAGGTTCTAAACGAAAGAAGAATACAGATAAAAAGGAAAAAATAGAAATAAGTAAAGAAAAATTTATTCAACAGTGATGAACATGGGTCATCAAATGAAGAAGTTGATGAAAACAAAATTTGCGATGATGAATCTGAATACTCAGATGAAGAAATTCTGTGTAACGTTTGTCTCGACACAGGCAAAGGAAAAGAACTTTGGTATCGCTGTAGAAACTGTGGAAAATGGTCACATGTAAAATGTTCTGGCAGTAAAAGTCCAAATGATTACATATGTTTATTCTGTTTGCATCCTTAAGTATCTATTTTGATCAGTGTTATTAATGATTGTTGTTGATTTTATTGCCAAATATTTACGTTCATTAATAGTTACTTAACCAATTAAGGTAAAATCTTATTGAGACTGATTATAAGCAAAGAAAAGACTATAAATATTTTATAAAAATACTATGGCTCCCATTTGACATATGGGGCTCTAATTACCCGAAGAGGAGGGTAATGGGAGCGAATACATTGTTTGTTTTTTGTTTCTCATCATTGATGATGATTTTGTTTTCATGTTTTTTCTGTAATTTTAAATAGCCAGATAGGCAACGCTACCGTCCATAATAAAAAAATTTTTTGATTACTTAAATTATGAATTTTATTACAAAATATCCTTAGTAGGCTCCAATTCCCCCACGCTTCCCTACGTAAAATATCAGACAGTCAACTTTTCAACATCGTTTAGCTTCTTTCTTACACATAATTTTGATTTTGCATTTTCAATAGTGAGCTTTTCTAACTGAGGTGTTCTTTTATGTATTTCTTAATCAAATTTTAAGATTTGAGCGTCACTCCGGTATATATATATATATATATATATATATATATATATATATATATATATATATATATATATATATATATATATATATATATATATATATATAGATATAGATATCGTTTAACTATTGATATGTTGCAGATTGTCTGCAGATTTAATAGCCTGCCTCGAAACTTGGATATTATTTAGACGGTTGTTTTCTGTAAATGTTGCTCTTGATTCGTTACAGCTATACAGAGACCACTAGGCAGGAAATGAACTATCTGTATATTTTTCCTTTAACTACCTGAAGGAGAAATACGGTAACTTGTTAAATTAACTTGTTTATTACGACTAATATAAACCTTTAAATAAATATTATGGAAAGTCAAAAATTCAACCGCCGTATATGTGCCAAAATTGTTTTCTGAAAAAAAAACTAGACCTGGTATTTAAAATATGTCTCGCATCGCATTGTAAAAATGTCAACAATAAAAAGTGCGGTTTTAGGTTATATTTGATTATCACTGTTTGACTCCTACTTATGTTGTTTTGCTTGGCATTCACTAAACTGTGGGTGGTTGTATTAATGTTTATTGTTATTTCAACTTACTCTTATTTTTTTTCCAGTTGAATCTCAGATTTCCTGCCTACTACTATTCAAGTAAAATTTTCCTCTTAGTTCCGTAGATTTTGGTTTGTATATATTTTCAGGTTAGGATTCTGTCACTGTCAAATTTGCATTGAGAAATTATTTTTGTAGGTATTGCTTTCGGCATTACCTCATTCTGGGTTTCTTTGATCTTATTATTTAAACACATTCTGTGGAAATCGTTATATCTTAATTATTTTCTCTATGTTCTAGTTTAATTTTTACACCTGTCAAAGTAGGAAAATAAATATCTGAAAAGGGAATTCTATTAAATATTTTTTAAATCCCTTAAAGGAGTTGACTTTACTAATCTTTTTGGTTTTTTAAAAATAATTGAGCACATTTACCTGAAGTAACCTTTAACGAAAGAATGGCTGACATCGCATTATTTTTAATATTATGTCTCTGTTTTATTGTAACGAATTGTAATAGGGATTATTGATACGGATGGAGCAGTTTTCGATAAAAACGCTTTTGATTTTAAAAATTTTTCATACGATAATCCCAATTCTATCAACAGTTTACGTTAGAAAAATGTCCATATCGCCTTTCGTAGATATATTCCATAACGTTTTGTTAGAATATATCGACATAAGGTTTCACAAAACAATAGAATGTAGGTGCAATTAATACAGAAATTTCTGTAAATATGCCTCGGCAGCTTTGCCTGCTCGTAAGTCCATTATTTACTTCTGTATCATAAAAATTCTTTCAAAATCATTTGAAGTGCCTCAATGAATTATATCATATCGTACATGTGAATGAGAAGATGAAAAAGTTTAAAAACTTTTAGCAAATATTTATTATGCTGTCATCGATTTTGATAATTCTCATTGAAATGATTTCTAACATTTAATATATAGTGTTAGGGGGGGGGGGTGCACAGTCATTCATGAACCACATATTATGACAAATTTGTCATCGTCCTTCTTCTAAAGCAACATTCATCGGAGAATGCAATTTTTGTACGAAAATTTGAATCATTCAATACTTTTTTGTAACTAATAAGTATACTTATTATTGCTAGATGGTTGTTATGTAAGTTTTTATTGTTTTTAGCCTGTTGACCCTTAAAATGCTCCAAATTTCTTATACTAGTCTTAAGCCTGGATAAAGTGTAAAGAAGGTCTACAACGGTAATTGTATCAGAAACGAGCGAAAATGAGTCGAGCAACTCCGCAAATAAAATAAACTCACTTTCAACACATCATTTATAAACTATTTTTTTCCAGACACTCTGTATATTTAGGCAAATAAATAATTCTTTATTATATTTAATATCAACAATCGTAATTTTGTTTATTGTTTTTTATTTGAAAAAACTGCTTATAGAGAATTTGTTATCTACCATTTCAAAACAATAATATAAAATATCATACAAACGCATAGCAGATTTAAAACATAATTTAGAAGCGACTGATGATTTATTTTTAATACTACTGTTAAAAGTAATTGGCTTTTAAGACTGGTAAAAGAAAATGTTACTTTTAACATTAAAAGGCCAACGTTTAATCGTGTGTGTAGAAAAAAGCAATATCAGTTGACAACAGAATTTTTTAAAGAATGCTAAGATTGTGAGATACTATACAAAAAAATCCACAATAAGCCCTAAGTAAAAGGTGAAATATATTTTCAATAAAAGTACATGTGTCATTTCAAAACTCAAATGATACTAGAAGAGTTATGTAAAATTATTTATATAATATAAGCATTTTTTATTATTACAATATTCCATATTCAACAGCGTGTAATAAAATATCAGCTGTATTTTTCCTAAAGGCATCACTGGCCAGTATTGACTTTATACTTTCTTCAAATCTTCCTTGATCTTTTCCAGAAACCACGTCTTCAATATAATCTTTGTGCATCAGTTTAGTCTGCCACAGCAAAATACCCATAAATATTCCCATCAGACCATGTGTTTTCCATTCTGACTTTAAAACACTTAAAGGTAATAGTTTTTCGGGATCACTTCCTAGTTCTCTGGCAAAAGCTGAAAAACTTTTATGGTATAATTCTAAGTATTCGTCGAGTTTCTTGAAATCTTCTTTGGAAGCGCTGGAATAAAGAAAAAATGACAAATCGTCTATTGGAGTGCTGTCACGACAAAGCTGGAAATCTATAAGTTTTATGTCTTCAATTGTTCCATCTTCCTAAAAAAAACATGAGTCAAAATTATAAATATTAACTTTTTCAAATATTCCTTTATCTAGAAATATGAAAGATACAGGGAGTTCGGGAAAATGGGGAAAATCTCCCTGATATGAAAAAAAAAAACCGTGAAAGGAATACTACAAGTTCATATAAACTTTTTTCGTATAGGCCTCAGTTTCTAAGATATGGGCTCCTAAAATGATACAATGGAATCAAGTTTTTCACACATAATTATTGAATCACCAGGTTTATTTAATTTTTCTTAATATGATGTAGATCAGGTAAGACCCTTCAAATTATTATCCAAGAAAGTGTTGTGAAGTACTCACAGCTGCAGGGACACTCATGACTCCATTTTGTTATGCCCTGTATGATAAGAAATTTGGACAACGTTTTTTACATACCTTTAACTATTCACTAAATATTATGTATTCTTCATTGATGTCCCTAATCCTAATCGTTTTCGAAAAAACATTATTTATTTGACGTATTTCGTTAAAAGATACTCCTTTGTTCCTATCAAATGATCAACCTTCAACTTTGTAATAAAACAAATTCGATCTAAAGTTAGAGTTGATCTCTTAGATAAAAACGTCTATTTCTCCTAAATATTTCAAGGCTTTATTGCAAGGTTCTTATCCTTAATATATTTTACTTGATACCATATCTAATTTAAATTATAACAATATCATAAACAAAACAAACCTGGCTCACTATGAGATTTAAATTTCATGGCAACTAGATCGGGTTTAAACCTTCAACCTTCTTAGTGAATCTGGCAATAAGTGTTTTATATTGCACTCTGTTGATTTTAAGTAGGTTCGTATTCTTAGTAGAACTGTAAAAAAACGACCTGTAAAAGAGTAATGCTAAATTTTAATGAGCTCCCCAGGAAAAATGACAAATTTGTTTTAACATATTAAGCTATTTTCGATTCTGGTTACTTATTTCGTGTTTAGGGGGCTCGAATTAACCAAATTAAACAATGAAATCTGGAAAGTGTCGCACCATGTGATGTGATGGGAAAAGAAAGAGGTTATTTTGGGCAAAGGCCACGACGATTTCGTCAAAATATTCCATTTTGGAAACCACAATCCTTTTGCAACGGCACACCCTCTGTTGATTTCACTTTTTATAATTATTTTGCATTCCTATTTATTTCATCTGCGTCTTCTCAAAATTATTTTCAATTTGGAGAACAGCCATGTTAAGATTTTATGACGGCTAACAAATTTGCACTTTTTCGTATTTTACCAGAAATAACCCAATAAGTGAAGATGAATGGGCAGGTGCGACGTCATAATGAAGCTCCCAGCCACTCAATGAAGCAATTTTCTTGTCACTGTGTTATTTAATCATTATTAGTTTAAGTAATACTCCTTGTTCACGCTCTACCCTTTTGAATTGAATAACACCTTCCTCCTGGAAGGAAATGGTAAGCTTTGTTTTAATTGTGCTTCGATTCAGGCAAGCTCTATATGCTCTTCGAGCATTATCCACTCTAAAAATCGGTCTCTTATTTCGAGCTTTTTACTGTAAATCCAAAATACTGTACAAATATAGTAATGATTTTCTCATGAGTAATTGTAATATTGCATAGTTTTGTGGGGATACTTGTGAATATTTTCTCTAACTGATAAATGTCAGTTTTTAACAATAACTTTCTTACATTTCAACTTCTAGCTCCTGATCAGGTACCTTCAGATCAGACCTCGTATTCTCATCCAAGAACCTTTTAACTGCTGCTTTGCAAAAAATCTTTATACTTTGTAATAAGTTGAATAAATGCTAAAGGTTTGTTATTGTATATAAGTTTTATATTTCTCAAAATAATTAATTCTACTTACTTTAAATTTGAACAGAAAATTGTTTGACCAACAGTCTCCATGTACCAATGCTGAATATTGTCCATTGTATTTCATAATTTTACGATATTGTTCACTTAGGTTTTCTAAGTAAGGCTTCACTTGATTTGCAACATGCTCATCTATATCTTTAAGTCCATTATAAGCTGCTCGAAAACATGACTCCAATTCTTGTAAATGATCCTTAGTTTCCCCAAACTCAACATAAACATCCCTTATGGGCCTAATTAACTCTCGGTATTTTTCCAAATTTTGGTCTTTGAATGCGAATGTAAGTGCGTGATACTTTCCATATCTATCTAAAATTTCTTTTAAAATTTCTCTATCTATTAAATCTGATTTATCTAGAATGTCATACTTTTGTATTTTAAGGTTTTCCAAACAGATATACTCTGAACCAAGTTCGTTACTGGCACAATAAAATTTTGGAATATTATTAAACAAAGCATTTTTCTTTATTAAAAATCTCTTCAGCTCTGGTAATATATATTGGTAATAATGGTACTCATTAAAGTTTGCACTCGGACCATATTGACCGGGATTAACGGGCATTTTTTTAATGTAAGTGTAAATTATTTCTCCCGTATCCTTATTTTTTACCGATCCCGTATAAAATTCACCAAGAAATCCATTACCTCTGAGAGGAGTTTCGTCTCCGTTAACTTCACAATTCTTGATGTGTTCAACTTCAGCAACGTGTTCCAAAATTTTCACTAACATTTCCATTACAATTTTTGTTTATAAATACACTAAATTGAAATTAAATAAATTAAAATGAACATATTTTATGATATAAATACATCAACAATAAGTTATTTGTTAATTACGCTTTAATCAGATAACTTTAAGTGAAAACAATGGCAAAATGTACAAGAATTTGCATCGCAATATAATATATGAATGAGATATGCGAAACGTGATGAGATAACCAGAAAATTTCGTGTCGTTAAGAGATTGGTACAAATTTTTCTTTAAAATTCTTTAAACTCACCGTCCACTGCGATTTGAATAATCCTTATATTGAACATTATAAGTACAGGGTGAGTCGGAATACTGTCAAACTTAATTTAAATAAAACGCACAAAATGGTACATTAGACAACTTTAAAAATGAATTGTAAATACATGTAATTACACTTATGAATGTTGTTCCAAAAGCATATTTTCGGAATTATTACAACACTAAAGGCCGCCGAGCTATGGCGAGAAATGGTAATGATAATGATAACGGTCTGAGCGGGTGGCTCAGATGAAATAACCAAAAAAAGTTCAGTTGCCTATGACGTGCCCGTATATGTTTTAAAATTTGTCGCACACTGCATAAGTAATCCTTTAGCAAATATTGTTAATGAAAGTTTTGCCACACAGATCTTTCCCACTAATCTCAAGACAGCCAAAGTGATTCCTATATTTAAAAAAGGGGATCGCCAGTGTATCAAAAATTACAGACCAATCTCCCTGCTTCCAGCAGTGTCAAAGGTCTTTGAAAAAGTTATATATACTAGAATATTTGAACATCTAAACAGACTCAATATCCTGAGTAAAAATCAGTTCGGCTTTAGACCTAACAAATCTACTGAAATGGCAATATTTAACACAATTTCCTATATAAATGAAAGAATTGACACAAATGATAAAGTGGTAGGCCTATATTTTGATTTGTCTAAGGCCTTTGACACTGTGGATCATAACTTGCTTTTGACAAAGCTTGGTGCGTATAGGGTCAGAGGTGTTGCTGCCAGTTTGCTGCAATCTTACTTATCGGATAGGCAGCAGACAGTCTGCTTTGCTAAAAATAATCATCATTACTTTTCAGATAGAACTAAGTTGTTGCAGGGGGTACCTCAGGGCTCCATTCTGGGACCCATATTATTCTTAATATATGTAAACAATCTGGGGGATTAATTGGCCGAGGATAGCGTTTGCCAGTTTGCTGATGACACATTAGTGATTCTGGCGGACGCTTCTATGGCGGGACTTTCCCGAAAGTGCACAAACTCTGCATTGAAAATGCAGCAGAGGTGTACTGATAACGGCCTCACTCTAAACGTAGATAAAACTGGCCTCATTCTTTTTTCAAAGCATGCAACAAGGTCTGAGTCACTGCCTGTGTGGCTTGGGGGTAGATCTATACCTACTTTCGAACAGGTTAAGTTCTTGGGTGTTCACTTGGACCCCTCTTTAAACTGGGAACATCATATCTCAGCTCTTGGGGCTAGGCTTAGCAGTTTGTGTGGTGTAGTCCAAAGGCTTCGTGACGTCATCACTGCAGAAACTGTTAGGCTTTTCTACCTTGGGCAAATACAATCTCTTATCTCTTATGGTATTTCCTTTTGGGAATCATCAAGAAAGGCTATTAATATATTTAAAATTCAAAAACGCATAATAAGATGCATCTTCCACCTACATCCAAGAGCTTCATGTCGACCATTTTTTACTCAGTTTAAGTTGCTTACTGTTCCCTCGTTATACTTTAGATCTTTAGTCATGTTTGTCAGAAGGAATACAGAATTATTTCGGCTGAATAGACAGCTTTATGGGGGAAACATGGTTATGACTACCAGAGGAGCGAATGACCTAAGGGTACCTTTACATAACTCAACCTTCTATGAGAGAGGACCATACTATATGGCGATTAAAGCCGTAAGGATATTACCAAGAGAAATCTGGCTTACCGAGTCGATTAATTGCTTTAAGAGACGCGTAAATGAATGGCTGTCTGATAGGTGCTTTTACTCTTTCCATTTTAATGAATAGTTTTTGTAATGCCAATATTTTTAACTTAATATTTTTTTAGTAGGTTTTTTCTCACGCATTTGTTTTGTGTGTAAAAATTTTATTCCTTTTAAATTGGAATATCTTATTTTACAAACTGTAAAACTTTGTTTAGTTTAAACTGACTCTCTTATTACTACTTTTTTGAATTATCTTGTATCTGTCTTTTTCTCCTTTTGTTTTCTTTTGTGTATAGTTCCTATCGAAATGTCAATTAGTTTTTATATTAATTGTAGTTAGATCGATATATTTACAATTCTTAATGTTAAACATTTCTCTCTCTGACGTTGCTTTGTTAGGTGATCATAATTTTGTTAGCAAATAAAGGATATTATTATTATTATTATATGTTATTCTCCTTTCAGGCAGAGAAAAAGGAAAGAATATATTTAATTATTTCCTGTAAATATAATTCTGGTTCTCTTTCCATACGCGTTTCGTCCACCTCATGGTCCCTTCAGTGCAGCTGTATCTAACCGAAAGCAACATTCTAAGGAAACAACTCCTATATAAAATATAAATTCCGATAAATATCGGTAGAATATTAAAAAAACCTACCGACTTCGCTGTCAGACTAAGAAATATCGTCAATCGAAACTTAATTTTAATTTTTAACATTTCGCTTCGCTTTCCGCTGGTGATATTTTTCAGTCTGACATCGAAGTCGGAGGTTTTTTTATCAGAATTTATATTTTCTATAGCAGTTGTTTCCTGCGAATGTTGCTCCTGGTTCGATGGCTATTGGAAGAACTTCAATTAAGGCTCGATACCAGAAAATCATTGGCGACAACCGAATACCGGTTGAAAAGACAATGATACTGCGATGAGGAAAGCAACGGGAAACTACCTCGTTATACTCCCCAGAACAAATCATTAGCATGACTGGAAAATCTGAAGTTATGGCCCTCAGTCCCCGGCAGAACTTAGATGGTCAGAAAGTGCTAAGAATCTCCGGGCCAGTCATGAGGAGGATAGCGACTTGGAACGTGAGAAGTGTGTTTGAAGCTGGAAAAGTCCACAATGCTATAAAGGAAATGAAAAGGTTGAACATCGAAATTTTTGGAATTAGTAAGATGCCAAATTCAAGTCAGGTTCAGGTAGAGGGCTACTACGTTTTTTATGCAGGAAAGGAAGATGAAAAACATCATAACGGTGTGGGCATCATTGTCAACAAGAAGATGAAAAGGATGATCAAAGCTTTTGCACCAATATCTGATATAGTAATTCTACTACAGCTGAATTCACATCAATTTAATGTGAATATTATTCAGACTTACGCAACGACGTGTGATCACCCGGACAAAGAAGTGGAAATATTTGATGAACACATTTACTCAGCAATGAGACTGGTTAATATATCGGATATTACCGTGGTAATGGGCGACTTTAACGCAAAAGTCGGAAATGTGCCAAGGGAAGATATAGTAGGTAGATACGGACTTGGTGTACCGAATGAACGGGGTGATAGATTGTTGCAGTTTTGTCAGGAAAAGGTTCTAATAATCACAAACGCCTTCTTTAAGCTACATTCACGTCGCCTATACACGTGGAGATCAAACGCGGAGACTCCAGAAAAGATTATACATAACCAGATTGATTACATTACGATTGGAAAGCGTTTTCGAAACAGTCTTAGATCAACAAAGTCATTTCCTGGAGCTGATTTGAACTCCGACCGCAACCCCGTCATAGTGTCTCTAAGCTTGGCTGTTAAAAAATTAGAGGTAAGGAAAAACCCTAGCAAGCTTAATATGTTCAAACTAGATAATATGGAAAACAGAATAGAAGTCAGACAACTGGTTAACAAAAGGCTACAATGCAGCGATGTTAGCGAATGAGATATTAGAACAAGATTTTCAAAAAACAAAAACCAAGAAAGGTATTCTCAAATCCAAATGGAAATTAGGAAAAACATCAGACAAGCAAAACAAGAGTCTATTCAGTGCAGTGGAATCGAAAATCTGGAAGCCAAACACGAATCGTTCAACATGCATAAAAAGGTCAAAAAAGCCACCGGGTTATACAAACGTAAATCCACTAGATTTTTAATAAACCAATAAGGAGCTGAAGGCATGGTGTAATTATATTGAGGAGCTCTTTTATGACATCAGAGATGGGCCCAATACGCCTTGCTAAAAATGGTAGGGCACCAGGATCCGATGAAAGGCATTCGGAATTGCTAAAACTACTTCTAGAAGAGCAATCACCCAAGTTTTTGGTAAGTCTATGTAATTTAATCTACAAAAGTGGCAAAATTCCTAAAGATTGGTTAATTTCTGCCTTCGTGACAATATCAAAGAAGCAGAACGCCAAATGCTGTAATGAATACTGCATAATCAGTATCATGAGTCATGTTTTAAAGATGTTCTTGAAAATCATTTATGCCTGTATTTACAGCAAATGCAAGGAGAACATGAGCAATACACAGTTTGGTTTCAGAAATGGGATGGATACACGTGAGGCTTTGTTCAGCATGCAAGTGTTGGTGCAGAGATGTCGAAATGTGTCTGCAGATGTGTTCGCGTATTTTATAGATTAAGAGAAGGCTTTTGATACCGTTCAACACGGAAAAATTACTGAAATATTATAAGGAAACAGAATCTGGATGATCGAGGTATAAGAATAATAGTTAATCTCTACTGGCACCAGAAAGCAAAAATAATAGTAGACGGAGAGATGTCAGATGAGATACAAATAATGCTTAGAGCTTGACAGGGATGTGTACTATCACCTCTTTTATTTAACTTATTTTCTCAAAAAATCTTTCAAGAGGCAGTATATGAAAAACACCAAGGCATTATTATTAACGGTACAGTTATAAATAATCTTAGATAAGCAAAAAATACTATACTTCTCGCGAATACATTGGAAGACCTACAAGAACTTTTAAATTGCGTGGCAGACAAAAGTGGAGAGATGGGGCTTAAGTTGAACATCAAGAAGACAAAGTGAGTAGTAGTAAGCAAACAAACAGATGTATTCGGTCGCTAAGAAAATGACGGAAAACCCATAGAACGTGTTCACCAATACAAATATTTGGGATGCACACTCAATGAAAACGGGGACAACACACAAGAGATAAGGTCCCGAATAAAACAGGCTCGAAGGGAATCAAGACAGTACTATGCAGCCGTAATAATGTTCTACCCTTAAGGACACGAATTCTTAGATGCTATGTCTTCAGTATCCTCTTGTATGGAGCAGAAGCATGGTTACTCACAGATACCATGTGTAGGAGACTGGAGGCCTTCAAAATATAGACTTACCGGCGTAAGATGCGAATTTCGTGGATACACAGAATTCCAAATACGGAGGTACTAAACCTAATGAACAAACAAACAGAAATCGTGCACACCATCAAAAAAAGAAAATTAGAATATTTCGGACATATTTTACGTAATAAAACAATACCAGGTGCATCAACTTATTATGTAAGATAAAACTGATGGCAAAAGAGGTCCAGGCCATCGTAGAACATCTTGACTGAAGAACTTACGGCAATGGTGGACAGATAGCGCTGATGAATGCCATCGTTTGATAGAACAGGGCACGTTAAGAAGAAGAACTGTAAATCCACAATACAGTACAAATATAGAAATGATTTTCGCCTGAATAATTGTAATATTGTATGGTTTTGTGGGGATGAATATTTTCTATAACTGATAAATGTCCGTTTTTAACTATAACGTTCTTACGTTCCAACTTCTAGCTCCTGATCGGGTACCTTCAGATCAGACTTCGTATTTTCATCCAAGAACTTTTTATCTGCTGCTTTGCAAAAAATTATTGTAGGTTTGCTATTGTATATAAGTTTTATATTTCTCAAAATAATTAATTCTACTTACTTCAAATTTGAACAGAAAGTTATTTGACCAAGAGTCTCCATGTACCAATGCCGAATGTTGTCCATTATATTTGATACTTTTAAGAAAGTGTTCACTTAGGTTTCCTAAATAAGGCTTCACTTGACTTGCAACATCCTCATTTATATCTCTAAGTCCATTATAAGCTGCTCGAAAACAAGATTCCACGTCTTGTAAATATTCCTTAGTTTCCCCAAATTCAATATAAACATCTTTTATAGGCCTAATTAATTCTTCGTATTTTTCCAAATATTGGTCTTTGAATGCGAATGTAAGTGCGTGATACTTTCCAAATCTATCAAAAATTTCTTTTAAAATTTCTGCATCTATTAAATCTGATTTATGTAGAATATCATACTTTTGTATTTTAAGGTTTTCCAAACAGATATATTCCGAACCTAATTCATTGCTGGCGCAATAAAATTTTGGAATATTGTTAAATAAAGCATTTTTTTCTTTTAAAAATCTCTTCAACTCTGATAATATATATTGGTAATAATGATATTCATTAAACCATGAACTCGGAGCAAATGGGCCGGGATTAACGGGCACTTTTTTAACGTAGGTGTAAATTACCTCTCCTGTATCTTTATTTTTTACCGATCCCGTATAACATTCACTAAGATATCCATGACCTCTTATAGGACCTTCGTCGCCGTTAACTTCATAGTTCTTGATGTGTTCAACTTCAGCAACGTGTTCCAAAATTCTCACTAACTTTTCCATTGCAATTTTTGTTCACCGTATGTAAATACACTAAGCTGAAATTAAGTAATTGGAGATATTTTATAATATAAAGAACAGTAATAAATTATTTGTTAATTACGCTTTGATCAGTTAACTTTAAGTGAAAACAATGGTAAAATGTACAAGAATATGCATTTGCATCATATATAAATAGTTATAGATATGCGTAATGTAATGAGATAACCAGAAAATTTCGTGTCGTTAGGAGATTGGTACAAATTGTCCTTCAAAACTTCAAAAATTCACCGTCTACTATAATTTGAATGATCCTTATATTGAAAGTTATAGGTACAGGGTCCGTCGCAATACTGTCAAACCTAATTTAAGTAAAACGCCCAAAATAGTGTCTTAGACACTTGGGTGGTACTGTAGTGTACTGTGGTGTTGTTCTTTCTATATTAACATTTTTAAAACATTAACGTTTCGGTAATTTTTTTACCTTCGTCAGAACGTACAGTTTTGGCTTGAACATTGATTGGGAAACAACACCGCACTTACGTGTATAAATTAATTTAAAATTATATTCTGATGACCACGTGTGTCATCTTGAAGTTAAAGTGGTACTGAGTTAGATGATAACAAAAACAGATAATGATTATGTTCAAATAAAATTAAAGCAGTTCTGTTTTGACGTAAAATTTCACGTTACTCAGTTGATTCATAGATGTCGTTCGACTGGCAATATTTTTCAGTCTGACATCGAAGTTGGTAGACGACAGGTGTAATATCATGCCGACATACCTTGAAATTTATGGTTCATATATCAGTTATTTCCTGCTAATGTTGCTCTCAGTCCGATACAGCTCCACTGACGAGATCATGAGGTAATCGAAACGCGTATTGAGTGAGGACCAGAGCGATATTTGCAGGAAATAAACTATTTGTACATATATTTTTCATATTCTCTGCCTGAAAGGAGAATTACGTATATAACAAACATCGTCAATTAGTTTTAAAGATTACCATTCTGTTGTAAATCGGATTTAATATTTGCCACCTCTTTTTCCAGTGAATCGGCATTATTGCATATAGATATAGCGCGATTATAGAGGTTGCGTATAATTCCCCATTTTGTTAAAACAGAATAATTAGAAATGTGTGTCCAGTATGCGTTGGCTTTCTGTATACTGAACTTTTTATAGTTTGGTTTGAACGGTTTACCATGACATCTAGCAAGGGCAATTGATCATTTACCTCTTTTTCCATGGTTAACTTAATTGTAGGTCGAATGGTATGTTTCAGGAAATCATTAAGTTATTGATCATTGCCCTTCCATACGATCAAGGTATCATCGACATATCTCCACTAGACTTTTAGTTTTACTGTTGCCGTTTCTATGAATTTCGAACCATTCCATATATATATATATATATATATATATATATATATATATATATATATATATATATATATATATATATATATATATATATATATATTGGCGATGACTCGAGAAACTGAAGAATCCATCGAAGCCCGTCATCCTGAGCGTAGAACTTTACTTAAAAATAAGCACTCTGCAGGCAACACTCCAAAAGGTCCATCAGCCCGTCCAGAAAAAATCTCTCTGAAAAACTACAGTTACCCACAAAAAAGAAATTACCTTCGAAAAAATTTCAATATGTCTATTGGAACAAAGCTAAAGAGTTGGTGGATCGTTTACGTTTGTTGTGGAGTTCCAAAATGGCCGGTCACACTGGACACGAAAATGAAATTATGTCAATCATAGAGGAATTACGAGAAGAAGATATAATATATTAAGCTCAATATTTAATGATATTATTCAGTTCTTCCTTCGATCTCAAACCTTTAATATTACTAATAATATGGAGCCCAGTCTAGAAAAAATCAAGATTGTTAATGAACTACATAGAACGGCTAGAAAAAATTTTGTAAGACGGCGCACGATAATAAAAGGTTACAGAGATTTGTGGCAAATTGATTTGGCTGAAATGCAACAGTATGCTGATGAAAACGATGGTTATCGTTATATTTTGGTCTGTATAAATTGTTACTCTAAATTTGTCTATACCAAAGCCATAAAAAACAAGACTGGTATAGAAGTTACTAATGCGATGAAAAGCATCATTGAAGAGGCATCATATACACCAACAAATCTGCAAAGTGATCAAGGAAAGGAGTTCTATAATACAAACTTTCAAGCCCTGATGAAAAAATATAATATAAATCATTATTCCACTTACAGTACAAAGAAAGCTGCAATTGGTCCAGTGATAACGTGGTTCGATCTGATAAAGTAGTATCATTTGAAAGTCTAGTTCTGATTATGTTTAGTGATTCCCCTAATAGTACATTAGTAAACAGACTTTCCACATGAAAGCTTATTAGCCTGTCTGGCTCTAGATTAATGCTACTAATAATGTTCACGAAATGTGTAGAATTTTTAACGTATGTGTTTGTCTTACCTTCTAAAGGTTGTATGATTTAAAAAAAAAACTTCGCCAGTGTATTTGTCGAGGATCTTCTAAAGCCCATATATATGGAACCCAACATAAAAAAAAGAAAATTTATAGAAGCAGCATACATTAAAAACAATAATGGAATCTTTAGTAAACCGAGTGTTGAGATACCTAATCTTTGGCAACCACAACTTTGTAATATCAAATCATTGAGGTGAGTACAGTGAAGCGAAACTTTGCGCTTCAATGGACACAGTCCCTATATAAGCTCGTAGTCTTAAGACAAAACATTCAGTTTTTACTTGATAACGATTAGAGATACAACCTAATCGAAACGTCGCAAAAATAAATAAAAATAAAGACAATGCAAGTCCGACAACCACATTTTAGTTAATCTTCAACATTGTCTAGAACTTTCATACAAACCAATTAATTATTGTTTAATAATCCCAAATTAACCAAAAGAACTTTGTAGACTTTTGCTTTGCGAAAAATATTTCTAATTTGCAAATAAGATGGTCAAATAATAAAAAATTAGTATTATGTATTATTTTTATATTATTCAAAATTATTGTGTATATCAAATGAACTTACCTCAAGTGAAGTTCGGTCTGAATTATATGATGCCCCTCGTTGAAGTAAATAAGATGAATAGATACGTATAAATAAAAATACTATGGGGGGATAGATTAGACTCTTAACCAATCTGAAGAAAATTGTTTTAGCTTCCATCTGTCGCATTGGAGAATTGCTGGTAGAGTTTTAACAAGCGCTAATTTTACCGTATGTTATACATTAGTACGTAAATGTTATTTATTACAAAAGTGGCAGCAATTTGAAAAAATAAAGCATTGTTTGAGGAAAAAGAGTATTTTTTCAGGCAATGATAAAAGTAGATTTTGACAATCAAATTCAAAGCCGCCTAAGAGGAAAAAGTTGCGATAATTCAAAATTGAGATATATGTCTGAAACCATTTTTAATAAACTGAAAAACTTACAAAAAATTTATGCAGATTCAATAAATAGAATATGAAAAAGACAAAATCTAATGCACAAAACAGGCTTAGAGGTATGTAAATTAAAAAGTTATGTAAGTTACCATTTGATGTGAAATACATATTGAAAATATTCGTGGTAATTAAAAAAAAGTAAAAACTTTTTGGAAACATATCAGACACTGTAAATTTTTCAACATAACATAGCCTCTTCCTTAGACATAATTTTGATCTTGCATTTTCAGTAGCTCGCTTTTCTAATTGAGGTGTCCTTTTATGTATTTCTTAATCAAAATTTAATATTTGAGCTTCACTACGATGTATCTATAGATATCGTTTGACTATTGATATGTTACAGATTGTCTGCAGATTTAATAGCCTGCCGACATGTCTCGGAACTTGAACTGCCTGAAGGAGAAATACGGTAACTTGTTAAATTAACTTGCTTCTTACGATTAATAGGAATTTCTAAATTAATATTATAGAGAGTCAAAAATTCATCCGCCGTATATGTGCCAAAATTATTTTGATATTCTCAACTTCTTTTCTAGAAAAAACTAATAGACCTGGCATTTAAAATATCTCTCGCATCGCATTGTAAAAATGTCAACACTACAAAGTGTGGTTTTAGGTTATATTTGATTATCAATGTTTGATGCCTATTTATGTTGTTTTGCTTGGCATTCACTAAACTGAGGGTGGTTGTATTTATGTTTTTTGTTATTTCAATTTATCGTTATCTTTTTTCCAGTTGAATCTCGGATTCAAATTATTTAGATGAGTTCCGTAGATTTTGGTTTGTATATATTTTCAGCTTAGGGTTCTGTCACTGTTAAATTTGCATTGACAACTTATTTTTGTAGGTATTGCTTTTAGCATTACCTCATTCTGCGTTGTTTTGATCTTATTATTTAAATACATTGTGTGGAAATCGTCATATCTTAATTAATTTTCTGTATATTCTAGTTTAATTTTCACACCTGTCAAAGTAGGAAAATAAATATGTGGAAAAGGAATTATATTAAATATTTTTTAAATCTCATAAAGGAGTTGACTTTATTTATAATTTTTTGTTCTAAAAATAATTGAGCACATTTTCCTAAAGTACTCTTTAATTATTGATTCGGATGGAGCAGTTTTCGATAAAAACGCATATGATTTTAAAAATTCTTCATACGATAATCCCGATCCGATCAGCACTTTACGTTCGTAAAAAGGTCCGTATCATCAACATAATCTATAACGTTTTGTTAGAATATATCGACATTAGGTTTCAAAAAACAGTCTCATATATGTAGAATGTAGGTGCAATTAATACAGTTCAATAAATATGCCTCGGCAGCTTTGCCTGCTCATAAGTCCATTATTTACTTCGGCATTATAAAATTTTTTTCAAAATCATTTGAAGTGCCTCAATGAATTATATTATTGGTAATATTTACTATGCTGTCATCGATTTAAAAAAATTTCATTTGAATGATTTCTAACATTTAATGTATAGTGTAGGGGGGGTTCATAAACCACATATTCTGACAAATTTGTCACTGTCTTTCTTGTAAAGTAGCATTCATCGGAGAATACAATTTTTGTATAAAAATTTGAATCATTCAATACTCTTTTGTAAATAGTAAGTATACTTATTATTGCTAGATGGCTGTTATGTAAATTTTTATTGCTTTTAGCCTGTTGATCCTTAAAATGCTCCAAATTTCTAGGACCAGGATAAAGCTTGGATAAAGTGTGAAGAAGGCCTACAACAGTATTAGTAAATATATCAGAAACGAACGTAAACGAGTCGAGCAACTCCTCAAATAAAATAAAATCACAACACATCTATTATAATTTTTTTTTCCAAAAACTCTGTATATTTAGGTAAATAAATAATTCTTTATTATATTTAATTTAATTTTGTTTATTATTTATCATTTGAAGAAACTGTTAATAGAGCAATTTTGAATTTGTTATCTACCACTTCAAAACTATCATACATACGCATAGCAGAATTAAAATTTTAATACTACTGTTAAAACTAATTCGCTTTTAAGACTGGTAAAAGAAAATGTTACTTTTAACATTAAAATGATAACTTAAAAAGCCCACATTTAATCGTGTGTGTAGATAAAAGTAATATTACATACAACAGAATTTTTTAAAGAATGCGAAGATTGTAAGATACTATCCAAAAAAAATCTAAAATATGTCCTAAGTAAAAGATGAAATATCTTTTCGATAAAAGTACATGTGTCATTTCGAAACTCAAATGACACTAAAAGAGTTATATAAAACCATTTATATAATATAAGCATTTTTTATTATTACAATATTCCATATTCAACAGCGTGTAATAAAATATCAGCTGTATTTTTTCTAAAGACATCACTGGTCAGTATTGACTTTATACTTTCTTCAAATCTCGTTTGATCTTTTCCAGAAATCACGGCCTCAATATAATCTTTATGCATCAGTTTAATCTGCCACAGCAAAATACCCATAAATACTCCAAACAGGCCGTGTGTTTTCCATTCTGACTTTAGAACATTTAAAGGTAATAGTTTTTCGGGATCACTTCCTAGTTCTCTGGCAAAAGTTGAAAAGCTTTTATGGTATAATTCTAAGTATTCGTCGAGTTTCTTGAAATCTTCTTTGGAAGCGCTGGAATAAAGAAAAAATGACAAATCCTCTATTGGGGTGCTGTCGCGACAAAGCTGGAAATCTATAATTTTTATGTCTTCAATTGTTCCATCTTCCTAAAAAAAAAACATGAGTCAAAATTATAGGTATTAACTTTTTAAAATATTCCTTTATCTAGAAATATGAAAGATACAGGGTGTCCAGGAAAATGTGGAAAATCTCCCTGATATGAAAAAAAAAACCGTAAAAGGAATACTATGAGTTCATATAAACTTTTTTCGTAGAGGCCTCCTCTTCGGAGATATGGGTTCCCACAAAGCTGCAATATAATTAAGTTTTTTACACATATATGATTTATACTAGGTGAGACCCTTCAAATTCCTATCCAAGAAAGTGTTGTGAAGTACTCACAGTTGCAGGGACCGACTATCTGGGACACTCATGACCCCATATTTTTATGCCCTGTGATAAAAGCTTTTGACAACGTTTTTTACATACCTTTAACTACTAACCAAAAATTAAGTATTCTTCATTCATATTGCTAATCCTAACAATTTTCGAACAAACATCATTTTTTTTACAACATGTATTTGGCGTATTTCGATAAAAGATACCTCTTTGTTCCTATCAAATGTTCAACCTTCAACTTTATTATAAAAAAAATTCGATTCAAAATTAGAGTTAACTTCTTTAGTAAAAAACGTGAATTGCACTTCGACCTAGGTTTGGAAAAAATGTGCGTTTCATTTTATCGGCACCAAAAACAAAGTATTGTTGTTGCAAACATTGCCAAGTACGAAGGAAATAGATATACTGCATTTTAGAACTTGTCAACTTTCACATTTCGTGGTGAAACTAATTGTGAAATAATTCGAAATATGGAATACACGTTTATTGAGTATGCAGATATGCATTTGATGTATGGTCTTGAATCTTGTAATGCTTTGGAAACCAGGAGGTTATATCACGACAGATATCCTAGTCGTACTCTTCCGAATCAGAAAACATTTCAACGAATTGACCAACATCTAAGGGAGAATGGTAGGCGATCCTATTTAATAAGGTAATATTATTAAATTTCTTTCTAATTTTAGGAAATTTGGGGGAAAAAAAGTACTGATGCTGGTAGAGAAAGAACAGTATGAACACCACAATTTTTCTTCTTCTTTTTCATGAGCCGTGTCAGGTCCCCCGGACGTTGGCAATTACAATGGCGAGTTGATCTCTGTTATTCTAAATAGGTGTTCAGCTCTGTGTATTCCTGTCCACTCTCCGATGTTCCTCAGCTAAGAGATATACTTCCTTCCAACACCTCTACGGTCCTTGATCGTTCCCTTCATTATCAGATGAAAAATTCTGAACCGATCCCCTCTGAGATCATGGCCAAGACATGCTAGTTTTCTGCATTTTACGGTTGTCAACAATTCATGAGTGGCATCTGCCCGATCTTAAACTGACATATTAGTCTGCATAGCTGCAGAGGGTACTCGAAGCAGTCGCCTATGCAACCACATCTCAAATACATCCAAACGATTGGTCGTGGCAGCTTTCAATAGCCACACCGTTCCGTAGAACAACACTGACCATCATTTGGAGAAGTTTTAAATTTAGATTGTCATTGCAAACAAGCGATCCCATTTTAAGAAAGTTGTGCGAACTGATTCGATTCTGCATTTAACTTCTTTATCTGAGTCAAACTGTTCAGTAATACAGGGTGTCTCAAAAGAAAGTACACATTTGTTTTGCTTATTGCGTGAACGCAACTATTCCGAGCGGCGCGGGGGGTATGTCAATCGGTAGCCTGGCTCTTGGGAATTTAGTCGCTATGGAACGTTTCTCGGGAGCGGGAGCTTTGTGCGTACGTGAGTTTTACAAAAACGGTAATTCGGCGACTGTAGCGAGTAGAAAATTCTGCAATTTTCGACATATTCGTCACTTAAATGATGCGCCAAGCGCTCGGCTTATTGGAAAATGGGTGCAGAAGTTTGAAGAGACCGGGTCAACACTAGACAAACCAAAATCCGGGCGTCCGAGGTCTTCGAGAACGGTCGAAAACGTAGAGAGTGTTACTCAGTCTGTTCGTGACGACCCAAACGTTTCGATTCGTAAGCATGCTGTTGCTTTAAATGTACATAGGTCATCATTATTCCGCATTTTACACAAAGATTTAAAGCTGAACCCCTATAAAATTCAGTTGGTGCAAGAATTGAAGCCTCAGGATGCTGGTCAGAGGCTTGACTTCGTAAACTAGATGACTGAACGTTTTCAACGTTTACCAACATCTTTTTTTCAGATGAAGCCCATTTTCATCTTAATGGTCATGTAAACAAGCAAAATTGCCGCTATTGGAGTGCAAACAATCCAAAACACAAACATCAGAAACCTCTACATTCGCCGAAAGTGACTGTATGGGCTGCGATGTCGGCGCGAGGAATTATCGGCCCGTACTTTTTTGAAGATGAAAGGGAACGCACAGTAACAGTGACTTCAGAGCGGTATGTGGAGATGTTAGACGACTTCTTCGTGCCTGAACTGCAAAATTTTCCTGGCTATAACCAAAAAACATGGTTCCAGCAAGACGGAGCAACTTCACACACGTACAACATGTCTCTGCCACGAGTGCGTGATATTTTTCCTGGCAAATTGATCTCAAAGAAAGGTGACATAAGTTGGCCTCCACGCAGTCCAGATTTATCACTTATGGACTTTTTCCTATGGGGTTATGTCAAATCAAAAGTTTACGCCAACAAACCGGCTTTCCTGGCACAATTAAAGGAAAATATCCGCAACGAAATGGCAGACATCACGGAGAATACCTGCCGAGCCGTCATGCGCAATTTTAGTGCTCGATTAAATAAATGCCGTGAGCGCAACGGATTACATTTGGACGATATCATTTTTAAAAAATAAGTTCCCAAACAATGTATTTTAATATATAATAAACATTTTTTCAATAAAGTCCTGACTTTTTTTAAATCGATTTTTTAAATGTGAACTTTCTTTTGAGACACCCTGTATATCATCATTAGGTACTTAAAGTGGGAGACTCTTTCAACAGTTTGTCCATTTATTAGCAGCGTTTGGATATGATGGAAAAATAAAAACATACAAACATTAGAAACAAAATCATCAAAAATTAAATGTTTGGAAAGCTGATTTCTAATTAGCTCCCCCCCCCCCCCCCAGGGACTTTGAGTTCAGGAAAATAGACCTGATTTTGCCTCTTATATATAGTTTATTCAAGAACTAGAGAGAGTAATAAATCATTTTTTACCCTTTTTTTCTTCGCAAACTACCTGTGGCATCGTTCGGTAGGACAAGGCACGTTAAGAAGAAGAACTGTAAATCCACAATACTGTACAAATATAGAAATGATTTTCGCCTGAATAATTATAATATTGTATGGTTTTGTGGGGATACTTATGAATGTTTTTTCTAACTGATAAATGTCTGTTTTTAACAATATCGTTCTTACGTTCCAACTTCTAGCTCCTGATCGGGTACCTTCAGATCAGACCTCGTATTTTCATGCAAGAACCTTTTAACTGCTGCTTTGCAAAAAATGTTTTTAGTTGGTAATAAGTTGAATAAATACTAAAGGTTTGCTATTGTATATAAATTTTATATTTCTCAAAATAATTAATTCTACTTACTTGAAATTTGAACAGAAAATTATTTGACCAACAGTCTCCATGTACCAATGCCGAATGTTGTCCATTATATTTGAAACTTTTACGGAAGTGTTCACTTAGGTTTTCTAAATAAGGCTTCACTTGATTTGCAATATCCTCATTTATATCTTTAAGTCCATTATAAGCTGCTCGAAAACAAGATTCCACGTCTTGTAAATATTCCTTAGTTTCCCCAAATTCAATATAAACATCTTTTATAGGCCTAATTAATTCTTCGTATTTTTCCAAATATTGGTTTTTGAATGCGAATATAAGTGCGTGATACTTTCCAAATCTATCAAAAATTTCTTTTAAAATTTCTCCATCTATTAAATCTGATTTATGTAGAATATCATACTTTTGTATTTTAAGGTTTTCCAAGCAGATATACTCCGAACCTAATTCGTTGCTGGCACAATAAAATTTTGGAATATTGTTAAACAAAACATTTTTCTTTTTTAAAAATCTCTTCAACTCTGGTAATATATATTGGTAATAATGATATTCATTAAACCATGAACTTGGGCCATGTTGGGAGAGATTAACGGGCACTCTTTTAACGTAGGTGTAAATTATCTCTCCTGTATCCTTATTTTTTACCGATCCCGTATAATATTCACTAAGAAGTCCATGACCTCTTATAGGACCTTCGTCGCCGTTAACTTCATAGTTCTTGATGTGTTCAACTTCAGCAACGTGTTCCAAAATTCTCACTAACTTTTCCATTGCAATTTTTGTTCACCGTATGTAAATACACTAAGCTGAAATTAAGAAATTGGAGATATTTTATAATATAAATATAACAGTAATAAATTATTTGTTAATTACGCTTTGATCAGTTAACTTTAAGTGAAAACAATGGTAAAATGTACAAGAATATGCATTTGCATCATATATAAATAGTTATAGATATGCGTAATGTAATGAGATAACCAGAAAATTTCGTGTCGTTAAGAGATTGGTACAAATTGTCCTTCAAAACTTATTAAATTCGCCGTGTACTACAATTTGAATGATCCTTATATTGAAAATTATAGGTACAGGGTGAGTCGCAATACTGTCAAACCTAATTTAAGTAAAACGCACAAAATAGTGTCTTACACAACTTTAAAAATAAATTGTAAATAAATGTAATTACAATTATGAAAGTTATTCCAAGACCATATTCTGGAAGTTATTACAAAACTAAAGGCCGCGGAGCTATGGCATCTTCGAGAAATGGTAATGGTAATAGTAACGGTCTGAGTAGGTGGCTCAGACGAAATAACCAAAAAAAGTTTAATTGTTGTTAAATGTTATTCTCCTTTCAGGCAGAGAAAAAGGAAAGAAAATATAAAAACAGGGTTCATATTTTTTGTTTATATGGAAGGTTAAGTATCTCACAATTTAATTCCTACAATGTAAAGTTTGGAGCCGAGACATTCTGGAAGTCACAATTAAAGTAACTGTTCCAATTTTTCATCCAACAATAACTAATCCAGGATTTAGAAAACTTTAAAGGAAGAAATAAGAAACTATTTTCATTTCTTCTACAGGATTATACTACACTGGTATTTAAGATCGCAGCTCCTGACAATTACGTGAGAAGAAAAGCTAATTAATTTAAATAAATCACCAGAATATAGTTAATAGCAGCACCAGTGAGCAAAATGCCGAGCTAACCCCTGTGCCGGAGAGTAAGAGTGAATTATCGAGGGCGCCATTGCATCAAAAGCTATGTCGTTAGGAAATAGCTTTCAACTTTACGTCCTATAGATTAGCAAGTATAAAAAAGAAAAAAATACAAAGATAAATAGCATGAGCAGCAATGTTTATTGACAGACCCCATTCCTCATACAGTTCTTGTAGTTTTATTGCCATCTATTCAAGATCTTCTTTGTCACCTGCTAGTACTGCTTGATCATCAGCAAATTGTAATGTATATATAGTTGTGTCGGTTAGTTGGATACCCATTCTATGACAATGGAATATATCAAAATATTTACTAGGACAAATCCCTCTCTGTAACAAATTTGAAGAATTAAGTACATTAAGCAGATCGAGAAACTTCACAAACAAAATAAACTTATTTCAAGCTATTTTTTTTACTGATAAAAAAATTCTTTAGTATATTTCATTTCAACAACAATGAATTTTTTATTTGCTTTGTATCGTGGAACAAGATCATACAGGGCACTATATTGCACAAAAAATAACTAATACTGTTACTGATTACAACATATACTCAAAACGGTGTATATTAAAAATTGACAAATGCATCAAACTAGTGACATTTTTTTTGGCAACTGTAACAGGATCGAAGAGGCTCATTCTACTATTTTCTTTTTCAGTTATTTAATAAGAAATTTGTCGAATGGTTTATGAGTAAGTTTCACAAAGTAAATATCCTTAAGAAAGAAAAATGTTAAATACAAACATTTTAAAATCGAAGTTTCACCTTCTGTATAGGCATATCGATCATTTTATATCCCGTTTGTATAGGGTTATTTAATAAGGAGTGGGAGTGCTTATAAAGGGTTCGGTATTTTAAGTAAAATTTTAAATATGAGAGATTTATGAGCGAATTAAAATAATCAACAAAAACCAAACTGAACATCAAGTAGAACTGATATGACTAAAAATAATGATTTTTTTTTCTAATTCATTGTCTGACCAGATTCTAGCCTGTTTTTTACTAGCACTTAACCGCGGCTCCGTCTATGTATATATAAGAAAAAGGAACAACGGGTAATTAATATTTTTACTGAACAGGTTATAAAATGTTTAATTAATATATCCCTCTACATTTTGTAAGATTCGAAAACCACTTATTCGATTTACATGCGTTTCTTTTTCATTTATTACTTTAGTGTTTTTTCTACTTTATTTTATCGATCTGTAATTTGATATTTTACTGCGGATGATTAAAAAGTTATCCTTTCGAAACACCCACAGTACTTTGTCAGAACTGAATTAGAGCTTTTTACCACACTAGTAGAGTAGAATAAGTTTCATTTCCTCTTTTATAATATTACTACTCTGAGAAATGTACTGCTGCCAAAAATAATTTACTTTAGGTATTAATACATTCTTTAATAAGTATTGCCTTTTTAATATGTTGTTTTTGTCGTGTGCGTGCTTGTGTGTATGTATGTGTGTGTGTGATGGTGTATATGTTTACTTTTATAACCAAACTTATGCTATTGTAATGTTCACCAATAAAATTTATAAAAGCTTTATAAGTTTATATTCTAAATTATTGGTAAATATCTCACAATTTAATTCCTACAATGTAAAGTTTGGAGCCGAGACATTCTGGAAGTCACAATTAAAGTAACTGTTCCAATTTTTCATTCAACAATAACTAATCCAGGATTTAGAAAACTTTAGAGGAAGAAATAAGAAACTATTTTCATTTCTTCTACAGGATTATACTACACTGGTATTTAAGATCGCAGCTCCTGACAATTACGTGAGAAGAAAAGCTAATTAATTTAAATAAATCACCAGAATATAGTTAATAGCAGCACCAGTGAGCAAAATGCCGAGCTAACCCCTGTGCCGGAGAGTAAGAGTGAATTATCGAGGGCGCCATTGCATCAAAAGCTATGTCGTTAGGAAATAGCTTTCAACTTTACGTCCTATAGATTAGCAAGTATAAAAAAGAAAAAAATACAAAGATAAATAGCATGAGCAGCAATGTTTATTGACAGACCCCATTCCTCATACAGTTCTTGTAGTTTTATTGCCATGTATTCAAGATCTTCTTTGTCACCTGCTTGTACTGCTTGATCATCAGCAAATTGTAATGTATATATAGTTGTGTCGGTTAGTTGGATACCCATTCTATGACAATGGAATATATCAAAATATTTACTAGGACAAATCCCTCTCTGTAACAAATTTGAAGAATTAAGTACATTAAGCAGATCGAGAAACTTCACAAACAAAATAAACTTATTTCAACCTATTTTTTTTACAGACAAAAAAATTCTTTAGTATATTTCATTTCAACAACAATGAATTTTTTATTTGCTTTGTATCGTGGGACAATATCATACAGGGCACTATATTGCACAAAAAATAACTAATACTGTTACTGATTACAACATATACTCAAAACGGTGTATATTAAAATTTGACAAATGCATCAAACTAGTGACATTTTTTTTGGCAACTGTAACAGAATCAGAGAGACTCATTCTACTATTTTCTTTTTCGGTTATTTAATAAGAAATTTGTCGAATGGTTTATAAGTAAGTTTCACAAAGTAAATATCCTTAAGAAAGAAAAATGTTAAATACAAACATTTTAAAATCGAAGTTCCACCTTCTGTATAGGCATATCGATCATTTTATATCCTGTTTGTATAGGGTTATTTAATAAGGAGTGGGAGTGCTTATAAGGGGTTCGGTATTTTAAGTAAAATTTTAAATATGAGAGATTTTAAAAGCGAATTATAATAATCAACAAAAACCAAACTGAACATCAAGTAGAACCGATATGACTAAAAATAATGATTTTTTTCTAATTCATTGTCTGACCAGATTCTAGCCTGTTTTTTACTAGCACTTAACCGCGGCTCCGTCTATGTATATATAAGAAAAAGGAACAACGGGTAATTAATATTTTTACTGAACAGGTTATAAAATATTTAATTAATATATCCCTCTACATTTTGTAAGATTCGAAAACCACTTATTCGATTTACATGAGTTTCTTTTTCATTTATTACTTTAGTGTTTTTTCTACTTTATTTTATCGATCTTAATTTGATATTTTACTGCGGATGATTAAAAAGTTGTCCTTTCGAAACACCCACAGTACTTTTTCAGAACTGAATTAGAGCTTTTTACCACACTAGTGGAGTAGAATAAGTTTCATTTCCTCTTTTATAATATTACTACTCTGAGAGATGTACTACTGCCAAAAATAATTTACTTTAGGTATTAATACATTCTTTAAAAAGCATTGCCTTTTTAATATGTTGTTTTTAGCTAATTACTTTGAAATTGTAGAAACTATTGTACTAAAAATTTTAGATACACTCCTTTTAATATTGGGATTAGTAGGGTGACGTTTGAAGGTAGAAGTGCGCGTGCTTATGTGTATGTATGTGTGTGTGTGTGATGGTGTGTATGTTTACTTTTATAACTAAACTTATGCTATTGTAATGTTTCACCAATAAAATTTATAAAAGCTTAATAAGTTTATATTCTAAATTATTGGTAAACATTTCGGAAAAAGAAAAAAATTATACGGAATTTGTTTATTCCAATAAATAATTTTTTTATTATAATACTCCCGTTAGGTATAACAATATTAAGATAGTCTAATTGAAAATTAAAAATAAATTGATTATGCTAATAGAATCGGAAGTAAAAAAACAATATTCTTAGAAACAATGGATAAGTATACAATATCCCGGAAATTATTAAGTATTTTATACTAAATGACTGTAACGTTATGACTTCTGACTGCAATAAGCGGAGTGGTAAAGCTACAAAAATATTGAATAAAAAGATAAATAATTAATTAGTTTCTTCTTTATTAAATAACTAGTTTTCTTAAAAATAAATATAGAAACAAAAAAAAATTGGTGTCCCAAAAGGTAAGATTTAACACAGCGCACGACTCAAGGCTCCGAGTCTTTTATTGACCTCATTTTAAGATTCCACATGCAAGATCCTCACCCCATAAATATATAAGCATATAAAGATGTAAAATAATGAAAGGGGCTCAGTTGGGGGCATCCAGATCAGACACAAAAATGTAGGGCCCCTATATTGCATCAGGGTCACTCTAACAGGATAACACACTGATAATGGGAAATGATCTAAGGATTATTTAAATAAAGTTTTTTGCAACCTGGTATAAATAATGAAATAAATTCAAATTGTGTACGTGCAAATAACTGATATATTGCCTAAATCCCTCCCCGTACTGATCGAGTGCCATCGTCCTGCCATGATCGTCTGTGGGTGCCATTGTGAAAAATCCATGTTTCGTCTATAAAAACTGGCTCAAATTTCTTTTCCCCTTTTCCTGGATTTCTGGTGTCTCCATGAAAGCTCTACGTGGGTCATCCTTTTTATATAAATATGTAAATAAAATTGTTCTCCTGTGAACAATTCTGCTTCCTGAAAAAGACAAAAGGATTAAACACTTTACATTTACACTTACCGATATAAAAATATTTAAATTAAGTTTTCATCTCCCAGTATCTTACAGTGATTATTTTGACCTAATAACAACAGCTTTGTATTTGTGTTTAACATTTATTTGTTATATGTAAGTTATTGTTTGCCTGTAGGAAAATCCTATTTGCTTTAATACTATATAGTTTGACGTGTATGTAATTAAGTATGTAAGCAAATATTGCAAGTTGATTTTATTGTCATTAGGTTTTTAGTTTTTCTGAAACTCTAAATTATACTTATTTCATAATAAATTTTAACAAAGTTTGCCGGATATGCCTTAATTTTTTAGAAAACCAAAACCAAAATTTCGAATTTGTTAATAATATTGCCAAATTTTGTATTTATTGTAACTATGAACAAAATAAAATGTGTGCAAAACAAAAATCAGTAATTATTGGATTTAGTGAAATCGTATTTCTTTAAAAAAATCGTTTACTTACCCGCTATTTCGAGGACATAGAACATAATTCGAACTTCGATTTTTCACAATTTTTTATACTTTTTCTAGAAACACAAAAAAAAAGCTAAATATTTGTTGTGACGTTACAAGATTTTATAAAATTTGTCTACCTCAGTCAACATTTTTTAAATTGTTGTTTGTAAGAACAAACTTGAGCTGACCGAAATTAACTCAGACATATTGATTAAAAAATTTTATTGTACAAAAGATCCCTAGAAATTTTACATAAATCATATTTATGCTATAGCAACAGCGTAAATTTTATATTTCTAGCAGTTTTCTGGTTAAAAAAGTGCAAATTTTTAAAATTTTATATAACATAGAGGTTTCTATAAGCGTAAACTATGTGGCTGTTACAAAGTAATAACGATTTAGTAAAAAAAAATGAAAACAAAAGTTAAAGTGTTTCTCTGTGTTTTTTAGAAATTGAAGAGGAAATTATGAACATAAAAAAAGAGAGTCGTGTTCTATGATCTCCTAGATATTCACTAAATCCAATAATTACCCAAAAATCTTTCCCGTTCCTGTAAGAATCACTAAAAAATGTGTGCGTGTGTGCTGTTTTGCTCATCCTATTAATTTTATCTTCCAAAATTAATCATTTCAGACATATGTTTCAAGGAACAGTTTCCCTTGTTTTCAGCTATTGTATTGTTCTTTGTTAAGATATTTTAAATATTTCTAAGCACATTCTGTACAAGCTTTATTAACATAGTGACCACTTAAATGAGTTTGAAATACTGCGTCTTTCAATAAAGCTCGACAGAATGTTGTTTAGCGTTTTCGAAAGGGATTCTACAGTATAACGAGAAATAACCTCTTATTAGTTACTTGCCGATATATCTTCACGCTGAATTAAATTTTCCATATGTATCCAAATAAAGGTCCAGTTAGAAAACCTAAATAAATCCTATAAAAACTAGCACTATAAACTGTATCCAGAGTTTAAAGTTCCCAAACACTAAACACCACAATATTAAATAGCGGTACAAAGGGTCTTAATATAATAAAAATATCACAACGTTGTTGACAAAGTATAGAGAATGTGTTTAATAATATTTTATAGCCGTTATTATAGAACGACAAAGCAAATACGCCGCTAGTCTAAGATGAGGTTATGTATTAGCTGTTTTTTTTTTGTGTTTCTTCTTTATTACCGCCCTTTTGGCTATTTTCTCTTTCATTATTATTGATAAAAATAAAGAGGGAAAACCACTAAGTCTTTAAGTATTTTACAATTCCTACTGCATCTTGAGTAGAAATGGAGTAGATAAGCGTGTTAACCCTCATATTTTTATAAAAATATTAATGGAATGTTTTGTAGAATTATGAAATTTTAGTTTATAAAACATATTAAGAATTATAAAAGAAATATAAATGTTGGCTATATTTTAGAAATAACTTATTTTTCTCTACTCCGAGAGGAAGACAGAAAATCGAAATGAACAACCCTAGTTATATTTACGAGGAACATTATTAAATTTTTAAAGATATACACCGTTTTGAGTATAAAAGGAAATATACATATAGGTATTTATGATAACGTTTTAAATACGAATGCAGCCATGCATTGTGGAAACTTCATTTGGCTGTGTGGCTCCCACTCTACAGCCCGTAATTTATGACGTAATTTTCCAAGACATTGGGATAGTGAAAAAGTGTCGTCTGCAGAATGAAGAACATTGAAATTGTTATTTAAAAAAACTTTTGCTGTTAAGGACCGCTGATATTTTCCAATATTGGGCTTCCAGTCCTTATATTTATTTACGATCGATAGCAACCAAATATTTATCAGCTTTTCCTACTAGTGTTCCTAGTGAACAATTATTCAGTGCTGCAGGTTAAACCTATAACGATAAAAGAGCTATTTTACATGGTGAAAATATCGATAAACTTTTATTTTTAGCGCATAACATTAGGCGGTTTAATTTTGATTATTAAGTGTTATTTTGTTAAAGTACCTATGTACTGTTTGTTTATGATTAATTTCATAGACACTAACATCTCTTATAATAAGAATATTTTTTATTTATCTAGGTATAAAATTGTATACCTAAAACTACTAAAGATAGTATCTTTAAAAACCATAGGTAAATAAAAAATAAAATATTGTTCATTAAACAAAATTTTTTCGTCCCCCCTGCCTGATGTCCTTGATTGAAGCTTCATTTGGTTTAAAGATGCTCTCAACAATTGCCTTTGGGTTTTACTTAGTAAAATTAGGGTAAAGGGAGGGTTGATATATCTTCGGATTGTGCGCTTCACACAATTACGATCGAACTTCACAGGTAAGACCGTTCGATAGTTTAATTGTGTTTCATCGAGCAGTCCGAAGATATATCCATTATTCACTATGTAGTTGTTTAAAGATAAAATAAGGCAATTGTTGGATAAATTCTCGAAGTGATATATAATATTTCTTTTTAATTAACTAAAACAGATGGAACGCCATCTAATCAAAGTTATAAACAAATAAAAACTAATATTAAATATAATAAATCTTAACTAAAACATTCAATTTGATATGTGAACAAAATTACTAATGCTCTAACAGGCTATATCACTTTTTAGTTACAGATTGAATAATTGCTTTCGCATAATTGTAGTCTTTAGTTATTGGCCTGTTGTAAAACTTAGCGAATGTAGATGATCTGTCTGACCAACCTACTGTCCGAAAAATAATATCTGTTGACACGCCCAGTCTATTAGTCGAAGAGTATGATGCATGCCGAGTAGAGTGAGGTTTAAATAGAGTAGAGTCTATTCCCGCCATTCCAAATGCATTTTTAACCCACCTACTTAGAGTTTGTTTAAAGGCTGCATGAAAAGGTTTTTTAAAAAAAGATTAACTTTTCCTCCTTTTCTCGTAAATGTTTTGTGTCTTGTAAACAATTGTCCAAGAGTTTTGTCACACATAACTTGGGATTTTCTGAGAATTTTGGAATATGCATGTAAGGGTTCTGTTTACCTACCCTTGTACTTTTAGTTCTGTCCGAGATGAATATCTGAAAACCTGATGGAGATTCTAGAATATTGCTAAGTTTTACCATAAATAAAGTTTGTATTCTTTGACCAGTGATAAATCCTAAAAACAATATTAATTCGTACGTTCGTAGCTTAAGAGAAGTTGGCTCCAAACTCACCAGTTTTTCTAAAACTGGCTGGGGATCCTCCCAGATAAAATTATATCTAGTTCTCGATGGAACTAATCTTGCGACACCTTATAAAACCATTTTGTTCGAGGATCAGTTCCTATCTCTCATTTACAAATTAATGATAGTGCCGACCTATAAGAGTTTAAAGCACCATATGTGTACTTTTCAGAAGACAATTTTTTCTGAAGGAAAGTAATAATCAATTTTATGTTTCCTGAATATGGACTTATATTATGTCTAATACAAAATGTGCATCACTATTTAAAGCACATATTACATTGTTTTAACGTAGCACTAGCTATAGATTGGAGTATTGTTTCTAAAGCACATTCCGGCAGACCTTTTAATCTAAAAGCTTCCCTGAAAATCTCGCTGCTGCCAGGAAAAGGGTTGAGGCGAGAGGGTGAGTCTTGCTGAAATTAGAAGGTAAAAGGTTTTCGTTAGGTTTAAATGTAATAATAATATCAAGTAATCGTAAAAATAACGAAAACCAAGATTGAGAGGGCCAGTTTGGAACTACCACGATGACTATTGCCTTATCTGTAATGATTTTTTACAAGGTTCTGAGTACCAGTGAAAAAGGTGGAAAGGCATAGAAAAATATATTTGACCATTATATTGTAAAAGCATCTGTTGCTAAAGAACCCTCGTCACCCCTTCAAAAGGCGAACTTGGAACATTCAAAGTTACAGAATGACGTTAATAAATCTACCAAACTTGTTTGTAATAATGGAAAAAGCGTAGTCTGCTAAAGACCATTCAGTTTCTGCAGGAAGACGCCTTGATTCTCTATTTGATTCACAATTGTCTTCTGATCTGATATGTACTGCACAAAGCCAATTATTCCGTTTTTCGGCCCACGGCCATATTTTCCTTGCCAAATTATTTAAATGAAGATATTTTACGCTTCTCATTTTGTAAATATATGCTACAGCCGTGGTGTTATCTGAACGGATAAGAATGTTGCAATTTCTTAAATCCTAGCAAATTTTTGAAGACCAAGAAAAATAGCCTTCAGTTCTAAGAAATTGATGTGTTGTAATTTTTCCGAAGGAGACCACCAACCATGTGAACCAACCCCCCACCCGACCCCCCCCCCCCCCATTGATTTTGCCCAACCTAATGAAGCATCAATCAAGAAGATCAGGCAGGGGGAACGGAAGTTGAGAAAAATTTTGTTTAGTTTAGGAATATCGTGCGTGGTGACTCGCGCCAGAGGCGGACTACATAGTGGATAATGGATATATCTTCGGACTGTGTGCTGAAACACAATTTCATATGAGTGACTAATTTAGACTGTAAAATCTGTTACTTGAAAACGTGTAGACTATTTTATGTTGAGTAAGATAACAAGTTTGTTTTAATTACGTTAAATAAAAATGACAGTATTACTATATAAAGGGTGTTTTTTATAGAGGTGTAGAACTTTTAAATGGAATAAAACAAAGATGATTTTTTTAAATTGACATGAAATTTACTTTATTCGAAAGATAACCTTCTGGCATTATAATTTAAATATGACTTCTGGCATATGACCGCCACGGCTGGCTCGGACGTAGTCTAATCTGGAGGTCCAATTTTCGATGACTTTTTCCAACATTTGTGGCCCTATATCGGCAATAACGCGGCGAATGTTGTCCTCCAAGTGATCAATCGTTTCGGGCTTATCGGCGTAAACTAACGACTTCACATATCCCCACAGAAAATAGTCTAGAGGCGTTAAGTCGCACGATCTTGGAGGCCAATTCACGGGTCCGAAACGTGAAACTATGCGGTTACCAAACGTTTTCTTCAATAAATCAATTGTGTCACGAGCTGTGTGACATGTTGCGCCGTCTTGTGGAAACCACAGCTCCTGCACATCATGGTTGTTCAATTGACGAACGTAAAAGTCAGTAATCATGGCTCTATAGCGGTCACCACTGACTGTAACGTTCTGACCAGCATCATTTTTAAAGAAGTACGGACCCATGATTCCAACAGCCCATAAAGCACACCAAACAGTCAGTTTTTCTGGATGTAACGGTGTCTCAACATACACTTGAGGATTATCATCACTCTAAATACGGCAGTTTTGTTTATTGACGTATCCATTCAGACAAAAGTGAGCTTCATCGCTAAACAAAATTCGCTTATGAAAATCGGGATCAACGGCAATCTTGTTTTGGGCCCATTCACCGAATCTACGCCTTGCTAGGTGATCGTGTGGCTTCAATTCTTGCACGAGTTGGATTTTGTAAGCACGCAAACCAAGATCTTTCCGCAAAATCTTCCATAAAGTGAATGGACACATATCCAATTCCTGTGCACGATGGCGGATAGACTGATTCGGGTCTTCCTCTACGCTACGCTCTACAGCAGCAATGACTTCTTCTGTACGCACTGTACGAAGTCTCTGTGGATGCGTATTATCTTTTAGAGTAAACCTGGTGCGAAAACGTTCCATAGTTAATTGAATTAATTGCTCTGATGGACGATTATGTTGACCGTAAAATGGACGTAGTGCGCGATACGTATTTCGAACAGAACCATGATTTTCAAAATAAATTTGCACAATTTGGAAGCGTTGATCAGGCGTCAGTCTATTCATGTTGAAATGCCAAACCAAACTAAACATAAATCACTTGACAGCTGACAAAATGGCCGCCAGTTAAAAAACGGTTGCCAACTTAAAGTTCTATACCTCTATTTATAAACTCAAGTAAGACAAAATAATGTGTATTCGATTGACCAAATTTATAACTTTAGTCTATGAGACCGACTGTAATCCATGTAAGACTGTTACTGTTAATTTTTTTTAGAACTTATTTTTATTTTGTTGTTAGATAATAACATTTAATTTTGCTAAATTACATTGCTCAAAATCTATTTTGATACTATGTTACGGTTATACTCGTATTTCATTTCAATAAACTGAATAAAACTGAATTGATCATTATTGGAAAGGTGCAATTTATTTAAGGTATATATTTTCAAAGCATAAAAGAAAATGACAGTACAGAATTTTCATTGTTATGCATACTTTTAGTCAGTGTGTAAAATCTCTAAGTATGAGTGAACCTTCGGCTGCGGCCGAAGGTTATGGCAAGAACCGATCAATCGGCTTCAGCTTCTGCCAAAGACTGAACTTCCGTCGGACTCTACTGCTAGTAGAGCAATTTTAGATATGTTATCTATCGAATCAAAACAACATTAAATACTATATAGACGCTTTGCAGATTTAAATATAATTGACAAGCTATTGTCAATTTACTTTTAACACTAGTAAAAGAAAATGTCATTTTTAACATTAAAATGACAAGTTAAAAATCCTACTTTTAATAATGTTTGTAAATAAAAGCAACATCAGTTGACAACAGAATTTTTTAAAGAACGCGAAGATTGTGAGATACTATACAAAAAATCCAAAATATGCATTAAGCAAAAGATGAAATTTATAAGAACATTTTTTATTATTGCATAATTCCATATTCAATAGCATGTAATAAAATATCAGTTGTATTTTTCTTAAAGGTATCACCGACCAGTATTGATTTTATAGTTTGTTCAAATCCTTCTTGACCTTTTCCAGAAGTCATGTCCTCAATATGATCCTTGTGCATCAGTTTAACTTGCCACAGCAAAATACCCATAAACAATCCCAACAGGCTGTGTGTTTTCCATTCCGACTTTAAAACACTTAAAGGTAATAGTTTTTCCGGATCGCTTCCTAGTTCTCTGGCAAAAGCTGAAAAACTTTTGTGGTATAATTCTAAGTATTCGTCGAGTTTCTTGAAATCTTCTTTGGAAGCTCCGGAATAAAAGAAATATGACAAATCGTGTATTGGAGTACTGTCGCGACCGAGCTGGAAATCTAAAAATTTGATGTCTTCAATTGTTCCATCTTCCTAAAAATAAAATATAAATCAAAAGTATTTATTTTCTTAAATAGTCCTTTATCTAGAAATATAGAAAATACATGAACGATGACATGTTTTTAAATAAAAGTTACCATAAATATCAGCTGTTTTCTCGCCATTAATTTATTTCAATCAAGTTCAAGAAGTCTCAAAATGGTGCATTCGAGCGATAGTAGTGAAGTCTCATTAAAATTGCTTCGACCCGTCTTTAAATGATTACAGACATGCTTTCAAATAAGGGAACATGTTCCTCTGTTTAGGTTAGGGTGTTTTTATTGTGTGGTGCCTTTAATATATCAAAATAATGTCGATTTTTACTACCGATACCTTCAGATATGAAAAATTGATTAAATAGAAAGCAAAGGTAATATGGTTTTCTAAAACTATTGCATATGACTCCAATATTTTCTTAATCACTATCAAAAAAGTCGAAATTCTTAGTGAAATTATAAGTGATGGTAAGTTAGTTAGTACTAAATAATGGTTATAAAAATTGTCATATCATGTTGTTTAATATTTCAGGCGACATGAACAGCTTCTTATCAAAAGGTACTTTTAAAAATTAAAGTATCAGTAAAAAAAAAGGAAAAGGAGACTGATTTGGATAGTAACTAGATTAGATGAAACAAGTGGAAATGTTTTTTATTTGTTTCTTTTGTTGAATTAAGACAATTTCGAACCAGATAATAATTTAGGGATTTTAGGACTACGGTGTTGGAAATCTCCCAGCAGCATGCCATTATAAATCCTGCCATTTTGAATGATTTTGATAAAACATAATTGATGTGATCTTTAAATCTCAATTCTGAATCAATAATTACACCTGTCATTAATTAACTTTTTTTTTATTATTATATTCCCGGGTCCGTCCTAAAGCCGGATGCACTGCGACCAGAATAGGCCTATTGTGCTCACCCTAAACATTACAGCCACTCTATCAACCTAGCGCCCTGGCTAAATCTGTACAGTCCTGCTAAGGAGTGAGTGAGTATTTCTCCCTGTTCCAATCTTACTGACCCGAAATTTTGTTGTCTAAATCTCACCAGTGACTCACAGTTACATATGATATGCTTCACTGTTTTCTCGGCTTGTCCACATAGTCTGTAGCCGAGGTTTCCGTTATATAAATTCATTCTATTCAGATGTATTTTGACGGCCATGTGTCCCATCATTATACCCGTAATAGTCCTTAATTGGTTTCTACTCATTTGTAGTAATTTCCTTGCCAGTTTCGGGTCAGGATTCCCAATAAATAGCTTGCTGTCGTTTAAACCCTGTCTGGTCGTTCAGTAGTTTTTATGTTCTCTTTTGATCCATTTTATGACTGCTTCCCGGGCCGTGCACCGCGGCACCCTAAAGGCCGGTTCTGGACCCATGTATTGAGATGCCGACCCTGCTCTAGTCAGCTCGGTAGTTTTTTCATTTCCATTTATGCCTTCATGTCCCGGTACCCACTTTAACATAACTCGGTTGTCTTTTGCCAGAATTTCCAGCTCACTCTGATATTCCCAAACCAGCCTCGATGATACCTTGTGGCCCTTGAGGGCTTTTAGGGCTGCCTGGCTGTCAGAGTAAATGAGGATTTGCTTCCCTTTGTAAGCTCTCCTGTTTATCTCGTCTGCACACCGTAAGATTGCGTATATTTCTGCCTGGAATACTGTTGGGTATTTCCCAAGGGGAAGGGTTAATTCCTTCCCCAGTTGTAGCCCATATATCCCAGCTCCAGTACCCGCACTAGTTTTTGAACCGTCAGTGTACCAGATACTTGCACCCGAGAATGTTTCCGGTCTTTCTCTTTTACTTGCCATTCGATCCTCTATTGTGACTTCAAACGGTATATTATAACGGTAGCTCGAGTTCATATGGTGTGTGTCCATTTTCAACTTAGGGCTCCTGATTTTTTTACATATGTTTTTGTGTCCTGACAACGTCCTTTGCGATTTTACTGTTGAGTGATTTAGTAATTACACATGTCATTAATTGACTTTACTCGCGGGACTGGAGAGTTTGAGATAAAATAAGTATGTGATATTGGCAGTTTCTTTCTTGACAACGAGATGATTTAAAAATGTTTAACTCCATCCGGTTTTCAATACACCAGTCAATTATATTACAAAATTCAGATTGTAATATTTATAATTCTTCGGAAAAATTTTAAGTCATCGACATAGAGGAGAAATTGGCAACCTTCAAACACATCCGTGAGATCATTCATGGAAATAAGGAACAAAATCGAACCCTGAGGTACTCCCGAGGTTACTGTGATCTCCTTGGAAAGGACACCATTTATTCTAACTACTTGTATACGATTATGAAGGTACCTCGATAACCATAACAATAATTTGATTTTCGTTTACCGTTGAGAATACTGTGTTCGACTCGGTCGAGGGATTTTTTAAAATCGAGTATACGCAGTCGATTTAAGCACCCCAATCTATAGCGGATGATAGATATTGAAAATAAGTAAAGTATCAACGATTGGATGAAGTAGGTTTGTGCCTTTTCGGTGAAATTAACAAAGAAACTATATTACAGTTTATTTTTATGCAGATTTTAAAAATATTTAGGACTCTACAGGGTGAGCCAAAAAACTAGGACAGCATAAAGTTGTATTTTTTTAAATAGAACACCCTATATACGATTCGTATTTTCGATTTAGCTTATAATTTTAAATTTTTTTTATTAAAAGTTTACTATAACAAAACTTTATAGTTTCTGAGATAATTAAGTTTAAAGAAAAAAAGTCACATTTTCAAGCATCGATTCAATCCTAAATAACGTTTTCAATTTTGTGACAAATATATTCAAATTTGGAATTTAGCAAGGCCAAGGACAAGTTAACATAATTTTTACCTAATATTTGCAATAAAAGCAACAGGGTGTTGAACACATCGGCTCAAATTTGAACAAGTATAAATGAATAAATATCTTTTTTTTTTTTAAACGGTACACCCTGTATATTTTTATGTTATTTAATAGAGTAATAAAAACCCTAAAAGTTTTGTTCAATATATCCTATACCTATTTATAATAGTTTTTAAGATATTTCAGTTTTTCTTATTTTCCATACTTTTTTATAGAAATGTCTTTATTATCATAGTAGCCATGTAAAATAATAAAAATAAACTACAGAAACAGAATGTGGTTAAATATGATGAAATACATTATTCGTTATATTACAACGGCAATAGTTTAATTAAACATAATGTGAAAAAATTAACGCAACAATAACGACAAGGCAAATACATATTTACTTTTATATTAAATTGAAACAAAAAAATTACCTATTAAATACTGAGATTAATTATTTCTTTTTAATAAGTGTTCGAATAAACGACCCTCTTGTGCAATGCATAAATTTAGTCTTTTTTACAGATTTTCTCGGACCCTGGACAAAATTAGTGGCGTTAATGTTCTACAGGTATCCCTAATCCTGTTTCGCATATCTTCCACTGTTGTTGGTGGATTAACACACACCTTATTTTTAATATAACCCCATAGGAAGAAATCTAATGGGGTGATGTCGCGAGACCTTGGTGGCCACTCAATGAAACCCCCACGTCTAATCCATTTTTGCGGATATCGTTGGTCCAAAAACGCACCAACTTCACGATGATAATGCGGAGGCGCACCATCGTGCTGGAACCATATATTGTCGAGCTCATCCCTATCGAGACCTTGAAGCAGTTGGGGTAGTTTTTCTTGTAGAAAGTTCAGGTAACTATGGCCCATTTAGTGGTTAATTAAAAAAGTGGAGTCCAATAATTCGATCATGATGAATACCACACCAAACATTTAATGACCAGTGGTTTTGATGTTGCACCTCCCTAATCCAAAATAGGTTTTCTGTGGCATAATAATGCATGTTGCGTCTATTTACGGCACCGTTACTTCTAAAAGTAGCTTCATCACTAAACATTATCTTGCATAATAAATTTGGATTTAATTGAATCTCCGCATTTATTGTACAGTTTACACGACTTTCAAAATCCTGTCCATGCAATTCTTGGTGTAATTCCATGTGATATGGATGATACCTATATTTCTTGGTAGTACGATTAGCGGTGGATTGTGATGTTTCACATAATGCTGCTAACTGACGGCTACCAATATAAGGATTTTCTTGAACATTTAACAATACTTATAGTTCTTTTTCTTCATTAGTTACTGGTTTGTTGACCACTTTACGTTTTGGATAATCAACAGTACTATAAGAATCAAATCTTTGCATTAAGTTTTGAAAAGTATGGGTATTAGCCTGGCGTCGCTCAGGATACTTCATTTTGTAAATTCTTTGAGCAAGAAGGCAATTTTTTTGAGCCTCTCCTATTGTATAAATCATATCTATTAACTCATTCTTTGGAAAATTCATTTTACAATATAAGATGAATGCAAAAAAAAACCAAACTACACTACATAAAAACCAAAAGAAGCGATTGCGGTTATAAATTTGACACACAGAAAAATGTTCTTTTACATTGTTTTTGCCATGGCTACTATGATAATGAAGACTATTTCTGTAAAAAAGTATGAAAAATAAGAAAAACTGAAATATCTCAAAAACTATTATAAATAGGTATAGGATATATTGAACAAAACTTTTAGGGTTTTTATTACTCTATTAAATAACATGAAAATATACAGGGTGTACCGTTTAAAAAAAAAGATATTTATTCATTTAAACTTGTTCAAATTTGAGCCGATGTGTTCAACACCCTGTAGCTTTTATTGCAAATATTAGGTAAAAATTATGTTAACTTGTCCTTGGCCTTGCTAAATTCCAAATTTGAATATATTTGTCACAAAATTGAAAACGTTATTTAGGATTGAATCGATGCTTGAAAATGTGACTTTTTTTCTTTAAACTTAATTATCTCAGAAACTATAAAGTTTTGTTATAGTAAACTTTTAATAAAAAAGATTTAAAATTATAAGCTAAATCGAAAATATGATTCGTATATAGGGTGTTCTATTTAAAAAAATACTACTTTATGCTGTCCTAGTTTTTTGGCTCACCCTGTAGAGTCCTAAATATTTTTAAAATCTGCGTAAAAATAAACTGTATCAAACAATAAATATAGTTTCTTTGTAAATTTCACCGAAAAGGCACAAACCTACTTCATCCAATCGTTGACTCGCCCTGTACATAAATTTATTTGACAGGAGCGATGAGGCAAAAAACCGTGTGGGGATTAAAAATAATTTTGTAAAAGATTATAAATTCACGGACTTTTGCCATACAGGCCAAACCATATCGGACGGTAATTGCTCATATCAGCTCCATCTTCATTTTTGTGAATTATGGCAACGTAAAAGGATTTCCATATGGCCGTTTTTAATAATAATGCTCTTATGTTTCAATTTACAGTTCACAGTCGGATACTTTCCGATCATACCTCGTATTCTCATCTAAGAATTTTTAACTGTTGCCCGATAAAAAAATTTTATCATTTGTAATAAGTTGAACAAACAATAAAAGTATGGTATTGTATATGAATTTCATAATTTTCAAAATAATTAATTTTACTTACTTTAAATTTGAACATCAAATTGTTTGACCAACAGTCTCCATGTACCAATGCCGAATGTTGTCCATTATATTTCATAATTTTACGATAGTATTCCTTTACGTTTTCTAGATAAGGCTTAACTTTTTTTGCAGCATCCTCATCTATATCTTTAAGTGCTTTATAAGCTGCTCCTAAAGAAGATTCCAATGCTTGTAAATATTCTTTAGTTTCCCCAAATTCAACATAAACATCTCTTATAGGCCTAATTAATTCTCCGTATTTTTCCAAATTTTGGTCTTTAAATGAGAATGTAAGTGCATGATATTTTCCGTATGTATCAAAAATTTCTTTTAAAATTTCTCCATCTATTGCGCCCGATTTATCTAGTATATCAAACTTTTGTATTTTGAGGTTTTCCAAGCAGATGTACTCCTCACCTAGTTCATTGCTTGCACAATAAAACTTTGGAATATGGTTAAACGACGTATTTTTCTCTTTTAAAAATTTCTTCAACTCTGGTAATATATATTTGTAATAATGATACTCATTAAAGTATGCGCTCGGACCGTATGGTCCAGGATTAACGGGCATTTTCTTAACGTACGTGTAAATTATCTCTCCTGTATCCTTATTTTTTACCGATCCCGTATAAAATTCACTAAGAAATCCATTACCTCTTAAGGGATCTTCGTCTCCATTAACTTCATAGTTCTTGATGTCTTCAACTTCAGCAATTTGTTCCAAAATTCTCACTAATTTTTCCATTGATAATTTTATTCACTGTTCGTATATACACTAAATTGGAATTAAATAATTTAAAAAAATAAATTTTATGATATAAATACATCAGCAATAAGTTGTTTGTTTGTCATGCTTTGATCAGATAATTTCAAGTGAAACCAATGGCAAAATTTATTGCGAGGATTTGTTTGTATCTGTAATAAAATAATAGACGAATAATAATAGATATGAGAAAAGTAATGAGATAATGACTAGAAAATTCCATGTCGTTAAGAGAAATAATTAGTACTATTATATTTTTTAAACTTATTAAACTTACCATCTACTATGATTTGAATGATTCTTATATTAAACATTATAGGTACAGGGTGAGTCGGAATACTCTAAAATCTTATTTACATAAAACACACAAAGTAGTGTATTAGATAACTTTTAGAATTAATTGTAAATAATTGTAATTACAATTATGGAAGTTGTTCCAAGACCATATTGTCGAAGTTAATACAAAATCAAAGGTAATCGAATCATGGCGACATCAAGAAATGGTAATGGTCAGGGTAACCGTCTGAACGGGTACCTTAGACAAAAAAAAAGTTTATGACTAAAAAATATTTTTTAATAATAATTTAGAAACCTCCAGAGACACGGTATTAAGTTTTTGAGATTGGATTTATATAAATATATTTCTTGGGATATTTACTTATTCACTACTCTCTGATATATAGTCATCTCAGTTACAAGATAATTTTATGGGAAAAGAGTTATATCATTCAAAGTGTCATTATAAACCAAACAAGAATTTTCAAACTTGTATCAAATTGACTGTTTAGAGTGGCTACAAACTTGTGTTCAAAGAAAGGAAATTTCTATTTTTCATTCAGTGTATATTTGATATCAATGCGGATTTTCATACCTATGGTAAAAAAAAATTCAGATCATTGGTGATGAAAAAATATTTTTAAAGAAATTTGAAAAATTGCTATCGATGAGGTAAGAAAAATATATTATAAATGGCCCTTTTCGAGAAAGAATCTTGCTTGTAACAAATTGAAAATTAGAATATTTTTTTTGTAAATAAGTATTTTTACAGTGTCCATACATATTTGTTAAATAAGTTCGATTAATGATATTTTATACTTTGATCTGTTGGGGTTTTAGATATTAAGTAATTGTATTATAAGATCGAACTGTGATATTTTGATACTGTTCCTCAATATGCTTTTCTTAAAGTATCTCCCATAAATTTTTCAAATAAAAACATACAGTTTGTCGATCAGTTGCATTTTTATTGATTCTACAACAGATCCCCGTAGTTCTGCTTCCTTGTTAATTTCTTTCCCAGTTCGGTTGTTTTATCTTCCTGAATTTCGGCTACATTATTTCACTGCGAAGTACGGTGTTTTCTAGAAATTATTTTGATCAGTTCCGTAGATTTTACATTGTATACATTTTCAGGTTAGAGTTCTGTCACTGTTGAATTTGCATTTACAAGTTACTTCAATAGGTGCTGCTTTTTGCATTATTTCATTTTGGGTGGCTTTGATCTTATTATTTGAATTTATTGTGTAATAATCGTCATACCTTATTAGTTTTCTCAATGTTATAGTTTAATTTTTACCCCTATCAATGCTTGGAGTTTTATAAATTGCTGTCTCTAAACTTTCAACGAATCGATGATTGTTGAAAGAGGGAAATCTTTTTTTTTTTTTGTTTTAACTGCAGGTAACTTTTCGTTACCTATTCTGCGTCTGTAAAAGCCGGTGGACATTTCTTTAATTAAAAAAGGAATAATCAGTTACCTATTTAATTTTGAGCCGAAAATGTTAACAACTGATGAATAGCTTATCTAACAAATTTATTTCAACCTACTGTTGTAATCCAAGAACTCGAATTGGACGTTTGAGAGAAGAAGCGTGGTGCATACGCATTGATCTTTGATATAATTAATGCTTTAACTTTACTGTTCCTTTATATATATATATATATATATATATATATATATATATATATATATATATATATATATATATATATATAACATGCAGAACTGCTAAATTTCCAAACCGGTAACTAGTCAACTAAACTCAATTACGGAATAATTTAAACGATTTTTCACCCCAAAATCACAAAGGATGGATCTTAGAAGTTATGATGGAAAATCTACAGTTCTTTAGATGTTTCAAAAAGGAACAGTGAAGTCAAGGCATTATTTATATCAAAGATCCATGCGTATGCACCACGCTTCTTCTCAAACGTCCAATATATATAAATAAATATATGTGTATATAAATATATATATATATATATATATATATATATATATATATATATATATATATATATATATATATATATATATATAGTACCAAAATTTTAATAAGCATTTAGCAGGGGCTAAACCTTTTTAAACATATGTTTAGGTCTTGTGCGCATGTGTAATTCAGGGTCGTATTTTTTTACGTTGAATATATTCCTACTTTAAAGTCGAGCCAATTGACTGAGGCACTATTTACTTCTCTTATGAATAGAATTAAATTTATTCCACTTTCCAATTGATTCACCACTCAAATGTAAGAAGAAAAGATTAAAAATTCATTTTCAAATGCTTATTTGCTAATGATTTTTATCTATCAGTTTCAAAAAAGTAAAAATAAATGTAAGATTGATAAATACGAGGTTATTTATAGTCTGTAAGTTTATATGATAGGGTACTGAAAAAAATCATTAGAAATATAACACAAGAAGTAATTTTGACACTCACCCACTCTATGCAATAATTATTCCATGTTATAGAATGTAGTATTTCAAAGAAAAATTCAAAATATGCTGTAAGCGGTAATGCATATAAGTAGGACCGAAAGTGATACCTAAAATACAATTATACAGTCAAGTATAGAAGCTTTTTTTATTAATGCATAATTCCATATTCAACAGCATGTAATAAAATTTCTGCTGTATTTTTCTTAAAAGTTTCACTCTCTAATATTGATCCTCCAGTTTGTCGACCTGTTTTTCTAGGTTTTCTAGAGCTCACTGCTTCAATATTATCTTTGTGCATTAGCTTAATTTGCCACAGCAATATACCCATAAAAATTCCCAACAGGCTATGTGTTTTCCATTCTGATTTTAAAACATTCTTAGGTAATAGGCTTTCAGGATCACTTCCTAGTTCTCTGGCAAAAGCTGAAAAGCTTTTATGATATAATTCTAAATGTTCATCGAGTTTCTTGAAATCTTCTTTTGAAGCTCCGGAATAAAAGAAATATGACAAATCGTGTATTGGAGTGCTGTCGCGACACAACTGAAAATCTATAAATTTAACGTCTTCAGTTGTTCCATCTTCCTAAAAACAAAATTAAGATAAAAGTTAAAAATGTTTTCTTTCTTTCTTAAATTGCCTACTGAAAATTATATCATCGTTTTTTTGTGTCTTGGTATATTAGATGTCTAATTATAAATTCCTATTCTTTCATATTTTTTACCTAAAAACGTTACACCTAGTCGGTGTTGTTTCGAGTCGCCTTTTCTGAGATAACCTAATTTAAATATTTTATTGACTACCGAGAATATTTATTTCTGCCTAATCACAAAATATAATTTATACGTTCCTTCTCACAATGTATTTTTGAAAAGAGTTCTTATTATAATGGAATTATGTTTATAACCACTTGCCGAATTATTTGCGAACGATAACCAACCCTAACTTGTTTAATAAAAATGTGTATATTTTTTTTTTAAATAAGTGCTATTTAAGTGTGCAGGACTTCTTATTGGTTTATCTACTTACAGATGGATATTTTGATCTCATCTATGCTAGTGTATTTGTATGGTCTTTAAATGTAATAAAAGGTTTGGTATTTTATATTTGGATTTGGTATCACCATAAACAAAATATACCAAAACGTTTCCCTCTTGTGGATGCATTGGAAACTCTTATTGTTATTTTTGGTGGATGCGCAAGGTGAGAAAAATCAAAGTATTAAATCCAACTCATTTAACAAATCCAGTTATAGTAAGAAGTAGTAAAATGGTAAGAAATTATATAATGCAGTATTGCTGTGGCGGAGAGCAACTCTAAACTACGAGTACAAGTTTTTCATTCCTTGGTTTATGTTCATTTTAATTTACAAATGGAATATTGCGATGAATCAGACGATAATTTTATATTTATGGGCTTTTATGAATATGGAAAATTATTCAATAAAATTAAAAGAAATTCTTTGTAAACGAATAATATAAGATAACAAGAAATAGTATTTTTAATTTGAGTATTATCATTCTTATAACCGTTTATAAAAGGTTTGCCTTTTTTGTGGAGACTTGTCTATATTTGAAATATAAACAATTTATTGCTAGGTTTTTCCAAAAAAAAAATTATTTTTTAATGCGACAGTTTATTTTTTTATGTTGTAAGTGAATAAGAGAGGTATAACTTTCTTCTTTTCTGTCTTGTAAGAATATTTTTTATATTTAATTTATTGTTAACTTTTAAAACATTTTCTTGTTCACTGGTTCACTCAATTTTCTATGGTACTATTTGTAAATATTTTTTGAGATCGCGCATCGAAATATGCTGCACAGATATCATTTATTTCAAAGGATAAAAAGAAACATTTCAGTTAAAAAAGATTAAAAAAAAAAAAATAGCTGAATATACCAGGTTGTAGATAATTTTACTGGTTTTTATATGTTAAAAGTAAAGAAGATAAAGAGTAAAAGTATTACAAAATCACTAGAAATCACCAAATAATGGACATAATTTCAAAATCTATTAATGGCGGGAACTTTAAATTAACAAATGGGAAAGTTAAGAAATAAAAATTTTCTGTGTAAAAAGCGAAACAAATTCTTCAATACAATTGAATTCACCTACTATAACTAAAATGGCGGATAAAAACCAATATCTAAAACCGAATTTTATAAAATAAATGTGCGTAGAATCGAGACCAGACAATAGGTCACGTAGCGACAATATTCAAGAGCTTCTTCTGTTTTTCGCCGATAAAGGAAATGCAATGTTGTCACATTTCAAAAAAATATTCAAAAATTAAGATTTTTTCGCATAATAAATATATCGTTGTGAACATTAACAATAAATCTATTCTATACCATTGTTTCAGAATTTTTCTTTTATCAAACAACAATTATACTAGGTTACCTCGTAGTTTGTAGTATTGTACTTATTTTTCTATAAAAACTTGTAGCATCTTATTAATGATTTGTTATATATGTAATTCTCCTTTTAGGCAGAGAATATGAAAAATATATGTACAAACAGTTTATTTCCTGCAAATATCGCTCTGGTCCTATCTCCATACGCATTTCGATCACCTCATGATCTCATCAGTGGAGCTGTATCGGACCAAGAGCAACATTAGCAGGAAATAACTGATATATGAACCATAAATTTCAAGGTATGTCGGCAGGATATTACACCTGCCGTCTACCAACTTTGATGTCAGACTGAAAAATATCGCCAGTCGAACGACATCTATGAATCAACGGAGTAAAGTGAAATTTTTAAACAATCAAAATTTTGATTGGCGATATTTTTCAGTCTGACATCGAAGTTGGTAGACGGCAGGTGTAATATCCTGCCGACATACCTTGAAATTTATGGTTCATATATCAGGTATTTCCTGCTAATGTTGCTCTCGGTCCGATACAGCTCCACTGACGAGATCATGAGGTGATCGAAACGCGTATAGAGAGAGGACCAGAGCAATATTTACAGGAAATAAACTGTTTGTACATATATTATTCATATCTCTGCCTGAAAGGAGAATTACATATATAACAAACTATTTAAATATGGCAGAAAGATTTCTTTATTTCTTACTGAAATTTTGATTGTTTAAAAATTTTATTAATGATATTTAACCATTGGCAACGTTGTGGTGATGATTGATTTCAGTAAAAGGTAACTCGGATATGGCAACCTTGCATTTTAGGTTGGTATTAATGAAGAGCTCATCCTATTTAGAGGTAAGAAAGGATGTGCATCATTGCCACGTTTTGAACAGAAATCCGAAAATTTAAATTACTTTGTACTTGTTATAAAAACATGTATTTAACAATTTATTACTAATTTCTAATCATTCGCAACATTGTAATGATGAATGTGCCCCAATATTGCATCCTATTTATGGAAGTCGAAATTTTAGCGCGGAAGTAATAGTCTATGGTATTACTAAAAAATAATTAATTGAACTTACTTTAAATTTAAACAGCAAATTGTTTGACCAACAATCTCCATGTACCAAAGTGGAATGCTGTCCACTATACCTCATAATTTTACGATAGTATTCGGTGATATTTTCTGAATAAGGCTTCACCACTTTTGAAATATTCTCGTCTATATCTTTAAGTGCATCATAAGCTTTTTCAAAAGAAGATTTCAATGCTTGTAGATAGTAATCAGTTTCACCAAACTCAACGTAAACGTCTTTTATAGGGCTAATTAACTCTCTGTATTTTTGTAAATTTTGGTCTTTAAATGCGAATGTAAGTGCGTGATACTTGCCATATCTGTCAAAAATTTCTTTTAATATATCTCCCTCTATTAAGCTTGACTTATCTACCATTTCAAAATTTTGTATTTTGAGGTTTTCCAAGCAAATATATTCCTCACCTACTTCATTGCTTCCACAATAAAATTTTGGAATATTTTTAAATGATGTATTCTTCTCTTTTAAAAATCTGTTTAACTCTGGTAATATATATTTGTAATAATGATACTCATTAAAATATGCACTTGGACCAAATGGTCCTGGATTAACGGGCATTTTTTTAATGTACGTGTAAATTGTCTCACCCGTATTCTTGTTTTTGACTGAGCCCGTATAAAATTCACTAAGAAATCCATTACCTCGTAGAGGATCTTCGTCGCAGTTAACTTCATAACTCTTGATGCCTTCAACTTCAGCAATATGTTTCAAAATTCTTACTAACGTTTCCTTCGACATTTTTCACATACGTCCTGATGCACACTTGATAAATTTGACTATAGTAATTAAGAACAAAAATTTTGATAGTAAAATACATCAACAATAAATTGTTTTTTAACCACGTTTTGATGAGACAACATTAAGTAAAATCAAGTACAAAGTATACACGAATTTGTATTTATAACAATTTAATGAGGAAATCGTAATATATTCTAAGCAAAATGGATTCAGGGTCATCACAAATTTTGTAATATTTTGCTTTAATCGCGACAGGCAATAACTTAAACCAGTTTTTTTAAAGAAAAGATTTGTTACTGATAAAAATAATAAAGATTATTTGTTCAAGTTTTTTTACAACCAAGAGTAAATAAATAACAAATTTTGCTGAGTTATTATATTGCGTTATTTTTATATCCACGTCCAAAACTATGCTGAAGAATTTTTAAACTTCAAAGTCGTTAGTAAAGAATGAAAGTTTTCACGACTTTTACTCCATGGAAAATAGACTTTCGTTAGTAACAAAAATGTAACACTGGTTTAATAATATATAATACGTCATATAAATATTTAATAATACATTAAAATTACGTGCGAAAATCATACAAATCCATGTATCAATTATACATTCATCTTTTTTTTTCTATTACTTCGGAGTCCATTTCATCATCGCAATTACATCGCACATACCATTTTTATCATTATTCTCAATTTCATTGTACATATCATTCTCCCCATTATTAACATTTTCATAGTCAAAATCATTCTCACACAAATCATCATCTAAATCGCAGGAAATAAAATTTTCAGAGCAATTATCACACTGTCCATCACAGTGCTCACACAAATCTGTACATTTCAGAAATTTCTGAAATTTTCGTTAAAATTTTATTAATAAACAAATTAATAATTAATATGACTAAACAAGTTTTTTCTATAATAAAAATTATTAAAACAACATCAATATTATAAATATTATTTGTGATGCATAAGTTTCCTTGAGCCTGAACTATGGCAACCCGCCGACAGCGGCCTGCAGCAGCTATTTTCGATTAAATTCGGCCCAATTTTCGAAGGTTCACAGATCGTATGGAAGTGTATTTCTTAGATCCAAAAAATTCGCAGATAAAGTACAAGTATTAGAAAGCATCTTCTGCAAATTTGAGCCCTTAATATTCATTTGTCACGCCATTATGAATTTTTGAAAAAAAAAACGTTTTTTGTATGCAAAATAATTTTTTTTTGAGATCGAAAATGATACATCTAAATCCTATGCACGCATTAAAAAACTTTTATCTTAATCCGGTGAAAAGTTATCGTAATTTTTTTGGTGCAATAATTGGTTTTTACAAAATTTCAAGGCCCACGATTGAAAAAAAAAATTATTTTTAATAGATCTACAGAATATAAAACAATGCAAATAATTTCCATTAAAATTGAGCATTGTATCTTAATTAGGAAAGCGGAAAATTGCGGTTACATTTTCAACTTTGATATCGAATTTCTCGGAAAATAAAAAACACATTGATTCTGGGTGTGACATACTTATTTAGATTGATAACACCTATATTTATGTTAAATTTTAAATCGGTAATTTGTTAATAAAAGTCTTTTTTTAAAAAACCAAAACCGTAATTCTTGCCGAAAAAAAATATATCTCGATAACTGGTGGCGCCACCTATGAATCGATAGGTTTTTTAATTCTCTACAACTTTTGTTTAAAATATTTTTCGATACAACTTTTACTTTTCGAGATAAACTCAAAAAAATCGTGACCATTTTTAGTCCGCCATTTTCTTTGCCCAGGTCTTTCAGAATTACCATCGAGATATGTTTTATAGGATGCCAAAATGAACACATTTCAGCAAAAAAACAATGTTACATTTTTGTTAAAAAAAACAGCTCTTTTTTGATTTAATTTCCATGGAGTATTTGGTCAAGCTGAAAAAACTTCTTAAAAAGAGCCAAAAAGCGAAAAATAATGCAAATTTTATTAGGTATTAATTTAGCGCCGACTTCAAAAATTTCAATTTCATGTAAATATAAAGTGTCCTCCTCAACGAAATACTGATTACAAGACTAGAGATATTTTACATTATAACACATGACAATGTTAAAAAATCTGTTAAATTAATTGTAATTTTTTGGTGGATGCACGTTAAAAATGTGCTTCAAAAGTGACCTCTGGTAGTATCAAAATGCTGCCTGAAGTAAGCCATATGCAGACGCCACTTTGGTCTACACGCCCCATTCACATGCCCTCACTTCTTTCTTTTTCTGCCTAAAGAATAGAACTCCCATGTATGTTACACAGGTGATGTAATGCTGAAGAACAATTTAAAAAATGCCCTGTATCTAACGGTCTCTACCAGAAAAGGAAAACTAAAAACATCTTATCCTGGTTGAATGAACAAACAAGAAAGCTTTGAAAGTGATAAATCAAGAACTTTCGTGCTCAATTATCCAAGTTTTCTAGAAAAGCAAAAAGACCAAATATTTATCATCATGTGTAACTCGATTGACATTTCAAATTAATGAAGCTATTACAAAACAAAAAAAAAGTAAGTTTTAGCAAACAAGGAATTTTAATTTAGCCTAATAATCAACTTCTATAAAAAAAAAACATTGATTCGTATACTCTACCTAGGTACTTTGCAGTTGTAAATATACTATACTTAAAGTCCATAATTTGTGTCAGTGACTCATTGAATACCGGTCATCAAAGTGACGAAGCGGTGAAATAAATATCTCATGCAAATATAAATAATTCAAAACTTTACCGCCCTATTAACAGGGCAGGGACTAACAACTTGAATGCATTTAAAATAGCATACTGGTGCCGTCCAACATGTACTTGGTTTCGTATCGCGAAGATAATAGATGTGACAACACACATGCACGGAATGCCCATCTTGAACAAACTTAAAAATAAGGGTCACGACTAAAATAAAATTATTTTATGGCGGCGAAAATATTTGAAAAAAATACGGGAGTTTCGGGAAAAAGAGAAAAAATTGTACTACACTTAGGAAATGTGGCTCAATGAAGGGCACAAAGTTGGGAAGGTTTGGCAAGAACTGAAGTTTAAAAGTTCAAAGCAGCCACTTATGGAAGGATTTTCACAAGGACTACGCAATCCTAGTGGGAAAGATCGTCGTCTTATAATAACTCATATTGGAAGTGTGTTTGGTTTCTTAGATGGCGGACTTAATGTTTTCGAATCTCGAAAAATAGGGGACTACCATGAAGACATGAACGCCGATGTTTTTAAGCGATGGTTTTCGTCAATTTTTAACCTTGTGGAACCCAATTCGGTAACACTGGGAAACAGCAAAAATTTTTCCAAAACCAAAATAGCAAAAGCTTACTTATTTTATTATTCTAATTAACAATCTGTTTTGTAAAAGTCTTAGTTAGCTCCAGTTTCATAGATACTTGCTAAATATGATAATTTTACCTACCTGCCATTAATGTATGAGACAATTAGACCATAAAACAGCAATAAGACCCATACTAACATACACTGCAGAAACCAGACCAGAAACCTCGAAAACAAAACAAATACTGGAAACAACAGAGATGAGAGTGGTGCGCAGGATAGCTGGAAGGACACTTATGGATCGGAATAGGAGCGAGGGAATGGAACGAACACATCAACCGCATGACCGACGACAGAATAGTAAAGATCACGAGGGACAAATCACCAATAGGACGTAGGAGCACTGGAAGACCCCGTAAACGATGAAGTGATAACCTCGTAATAGACTGAAACCAGGCAAAGAGACGAAGAATAACAAACAAATTGCTTATATATAAGAAGGAAGAAGAAGAAGAAGAAGACAATTAGGCCATAAAATGTGAAGTACCTGGTTTTATTACACCAGATATACTTTATAAGGGGTTTAAATACAAGTAACATAAATCCAATATGGTTAGTTAATTGTATTTCAACCTCCAGTTTATCGGGAACTATTTGTATTTGAGAGATTAGGGAGTTTTGAGCAACATTGTATTTTGGCTGCAAAGCTGGAGACCAGGATAAAAATTGGGCTCTCCATATCTGCGGCAACAAATGTGCGTCCAACATTCGTGGCTGGCTAAGTGGGAAAAAGCGTAAGATGCCCTTTGCTTTTTCTATGGTCCGGCAAGAACCGAAAGACCATGTTACCGATTGTTAGTTTTGTTTGACACCTCCCAACAAAAAATGCTTTTCGGAGCATCAGCGATACAGTATCCAAATTTACAATCCGCCATACGCCCGGTGCCCCATAGTGACGCGTTACCTGTACCCAATACTCTTCAGGAATATACCCTTGAATCTGATGATCAAATGGTAGTGTGCCGAAAAATGTCGCCGGCCCATCAACCTCGCAAGACTCCGATTTTGTGTGTGAACTTCCCAGCCTCACAAAATAAATCAAGGTGAATTAAGTGACCTTATAAGGGATTTTGAATTATCCAAGAAAAGAAAAAACACAACTATTGAAAGTAAGAGTTTCTGTGTACCGAAGCCGTCAGAAAAATCTAACGCCGTTTTTTAATATGGAAAACAATTTGGTAGTCTGTAGGGGCATTAAGAGATTAATGAGAGTTTTAAATCTGGACTATGCTCCATTAGACTGGAGGTTTCCTTTGATTCCTCAAAAGTAAGTCTTAAAGTTGTATTACTCCATAATGGAAACAAGTTGCCTTTAGTCCCACTTGACCATGCAGTCCACATGAAAGAAACTTATTGCAATTTGAAATTGTTACTGGAGATCATACAATATGAAAGATATAAATGGCAAATTTGTGCGGAATTAAAAGTTGTGGCGATTTTGCTTGGAATGCAGCTAGGTTATAACAAATACTGTTGCTTACTCGGCGAATGGGACAGTCGAGCACGATTGGATCACTATGTAACCAGAGCGCTATTAGTTCCCCCGAAAATATTTTACTACCGCCACTTCATATAAATTGGGACTTATGAAAACTTTTGTGAAGGTCATGATCAAGGAAGGCCGTTCTTTTAGTTATTTAAAAGAAAAGTTCCCTAGAATCAGTGACGCTAAAATGCGAGAAGGAATATTTGAGGGTCCCTAGATTAGGAAACTTTTCGTAGAGCCCAATTCGATTCCATACTTGAAGGCAAGGAAAACGACGCTTGGAATGCCTTTTAAATGGTTGCAACAAATTTTTTGGGAAACATTAAAGCAGAAAACTATGAAGACGGTTACCCAATTTTTTTCGTGTTACCAAAACCTAGGGTGTAATATGTCCTTGAAAATTCATTTCTTGGATTGTTTTCCGGAAAATTATGGAGCTGTAAGTGACGAGCACGATGAAAGATTTCACCAGGATATTTCAAACATGGAAAGAAGGTATCAGGGAAAATGGAACTGTGAGATGTTTGCCCGAATATTACGAGAGATAACCCAGAGGCTGCTTGTAAAAGGCAGGCCAAGAAGCGCAAAATGAGTGTCTAAATTTTACATTCAATGATAAAAATGTGCTATTTAATGGCTTTTGTTGATATGCCTATGAACTAAAATTTTGTAAAAATTAATTCAGATTTTTTTTTGCGAGCAAACTAAAATTTTTAATAGGTGTTTTTTAGCTACTTGGGTGTAGTTGAATTAAAAAAAAAATGGGTTTATTCAGGAAACAAAAAAAAAAGTTGAAATTTGTTTCCCAGTAAAATTGTACTGGAAGTAGTGTAGTCGACGCCAAAAAAAATTTCAACTTCTGCGTCTAAAAAGGCGAAGATATGCCAGTGGCTCCTTTCAAAAAACATTGAATTTAACGGAACAATGCTTAAAGTACAGTTGCTAGATTTGGTGTGGGTAAATAAATAAAAATATATCAAATATGCTATTGATGAAAAAATATAACAGTGTTGAGACTGCCGCCGTACCATTGTGAAGGTAACCCAATGTAATTGGTATGGGTGCAAATAAAGAGTGAAATGGCACGGAAAAACTAGCATATGTCAAAATATCATTGCAATTACTAACGTGCTCAACAGCCAGTGATTGGAAAAAGTGTATCGATCATGTTAAAAAAGAAGAACAAAGAATTTGGGGCTTGGACATTCACGTTGAGGCAGTGGTTGAACGATTAGTAATCACCACTGACGGTGATAGTTCCTCAAATTCAAATACGTCTCTTGACAGAAATTCTGCCGAGAAGTCAGTCTGAGCTAAGTAATCATTACCTATGTCACACACGTGAGGATGATACTAGACGCACCCTTGGTTGGTCCAAAATGTATAAATGAGAAGGGAAATGCACTGGACGCCACTCAAAGGAACAGGTAAGCAACAAACACTTGAAGTACAAACTACTATTAAACTATTTTAATTTTTCATGGTACCTTGTTTTTTATTAATAAGTAAGATTAAGGATACAAAAAAAAATGTCTTTATTTTATATGGTCATCACTTAACTCTCTATATTTGTGTTCCTGTCATCGTAAAGGAAAAAATCTAAGATATTATGAATTATAATCTTTTTATTCAAGTGTGTAAGCAATTAATTAAACTTAATATTATCAGCAATAATATATAATTACATAATTCCATATTCGACTGCGTGCCTTAAAATATCAGTAGTATTTTTCCTAAAAGTATCACTTTCTAATATTAGTTTCACAATATTTTGCAGCTCGTCTCCAGATTTCCCAGTGATCATTGCTTCAATTTGATCCCTATGCATCAGTTTAATTTGCCAAACTAACATAGACAAAAAAATTCCAAACAAGCTGTGTTGTTTCCATTCTGCCTTTAATATATTTAAAGGTAATAGTTTTTCAGGATCACTTCCTAATTCTCTGGCAAAAGCCGAAAAACTCTTATGGTACAATTCTAAATATTCATCAAGTTTCTTGAAATCCTCTTTTGAAGCTCCAGAATAAAAGAAATACGACAAATCGTGTATTGGTGTGCTGTCGCGACACAGCTGGAAATCTATAAATTTGATGTCTCCAATTGTTCCATCTTCCTAAAAATTAATATATAGATTAGAATTAAAATGTCCTTGTCAATACAAATTAAATACAGTTGGTCTAGCGGGAAATTGTCAATGCGTCATCAATAATATTCATCTGAACTAAATCAAATCTAATAAGTCAATGCAACTTTTATATTCATAAAGACGTAACTATTACACCGAAGAACAGAACCAGATAGTATCAGTGGCGCCTTTTCCTAAGGTTTGCAAGTTTGCGCAACTCCCAAAAAAATTGTAAATTAAAATAAAATATGCTTATAAATATAAGTACAAATATTTTTTTAATTTCTACTGATTATTTATTAAATTTAAATCAATTTTTTACCTAGATTTTATGCGAACAGCAGCCAATTATTGAAATAATTTAATTTACTTCTCCTAAACATCATTAATAATTTGTCTGTATAACAGTATTACGCGCCTGGAAACGTTATCGCTTTGCTGGTTTGCAATTTTAATGCAACCCAAGCTAATCCATTGGAGCGTATATGGAGTTGCCTATCTAAGACGTGGAGATTAATTTCGTCTCATAGTTTGCCCCACAAAGTATCCCTCTACTAGAAAAATTTCTCTTATGCAACCCACTGGACGAGTATTTCAACTTCTGCTTCCAGTCCCGCGTGGCGCTGCCATTATCAAGCAGCAGTGAAACCATTTCTTTAGTTCAAGTTAGAATACAACGGCGGTGTCTACTGTGCCGATATTTCTATGCGTGATGTCTACTATACTGGATTTTAATTTTTGTGAAAGTGACTATGTTTTTACTTTGATCGAGATATTTTGTTACGTTTTAAGAGGTTAAAAATATTTGGCGAGAACAAAACCATCCAAAATTAAGTGCTTTGTCCCAAACTGTGCGGACAAATACAGTGGCCAATTTCGATTTCCGAATTCAAACAATTCCGAGTTACGAAGAAATTTATAAAAACTATCGTGTATACGTTAGACATTTTTAAAAATCTCTTGTAAGAGATTCTAGAAAAGCGGTTAAATATGATGCAGTTTCGGCTCTCTACCTGCCTGTATGTGTAAGTAAACCAAGTGAGCGCTTTTTTATTCTCTAGAAAACATGAGCGGCTCGTCGAATGGGGTGCAAGCAATTATAAAAAAAACCTATGAACATGCTGCTTACGTGCATTGGTATGCAAATCAATTAAATTTGATAATGTTAAATGCAGCATCCGCCAATAAAAATGTCCGCATATTTTTTCCCAATTTAAAAGGAATTTGTTCTTTTTATTCAAATAATCTTTAAAAAATCGCAATACTAGATCAAAATGTTAAGAAACGCTTATCTCGTTTGGCCTCAACAAGATGCAATTTTAATTCTAGAGTTGTTTGAACCTTAATACCACAAACCATTCATCAAGGTATGTCAAAATTCTCAAAAGCAAGAGTTTCCTTTCATGGATAAACTTATTTTACATTTTAATGTCTAAAATTGATTTGTTATTTGGTACGTTTCAAACAAGACAAATTGACGCTGTTGTCGCAAATAAAAATATATTATCGTTTGAATCAAAATTAATGGAAATTAGAAATCACATTACCTCAAACGACGTTGAGCCATCTATTTACTATGTAAGCTCGATGATTTTCGGGAAGCAAAAAAGTTTGTGATATAATTATTTGTTAAGCAAAAGACCGATTTATCTTTACAAGTTACTTGATAGCAACGAGTCTTTTTTTTTTTGAACAGTATATCGAATATAGTACATGGTTTCGGGAACAAAAATTAGTCTTTCTTGGCTTTTCCAAATTCCGGTATACTTTACATCCTGATTTTTACCGTATTAACCTTACTTTGTGACTCAGAGGTCGATATAATACTTTTCCTAACCACTTTGGGCATTTTTTCCTGTAAAATTTGGAAATGTATTAACGACTCTAATAAAAAGATGTGTGCTGGCCAGCACAAACAAATACAATGAAGATGAAGTGGATCACCAAACGATAACACGAGGCAGGATTTTTTTGTTTATCTTTCAAATTGTGCTGGTCTAGGTATGATGAATGCATACTACAGTGTGTAATAATCATTTCAGACAACAGCTCGAATAATTCAGATTGATCATCCTTACAGGTAAGTCGATCAACCTGTTAAATTTACTACCTTCTTTATGTTTAGTTATTTAAAATGCACTGCGTTGTTTCGTACTAACTCAGTTTTTAACGACTTTTATTTTTTCATTCACCGGTGCCTATGACAGACTATATACATATATATATATATATATATATATATATATATATATATATATATATATATATATATATATATATATATGTATATATATATATATATATATATATATATATATATATATATATATATATATAAAACGAAAAACTGCAATATTGGTTTTGGTGGATGAAATTATCCGCGAAATAATAATAACAAATAAATTTATTGAAAAGACAAAAAATTGTCACAAGATGCAAAGAGTCGGAATTAAGAATTTTCTCTTAACCGAAAAAAATATTAAAAATAAGATTTACGTGCAAACACTTGAAATAAGCATTTTTTACAATGCTACAAACTATGGAAAGTTGTTTTATAATTTTTTTTCTATAGCTCTCTTAAACGCAGTATTTTAAAAAATTTATTTTTAAAATTGAAAAACAACAGCAATAATAACCAAATTTAAAAAAAAATGCGAATAAAATAATAATCCTTAAAAATAGTATACCAAAAATGTATTTATTCATTGCCAAATAGTACAGTGAAAAAAATACATGTGCAAATCTAAGAAAACATCAAATTACACTAAATAGATATAATAAAAATTTTGAAAAAGACTCAGATATAAAGCAATAACATATCAGACCAAGAGTGAACAATAAAAAATACATATCTCGCAGGTTAAAAATGCATTATTATTGAAATCTCAATTCTAGCACCGCTTTTACAAAGGCAGACCCAGCACCAATCACACATATAACGATGAAAAGTCAACAAGTTTCTGAGAGAAAGTCTATTAAATGAACACTCAAGTTTTACAATATTGCTAATCCAACACTCATTTTTATTCATCCATTCCTAAGTAAGTTTAAAGTCATAGTCCAATAAATTGACCAATATAAATTGTAACTCGCCTAAAAAGTACTGGTGAAAAGTTGATATACCTTCGAAGAAAAGAAGCTCATTTTATCCTTTTTGTATTTGAATCTAAGAATACTTGAAGATGATTTACCCATAAGCATAATCTCTTTGTTGGTGAAAAATGATTTTTTAACTTTTTTCCATTATATCTAAAAATGTCAATCTTGGAGCAAAATAATATTGAACATAATTAGTTCCTCCGAATATTTTCTTTCAACATGTATTCATTTCAGACGCATCATGTAGTAACTACTTCACAAGAATTATTTTTAAAACTTTATAACGCGTATTCCACATTTTTTCTATTTCGTCCTCTAGCATCGAGCCGAGAAAACTTCCATATATAAACGGTAAAGGCAAGAAAAATGGAATGATTTTTTTTTCTTGGGATAATTTGTTCCCAAACGTTTTCCACAGTCCTTAGTTTTCTTCAGGTTTAACTTTTCTGAGTCGTTCGCAAATTATCAGGAATATTACCAATTAAAAATATAAATAGATTGTTTGAAAAAGAGTGCCTGCTAAAAACCGATATAAAAACTAGAATGCCTTAATATATTGGGTATCTTATTGAATAAAACAACAGCTGTTTAATAAGATTAAAAGGACTAGCCGATTAAGAGGATCGAAACTGCCCCCACAATAAAAATAAAATAAAACACACCCGGTTGCTCTACATCAAAAAATACCAAAAGAAAAAAAAATTTTAGCCACTTTTATCATCACATAACCTCAAAAAAAAAATAAAACGTCTTTTTTCGTTTTTTTTGACGATATCTTCGATTCTAATTATCGTAGAAACTTCTTTTTTTTTTCATTTTGTAGGTGTTTTTTGGCGCAAAATTCAAATTTTTATGGGTGTTCGAAAATTTTTAAACGCAATAAAATAAAAACTAGGAAAATAACAGGGCCGAAAAAAAACATATTTCTTTAAAATTACAAAGATATTTGGTTTAAGCTTAGCGAATATACTCCATAATGCCCCCTGAATAATTTCAGTCGATTTTGTTAATAATGTTTCAAAAAACAAAATCAGTTAATAACTTACCCTATATTTAAAAAGTATATTATTTGACCACCAGTCCCCGTGACTTAATGCAGAATATTCTCCATTATATGTCATACATTTCACATAATTATCCTGGTAATGCTCTACATAGGGTTGAATTTTCTTAGCAATTTCTGGGTCAGTATCTTTAAGTAGCGTATAGGCTACAGTAAAATTATTTTTAGTTGCCATAAGAAAAGGGTTTTTTCATCCTAAGTAAAGGCATCTTTTAAAGGTGTTACTAATTTTGAATGTTCTTCCCAATTTTCGTCCTTAAATGCGAAACTAAGAGCATGGAATTTTCCGTATATTTCGAAAACATATCTCAGAATATCTTCATTTAAAAATTCTGTCTTATCAAACATATCATAATTTTGAATTTTTAGGTTTTCCAAGGCCAGATACCGTTCATTCGGTTTGTTACTCCCACAATAGAATTTGGCAATATTATGAAGCGGATTTTTCACTCCCTTGTTTTTTTGAAATTTATCCAATTTTGGAAATATATTCCCATAAAACTGGCATTCGTTACCAAACACCAAAGATACACTTACTATATCCCGCAACGGAGGTAGCTTAATATAAATTTGTATATTTAAACCTGTGTCCTTATCTACGATATCCCCCGTATAAAATGAACTAGCAAATCCATCACCATTTAAAGCATCTAAATTGAGATATATTTCGTAATTTCTTATTTCCTCAGCATGAGCAACCTACGTCAAGATCTTTTCTAATTTTTCTCGTGCCATTTTTATTCACGTAAATTTTATCGCTAAGGAAAATTATACGTTAGGTATTTATACAGGGTGATTCAAAAATCGATCACGAAACTTAAGGGGGTGATTCTACTTGACAAAATAAGGGTAGAGCTTCATATAATTTTTTTTCAAAATGTCATTCGTTTTCGAGTTACAAGCCGTCCAAGTTCAAGTTTTTATTTTTTGTTTTTTGAATTACTCGCTTACAGGAAAACCGATTTGACTAATATTTGAAAGATAGGCTAAGTCTTCTGCGCTTCATCATTTTAGTAACAATTCACATTGATTGTTTGCCGCTAGAGGGCACTTTACCTACATTGAAAATTGTTTTTTTGTCATAATTTTTTAGTGTTGACAGCTACAGTAGTTTTTGGCATAATTTCTGAAAGACTGATGCCAGGCCTTTAAAAAAGGTGCTCTTTATTTACATTGCTAAACCCAACGGTTTAGACGTAAATCACCCTTAAAAATTAAGTGGTAAATTTACTTTTCTCATTTCATTACCACCAGCTACCAGGTAAATAGCTATCAAAGTATACTAGAGCTGTCAGTTTAACCTCAAATAAATTCGCTTTTTAAACTATTTAATTTATAATCTTAAAATAACTAATAGTGGCTAATCACCAATATTCAAATATCGAATATTGTGATATCCATTTTTGTTATGGAAAAGCAAATGGTAATGCAGAGTTGGCAAGAAGATATTATATGGAGAGTTATCCGGAAAGAAATATCCCTCATGCTCAAACATTTTCCAGTGTGCACAGGAGGCTTGCGGAATGTGGTTCCTTTAAAAGTTATAATGGAAATAGGGGAAGACCTAGAACTGCTAGAAACGTGCAACAAGAAGAAAAAGTGCTTGAAATTATTGAAGATAATCCAGGTATTAGTACTAGAAAAATTGGGAATGAAGTGCGGCTCTGTCAGGCTAGTTCATGGAAGATACTAAGAGAAGAACAACTCTACCCGTTTCATTCAAAAAAGGTGCAGGCTCTTTATGACGATGATCGGCCGAGACGGTTGGAAATGTGCAATCAGACCCTAGCTAAGTATGAACACGATAATCGATTAATTGGCGTCATATTATTCACTGACGAAGCTGGTTTCACTCGTGATGGCATAACAAATCTACACAACATCCACACATATGCTTACGAGAACCCAAACAATGTGGTAGAAACGAAACATCAGCGTAGATTTTCACTAAATGTGTGGGCAGGGATAATAGGAGATTACCTTATTGGTCCTCATTTCTTTGATGGCCCATTAACTGGTGACGTATACTTAGATTTTATCCAAAATCGTCTCCCATTGTATCTGGAAGATGTGCCATTGGAAGTAAGGGCCAACATGTGGATCCTCCAAGACGGAGCTCCGCCCCACTTTAGTATACGTGTCCGACAGTATTTGAATGCAACGTATCCTGAGCGATGGATAGGACGAAGTGGACCATTGGCATGGGCAGCGAGGTCACCAGACCTTAATCCTATGGATTTTTTCTTTTGGGGTCATTTGAAACAATTGGTGTACGATATTCCAGTAATCAACGTCGAGGATCTTCGCTTCAGGATAATCGAAAAGTGCCAAATTATTAAAGAAACACCAGAAATTTTTCATCGAGTTAGGCGACATTTTTTGAAGAGTGTTAGGAAATGTATGGAAGAAAATGGGGGACATTTTGAGAATCTTTTTTAGTTTGTTTAGTACTGTTTCATTAATTTTTATCAATTAAATGTATATCGCAATAATCCATAATATGAATATTTACTGATTAGCCATTATTAGTTATTTTAAGATTATAAATTAAATAGTTTAAAAAGCGAATTTATTTGATGTTAAACTGACAGCTCTAGTATACTTTGATAGCTATTTACCTGGTAGCTGGTGGTAATGAAATGAGAAAAGTAAATTTACCACTTAATTTTTAAGGGTGATTTACGTCTAAACCGTTGGGTTTAGCGATGTAAATAAAGAGCACCTTTTTTAAAGGCCTGGCATCAGTCTTTCAGAAATTATGCCAAAAACTACTGTAGCTGTCAACACTAAAAAATTATGACAAAAAAACAATTTTCAATGTAGGTAAAGTGCCCTCTAGCGGCAAACAATCAATGTGAATTGTTACTAAAATGATGAAGCGCAGAAGACTTAGCCTATCTTTCAAATATTAGTCAAATCGGTTTTCCTGTAAGCGAGTAATTCAAAAAACAAAAAATAAAAACTTGAACTTGGACGGCTTGTAACTCGAAAACGAATGACATTTTGAAAAAAAATTATATGAAGCTCTACCCTTATTTTGTCAAGTAGAATCACCCCCTTAAGTTTCGTGATCGATTTTTGAATCACCCTGTATATTGTCTTTTTTTTTGGTGAAATTAAATATAACGAATAATTCTATATATCTTATTACATACTATAAAGTTCAGGAGTAAAGTCACAAATTCCAAGGTACAACTGATATAATAGTTGATAAACTAAATATTATTAAGATTAATACCTTCTGAAATGCATGTATTGATATTTATATTGGAATATTACTAAATGGTATCTAAGATAGCAAAAACCATTGTCGCTAATCAATTGGTTAAATTTTAAATATAAATAAGTATACCTTTCCATTACTTGCCTACTCCGCAAGCCATCTGAAGGAATATAACTTGCTGTGTCGTGAGAACGGTGAGTTACGACGGATCTTTTATTTTTCTTGCGTTTTTTTAAGTTCCACGATTTTGACAAAAAGTCAACGTAGATCGCAATTTTCGGTATTTTAATCGGAAACTACATCCCCGTAGTGAACGCTTGAAGTTCGTTTCTACCACCAGATTTTTATTTATGATTTTTCAAGCTTTTATGCTAAGTTCGGTAGTTAACATAAATCAGGGGGTTGTTGGTGAGGTCCCGCTAAACTTTCCTGATATGTTAGAAAACATAGCCGCCTCACCTTTCCTCTCACTCACCGGGATTAGAAGAAGATTGTGTGAAGCTCGTAATTTCAAAATTATTTAATTTTCTTTTATTATCAGAATGCTTCTAGAGAATGAGCGAAGCTCTAGATTTGAAAGAGATTATTAAGTAACACTTATCCATGGATCCAACTTAGTTTTATGTCGCTTTTTATTTCATAGTACTAAGTTTTTTGATTCACAATCACGATTTAATTTACCCTAAGTTTTTCCACTTTAAAATCCGTAATTCCGACTGATGGTCGCTATATCAGGTCCGGGATTTTAACGCACTTAATTTGTAGCAGTGGCGTAAATAAGACCCTGCAGACCCCGCGGTGTGGAGTGTCGCAGCTAATCCAGGGGCGCCATTGTGTTCCTTCATGAAAATTAAAAAATGGGAAGAAATAGGACGGGTGCAAAATAGTAGGGCGCATTCAAAAATTTGCGGGAGGGGGGAGGGGCGCACATACTCTTAGTTACACTACTGGTTTGAAGCCTTCAAAATTTGCTAAAATTAAATTCTTTGGCAGTTTTGAGCAAGGCTTCCTTTTATTAAATTAGGGCGCGTTTTTACGGGATTAATTAAATTAATTAAACAATTAAACCCTCTTGGGCCGGCTAAAGATCTTGTTTTATTCAACTCTTTACCAAGTATTTTACGAGATGCGATTTTTTCTCGAACAAAATCATTTCGGACCGCCAGTTAAATAGGATTTAGTCTCCGAATCTGAGTTGTAATCAATTCATATGCGCCACTAACTATCGCCGTTTTTATCGAGGGTCTAAGATTTATCGCACCCAATCTTTAAGGTATATAGATGTTATATTGCCTGAACAACCTATGTTGAGAATCACGATTTGTCCTAATCTAGAAGCAATCTCGCCCCTGAAAGCGAAATCAGAACAACCTCCAGTGTCCTGATTTGGCAGACTGAGGTTATTGAAAGAAACTGCCACTCAATGAATATCTGACCGTTATATTTCGCCACTTTAATGGGTTAAATACCGATATGCAGAATAGTAAAGAATGTTAAAGGTGTCTGGTGAAGGCACTGGTGGACTGATGAGTCCACCGTCAGTGTCAAGACGATACACCAAATTTTTAGTGTTCGAAAATTAGGTTGTAAAGAATGAATTGCGACAATCAAATTTACAACGTGGCACCCCTGGTGGGGAAAATGTAATTTTGAGCTTCTACATAAAAGTGCTGGTGCACAGACCTACAAAAAGATCTGGAATTGCGTGTCTATTTCCTACAGTTCTTTCAGGTATCTAGCTTTCTATTAGTTGCGACTGCATATAAAATCTAGCCTTGGCGGGGTGGTATTGTAGGAATATCTGACCGCTATATTCCACCGTTCTAATGGGTTAAATACCGATATGCAAAATAGTAAAGCATGTCAAAGGTGTTTGAGGAGGGCACTGGTGGATACACTGACGAATCCACCGCCAGTGTCAAGACGAAATATCAAATTTTTAGTAGTCGTAATTAGATTGTAAAGGCTACATTACGTCAATCAAATTGACAACGTGGCATCTCTGGTGGGGAAAATGCAGTTCGGGTCTTCTACATAAAAGTGCTGGTGCAAGCACAGATCCACAAAAATGACCACATGCGTATCCATTTTCTACAATTCTTTCAGGCATCCAGCTTTCTATTAGTTACGACTGCATAGACAGTCTATCCTTGGCGGGGTGGTATTGTAGGAAACGACCACTCAAGGGATATCTGATGATAACATATGTCAGAGGTATCTGGGGAGGGCACTGGCAGACCCACGTACGAATCCACCACCAGTGTCAGGATGAAACTCCAAATTTCTAGTGGTCAAATTAGATGTAGCATCTGTGGTCTACATTTTTCATCATACTAAGACACTAACCAACATAAGCAATCACATAAGGGGCAACAAGATGATTTGCCCATCATCACAATGATTCCTCCTCAAAGAATTGTTGCTATGCGTGCCAGGAAAGTTAAATGTTTGATAAATGGTGACGATGATATAGGGTTGGATGAAGAAGATGTTGACAAATCGAATGTTCCTAAAATTATCCATATCGAGAACGAAGTCACTGATATGTCAGTCATAAATAATATAAAGGAATGGGTTTAAAACCCTTGGGCATAAGATGATTAAATTTTGTATCATTTGTTTGATTTGTTATGTTTTGTAAAATTTCTAAAATGTTTGATTTATTGTTGATTTTATGAAAAAGGGTTTTAAATAGAAATATATTAATAATTTTAGAAGTATCGTTTTAGTTTATTAATTTCTCTATTTAAAATTGCAAAATATGTGACGTCACACCAGAGGGGGGGGGGGTCACACAAATGTGTACACCTGTGACAAGAACGGGGTGTGAGCTCCAAAAATCATGAAATTGGTGTAACATAATTTATAGATGGCCCCTAAGTACATCGACTAAACCATCAAACTAACCTAAACCAGGATTAAACTTAAACAACTGGGCCTCGAATCCTAACTTACATACAAGTTTCAAACGTTTAAAATCACGATGGCCGATTGGAACAGGCGGGAGATTAAATTAGTCGTATTGACGTTTTAGTTTATTCTAGATTAAACCATCTTCAAGATCACAACTTTTTTTGATATTTAGTTTAAACATTTTCTACGTATATCAAATAGTAAAAACATACTTTATGTAACATAAATATTTCTGTTTCTATTGATAAACTGCGGTATAGGTTAAGGATGTTGGAAATTTCATTTATTTTTTGTGTTTATTGTTACACTTTTAAAGATATTATTGTTTGCATTGCATATTATTGTATAATTGAAATTTTTTTTTAATACAACTCATATATTTCATATTATTTTGCCGCAAAATAATATTTTAAAAAATATGAGATATTAGCAAATAACATTAGCAGAGAGCAGTTCTAAATTGGCTAGGATTACCAAAAGATCAAGTTAATGTATGTTATCTTGATAAAAATTTTAAGTGTTTTAAGTATTACAATTAGAAAGACGTACAATCATTACAAAAATTCAATATCACGATTACAATACAATTTTTTCTTTTACATAAATCATATTAATTAAGATATGTAGTTTTTATCTCAAAAACAATGGAATTTATCTTGCTATCCTGTTTCTACGACCTTTGTGGTTTCGAAAAAGAACAAAGGTTATTTATGTAACAATAAAATCACTGTACGAGATTCAATTTTTATGTGGACAATTCTTTACATTTGGTGGGACTATTTTTTACTCGGCTTTACAGAGGAATATCCAGAAGTAAACCATAACATGCTATCAATCTCTGCTTATTTAGGGGCTGTTAAATAAACCCGTTTAAATATTTAAACTCAGTTTAGCTTTCTGCAGGATTAACTATAAAAGGTTTAGTTAATTTTGGTATATATTTAACAATGTCATAAGTTGGAGAATATTTTTTTTCGTTCTATGCTTGGACTGTTGATTCATAACCTCATAGAAGTTTGTTTCCGGTATTCAAAGCATTCGCATCGCTTCCAGTGACCTTTTCTACAATTAGCAGAAGGGTGCGTTTGGGGAAGAATATTAAAAGACAATTCCAGGGGTTTGTACAGGGGAATTCTACTGAATCAAAATGCCTTTTCTCATTTATGGGTCCCACTCCAGGTCTTGTCATCCGAAACCCATCAGCTGATTTCAGGGGTGGTCATGGGTGAAAGACAGCAGCTTGTTCACATTTACGACTTTTTCACTAGGGTTATAATTTCTAGTAATTTTTTGTTTTGTACTTTTGGTATCATTTTTTTACTTGTAGAGACGCCAAACGCCAACGTTCTATTCTATATTTTATTTTTTATATTTTGTGTTTTATTTGTCTTATAAACTATTCGTTACTTTTCGTTAAAAATGGATATCGAAGAATTAGTATTCATATCAATTATTTGAAGAGCAGCAATTGTTCTGTTGCCTAAGAAATGTCGGTGGTGGGTTCGACCTTGGCTGCAGAAAAGAACAAAGGAAATTTCACTAATATCACTATGTCTATGACATCAGGCTGAAAATCATGTTTTTGGGGATTTTTTTCAAAAATTCGTCACTCAAGACTCGGCACTTCGACTTTTCACCCATCGTGACGCACAAGTGTGAACGGGCAAAGTCGCGGGTATTTCACAAATGCCATGAAACCCTGGATGGGCACCCGTAAGTGAGAAAAGGCCTTAACGGGAGAAAGTGATGAGACAATTTATATTCGTGCTGCGGTTTCTTTTTGTACAAAGAAAGCACGGGAAGTTATGCTTGTGGGGAAGTAACGTGGTACGAAATATGGCTAAAATAAAAGAACATGCGCAATACTCTACCAGAGGAAAAGAAGACTCAATTCTCAGACGTGCCACAAAACTTTTTTGTGATAATATCGTCCACACATATGACTAAATAGATTGCCAAATTGAGAACCTGTGCAGTTAAATACACTACCATCCTGAAGGTTCACAGGAAGATCTCTTAAACATGAAAAACGAGTACATCCCTCCGAAAATCACCGAAAAAGGGGAATGAGCACAGGACATGGTGCAATTAAGGTAAATGTATCCATTTTAAAGCCCATGGCTTGAATAGAAAAGTAACCTTAAAAATGGTTTTTAGTCTGATCCAAACCGCAGTTATTTGAGTATAGGAAAAACTGTATATTTTACAAAAATAACTTTCTTTTTTTTTCTAATGGTGTAACTAGTCAGTTTAGAATTTACGACTTAAAGGTTATATAAATAGCTGAGTTTTGAAATTATGAAATACATCTGTGATCTCTGTTATTTAATGGGTTTTCGCTATAAAATACCCTACAAGGAAAACCCTTTTTCAAATATTATTTCATTTTCTAACTACATTTTTTTCCTTTTTAAAAAGTAATACGACAAAATATGGGTTATATTTTCTCATCATAAATGCATTGAATTGATTAAATCCATGAAATTGAACGTTTAAATTTATATAGTTTAACCCCACAAATTACATAGATATTAACAATATTAAAAGATAAACTAATTTATTTCTTAAGCCTGTTTAATGCTTACTGAGAATATAGATATTAAAGGAACATAAACCAATTTGCTACACACAACTTTCTAGGCCAAAACTATGACGTCGAACCCGTACCGCTCATCCACGTACGAGTGACGCTATCAAAGCAGGCAACAGATAACAGGAAATAGGTCGAGATCGTGCGCGACCTGATAATTTCGGGACTAACTGACGTTAGATGCAGGGACGGGCAATACGATACCGATAGTTTAAAATGTCGATATTTTTGCTTTCGATACCCGATATTTTATATAGATATTTTTAATGTTAGTATCGATACATTCGATTGGGTATCAAAACATAATCTGGGCCCGAAAAAGTGGCGACATCTAAAGATCACTCCAGCAAATATTGTCTCTTGTTATTTATTTATTCATTGATGTTTATTTATCTCATTTATATTTTGTTTTGTTTCTACTTATGTATCTGTTAACTAAAGTTTGAACAATAAAATAATTTGTCTTTTCTGATATATATTTTTTTATTTTCAATATAAGAAAAACGTAGAATATGTTGCATCCATAGGAATAAGACAGGGTGATAGCCTAAGTCCAACACTTATATAATCATGGACGAAATCATTGATGAGGTAAAAAGCACAAATATTGGGTACCCAATAGGACACAACACCGTTCAGATTATATGCTTTGCAGACGATGTTGCCTTGACAGCAGATAGCGAGGACAACTTACAAAGAATGCTTTTCCATCTCAATCGAACAGCCAAACAGTATAATATGAAGATATCTGTGGAGAAAACCAAAGCAATGGTAATAGCAAAAGAACCGGTAAGATGCAAACTAATGGTTGATGACAAACATATCGAACAGGTTGGGAAGTTTAAATACCTAGGAGCACATATAACAAGTAACAGGGCAGTACCGGAAGAAGTACGCACACAGGCCAACAAAGCAGCCATGATATCAGGCCAACTAAGAGACAATCTGGAACAATAAACATATGACGGCTGAGAGCAAAGCAAGAATTTACAAGGTCTGTGTAAGACCGATACTGACCTACGGCGCAGAAACAAGAAATGAAACCACAAAGACAAAACAAATTATGAGAACCACAGAAATGAAAACGCTGAGAATGATCACGGGAACAAGTTTAAGAGATAGAATAAGAAACGCAAAAATACGCGAGGACAGCGGAGTGGGGGATGTTGTGAAGTGGGTTCGAAACCGTCGTAGGCAGTGGAGAGATCACGTGGAACGAATGGACGATGACAAACTAGCAAAAACCGTGATGAGAGAGAAACCAAACACCAAACGGCCGCCTGGACGGCCTCCCAAAAGATGGAGAGACAGCTGGATTTCGACCTCAAACGAAGATCGATGAGGCATTGTATAGATAACAGAACTTGGTTCTACCTAGAAGAAGAAGAAGAAGAAGAAGAAGAATATGTTATTTATTTATTCATAGTGTTGTGTAAACTAACATCTTACCACGGCTTTCCGGCAAAACTGGACTTAAATAGAGGTCCAAGTTTGTGGAAAGTACAAGGATGTCTGAGAAAGATACTGGTGGATCACACTGATGAGTCCACCACCGGTATCGGGACGAAACATCCATACATTTACTACGGTGGTCGAAAATAAATCGCTAGCTATATGTCCTTACCGCCAGGGGCATTGCAAATTGCGGCAATAGATGTTTATTTATATCGTTCATATCGTGTTTTCTTTTTACTTACCTGTTTGTTATTTTTTATATATTTATACTATTGAAATGAATAAATAGGAGAATTATTACAAAATATTAATTACATAATATCTATTTTTAACCGACTATTAAAATAAGAGGTTCTAAATGAGACCTTTTTTTCGGTATGTACGTCGATTACTCCAGAATGACGGCATTGATTTAAATGAAATTTTTTGCATTATGTTCATAAAGTTGCTACAGTGGACCTGTATTCTTTTGGTCCAGTAAAAACCAAGATGCGCTGTTAAAATGGCGGACAAAAAAATTAATTCTGTATAATTTTCTTCACAACTGATACTCAGGAATTTTCGGGGTCGTACATACCAAATCTAAAATTATTTTTAAAAAATTCAATATGGCGGTTCCAATATTGCCGATTAAAAATTTTAAATCCCTCGATTTTGTCCAAAATTGGTATAAGCGGGTTTATGAGAGTTTAGATTACGAATTTAAAATTATGTTTAAATAATTCAATATGACGAACTAAAAAATTTACATTTCTCGATTTTCTCCAAAATAGATATAGGGGAGTTTTGAAGACGTAAATTACGAATTTAAAATTATTTTTAAAATTCCAATATGGCCGATCCAAGATGGCAGACTAAAAATTTTTTAGTTCCGGATTATGTCCAAAATTGGTACTGGCTGATTTCCTAGGGTGTAGATTAAGATTAGATTAAGAGTTTCAAATTATTTTTTTTGAAATTCAATACAACGAATTCAATATAGTGGATAGTAGTGTGTAGTGTAATCTACAACTATGGATAAAATGATTATTTTTTTGCAACCATAGAAACTCAACTAAGTTCAATTGAAAAATGAAATTAAAAAAATTGACCCGACCGAAAAGTTAAAAAACAAAAAACAACAATGTAAATTTTTGAAGACGGTGTCAGATTATTACTAAATGAACAAACAAGTAGTAACGCGAGATATTTATAAGGTACGATAAGGAAGCCATTAGAAACAAAGTATTTATCAATTTTTTTAAGTGAATTATATTCTGCCAGGTATTAGTTTGGCGCCGACTTCTAAAATTTCAATTTTATATAAAAAGTTCTATTGTTATTTTTCACTTTTTAGCGCTTCTCTAGAAGTCGACTCAGTTTTTTCATAAAAACTTTATTTATGAGAAGGTTTTATTTTTAAAACATGTGCTACTGTTGTAGTATGTACCTACAATATTACTATATTTTGCACAATTATTGTATTTTTCAATATTTCTGCTTGTGGTTTGTATGTATTTGATTAAGATGCTCGTAATTTAGTCATTGAAATAATAGTCATTTAAATTCAAACACAATTTCTAGGATTTTTATGTAAATAATAAGAATATCCGTATCGTCAAGGCATTGATACTCTAGATATACACTATAAAAAATGAAAATAGATATTGTCGTTCTCACAGAAACCAAAGAGAAGAGCAACGGTCTTGAATACTATGATGATTTCGTACACATATATAGTGGCGTGACAAAAAGCCAAAGAGCTGCGAAAGGGGTGTCAATCCTCATCAGGAAAAAATACAGCAATAAAATTACGTCATGGGAAACAATTAACGAAAGACTAGCCACGGTAAATTTATCTTTGAAAGGGCATAGAATTATAATAGTCGCCGCATATGGCCCAAATGATGATGCTACATAACTGACTAAGGATGCATTCTACGACCAACTAAACGAAACTATCTCAAGAATAGGAAACCAAAGAGAAACAATAGTGATTGGCGACCTAAATGCTAGAGTAGGATCAAAAACGAACAGTAATATAGTTGGAAGGTACGGCGAAAATACGCTTAACAACAACGGACAATGGCTGATCCAGCTTTGCACACAACATAAACTAAAGATTCTGAATGGATTCTTTCAACAGAAAGATATTCACAAATATACTTGGCACCAAAAAACTAGACAACTGAAATTGATTATAGATTATATAATTGATAAACAGGAATCCTTTCTGAAAGTTCAAGACACTAGGGTATACAGAGGAATAGAATGCGGATCTGACCACTTTTTCTTGGGAGTAAAATGACAAATTCCCTTCAAGACAAAAGACAACGAAACAGACAATACAAACACCTCAACAATAGAACGAATATCTTACAATGTGGAAGGACTTCATGAACCTAGTACAAAATATCTATTTAAGACTCGATTAGATAACAAACTTCAAATTGAATTCATGTCAGGGCGCACTGATGAACTGTATGAACACATCGTATCCTCTCTACACTCCGCAGCACAAGAAACTATAGAAATTAAGACGAAGGACATGAACAGACGAAACAACAATATTACATGAGACAAGACATTGGAAGAACAAAAACAGATAAAACAAATGGCTAAATTCAAAAGATCTACAAGATAAAAACATATACAAAAATGAACAATCCAAATTTAAAAACATGATTAACAAAAACAAAAACGACACATGGGACAGGAAATGCACTGAACTAAATACACATGTAGGAGGTACAAGATCATCAGAAGCATGGAATTTAATAAAGACACTAAGATCAGACACCACAAACAAGATTAACTTACAACCAATCCCAATCAAAAAGTGGATAACCCATTATCAAACGCAGCTTACCGAAGACCGACAAGAGTACCTCGTTAACTCCCCAAGACGGTACAACGTACCAGGCCACTGTTCGTTCGTAGACGTCATACAGTGAGCTTTAAAAATGGTGAATGAGATTTCACCGAAACGTCAGCTGCCTTACAGTCCTGAGAGGGACTCAGCACATACACGGGATACCCGAAAATCTTCGATTACATATATATATATATATATATATATATATATATATATATATATATATATATATATATAATTAAATTTTCCTGTATAAAATCCATTTCCTGCGATACGGTTCCATTCCAAATATCGAGACTTTTAAGAATATCGCAGATCCCTATTTTGACGTCTACAATTCTACTTTCCGTCAGGTTTTATTGTTCTTGACTTGATCGACTCGTAAGTATGCGGGTATATTAATGAGATTAGTGGGGGAAATAAACATGGCTGCGTATCATCGACGCAAAACAACTATTCTTTCCCATCAGTATATTTATGCATTCTTCCAATTATGCATTGTTGCTGCCTATATATGAGGAGTAATCAAAAAAATATGAACCAAGCCGTAATAGAAACAACTGATAGTGTGTCGCCTAGTAACCTTTATGTAATATTCAACAGTGACAAACTTTTTCTTATTGTGTATTAAATTTAACTTTAAGATAATCAGTATGTATTTTGTGTTGATAAATGAATTTTATGAAATTAGAAGCCTAATTGTCCTAAAAGTATATACGAACGAATGGCGGTCTGAATTCAAAGAATCGACTAACTTCCTCAATAATAAAACTACAGAAAACTACTGGACTTTTTTGAAAATTGATTTGATATTGGATTTTCAAATTTCAAAACGACGGATTCGAGGTAACGATCTATGTGCGAAAAATGAACTTTAATAGATTTTAGGTCAGTGAAATTAGTCTCAATTTGCTATAGCGGGAGGTAGTCTTATTTGCTAGATAAGTTACTCTAGAATAACGCCAAAAGAAGTAATTGACCAATCTGCGAATCTGAAAAGGTAAACTCAAACCGCAATAAATTTTTTTCCGAAAAATTGTCAAAAATAGAGGATTTTCTGACCCTTGTTTCTATTTTATATCCGGAAATGTCAATCCTAGAGCAAAATATTATTGAACATAATTTGTTCATCCGAACATTTCAGACGCATCGTATAATATGTACTTCACTTGAATTACGTTTTTAATGCATTTTTCACATTTTTCACGACTGCCTCTTCTAGTATCATGTCAAAAAAACTTCCAAATAAGGACGGTAAACAGCAAGAAAAATGGACTGAATTTTTTTTCTTAAACGATACTTTTTCCGAAACGTGTTCCACATTCCACAGTTTTCTTCAGGTTTACTTTTCCATAATTTTTCAAAAATTCGCAAATAGCCAAAAACATTACGAATTAAAAATACAAATAGATTGTGTGTAAAGTAATACCTGCTTGAAATCGGTATCAAAACTAAAATGAACAATAACAGCTGTTTTTAATAAGGTCAAATTGATTCGCTTGGACAAGCTAGAGTGACAAACGTTTTTTTAAAGAGATTCTTTCCGCATCAACCTTATATTTGAGGCAGAATTTCTTTAAGATTATAAAGAGATATTTTAGTTTTAACTTAACGAATATACTTATTTCAAAATTATCACTTCTTCCTCAATTTGCAAACCCAGAACAGAAAAATAATTTCCGGTGATTGTGTTAAAAAAAACAAAACTAATTGAAGACTTACCCTGTATTTAAAAAGTAAATTATTTGACCAACAGTCTCCATGACTTAATGCAGAATAATTTCCATTATATGTCATATACTTCACATAATTATCTTGGAACTGCTCTACATAGGGTTGAATTTTTTTAGCAACTTCTGGGTCAATGTCATTAAGTACCATATACGCTGTAGTAAAATTTCTTTTAATTATCATAAAAAAAGTGTTTTTCTCATCCTGAGTAAAGGCATCTTTTAAAGGTGCTACTAATTTGGAATAGCCTTCCAAATTTTGGTCCTTAAATGCGAAACTAAGAGCATGGAATTTTCCATACAATTCGAAAATATGTCTCAGAATGTTTTCATTTAAAAATTCTCTTTTATCAAACATATCATAACTTTGAATTTTTAGATTTTCCAAGGCCACATACTGTTCGTTTGATTTGTTACTCCCACAATAGAATTTGGCAATATTATGAAACGGATTTTTCACGCCCTTGTTTTTTTGAAATGTATCCAATTTCGGAAATATATTTGCATAAAACTGATATTCATTGCTAAACACCAGAGATACAGTAAACACATCCAGCAACGGCGGTACCTTAATATAAGTTTGTATCTTTAAACCTGTATCTTTATCCACGACATCCCCCGTATAAAATGCACTAGCAAATCCATTACCATTTAAAGCATCTAAATTGGGATATATTTCGTAGTTTCTTATTTCTTCAGCATCAGCAACCTGCTTCAAGATCTTTTCTAATTTTTCTCGTGCCATTTTTTTCACTAAAATTTATCACTAAGGAAAAACTCAAGTTAGTAGGTATGTATATACCGATTTTTTGGCAGAATTAAATACGATGCACAATTCTATATATCCTATTATAACATACCATAGGTTCAAAGTCCAAGAGTAAAGTAACAAATTCCAAGGTACAACTGACGTAGCCATTGAAAATAAACTAGTTATTATTAAGATTAAGATTAATGCATTGTCAAATGCTTGTATCAATATTTACATTGGACTGTTACTAAATGGTACATAAGAAAGCAAAAAATATTTTGGTAATCAATTGGATTTTAAATATAAATAAGCAAGCATTTTTATTACTTGCTTTTTTGGCCGGCCATCTGAAGCAGTTTAATTTGCTGCGTGTTTTTATACACCATCGTAGTACGTATGTATTGAGTGGCGCTGACTCCACCTTCTTTTCGGGAACCGCTGATGGTATCAATTTAGACTCAAACGTTTTGATACAATGGTTCAGTTTATGGAAGGTGGAAGAGATGTTGAGAGCATCATCTTTCTTTTTCAGCATGCCTTTTCAAATTTCATTGAACTCGCGAACACGAACTTGATATATAAAACTGGACTGCTCGTGTTCCATATCTCCCTTATAAAAAAAATGACCCCACCGTGCTCCGTGCCATTAAGTGCAAATAATTGCTTTGGCAACAATGAATTCCCTAAGTTTTTATGATATTGGTGAAAGTGTATTTTTGACCTTCACATTTTGAGACAAATTTATTTTTGATTTTGCTGTTTTATGGATTTTATCACATTTTATGTAACGTTTTACTGAATATTTCAAACAGGAATGTGAACTTTAAGGTTTTTTTTTGTATTTTAAAAAATATGATTCTTCATCGTAAGTCGTTCAAATACCTTATCTGGTAAATTGGAATTTATTTAATTAGTAAGTTATAAAGCATTCAATAATATATATAAAATTTTACCTTAGAATCAAATTGTAAGTCTAAGGGTAACAAGTTTAATCTTATGGATATGATATATGATAATTATTAAATGCTATCAATATTTTAGTTTTCTAAGAGAAAAGAATCTTCAAATTCAAGAACTGAAGCAAATTGGTCATGATCATAATTCTTTTATATATCAGATAAGTAACTCTGTTCAGAGCATTTTTCTGGAAATTGTTTTATACAAGATGAGCAAAAAGTTTGTGTTGTGCTTCTTACAAATAAACTGCCTGAAAAAAACTACGAAGCACTGTTTGATGTAAACATCTTGAAGCAACTAAACTTGGACTTAATAACATACACTGGCTCTACAAAAAAAGTCCTGAATTAGGTGTGCATTAACCAACAACAATATCATTTACCATAAAGTTAATGTTTCACTGTCATATAAAGCTGAATATCGAAACTGGTATGGTGTTAAAATTTAAAATTATTGTACGTTTAAAAACGAATATGCCATATTAAAATAGAAATAAATGATTGCATATAATATGAAATTTTTCAATATTATTAAGGATGTTTATAAATTACATAAATTTTACTTTTATGTATTTGTTTTGTCTAAAAATAAAATAATATCCTTTTGTTTGAATATGTTATTAATTAATAAAACAAAAATTCTTGATTTTAGCTCAGACAGGAAATTTGTGTCATGAAAATCCCTTGTCAAAGTAGTGAGAAGCTGCAATTGATTACCATTTCAAAAATTCAACTCTAGGAAAGGTCAATTCCAGATCCTTAAACAGTTATGTAAATTGAAAGTTTGACCTAGTGTAAAAATTAAAAGTTGCTAGTAAATCTTTATGTATATATTTAGATCAAAAACGATTGTATTAATGTAAGAATTCTCTTGTATTTACAAGCTTCTTTATATTTAAAGTGTCTTAATAAATACTGTTTTGTTTACAATTAAATATAAACTGCTTTAACACTATCCCCTTTAGAGTTTATTTTTTTTTATAAAAATGGTTTAGTACATAATGTTACTTTACTTCATTTAAATTAAAGCTGCGTTTTTATGAAGGAAATGTCAACATTATTATGAATGTTGTTAACCCTATATAAATACCTAACGTATCAGTTCCCTAAAAGCATCAAGGAGAAAATAATTTTAACAAAGACCTAATCGAAGCTATTTTTAAATGATGAAACTATCTTACTTTGCAATAGATTAAGTGGACATTTCGATACCTTACATTAAACAATATACTATATTAATTCATGATATAAAATTTTTAAAAATAAATGCCTTAATACTTTTTTCGTTAACTTTTTATACTCTACGTCCGAATAAGGATGTTTCTAAAACAGATATTTCAAAAAAAAAAATTAGTCTCGATATGTTTTTGGCGCATATTTCACATTTTAGCTATTTTGCTAAATAACAGTTTTATTGTAAAAAATAAAATATGTAAACAGTCATAGAAAAACCATTTTCATTTATTTATAAAAACTGACATTTCATGCTTGTTATCTAAAAATAATAAAGTTGTTACATATTTACGCTGTTCCAAAGAAATTGAAAAAATTTGCTTTATTGGAGTTGCTTTAAACAGAAAAATTATAATTTGAGGAAACTAAAAGTAGAAATTCAAGTTAAATATTGTTTTACAGAAACAATTATCCTGGGCTGCGATTCTATAAGAGTAAAGGGAAAGAGAATGTCATAATAAGGATCATCTATCTTTGTTCAGTCTGTATTAACACATAAGTATATCACTGTCCTAAAAGATATAAGGAAAGAGAATGTCAGGAAATATCCAGAATCGGAGCTCTGGTCTTTTTTATTGAATATACTCGATTAACCTGTCAAGTAAAACAAGGAAGAGCGATTTATTGTCTAAGATATAGTATAGAAAGAGATAGTTATTGTCTAAACCTGTTAGTTAGAATAATAGAATTGACATTCAAACACGACACATTCACGCCAATGTAAGAAACTAGCAGGGAATTCAATGTTGCCATACAAATTATTGCACCGAATGGCGACCAATAAGGGGGGGGGTCAAAAATTATTTTCATGAGCAGTCCAGTTTTATATCTCAAGTTCGTGCTCGCGAATCAATATTGCCTAGTAACTTTCTATGGTGGCGATTTTCTGTCAAAATTCATCGATAGTGTGTGTTTTCTACCTATTCTATCGGAGAGATTTTGTATGTGTTATAGTTCTGTCACTTAGTTGTTGGTTAAACAAGGGATGTTAAAATTAAGGTATAGGATGCTTGATATTTGTGCGGGATAATAGTTTGAATCAGCATCGAGGTATCCATCCATGTGAGTTGTCGTCCGATATGCTAAATGTTACAGATATCATTCCATTGTCTTCGTTACTAGAACCTCTACGAACGGGAACTGATTGTTTTCTTTTCTTATGGAAATCAAGGAAATAGTTAAACTGTTGCTTGCCATGAAACGATATCACAAATGTATTGTCTGCGTAGGGACATCAAAATTTGGATTTAAGGCAGGATTTTTGCAGGTCTTTTGTGTTTGAATAAATTTGCATCAGCTGAAGATAATGATGATCCTATGACAGAGCTATCCTTTGTATGTTGGGAAGTCTTTTCTTTGAACTCTCTGGTTCGGTGTTTCATCCACTGGTGTGATATAGGGATTTTATATCCAGTCTTCTTTTGATGTCCTTTTTTTAAGCTGTTATGGTGTGTAGAGTTGTAATTAATTGTTGCCAGTTTTTTAAGTAAGATACGGCCTTATTCACACATGATTTTATGAGGCTGGCAAAATATTTTTCAGGTTTTCGTTTAAGAAAGTTATAAGCACTAACAATAGGTTTTAGATGAATATTTCGCTCTATATTTTAGAGTTGCGTGTTAAGACTTTTGCCATGTTATTATTTTCCGTTTAATGTCTCGTTTTTAAAGTAAACCTATGATTTAACTTTAGTTGTTCTTTTGAATTTTATTTGGGCATTTTAAAGATTTAAGCTCGGCTACGCAGTATTTTGGAAGGTTGGATATTTGGAGGATTCTTGATTCGTCTTGTCGTACTAGTACAGCCTCATGATTGTCTTTTGCAGAAAGAGTTGAATTGTATAATTATTTTTCGTTCGAATTTTTTTTAAAACCATTAAATAACTGAAACCTTTATTTAAAACTCGGTTTCAGTAGTAGGTCCATACTATTGTGTGTTAGGTGTTGCTTGCTTGGTTTCTTGTTTTTGATGATTTGTTCCTATGCTTTGAAGTTTGTTCAGAAGTCTTACTATTTTGTAGTTTTAATCAGAAAATGCCAAATGAGATTTTGGCGAAAAGATCATGCGTCACAAAAAAAAACTAAATATAGGAAATTTTTAGAAAAAAAAAATTCAGTATTACACTTTACATAAAAGTACACGTAATACGATGATCAATTTCAGTCACGTAGAACCATTATCAGGTCACAAATAATTAACAACGTAAAAAGTTTCATACTTTGCGTAAACTTACTTCTCCAGTACCAAAAGTGATAAGATAAATATTTTATTTTTTAGATTAGCACTTTACATCATTAGTTCTATAGCGTTTACTCACATATCCCTTTCATTATAGAATGATACATACTGATAAATAAACTTTTAAATGCGTTCTTTTTAATTTTAATACAAGGAATTTTTATGTCTGCCTAAATGAGTTAGGAACTAAATTCACTGTGGTGTTGTAATGATACAAATGTTAGTTATTTTTCATTGTTCCATGTCAACTATATTCTGTTAAAATAAAGAATTAAATAATCACTCTGTGAATAGATATTCCGTGGGAATAGGGTAGTTATATTTTTTTATCGCTATCCACGAAAGTCTAAAGGAAAAATAAAACAGTTATCGAACTTAACTTTTATTATCTTTGTCGTTTAAATATTTTCTTAAAAAAATACATAAAGTCAGTTAATTTATGAAGACCTAAAAGACCCTGTCTTAGAATTGCCTATAAATCTGTCTAAGTAATCCTGTCCTGGTTAAGTAAATAAAACCAGACGTGAAAAGGGTAGTTTTTAACATATGGTATATTAAATACCGTTAAAATGTATTAAAATATTGAACGATTTTCCCATTATTAGGAAACAAGAGAATAATCAAATAAACTCATTATACTGTAATATAACGTTTGATCTGTGAAAGGAGGTATGTAGCGTCTGTTTTTCCTGATTGCAAGAAAGAATGATTCAAATACCAGCATTATGAATAAAAGGGCACTCAGGTTTTTTCACAAACGTTATATTATCTTATTCCTTTAGTTATAGAGAGAAATAGATTAGTTTTATTAATTGTGTTTATATAAAAATTAAGTCTAAGTCGCTCACAGGCTAATTCGTGAATCAAGCATCCGGTATAGAATAGCTAACGCCCTCAGCACGTAACGATCGAAATTTTCGAACTTTAAGGGAAAGAAATTGACGTTTACCGGGTTCCATCGGGTAATATGGGTACAAACGGGAATCAGAGGGGGTCGAGGGGTGTAAAATTCGAAGACACTCTTTTATAGAATAGTAAATTTCAGTTCCAATCTGAAAGTCGAATTAGGGTGATCGATACCGTTCTATAAGCCCAGTGCCGTAGGGTATATTTGACGGGAATGAATGTTTTGTTTTATTTGTTTTTGATTTAATTCGGGAAGTTAAGGGAGTATCATGTGTTATTTTAGTCGGCGTTTCGCGATTTTCGCACGGTTTGATGGAGTAATATAAATAGCTGCTTTTCGCGTTTTATTTCTTTTTTGTTTAGTATTTTATTAAGCTATTTATACGTGTTTTTTTCAAAATTGGGTTTTACGTTTTTGGTTAAAATAACGGCCGAGAAGAGCAATTATGCTAGTTTTTTTTGTAATTGTTATTAGTTTTAAGTTTCTCATTGTAAATAGTTCGTTTTTCTATTTATTTTTGTTAAATAGATTTAAGTGTTTTAAGAAACTTGTTTTATTCAATTTAAATAAAACCTTCACGCGAATTAACTTGCGGGCGCGCTGTTGCGAGACCTACAAAACAAGAGATGTCTACTGACCAACTAATTAGCAGCCTTTCCTGAGTCCTGAAGATCTGTGTGTTTGGTACTAAAGCTGCAAGAGAGAAGTTGAACGACCAGACTTCCAGAGTGTCTTTATTACTGTGATATTCATTTGTAGGATATTAAAATAGTTACTAATTAATATGGGGCAAAAAATGATTATAGATAAAATGATTAACGCTACCTCAATATGTCATTGGCCAGAGTCTATAATCAAATTCTGTCACAGAGTAATAGAATCTGGAATTTTTAGTCGAAGCGGCGAGTGACCTTAGAGCTATCTTAGATAAAGTGGGGCCCCATATAAGTGGATCCGCCAATAGAAAGAAACAGAAAAAGAAAATATAAGACGTTTCTCTGTTGTCGTTTAATACCGCTTGAGCAGAACAGAGCTCTCTTTTCAGCGGCACACAATGCAGAGAAAACATTCTAAGGAGTTAGTATGGACGATTAAACAGTCGGAAATACAATAAAGCCATCAAACCCAAGCCACTGAGCCTCAGATGGCAGTTTCAAACGTTTATTAAGTGATACTTACAATGGCCGATTGGATAGGGTGATTGCCTCGCAGTCAGAAGTGGGCGAGTTCGAGTTTTTGCTTAATAACTTTTTTCTTTATAATTTTTACGATAGTATATATGGGCGCCTGAAGCCTAACAGCACAATTATGAAAATTCACCATTTGATCCATAATTGCTTTAGGAACTTTGGCCAGAGCTTGTTTTTCAGATAATACCACGAATATTAAGTGGCTAAATAGAAACATATATATATATATATATATATATATATATATATATATATATATATATATATATATATATATATTATATAAATAAGTGATAAGACCCCATTTTATTTGAGATTAAAAGAAAAAAAAATCAGGCACAGAAGGGTTAAAATGAAGTATTAAGGTTAATAAGCCAGTAAATACGGTTTAGGATAGGTTAAAAATTAGATTTAAGCATAGTTGTAAGAAGTTTTGTTTAATTTACTATATATATATATATATATATATATATATATATATATATATATAAACAGAAATATTCTTAAGAAATAGACAATATATTCCAAAATCCTTAACTAAGTAAATAATTTAGCACTGATATTTCCTCCAAAAATATATCATATTTTCCTGCATAAAAACTAAAGTTCAATAAAAAAAAATATGAAAAGAATATTGAATTAGATAGAAAAAGTATTATTATAAACAAATATATATTTTGATTGAATAAAAAGTGTGTGAAAGCGTTTAAAAAACTAATAATAATGTGTTACACATCATCTTTGGTCCCAATAAAAACAATTACTCATATGACACAAAAAGTGCATGTAGTGGAAAATTAATGCGAAATTCAAACAAAAACACTGTGATTAGTGAAAAACAAACATTAATGTAGGAAATAGAAGAATAATGTTATAGTTTTAAGAATTATTAAAGAAACTATGTAGAAATTAAAACCATTAGTTGTGCAAAACTAAAAAGTATAGTATATATCTAATTAGTTTATAAGGTAGATTTAAGTTTTTTTAAGCAAATTTGGTACTAACATGTTAAAAAAATTTTGTTTAAAAATAGGATAATAATATCCGAAGTAACAATAAACATTTTAGAGTTTTTTCGTTTTGAGTTAAATATTCATAAATTTCAATGTGCAAAGTGTTAATTTTTATTATTTTTAATATACAAATAATATGTCAAAGTGGCTTTAATATATATCAAAATGTCCAGAAAGCTCTATAGTTTATTTATTGCAAGCTAAATAATGCTCAATGATTAGATTTAGGTCTATATATTAATTAAAACATGAAAATTCCAGTCAAAATTGGTAAAATTCAAAAGCCTTCATAAATTACGATTTTTCAAAGTAGTAAAATTTATCAAGTTGCCAAGTGTCATAAAATCTGACCAATCAGATTGTAGAAATTTCTTATGTTTTGGCCGCATATATAAAGCCGAGGCGTCGGAATTTCGAGAGAGTTGAAGTTATCAATTTGCTGAAAGCACTGCGTCTCTCGTGCTCCCGAAAATTTTCGTAACCTCATATTTTCAATTGTTTTAAAGGGAAACGGAAGTTTTTCCGACGTCACCAGAAAATAAAAGCAATTTTTTTTTAAAGAGGTTATGTGTTTTGTTGTTGTTAATAAAAAAGAATTTCCTAATTATTTAAAAGTAATTAGTAACGTTTCCAAGTTTTGTCCTATAAAGTAATTGTTCAACTCTAAGATAACAACAAAGACAATAAGTTGTAATAAGGAAAATTAATTGGAATTTTGCAAAGAAGAATATAGTGGAACGAGACTTTGAATAAATATTTTTCAATTCCTTACTTTATAGGAAGCCACAACAAAATTTTTTGGACATTTAGAATTTCAAAGAAAATAAATAAAAAAAAAACTGGAATTGTGTTTTATAACATTGGGACTAAGTAACAGAAAACAAAACAAGGTATTTATATTAGACTTGACAGTAGAAAACTTTTAATTTTTTTTGGTAGACATTGAAAACTAGAAACTTAAATAACCTAACTTTTCTTAAAATAAAATTAATTAAATTAATAAGTTATAGTTTGCAATACTAACCTGTTGGAACATAAATAATGTTTATCATTATCAATACTAGGTGTTAAACTATATAACCACTTGAATCACAATACAGCACACGATAATTTGTTTAAAATAAAATCAATTTTGTAAAATATACCAGGCTTTCCATATTAAACTGCAATATAGCCATCTAGTAAACGATCGCTAAACTAAAAACTAAAACGTTTCCAATTTGTGATATTTAAAAGACAATGCATTGTAAATAAAAGTGAATAATTACTAATATTGATTAGAAATATTGTTGTCTGAAATGTAAAAGCATTGACCATATTATTTCATCTAAGATTTATTAAAAAATTGTGCCATTTGTTTTTTATTGCTAAATAAAACTTATATGTTGTGTTTTAATCATTCTGTGTATTCATTGTCTGATTGAGATTTTATAAACAACTAAACTCACCTGAGAAGGAGTCAATTAACAGGTAGAAACAAATAAATATCTATGTAGAATATTTTGAAAATTGAAAATTTTTCAAATTGGTAAGAAATAGTTGTAATTTATTATAATTATTTTTTACCTGGCGCTCAATAAATAAATATTAAGGTTTTTAATTAAATTTTGGCAATATTTTGTAAAATAAAAAAAAAAATCTGAGATAAATAATAACAAAGTTTCCTAAATTTTTTTTTTTACAGGGCAATATTTTGTGCGGGTGCGTAGCGCACATGCGCGACTGCCACAGTAATCGTCACAATATATATATATATATATATATATATATATATATATATATATATATATATATATATATATATATGTACAAGGTGACCGGGAAGATATGGGAAATTTCCCGGATATAAAAAAACACGTGAAAGGAATGCTGCAAATTTATATAAACTTTTTTCGTATTGCCCTCCTCTTCGGAGATATAGGCTCCCAAAGAGCTGCAATGGAATTTTTACACATAATCATTGAACCACCAAGTATATTTAGGTTTTTTTTTTGAATACGATGTATACCAAGTAAGACCTTCAAATGTAACCCTGTAGAATTAGCATAACGTCAGAACTAGGACCCGGTTGTTTGAAAGCGGAATAACGTAATAATATTTTTATTTATATTGGATATTTCATTCCTTGGTACACACAGACCAATTTTATGCTATCCTTTTCTAATTGCATTATTTAAACGAGTATCATATTATAATCCGTACGTCGATTCTAGAATATATAAAAGTATGAATATATGGTTGCCTAAATTATTTCTATTTTCAATATCATTTGTCCCTCCATGTCCCGGATATCGCGACCAGAGCACAAAATGACCAGGTCATCAGCATGGGCCTGTGTATACAATCCCGTAGTACCGAAGAGTCTTTTGTTTAATACGAAGAAATTGAGCCTTTGCAAACATCTGTATAAGGCTATACAGAAGGCAGTGCTACTTAGGAACGGTAGAACTGTCCGATACCCACAAAGCTCCATCTTTTTGACACCCAAGTATATCTGAAGGGAGTATGAAAACCGTTTGGCTAGTTCTGTGGAATAGCGGTCTTTATGCCAATTAATAAAAAATTGCAAAAGGTGAAGTATAGCTTCCTCAATTAAATATTTAAATCAAAATTCTCAAAAGAGCAAATAACAAAATACAGAATGCATTCTAACAATGATACGCAGCTGAAAACCAATATTCATACCCTTAACTAGCCTTATAATCACGCTGACACTTATTAATTTTTTTTTGCTGATAAAATGACTTGAACAATCATTTTTATCTTAATTAGAATCTTGTAATGACAGTATTAAGGTAGTTGCTTATTAAGGGTTCAAAAGTTAATCGATTGTTGGAAAGGTGAATTGATAACTTGAGTTTCAAAAAAATGTTTATATATATATATATATATATATATATATATATATATATATATATATATATATATATATATATATAATAAAATATAATTTATTCTCGACCGTACAAACTGAAAAAAAAAATAGATATGGAAAAGCGGTCTGTGAAAAAAAAATGCAATTGTTCTCGATCAATATTTCGTCAATTTCATTTTGACTTCTTTAGGAGTACTGCAAAATTAACAAAGGCAACAATAAAAAGTCTAAAATAATAAATATCTACAATGGTCAGAGTTACACAACATTTGAAGTACACATGATTAAAAGATTCACAAAAACATCATTTTAGGCTAGGTAGTAAGTAGTTTCGATGTTAAAATACAACTAAATATGTAAAGATTAATACGCATTGTATTATTATAACAATTTTTTTTTTAAATTTTACCACGGACGGTCTGAAGATAAAAACCAAATAGACAATAATACTAAACTAAAATATGTTTAAACTATTACAATATTACTACTTAGTTTGTTAGTATCTGACTTTGAATTAATCGAATATTTGTTCTTATTTATGTGATACATTTCCAAAAACAAACGGAAAACAGTTGATACTAGATAACGATTAGAGCTACTACCTAATTGAAACGTCGTAAAATAAAACAAAAAATAACAATAAAGACAATGCAAATCCGACAACCACATTTTTGTTAATTTTATGAAGCTTTTAACCATTTAACATATCTGTATTTTTCTTTTTATTAAGGAAAATTTGAAAAATAACATTAAAAAAATTATTTGGCGCGAAAACATATTGGAAATTACATAATTCCATATTCAACTGCATGTAATAAAATTTCAGTAGTATTTTTCCTAAAGGTATCACTTGCTAATATTAAGTCCATAATTGTTTCCATATTTTCCGTTGATTTACCAGTAGTCACTTGTTTAATTGTATCCTTAGACAACAATTTAAGTGGCCAAATGAATAGAGACATAAAAATTCCCATCAGGCTGTGTTTTTTCCATTCCGACTTTAAAACATTTAGTGGTAATAGTTTTTCAGGATCACTTCCTAGTTCTTTAACAAAGGCTGAAAAACTATTATGGTATAATTCTAAGTATTCGTCGAGTTTCCTGAAGTCTTCTTTGGAAGCTCCGGAATAAAAGAAATATGACAAATCGTGTATTGGAGTGCTATCCCGACATGCCTGGAAATCTATGAATTTCATGTCTTCAATTGTTTTATCTTCCTAAAACAATTATTTTCAGATTAAAATTAAAAAGTCGCTACATTTATATAATAAATTAAAATTGATAATAAGTCATATGTGTTTCTTTAAATGATCTACCATCACTTTATCTTAAGTAAGTACCTTTTAAGTTGATAAGTGAAATCTCCCAGATATGAAAAAAAGACGTGACAGAAATACTACAAATTCATATACACTTTTTTATATAGGCCCCCTATTCGGAGATATGGGCTCCCAAAGAGCTGCAATGAAATCAAGTTTTTCACACATAATTACTGAACTACGTCAATTTTGTTTAATATGATGTATACTAGAAAAAAATCTTCAAATTATTGCCCAAGAAAGAGTTGTGAATTACTCACAACTACAGAGACGAACTAGCTGTGACACTCTTGATCCCATTTTTTTACGCCCTATATGATAAGAATTTTGGACAAGGTTTTTTGCAAATCTTTAGCTATTGACTAAAAATTAAGTACTCTTAAGTCATGTCGCTAATCCTAATCGTTTTCGAAAAAATCTCATTTTATTTACATCATGTATTTGGCGTATTTCGATAAAAGATACATCTTTGTTCCTATCAAATGTTCAACCTTCAATCTTATCATAAAAAAAATTCGATCCGAAATTAGAGTTTACTTCTTTAATTAAAAACGTCTAATTCTGTGAAATGCAGTCCGACCTAAGTTCGCAAAAAAATATACGTTTCATTTTATCGGCACCAAAAACAAGCTATTGTTGTTGCAAACGTTGATAGGTGCGAAAGAAATAAATATCCTGTATTTTAGAACTTGTCAACTTTCACATCGCTGACATATTGATTCTTTACTTGGAAATTAATTTGCTGATTTTTGGGTTTCATGATGAAATTAATTGTGAAATAATTCGTAATATGAAATACACGTTTATTAAGTATGCAAATATGCATCTGATGTATGGTCTTGCATCTTGCAATGCTTTAGAAGCCAGGAGGTTATATCACGACCGATCTCCTAATCGTACTCTTCCAGATCAGAAAACATTTCAACAAGTTGACCAACGTCTAAGGGAGAATGGTAGGCGATTCCATTTAATAAAGTAATATTATTAAATGTCTTTATAATTTTAGAAAATTTTGGGAAAAGAAGTACTGATACTGGTCGGGGAAGCACAATACGTACGCCGCAATTAAAGGAACATATTTTCAATACTGTAGATGACATTCCATCAACGAGTATTCGAAAATTATTAGCGCAGTTTAATACGTCGAAAACAATAGTATATGAAGTTCTTCAAGAACAGCTGTTATATCCATATCATTTGAAAAAAGTTCATGAACTGATTCCTGAAGATTTTCCCGTAGAATACAGTTTGCAAACTGGCTATCAGATCAACAAAGAAATAATATAATCTTCATTAGCACTATTTTCTTCACAGATGAAGCAGGGTTTACCAAAAATGGTAACATAAATTTACATAACTCACATATATGGGCTGATAAAAATCTTCATGCAACTATTAATTCCTATTATCAACATCAGTTCTAATCAGTTAATGTCTGGGCAGGAATCACTGGCAATTTTTTAATTGAATCATTCGTATTACGGAGAACTTTATTTGGAGTTCGTCCAGAACGCAATTACCGATTTAGTAGAGCACTTACCACTTGAAACCCGCCAAAACATGTACTACGTGCACAATGGGGCACCACCTCATTTCAGTGTTGCTGTGCGGGAGCACTTGAATAACATCTATCCACACCGTTGGATAGGTAGAGGAAGACCTGTTGTCTGGCCTCCTCGATCTCCCGACCTAACGCCTTTGGACACCTCAAAACCTTGTGTATTTCACTCCGGTCGATAGTAGAAGGAACTTCTACAGGGAATCACGTTTCACTGTGATCAAATAAGTAACAGTGCTGAGTTAACGTGGCGCGTACTTACTTTTTATGAGGGTTAATCTTGTAATTCATTTACATAACTTAATTCTGGACATTACGAAATTAATGAAAATTCGTTGATAATTTTTTTTATGAATACAATATGTAACTTAAGTTGACGTGTTTCAGAGTTTCCGGATATAAACTAGTAAAAAAGGGTGAGCCAACCCCAAATACGTTTTTTAATATCTCCGGTTCTAATTAAGATATTTCTACAAAACAACATTAAAATTACTTGTTATTCAAAATAATGTTAAACTATGGTGTTTTCACTCCCAAGGATATTCCTTATTTATATGTCATGAATTATAATAATATACAGACATCAATGCTTAACCAATGAAATAAGTTTATATTTTCTTATTAATTAAAAGAAAAAAATTCAGTAAACTCTATAATGTTCGTATCAACTGAAACTTAGCAATTTTATATGTATGAAATGACGGTTTATTTTTTTAAAAAATAACGAATACTATCCTTAGCGGTAAAAATATCATAGTTGAACATCATTTCAAATAACAAGTAATTTCCGTTTTGTTTCATAAAGGTATCTCAATTAGGTCTTGAAATGTAAAAAAAAGGCTCACCCCTTTTTTACTAGTTTATTCTTAGAAACCCCGAAACACGACAACGTAAGTTAATTATGGTATTCGTGAAAAAAAATATTTTCAAACAATTCCATTAAATTTCGTAATTTTTAGAATTAAATTACGTGCGCGAAAAGATGGTTTAAATAAGGAATGATATTCTTGGGGATGAAAATACCTCAGTTCAACATCATTTCAAATAACAAATAATTTCCATTTTGTTTCGTAAAGGTATCTCAATTAGAACTTGAAATGTAAAAAAAAAAGTATTTAGGGGTGGCTCACCCTTTTTTACTAGTTTATTTTTAGAAACCCCGAAACACGACAACGTAAGTTAATTATGGTATTCAGGAAAAAAATATTCTCAAACAATTCCATTAAATTTCGTAATTTTTAGAATTAAATTACGCGCGAAAAGATGGTTTAAATAAAGGATGATATTCTTAGGGATGAAAATATCTCAGTTCAATATCATTTTAAATAACAAGTAATTTCCATTTTGTTTCGTAAAGGTATCTCAATTAGAACTTGAAATGTAAAAAAAAAAGTATTTAGGGGTGGCAAGTTATTGCGAATTAAACATTAAAAATAGCGTATTTTTCAATTGTTAATAACTTTCTTAATATTTTTTGGATTGTTTTCAACTTTTATCAGAATGTGAGTTTTAAAGAGCTTAAAAAGTTTGCGGAAGTTGGGCGCTGTCGGTCCAATAGTTTTTTGTAAAATTACAATTGTTTATTAGAAAAACGAAAAAAGTAATTATTTTTGATTGGCTGTACCGTCGTCTAGGAAACTGCTACAGAATTTTGTCAGTGTTCATTCTCTTCGTAAAGACTTAAGCTATCATGTAGTAAAAAAAAGTGGATAAATATGATTTAATGGATTATTGTATAATTTTTAATACAACCTTATTTTATAACAATAACATTACTCAAGAAATGTTATTTCAATACAATAATAAGAACATTCAAATTTTAGCACGATATTTTTATTTCTAGTTCATACATATGTAATAAAAGCAAAAAATGCGAAATCTTGAATAATATAATTTTTAGGGGAGTAGGAGGGGGCCGAATATAATTGTTCATAAAAGTAAATATATATATATATATATATATATATATATATATATATATATATATATATATATATATATATATATATATAATAACGTATGTAATCGTTTTCAATGAAAAAAAACATGTAAAACTGGTAAAAAATTTTAAATGTAAAAAATGCAATTTTCGGGGGTTGGGGGTATTCCGAGAAGGTTGAACATGTACCCAATATTATTTTTTCGATGAGCTACCCAAAAAAAATTAAAGAATGAAAGCTCTACGTTATTTATAAGCGGAGATATTGCTAATTTTTCAAGCGCGCACCGATTTGACGACGCGCTCTCACTTTGTACTCGGTGAGATTCGGTTACCCCCTCCAACTTACCTTATCTGGCGTCCAGTACGTACCCTCAGTTTAGCGATCTCCTGAAGAGTTGATTCTGTATAAATTAACCTCAATTAAATGATTTCATATATTTTAGGCTCTTATTAATGAACTGTAAAAAATTCAGCTCTTAATATACATAATTAATCGCTCTGTGATGTTTTGAAAAAAAAATGCTAGCTCGGCTCCTATTGGTCGTAGAGACTTTTTTTCAAAATTCGTGTTTTTTTACCAGCTTTACAATGATACGCTTGATTAACAAATCGGACAAAAAATGCGGTTGTTAATTAATTTATTTATAAGCGAAAAACTACCCATATCTTCATGACGATTTTGCATAAACAAAATATGAAAAAATCCACTTTTTTACTACATGATAGCTTAAATCTTTACGAAGAGAATGAGCACCGACAGAACTCTGTAGCAGTTTCCTAGGCGACGGTACAGCCAATCAAAAATAGTAACTTTTTTCGTTTTTCTAATAAACAATTGCAATTTTACAAAAACTATTGGACCGACAGCGCCCAACTTCCGCACACTTTTTAAGCTCTTTAAAACTCACATTTTGGTAAAAGTTTAAAACAATTTAATAAATATTAAGAAAGTTATTAACAATTGAAAAATATGCCATTTTTAATGTTTAATTTGCAATAACTTTTTTCTTTACAGACCGATTTGGACAAACAGAAGCTCATTTTGAAGGTATTTTCAAGACGTAAAATTCGTCTGCGAAATATTTTTCTCTAAATATCTTAGATTTTCCGTAAAATCCAAAAAACCAGTGAAAAATCATGTTTCGACCTATTTGTTTAAAAAAAAAACAATGTTCCAACCAAAATTTGTTGAGACATGAGATGAGACGTCATTTCTACTACCTTTCCCTACCCATTTCTGCAATCAGATCGCAGGCAGTATTTAAGTTTTTTTTAACACTCCGTTTCCTGGGGTACCAGTAATACAGCAGTGCTTGGGTGCAGTGGCTTTTTCAGCGTTGGTAGACAAAAATGAAAAATTGGTATTTCTATATAATTTTCCAAAAAAAAAATGCAAATGATGATAAATTATATGTTTATGATTTTGTCCTTTATACTTATACTTTTTAGCTGCTATAAGTTTTAATATTTTAGAAACTAAATTATTCGATTTAAAGGTTAATAACGTTTAGGTATTTTAAGATAAATTTTATGTTTTAATCATAATTTAAATCACCTAATTACAATCGATTCAACCCTGATTACGCCCTCTAGTAGCATATTAAGAACTCTTAAAATAATTCCAGCGAGTTTTATTTACCACTTTTTCAATAAACTTTTTGTTGATTTTGTAATACTTAATAAGCAAAAGTAATTATATACTTACTCTGTACTTAAAAAGTATATTATTTGACCAACAGTCTCCATGAGTAAGTGCAGAATATTTTCCATTATATGTCATCCAATTCCTAAAATTATTCTCCAAGTTCTCTACGTAGGGTTGAATTTTTTGAGCAATATCTGGTTCGATGTCTTTAAGTGCCATATAGGCTGCAGTAAGATTCCTCTTAATTACAAAAAAACAAGTATTTTTTTCATCTTTAGTAATGACATCTGTTAAAGGTGCTAAAAGTTTTGAATATTCTTCCAAATTTTGATCCTTAAATGCAAAACTAAGAGCGTGGAATTTTCCGTATATTTTGAAAATGTGTTTTAAAATTTCTTCGTTTAAAAATTGTGTTTTATCAAACAATACATAATTCTGAATTTTTAGGTTTTCCAAAGCCACAAACTGTTCATTTGGTTTATCAGTTCCACAGTAGAATTTGGCGATATTACTAAACGGGTTTTTTACGCCCTTATTTTTTTGAAATATATCTAATTCTGAAAATATATTCTTGTAAAAATGACATTTATTTGTAAATACCAAAGATATAGTAAATGCATCCCGCGACAGTGGTATCTTAATATAAGTTTGAATTTTTAAACCTGTATCCGTATCCAGGACTTCTCCTGTATAAAATTCACTAACAAATCTATCACCATTTAAAGCCTCTACGTTAGGATATATTTCGTAGTTTCTTATTTCTTCAGCATCAGCAACCTGCTTCAGTATATTTTCTAATTTTTCCTGGGCCATTTTTATTCACTAAACTATTATCACTAAGGAAAAAAACTCAAGTTGGTAGATATATATTGATTTTTGTTGGAAAAAATAAAATAGGACTAGCTATTTTATATATCTTATCGCATCATACCATAAGGTCAAAGAATAAAAGTTATAAATTTCAAGGTAAAACTAATGCAATTTTTCAAAACGAACTAAATAGATTGTATTAAGGGGAAACACCACTGTAACGGCCGAAAAATAGGGCTAATTCTGACAATTTTTTTGAGTGTGGAAGAGAAATAAAATGGAGGCGACGAAGCCCATCTTCAAAATCACCTTTTTTAAAAATTGAAAAACGGACGAAAACATTTTGCGTGACCTATGAAACCTGGAACATAAAATAAAGAAAATTTATAGTTTCTATATAATTGGCTCCCCAATGACATTGTTTTCTTTTTAAATCGAACTGTACATGTATATCTATATCTATATCTATATATATATATATATATATATATATATATATAATATATATATAATATATATATAATGTGGAAAATCCAAAGGAGAACGTGGACGTTCCTTAGTAAAATAAAGAAAATACTATATTATTAACCAAATCAAAGTGAGATAGAATATAAACATAGTAAATTTAATAATTTAGCAGCTATGGTGCGGGATAATAAAATGCTAGCGCGGTAAGAGGGGGCGACAGCATACGCCACGCCCTAGCAAAACAAGAGTGTTCCAAGTTATTTGCTTTCTTTTTATCCAGGCCGTCGAAGCGTAAGTACTGAGTATTGGTATTTCCGTGTTTCGCGCCAATTTTTTATTTAAAATGGTAGTTTATTCCACGGAACAGAAAGTGCAGATTATTAAGTGGTACTATTCTGGTAAAGGTATGGATGAGATAATCGGCAGATTTGCATTTACGTACGAAAATCATCCTATTCCTTCAAAATTTAGAATTTCGGAAATTATTAAAAAATTTGAGACAACCGGTTGTTTAAAAATTTGTAAAAAATGCACTGATAATAATGAGTAGAACAATGGAGAGGGCTAATAGGGATGACAGATTCATCAGCAACATTTTGTTTACTGATGAATCTGCATTCTCCTTGCACAACTGTCACAATCATATCGCCGCAGGATATTCTAAAGACAATCAACAGTTCAATATTCCTCAGAGAACACAATTCCTTCGAAAGGTTAATGTATGGGCTGATATGTTAGGGGATTTTATCATTGGACCCTTTCTTATTAATGGAAACCAACAAATATTTGGACATTTTGCGAAATCACGTCATTCCAGCTGTTCGAGCACTGAATATTAATTTAAAGGAAATTTGATTTCAGCAAGATGGTTGCCCTGCTCACAATGCGAGGGAAATGCAACAATCTTTGAAAACTGTATTTCCAGAGCGCCCCATAAATACAAGGGGAACCATTCAAATGCCAGCAAGGTCTCCCGATTTGGCCCCAAACGACTTTTTTCTTTGGGGTCATGTTTCCCAAAAAATTTATCGGCACAGATATGAACATGCTAATTTGGATGAACTGAGACAAGAGATTAATGAAGTTCGCATAAATATAACCCCTGCAGTTTTGGCAAATAAGCGAACCGCATTTTATAATAGACTGGGTTATTGTCTCGCTCAAAGTGGAGGAATGTTTGAACAACTCTTGTAGAATTTTATGTGCTTTTGTTGATTTAAATAGAATTTAACTATTTTTTATTTATCTACAATTACTGAATGTGTTACTTTTATCTAAATGGCTCACTTAACTTGATGTTTTGCGAAAGATTATCACAAAGCCACGTATTTTTATTATAAAGATCCGGATTAAATGTCTTAGTAAAAGTCCTTTTTTTGCTAGACACGGATTGTTCTATTTTCAAATTCGGAGTAGGCCTTCCAAGCCTCTTTATTTCAGCCTTATTACTTAATGATTGACCACAGAATATCAAATCCCAAAACATACAAAAAATACAATAGCGTACGCATAACAAACAAACGACAACTACAAAACAATTAAGAAATTGACAGGCAAAATAAAGGTGTTTTTTCGCGAGGTAACCCGGTTTAATATATGTTTAGATCTGTTTTGAAACACATTTGAAATGAAGTTATTATTTCCGATCGCCCGAATACGATATTGACGCCGTGCGTACGTTCGCTTATTTAAAAGCATATCTATAACTGTTTTAAAACACGTTCAAACAACTTTTATATGACATCACTATATATATATATATATATATATATATATATATATATATATATATATATATATATATATATATATAATATTAAGGTTAAGATAATATTTACTTTATGTTCAATATATTGTAAAATAAAGAATATTATGTCATCACTATATCATCAACTAATCCAAAATGTTCAACAAGAGCAGCTACGAAGCACAATTAAATAAAACATTTCATTTTGAAATTTTAGTAAAAAAATCTCGAATATATTTTTAATATGCCATTAGGAACCTAAAATAACAGTCAATATTATACTTCTTTCTTTTTAAATGGATACTCCGGGTGATTTTCAACTCCTTTAAAAAATAAGAAATGAAATATTCTCCCTTTGTCTCCTTTATCCAGGGCATCAAGTTTTTCCATTTCATCATTTGACAGCTCAAAGTCGAATAAACTGATGTTCGATTTGATGCGATCAGGATTGCCACTTTTTGGAATAACAATGATGTCCTGTTGGATAAGATGTTTGAGGAGTATTTGTCCAGGAGTTTTGTCGTATTTTTCTGCTATTTCTTTGACTATTGGATGGCCAAGTATGTCAGGGAAATCATCCATTCTAAAAAATTTTAAAGTGATTTTTTATTGACTAAGATTTATTTTTAAGTTTCATTGAACAGTACCACAAGAAGCTAAGATCTGATAGATAGTGCACATATTTTTTCGATTTTTTTTATAAACTGAGCGAGCAACTTATTTCTTTCTTCAAAATCAAAATCCTTTTTATTACGTTTTCAGTGCAGCATTGTAAAATGAACTATAAAAAATATTGAATCTTAAATAAACACAACAGTATAATAAAATATAACAAATAGTTAAACTGAAAAAGGTATGAAGGATATTTCTGACAAGAGAGTATGAGGGGCCTATAGCCGCCACACTTCTATTAAGAATTCATGAAAGCAACATATATTTTCCCTACTATAAACCTTATAAAAGCTAACATCTAAGATATATTTCCATATTTTCAGAAAGTTTTATGAAACCTTCTTGCAAGTTTCTGGAAGATAACACACAATCTTTAAAGAAAAAAAAACTGCAATCTATCAAATAAGCAAACTTTGAAGTTTAGTGTACCTTTGCAGTAAGATTACAAGGAAAGTTTCAGTCATTCCAATTCGATTATTTCAAGAAAGCTTTCTGTAATCATTCTAACCTTCTTAAAACCTTGACGGGTAATTACTGGAAGCTTCTATGAAAGCGTTCACAAACATTACTTGAAAGATTCCAGAATACTTTCGTGGAAAGAAATAAATATCAAGTAGAGACTTTCAGAACCTTACATGAGTCTTGTCTTCCTCTTACAAAGAGTCTTACGTTATGCGTTCCTGAAAGATTATCGTAAGTTTATACGTAATCTTTCCGTTAGTATTTGTCACGGACATTAGGTAATTACTGGAAGATTCCACGAAAGCTTTCAGAAATATTGGTTGAAAAATTAAAGAAAGCTTCCGTATAAGGTTATATATACCAAGTAGAAACTTTCACTGACGTAGATCGTGAAGAAAACTTACAAAATATCTTACGTTATGCTTTCCTGAAAGATTATAGTATACTTAGAAGTAATATTTCCATTAGTATTTATTGCGGACATTTGGTAATTACCGCAGGATTCCACGATAGCTTTTTATAAGGGTTTAAGACTTTCTCGAAAGGTTGCTGAAAGTCTACTGCAATTTTTCATGCTATATGGATTTTGAGCTCGAAAAATACAAAGTATTCCAAAAATTCTACCGCACCCATCATTTTTAAATGAAAATACCCATAGTGTGCAGTTTCAATGATTTTCTATGATATCATATTTTTTAAGACACATATCGAATAACATATAAAATCCAGTTTAAGTTTAAGTTCCGGCGGTGGGAGCAATCCCCCCCCCCCCCCGCAAGAGCTTTGAGTTCAGGAAAATAGACCCGATTTTGCCCCTTATACTATAGTTTATTCAAGAACTAGAGATAGTAATAAATCATTTTTTATCTTTTTTTCTTCGCAAACTACCTGTGTTCTTTAGTCCGGTGTCTTTGGCAAAATCTGTTAGACACATATATTTTTCATAGGAATGGGTCACAAATTGTATAATTAAAAATACCAGTCTACAATAATGGACTATTTGGGTTGGATAATAATAGATATTTGGAAATGTGAAGTGTTAAAAAGAATTTTAATCCTTGGTATAGGCGTCGGAAGGACGTTTATTTTATCACTAAGTATTTATGGTATAGAATATTATTTCGGTAATAAACTTAAAATAAAAAGTTTTTATAATATAATTTTATTTCTTATGATTGCTTAATAATTAACATAGATTAGAAAATATAGATAATTTTGACATATTTAACACAAATCACAACTGTATTTTTATTACTTTTAATTTTGGCAGAGAAATCGTTTTAGGCACATTCAGACTAAAACGTAGCCTTATTCTCTTAAAAAATTCTAAGTTATAATTTCAATACTTACAAAATACCCATTGTCAAAAATACAAGAAGTTAAACCTATTAAAAAAATAAATAAATTCGTCCATATAATATTAAATTTTTTTTGGGGCTATCAGTCATTTCATTATTAATTAAAATCATTTTTAGTTAGTTAGAATTGTTAGTACTCCCAAGCAGGGGCGGATCCAGCTTCTCTCTTTGGGGGGGGGGGGCGATGATATCAAAAAGTACAGTATGGCAAGAGATGGCAAGTTGTCGACGGGGGGGGGGGGGGGAAGAGACACCAGCAACGTTCCCATTTCTAATGTAAAAGGCAGGGTCGGGTGTATTTTCCTGAATTTGAAGCTCTTGAAGGGGGGGGGGGTGATCACAAGAAAAAATAAGTTGCCGAGAGGGGGGGGTTCGAGCAGCATACACATTCTTAGTATAAGAGACAGAATCGGTTCTATTTTCCTGAACTCAAAGCTCTTGGGAAGGAGAGAGACGATCGCAAGCATACACATTTCTATACTCTATTAAAGAACTAGAGAGAATAATGAAACTGTTATTGAAACCTCCAACTTACCTGCTCCAGTGCCGCAGATAACTGAGGACCGCCGTAAATCTAATTATATTTAATTATATTTAAATATTATACACTTTTATAAATTTACTGTAACAATAAAATTTCTGATATTTCAATTAAATTTCTGCCAGTGAGCAAAGTACACCTTACATTGTGTCCTTGGTGATTTATCTTATTTGCGTTTGTTTTTATATATTATTTGAGATTAGTGAGATACCCAAAAGATATGGCTTTCACCTCTATATTTATTTCAAAATTGTTTAACCAGGTCACTTTTTCCTCAACGAAAAACTTATTACGATGAATGTTTATGATGCCATAAGATATCAATATCTAGATAATAATGTTAAAAGTTTTGTTGAGATGTGTTCCAACATGACAGAAGTTAAAAAATCTACTATTTATCGAATACTGAAGGAGAAAAAAACGACTGGAATTGTTAGTACTCCCAAGCCACATTCGATCACAAGCAGACGAAAAACCTCGTTGGAAGAAGAGATGAAAACTGCAATAAAAGGCGTTGTATGTACATTTTATTATGAGAAGTAGATCCCAACCGTCGACAAAATTCTAACTAAAAATCAATGAAGATCGGGATTTACCTCAAATTAAAAAAACTGAGCTCTGAAAATTGCTCAGAGAACTTAATTTTTGCTGGGAAAAACCAAATAGGAAATCTGTTTTTATAGATTGTCCGGAAAATGTTCGTTGGAGAAGGAAATATCTCTCTCAAGTAAAAGGTAGAGTTGCTGGAAATAACACAACTTACAAAATTAGAAATTTAACTGAGCTTTTGAAAGATTTTTTTGAATAAAGTTACTGCAGAAAATTGGGGAAAATCCATATAATAAAAGAATAAAATAGAATGTGGAAACTCTATCTCATGATCGGTGAGACAAAGGAACCAATTATAATTAATTTGAGCGAAGATAGCTTCACTGACTTTGATTACGAATTAGAAAACACAATTTATTATTTAAATTTTCTATTTTATATAAAAATAAGTTACATTTGAATCCATTTTTAGTGTTTAATTGTAATTCTGCAGATGGTTTAAAAAATAAATAAACTGAAACGTCAAATGCCCTAAAAATGTTTTTAATTAATAATAAAATGACCGATAGCCCCAAAAAAATTTTAATATTATATGGACGAATTTATTTTTTTATATATGTTTCACTTCTTGTATTTTTGACAATAGGTGTTTTGCAAGTATTTAAATTTTAACTTAGAATTTTTTGAGAGAAAAAGGCTACATTTTAGTTTGACTGTGCCTAAAACGGTTTCTATGCCAAAATTAAAAATAATAAAAATACAGTTGTAATTTGTATTAAATATGTCAAAATTGTTTATATTTTCTAATATATGTGCATTATTAAGAAATCATAAGAAATAAAATAATATTATGAAAACTTTTTATTTTAAGTTTATTACCGAAATAATATTCTATGCCTTAAATACTTAGTGATAAAATAAACCTCCTTCCGACGCCTATGACAAGGATTAAAATCCTTTTTAACACACACTTCCAAATATCTATTGTTATCCAACCCAAATAGTCCATTATTATAGACCGGTATTTTTGATTATAAAATGTCTAACCCATTCCTATGAAAAATATATGTGTCTAACAGATTTTGCCAAAGACACCGGACTAAAAAACACAGGTTGTTTGCGAAGAAGAAAAAGGATAAAAAACGATTTATTACTCATTCTAGTTCTTGAATAAACTATAGTATAAGAGGCAAAATCAGATCTATTTTCCTGAACTCAAGGCTCTTGGGGGGGGGGGATCGCCCCCACCGCCCCCCCCCCTTGGATCCGCGCCTGCTCCCAAGCCATATTCGATCACAAGCAGACGAAAAACCTCGTTGGAAGGAGAGATAAAAACTGCAATAAAAGGAGTTGAACATATAGATATTATGAAAAACGTTAACAATGTCTGTTGATTCACTGACATTTTTCATACTATTTCCGACTTGAGTTCAAGGTCTATTCAATGGTTTCGCTGCGTTTTATTGTGAGAAGCAGATCCCAACCGTCGACAAAATTCTAACTAAAATCAATGACGATTAGGATTTACCTGAAATTAAAATAACAACGCTGGAAATTGTTCAAAGAACTTAAGTTTTGCTGGGAAAAACCAGATAGGAAATCTGTTCTTATAGATTGTCCAGAAACTGTCCGTTGGAGAAGGAAATATCTCTTTCAAGTAAAAGGTAGAGTTGCCAGAAATAACACAACTTACAAAATCAGTAATTTAACTGAACTTTTGAAAGATTTTTTTGAATTAAGTCACTGCGGAAAATTGTGAAAAATCCATATAATAAAAGAATAAAATAAAATGTGGAAACTCGATCTCATGATCGGTGAGATGGCGGAACCAATTATAATTAATTTGAGCGAAGACAGCTCCACTGACTTTGATTATGAATTAGATACGTAATATTTAGCAGTGTAAACACAATTTATTATTTAAATTTTTTTTTTGTTGTATTTTATTGTTTAATGTTGTTGATATATATTTTTATTTTAGTGTGTCCGACTCTCTAATTTTATATATAATTAATTCCAATTAGCCGTAATTTTTTTATTATTTTATTATTGTATTTGTGTCTTTTTCTTAAGCGTGTAGAATTAACATGTTTATTTTTTTTGGTGCTATCGGATTTCCATATAATAAAGTAAATTAAATTTAAGATGTCCAATGTGCAATAGAAATAAAAATAAGTAGGTCTAATTTTAAGTGTAACATAGAAAAATTAATTATATTTGATTTCCTTTTTTAGTGTTTAATTGTAATTGTAATTGTAATTCTGCAAATGGTTTAAGAAATAAATAAACTGAAACGTCAAATGTCCTAAAAGTATTTTAATTAATTATAAAATGACCGATAGCCCTAAAAAAATTTTAATATTATATGGACGAATTTATTTTTTTATATATTTAACTTCTTGTATTTTTGGCAATGGGTATTTTGTAAGTATTTAAATTATAACTTAGAATTTTTTGATAGAATCAGGCTATGTTTTAGTCTGAATGTGCCTAAAACGGTTTCGATGCCAAAATTAAAAATAATAACAATACAGTTGTGATTTGTGTTAAATATATCAAAATTATCTATATTTTGTAACGTATGTAAATTATTAAGAAATTATAAGAAATAAAATTATATTATAAAAACTTTTTATTTTAAGTTTATTACCGAAATAATATTCTATGCCATAAATACTTAGTGATAAAATAAACCTCCTTCCGACGCCTATGACAAGGATTAAAATTCTTTTTAACACTTCGAACTTCCAAATACCTATTGTTATCCAACCTAAATAGTCTGTTATTAAAGACCAGTTTTTTTGATTATAAAATTTCTAACCCATTCCTACGAAAAATATATGTGTCTAACAGATTTTGCCAAAGACACCGGACTAAAGAACACAGGTAGTTTGCGAAGAAAAAAAGGATAAAAAATGATTTATTACTCACTCTAGTTCTTGAATAAACTATTGTATAAGAGGCAAAATCGGGTCTCTTTTCTTGAACTCAAAGCTCTTGAGGGGGAGGGCGATTGCCCCCACCGCCCCCCCCCCCCGCCTTGGATCCGCGCCTGGTCAACTCAATGACTATAATAGCTCCCAGCACACAATCCGGCAACGAAACTATAAATTTTTTTGTAATAACCAAGCTCTGTAAAAGTTTCATACTTACGGATAGTTATATTTCGTATTAAAATGATTATTTGCTCCAGGACTTCCTAAAGGTGAATATGCCGTAACAACCACATTAAGATCCTTACAAACATTTCTCAGTTCCTTTTGTTGCAAATAAGCATGCAATTCAACTTGCAAAACTGCAGGTTTTATTTCAGAATTATTGTGGAGTCGACGAAGTTGATCTGCATTAAAATTAGATACACCGATGGCTTTGACTACTCCTTTCTTTACTTGTTGTTCCATTACCTAAAATACATAACTAGATGTTCATGGAATTTTTTTCAAACTGACGTAATATGCTGGAAATACAAGGGTGGGCGGATGAGTCCCGTGCTTGATAAAGAAAACGACATTTAAAAAAAAAATTTTTGGGTTTATTTCTCAGAAAGATTAATGCATTTTCCATACCGATATTTTAATTTGGTTATGTTAATAGTAACCTATGTAGATCGCCGGATTGGTCGAGTTAAAACTCACTTATGGCCTGCTTCATTTCCTGACTTAAACCCCTTGGATTATTTCCTATGGGGCCATCTAAAATTATTAGTTTATACTACTCCAGCGGAAGATGTGGAAGATTTAAGAAATTGGATAATTGTTGGGTGTAACTCAAGAAGAAATGTTCCTGGTGTTTTTGAAAGAGTTCGGCAATCACTTAGAAGAATATTGGATTCATGCATCAGAGCTGGAGGTAGTCACTTTGAACATCTCTTGTAGATTAAGAAACGTTAGATGAAATTTTTGGTATTAAATTGTTTTTATTGTCGAATTTTTAGTAATTGAATGACAAAATGTCAAGGAGGAAAAAGTTTTGAAAATGCCTTGAATAAAGGTCGAAACGTCAAATGTTTTGTGTTTTTTATTAAATATAGAACCTAAACCCAAGAAAAGACAAAATAAAAGAAAAATTATATATATATATATATATATATATATATATATATATATATATATATATATATATATATATATATATATATATATATATATATGTAATCGAAGGTTTTCGAGCATCCCATGTATGTGCCGAGTCCTGTAAGGCAGCTGATGTTTCGGTGAAATCTCATTCAACATTTTCAAAGCTCACTATATGGCGTCCACGAGCGAACTGACGCCTGCGACTCGGGTGCTGTCGGTCCCCTGTGTACGTCGGACGCGTTCGTTTTCCGAATGGTTCTAGCCAATCAGGTTGCGAGACCTGCTGCACGTCATCGGCCCTGTTGTCAGTGTTTGGGGTTGCGTTGCCGAGTTGTAATCTATTTCAAGAAATAGACGGGTTGTGTATTTCAGTGTATATTTTTTTAAATTATTATTATCGGCCAAGCGCTTTCTGTCTAACTTAGAACAACCTCAGGGCTCAGATCCTAAAAACAAGAGAATATGGTCAGCAAATAAGCTTACTCAGTACTCACCAACCACACACTCGTCAAAGGGCACATCTTAAACTTGCCATTTTGAGAATAGTCTCCAACAACGCCAGCGTAGCCTCCACACAGAACAAGTCACATATACAATTAAAAAGAAATAAAAAATCTGTCCCAAATTAAAATTAAAACATTCAAAACACTGTATACATTAACATTATTAAAATAATAAATCTTTACAATAACAAGTCCAAAAGACAGTGAGGTTATGCCACACACAGTCAAAGCATAATATAGCAATAAAAATTGACCAAAAATTAAAAATATATACAAGTATGTGTGAGCTTGAGTAGAAATTCTCTGTATGAGTTTTTTTTTAATTTCTTGTTTATTGTATTTCATATCAATAATTCATTGACAATGAGCAAAAAGAGAAAAAGGGCAGTAAAAGTTTATTAATCTACAGCGTTACTGTTATCGGCCATTCTGTGATATATTTCGAACACTTGGATTCAGTGGCGTGAAATAATTTCCATTTTTGTAAAAAAGCAATAAAAAACACGAACATAGGCGTAGTTGAAATTTGTTGAAATGTGTTAACTTTAATATATTTAAAATGAAGTGTCTGAAACTGGCTGCTTGGGCGGGGCCGTGATTTGTGTGGTTGGCAGTCGGTAAGGTTTGGACTTGTTCTTGTCTGTTGTGTTCTTTCTCGGGGCAGAGCTGGATGAAACAGATTACAACTCGGCAACGCAACCCCAAACACTGATAACAGGGCAGATGACGCGCAGCAAGTCTCGCAACCTGATTGGCCAGAACCATTCGGAAGACGAACGTCTCCGATGTACACACGGGACCGACAGCACCCGAGTCGCAGGAGTCAGTTCGCTCGTGGACGCCATATAGTGAGCTTTGAAAATGATAAATGAAATTTCACCGAAACGGCAGCTGCCTTACAGTCCTGAGAGGGATTCAGCACATACACAGGATGCCCGATACCGGCAATTACACATCACACCCATGAGAATATTCGACATAATGTATATATATATATATATATATATATATATATATATATATATATATATATATATATATATATATATATATACATACATATATAAGCTAATTAAGGATTATACCATAGAATGGCTTCAGAAAATTTCACCTGCGGGTGTCATCTGTACGTCTCGAATCTTACCAGTCTACCCTCGAACTATGCAAATCTTAAAATTAACTTATTTAAAAAGGAATTTTTCATGATTGTCAAAATTAGCCAAAGTTGTGGCCAATTTTTTGCTCAAGCCTTCTCTTTACATTGGAAAAAAGTAAAACACTGGTGGGGATGAGATATGGACGCCAGAGGCAATGATAATAATGTTTTTGTTCTCGGCGCCGGCGTGTTGTCATGAACAAGTTTCCATGCTTAGCTTACTGTACGGTACGGTAAAGCTTTAAAACAATATATTTAACAATTTATTCCAAGTGAACATTGTAGTCGTATTATGCTGAGTTTGAACCATGGTAAGACTTTATTTTGCAAAAATCTAATTACTTGTTTTTTAAGTATTATATTTTGTTCATTGTCTTACCTTCCACGTATCCTCAAAATTAGTAAGATCAAGGCTAAATGTTCCGTCTTCATTTACCACGGGTGACATGGTTGCTTCATTTAAATGAAAGCTGAAGGGCATATGCATCAGATATAAGTCGACATAATCGAGCTGCAGTCTTTCTAATGATAGATTAAGAAATTTTTCTACATCGCTGGGTCGATTTCCGAAATTTGGTAACTAAAAATATACCAAAATGCATTCAAAATATTAAAATTTAACCCCTCCACAAGTTAAAGCTATACAAAAAAGTTAGAATGCCTTTTAAACTTATATAGAGTTTTAAGGAATTGTGAATTTTTAGTATACCTACATCTAAAAGTACTACTTTAAAATTAAATGTTCTTATTGTAATTATTACCTTTGTAGTAATAAATAAATCTTTCCTGTTACCTCTTCCTGATTCCACCCATTCTTTTATTGTTTTTCCAATCGATTCTTCGTTATTGTAGTTAAATGCAGTATCTGAAAAAAATAATAATAACTTTCTTTATTCATATTAGAAAATTGCACTGGGTACAGTCATAAGTAAATCGTCTTGAGCTTAGAAATGTATATATATATATATATATATATATATATATATATATATATATATATATATATATATATATATACAATAGCAATATATTTTATGTTAATTTGATTGTAATAATTATGTCTGGAGCCACACAGACTTTATTGTTGACCATTCTTGACAACATGGTGGATATGTAATTAATCATTTAAGTTGTCCAACAATTAACAATAAAGAAAGTTTCATGGTACGTAGTTACGAATATGGATAGTTATTTTAAGTTTATGTTATTTGTCAAGAAGACGTTAATTTAAATTAAGCTTATTTTATTAACTATATTGTTAGTGATTCCTGTCTATCACCATTCCGTAAATAAACTTCTTATAGAGGAAACGCCGAAGAAAGACACGAAAATGGCATTTTAAAACTTTTTACGGCAAAAAATCAGCACCTTATTTATATGTCATATTTATTTAAATTCAAAAATCAACATTGTCAACATGTTGGTAAAAAAATGATAAAGGCGACAGTGGCGTAGCTTAGGTTCCTGCGGTTCGGGACTCATGCAAAATTTGACGCCCGGGGCAGATGTAAAAATTGCTGGTTCCACCCTTCTAAAATAATAAATAACAAGGGCGGACTGGCGGTCAAGAAACCCCGGGAAAAGGGCCCTAATAGTACTGTGAGACCCCATATGTTTCGGGACTCTAACAACTCAATATGTACGCCATTATTAACGAAAAATTAAAAGAATTTCCAGTCAAAATAAAACGTTTTTTTTTTTCGAAATTTATGGCTTCTAGCAAAGTGTCGCCAGCGGCGGGTGCCCCCCTGCCCGCCTTCTCACACTACACCACTGGGTAGCCGTTAATATTTCGGGAATAACACGTGGTGGAGAATGATTATATCACCCTTTCTCTAGTATACTAAATAAATATTTTGGTCTGCTAGTGCCATCTGTTATTAACTCTTTAAAATATATTATTAAAATTGAATGCAGGAACCTTTTATATCCATAGATTTTATCAATTATCAATGATTAATAGTAATAAAAATAATATGAATGAATGGGCAAATACATTCAAATATTCAAACATTTTTGATATGAACAAATCTATAAGAAAAATAATTGCATAATTGCGTGCATCTGTTAAATACGGCGGTAGCTCGCTTGTGTTTAGGGGATGTATGAGTTCTGCCATATGAAAAGTAATTGCAAAAGCTTTAAAATGAGACCCAGAACGTTATTTTTAACCAAGTTAGTAGTTAGTAGTAGTTTTCAAGTTATTACTGTTTTTGTGAAAAACACCATTTATATATATATATATATATATATATATATATATATATATATATATAAAATCTGAAAAAAAAAATTTTTTGTGTTATATTATCACTTGATTCGCCATCCAAAATTTACACATTTTTTTCTTTATCATCTTTTTGTAAAGTGCGTAGATAAAAAAAAAATGATGCAAAATAATGTTCTGGGTCTCATTTTAAAGCTTTTGCCTTTAATTTTAAATGACGTTGAGTTTTTAACGATTTGTTTATTTATGGCTGCTAGGCAAGCGGTCAAAGTTGCACTTAAAATTTTTCAATATTTTACAGTTTCAAGCATGCGCAAAAAAGACAATACTTATTCCAAAAAAAAATTGTTCAGAGGACTTTGAAAGGGCATCACAAGAGCTTTCAAATTTTAATTTTTTTTGTAGGTGAGCTTATATTTTTGAGAGGTAGTGTAGTTGTGGGCCATTCAAAATTGACCACCAACAGGCTCACCACTTATTTCGACATGCTTCGTTCCAGAGAACTTTTGTTGGTTTCGGCTCATCTTGTCACGATCCTATAAATATTTTCAAAGCATCACGATCCTATTTTTTGAGCATGTCCTTGAATCAATTGACACCAGCCCTTTTTTGAACGATTATCAAATTATGCGAGATTTAACGCAAATGTGATTTATTCACGACCAAATGCTTGTGCAATATAATATAGACGCTGATGTTATTAATGTTCAAAGATGTATTAATCTCACGGTATAACATATGATGATTTTGGTTTATTAGTTCACGCACAACATCGATGTTTTTTTGCACAACAATCGATTTTGGACGACCTGCACACGACTCGTCCATGAGCGAAAGACGGTCACGACTGATTTCCCTAAGTCAGCGACGTAGAATAGCTATTATTCGTGTTTCATCGCCAAATAAAGAATTAATTTCATCAATGTACTCTTGTTGAGATAAACCACGTCGAAAGTTGTAAAAAAATAATCGCACGAATATGTTCACGGGTTAATTTGACAGTGTTGCCAGTTCTCGAAATATAAATGGCCACCCTCATATTATATGGGATTGTTTTAATATAGAACCAAAAGATTTCTCCCTAACACATTTTTCTATGTAGAAAGTAGATTACATAGATAGAAACTTCAATGCACGGTAATTTAAATTTGTGATTCTAATATACATATTTATTTTCTTATTATTGTATGAACTTTTTTTATATTATTAATAAAGCAAAAACCATTGATATATCCAAAATAACCCCCTGAGAATGTAGGTCAGTCAAGGTTAAAAAGGATTTGTTTTATTTTTAAATTCCTTTCATTCAAAAATTCATAACCTAAAGCAGTACATAGGTTAATGATTCGAATTTTACTATTATTCAATATTTTTTCCTAACATTTAAAGTATTAAACATAATTTACATACCGATATGTCTATATCCACAATCCAATGCCACAGAAACCGCATTTTCAACTTCTTGGGGCTGTGCTCTCCAAGTCCCTAAACCCACCACTGGCATCTCGAGAGCAGGGCCCAACAGTTTTACAGTTTTCATTTTGTTTCAAAAATTTTTGTTGAAAATTTTTATTAAATTTTAATATAATATTACTAATTTATCACCTGGTTACCGAAACTTTCGATCTATTTTTTGCTTCACTAACGTTTAAAATGAACTTGATATTATTTTTAGTTTTGATGACGTTCCCATCCAGACATTTTCAAATGGTGGTTGTTATTTTCGCGGTAGTTTTCGGAATGAACTGACCGGTTTATTGTTAATGAATTTTCCGACCTCTCCAGGCTGTGCGAAATATCGATTTGTGACGAGAAAGGTCAGGAATTTTCCGAGTTTTCTTGGAGACAGTGACGTATTGAGAAAATTTCGTGTTTTGTTGACTAAAATGGTTACTAAGGATATACAGCTAAAATGACACAATTATTATCTAGGGCTTCTCGATTTTAATGTAAAAGAAAATTGGTCAGATATGTATCACGCACGTGCCCTGGTCGCGATATCCGGGACCTGAAGGGGCCAATGATGCGGGCCCTCCGGATCGCGGAACGATGGCGCCACAGGGAGGGACTTGGAATAAACCATGATAAGGCCGAGGTGGTGCTCTTTACAAAAAAGAGGAAAATGGGGAGACTTCCTACAATTACATTGGTGGGAAGGACTCTTCAATTTAAGAGGACAGTTAAATACCTGAGAGTAATTTTGGCTTCACGACTGAGCTGAAATGATCATATTGAGGCTCGAACCAAGAAGAGCATATATGCTTTCTGGGCTTGTAAACGAGCCTTTGGGTGCACATAGGGATTGACACCTAAAATGCTATTTTGGATATAAACTATGGTGATCCGCCTCATGATAACATACGCCGTTATTGTATGGTGGCGTAGTACAACAAAGCGCAAACACATTCTTCAACTTGACAAAGTTCAAAGAATGGCTTGTGTGGGAATACTGAGTGCAATGAGGATTGCTCCCACCAGGACTCTTAAAGTCCTGGAGAACCTGCCTCCTTTTCACTAATACACAGAGAACGAGGCCCTGAAGACTCTTTATCGCCTCAGTTGCCTAGGACATCTTGGAATTAGAACGGGCAGATGTCTGGGAAAGCACGGTGAAGAGGTGTCCGTTACTCCCCATGCAGACTGATTCATGACGCCGCCTTTAAAACTCAACCTCTCCCTAGAGATATTTCTGCCAAGTCGAGAGGATTGGGAGAGAGAACAAAATCTTCCGAAAAATGGATCCTGGTGGTATTCTGATGGATCTCGGCAAAATGGAAGAGCCGGGGCCGGAGTATTCGGCAGAAGCACAGGAGTCAGAGAGTACTACCCTCTCGGACAATATGCGACACTCTTCACAGCGGAAATATATGCTATTCTGCAGTGTGTCCATCTCTGTGAGAGGGATATAGACAGCAATAAGGTAATAAATATATGCTCAGACAGTAAGGCTGCGATATTGGCACTGAAGTCCGGTGTTGTAACTTCGCGACTAGTGTCCGAGTGCAAGGACGTACTAAATCGTATAACAAGGAACGGCTACACAGTCAGGTTCGTATGGGCCCCCGTCACTCGGGCATACGCGGAAATGAGGAAGCAGATCGTCTGGCACAGTTGGGTTCGGCAACTGAACCGTATGGACACCAACTAATACTACCTGTCCCAATTGCTATTGGCAAAAGGAAATTAAAATCATTGCTGGAAAGCAAATTTATTGAATCGTGGAGGGGAGCTCCTGGAATAAGTTGTGTTAAGGAACATATGACTGGGCCTAGCGCACGGCATACTAAGGCGCTTCTCTCCTTGGGAAGGAAAGAGCTGCGGATTGTGGTTGGATTGTTGACAGGACATTGTCACTTCAGAGGCCATCTTCATAGAATCGGTGTCGAAGATGACCCGACGTGCAGATGGTGTTTGGAGGAGGATGAAACTGTTGACTATGTCCTCAGAGAGTGCCCAGCACTCAACGAACTGAGACAGAGATATTATGGAGATACAATTTTCTTACCGGAAGCAGTAAGGCAAGTTCAACTAACGATGCTGGTTGGATTCGCAAAGCCGATCGGCCTCGAATAAGCTGCAGCTATGGTGGAACGTAATGGGCCCAATGGAAGCATAGGCATCGATGATCTAGTATCACCATCCCTTTTTCATTCATTCATGTATTAGGCACACATTGTGTCAGGGTTTCAAGTAATTATTCGTAATAGTGGAAACACCGAATTTTTCACTGATTTTCTTCATATCTCCTATTTTTAGATAGTATAAGGTGAATCCGAAACTTTTTTTTGACGATTTCGCATGATTTCTCCAAAAAAAAAAATCAATTTTACACATATAACTCATATTTTCTGATCTTTACCTTTAAATTTTGCCACTTCCAGTAAAATTTACAAACACAACACAAATATCTAATAATTTTTTATCAAAATTTAGATAAATAATGGCGCAAAAATAAGATTTTTCCATAAAAACTATCTAGATAAAAACACTTAATTCGCATGTGATTTTACCACATTGATGAGGATTTTAAATTTCATCGCAATGGAGAACTTGGTAGTTAAATTGTAATTATTTGTAGTCATTTTAGCATTGTAGCATAAAATGTGGGTACGCGTGCGGAATCCTTAAAAAACCAAGCTTAAACCCGAACAGACCTGAACTAACCGGAAATACACTAAACTAGACTTATGGCTGATATTCCGATTTTGCTTGCCTGGCGTGAAATGTGACAACGTTTTGTCGGCAACACTTTCGTATAATTGTTTTTCCCATTCATTAAAAAATGTTGCTGTCCAGCAAAGTCTACGGGGAGGCGCCAACCCCTCTGCCGGTATCGATAAGATGAGAGATGAGAATTAAAACAGAGCAAGAAATAAAAAAAAAGATATAGATGGTAGCAACAAAATAGAGGCAAAGATGGAGAACTTAATGAATTTAATCGGGAAATTGGTGAAGACAATCTAAAACCTAGCAAAACTGTTAAAAAGAAGACGATGGAAATACCATATACAGTGTGTCCGAAATGGTTGATGACATCATTGCAATCTTGAAAACTGTAAGAGAAGCAAAGGTGGTTAAATCGGAAAATTTTAAGCAATGTCAGTAGGTTATTTGTGCTTGTATATCGGTTCTGATTTTTTGCGTTTTAGGGACATCCAAAAAAAAGTAAAATAAAAACATTTTCTTAGATCAGCTATAAGTTTTTAATTTCTCAATATTTGTTCAATCTGTAAACACTTTTGTATGGACAGTTTTCACGCAGAATACTCATCGAAAAGTTATTAATTTTTTCTGTAACACTATCTGATACACTAATGCAAAAAACAACCAAAAAATAACTAAAAACACTTTTTTAATAAAAATTTGAATATATGACAACACCGAAAAGAACCAGGTAGTATTTCAGGATTAAGCAAAACAACGGATGAAGTAAGAACAGCCATTCAGTTACAAAAGGAAGAGAAAACACCTGGGAGTGACAAAATACATGCAGAATTTCTTAAACGATTGCACAATAATAGAATTCTATATTCGATACCGGAAAACCCAAAGAACTGGCTAAAATCGAAATTATATTACAATTCCATGTAGTGTGAGGAATATCGAAATAAGAGCCTTGTGAACGGAGGTATTTCTCAAAATGATATACAGGCGAATGTACAAACCATGCAAAGAAGAGACGATAAAATTTAATTTTAGAGATGTATTTGGAACGAGAAGTTTTATCTACAAGTTCTGGTTCAAAGATGAAGAGGCGCCAGTTGTGACTCTCTTTGTTATTGTTCAACTTATATTCAGGACGCATACTCAGAGAAGCGTTTTAAGAAATTAATTTTAGATTTGTAATCTGGGCCCACAAAACTCCTTAATACCGATATTCAAAGAACTTGAGACATGTTGTACTGCATATTGAAGAAATTAATCTAAGATCCATAATATAAACTGAAAAAAAAAACCCAATATCAACTTTTGATAAAATCGGAAAAATGTAAAACTTTTAACTTCATTCTTAACCTACGACTCTGAAAACCCCCTAATACAAATCAAAAAAAAATAATTTTAAACTCTCTCCTCTAAAACCAATTTTCAACATTACATGGAAAAGTAAAATTTTCGTTCGCCATATTGCACCAGCCATATTGAATTTTTTAAAAATAATTTTAAATTCCCTCCAATAATAATAAGATGTAAAATTTTTAATGCGCCATGTTGGATCCGCCATACTGAATCTCTTACAAATAATTTTAAATTCATAATTTACACCCTCAAAAACATAATTTCGAGAGATGTAAGATTTTTAGGATGTCATATTGAACTAGAGACTTGAAACCTTAAAGATAGGTCAGGACTCGATGAGCAAGATTACCTCATTATCTTGTCTGTCTGTTTGTTTCTTTGTCTGTTCGGTACAAATTTTGCAACTAACTTCCGATGAGTTAGAAAGTTTTTAGTTTGTTTTAAAAAGCTGGTATATTAATTTTTTTTATTTAAATAATTTTTGAGTATTTTTTTAACTTTTGTGTGAAATGATTAATGCAAAAAATATTCTTGAGGTGAAAATAGTAATTTCAAAAATATAACTGACAGTTGCTAGGGATTTATAAATCAACCATTTTAGTGGTGCTTGAGGAGTAAGAAAAAAGCAGATCTGACAAGCGTCAAGATATAAAGCACTTCGTGAATAAATCGAGCCTCTCTTGCACCTGAACAGCTCTAAGTTGCCCCGGTCTATGAAACGATGGCAGTAAAATAAACACCAAAGAAGGTATACCTACGTACAAATGTTGAGTCATACTTCTTGAACAAAACATCTGCCGTCCTAATGACCAAGACAAAAAAGGGTTTAAAAGGCGGGGTACGTCACGGAAGAACTACCTGCATAGCGTAGTTTGGGTCTAAGTACTGTTTATGTAATCAAGAATTTTGAATTTTTCAAAATATAGGTATTTGTAGGGTTATGATTCTTTTATAAAAAATATTTTTTTCGGGAAATGAATTTCCCTCATAAATATGGTAATATTAACCCAAATTGATGATTAAAATTTTGAAACTTCCCATAAAGATTTATTTCAAAACATTGTGAGATTAACGCAAGAAAGTTTAAGAACTAAACTCGATGTGGTTGCTATTAAAGTTAGATCTGGTTGGCTAGTTTTCTTTCACTAGTGATATTCCTATAATTTATATTACATATGCCAGTAAATAAACCCTTATATAGGTATATTACCCTGGTAGCAAACATTTGTTAACTCTGAAGCAAATGTGCATCGATATAGAGAAAGAAAGCTTAACCCGAACCACATATTTCTGTTTCCGACTTTTATATATTTACTTACGTAAACCGCTGATGGATATGACATGACAGCACCTTTGAGTAAGTTAATCATATGGTTTGAAATACTCTGGCTATGATGTACTGCATCTTACTGATGTTTTGCATATGTTTTACTTGTGAATCTGCTCTAGAATTTCAAAAAATAAATCCGAAGAAACGTATATAATTCTACTGTAAATCGTCATAGATTGCAGTGTCATTTCTGCAACATTATCTGTCGAGCAGGGTGTGTTACCAGGGTAAGGACCTAAATAGAGATATAAAGTATTGAGATCGGTAAAAGAAATAGTTGAGTCCCGAAAAAAAAATTTTTCATTTTTGCCGGTTTAAAAATAAGAGAAAATTATTTAAAAAGTTGATGTTGGTAGCCGTTACAATGTGGTAGTTAATTATCGTCGGGAAATATTTAAGAAGGAACTAATATGTTTTATACCATTAAATTTATTTAGACAACAGTGATTGCTGTTTCAATTCACAGAGTCATTTCAAACTGAATTACAAAGGTAGACTAAGTATTTAATACAGAAATATGAGAAAATTTAACAATAAATAAAGACTACCTGAGAAATAACATTATTACAAAGCGCAAGTACTAAATTTTGGGAACTAATTATTATTTGGCACCAACAAATAACGGGGAAAACCCAAGTTCTGCCTGGTCAGTAAGCAAATTTACATTTTTATTTTTACTATGTTTATATATTTCTAAAGATTCAAGAATATTTAACTTTTGGCCCGTTGTTGAATCAGTGTTGCTTAAATTAGGAAAACTGTGGTTATGTTCTATACAATGGTTGGCAAAGCTCAAGTCTGTTTTTTGTAGTGTATATGATAGGTAGTATTCTGAAAAACGAGTTTTAAAGCTTCTACTACTTTGTCCGATGTACAAGCTATCACACTCTGAACATTTTAGCCAGTATAAAATTAATAAATTTGATAAATCAGGAGTTTATAAGTTAAAATGTTCAGAGAACACTACCGATCATATAGACTACAAAAAAACAGACTCGAGCTTTGCCAACCAATGTATAGAACATAACCACAGCTTTCCTAATTCAATCAATTAAAGTTAGTGAATTTTTGAAATCAATGCATACTTTGTTTCATGAATGAGTGCCTCCGTTGCGGAGAGCTTTTTCTTTTACTTAGGCGTGTCTTTTACGCATGCATGGACTCATGACATTTTTACACTATGCCATTTAACAGGATAATTTGCTTGAAGCTGAAATTTTGGACATCGCATAAAATATCTAGACAATGTATCCAAGGATCAACCATCTGACTACTCTAAAGAAATGAGTCCTAGAAATATAAATATTGATATTGAAAATCATAGTTATTGGATTTAGACCGTCTCAAATTGGACTTGTTATCCTACGTTTTGCCTAAGATTGCACGAGGCGTCTTCACGAAATTAGAACACAAAGTTCTAATGTGGTGGAATAAAGGTCCTTGAAGATGCCTCGTGCAACCGTAGACGAAACGTAGGATAATAATTTCAATTTACATAGTCTAAATCCAATGACCATGATTTTCAACTAGGCCAAAACTTTCGTTCTTTATTAAATATTGACATTATTTCTTTTATTAGGTCTTAGACTCAGGTAAATTCTACTTGCTAATTCGGCGGTGGTCAAATTATCTTTAGAAAACAAGGTTCTAGTTTACAAAATAATTCTTAACCCTATCTGGAGTTACTGTATCCAACTGCAGTTAATTTCAATATTGATAATCCGGTTAATAGGACTCCAGATAATAATTAACGCCCCTTAGTATGTGTCAATCTGCATCATAGCCCAAGACCTCCAAATCAAAACCGTCAAGGAAGAGATAAAAAGCACGAAATGAACTAAAAACACACTCCAACAACCTGGTGAAGAAGCTGAGAGATCCATTTCTTTTGACCTGTTGACTGCTGACTAGATTTTGTAAAATATGTTCCTTAGACAAACCTTTACTACAGGTTGTAAACTTATGAATGAATCTCAATGGACATTCTCGGTTGATATTACCAGAGTAACACATCTTTGACATATTGTGATGTTAACCACATATTAAATATATTGGAAAGTTAAATAAAAGATCTTGATTTGATCATACAGAATTACGGTTGTTTTATAGTAATAAATACATCTTCAGACGCAATTATTAACAAACTAAATTGGGTGCTGATATATAAAAATAGGATATTTAAACTTTTACCATAACCCATTGTAATGCCAGGTTTTTTGGTTGTAAACTTAAGAAAGATTATCTAATTTTATTGTCTTTACAATACCCTTAATAACGGAGAATTTTGAAATTTCAGTTGAGTGTTGAGAAGGTTTGTATTATGTTTTTTTATATTTCTATATTTCAATACTTTCTAATATGTTTTCTGTCCTTTCTGTTCAAAGTATAATATTTATAACCTATTTAGAGCTGTGTCTAAAAAGTAATTTGCGAAATTTGACATTCTTTTCTTAAGTCTTTGACAGAATTTATGTTCAAAATTTCTTTCTGTTTGTCCAATGTAGCAGCCATTGCATTAATTATATTTTGACTTATAAACTCCTGATTTTTTGTATTTATTATGTCTCTCTTTAACATTCAAGATTGGGTTAGATAATCAGTTAGAATATTTTGAAGGCTATGTTATATTTGTCTTTGCAAAGAATATTTGATATATTCCTAGAAATTTCGTGAGTCCGGAATTTTTTAGAATTTTGTTCTTTGGTCTGCGGGTAGATTAAATTTAAATATTTTTCGTTTTTTGGAAATTATTGTGAATAGCCATTGTTATTTGCTATGTTGGAGTTGTGAGCGATTATACTGTCACTGTAAGTTAGTTTTCTGTACATGTTGAATTGTATCGTTTTTGGTGTTCGAAATTTTTAAATCTAAGAAGTTTATTGAGTTATTTTCTTTTATTTGTCGTGTAAATTTGATTTTGGTATGTATGGAGTTTAAATGGTTGAGGATTTGTTTAAGTTTTTTCTTCATTTTCCTTGAAACATACCAGGATATCGTTGATGTATCTATACCAAAAGAAAAATTTCTCCCCATATTTTGAATTCACTATTGTTTCCTCGATCTCTCACATAAATATTTCGGCTGGCGGTGGAATGTAACGAGTGCAATAGCTGCTACATTGGACCTACAGGACGAAATTTCGAAAAGTAGGTTTAATAAACACAGATCCTATTATAGACTTAAGAACAGACAAATTATTTTTTAGACATGAACCATGGATTTCCAGATTTAAATGGTTTACCAATATTACACTTGGAACAGCAAGGACAGAAATTAAACATATTAGAAAATATAGAAATATATAAACATAAAAAAATACAAACCTTTTCAAGACTCAACTGGAATTTGGAAATTCCCCGTTATGAAGGGTATTGTAAAAGAATTTTTTAGGTTAAGGGCCAAAAAACCTATTACAATGGATTCTTACACTATCTGCTATTCTATATTTATATATGAGCACTAACTTAGTATGTTAATTATAGCGTCTGAAGATGTAGTTGTTACTATAAAACAGCCGTAATGCCAAAATTTGGCAAATAACAAAGTGTAATCCTGGTTATGTTACATTTTAAAATGCAATATTGTCACAAAATAACTGACGATTTAATCACTTTTTAGTCATACGGCCCCTGGAAAAAATATTAATTTGATTTTGATTTAAAACGTTGTGTTGCATTTCTAAATATTTTTCTCCTTTATTTGTAAATCATCAGTTTATAAATTTTGAAGATTACTCTGATTTATTTCATACTAAACAATTATGTTACACATTGTATATAGTCTAAATTGCAGATGAGTTTGTAAAATTTTTGATTTGGGATAGATACAAGTAAATACTAACCCCGAATTTTCTGTTAACAACATGAAAGAGTAAGCCCGGCTAGCTCAGTCGGTAGAGCATGAGACTCTTAATCTCAGGGTCGTGGGTTCGAGCCCCACGTTGGGCGAAATACTGTTTTTTTTTTAATTTACAAAAAGTTTTATTTTTATTTTATAATGATATTGATATTTTTATAAATAGAAATCCTGCGTCAATTTTAAACGAACGATATACATTTTTTAATATCTTGTCTGACTAGTACATTTATTTACAGTTAACTAATAAATTTTTTTGTTGTTTACTTTTTTTTTAATATAACAATAAAACACTATTTATTAAAGCCTTTGAAAGTTTAGATCATCTCAAAAATTTTTAAACTAGCCAATCGGTAGAACAGGAGACTTTTAATCAGTGGCGCAGCGTGGGGTGGGCGAGATATGAGTATGATCGTTATTTTACAACCTTTGTATATATTTTTATATATGCGGAATATTGCTGTATGCAGGAATATGTTTATATTTGTAAGAATTTTTGAAGTCTTTACTGATAATTAAAGAATATGGATAATAATATGCAGCCAGTTTTAGAATGAACAAGCCTCTTTTTAGATATTTTGGTTGTCGTTCTAAATTGAGCCTTACTATTGTCAATTTTTATAAAATATTAGATATATTTTTATAAAATATTAGATATTTTTAATTGGATTCCGGAATCTCTTATCTGCAGATATAATCGAAGGGTTGCTAAGAATGTTTTTAAATAATACACTATTGTTTTATTTTTATAGGTAATTGATAATTTTTAAAATTAATAACAAGTGATTTTCTCCAAAAAAAAAAAATATTTATTATATAGCAACATTCGATAATTTCAATAATATTTTGTTTGACTGACAATTAATAAGAATTTTTTAAAGTAATAATGTTGCTTAATATAATAATTTAAAAAATGTTTTTACAATTCAATCTGGTTTACTGGATTTTAAGAATTTTAAATTTTTTAGGAGGAAATATTTCCAGTTTAATTAGAAAATGTTATCTTTATTATAATCCTATTATCTCTTTCTGTAGAAGCATAGGGGCTACAATTTTTACATCTTCCCCGAGGGGCAAATTGTACATGTGCCCCGGGCAGCAGAAACCTACGTTACGCCACTGCTCTTCATCCTAGGGTCGTCCGCTGTTGAAGGTTCATATCGTATGCAATGTACTCCAAACATTTAATTGTTAATAATGATAAGCGAAAATTAAATTTAATTTCATTACAATCTCAGCATCGTTGGTTCGAGCCCCACGTTGGGTGACATGCTTTTTTCTTTAATTATCATTAAGAAATGATTCCATTAAAAATATCTAATTGAAATCCTTAAAAATATTTGTTAAACGGCAAATTTAATTCAAGAGCATTTCAATTATTTCGTTAACGATAAGGAGTTTTGGAGTTCACATCGAGCAGCTCAAGAAGCATCTCCAATGCAGTGATCCCAGGAACGATGTACAACGCAAACAATGATTGAATTAAAGTAAATCCCAACGGAAAGCGGACGCTACCCGATTTCAAAATGAAACTCAAGGAATACATAAGAGAACGCGATCGTATTTTTAAAGAAATTCAAGCCCACCAAAGACAAACCGAAGAAAAAAGAAGAACTAATAAATATGCTTTCTGAAATAATAAAATTTTTATAAAAAAAATTGACCCGACTTCTATAAGTGCGCTAAAAAGTGAAAAATAACTATAAATTTTTATATGAAATTGAACTTTTTGAAGTCGCGCCAAATTATTTGTAAATGAAATAAATAACTACTAATATACACAAATTATGGTAAGAAAGCAATTACAAATAAAGTATTTTTAATCTGTTTATGCAAATCACATTTTGTCAGGTATTAGTTTGGCGCCGACTTCAAAAAGTTCAATTTCATATAAAAATTTATAGTTGTTTTTCATTTTTTAGCGCACTTTTAGAAGTCGGTTCAATTTTTTTTTATAGAAATTTTATTTTTTCTATTTTTAGTTTTATGATATCCATAAATTATTTGAACTAAGTACTAATCGAAATTATTGTACCTCGCAATGACTCCAAGGACCCATTTTATCCAAAGTTGTAAATTACCCTAACTACTAAAAATTCTTTGGTTTATAGAGTTTTCCAAATACCAGTAAAATTGTGTCAAACAAATATTTAGTCTGTCATAGTAAATCCACTATTTTTAATTTCAAATTAATTTTAGATTGGTAATATAGGCCTCAAAACCTTCCAATATCGATGTTTAAAGAACCTGAGATGTAAATTTCTTAGCTCGATATATTTTATAATGCATATTGAGTTTATATACGCCTCAAGAACCCCACAATATCAGTTTTCAATATTTAAAGAACCTGAGATGTAAATTTCTTAGCTCGATATATTTTATACTTCATATTGAGATTGTATACGCCTCAAGAACCCCACAATATCAATTTTAGACAAAATCTGAATATGTAAAATTTTCTATCCCTCATATTGTATCTTATCAACCTAATAATTGTAAAAAATTAACTTCATATTCGTGATACACGACCCCGAAAACCCTTTAATACCAAATCTGAAAAAATGCGAATAAGATAAAATTTTCAATCCACCATATTGCATCCGCTATAATGAATTTCAAAAAAATTATTTTAAGTCTTAATCCAACCTAAATCTAAACCCTTCAAACCTCCTAGTACCAATTTTGGATGAAATCCGGAAATTTAAAATTTCTATACATATTCGCTATTAACATCCTCAAAAACGATTTAGTCCCACCTTTAAACAAAATCGAAAAATGTAAAATTTTTAGTTCGCTATCTTGGATTTGCCATACTGAATCCTGAAAAAAATACTTTTAAATTCATAATTTACACCCTCATGAACCCACTATATCAGTTTGAAAGATTGAGTTTTTCAAAAAATATTTTTGAATTCATAATTAACACATAACAAAAATACCCCAATACTGATTTTAGACAAAATCGAGAGATGTAAAATCTTTAATCCGCCATTATGGATCCTCTATATTGAGTCTTTAAAAAATAATTTTAGATTAGTTATGTAAGACCCTGAAAACTCCCTCATACCAATTTTGGAGAAAATCGGACAAAATATTTTGGATCCATTATGTGAGACCACCAAAAATCCCCCACACCAATTTTGGATAAAATCAGACAGAACTAAATTTTTTTGTCCGCCATATTGGATCCGCCATGTTGAATTTTTTAAAACTAATTTCAGATTCGTTGTATACGACCCCAAAAATTCCCCCATACCAATTTTAGAGAAAATCAAACAAAATTAATTTTTTTGGCAGCCATATTGTCAGCGCCATCTTGGATATTACTGCACCAATTTCGTCCAAAAAAATAAGGGACTACCGCAGCAACTTCCTGAACATAATGCAAAAAATTTTATTCAAATCGGTGCCGCCGTTCCGGAGTAATCGGTGTACATACATAAAAAAAACATACATACGCGACGAATTGAGAACTTCCTTCTTTTAGAAGTCGATTAAAAAGCAAACAAAAATGAGTTCAAAGATAAAAGGAAGTGCTAACTCAAAAATCACCAGCTAGAAGAGGAACACTTTTAACAAATCATTATGAAAAATGAATCACTGTACCAAACTACAAAAAACGCTGCAGGAAAAGAAGATCTACCAAGAATTCCCGAATATAAACCACTCCTAAAAACAAAACAAATTCCAGGAATGAAGATATCAATAAAGTCCTAAAAAACAAGAGCTTTCACCCTCCATGATCATAAAATGGCATTATAAGAGTGAGGATCCCATTCCAATGGTCCTTGTTCTTATACCTATGGTAGCATATCTACCATATCAAAGAGGTCCTGAAAGACAAGATCCAAGTCATCTCACAAGAAAAGTATCCGAGATGTACCTTTCCGATTTTTTCTGATTATACAGTATGTTATTATACATCAAAAACATTATATACGTATTTTTTTACATACTAATTCGCCCACTTAAGGGGGTAAAAACCACTCGTTTAAGCATTTTCTCTATTCCCTCAAACACTAATATTTTCTTTACTGAAAAATACATAGTCATCGGTGTACTTTTTGACACGTAAGAAAAAATACATGTAAAATATTTTTTGATTTCCAACAACATATCATAGAATCAAGAAAATTTGCAAAGTACACTTCGGGACTTTCCCAGGTTATAAACTACCAGTTCATCGGATTTTTAGTACAATACTGCAGAGCCCAACCCAACTGCATCAGGTGTGACAAAAAACATCAAAGATACGACTTCATGATTCCCATTATAATTATATTTAAATTAAATCAATATAATTAAAAAAAAAAAATTATTGAACTTCATGAAAACAACCTTATGATAAACTTCTTAAGAATAAGCCAACTAGGAAATGGACATGGTAATTAAGGACCAAATACAACAGTTAAAAACGAAATAGATTTCATCTTCACAAATAACAAAAAACCCTAGTCCATGATGTAACTGATTAACACCCTGGACATCAAAATCGATCACCGTCTTGTAGGTGCCAAGGTAATTATAAACAAGAATAGATAGACAAAGAATGTTTAAAAAGCAGACTGTAAACAACAGCACAGACAAAAACTGCAGGTGGCAGGAGAAACGTATAGAAAAGAAATGAACGATAAAATCAGGGACATTGATATAGAAAAAATTAATACCATAAATATAAACAAATTAATGAATATCTGACAGGGAAAATAAATGAAGCAATGAAAGAGAAGATGAAAATATCAAACAACTAAACCAGATATAGATAAAAAAGATCAAAGAACCAATAGAAAAATGAGAGCATTAAACATGAAAAGTCTGAAAAAATCATAAATGCTTAAGGTCTTAAAGATAATAACAGACTGGCAATGCAACTCCATGATTATCAATCTCATAATCAAGGAAGATACCCTCAACGACCACCTATTAATAATAAAAATACTCATCGAGTCCAACGAATACAAGTTTCTTATATTTTTAGGACATGTGGATTACCAAAAGTGTTCGACAGTATAAATCATGGGCTATACTTTGAGCATTTAAAAACTACAGGATGACTTATAGATATAGTGCAGTTTTTAAAAAACACCAGCAAGACATCCACAGCTACGTATAAACTCCACGAAGACACAAAATCCAGAAAAGTAACATTAAGAGGCTTCCTATCTCTAAAATATATTTTAGCATCAGAAGACATCTTTAGAAACCTGAGCTGGTCTCATGAGGCGATAAACATTAACGGTAGAGATCTGAGTAGTCGGCGTTATGCAAATGTTATGATGAAAACAACATCACGTCAAGAATTAGAACAAATGATGAACGAACTGCACAACGATACCCAAAATGTAGGATTAACTATGAATCCAAAAAAGACTAAAGCAATGTACAAGGCGAGAGGAAACATTAATGTGCATGGAAATAAAGAGAAGAGTACAACAATCATGAGTGGCTTTTGAAAAACTAAGCTTTATGATCAAAAATTCTAACCATAGATTTAAAACACAAACGTAAATTCTTCGCTTAAAATAGAGACATGCTGGTCATGTTGCCCGACTGAACGATGATTAATGGATCAAAACACCATATAATCACAAATTACCATTAGGAAGACCGCTCATGAGGTGGATATGCGATTTCAAATCAAAGGTGGGATTACAATGGATATAAAAAGTCCATAATAGAGACGGTTGGAATATTGAAGAGGAGGCATATGTCCATAAATGGGATAAATAACGTTAGAAAAGAAATAAGAAAGATAGTATTTACCAGATCGCTGTTAACTAAAAAAAGAAGAAAATAAAGTACTCCTCTATAGCGATACTTGAAAAAATTCAATAGGATTTTAAAAAACTTCTAATTCTGTTGAGTGTACTGGGCCGTAAGAGTTCCAACATGTTGCTGAGCAACGTTAACACAATATGAGAAATCAAAATTGACGTTTCGACGGTAGAGTTCAGTTTTTTAAGGTTAAACCAACTTTTTTATGTTTAAACATATTTATAGTTAAAAACCTAAAAACCTTCCACCCACCATGTAGCTAAAACATAGAATTATGCTTTTCTAGTAGATCAGAAGCAACCTCTAAAATGATATTTAGCGTTTTATATATCACAGAAAAAAGTGAGAAAATGAACACTAGTGATCTATTCAGTAACACTTGTATTTGTTAAGGTAATATTAAAAAAAACTATTAAACTGAACTTTACTGGATCTGTAAACAACTACATGACATAGATCTAAATCAGATGTCGATAACATTTTAAACTTTTTATCACAGTAAAATTTTTGGTAGGTTCAAACTTACAAAAATTATCAATTACCTCCAAGAATTAACCGTAAACTAACACACTATTAAATGAAAATATAACAGTCATTAAAAATTAAGGATGACCAATCAAAATCGTTTATTAATATTCTAACCTAAAAATTCAACGTAACTATTTTGCTTTTCAATTGTGGTGGTTTAACTAATTTTATTCCAAACTATTTCGACTATTTTATGACACATTTTGCTAAGTTTTATTTGTTTATAATGTTATTTTTTATATTCTTCTGTATAATGTCAAATTTTCCTCCAACCGAAAATATCCGAAAGCGGACACGAATTATGACGACTTTTTAAAAGTTAAAAGTTGCCCAGCTTCTGAATTGATAATTGTTAAGTTTTAGTTGGGATTATGAACAGATAAAGTAAAATGTATCATTTAACTTGCAAGTCCAATTTGTATGTTCTTATATCTAGCTTAATGTGGTATCTACCCGAGAATTAAGTTTTTAGTTCTGATTAAACTAGAATAAGCCGACATATTTGGACAGAGCATGAAAAGCGAAGATATGAACGTGCAAGTTATTTGTTTCTTTGTAGGACCAAGCCATACCATACCATTTCGCGATCCACATTACTTTTGTGCCCCAAAGTAGAGAATTATGGTATTTTCTAAATTTGAAATGAAGTCCATTAAATATGAACCACTGGCATAAAATGGGTTGTTGGCACTTTGCTGCTAACCGTCACTTGCGAATTAAAAGGTTATTTTTTGCTCTTGGTACCCAACTAACAATTTTTCAATGTCACCTTCCCAGCGATTAGTTTTCGATTCACATATGATAAAAACAAAGAAGAAAATTATAGGGTGCATCAAGCACCAGTGGAATATAAACCTAAACATGCCCTTATTTCACTTTAATAACAACTATATTCATTAAAAATGATCACGTTTTAAACTGGATCTAATTCCATGAAAGTTAAATTTAGTTAATGGTTTCTTTTGTTTGCTTATATTCTTAGAATTTGTATTATATGTCAACAAGCCTTTATATAAGAATGTTAAGGATAAAAACCTAGAGGTAAGGTAAGAGGTATATTTGTCTCCCGAAATAAGACTTAGTTTTTGCCAGTTTGGTATCCAATGAAAACAATTTTTTCCTTCTATTTTCGAGGTTTATAAATTGATCGACTATAGTTGCACTGATCCCTAATTCACTAATATGGTCTAACTTTGAAATCAGTCTAAGTTGATCGTAGAAGGTTTAAACTGACCAGAGCAACAATATGTCAAGCAAGTTTTGAATTTTACAAATATAAGAATAAAAAATAATTATTTTTTATTACTGAACCAGCAAAAATGGATACTATTATTTATTTTTGATACACAACTATTTCTCTTACATATTTCAAGACTGTAAAGCTAAGTTTTTATCCTTAATATCCCTATATAAACGTTTATTTGTTGACATATGTAATACAAATTATGACAATATCATAAGCAAAACAAAACTGGCCAACTAGAAGATCTAACTTCCATAGCAACTACATCAGGTACAAATCTTAAATCTTCTTAGTGAATCGGGCTGTAAAATTTTATGCAGAATTCCAAACTAATTCGATTCCATAAAGGCTATTCTGTTTTAAAAAATACCAGGCGCATAGAGGTAGTATTTCATAAAAAAATTTTTTAAATTATGAACAACTTTCATGTCTATTTTATTGTCAAGATGTAAATTTTCATTCCTTCTTGATGTACCTTGTATTTTTTTAAAAGTTGCTTCTTATTTCATTATAAAATTACTTCAAAGGTATTTTTTTGGCCCTACAGTTAATAATAAATTTGCCAATAACAGGATTTAGTTGATAAATAAAATACGATTTTCCCAGACCTTAGTTTTTATTAACAACTAGCAATATACAATTTGTTATAAAATTCTGCACTTTCAAATCAATCGGCCCAATCATACTCCTAGTATAGATAATTAATATTTTATTCATTTTGTGTACAACTTAGCAAAGATTAAAGATAGTAACTGTAACTACGAAAGCTTAATATACATGCCAATCTACAGGGTTTGACACTCACACGGGGCTATTTGCTGTAGTGTTAGTTCTGTACACATTTTGACAATTCTTTCTTATTACCAAACATAGTTTATTGAGAATGCCTATCATTTTTGCCAAGACAAATGAAATAGGTAATGTTTTTCTTCTAATTTTTAAAGGCATTCTTATAAAACTAAGAAAAATTAAGGGTTCTCTAAACCCAATTCCACTCTTCTTAACAAAAATGTTTAAAACATTTATCAATTAAACATCAATAATCAATTTAAAAATATTATTTCAATTTGTTATGTCAAAATATGCAAATCACTATGGTCTTTATTAAAGAGCTATTGTCAATAAGACTCAATACAGAAAATGAACCTTTTTCATAGTATTCTGTCATTCAATAATTAAAAAAAAAAGAGAATTTATCACACAAAGTGTAAGAGAAAATACTAGAATACCATTTTGGTGAAAATGTGCATTAACAGAATAAATTTACAAAATGTATCATCACAGTAAAAATACTGTTTAATGGAAGCTTTAGTGATGTTTTACGATATATTGGTTGGTATTAATCAAAATCCATGCACATCTTATAATCTTTAAAGAAAATGCACATCTTATAATCTTAGAAGAAAAAAAAATTGTGCAGATACCTATCAACAAAAGGTAGGCCATAGTCTTGTAGTTTGTATTTTAGGATATTCCCTTACCCTATCTTTAGTACCATCACACTTCAAAATAAAGGTCTTTTCAATGGAAAAAAATATATATTTACACTGTAAGGTCACTACTAGTAAAAAATACATTATCTATACATTTTTCTATTTGTAATTTACTTCTATTTGATACAATTTACTATCAAAATGAACAATGTATAATAATAATTTATTCAGAAATTATACCTGTGAAGTTTTTTTTAGAAAATTAAATTTAATTATAGCTAGTGCAAGAGAAATTTAAAAGGCAGGTAAACTTGAATAATAAAAATATTTTACTCTTAGTTTATGTTACATTCATTTATATTCACAAGAATCTCCAGATGATTATAAAGTTATTTCAGCTAATAATATTGACAGAGTTTTATTACTCAAGATTGTTTAACTCTTAAAACCTATTTTAAATTTCTCTTAAAGTTTTATATTGTTAGTATTTGATAATTTAGTGTATGATGGTACTAACACTTTAATTTTGATAAATTATGGTATTTTAAATGTCCAATTTAATAATAACTGCTACAAGTCTCTGCAGCACAAATATAACTATTTCAGTAAATCAATGAGTTCACTGCGTTTGGTATTTGTACATAACTCCCATACTTGGTTGTTGACCTGCTGGGCCAGACCATTGTCCTTGTGGGGGCACCATGCAATATTGCTGTCCTGCAGGGTATTGATATTGTTGTTGGTATGGGTAGCTTGCTTGCATATAACTTGTGCCGTAACCAGCCTGAGGATACCAATATCCAGTTCCATAACCATAAGAATAAGGAGGAGCCTGGGAAACTGCTGCTCCAGTAGCATTCATTGCATTCACATCTGGGCCAAGACCTCCATTTTCTTTACCCCAGAAGCACTTGACTACATGACCATTAATTTCTGTATTGTGGATGTTTTCTATTGCATGAGTTGCACTTTCTTTCGTAACAAATTTAATGAATGCATAACCTTTGTCTTTAAATACTCTAATATCTTGTATTGCCCCAAAACGAGAAAAGGTTTTTGTTACTAAATCTTCAGTGAGACCACTTGCAAATCCTCCACAATAAACTGTGGTGTTAGTTGGAGAAGTTTGATTATATACTTCATCAAAAGTTATTTGCTTTTTGTTTTGAGCTGGTTTTTCTGATCTTGGGGGTGGGGGTTTTCTAGTTGACCAGTTTGTGCGAATAGAACGAGAGCCGAGCCATTGCCCATTCATTGCTTGGATTGCATTTTCAGCTTCTGCTTTTTTAACAAAGGAAACAAATGCATATCCCTTCGATTTTAACGTTTGGGGGTCCCTAACAATTCTACAATTTGAAATTTCTCCGAAGGGAGCGAAGGCCTCTCTCAATGTTTCAGTCTCAATTTCTGGAGATAAATCGCCTACAAATATATGATGGTGGTTAGAAGTATCCGTTTTTGGCTGATTTCCGGGACTTGTGGCCCAATTAACTTTCATTTCCTTGTCTAAAAACACACGTTTATTCATGGCTATCAATGCAGTTGAGGCAGATTGGTGGTTTGTAAATTCAACAAAAGCGTAGGGGTCATTTCCGGGCTCCCTTATTATCTTACAACCTTTTACCGGGCCTATTTGCGAAAATAAAGTACATAACAGGTCTTCGGACACTGAGAGATCCAGATTGCCTACATACAGTGTCTTTGGGTAAGTTTCGTCCGACATGGTGACGCCGGCACCTTTTTCCGCACACTACTACTTTAATTTCACAAAATATTATTTTCCCAACACATTAATTATAAAGTACTCTCTGCAAAATCTACTTTATATGCCTATTTTCTGAGAAAACGAGATAACAAAATGACGATGACAAATAACAGCGAGCCAACTTTTTCTTTTGATGTCCGAACAACTGTCAATACCAATAGCGAAAACCGAAAATGTCCCTAGAACTGGAACCATAAGTTCGTTCAGTATTTTACTCGTCAATGTTCTAAGGTTTTGAATTTTCATTTCCCAAGTTTTGACCAATCAAATAATTTACTTTAATAATTTGAACATAGCAACAAGAAGAGCACGCTTTGCTCGTTTTATTTAGTTTCGGAACAACATTTCTTTTGAAACTAACTTTAACGTAATCGTTTGAGGTTAACAATTTGTGTCAAAGTCAAATTTAAAATTTATCCGGAGTTTAAATCTTTTTGCCTAATTTTTTTTGCAAAATGTAAGCAAAAAAATTAAACATGTCTTACGAGGACAGTATAGAAGCTCGTCAAAGTAATGAATTTGAAGCATTACAGGTAAAATTAATATTCAGAAAAACAAAAATTGTTAAATTTTACATGTGAAGAATAAGGAATATTTTTATATTTATATTTTAGGCAATTTATGGAGAAGAATTAAAGGATTTACGAAAGAAAGCGGCATGGAACAAATGGAGTCCATTAAATTTATCCATTGCCTTGACACCACAACGAGGCAATTCAGGGAATGGAGAGGTTTATGTAAAAGTCGACTTGCATGTAATTTGCTCAGATAGTTATCCAAACAAGTAAGATATTTGTAAATTATTATGTAGATTTTAATTTTACTCTAATTATGTTGATTGTTTATTTTTCCTGAACAATTTAATATAAAAATGAACACTTTAAAACTTGAAAGGGATTGCAACGTCTCTAATGCCATTATTTTAAATCTTGTTTATATAATATGAACACAAAATATTGGAAGAATATTGCTAACCTTTTTACCATTATAATAGTGGCCAAAGTCTAGTTAACAAACATTTTTAAAAACAAAATGTTCAGTAATATTATCATCTATGTACCGAAGAACAGGATCGTGAAATCGTATTAATTTATAATTCTTGAAGGATCCCTAATATATTGCTAGAAAATGGAAAAGGAATTGCACAAGCGGCATTAATTCAACTTAAAGAAGAATTAGAGCAAAAATCAAAACAGTATGTGGGGGAGGAGATGATTTTTCAGCTCTGCCAACATGCTGAAGAATTTTTGCACAGACATAATAAACCTGCGATGAAGAGTTTTTATGATGAAATGTTACAACAACAAAAAGAAGAACAGATGGAAAAAGAATTACAGAAACAATTGGAGAAGGATAGACATGTAAGAAATTTATTTACTTATATCTGCAAATATTTTTATTTCTAATCTTTTCTTGTTCATACTCTTGTTATTTTATATAGTTTGTAAAAATAGTAACTTGTTGATCCTGTTATAAATTATTTACTTTTTCCAAAAATTTATACGGTCTTAAATCAGACATACCTTCTAATCTAAACTTATGTATCTTCTAATCTAATCTTACAGATGTTTAAAATTAACTAATTTCCAAAAGCATTGATTTTGTTGATTCTTTTTTTTGTGATTAAATTTTTTCCTTCGTTCATTCATTTCAATATGGCAAAGTAAAAATTTTATTAACAAGTTAATTACTCCTAAAATTAGGATTTCAAATTTTTAGTAGTTGACATTATAAATTTATAATGTTTACACATCGTAATATTCTGGAAAATATAGTCTTTTTGCCATTCTATGCTCCTCTTATATTAACAAAATAACAGTGAGCTATAGGTCCTTCTTATAAAATTGGCATATTGTTACTTTTTTATTCATATTAGGTAGTTAGATTTTTCTTTTTTGAGTTTCGGTCATAATATTATTTCATATTTTATTAACACGTTTTTGTACTTACTTTTCAGTTTATTTTATTATTTAAACAAACTTTAGAGAATTAAACTTATGTTATATAATAATCAAAGTAAATTTTGAAAATAAGGAAATTGAATGTTTACATTTTTGATTGTTGCCTAAAATAATTGTTGTCCTGGTTGGTTATATGTATTATCCTTTCAGGCAGAGAAACGGAAAGAATATACAAACAGTTTATCTCCTCCAAATATCACTCTGGTCCTCTCTTCCTACATGTTTCAACCTCCTTATGGTTTGGTTAGTGAAGCTGTATCGAATCGAGGGCAACATTCAGTGGAAACAACTGCTATATAAAATAAAAATAGCAAGGTATGTCGGTAGGATATTAAAAACCTGCCATCTGTAAGAAATTTTTTACTAAAATTTCGATTTTTTTAAATAATTTTGCACTCCTCCAGTAATTCATGGATGTCTTTTGACTGGCAATATTTTTCGATCTGGCATCGAAGTCGGCAGGTGACAGGTTTTTAATATCCCACCGACATACATTGGAATTTATATTTTATATAGCAGCTGTTTCCTGTGAATGTTGCTCTCGGTTTGATATAGCTCCACTGACGATACCATAAGAGAGGAGCAGAGTGATATTTGCAGAAGATAAAGTGTTTGTATATATTCTTTCTTTTCTCTGCTTGAAAGGATAGTACATATAAACAACCATTTAAATATGGCAGATAGATTTGTTTATTTCTTACTGAGATTTTGATTTAAAAAAAAAAAGTTTTCGTGTTATACTGTAATGTAAATAAGTAATTTTAAACATATTAAACATTTAAAAATATTTTTTTAATTATGATAATAATTATTTCACATTTCAAATATTACCTATGGATCTGCTGTTGGGGAATTTCTTCCTAAGCTTCCTTTCAATAATTTTCAGAATTTTGAGCAACCAAACCATTGTGGCCTTCAAAATTTAAGAATATTTTTTGTGTTGTTGTCATATCCCAGTCATAATCCATTATTGCTCTTATCGAGAATTAGTTGGATTCAACTATAAGTAATCCTGCATTCCTTGATTCACGTTACGTCGTCTACAAATTAAATAGGAACACAAATAATAGTACTAAAAGTAGAGGTGATGGATTTCTTGTTGCTGTGTATAACACTTTCAAATCTCACCGTGTGACTTTGGGCTGCCCTTCTGTTGCAGAAATTTCAGTTTTGGTGACTCAGTCTGTCTTTCTGATTGTGTTTATATGCTGCCAATTATGCTTTTTTCTTTTTATAAATACCACTTAAACTTCGTGACGTGTGCTTGTGACATATTCAATGATTTGCTAATTATTGGTGATTACAGTCTTTTGCAAATTATATGATTCGTATGTGATTGCCACCCTAGTTCATGATCTACAAATGTTAAAACTTCAACAGAAAGTTTGCTGTATGATACATTTCGTTTCTAGGCTTATCTTAATATAATCCAGTATTAAATAATTATAATTCGATTTTTGGTCTTTGTTTTTGCCAGTTTTGGACGTTATTCAATTGATAGGTCTGATGGTTTGGTGGATTGTATTGTCGTCCATACCATCTGACATCAAAATTGTCAGTCAGCTCTCATAAAAGTCAATACCTAAATCTACAAATTGAACTCTTATTAACAACTACTTTTTATTGTATAATTGGCTGACAATTCTAAATAGAGATTTAGATACAATGATTAATAACCTTTATAATGTAGTTCTTCACTGTTTTGATATGCTTATTCCTTTAAAATACTACTTTGATGAAAGAATCCCTTCTTGGGTTTTGAAAGAGTTGAAAAATCTGGTATTCCAGAAAAAACTCTCATAAGAGATACAAACAATCAAATGATACTGCTGGTGATAACACATTTTCTCTAAGTATAGTACTCTCGACAGAATGCTTTAGTCGTTACATAGGAAACATTGAAAATTCCATCAAGGAGTACCCGAAATAATTTGGAATTATGTGCGTTCACAGTCTAATCATGGTTCTATTCTCAGTGATACAGTATCTGCTGACATTGCCAATCTTTTTTCCCAATTATTTTCTTCTGTCTATAATCCACCTTTTCAAACGTCAGTGCATTTTACAATAGATCTAGAACTATAGAGAGATCTTTATCAGTGCTCATTACATATAAATCTGCAGAACCTGATGGCATCTCCAATGGTGTCTTAAAACATTGTTCTCACTCTACATTTTTTTCTTTACTATCCATTTTCATAATCCCTCAAATCTGGACTTTTTTTTAGATACATGTAAAGTGTCTTATTTTTGTCTAATAGACAAATCTGGACACAGGAACAGTGTACTTTTTTGTCGGCAATTTTTAAACTATTTTATATATATATATATATATATATATATATATATATATATATATATATATATATATTTACTAATTCTATTATTGAACTTAAAAATTGTGCTGACTTTAGTAGAGCTTTTGATAAGGTTAACCTCTCTATTGTTGTCCAACTTGAGAATCTCAGATTCACTGTTTTCTTGGCTGGTATCTTATTTGTCCGAAGGAAAAGAAATAGTGAAATTGAAGGTGATTTGTCTGCATCAGTTTCTATAGGATCTGGTATACCTCATGGATCTCGCCCGGGACCTTTACTATTTTATTTGTTTACCGAGACTTGGGTTCCCTCTTGTTTTCTAGTTTTCTTCAGTTCGTTGAAGACATGCAACTATTTAGACAGGAGGTTTTTACCGCGCAGAGTGATCTCAGTACAGTTTTCAAGTGTTGTTAAGCAAATGATATGATCTTAATGCTATTTTATGAGATTCAGTTGTCTGAAGACTATAATTTCCACCCAATACTGTCTTGATGACAGTAGGCTTACTGAAGTTTTTTTTTAACTTAGACCTGACGTTTGCTTAGCACTTTGAGAGCATGATTGTTAGAGTAAACGGAATGTTGGGCTTCATCAAGAGGAGCCCAAGGACTCTAAAAATACTTTTGCCTTAAAAGTACCGTATATTTCTCTTATTTGTTTGATCTTGGGGTCCTCTAGCATTATTTTGTCCCCATTTTATTAGACGCCAGCACACTCGAATTAGTGCAGATCAGATTTATAAAATATGTTAAATTTAGGCTTTACTGTGATGAATGTGAATAAGTTTTAATGTGGACCAGATTAAGTTAAATTTATCTCTTGTCGACTTATAATATTTTAAAAAGTTTCGTTAAAAGCTCAGAATGTTCATTTTTTTAACTAACTTATTTATTTATTTATTGATACTCTTACAAACACCTAAACATAACATGCTACAAGGTAATTATAAGTAAGAGAAATTTTACAGACTTAACTAACACAGAACAAAGACAGCACAGACAAGAACCTGAATAAACCTAAAGGTCACTGCATAAGTTGCAATAGCAATTTCTTGGTACAATTAAAAAAGTCAATATCATTATTCTTATATAGTATGTTGCACTCAGTTAACATTAAATTCATTGGAGAACGACTACCAATGGAGACATGAAAGAATTTTTCCTTTTGTATCCTTAATCCTATCTTTGGTACATGAAGAGGTATATAATTAATCAAAGAACAATTGTTAAATTTTATATTATTGATAATACAATAAACAAATATCACAGATTGAATTTGCCTTCTTTTCTGAAGAGTTTGAAATTTAAAGCTTTCTAACATACTGCTATAAGAGATCAGATATGGATATAAGTTATTTTTCCTAACATATAAATATCTCAAAAACCTTTTTTGAACACGCTCAATAGCATCACAATGCACATTTGCACTAGGAGACCATATATTAGATGCATATTCTAGATGAGGACGAACAAGAGCATTATACAATTTTATTATTATATTATGGTTATTAAACTGACTTGTATTTCTAATCACAAAACCAAGCACCCTAAAAGCCTTATTAATAATATTGCGGTAGTGGGTATTAAATTTCAAATTAGACTGGAAGTGCACCCCCAAATCCCTACATTCAGTCTTTTTTTGTAGTTTTGCTCCATCAATAAAGTAATTAAAATTAATAGGATTTATTTTATTTGTATAAGACATAAAGAAGCATTTATTAGTATTTAAAAACATTTTATTTAATTGAAACCATTCTGTTACTGAATTTAAGTCTGCTTGCAGTGCACTACAATCATTACTGTTTGTTACTTTCTTAAATATTTTAAAGTCATCCGCAAATAAGAGACCATCAGAATGTTTAACACTATTAGGTAAATCATTTATAAACATTAAAAACAACAGTGGACCTAGGTTGCTACCCTGCGGTACACCAGATGTTGCCAAACCGACTAACGCGTAATAAGACTGCCTACATATTCCCAACTGTCGTTCATGGCATTTACTATATATCCAGGTAACTAGAATTTCTGTCAGTTAGTGTCAATTAATAAATACTTTGGAACAATAGACAATAAATTTTTCCGGTGTGATTCAAGAGAGAATTTTATCTACCGTAAACTTCTAAATGTTGATACATTAATAAGCAAATAAAGTTATGCTAAATTTCGTTGAGTCTAATCGTAATTAAAGTCAAAATTTAATTTGTGTTTAGCAATTCCACTAATTTTCTGGGATCATGATGTTAAATCTTGCAGCCTGTGCTTTTGTCATATTTTTAACAGCATCTAACTTAATAGAACTATGTATTAAATTTTGTATTTAAACCAATAATAAAATATTTAGATGTAAAGAGTAAGAGAATAAGGATTTTTATATAATGTAATATGTAGAATAGAAGAAACAGTGTTTATATCATGTGTTATATACAACTTATATATGTAACTGCTGGCTGGAAGCAGAAACCTGACTGGAAATCTGTGGGCATCATCTTGTGGAAATGAAAATGTTACATTTATAATAGAGGAAATTTTTGGTAATATTTAGCTTGTTGGGAGTTTTTTCATAGAAACTTAATATTTTATCCAGATTTAAAGAAATTTATTATTTAAACAGATTGTCTAGTTAAAACAGGTTAATGATATATAATTATTTTATAAAAATAAATTGCCCATTATGTATTTCTAAGTGTAGTATTATATACATTACATATTTTTACTACACATTTATATAGGTTGAGTAAGTGTAGTTGGCTCTGGATCCTACGATTATTATTTTTGCCTGAAATAAATACCATAATTCTAAGTTCAATGAAATTTAAAAAAATTCTGAAATAGATTTAATAAACTTTAAGTTATGGAAGTATTTAATTGATAGTTTAAATAGAATTTTGACCAATCCTACTACCCCTTGGTTTGTTCATTACTTTCAGAGAGAAAATATGATGAAAGAAGTTCAAAAAAGACAGGAAATGTTGAAAGCTGAGGCGAAACTGTTAAGGGAAAGACATAGAAGTGTGTCAGAAGTTGAGGCTGAAGAGGAAACAATGCACAGAAGAATGTCTGTGTCAAATAGGCATGTTAATCTGTTAAAAATGTAATCTAAGTTTTATTTTATTTAAGTTGCTGGTATTTATTTCGATGCATGTTTATATTTATTATTTAGTTGGTCTAATACTGGTAACTTAAATTGTGTTTATAGAAAGAATTATTTTTATTTTTTTTACAAAGGTAAGTGAAGTAATTTTAATAAACGTTGTTCAAAGAGGGAAGAGAATAACACAAAAGTAATCGAAGAGATCAAGAATTGATATGAGCATTTACAACACTAACTGTAATCTTTAGCAAGGGAGTATTTCTCTGTTGGTGACTATGTACCTTTGTACTTTGAGGTTATTTATGTTTATCTACAGTATTATTTTTATCCTATCCCACATACATAATACGTTGTACAATAAAATATAAAAAAATTTAAGTGAAAATCTAATAAATACAATTCATACTTTCCTAAATATTAAATTTTGAATGGTTCTATAATAGATATATAAAAAATAGTCTCATATTTGGTGTGAGAGATGCAAATATTTAAGGCTATAGCCTTTTTCTCTCTAAACGGTAAAACTAAGCATTGCGCACATGAGCCGAAGACTCATGCAAGGGATTTTTTTTTGTTTTGGATTAAAGACGCATTTGGAGTAGAGACCACTTGACTACAATTTAACCTTGGCTCCAAACCACGGTTCCGTGGTCTTCCCAAGATGGTTACCCATTCAAGTACTAACCGCGTCTGACGCCGGTTCACTTCAGTGATCAGACATGAAAAGGCCTCACCACTGAAGTGAGCCCACTCTTCCAGCCTCTTTAAAGAAGAGATATTATATCCTTGAATGTTTGCATCTCTCACACCAAGCGCAAGTCAGTACACTGGGACCCACGGTCTATTCTTTATTTATCTATGGGTTCCATACTCGAAAGGCTTTAGTGTTTGTCTATCTGTCAGAATCGGAAATACACTTACTGTTAACTTGACTGGATTAGTTGTAAAACTTACTTGGGTTTATCTTCAGTAGGGGGGTCAAAAATGGGGTGGAAAGCTGATTTATGTCTCCTAAGCAAACAAAAATGGGCTGGCTAATGTGGACTGAAAAAAATATGCTCACTCTTTCTAGTTTGTTTTCAACTCAATTTTAAATTATGGATTTTTTAAGTTAACTAAAAAGGCTTAACATAACAAGATGGTTCAAAAAGTTCCCGCCCATAGATGGCGACTCTAATAACATCCATACCAATTTTAGTAACAACCTTTCAACATAAATTGTCACTAATTTAATGACATTTCGAGATTTTTGCAAAATAGTGGAAAAGTACGAGTTTTGTACGTTCACAAAACCCTGTTATTTGATGGGGCAAAATACTACTTGAAAACTGTTATAGGGAATATGCTCCGTCGCTAAGCGCCCAAATGAGACTGTTACGCTGAAAAAATAAAAAAAGAACACAAAATCGCTGTGAACAATCGTAAATTGAAAGTGCGTGAGGTAGCTGACATTGTAAAGATATCAATGTATAATATATTTTGCACGAGTATTTAGATGTGAAAGCTCTGTTTGAAGTAAGAACTGTATTTCCTCACAGTTGACCAAAAATAACGTGTTGATGATTCAGAGCGGTGTTTGGAGCTGTTTAAGTGAAATAAATTTGACTTCTTCATGCGGTGTGTGACAATGGATGAAATATGGATTCACTACTACCCTCCAGAGTCAAATCGTTAGTCAGTTGAGTGGACAGCAAAAGATGAAAGCCAACAAACGCAACAGCCGGCTGGCAAGGTTATGGCGTCCATATTTTGAGATGCACATGGTATAATATTCTTAGACTACCTTGAAAAAGGAAAGAGTATCAATAGCGAATGTTATATGGCATTATAGGTGCATTTGAATAAATAAATCGCGAAAAACGACGCCTAAATGAAGAAGAAAAAAGTGCTCTTTCACCTAGACAATGCATCGTATCACAAGTCGATGGTTAAACTGCATGGATTGCACCCCGAATTGCCTCGGCATCCACCGTATTCTCCAGATTTAGCCCCCAGCAACTATTACCTGTTTACAAACCTAAAAAAATCTCCGGAAAAACATGGCACCAGTGAGGAGGTAATCGTTGGAACTGAACCGTTTTTTGAACGGTTTTACAAATCGCTCTGTAAGAAAGGTATAGACATGTTAGAGAGGCACTAGAATGATTGTATCATTCTAGACGGAGACTATGTTAATAAATAAAGTCGAAAGTTTTTATATATAAGCCTTAGGACTTTTTGAATCACCTGATAGTTTAATTTTTCTTTGTAGTCTTTTAATTGTCATGAATATGTTTACTATAGGTAATATATATATTTTTTTACTTTCTTTTAATTTTTCACTTAGGTATGTACGTAAAATTTTTCCTAAAGTTAAAGAAATGCGGACGGTTTGTATATTGAATTAGATCATTACATGTTAAGGTTTTTTTTTTATTTTAGTAGTTTTATTTAGTAGTTTGATTATTTAATTTATTAGAAATTGTTGTTTGGTAATTGTATAAGTAAATAATTATTAATATCAATAAAAAAAATTTATGCTTTTTAATTTTTAGGAAGCACCAAAGTAGTTCTACAGAAAGCGACGATTCTTCGTGTGATCATAAGGGTACAGTTGTTTTGGACTTTCACGGGAGAGATATACAGAGAGGCCAGTGTTTGAGTAAGTAAAGGAAACATGTGTAGTTATCAGAAGAAGTGAGATAAATAACATCACTAGTATTTACTTTTAATATTTTTTGTGTCCATCGATTCACTTTGTATCCGTAATTATATAATTTTTAATCTTTAGTTTCATTTTTACTTGCAATGATCATTTTTTTTTTAATTTATTTATTTATTTTAACAACATACACTACAGACGAAAAATATATTATTTAAAAATTTGAAAAAAAAAACAGCATCGACAAAAATATGTCATTTAAAAATTACACTCATTTTAGTTCTAAGCAGTGAGTCCTTGAAAATATCACAGTCCATCTAGAAGCGGTTTTAGTTAATCTTTAATCTGTTTATGAAGGCGTACTGGCCGTAGTTGGTGCGATGGTGACTCTCCTGAATAGTTGTTATAGCTTAGTTTACCTTAGTGGGAACCTCAGGTGAATCGCACTCGGCAACATGTCACAATCAATTAGGTTATTAAATATTTTAAACAGAAACAAAAACGTAGCTTCTCTTCTGCACGCAGCATCAGTCTCGTCTCATAAGCTAAAATATGTGATGGAAAATGGTACTTATATAGCAGATATTTAGTGAATTTATTTTGGACTTTCTCGAGTCTGCTTTTGTGGGTCATATAGTAAGGTCCAAATAATTGAGATTCCAGAATGCTAACAACAAGAGAGTTATATAAGCCAGTTGTGTGACATCATTAATATGCTTTAAGTTTCTCTTAATAAAACGAAGCATTTTAAGACTTTTGACCGTGATACTGTCTACGTGTGCATTGAATTGTAAATCCCTCTGGAAAATCATTCCTAAGTCATTAATTGCTTCCAGTCTCGATGAGCTGACATTATAGTGTGTTTGAGTGAAGAATTGGATGATTTGCACTTGATTTTGAGGAGATTAGAAGAATGCCAGTCAACGAAATTCTCCGGATCAGTTTGTGATTATGATCTGAGCTAACTTTACTGTCAGATTTTAGATCATCACCGTTTAATAAGGTGAGAGGAGATGAAACAGGTCGTGACGTTATTGATGAAGAGAAGAAACAGCATAGGCTATTATATGAGACCTCTGAGGAACACGAAAAATAACGGATGAATCGCACGCCATCACGCGCCGATTTCGATTATTTAAATAAGATTTGATCCAGTTTAGATAATTCTCTGAGATTCCAGTTTCAGACAACTTCTTAAGTAGCAGTAGGGAACACTGTCAAAGGCCCTACACAAATCAGTGTAAATTGAGTCAACGTGATGTCCTTGTTCAATAGATATGACTATTAAATTCTGATAAACTGCAAGCTTAGTTACAGTGAGACATCCCTTGTAAAATCCGTGCTGTTCAGGATTAATGGATCATTTGTAGGTATTAAAGATTTCTTCAGTCAGGATTGACTCGAGAAGTTTAGGCAAGGTAGATAAAACTTCACGATAGTTTGTTACATCGCATTTATCTCCAGACTTCAAAATAGATACAAGGTAGGAAAATTTCTGTGGGGACGGAGTCTAAGGAGCAATGCAATATTTTTTGAAGTGGTGACGAAAGTGAAGTATTCTAGTGGAAATACCCTCGGGTCCAGTTTGAACAATTCGCATTGTGTAGCATAATGAACTTTACCTCTAGCCCCTCTCTCATTTAAATCCTTGGAAAAGGGTAGTTTGTATGTTTCCTATCTCCATGTCTCATGTAGCTTTGCATTCTATATAGTTATTTATTAGATCTGAAAACTCAATTACCATTTTCAGTACGCCTCTAAAGAAAATAAAATATTTTTACTTTTTTCTCTCTACCCTTCAAATATGATCTTTACTACACATGAACAATAATAAATTCTTACCACTTTTAGGACATATTGATCCATGCAATGTAATATTTACTGGTTTGGATATGGAATCAGGTGAACTTATAGAAATATCTCAATGGAATTTGGAAGCGAAAAATCATGAAGTTTCTCAAGTCGTAAGAAATTTGACTAGCATAGAACAAGAAGTCAATTATTTGACAAAATTAAAACATATTAATTTGGGACATTATTTGGGATTCAAACATAACGTGGTCGGAGATAAGATTATAGTATATGTCCTTAAGGAATATATATGTGGTTCGTTTCCATCATCATATTAGTCATTATACCCAAAGAAACATTATGATAATATCTGAAATATTATTTTTACATACAAAAATCTTAATAGTTTTTAGACTTATTTAATTTTTAGGATCGAGTTGCTATTCATTATTTTCGAGCCAGAATATAAGGGTAGATATAGATTATTTAAAGCATCTTGCAAAGGGAGTTTTAACAGCTATAGACTACATTCATCGAAATAATGTTGTGCATAAGGATCTTAGAGATACTTGTGTTATTTTTAATGAAAAAGGTAAGTAAAGATGCATACTGTTTTATAGCAATATGTGATCAGTTCGTGAAATTTTAAAATATCAATTTTAATTTGCTTACTTGAATTCAAGAAATCTAAGGAAAAATGTGATATTTATCAGTGATTTCATTGCAAGTCCTGTTATCTATTGGGTAATTATTTAGATTCAGTGAAATACCTCCTATCTCGAAGTCGTATAACTCAATTTCGACCTTGAGCTTCTACTGTTTTTCCTTAGTTTTCTAGAAAACACTTTTCATTTAATTTTTTCTACTAAATCGTTAAAATTTTGTTGCATTCACAAATTTTACCCTCGTAAGCCACCAATTAATCAATATGTCAGCGGAAATAACAGAACATGAGTCTTTTTTTTTTTTAATTACGATTGACGATACGATTCATGCCAATAGAAGTAGTACGAGGGCAATTCCAGAATTAATTGGCCTGACAAAGAAAACACAAAATATTTGGCAAAAACTTTGTTTATTTCTCAACATAGTCTCCTTTTAGCTCGATACACTTTTCCCAGTAATGTTCAATAACTTCGATACCTTATTTATAGTAAGAAATGTTGAGCTCTTCCAAATAGCTATCTACTGCAGACATCACCTCTTCATCGTTGGCAAATCTTTTATCGTCGAGTCATTTCTTCAAGTTTCGAAAGAGAAAATAGTCCGAGAGTGCTAAATCTGACAAATAGGGTGTATGAGAAAGTAATTCGTGCTTTAAATCATTGATTTTGGCCACTGCAATAAAACATGTGTGAACAGGCGCATTGTCATGATGGAACAACAATTTCTTTTTTACCTAAGCCGCCTTTTTTCATCACCCAAAGGCTGCAATAAGTTCGCCGAATACTCGCCTTTCAAACTTAAAACTTGATCTTTCTGAGATTGGTACTATCTAACACAGTCATTATATTTTAACAACTACCGCCATTTATGTGTCAGGCCGGTTAATTATCAGACTGCCCTCATATTTTTTAGTTTTCTGATCGTTGCCATGATTGAATATCCATTAACAGAACTGGATAGTAATCTATTGTTTCAAACATTAGCAATCTTCGATAAGTCTTTAGATAATTTTTCCGAGGGATCAATAAACTACTGATTAAAACAATTTACAATTTTCTTTTTATCCTTGTTCCTTTTATATTAGAAATTTGACCTTTCCTGTTGTTACGGTTATCATTACTATTCATAGTTCTCCATGCTGCTTTTGATTTATTATTTGATTGGAAAAAATACATTTGTTCGCTTTCTTAATTACTTTCTTGTAAATTTATTTGTACTTATAATAATTTTTATCATATTCAGACTTAGTTGTAAGAGAAACTTAGTTTTCAACCAACTGAAAAAACCTTATACTATAAGAATAAACGTACTTTGTTCTAACGTGTTAGTGACAAAACACTATCTCAGATTGCAAGCATACCATGAAAGGTCGAATGCCGTTGCATCACCATGGGAAACGCTTCTGGAACTTTAAACCACTTTAAACTGTAGGTCCACTCTCTAAATAATATCCGTTACCCATGCGACTTTAATCCAAATCATTTATTTATTTGTTGATTGCAGTTACCCTAATTTAATTTAAATTGAGTTGGTGATTTTTGTACATTGTCATGAAATTTGGTTACTTATTAATTTAATTTTTTAAGGTATCGTTAAAGTATCTGACTACAGTATTCATAGAAGACTCTTAGATTTAGTTTCATCAGTTCATGGTTACTACAGTAAAAAGACTGATATTTTCGATTTTGGTAAATTTGTACTTACCTTACTAAGACATCGCAGTTCTTCAGATGACAATATTGAAGTACCCAGCCATTTACAAAGTGATTTGTATGATCTTCTGACAAAGTGAGTAGATATGTGTAGTATTTTTATTATACATATATTGATAATTGTAGCCAAAACGGCGTAAGATTCTGAATTAGTATACCGAAAAAAGTTTTATTAACTTGAGATTTCATTAATACACTCACTTGTTGTCCACTAAACATTTAACGCGTTTGAAAGTTGTACATAATGTTGAAGATTGACTAAAATGTGGTTTTTAAACTTGTATTGTTTTTATTGAATCCTTGAAAAATGATCCACGTGAAGGAGACTCTGTATCTCTGAAAACTCAGGCGTCAAGGTGACGCCTTCCAGGAATTTAAGTTTCTTTCAGAACGGTGTCATAAACAGGTGTTCTGCTGTTTGACTGCCCGATCACAGAGTCGGCGAATGTTGCTGCCCAAACCTACATTTCTAAAACCAGTGTTCTGCTGATCCTACATGAATATCCAGAGATGACAAAAATGAATGCAAGGTGGTGGGTGGAACTTTGCCATGGGGATGAGAAGAAAGTTATCGAATCGATTGTGATGGGAAACTACGATCCTTTATTAGATTCAACTTTGAAAAGAGATTCAGTGGAGTGGATCGGAAGGGAGAATCGGTCCAAAAAAAAAGTACAGGTCGCTCTAAGCACCAAAAAGCTTATGTCCACTATGTTTTCATTGATATACTTTAAAGAATGAAATACGGCCGTTAATGCGGAGTATTACTATGCTTTTCTATAACAACCGTGCCAAAATATGGAGCAACGACGAGGAAAACTGAGCTGAGGTGTTCGGTTGCTTTACAATAATGCTTCAGTTCAAACTACTGAGATTTCCAAGGCAGCTGTTCGATAATGCAACTTCACTGAACTCGATCATTTCCCATATAGCCCCGACTTGATCCACTCTGATAATATTTTCTTTTGAAAATTGGTATATTTAGGAGGAACAAAAATCAACTCCGATGATGAAATTAAACAAACTTAACAGCATTTTGATACTAAAGATCCAGATTATTTTTTAAGTGGTATACAGATTGTAAACCTTGTCAAAATTGTATTGAAAACAAAATTGTATGTTCTTTTTATTTCAACTCAACTTTTCCTTGTTACCAGGCAAGTTCACAACTTAACCGCCCAATAAGAGGCGGTAGCAATTTTAGGATCAAAGCAAATGGAGTGACATCATTTGGCCCAAATACAATTTCCAGAGTTTTTTTTTTAATTAAATTAATTTTTCTATGTTCTAGTTTTAATTAAACTTGCTACGAGAAATTTTTATATAAAACCGAATTGCTACATTTTGGTGTCTTTTTTTATGTATTCTGTTCGAATATTTGAATATATATATATATATATATATATATATATATATATATATATATATATATATATATATATATATATATATATATATATATATATATATATATATATATTCTTACTTCCTCTTTTCTACAGGTTGGTTGGAAAGTTTTGAAAGCAAAAATGAAAGAATGTGTATTTTTTAATGAAATTAGTTTTTTTACTCGATATAATCTCCCTCAACTTCAACACACTTATTCCAACGATCCTCCAATAATTTTATACCATCTTTGTAATGATTTTCCGGAAGCTCTGCAAAATAATATTTCACGGCTGCAATAGCTTCTTCATTTGACGGAAAACGCTCTCCACAAAGAAATTGTTTCAAATTCCTGAAGAAGTAGTAGTCAGAGGGAGCCAAATCTGGTGAAGACGGTGGGTGTTGAAGCAATTCGTACTTTAAATTTTTCAATTTAGCCATCGTCAAATCACTTGTGTGAAGACGTGCATTGTCTTGAAGAAAAATGATTTTTTTCTTCTGTAAGCCGGGTCTTTTTTAACGAACTTTTTTATTCAACTGGTCCAAAAGATTGCAGTAATACTCAGAGTTAACTGTTTTACCTTTTTCAAGATAATTAATTAACAAAATCCCTTTTGAATCCCAAAAAACTGATACCATAATCTTTTTTGCCAATCGTTCTGACTTGTCCTGTTTTGAAGCTGAATAACCAGCGTCAGTCTATTGTAAACGTTCTTGTTTCAGTTTAGGATCATGATGGTAAATCCAAGTCTCATCCATACTTACAAAACGACGCACAAAATCGGTTTTATTCTGCTTAAAACGCTCCAAATTACGCTTACAAATTTGTTTTCGATTCAGTTTTTGTTGAATTGTTAACGAATGCGGCACTATCTTTCCGAATAGCTTTTTCAAACGTAATTCTTCGTGTGAAATATAGAGTACTCGTTCGCCCGAGATGCTATGGTATCAGCAATTTCACGCTTAGTCGCACTTGGATTTTTACAAACACTATCATAGACTTGCTCAATGATTTCTGATGTTGTTGCACTTTTTGGACATCCACTACGTGGTTCATCTTCAATGCTTGTACGACCACGTTTAAACTCTAAAGCCCATCGATGCACAGTTGGAAATGAAGGAGCAGATTCCTTTAACACTTTCACCATTTTTATATGAATTTCTGTTGCTGATAAACCTTCCAAAACAAAGAATTTTATCACTGCACGATATTCGGTTTTATCCATTGTATAAAAATTCACTGAAACGTCAACTTTAAATGGCTTGTAAACAAAGAATGAATTGACAGATAGAAATAAACTTTTGTGTGTGTTTATATAGAAGATGAAATATTAAAATGGGGTATATTTTTTGATTCCTGTACTGGTTAATAGGTGTCGCTTTCAAAACTTCTCAACCAACCTGTACAAGATAATATCCGAATATTACAGGGAACTTACATAAACTCACACAGTAATAAACACGCTAACTCATATCTTATTTTAGATGCTTAAACAAAGACGAAAATGAACGCTACACTGCCAATCAACTCCTAAACCATTCGTTTTTTCATAAATCCATCGTTCACTTTTCACCTCAACATGTGCCGCGGGAGCTCCCGTTGGAAAGAAATATCTCTCCGGAAATCACCCACAGTTTTTCGTGCATGTCTAATTCAGCAGGGAACAGCCAGTCTCGAATCAACAATGAATTTGAAATAATGGAACATTTAGGGAAAGGAGCTTTTGGTGACGTGTTAAAGGTATGTCGTTTGATAATGTTGATTTTCTTTGTTTAATTATAGGAAACCTAAATTAACAAAACATCTATTTGCTACGCTGTACTCAGACTATTGCAAAGAACGAATTTAAGGTAATATTTAGTTGTTGAAGTTGTTGTGATGAAGCTCTGACTAAGCTTCGTGATGCCATAAGTCAGTTTAGGGGTCTATTTCATCTTAAAATTTATATAGAGGCAGGGTCGGACTGAGCCGGAAGGGCCCGGGTCTCCACAAGCCTGGGATACGGGTAGATGGGATACAAGAGGAGAAGTTTCAGCTAATCTGACAATAACTCGATCGTAAAAGCTGCTATTTTCGCCACCCTTGATTAGATCCGATTCTGTGTTTAAGATAATCAAAAAATACAATAGTTCTTACCCCAGTAAAGACCGAAATCTCATTTAAGTGCGCTGCAGTGCAAAAAATCGTCTCATAAGTCACTTGCGTGAACGAAATGTGGGGATTACACAATAAGCAACATATAAGTTGTCTTTGAATGTTAAAAAGGGTGCTGGTCCTGATTTGTTGCCGAATAGGATGCTTAGAGAGTGTGATGTCTCTTTATGTGAGCCTCTTTCTTTTATTTTTAATAAATCCTTGTCTAGTGGTGTCTTTCCTAGCAGATGGAAGCATTCGTATGTCTCCCCTATATTTAAATGAGGTGGCAGCTCTGATATTAAGAATTACAGACCTGTCTGTATACAGTCTGCTATCCCTAAAGTTATGGAAAAAATGGTTCTGCCTTCGTTAGGTATATTCAACAGTATTATAGTGGAGGAGCAGCATGGTTTTCAGGGAGGCCGTTCTACGGAGACTAATCTTTTCTTGTATATAAACTACATTAGCGCAGCCATGGATCGGGGTTGTGAGGTTCATGCAGTGTACACGGACTTTAGTAAAGCTTTTGACTTGATTGATCAAAGTGTATTGCTTCACAGACTTGAGTCCCTTGGTATGAATGATCCGCTCTATTCTTGGATGTCATCCTACCTACAGGGCAGAACATTGCAGGTTAGACTGGCAGGGTTTCTTTCACATGAGTTTGATGTGGTCTCAGGTGTGCCCCAAGGGTCGCACTTGGGCCCTAGACTATTTCAGTTGCTTATAAATAATATAGGTTAGTGTTTTAGTTCTAAGTATCTCCTGTTTGCGGATGATTTGAAACTTTTTAGAGCAATAGAGTCCAGTAATTGTTGTGTGAATTGCTTCAGAGGGACTTGAATATTTTGGAGACATGGTGCTTGAAAACTAACCTCAAGCTGAATGTTGCTAAGTGCTCATATATTATATTCAGTCGCAACAGGAGCGTGAACGAGGTTGAGTACAGAATTGGAGTGAGTAAATTGCAGAGGGTGAATGTAGTTAAAGATTTGGGATTATTTCTGGATAGTAGACTTTGTTATGTTGATCATTATGATGCAATCATTAATAGGGGCCACCGTATGTTGGGTATGGTGGTAAGAATGTCCAAGGATTTTAATAATCTATGTGGTGTCTCTTCATTGTTTGTGTGTTATGTAAGGTCAATAATGGAATACTGTAGTTTGATTTGGAGCCCATACTTTGATATACATAAAAAACGTTTGGAGGCTGTTCAGGTGAAATTTTTAAAATATCTAGGGTATAGATTGGCACAGAGAGGGCTGCAGCTTGGCGTTGATGAGGTAAGAGAGTGTTATGGTTTGACCAGACTGGAGGACCGCAGACGATATTTTGAACTTCTTTTTTTCTATAAGGTAATAAATAATTTAATAATGTCCCCCGATATATTGGCTGGTTTTAATTTTAAGATTCCACCTAAGAATCTCAGGAGGTGTCCACTGCTGTCCTCTGGGTTCTGTAACACCCTACATGGTCAGAATATGCCGATTAGTAGAGTGGTTACTGATGTTAACAGTTTCCCTGATCTTGATTATTTTGTCACATCATTTAATGCATTTAGAAACAAGCTAAGACGTCTGATTTTGTTATAATAGTATTAAGCCCATGTTTAATATTAAATAATTTATTTGATTGTATATGTACAAATGGTGGAACCGTTGAAATAATAAATAAATAAATAAATAATTAAGTTGGAGTACATACTAATGTATATTGTGATAAAAGTTTACCTGCACATGGTATGTAACTTTGGCAGGCTTCCGAATCGCTTCGGGAAAAACAAATGGCGTCCTTTGGCAGTATGTTCGTCTTCTTCCTCACTCTGAGAACCTGAGCCATTCATGTCTTGCTGCCCAGGTGGAACGTGTTCATCCCAAAGAGTTTTAGACAGTTCATTAAAACTTTCTAATTCTAATTCTTTTGACAGCAATTCTCGATCGACATTTGCAATTGATGCGAGAGAAATTAATACGTCGTTGGGAATCCATGTGTGTTAATTTCATTGAAGTTTTTCGGGTTCAAACATGCGTCATTCTTCGTTGAATGTTCGTTGTAATTGAATTTTGTATCCATTTTAACGAGTACCTAAAAAACCGCGTCGAATGCCCTCAAAATCGGTTAATTCATTTAGAAGATATTGCCACAAAAAGTTTGGAAAAAAGTGCATTTTTGAATAGACATTATTTCTTGTACAAAAAAAAGCATCGAATGCCCCAATTTAGTTATTCGCTCGGTAAACATTATTTTTCTGAAATATGAAAAGCGAAATTATTATTTTTCGAGCTCAAGGAGCTCAAAAATGAACAAAAAAGTCACATCCTTGAGCTCAAAGAGCCCAATAATTATGACCAGAAATGTTTTTGAGCGTTTTGAGCTCGAAAATAGCGAGAAGTTTCAAAGATGGCCTTCACCATTTGTCAAATTTTTCCGTTTCGTTTCTCTCTAAGTATGTACGAACCATTTTACATTTAAGACATCAGCCAGGCGGTAGTTAGGATCGGGGACTCACACAGGCTAAGGCCCGATTGGTAAACACCACTTCGACCTATATGGCCAGTCCGACACTGTATACAGGTATATAAATAAACCTTTAAGACATGTATACGCATTCAAGAGCCCCTGGAATGTTAAAAAAGAATAATAATAATAATAATAAGCTTTATTGTTGTAAAGAAATCAATCTTGTTAACAAAGCACTATGCAGAACAAAAAGTTAAAAATAAATACAAACAAAAACATATACAATACAAAAAATTGTGACTATAAAAAACTTAAAAAAAAACTTAAATTAGTGAAAACAATAAACACGTCATTAAAGTCAGTAATCAAAATAAACAGTATAAATGAACAAAGTCCATAATTAACAAAACAGGTACCTAAAATAAAATAAAATAAATGTCTTTAGTAAATTAATTTAAAAGTTTACAGTCTAATAAAGTAAAACAAGACAAAAAAAGCCATAAATTTACACCATTATACACATTTTCAAAGCGCAAACACACCCTATTAAAAATGGTCAACAAATATTCCTCCAGTGCATAATACGGTCGTGTCACAAGAAAGCCCTTAAGTTTTTTCCTAAGCAATTTATCATCCATAATATTTATATACTTTAGAGGAATTTTGTTATATATTTTAATTCCCTCAAAAATAAGAGACCATTTAGTGAGAGTAGTTCTGGGAATGGGCAATGGCAGACCATTATTACGTGTATTATATGGGTTTGAAGTTGAATAGTTTTTATATTTTTTATGAATCAGTCACTGTTAATATTTTACCTTGAATAAATAAAGGCCTACAATGCTCCTTCATTTTTACATTAAATAAACAACGCACTGCTCGTTTTTGTAAGATAAGAATCGAATTTAATAACTGCCGATTACAGAATCCCCAAAATACAATTCCGTATCACACATGAGATTTAATCAACGAAAAATACACTGTTCTAGCCACATTTGAATCTAATTCCCTTGACACTGTTCACACCGCATAACACCCGGCGGCCAACTTCTTATTTATGTCATTATGTGGTCAGTAAATTTCAACTTATCGTCAATAAGTATACCTAAAAATCTAGTCACTAGCTTATTCTCTATAAAGTGATTATTCAAAGTTAAACTATCACAGGTAAATTTGAAACTTAACACGTTGGTTTTAGTAAACTTAAACACACTCGATAATATGTTTCAAATCACAGCCATTCTTTCCACGCCATAAAATTGTTGCGTCATCTGCAAATAATGTAAATGTTCCCCGGATATCAATCTTGGTCAGGTCATTTATATATAAAAGAAAGAGCAGGGGCCCAAGAACAGAACCTTGTGGGGCGCCACAACTCAGAGAAGAGACATTGGAAAATTATCCATCGTACTTAACCATTTGCTGTCTATTCGAAAGATAGGACGCAAACCAATTTAATGCCACTCCTCTAATACCATACAATTCGAGCTTACTCAAAAGTACTTCGTGATTCACACAATCGAACGCCTTTGACAAGTCACAAATGACCGCAGCCGCGACATCGCCCTCATTCAAACTGATGTAGTGTTTCTCTAAAAAAGAAAAAACTGCGTCCGTAGTGTTCTTGGAAGTCTGACAACCAAACTGACATTCAGACAGAATATTATGTTGGCTAAAAAAATTTGTTAATCTTCCTTTAACCAGTTTTTCAATTATTTTAGAAATAGTGAGCAGGAGAGATAGTGGACGAAAGTATGTCGGTTGGCTCCGATCTCCATCCTTATATATTGGTATTACTGTAGCTGTTTTAAGAAGTCCAGTGAAAGTTTATTGAACCCCTTTCTCCAGTGGAATACCCTTACTTTAATAGTTTCAATCAATACAAGTCGATTAGTTATATTTAATTACTTCATGCAATTTATCAATAATACAATAAAATCGAAGTACGTCCAAAAATATGTATAAGAGACGTGTCTTTGTTCTGGTCATTTTTTTTACAATTTGTGGCCCTGTGTACATATGTAGAACATGTAAAGGTACAACACGTGTGCGTATCGTGATTTTTCTCAGAGAAAATTACTTTTAATGAGCAATCTTAAAATCGAGGTCCTACCCTTTTAAAATGCAAATATCGGAAAAAATCAAGAAATTAGTTTTTAGATATTGTTATGAGCTACCTTTTGAAACAAAACTCTAGTCTTTATCTCTATTTCATCAAGATATACCAATAGTGATAATTTATCCCTCTTCACCATTTTGGATTGCGAATTTTGAAAAATCCTTTCTTAGAGGGTGCCTACATTGTGTTGTCAATCTCTTTCCAAAATTTCACCACTTTCTTTAGTAGTTTGGGCTATGCGTTAATATGTAATAGACTGTAACTTGTGATAAAAAAGACTTGATTAATAATTTATTACATAATAATTTTAGGCAAAAAATAAATTAGATGGTGGTTACTATGCAATCAAAAGAATAAAACTTAACCCAAAGAATAAAGCTCTAAACAAAAAAATAGTAAGAGAAGTTATGTTGCTCTCAAGGCTCAACCATGAGAATGTGGTTCGGTATTATAATTCTTGGATTGAAACAACTTGTATAAAGTGCGAAGGTGATGAAGATTCCAATGTTACAACAACCGAAACAAGTACTACGGAACCTGTGGGGAAAGTTTTAAAGGTTGACAGAAAAGACGAGGTACGTTTTAGTTAGTAATTGAAGAGTTGTTCTTAAAAAAAGTAACACATATTTGTCACTTCTTCCTATTGTTATCTTTAGAATCTGATATATTCTACACCATTAATGAAAAATCGACTTAATGCACCATTTGTATATGCGTTATAGAAGTGTGAAATTACCTTTAACATTATGGGAAGGTTTACCATTTTATTTTGTATCCTTTTGCCAATTTTAGTTGAAATTTGTTATTTATTAAGTGGCTTATTTATTTTTCAATTATGTTATTTGATTCCTAGTTTTCGGTAGATGACGACATCGAAAAATTAGCGCCAGCAATGAAAAACATTGAAATTTCCGTAACTTATGACAGCAAATCGCAAGCACCTTATGATAAATCGTCTGACGACGACTCTAGTGACGAAGAAGATGCTTTTATGGGACCGGTAGTAAAGTATGAATTTAGAAAATTCTGTATAGCCAGTACTTTCTTTTTATGTATTAATTCCTTTGCAGATTTGGTCAGGATTCTGATTCGGATAGCATAGAATTTGAAAGAGGATCGGATGAAGAATCATCATCAAAAACAAGTCCTTCGACCGAAACATCCTCAAAAAATAAAGAAAATTTGACCAATGAAGTTGCTCGCGATGTAATCAGACAAGAAGATTATTTATATATACAAATGGAGTTTTGCGAAAAAAGTACCTTGCGGACTGCTATTGACAAAAATCTGTACAAGAATGACGATAGAGTATGGAGACTGTTCAGAGAAATTGTAGAAGGTTTGTGTTCATTGTTACACCCATAGTCTTTCATATTTATTGTGTCATAGTCGGATTTGTTTCCCATTTATTCGTATAGTCAAAATACAAAATAAATTTACGAAAAAAAGGACAAAAACACATTTCATGTGATAGACCTGTGATTCTGCTTTGTAAAACTTTGATCAATTAATTTTGACTTGAAGGCTCGGTTTTATAAAAATAAGTTATTGTATTTATTTTCATAAACTAAAAAAAAAAACGCGATGTATATCCACAATAGAGATATCGACTGTATTCAAATAAAAATATAATTTTGCCGCGAAATGATAGTTTCCGTAATAGAAATCCTAAAAAACACACTGTTTTTCTTTATTTTTGAGGAATTTAATTTTTATTTAATGATTAAAATGTAATTTAATCACTCTCAATTCACGTGACAGCGAACACCAATCAAAGTGAATGTCGTCACTTGCTGGCAAACATCATCGCTGTCAAAAGCTGGTTAACATTATTTTATAGTAATTTCCGTGCAATTTCTTCGAAATTTACTTACTACTCCCTTGGAAAACGATTCTAAGTTTTGCTATGATAGAAAGTGGATTTATTAAGACAAATAGTTCGAATCTGCCGATCGAATTAAAAATTGGTATTGTGGAGTCTTTGGGGATGTAAATAACGGATTTAAAATTATTTTTAAAAATTTTATATGACGAATGCAATATGGCAAAATTTTACAAATTTCGTTTTTGTCCAAATTTTGTATAGAGGGGTTTTCGAGGGTGTAAATTACAAATCTTAAATTATTTTAAAAAATCAATATGGCAAATCCAGTATGGCGGACTAAAAATTTCTCATCTCTCGATTTTGTTCAAAATTGGTACTGGGGTGTTTCTAAAGGTGTAAAAAACGAATTTAAAAATATTTTAAAAAATCAATATGGCACATGTAATATGGCGTTTTAACAATTTTGCATTTCTCGATTATGTCCAAAATTAGTACTAGGGGACTTTTGATGGTAAGTCCAGCCACTTATATTTAATTTTGGTACTTGGTATCTAAAAATGTTTGTATTTAACTTATTTGGCTCACTAGTATTTTTCCTTAAGTACTGAGTAATAATCTAATGTTTCATAATAACAGAACTAAAAAAACTATATCATTATCAATTATATCATTAGTAGGCATAAACATTTGCTTCATTTCTAATGTTTTCCTCAATAAAAAAAATCCCTAAAATTAAGAATGTGACATTAGCCCATTAAAACAATAATTTTTGAAAACACTTGCATATCATATGTTCGATGCTATTTGTACATTGCTGGATGATACTCGGAAATGATTAAAAATACATTGAGAAATGTGGAATGGGACATAAAACGATTTCTGATAAAAATGTATTTAGAAAATGAAGCATTTACTAATATATATATATATATATATATATATATATATATATATATATATATATATATATATATATATATATATATAAATTAATTTTTTCTAGGATTGGCTCATATTCACCAGCAAGGTATGATTCACAGAGATTTGAAGCCTGTAAACATTTTTTTGGATTCCTTCGATCATGTTAAAATAGGAGATTTTGGTCTCGCCACTACTATAGCCATTAGATCAAAACAGGGAGATGTGTTAGGTAAGAATGTGTTTCATAGACATAAAAATACAGAATTCGGAGTTGAACACAAAAACTTGTTCTGCTGTTTCCTCTTTGAACAAACCTGCATGTAGTTTCATCAGCCCTCCTGAAAAAATTTAAAAGAAACACAGTCATTATTAAGTTTCAGTTATATTTAAGCAGATCTTTTTCTAGTTTAATTGATGGTTTGACCACATTTAAGTCCCATTATGTCACATCGTTATTGTTGAACTTGTCCGCAACTCATTTCATAATGGCTTACTTAATCATCAGTCAGGTTATCTCACAAAATAATCCTTGTCCTACAACGGGCCATCTCACTTCCGCTCAAGGAATTAGTCTCTTCAGTATCTCGGTGACCTTCATGCCTCGATAACCAGGCTAAAAACAATGTATGTATATCCTAGGTCATTTAGCGTTCCTTCACAGTCTTCTATCAACTAACAAGTTATATTATGGGAACTGAGTGCACTAATTCTCTTCTTTTTTTATTTCGTCTGCCAGTACGTAAGGATGACTATAAGTCTAAGTTGTTTGCCTCCTGGCAGGACTCATTTTGTTGTCACTGACAATTCCTCTACTCAACACCAGGAGTTGGCTATGGCTAGGGCTTTTTGACTTTATCGGAGTAGGGTATTTATGAATTTTCCTTATGCCTGATCATCGGCGTAACCTAGGCAGTGTACATTTTCCGTCTTTAGTCCTTTGAGTGGGTTATTCACTTGAATAGCCCATATGATCATATCGTTTTTGTATTCAAGTTGTGCCTTTTTTTTTTGATTCACTAAAGGTTAAAAAATAACTTGTTACTATCTTACTTAGACTGTAGATTCACTAAAAATGTTTAAACTTTAGATCTATCTCATTTGTGGAAATTAACAGTTTTTTATAGTTAATAGTATTGTTTTATTTATAAGGTATTTCTAAAAGTCAAGCAGAAAGTTTGAGAGAAGATCTTGGAGATGAAAGTAAAACTGGACAAGTTGGAACTGCTCTCTATGTTGCACCGGAGATCAACTCTGCCGTAAAGGCTATCTATAATCAGAAAGTGGACATCTATAGTTTAGGTAATTAAATATGTCCCTACCTCAATTTTTTGGTACATTAACACTTAAAAAAATTATCAGTTTTAAGTGTAATATGCATGTATATATTATATTGCATTATATCGTAATTCTGCTTTTAGGAATTATACTTTTTGAAATGTGCTATAGACCATTGAACACTGGAATGGAACGAATAAAACTTCTCACTAAATTAAGACAGAAAGACGTTTCATTTCCAGATGATTTCAGCCAGAAGAACGATAGGACACTATTTTTAGTAAGGTATGAATATTCTATTAATATTGGTGTTTTTGAAATTAAAGGTCATTTTGTTTAGATTTATTTATGCTTATTAAGAGGAGGAGCTGTTTTTTTTTCCTATAATTCCATTATTACCATAGTTGCCTATATGTATTCTCTTTTTAAGCAGAAAAAAGGGAATAATATATACAAACAGTTTATTTTCTGCAAATTAAACTCTGGTTTTCTCTCCTTACGGGTTTCGACCATCTTACGGTTTCGTAAGTGAAACTGTATCGAACCGAGAGCGTACATTCGCAGGAAATAATTGTCTATATAAAATATAAATTCCTAGACACGTCGGCAAATCTATTTTCGGCCTTGTTAGTTGTCTATGATCCTTGTCCTACAAGGGGCCATCTCACTTCCGGTCAGGGAATTAGTCTCTTTAGTATCTTGGCGACCTTCATGCCTCGATACCCAGGCTAAAAACAATGTGAGTCTATATCCTAGGTCATTTAACGTTCCTTCATAGTCTTCTACCAACTAACAAGTTATATTATGGGAACTTAGTGCACTAACTCTCTTCTTTGCTATTTCGTCTGCCAGTACGTTAGGATGACTATTAGTCCAAGTTGTTTGCCTCCTGGCAGGACCTATTTTGTTATCACTGACAATTCCTCTTGTCTATATGTATTATCCTTTCAAGTAAAAGTAGAAAGAATATATTCAAACAGTTTATTTCCTGTAAATACAACTCTGGTTTTCTTTCCATAAGCGTTTCGACCGCCTTATGGTCTCGCTAATGGAACTGCCGACATGTTTCAAAATTTATATTTTATATAAACAATTATTTTCTGCGAATGTTGTTTTCGATTCGATACCAAACTGACGAGACCATAAGATGGTTGAAACTGTGTATAGGCAACTATTTAAACATGGCAGAAAATAGATTTATTTATTGCTTACTTAAATCTTAATTTATAAATTCCGTTATTTCTCATCGATTTTTGTTCTCCGTATGAACAATTTTTGAAAATTTGTAATTTTTTCCCTTTTATATTCCATCCAACAAATCAGGCATTCAATTTTCAATTTTTTAGCTGGCTTTTAAACCATGACATTTCAAAACGTCCGACCGCTCAAGAATTGTTGGGGTCCGATAAACTACCGCCGCCTGTATTAGAAGAGCGGGAACTTCAAGAGTTAGTACGTCATACACTAAGTCTTCCTCAATCAAAAGGTTAGTAAAAATAGAATTATATAAGTGACAAATATAAGAAGTGCTAGTTTACGTAAGAATAATGACAATAAAGTAAATTCTAATGTGGTACGAAGTTTTCCGATGTAATCCAGAAATAACTTATTCCGATGTAATGATTCTGGAACTGTTCTTCTCATTAAAGTGGTTTGAGAGTTCTTTTTACCTTTTTTGAAATTTTTTTTAATAAAATATTAGAGTTTATTTCAGTCGAAACATTAAACTGTCATTAACTGAGATGGCGTATAAAAAATTTGATATTTTTAACATGAAGGCATGGAAAATCCTTATAAAATCGAATCGCAAATCACTTTAGGTTATCATAATACTCAACATAATATAAATTTCTATACTTCAGTCTTTTCGTAATCAAGTTCAGGTGACCACTTTAAAATCAGTTGGAGTTATTTGTTTTTTTTTTTTTGTATTCTTTATAAGTTTTAATTGTAACTTAAGTCATATATATATATATATATATATATATATATATACATATACATATACATATATATATATATATATATATATATATATATATATATATATATATATATATATATATATATATATATATATATATTACAGTGACTTAAGTTACAAACATTTTGGTTAATTCAAAAAAAAAATAACTCCAATGATTCAAATTATAAAATTTTCCCTTTCTTCAAGATTCCATGTATTCCCTGAAATTGTAGGAAGCTTTTGACACAAGTAGCACTTTCTGGCGCCTTTTGTATTGGAAATAGATGGGCACTTTTTTATATTCGTCGGAAGCTGATTGTAGACTCTGATGGGTGACTTTTCTTGTTGGATAGGGGTTGATGTTGGATTACCAAAAATCCATAAAGAAGGAACACCGATAAGATCTATAGTAAGTGCAATAGATTCACCTGCTCAACAGCTGGAAAAATATCTGGCATAGAATATGCAACTAGCAACTCAGACCTGAAAAATTCGAATCACGTGATCACCATACTTGGAGAGGTAAAACTGCAAAAAGATGACATTCTTGCTAGTTTTGACATCAAATCCCTGTATCCAAGCATACCAATTGACGAGGCTCTGGACCAAATAGCTATGACGAGGATTTCCCACACCACATTATCGACCTTTCCGAACACTGTCTGAAAAACAAATATTTTTCCTATGAAGATAACTTCTACCGACAGACAGATGGTGCTCCTATGGGATCTTTGCTATTACCAGTGACTGCAAACCTTTTCATAAAATATTTCTAAACAGAAGCCCTAAGAAAAACCAAAACAAAAATATTCCTATAGAAACGTTACTTAGATGAAATCTTTATCATATGGCTACACGAGAGATCGAACCTAGACCTATTTTTAGAGAAAGTAAACAGCATTCATCACAGTTCATATTGAAGGTTGTCGCAATTAGCAATGCCCCTGGTGATAGGGACATGTAGCTAGCGATCTATTTTCGACCACCGTAGTAAATGTATGGATGTTTCGTCCCGATACCGGTGGTGTACTCATCAGTGGGATCCACCGGTATCTTTCCCAGACATCCTTGTACTTTCCACAAACTTGAACCTCTATTTTAAGTCCAGTTTTGCCGGAAAGCCGTGGTGAGATGTTATGTTCCACAACAAGGTCGACGTGAACAAGCAACTACCATTCCTTGACCTTCTAGTCACTAGAAAAGACGACCTAACCTTCGAATATACGGCCTACAGAAAACTCACACATACATTCAGATACCTGAACGCTGAATCTCACCACTGTCCATTACAGTTGCAATCAGTAGCCAACACAGTGATCTCAAGACCCTTGGAACTAACCAAACCCATGAATCGCCAAGAAGAACTCAATAACATCACAACAGGTTTAAAACAAAACAACTACAAAGAACATAATATCAAAAAGACCATAAAACAGAACACAAATGCAATAGCAGTGAAAAAAGAAGATGACAAATTCAAACTAAAAACCACACTGCAATACATAAGAGGTGTAACAGACGTAATTGGAAGAATTCTGAGGAAGCATGACATATGTACAAATTACAAACCACAAACAATACACAAATTATTGGACAATCCCAAAGACAAAATACTATTAGAAAACCAAGGAGTGTACAGCATCCCATGTAGAGACTGGAAATGAATACATCGGCCAAACAAACAGAAGAATCTCCACCAGAGTCCAAAAACATAAAAATAGCATGAAGAATAAGCAAACCACATCAGCTTTATTTCATAATCATCAGGAAACAGGACATTCTATTGGTTTTCAGGAAACCAAACAGATCACACCCATAAAGCACTATAGAACACGCATCATCAGAGAAGCTCTCGAAATAGAAAAAACTGAAAACCTTAACAAGAGTGATGATACACAAAACATCTTAAATACAGAGAAAACTTTGATAAAAACTCAACCAAAAACAACATACCAGAGAAACAAGAGTGTGAGACTAGCGGAGGTTCAGACCCAGGGAAGCAAGGAAAACAACCAGGCAGAACTAAGGTATAACCTCCGCAAGCGCCAAACTATAAAAAGGCAGACAGGACCAGCACGTTTATTCTAAGCCGAGCAGCCGTCGAGGAAGCATCATTTAAAAATGCCAGCTGAGATATTCTGCTGACAAACCCACAGACCACAGATGCCGTACAGTAAGCTTTGAAAATGGGGAATGAGATTTCATTGAAACGTCAGCTGCCTTATAGTCCTGAGAAGGACTCAGCATATACACAGGACACCTGAAGACCTTCGATTACACATCACACCCGTGAGGACATTCGACTTAACATTTCACAGAATCGTTTTCAAGAAGGTTAGCTTTTATATATCTCCATAGACGTAAGGGAAAATATTACTTTAATATAGACTGCGGATCCTATAGAAGAAAGTTGGCCACGTTTAAAAAGATATAGTGCTTTTTCGAGGAGCACGACCTCTCTTTCTAATGGCGGAGCTAGGCACGATACTCCAAATGTCATTGGATACTTTTGTCACCTGATCAAAAATAGACAGAGAGATCCTGCTACTCGAAAACCCTCTCTTTTTAAGTTTGAGCCAACTTCTATAGGATCCGCAATATACATTAAAGTAATATTAATTTCTCTTACATCTGTGACTATCTCTTATAGTTTGCCGTGTTGATGGTTTAATTTTGAGCCTAAACACTTACGCTGTATTTGAATAAATATTTGTTGATAGTATTTTTGTCTCTCAAACCACTTTTTTCTTGAGGTGTCTTTTAGAGTAATTTTTTATATATTTTTTAGGGTATAAATACCTCGTTTCGTCCTGTTTTAAACAAATTTTAACTCCTGCTCAAGATATAACTTATGATAGGGACCCTACGACCCCTATAACTTCCAAACCTTTGAATCAGTATGAGTTTGTGAGGGAAGCATGTGTAAAAGTAAGTCTAAAATAATTGTTCGTCTATACTTAATCTTTCTTAAATTATAATAATGAATCGTCCATTTAAAATGATCCTGCGAACAACTTATACGGTGTTACCAAATTTAGATTAATGTATTTAATAACAAATCATTGGTCCTTGACATATTAAAAAGTTGGCTAATTTAATTATTAGGTTAGTCTCCATGTCACACTAAATAATCATCTAGTTATATGTTTTATAGTGTTGTTTCCTGCAAAAATAGGGTTACGATATTATTCTGTATAGAATCTTAGAGGAGTATTCTACTGTGAGAGTTTAATAAAACCTTTTTTTTTTGCATATTTCGAAGGTCTAGTTATTATGTTGATAGGGTGGAGCGCGCTGCGTGGTCCTTCTGAGGTGCTTACTATCAGGCGAACAACATCATAACCCCGCTAATAATCAAGGCAGAACGGTGCTGAGAAGCGAAAACGGAAAACGACAAGTTGTCGAATTCGCTCATCTGATCTTTTGTACCAAAGCACTTGCTTTCATGTGTTAAAATCGTTGAAATAATCACTTATTTGGCTGCCTGCATATTCAATGGAGGCTTTTTACCAGTATTGTTAATTATGCATGTTATTGACATCACTATTGATTCTCAAGCTGAACTAGAAATGAGGTTAGATTATGCGGTTTAATAGAAAACGACAGGTGTCGACACTTGGCTTCCTAGCGAAAGAAATACCAAACATGTAGAATTAAAGCTGTTAATAGAATTCTATATGATACAGATTCCAGTTGCAGGCCTAGCATGACTTACTTGAAAAGGGGTATGAACTAAACATAATCGATTAATGGAAAGTAACAATAATTTTGACACAAAGCGTTTTTTAAATTTAAAATGTTTTTCCCAAAACTACTTTTTCAAGGTTGGTCAGCACGATATCTTGAAAATTAATTAGCCAATTCGATCGTAACTTTACATACATGTTTAGCTTGCCGTTCCTATCAAAATTATATTCGAATAATTTTAGTAACTGTTTAGTTATAATATATACTTTAATTGTTAGATAATGCGTGGTCGCGATTCACAATGATACTATTGATACCGAGAATGATACTTCTTTTGTGACAGGTTCAAGATGATACCTCAGGCTAATATGTAAAACAAAGACTAGCTAATACAACATTGGTATCGAGATTTATCTGTAAGACGTGTCCTATATCACACTACTGTAAGCTTATAGCAATAAATGAATCCATCGGTTTTGATTTTGCTTTCTTAATTTTCGTTTATAGGCTTTTAATCTTATGCCGGACTAACTTTTAAACTTATGGGTGTAATTAATGATTAAATAATATACGAAATACCTACTTTCAATTTTAGATTTTTAAACAACATGGAGGTCAGAATTTAGCCACACCATTGTTGATGCCTAAAAGTAAATATTATGAGGATGTTGAATCTTGTGTTAAGCTAATGACACACTTTGGTAATATTGTCTCATTACCCCATGATCTCAGGTAAGTTATTAGAGATATGAAGTGATAAATCACAAGAATTTTACAATGCTTTTTTCCATAAACTTTAACTAGATAAAAATTTATGTTCTTAGTATATATAAATTTTCGTTGTAATATATCTATAAGTAATGTTTCTCATGTAGTCTTGTACAGGGTGTTCGGATAATACATCAGAATATTTGGGAAAGTGATTGTACATGGTAAAATAAAGGTAGCAGTCACATAACAAAATGTTGAAAACTCATTACTTTGTTAAAAGTGTTCAGATGGAAGAAGGATTCTTGAAAGAATAGAAGCCAATCCGGGTATTAGTACGAAGGAGATAGGGAAGAGGAAAATGTCAATTCTACGACATGGGAAGTTCTTCACGTGAAATTTTGTTATCCTTTTTCATATATAAAAGGGGCAAGCTCTCTATGAGGGTGACGAACAATTGTGGCTAAACATGTACCATTAAATTTTAGAAAAATATGAACAAAATCATCAGTTTATTAAAGTCATATTATTCACCGACGAAGCTACGTTTACACGTGATGGTATTTCAAATTTTGATACCACCCATCAATACTCTTATGAAAGGCCTCAGGTCTTTATAGAACGGCAAAATCGTCAGTGATCCTCTCTGAAAGTATGGGTCGAAATTATAGGAGGCCAACGTAGGACTTCCCTTTTTTTGATGGGTTTAAATTTTCTGAGGAATGATCTACCATTATTGAAAAATGTTTCCATTGAAACAATACTACTGATTTGGATCCTTGAAGATTGTACTCAACCTCATTTTAATCTGGACGTGCGGAGATACCTTAACGCAACATTCCATGACAGATGGACTGGATGAAGCGGACAAATACTTTGGTCGCCTCGCTCGCCCGATATCAATCCAATGGATTTTTTTTCTGGGGACATTTAAAGGTTCTTGTTTATAAAACACCCATAGAGGACATCGAGGATCTTCGTTGAAAAATATTAAAGGGATTCAAGATATACAAAATTAGCCATCATATTTTGAAATACTTACCTGGCCAAGCTCGGTGTGACTGGCAGACTCCTGAGCTGGATCTAATCTTATGTGACGAATAGGTCACAGTACGTGTCACTTCAGGAATTCTGTTTTGAGTCTTTTATAGCTATATTAACAAGTTTAGATCCTGCTTCCAACATTGTAACATTTTACTTTATGTAGATGATTTAAAAGTTTTAACAAATACAAAACATAACGGATTGTCCAAACATTCAAAAATATTTAGTTTGGTTGATAGAATTTTGGGATCCACATAATTTGTTCTTATATTTAAGTTAATGTTTAACTACCACCTTTTCTCGTAGTCAGATATAGCAATTTTTCGATTATGAGATTGGTTTCGTCAGACTTTGGAGAGCTAGTCATTTCCTAGACTTACGGATCCTAGTCGATTACAAACTATTGTTTCATTTACATATCGATATGGTTGTAAAACAGTCAACTAGAAAATATCAAATTTGTTATATGTTTATATACCTCACTAGTTTTAAGCAAGTTAAAATTTGGTAGCGTAATTGGAATCTGGGATATGTTGAGTATATTAATCGGTTGGAGCAAATTCAGAATAGGTTTTTGAGGCTCATCTCATTTAAAATATTGGTAAAAGATGGCATCGCTCGATAACACTTTCAGTTTTTGCCCCTGACTATAAGGAGAAACATTTCTAATATGCTGTTTTTATACGAGATCGTCAGTAATATTGTAAAGAGTTTTAATATTTTACCTTTAATAAATTTAAATATTCCTCAAAGAAATCTTTGTTCCAATAAATTTTTTATATTCCATTTAGAAAAACTAACTGTTCACAATACTCCTCATTGTGTAGAATCACACGCAGTGCCAGTACATATTGTGATGTGATAAATATATTCTCTATGTCACCTATAATCATGAAAAAAATATTGAAGAGTATGATAAGTTATTTACAAAAATAGTATTTTATTGAAATAAGTATTAATAACATGTTTTGTTATTTTTCTTTATGGTGTTCGTGTGAGTTTGTTTTTGTGTTCAATTATTTTTTAAAGTTACATATTTTATTTGTATGCAATATATACGTAATTGTATGGAAATTTTATTGAGTTCTTACCTGTTTGTATCCCTGACGATCAACAAATAAAATTAACAAAATTAATGCCACAATTTTTATTCGAGTTCGACACCATTTTTTGATAAATCAAGATCATCAATCATCAAGAAATGTATAGAAATGAATAGGGGTCATTTTGAAAAGGTATTATAATACATTTTCTTTTTTTGAAAATTAATTTGGTGCTAAAAATTTAATTTATTTAAATGAAATTTAAAAGAAATAGTTAGTTAACTGTTATCGCTGTTTTAATTGTCTAGATCATATTTTAGATGTTTGATTGCCATATTTAACTAAATTTGAAGCATGGTAACTTGATTTTTTGTTTTCATTTGAAAACCCGATTTTACTGGTAATAAAAACTTTATTTTCGATGTGCGCCTGAAAGATGTGGCTTATCTATTCGAATAAGAAGTACCTTCTTTATTAGGTCTTCTTTTAAAATAACATGTTTTTTTTAGTTATTGTCGCAACAACAAAGATATGTGAAAAATAAAATTTGATTTTCAGGTAAGGTGTCCTCTGGTGACACAGTAGGGAAACATTTTATAACAGAATGATAGATGTCATTAGGCATAATATTTTTGCCAAAAATCAACTTAATAAGTTCAAAACTAACCACAAGATATTAAAAATTAGAAAAAATTACACTTTGACTTGTTGTAAGTCGAGTATTAAATTTTCGAGGTTTTGTTATAAGTAGTAACTTCTTACCTTCTTGCAAACTCTCCAAGTATTCTGATGCATTATCCGAACACCCTGAATATTAAAAAATTTCTCGCTAATTTTTTACATCTTCTATTTTGGGGCCATACAACACGAATCCGACTTTTTTTTTACCGGTTGCACATAGTTTTCACTTTCACTCCGTAGTTTCTTCCCTGTTTTATTTAAAATTTACCGCTTCCTCTGAAACACATCTTCAGATTTTCAAATACAGCACACTTTGTATAGAACTATGCACAACATTCTGCAGAATATACTAAAACTCATGCATTAGGTTCAAATTGGTAAACATGTTCCAAAAGTTGATCGGCGCGAGTCTCATTTCCATGGCTGTTTAACGGAATATTCTCTTAGGAGGGAACATTATAACCATATCGAAAATTACGATTTATAATGTAAAAGTGAAATTTGTTCTTTTTGGAAGACTGTCAAAAATAACTTTGGGTTTGTGTTGTGGCCCAAAAATAAGGGTGTATGCAAAAAACGTGCTAAAAATTCGATGTTTTCACTATTCCAAAATTATTGAAAAATTATCTTTTCAGAGTACCATTTGCTAGATATGTAGCATGGAACAATATAAATTCATTCAGACGATACTCTGTTGAAAGAGTGTATAAAGAAAAGAAAGTTTTTGGGTTTTTGCCCAGAGAGTTTTACGAATGCGCTTTTGACATAGTAACTCCAACTCAAGGTAAAAAATACATTATTATATTAGCTTACGAATATATAATAAATACAAAAAAGTAGAATACGCCCCATAGAGGAATAGATAAAATTCCTATCACAGAAAAAAATGCTCTATATTACCCAACTTATTTTAGCAATAAAATTTTATGCAAATTATGCAGCATATATTTTGGACGTATTAAGAACTCGCACACAATGAGGTCATCCTTTCCGGCCGACCTTCAGAGGTATGACTGTGTATGGACTTGCCTGCATAGTGTTACTCACCTGCACAGTCGTACTTACTTCTCTATTTCTTAGTGCTTCCAATCCATATAGCCAGGTTATATTATACCATTTTTCTAGTGATAAAATTGTTCTGGGAGTTGGCAATAAAAATGTTTCTGTATGTTCTGCATATTTCTTCTAACTCGTTTATTTTTGGCAATTACATAAAAAGTAAAAACTTGTGAAAGTTTGAAGTCATATTTTATAATGATTTGTTTAACATTATCTATTGTAGCATCATTTATTTTTTATGTTGTTGTCATAATTGGACTTCGTCATACTGCTACTTTATTGTTTTAAAATCATCTTCAAATTTCGATGTTTTTTTGAGAAAAACTTTTTATCAGGTCATGATTGTCTTTAACAATATTTTTTAAGTTTAATATCTTGCTTATCATATTCTGATACAACATTTTCTTCCCACATCTTTTTTTTAAAAAATTGGTTAGTTTCATCATTTTCTTTAACAGTCTTTTTTAAATATACACTATATTTTTTTTGACACAGGTTAAAAATTTCGAACAATTTTATTTTCCATACATGTACACTATCGCCCATATATAGAGCAACTTTATAAAATTCATAAAAAAACATATTCTGTACCATAAGTTTCAGGAAGGCAAATATAAATAATATTTGTTATTTGCCAAACAAAAGTATCGCAATGTTTTTGTTAATCTTGTGAGGCTACATTCTTTGCTGATAATTTTTTTCTTTTGGAGTGGCTCATATGTAAAGCAACTAAATTTAATATATCATTTTTATTCGGTTTTGTTTGTGCTGTTTAGTTTATTACTGGTGAATTTAAAAGTATAAAGATTAACAATGCCCAGGGATGTACATTTGTCGCTGTAAATAAAGCAAATAATTATAGAAAAACTAAGAAAAGGAGAGAAGCAATGTAAAATGGCAAAATACTTAAATAAATCAATAGTATCCAGAACTATTTCCAATTTTAATAAAAGGGGCATTTTGGAAGGAGTTCCTAAAAGAGGCAGAAGAAGAAAAACTGATAAAACCGTTGATAGAAATATAAAAAAGTTGGCTGTTCAAGATCCATTAGTGCTTCACGCATTAAACAGCAGTTGGGAAATGTTTGAATATTAGTAAGCACTATAAAACGATGGCTAAAAAAAGCCTGTGTATTTGGCAGAAAATCAGCAAAGAAACCATTTATTTTAAGTAAAAACAGAGAGAAAAATGGAAAACAGTGCTGTGCAGACGAAAGTTGTTTTAAAGTGTTCAGGGCAGATGGAATTTGTTGGGTTAGAACCAGTAATTGAAAGGTTTAATCCGAAGCATACGCCACCCATCATAAAACACGGTGGTGGTGGTGTCATGATTTGGAGTTGCTTTGGAGGATTTGGTATATACCCTTTGGTTAAAATTGATGGAATTATGGATCGCTTTGTTTATCAAACCATTTTGGAAAACCAAATGCTATCTTGGGTAGAAGATAATATGAGTTTAAGCTAGGTTTTTCAACATGACAACGACCCAAAACACACTTCAAAGCTAGTTAAAGATTGGTTGACTGCTAGTAAAGTCACTGTTATGGTGAAGTTGATAGAAGGATTCATGAAAAAAACCCGTCCAATATAATAGAATTGTATGAAGAAATTTAAAGAATTTAGAAATCAATACCCGAGGACTACATTGAAAAACTTTTGAAGTATATGTAGAAAAGATGTGAAGCAGTTATCAAGAGCAAAGGATATGTCACCAGATATTAAATTTGATTTATAATATTCTTATGAGAATGAAAATTAATTTTAGTTGCTTTACTTTTGACCCATGTATTTTGAAAAATATTTCAGTTACTGACACATAAAGTTTTGTAAATTAAAATTTTGCCCTTAAAAAATTGTTTCATTATTATTACATTTTGTAACGGACTTTATAGCATTATACATTTCATAGTATAGTATTATCGGCAAAAAAGGTATATAAAGAGTTCAGATCGGCTTTCGTGGACAGTTTATTTTGAGACGACGTAGAAATAACTTGAATTGTTGGACAAGTGTCAGAATTAAAGTTTACAATAAAAAGCCTTTGAAATAATTGAGTATGTTCAAAGATTGACCGTCCCGAACAATATAAATTAACAGACTCATGACCAATTTCGAATTTAAAAAAATAGGGAAAATACAAATTATTAAAACTTGTTTTACATATGGCTGACAGTGTATAATCACTTTCAAAAATTTTTAATGTCATTTTCAACATTTACCAGTATTTTATTTTATAATGAAGATACATCTAGTATATTCATGATCATTTTAGCAATGCAAACAAATCTCTTAATTTGAATTTTTAGGAAATCTGATGCCTGACGCAGAAATTTTATATATTGTGTATGAAATAATTAATGAGCTTCCAGGCGTGAAGAACAAACATTTCTTAATAAGACTGAACCATACTGCCCTCCTAAAGGCTATTTTGTTACATTGTGGCCTTAAAGATAAACATGAAGAATTGTTTCGTTTATTACTCGACATTAAGGTTAGAAATATAAAACTAGGGTTGATCAACTTTAACACGTATTTGTTTATCTTTCGAAATACAGCGGATTTTAAAATTTCTTATTTTATCATTTTTAGGAAGGAAAAGTACCACGTTCGCAAATGCAAAACTTCCTCATTCACCGAGGTCTTTCGGATAGCATGATCAATTTATTAGTTAACATTCTACATTCAGAATTTGAGATTAACAAAGCAATAAATCAGTTTCAAATGATTACGAAGAAAAAATCTGGCGATGCGAGTAACCTGGCGAAAACAGCTTTACAAGAATTAAAAACGATTGTACATAATGCAGAAATTTATGGAGTTGAGGTAAATATTTTTTTCATATTGGAGTGACTGGCAAAAATATTGCACCATATGGGTAAAATTAAGATAAGAAAATAGCAGATAGTTTCTGCACATCCTGAAAGCACATCATACATAGAAATAAATTTGCAAAATCCCACCGTATGCAGGGTAGGAGGTGAAGTCATATATTTTTTGTTCCTTAGTGTATCTAATAAAACCCATTTTCTTATTTTTTTTACATAAAAATGTATACTTTACAAAGATCACATAAAAGGAAATATTTTAGAAAATAAGATTAACTAACTGTTTTTTTCATAAACATTTCTACTGATCTCTCTCTATGTATGTACGGATTTACTTGATTTTAGTTTGATTTTGTAATCGCACCTGGTCTAGTCTATAACGTTCAGCAATACTCCGGTATGATCTGCCAATTTGTTTGCGAATTAAAGAAGAGAAAACATGACACCAAAGAAGTAGTTGCCGCTGGAGGTCGGTACGATGCCATGATTTCTTATTATAGGACAGTCATGGAACAAACTAACATGGTTACCAAGGATATTCAGCAGTCGGCAGTTGGTATGCCCCTTATTTTGTTTTTTTTTTACTGCAAAATTGTGAAATAAATTAATAATTCTCAGTTGGTTTCGGACTTACAGTAAAATGAATTGCGTATTTCTATATTAGTTTCTTATTGTCTATTTAAACAGCTCTCAGGTACCTACCAGTTAAAAAAATACAGGAATTTATAAGTTTGTGTGTTTACGCAAAATCTGTCTTTTTTTAGTAGTGCCAGTCATTGTTCAGCAATAATTTTTATCGTTTGAAGATTTTAGATAATGTTAGAAATGAACTAAAATTGGTTTGTTGGGATGTTATTAGTAGAATAATCTAGAGCCAGGCGACAGACTAATACATTTTGATATGGAACGTCTCTATACTAATGAGTCATTAGGGGAATCACTAAACATAACCAAAACCAGACTCTCAAGAGATTCAACAATATGATGGATCTTTTGCAGTGTCGTCTGCATATTGCCATTGTATAAGATATCCTTATACAATGATATTGCTTACTTTCAGTTAACTCGCTGAGGACGACGGGTTTTCCGCTCAAGTCCTGTTTACTTTGGAAAACATATATATATATATATATATATATATATATATATATATATATATATATATATATATATATATATACATACATACATACATACATACATACATACATACATACATACATATATATGTCGCAGGTTGAGGTATGTCGATGATATCTTTATCGTATAAGGCACGAGTATCTAATCTTTTTAACCTAAGATCCACACTGAGTCCTTCTCTAAGTCCCAAGGGCCAACACCTAGCTAGCTCACCATACCGACATACTGTAGTTGTAAATTACGCGCAAAATTTCGCATTGGGGCTAGCCGGCGAGGAAGATATTTGTGTTGCAGTCCGCTCGCAATTTCCGTTGGTCATGTATCAAGGACATTTCTTAACGGCGGAGATAGCCGATACATATTGTGTGCATATTTTCACGGTTACGACCTTGCTAAATGTGTAGTAGATTATTTAAATGTAGGACGGGACAAAACCACTGTAGTACAGCTTCATCTTGTGGGAGTGGCGGAATTATGTAAAGACGTTAGTTAATCGAAGTATACAACGCCACCTCGTAGCGAGTAGTAGAATTAAACCATGTTCTGGAAAAGTTCTGCTGCGTGATCGCGTTTGGAAGATTCCATATTTAAGTTTTTGTGCCAGTGCTCATTTGGAATAGTTGGGACAAGTCGTGTGTGTGGCTTGTAGGCAGACGATACGCCACTTCAAATATATCTTTTTTTTTTGACAGTAACAATTGTATTATTGGCTGTTTTATTCTATTTATAACATTAAATAAGATCGTTGATAAAAATTTTGATTCAAAATTTAAAGTATCATCCTAAATTAATAATTTGGATAGTTAGGAAAAAAGTAATACATGTATGTGTGTCTACATCAAACTTCTGAATTCTGATTCCATATATCTTCCCGTAGGTATATCTATTTCTTTGGATAAACTAGTCCAAGCAGTACAAAAACAGGAACCCGAAGATATACCTAAGTTATATGCTCTGGATGCTATTGTTTGTTCAGTGGGCTCGAAACAATCGATAAAAGAAAAAACAAAAGTAAGTATATGGCTATACAAAATGATGTTAAAGTGTATAATGTGATTGTTTTTCCTTTGGGTTAAATTTTGTGATTATTTCCTATCACGGCTACAATTTTCCCAATAAGTTATGAAGAATTTGTACGGGATGCAAAACAAAATTAACTTGTTTTATTTGTTGATACTTGAAATGTTGAACAGCGTATATATTTTTTAGATTTTAAGAAGTCTTTGGGCTGCAGGAATAAGATGTTCTCTCATAGAAGCAACGAATACAGTGGAAGCACAAGAGCAGTTAATTGAGTTAGGGGTTCCACACGCCATTATTTTAAAAGATAATGATGAAGGAATGGTTAGGGTGAGGAGTTGGGAAAAAGATTCTAGAGAAAGGTAAAAAATATTTTGTAATTTATGTTTAAAGTGGATTTTTACTTTCTTATTTGAATCATTGAAGATATGTTGTTAAATTTTTAATGTGCAACTCCCAAAATTCTGTCGAACAATTGGAGGTTAGATGGAAAACGGAACTAAGAATGAGGCGGCGACACGTCTCTTTTGGATACATTTCAATAATGTTGAACGGATGTTCTTAGCGATTCTTTTATTTAAATAAATTCAAGTAAATAAAAGACTTATTTTCTTCTCTCTAATGGATTTGAAAATACTCCTTAAATATTTAGAATTCAGGTTACTTGAGAGACAACTGGTGTGTAATTTTGTTTGTAGCTGTGAGTTTAGGGTCAATTTTAACGTGGAGTGAAGAAAGAACCTTTTCCTCTTATTTTATTTTTTTTATTTCCGTAAAAGAAATAAAGCTCCTGAGGTTCACAAAGATATATGTAAAGTTTATGGTGATAATCATATAACTGTTCGACAGATTGCAGGGAGGTTAAATGTATCGCACACAATAATTGAAAATCACTAAAAATATTGCACTCGCTAAGAAGCTCCATATGCATCTCACGCGCGATGAAACCGATCCTTTTTTGAAAAAATCGTCACTGGTGATGATAAATAGGCCATTTACAGTAAGATTATTCAAAAATGATCATGGTTCAAGTATGATGAACCAGTACAAATCACATCTAAAGCTGAATTGCATTCAAAAATGGCTATGCTCTCAAGTTGGTAGGACTACTAAGAAGTTCAAGTGTTGTCTCCCAAATTATTTTGTTTTTCATGTAATATATTTGTGATTTTTAGTTTTGATAAGTTTCAAGAGAAAGTCTACACTACTTCTGAACTCGTGGAAAACATGCAAAAAATTCTGAAAGTACGCAATGACAATACATCAGAGAACAACCAGTTGTCGACTTCACTGTCTAGATCTGAAAGTAAAACTAGTTATACAGAGAGAAGTGAATCTGAACCCGTTGTCGACATTTTATTTGTCACGTCAGATAAATTATCTTCGAATTCTAGAAGAAGATATGAAAATCAGGTAAGTCTTCTTAAAAATGAAATAGGACACACGATGAGATATGCTACGCCGCATGAGATAAATAAAGATCGCGGAGATATGTCGCAATGAATCTTATATTATTAGCTTGTACACATATTTTCATAATCGTTTTCTTGAACGTTTAAGCCATTCAATGATGAGGTGAAAAGTTAACAGTTTCTCCTAGAGATGGCAGTCGCAGTTCCATTCTGTATGTTTTTATTGTGCGATTTCATTATTTAAAAAGTTCACCGAAGCATTATTAAAGACCGCCGATTGAAACTGATGGAGATATCTGAGATTGCTGATATGGAAAGGAAGGGCACATGATTATGTTTGTAAAGGGTGTTTTTTTTTTATAGAGGTATAGAACTTTAAGTTGGCAACACTTTTTTAACTGGCGGCCATTTAGTCAGCTGTCAAGTGATTTATGTTTAGTTTGGTTTGGCATTTCAACATGAATAGACTGACGCCTGAACAAGGCTTCCAAATTGTGCAAATTTATTTTGAAAATCATGGTTCTGTTCGAAATACGTATCGCGCACTACGTCCATTTTACGGTCAACATAATCGTCCATCAGAGCAATTAATTCGGTTAACTATGGAACTTTTCGCACCACATTTACTCTAAATGATAATACGCATCCACAGAGACGTCGTACAGTGCGTACAGAAGAAGTCATTGCTGCTGTATAGCGTAGCGTAGAGGAAGACCCGAATCAGTCTATCCGCCATCGTGCACAGGAATTTGATATGTGTCGATTCACTTTATGGAAGATTTTGCGGAAAGATCTTGGTTTGCGTGCTTACAAAATCCAACTCGTGCAAGAATTGAAGCCACACGATCACCTAGCAAGGCGTAGATTCGGTGAATAGGCCCAAAACAAGATTGCCGTTGATCCCGATTTTCATAAGCGAATTTTGTTTAGCGATGAAGCTCACTTTTGTTTAAATGGATACGTCAATAAACAAAACTGCCGTATTTGGAGTGATGATAATCCTCAAGTGTAAGTTGAGACACCGTTACACCCAGAAAAACTGACTGTTTGGTGTGCTTTATGGGCTGGTGGAATCATTGGTCCGTACTTCTTTAAAAACAATGTTGGTCAGAACGTTACAGTCAATGGTGACCGCTATAGAGCCATGATTACTGACTTTTTCGTTCATCAATTGAACAACCATGATGTGCAGGAGCTGTGGTTTCAACAAGACGGCGCAACATGTCACACAGCTCGTGCCACAATTGATTTATTGAAGGAAACGTTTGGTAACCACATAGTTTCACGTTTCGGACCCGTGAATTGGCCTCCAAGATCGTGCGACTTAACGCCGCTAGACTATTTTCTGGGGGATATGTGAACTCGCTAGTCTACGCCGATAAGCTCGAAACGATTGATCACTTGGAGGACAACATTCGCCGCATTATTGCCGATATACGGCCACAAATGTTGGAAAAAGTCATCGAAGATTAGACTACGTCCGAGCCAGCCTTGGCGGTCATATGCCAGAAGTCATATTTAAATTATAATGCCAGAAGGTTATCTTTCGAATAAAGTAAATTTCATGTCAATTTAAAAAATTCATCTTTGTTTTATTCCATTTAAAAGTTCTATACCTCTATAAAAAACACCCTTTAGTTGTACTGGGTGCTCTTTATGCGCCCGACTTGTCGCTTTTGAAATTTTTATCCCCGTAAATTGTTTAAGAATAGATAATGGAGGGATAGATACAATTTATAATCTGAAATAATCTAACAGTAACGAACGCCATATTTAAATATGACCTACGACATATGTTCACTTGGACGAGCCCCGATGGAAAGTATAAAAGCAATATTGACTACATTTTTGTTCGGAGTAGACAGAGAACATCAATCTAAAACATCAAAACTAGAACGATCACTCTGTGTGGCGTAGATCATAGACTGTTAATAGCCCCTTTGGCTATAAAACTCGGAACACCCAACTCAAAACCCAATAGTATACTAAAAACTTCATCCAACTTAAAACAGTTTCAGGCTCGACTGATACGTGAGCTACCGGATACATATAAAACCTTTGAATCTCTGGAGGAAGATACAAGGAACTTGATAAAAAAGGAGGCAATAGAAACATAGACTCCACAAATAAGATCAACTAAAGAAACACATTGAATTGCTTAAAATACATTAGAGCTAAGAGAAAAGAGATGACATATAAGTGAGGCGACTTTAACTAGAGAAGAAAGTTGAGAAAATATAAGGCGAATAAGTAATGACACAAGATTAAACACATAAAAAGCATATACGCAGAGATACAACAACGAGTCTCGCGTTCTATTTAGCATTTTAAGATACTTTATTAGAGAATTCAAGCCACGAACACAAATAGTAAAAGATAAAAATGGAACAATTATTACTGAGGGGGGCTACATCGCTGAAATATGGAGAAATCATTGCATATTAGATCTGTACAAACAAGATGACCCCCTTACCTTCGAGGATCACATCACATCTCGGCAAAGGAAGCCGTATATGCTTAAATCGGAAGTAGACAAAGCTATATGATCGCTTAAAAATAAAGTTGCAGGGGTGGATATCGTCTCAGAAGAAATGTTGAGAGCTATGGAACACTCTGACACTGAAGTAAAACATGCTTTAGGCTTTAAAATGTGGGATATCATGTGAGTAAAGTGCTGCTTAACATTACCAATGAAAAGATTAATTCATTTCCTATAAATAAGGATGATTTGTACCTGGATAGGGGATGGGGGAACATATATTTAATCTCAATGGAATAATAGAGAAGGCAAGAAAAGACAATATCAAGCTTTTTGCTGTCTATCGAAGATTACACAAAGGCCTTCGATTCCGTGAAATGGTCGATTTTGTGAAAAATCCTAGTATATGTGAGCACCCTTGAACACTTGGTGCTCTTAACTTAAAAATTAAAATATATGGCACCAACGATGCCAGAGTCAGAATGATCTGAAACGTTTATGGTTTATGTTTCCTCTCCGCTCCCTTTACAATATGTATAGGGAGTATGTAGTGAGACAGGTGTTCGAGGAATTAACAAGAACTGTATCAATTGCAGGGAAAAAGCAGCACTGCCCTTGAGGAAGATATATGAAATTATGATGACATTAAACAGTCATTATAAAGACTATGTCTTTGCGATAAATCAGTCTAAAACTAAAGTCATGTAAATTTATACCTAAGGACGCTAATAACTAATATTGGAGACTATAGTGACGAGATTAAATAATACTAGCAATGGCAATGAGAACAATGACAAAACTCGCAAAAATTTGGAAAAATTAAGCCATTAGAAAGGCAGTAAAGGTAGGATTAGCAGTCCGTAGCATTCTCAGTAGCTAAGTATGCCTCCCAACTTAGATGCTGAAACAAGCAGACTGAAAGGGAATAGAGATCTTTGAACTATGGGTGTGTAGGATTCCTCAAAATGTCTTATATATAACATAGACAAAACCTGTCCATATAAATATAAAATATCTTAGTTTTTTGGTCACATATCCAGAAGAACTGGAACAAATTAAAAAATAATTGTTGAGCGAAAAACAGATGGTAAAAGGTCAAGAGAAAGATCGCCAACGAGATGAGCCACTCTCTACCTGAAGGCGTATTGATAGCACAAGACAGAAATGTATGAAAGTAGCAGTAAACATCGCGACATAATGTTACCATTAAGCCCACTGAAGATGTAAGGGCAGAGGGGAAGGAGAACAGTATCTTCCCCTGGCGGGCGCCCGTTAGGCTATACCAACTCTGATCTTCTATATCATAATATATCATCGTAAGACCGCATTATAAATAAAAAAGGAGATTTCTTAAGAAAGTCCAGTCGCTGCCTGTGTGAAATAAAAAATATTAGATCATAATAAAAATAATTTTTTTTTGTAATAGTTTAAGTCGTTATCAAATTAATACTTACCAAAAGCTAATCTGAAATTAACGTCGTAACGTTTATGATGTATATTATTTTCTTTATAACTACTTGTATGAACTAAATTATATATAAAATATTATATTTTATGCATTTTACATGAAAAATATTAACCCAAAAATTTCCTCTTTAATGACATGCAAAAATCATCAAATACATTTCATTTCTATCACTCGGTTATCGATATGAACATGCATATCTTGTGGGGTGAAATTTTCATCATTCTCTATATTCTGACGCAATTGTTTGCGTTTGAGACTTAAAAATTTACTAGCATCTTTGCTATGAGACATTCGATTATTATGAGTGAACATTTTACCCTCTTGGGTTTATTATAAAAGAGTAAGGTTAGACTACTGTCTTGGAGATGAAGATAAACAGTAAAGACACAACGTTGCCAAATCACACACTAGTTATGACTCAGCTGTTTTTAATGAGTCAGATGAAATTCCGTATTTATTATTTTTTTTTATAAAATTTTCTACCTCAATGAGAATTGGCTTGCAAACTAATTGTTATCAGATTATATTATTGTTTATTAGCATTTTAATTTCATTTGTCAAATATTGGGTACTACACTTGATTTGACTCATGTGATAGCGAATGGGTCTCCTTAAATGTATGTAAATACTAAATATACTCACTCGTACTCGTAAACCATTCTTTTAAGATTGGATATAAAGCTAGTTAGTATAAAATCTGAAAATGTGTGAGTCTTTGTTGTCTTGAGATGTTATTTTACTTTAATTTTTTCATCGATGTAGTGCAGCGTGGTACAGTTTCATCCATTGAAATTGATATTGTATGTTAATTTTTTATATTCTAGGTGAAATCTCAGTTGGATAGTTTATTTAAAAAACTGACTGGTCTTATAATAGTTATAGGAGTAAATATTGAATCCACGGTTGTAAAAACCTTGTCTGCTTTCTTAGAATTTGAATCAGAAAATCAGTATTGGAAGTCTGTTCAAAATTGCATAGGAAAGTAAGTAAGATTACCGTTTTTCTTTTCATTACAACCCAATTACATTATTTTAATTTGTATAATAGGTGTTTTAGTTTTTAATGTCCATTTTACTAAGAGATCGCGTGATATATACAGGGTGTCCGGTAAATAGCTCCTAATTTCTCGGGAGCATACAGGAGAGGTCAAAATAACCCTCCTTTGTCATAGAAAAAAAAACCTAAAGTACCCCTTAACGGAAATACACAGCCCTAAAGGGGTACCTAACGATTTACCTTATCGGCTATAAGTTTTGAACCGACCCGTATAATTTATTGAAATTTTGATATTTTATAGAGGCCATAAAGACTCATTAAACCATACTACAGTAGATGTTTTAGATCATCAGAGAAGTCAGGAACATTCTTAAAGCCACACTCGTTGGACCTAAGTTTTGACAGGTGTCATTTTACAGAGCCGAAAACTGATTTTTTAAATATTTCGGCCATTCCTCTTCAAAAAAGCCACTTTCAATTTATTTTGATAAAACTGGCGGTCTTCAAGATAAATCGGTTTTTATGTGATAAGCTCAAAACTTACTAATTAAACACAAACATTTTTGGCGCTACGTGGCGATGAGGGCCTTCCTAGGGGAGCACGAGACCCTCGCGTAGAGGAAACAATTTTGCAAGATATTGCTGACAACCCTTCAAATAGCATAAGAAAGCTCGCGACACAAAACAATGTTACAAAATGGATTGTACATTAAACTCTAACCGAACAGTTACTTCACCCATACCACGTTGAAAAAGTACACGCTATGTCTTCGGATGATTATCCCGCAAGACTTCAATACAACTGGTTTATACAGCAACAAAACCTAAATCTAAATTTTTCTAACCTTATTTTGTTTACTGATGAGGTCGGTTTTACAAGACATGGCATAATAAATTGACACAATTTACATACATTTTTGGGCTGGTTAAAACCCCCACGTTATAATTCAAAACAAACATCACCAAAGGTTTATTGGTAATGTGTGGGATGGTATTATCCTGAAATAATTCCATTTTGGAAGGAGGACTCAATGGTGAGATTTATCTACAATTTTTGCAGCGAAATTTAAATAATTTATTGGAAGACGTATCTCTTGATAGAAGAATGCAAATGAGGTATATGCATGGTGGTGCTCGACCTCATTTTAACCGTATAGTACGTCAACTGTTAGCTATCTTTTTTTGGCCCTCGATGGATAAGTCGAGGTGATCCTGTTTTGTGACCACCAAGGTCTCCAGACCTAAATCTCTTAGACTTTTACTGCTGGGGACATCTAAAAGACCTATTCAATACCACTACTAGAGAAGAAGTACTGGCGAGAACAGCACAGTATTCTAACGAAGTCTGTAATAATGCCGGAATATTATTTGCAGTGCAGCGGGAAAATATTCGAAGAATAAGAAAATGTATTGAAGTACGTGGAGTCCATATTGAACATTTGCCAAAATAACATACATTTTCACTATTTTTGCATTTTAATAACATTGTAAATTAATTGAGCTCCGATCAACTCTTTAAAAGGTAACGAGGGTGGCTGCAAGTCTGATGATCTAAAACAACTACTGTAATATGGTTTAATAAGTCTTTATAGCCTCTATAAAATATTAAAATTTCAATAAATTATACAAGTCGGTTCAGAAGTTAGAGCCGATAAGTTAGATCGCTGGCAAGGCACTTCAGGAATTTTTTTTTCTGTGACAACGTAGGGTTATTTTGACCTCCCTTGTATGCGCCCTAGAAATTAGGAGATACTTACCGGACAACCTGTATTTTAGGTAAATTTTTACTTATTCCAGTAGAAATAAAAATGATTCGTAAACAGTGAAAATTTTTGAAGTAAATTTATTTCGAATCGATAACTCTCTTTCAGGCATCAAAGACACAAGAAGTACCTAAACGAGATTTGCGAACAATTGTGGGACGTCAGAACAAAGAAAAGTAATCCAACCGTAGTCTTATATAGTTTATCTGAAAATTTGTATAAAGTAATTATTTAAGTTCTAAAAGTTTTCATTAACTTTACTTTGAAAATTGGTTACGAGCAAAATTAAAAGTACTTCATTTGAGTAAGATTTTAATATTTTGACGATTTTTCTTTAAACTTTTATGATGGCTCAAAATACATAATTATTTTGAAGATTAGTTACAAGCAAAATTAAAAGTACTTCATTTAGGTAAGATTTTAATATTTTGACAAAAGTATTTTAAACTTTTAAGGTGACTAAAAAATATAAAATTTTGCAAAAAAAAATGTGGTAAAATGACTTGTTATGATCGATTCATAAAAATCAACAACTAACACTAAAAAATTCCATTAAATCAATACTAACACTTGAATCATGTGCAGCGAATGAATCAACTTAAAGTGTTTCGATTGTTTGATAATACCTTTTTGTTAAGTTTTATTTGTTTATAATGTTACTTTTTTCAATTTTGATGTAGTTGTTTATTTTTTCTACAGCCGAAAACATCCGAAAGCGGACACGAATTAGGCCGAAATTTTAAATTAAACTAAAAAGTTGCATGTTCATCAAGTTCTCAATTCTTAATATGTTAATTTTTAATTTTTAGTTGAGATCGTGAAGTAATCATTTAACTTGCAAGTGGAAATTGTTAATGTAAATTCTTATCTTCAGTGGTTAATCTTTTGAAGTATGAATCGATCATCGGGTTTGCTTGTTTGTTTGTTTTAAATGTATCTCTGATGTTATTTAGTGTTCAAACCCTTATTAAGGGGGAAAATATATGTAAACAGTTCAAAAATAGAAAATTATTTTATTCCTTAAAAATGGGGTAAATGTATGTAGAATATGCCCACAAAATTTCAAATCGGAATTCCAAATTGTTTAAAAGTTATGGCTTAACGAGCCCACCTATCTATATACCGGTCTCTCCGCATGCCGCTTTCCTCTCGCCCCTATGGAGGAAGAGCTGGCCTTTTTATTACCTTTACTATGCTGATTTGTTTTGAAATATCAACTGTTATATATGTAAGTGTATATTGAAATCGAGCAGAACCATTACGGTTTGACGGATGCCAGTAGCAATGTTGTAGTTTCATCGAATTTTGATGCATTTTTCTCGAAACTGAATTTTTCGAGTTGGCTGGCACCGTGACTTCAAAAATACTCTTGCCTTCTTGCTAAAGTTTTCTACACATCTATATAACAATAATATCGTTAAGTTGTACCTACTTTTTAAAGCTATTGAAAAAAAAATATTTCCAGTGCTAAACACTCAAAATTTTACCCCAAAAAATCGTGCTTTTTTTAAGCTACAAATTTCGAATATATTTTCAAGATTTTTCACATTTTATTGATATAACTGTGAATTATATAAATCCTTTATTTAGTCATAGACTAATATAATTACACATAAATCTTAACAACTAAAATCATATTTTAAAATTACAACAATCAAACATCGTCAAGCTTTGCAGAATAATGGCATACTAAACTCAACTGACACAAATCTAAAAAAAAAAACAAAGAAAGTTCATGTCTCAAGGATATACCCTATTAAAAAAAATACAGCTTCAGACACCGTTTAAACTTATTTAGAGATTTTAAACATTTCATATTTTTGGGCAATTGATTAAAACTGTTTAGACCCTTAAAGAATACAGAGGTTTGTGTATTAATATGATTTTGTAAATATATAGGAGAACTACCCGATCTGATTTTAAAAATAAAGATCAATGTTTGATAGTGAAGGAAGTCCTCCACCAACAACCATTGCATAACTCTCATGGCTCTATTTTGCAATTTTTGAAACTTTGCCTACCAATACCAGAGTGTTAAATAGTATTGTTTTAGTCCACCTTGTCAAAAAATTAGAACATCTTTGAATATAGCTAATTTTATAAGAGATTATTTTTATTAAGTTATTCGCATGTTCTTTAAATTTAAGTTGTCTATCTATGATTACTCCTAAATATTTAAACTTTTCCACCATTTCAATTGTTTCATTGCTTACTTTAAAATATGATCTCCACGAGAATAAGTTCTGTAGTCATTCTCATTGCAGATTATCATAAATTTGGTTTTTTCCACATTTATTTTTAATTGGTTACAAGAACACGACCAATATAAATTTGTAATGTAGAGTTAAGTGTGTCAACCAATTGAGTACCATCAGAACATGCAAAATATAAAAGAACATCATCTGCAAAAAGACGTATACAACAATCATCAGATGTATTCACTATATCGTCAATATATATAAGAAATAATAATGGACCTAGCATGCTACCCTGTGGAACACCCATGCTGCTCTCAATCTCGTCAGATACGTCATTCAATTTCAATCTTTGTTTTTTATTAATTATTCATAAATTTCAACACTTCACCCCTTACACAGACGCTTTCTAATTTTTTAAGTAGTCTTTCCCTATCTAAAGTCTCAAAGGCCCTCCTCAAATCCAAGAATACAGCACACATAATAAGATTTTGATCGAATCTGTGTTTCCAGTCATTAAGGACATACTGCACTGCAGTTTCACAGTTAGGCTTACCCCGAAAACTAGATTGCAAACTATTTATAATTTTTTTTGGCTTCTATGAATTCTAACAGTTGTTTCATCACTACTTTTTCCATTATTTTTTCAACACAACTAGGCATGTTAACAGGTCGCAAATCAACAGCCTTGTGAGAATTATTTACTTTAGGAACCGGAACAATAGCTATATTATCAAAACAACTCTTTAAAAACACAGCATTTATATCATCTGATCCATTTTTATTTGGTAGGTCAAAAACAATCTCCTTAAGTTCCTCAACAGTAACAAGATTAAAGGTCTCCAAAAACGCGCTCCCATGTCTAGGTTAAATTGGAAAATCTGGTCCAGATTTGTCTATGTCCCTGACTATTGCTCCAATACTGGCAACATAAAAGCAGTTCAATTAACTTGCCATATCATTTGGATCTGAAATTATTTCATCATCAAATTTCAGTTGCAAATAACTGTTAGTTTTACCTTCATTAGGAAGCAAAGTTTTTAAAATATTCCACAATGCACGGGAATTACTTTTATTTTTGGTTATTCTGTCTTTATAATATTCTCTTTTTTCCTGGCGCATAACTTTCACCGCAATATTTCTTTTTTGTTTGTAGATTTCCAAATCCTCAGATGTTCCAGAACTGACATCTCTGGCATTTGTACCAGCCTTAACTCTGTCATTCCACAATTCCTTGTATTTTGGATATATTTTAACAGTTCTTTCTGGTGCAACATCAGTAAAAATGTTCTTCAAAGTTGAGTAAAAGTAGTGGTATTTGAGATCAATATCAAATATTTTATAGTTACAGTTTATCAGGAATAATTTATCATTTACAGTACTATAATTAATATTTCTACCTCTGCTTCTTATTTCTATAGGTTTTTGCAAGATTACAGCCGTTAAGTAAAGGAAAACCATATATTGATCTGTGATTCTGGGTGTTTTTATACTTGCCGTTTCGACCTGGTTGGCAAAAATGTGAATATCGCCTTCAATTTATCTTATAAACATTTAAAAAAAATGTCAAACATACTTTAATTATTGTAATATTGAAAATGCATTGAATATAAAGTCTTTACAGAAAAACCATTATGAATATTAGCCTATTTTTGGATTTTTACATGTATCTCCCCAATGAATACATAAATTCAGTAGTGAATTTGTTTTAAATGAGTTTCAATAATTTTGGCATTTGTTCTGAGTGTGGAATGAATGAGTACTGCACCACCATTTGGAAGCAAGAATGACATTGCTGTTTTTTGTGTAAAGAATTTTTTTTAATAATTTTTTGATAACAGTATAATTCATGTTAAAAAGGTGTGTTTTAAAAATTTGACTTTTCCGACAGATGGAGTTTGAAAAACATTCGAACTTATGAGTAGTAAAGTTATTTTCGATATTTTCAAAAGTTGTAAAATTATTTTTTATATGAATTTTCAAATTTTTTTTTGTTTTTGTAAAAATAATACACGTTCATTCACATTTGAATCAAAGCTTAAGTCACAGTCGTTAAAGATTTAAATGTATTGAAACGGTCTGTTTGTGTCTTAAATTTTCTTTACGTTACTCCTAGTAAGATGTTTTTGGTGTTTTTGAAAGTTGGAAAGAGAGTCCCATTTAGCTAGAAAGTAAAAATATCAAAATTTTTTGAAAAAATAATTAAAAAATGCGTAATATTGTAAGATTTGTACGATGTTATTGAGTGATATCATTGATAATATTGGAGAAATTTTATTTCAGCATTTTGAAATTCTATTGATTTTGGCTTCATATATCGGAATGTTCAATCGGGTTTGAAAATTCTAAAAATAATTATGTTACAAGTAACTTGCCATAATGTTTGATACTAATTTTATTTATAACCTTAAGGAACTAAAAAAGTTTGAAAATTTTAATATGTTTGGCTTAGCTTTGGCAAAACCTAATTTTAATTGGATGATTTTATTGAAGAAGGTTTATTTTAACTTTTAGGAATTTTTTTGACTTTGACGTTATTGAAAATATGAAAAATAATCAGATAAAAATAAATAATATGTAATACGGTCTGTCATAATATTAAATCTTACATAATTATAAGTATAGTCATAAGAAATTAAAAATGTTTAAAGGTTTTAATATGTATGGCTTAGCTTTTGAAAAAATTAATCTAAATTGTAATTTAAATAATTTTCTTGTTTCTTTTTGTTAAAGAGATTATTTCTGTATATTTTCAATGTGTAATGTTGAATGTAGAACATAATGTGATTGTGTTGTCATAAATATTTTAAGTTTATATGCTGTGACATTCTTACGTTTGTTAAAAAGATGTATTTTTAATAAAATTTGTTTTATACTTTTCTTGTTTTTTTTTTTAATATTATAAATTTACTACACCACATAGTAGCAAAAGAAAGTTAAAATTTACTGGTAACTGAAAGATGGTTTACGGGGTCTATAGTTTGTTGTGGACCATCACCATCATCATCATCATGAGGCAGCTACTGTTGAGCATAAGCTTCTTGTAACCTGTTCCACTGTATGCGGGTAGTGTTAATCCAGTTGCTAGTGATCCTCTTTATGCCATAGAACCGTCAGGTTGGCGGCCTTCCTCTGTTTCTCTACGTCTATCTTGGTCGCCACTTCAGTATTCTTCTAGTCCATTTATTGTCCTACATCCTGGCTACATGGCCAGTCTAGTTAAATTTTAAGTCAGTGTTTCGTTTAATTGCGTCTGTTACTCCAGTTCTTTCTAAGTTTGGAACTTGATCTCTCAAATTAATCCCAACATTGACTTTTACATGACCCTTTGAGCAACTTGTATTTTATTGACGCTTTTCTGCGTTAAGGTTGGTGTTTCCGAGCCGTAAGTGGGCACTGGGAGAACACACTAGTTAAACGTTTTACTTTTGCGGCATATTGGAATGCCTAATCTGAATACATGTCCTAGTTTCGCCCAAATAATGGCAGAATTAATCGAATGTACGGTGGCGACATGTGACGGGCAACGAAACTTCCATTTTGCAGTATTTCTTGCACATAACTAACCGAAAAAGGAACTGAATTCAACAAAACCATTCGCCTCTACATAGTTGATCTCACCAAAAAGAATGTTTAATCCAGTGGGACTCGCAGACGTTGCCATAATCTTGTGTCACAACAAGGTTAATACAACAACAAACATTCAACGTCAATCAAATATTGACAGACGAAACACAGGTCAGGGTAACTTCGACTCGAAGGCAGCCTAGACTCGATACTTTTTAACATCGTTATGAGCTAGATAACGAAAAAAGTGAAAATATCACTCGGGTTACCGAATTGGTGACGAATCTTTCTCAATTCTATGCTATATATGTGTTGCTACTTACAGCATGGAAACGATAACACTAACCAAACAAAACGCAAATAGGCTCCGAGTCACTCAACGCTCCATGGAGAGACAAATGTTAGGAATCTCGTTATGGGATAAAATACGAAATCAAGTAATAAGATCAAGAACCAAAGTAGTTGACCTGATTGAATGCATATCACGACTAAAGTGGCAATGGGCGTGGCACATAGCTAGACAACAGCCTGATAGGTGGACGAGTAAATTACTGCAATGACGACCGCGAGAAATGAACCGAAATCATGACAGGCCACAACGCAGATGGGTAGATGATATAAGACAGTTTGCTGGAAAAGACTGGCTCCAGAAGGCGAGAGACAGATCCAAGTGGAGGACCATCGGAGAGGCTTATATCCAGGAGTGGACGTCAATGGGGTGAGAAAGAAGAAGAAGAAGATATGTGTTGACAAAGAGCAGATTAAGGATTTATAAATCCTGTGCGAGATCTACGCATTAACATATGCTGCTGAAACCCGAAAACAGAAATTTTAATGGGGCTAGCAGCAATCAGGACACAGAATCATAAAAGGAGTTACGCTGTGTAATCTGTTCGGAAGCAACATCATAATAGAGGAGCGAAACACTGAGGATGTAGTTAGGTGAGTCGATACCGGAGGGATCACATCGACATAATCGTTTCAAACAGAACAGCGATATTAGCTAAAGACCAAACGCCCCTAGGCCGATTGCCTAAAAAGCGGGAAGAGAGGTACGTTGGAGGTTTCGGTAACAGTTTTATTATTCTCTTTAGTTCTTGAATAGAGTATAGGAATGTGTATGCTTGAGATCGCCCCTTCCCCTCACAAGAGCTTTGATTCAGAAAAATAGAACCGATTCTGCCTTTTATGTTATTATGTGTATGCTGCTGGCACTCTCCCCAGTTGACAACTTGTTTTTCTTGCGATAGCCCTCCCCAAAAGCTTTGAGTTCAGGAAAATAGACCCGATTTTGCCTCTTATACTAGGAATGTGTATACTGCTGGTATCCCCACGTCTCGAAGAGCTTCAAATTTAGAAAAATAGACCCGACCCTGCCTTTTACACTAGAAATGGGAATGTTTCCGGTGTCTCTTCCCCCCCTCCCCCGCCGACAACTTGCTTTTGCTTGCCATACTGTACTTTTGTGATATCACCGCCCTCCCCAAAGAGAGAGGCTGGATCCGCCCCTGTGTACTGGTAGTACTTTGCTGAATATTATTTCATAAACTATGAGAAAACCATCAAACAATCAAAGAGGCAAATTCAAAAATATCCGACATTTGCGGTAAATTTACATTTTCACGGTCTAGCATAACATGTAATTAAACTTTGTTTAAATGTTAAAAGTTCACCTTTAAATCAAGTTTAATTAAAAAGTTTTGAAAGCCGTTCAAAATATATTTCGCAAACGACGTTTTTTTAGTGTTATAAATTAGTAATTAATTAACATTACCTTCCTCCCTTATTTTCTGATGCAACCAAAGTTACCCTGGGATTCAAATTTGATTAATGGGGCTCACCCTGTCGGAATCAGATGTGGCGTTCGCCTACATTTTTATTTTACGATTTTAGTTTAAATATACAGAACACGTTTTGGACGATCTAACTTTAAAATATTTAAATAAATATCGTAATTAATTACTTTAATAAATGTTATCACAATTGGAAACGTTGTTGGCGAACTTTGTTGAGAAACTGTTGATGTAGGTATTGATATGACAAGGGAAACAATTTATAAACATTAACACTAGAGATTATTTAGGTAACACAATTTAGGCAGCAAGATGACGTCTCAAAGACTTCATTTTCTGGACGTACGGGACCAGTGGTGACGTCCCATGGGCTGTTCTGTAATGTCAATTTGTCACAGCAAGAAGACGTCTTCTGGAGACTTTCAAATTGACGTGCTTAAGACGTCTTGTTGACGAACTTTTATAGTTTGTACTGGCATCTTAGTGGATGTTATCATCCTTACATGTCCTACCCCTTATACCCCAGGAAAACTCAAATACTGCCTGCGATCTGATTGCAGAAATGGGTAGGGAAAGGTAGTAGAAATGACGTCTCATCTCCTGTTTTAACGAATTTTGGTTGGAACATTGTTTTTTTTTAACAAATAGGTCGAAAAATGGTTTTTCCCCGATTTTTCTGATTTTACGGAAAATCTAAGGGATTTAGAGAAAAATGTTCCAAAGACGAATTGTATGTCTTGAAAATATCTTCAAAATGAGTTTTTGTTTCTCCAAATCGGTCTGTAAACAAAAAAGTTATTGCAAATTAAATATTAAAAATGGCTCATTTTTCAATTGTTAATAACTTTCTTAATATTTATTGAATTGTTTTCAACTTTTACGAGAATATGAGTTTTAAAGTGCTTAAAAAGTGTGCGGAAGTTGGGCGCTGTCGGTCCAATAATTTTTTGTAAAATTGCAATTGTTTATTAGAAAAACGAAAAAAGTGAGTATTTTTGATTGGTTGTACCGTCGTTTAGGAAACTGCTACAAACTTCTGTCAGTACTCATTCTCTTCGTAAAGACTTAAGCTATCAGACCGATTTGGACCACAAATAAGAAAAATACTAAGGGATCAACAGTTTGATCAAAAATTAAGTGATGTTTAATTAGCTGCATGGAATTCTTTCAAAACAATTGTTTCAGAGTTTTTTGGACACAAAAAAGTAGAAAACTACGAAGAACTATTTGAAAGCTACTGCAAAATGGGCTGTCGCAATCATGATGCTTTAATCTCCCACAGACAGCCGTTATAACATCAGTTGCATTTTTTTTGTATTTGTTGACTAGTGAAATTACTCCGAATATCGAATTCATCGATATCCAAATGATTCGAATATCAAAATCATCCGAATATTTACAACACTAAAATAGACGCTTTTCTCGTGAAATACAAAAAGTCAACCAAAGCGAACAAAAGTCAAATGCTTTAGAATCATCAAGAAGTACCAAGACTGTTAATTTGTTATAATCAGTTTCAGTTAGGATATCGTCGATAAAGTTTTAAGGTAAAGAACTTAAGTATTATGTGGAGTTTTACTTTATTTTTTTGATTTTAAAATTTATTAACAAACGCAAATTATAAAATCTTTCCTACTGAAACCGATTTATGCGATAAATAATACTAAATGTCTGTATTTCAATAACATTTCAAACGTGTATGTATATAAACTTTTCCTGCTTTCGAAACAAAGTGAACAAGGAAATTTAAAAGGAGGCAGCAAAGTAGATTAGAGGTACCCCGAAAGGGTCTGTCTAGCGTTAATTGCTTTGTAAGTAAGAATTAACAGAAATCTGTGCGAATGGGGAATTCTCGCTCTCATAGCAAATGTAATTATACTTTCAATTACGCTGCGACCTGATTCTGATGGGACTGGATACGAAATTTAATTTGGTTACCTTCTTTTTCGGTTAATTACTTGTGCGTTTCCGTATCACAGTTATACAAAAAAATTATTTTTATGTATTCAGGGTCTATCAAAAGTGTGGATCGTCACTCTGACCTTGATCCAAGGGTCAAATTAAGGGGTAATCTTAAAGTTAACTTGGAAATTTTAAGTTAAAACTACTATATTTTTGACTCCCGGATTCGAGCAGAGCGGAAAATTTTATTTGTGGCCATGTTAGCGATGAAGGTAGTCCTTAGGAGTTATTTGAAGTCTCAGTTCAAAGCAGAAGTTTAAGTCCAAGTCTCTTACTAGTCCGGGAGTATTTTAACCCCCCCCCCCCAAAAAAAAAAAACATTTTTGTGTTTCTTGGCCAATTTCAAGCAAAACATTTCTCTAGTGATTTTTCCGTCTGACACATAGTTGTTGAGTTAAAATTGTTAAATATTTTTTTTGCAACAAATATATTCCAAATCTGCGCTCAGCAATTGATGGCTCAAGTCAAGAACAAGAAGCTGGGATTAATCGCAATACAAAAATAACTAAAGAAATAAATAAATAGCTATTTATTTTCAACAGGCCAACGGCATCCTTACCGGAAATTCAAACATCGATAAACAAGCTAATAGGATAAAGTAAACTAAAGCTACAGTTAATCTAAAACTAAAAATCCATTTAAAGTCAATTCACCATCCATTTGAATATCGGATTTACAAGCTTAAACTATTGCAACATCAACAACTTTCAAATAATTGAGTTGGAAACAGCTGCATAGAATAGTTCAACCATCTCCCTATGAGTTCCTGCTTAAATAATCCCCTAATAAAAAACAACGCAGCAGCTTGTAGTGGTCGTACAGAATTTTTTTTTCAATATATGCACCAAAATCACATCCAGGTATCGGCATTTCGATATCAACAATTGTAAAAGAGTTTTTCAATTCGTTTATAACGAAAAAACCAACCACAATTTTGTTGATCTGTTTCAACAATTTAAAATCAACAATTAATCTGGTTCTCTTTTGTTATTGTTAGTATGTCTCGAACTTTCATTTGCGCACCCGCAGATCACTGTACCACCTATAGATCGCTGAAAATAAACAATTAAAAAAACATAAAATGTTATAAACAAATTCACTGTGCAAAAAAACTATTAAATATTTTTACTTGAAATCTTGCATACTTATTGTATGCAACAAGAAACTCCTTTCGATTTAGTATAAAGTTAATACAATATATTTTTCCATTGTTTATTAACAATTGAAAAAACTAACAAACAAATTTTCCGATTTGGATGAACTTCAGTTCATTTAGTAGGTATTTTCAAAGCGCACAACTTTTAAACGAAGCTTTTTTACTGAAAAATAATAGCTTTACCTAGAACTGGAACAACTGTTTTTTCACATCTTAATTGCTAAATAAAAAATTTTCCGCAAAAAATGAAAATGTGACATAAGATACTAATAATTCCTAATATCATTCTGAAGGTTTTTACGTAGTCAGAAGTCTCCTAACAATAAATTTTTCCATATGTTAATTCCGCTGGCCTATTACGTCACAACTCGAAGCTGTTTTTAACAATTCTAATTTCCGTAAGAATTGGTAAGGGTGACATTATTGCAAGCTTCGACATAAAATCCCTGTATCCGAGCATACCAATGGAAGAGGAACTGGATCAAGTCACCCAAAGGGAGAATTTCCAAACTCATATTTAAAAAAAAATCACCAACATACACACACACAAATATATATATATATATATATATATATATATATATATATATATATATATATATATATATATATATATATATAAGATGTAGCCGTCGTGAGTTATCTGATGTTTTTTCGGCTTAAAAATATTAGATAGAATACCACCGCCGAACAGGCGCGGATCCAAGGGGGGGGGGGCGGTGTGGGCGATCGCCCCCCCTCAAGAGCTTTAAGTTCAGGAAAATAGACCCGATTTTGCTTCTTGTACTATAGTTTATTCAAGAATTAGCGAGAATAATAAATCATTTTTTACGGTTTTTTTTCTTTTCGAAATACATATGTTTTTTAGTCCGGTGTCTTTGGCAAAATTTGTTAGACATATATCTTTTCCATAGGAATGGGTTAGAAATTTTATAATCAAAAATACCGGTCTGCAATAATGGACCATTTGGGTTGGATAACAATAGATATTTGGATGCGTGAAGTGTTAAAAAGGATTTTAATTCTTGTCATAGGCGTCGGAAAGAGGTTTATTTTATCAATAAGTATTTATGGCATAGAATATTATTTCGGTAATAAACTTAAAATAAAAGGTTTTTATAATATTATTTTATTTCTTACGATTTCTTAATAATTCACATACATTACAAAATGTAGGTAATTTTGACATATTTTACACAAATCACAACTGTATTTTTATTATTTTTAATTTTGTCATACAAACCGTTTTAGGCATATTCAGAATAAAACGTAGCCTTTTTTTCTCAAAAAATTCTAAGTTATAATTTAAATACTTACAAAATACCCATTGTCAAAAATACAAGAAGTTAAACAAATATAAAAAAATAAATTCGTCAATATAATGTGAAAATTTTTTTGGGCTATCGGTCATTTTATTATTAATTAAAAACCTTTTTAGGACATTTGACGTTTCAGTTTATTTATTTCCCAAACCATCTGCAGAATTACAATTAAACACTAAAAAGGGATTCAAATGTAATTAATTGTTATATGTTAAAAATATTTAAATAATAAATTGTGTTTACGATGGTAAACATTACGTATCTAATTCGTAATCCAAGTCAGTGAAGCTATCTCCGCTCAAATTAATTTCAATTGGTTCCTCTATCTCACGGATCATGAGATGAAGTTTCCACATTTGCTTTTATTCTTTTATTATATGGATTTTTCCAAATTTTCTGCAGTAACTTTATTCCAAAAAATCTTTCAAAAGTTTTGTTAAATTACTAATTTTGTAAGTTGTGTTGTTTCTAACAACTCTACCTTTTACTTGAGAGATATGTCCTTCGCCAACGGACGTTTTCCGGACGATCTATAAGAACAAATTTCCTATTTGGTTTTTCCCAGCAAAAATTAAGTTCTCTGAGCAATTTCCAGAGTTCAGATCTTTTTATTTCAGGTAAATCCCGATCTTCATTGATTTTAGTTAGAACTTTGTCGACGGTGGGGGTCTGCTTCTCATAATAAGATGTATGTACAACTCCTTTTATTGCAGTTTACATCTCTTCTTCCAACGAGGTTGTTCGTCTTCCTGTGATCGAATGTGACTTGGGAGCACTAACAATTCTAGTTGTTTTTTTTCTCCTTCAGTGTTCGGTACATAGTAGATTTTCCAACTCCTGTTATGTTGGAACACATCTCAACAGAATTTTTAACATTATTATCTAGATATTGATATTTTAAGGCATCATAAATATTCATAGTAATAAGTTTTTCGTTGAGGAAAAAATGCCCTGGTTTAAAGATTTTAGAATAATTATAGATGCAGAAGCCTTATCTTTTGGGTATGTCACTAATCTCATATAATATACAAAAACAACAACTTAAACTGCATATGTTTTATTTATAGTGCATATTTATTGACGTTTCGGTCACACTTGACCTTCTTCAGAATGATTTTGTATTAACTTATATGTTTAAAGTTTTCGCAAGGATCAATACATTAACTACATGTGGGCAACACGTGATAAACTATTGACACGATACAACAAAAACTTTGCTTTTAGAATCACATCTTTATAAATTAAATTTTTTCCATTTTTTTCTAATATGTACACACGCCAAGTTTTGTTAGTATTCTGGACACAACAAGGCGTCTCTAGTATCTAGACTCGCGCGTAATACGCGCGTAGTCGTCACAAGTCAAGAATCTGGCGAAATGCCTCGAATTAGGCGCGAACATTTGAGTCGTGCTTTGCTTGTAGACGGAACTTATTGACCCTTAGTACCTCGTTAACGCAATAATTCATACGCGCGAGGCGCAGTCAGTGGTGACTTAAATATTTTTTCTAGTATTCCTCGTAACAAAGGGGAATTTGTAATTAAAAAACAAACAATAACTGAATAATATTTAAATTTCTCGCATTTTATTAAACCATGTTGTAACATGGAAAATGTGAAATATCCATAATGACGTCAAATGTAACAGAATATATGCGCACAGCTAGACCGCATTCTATTATCTCGGTTATTATTTATAGAGAAGCTTAAAATGCCGCTGTGTTCTTAATTATACGAATTCCCAGATTTAATATAACTAATACTATAAAATATCGACTTTAAAGCAACGGCAGTCTGGCGTTTTGTATTTCATAACTCCGCTACCTTATTAAATGCGTCGAATAACTTCCGCCAAAACGTTTAGAAATTCCGCGTCGAGAAGCGGAGTATTGCTTATTTACTGGCATACGCTAATTTCGAACGCTGCAAGTGTGCATGCTAAAAATATTTTTAATTTAGCTGCTCAACGTGTTATAAACTACCTTATTCTAAAAGGTGTCACATTCTTTGGTAACATAAAGGTTAACTGGAGGGAAATAATGACTACTAACGCTTTACTAATTACATAGGCCTTTAATATATATATATATATATATATATATATATATATATATATATATAATAAATTTATGTCCGTATAATGTTTATTTAAAATAGGAAATCTTGGTTCTGCGGACACAGATTGTCATGTTAGTACATATTACTCTCAAGTTATGGATAAGCTTCGGGTCCAGAAAATGACGACAGCACTGTTTTGTCCACATTGGAACTCATCACGTAATTCTTTCCGGTAGAATCCATCATTCGGCGGTGGCATTCTATCTAATATTTTTAACCCGAGAAAACAGCAGATAACTCACGACGGCTACGTGTTGATTGATTACTCAATAGCACAAAAGTACAATACACTAACAATATTGTATAAGCCATGTGGTCGCGCGAAGGTAAAATAAAAATTAAATTTATCAAGATCTATACATAAAGGATGCTGCATTAAAGGATTGATGTCTGTCAATTCGTATCCAGGCTCTCCTCTAGAAATCAACAAATCTGGAACATGCCCCAAGATGAAATGAAAAAGAAATTTAACCTTGTCAAAAAATTTTAGCACAAAGTTGAGTCGCAAAAGTGAATTGGACAGAAACACGATTGAAAAACTCAACAATATATCCACTATATGGTATACAGATGGCTCCAAAACAACGGAGGGAACTGGAGTAGGAGTATATGGATCCGGTATCAGACACTACGAATTTTCCAGGAAGAAATACATGCCATAGGGATGTGTAGTCAATTTAACAAAGAAAAAAATGATCACGAAGAAGATATTATCAGCATGACGAGTAATCAAGCAGCCATCAGTGCGCTGAGCTCTCAAGTTCAGTTCCAAGATGGTCTGGGAATGCCCAGAGGAACTGAATGATTTGAGTAAGAATAATAAAGTCACTCTCATGTGGGTTCTGGAACATACCGGGATAGAAGGGAATGAAATAGTAGACAAGCTCGCGAGGCAAAGGTCTGAGATACCATTTCTAGGGTCAGAGCTTTTCTGTGGAATCAGTGGCAGCGTAATGCTGGAAGAACTAAAGATAGAAGAAGAAAGCAGGAGATCTAATTATTGGACGGAGCTGCAAAGATCGAGACAAGCGAAGATACTTCTGCGGAACTACGATTAGAAGAGATTCAAAGAACGCACAAGCTTGAGTAAAAACTACCCCAGAGCTCTTACAAGGGTCCTGACGGGGCTTTGCCACCTGAGGGGAGACCTCAAGAAACTCGGACTGATAGAAAGAGAAGAGTGCAGATTCTGTGAGGAGGAGGACGAAACCTCCATTCATATCCTTGCAGAGTGCAGCATTCTAGAAAACGCTAGGATGCGGTTTTTGGGAGCACACCAAATCGAAGAAGGGGAGCTACCCACTTTAGAGCCGTCCAACATCCTGAGATTCCTGAGGGAAATAGGACTGGAGGACCTGGTCTAGCCGATAAGGTAACTCTTATGACTGGGCAGCAGTAGGGGGGCACAATAGATCTACCAGGTCACAGTGTACGGACTCCCAAATCTACATACATACATATATACCGCCGTGTCCAACGAATCAAACATTTCTATTTTAATTTTAAAATTTTACGGACATAAACTTATTTTATATTTTTGTTGATTTAAAAAAAACACGCAGCGCTTCCAGAGGGAGATCGTTTTATCAACTTTTTTTTGACTGCAAAGCCCGCTGTTAGTTAAAAAACCTAAGACCCCATAAGTGTATCATTTAAAAAATAATGTATTAAAAAAGAATTGTTTTTCCAATATTACAGTCAGTACATTTTATCTTTCAGTATCGAAATAAAAATAGCAAGCTTAAGGTGCATTCCTACATATAAAGTTTTTAATTGTAAAATAAGTTTTTAAATTTTTTTTTTTGAATTGTCTTTTAACCTTTTAAGTTTTTCTGTTAATGTGTGGAATTTTAAACATAATTTATGTATTTTAAATTTTAGGTTGTTTGACCAAAAAAAATGTTATTGTTATTATTAAATTAAGAAAAATAATATATAAAAAAACTTTTTGAAAATGCCTTAAACAAAACGCGAAACGTCAACACACGTTTTTTTAAATATCCACGTATGAACCTAATATATATATATATATATATATATATATATATATATATATATATATATATATATATATATTGTTGATTCAGGTAAAAAATAAGAATATAAATACAAAAATGGTAAAATAATGTAGTAATAAAAGTAAGGTCCCTCTGGGATATGAATCGATCATCAAGGCAAGATTAATTATGCCTGTCCGGCAGGAAAAGGGATATGACAGAAAGGGTTAGAAAATAGCCGACTGACTGAAAAGTTGAAGTAAACGACCACTTGATCATATATATTTTTTATATTCCTATTAAGATATTGTTATAAAAAATATTCGTAACAAAAACAGGCATAGGGGTGGCTTAACAAAAATGAATGGTAATAAAAATACTTTTTTAATAAGCTAGCGGAGAAGAATCGGGAACTGCTGTTAACAGTCTTTTCAAGCACTGCTGTTGACTTAAACCACTTTTAAAGTCATAAAAAATGCTTGCGAAGCAGTTCCATTGTTAAAGCTGAAAATACACAAACACAACTAACACTTTAACGACTACTCAGCAAGTGGCAACGCTAAGCAATTGAAATTTGAACTGACATTTACTCTTGTCATTGATGACGTGCAAGTAAAGCGGCGTTGACATAGCTTGAACCAGGGGCGGATCCAGCCTCTCTCTTTGGGGGGGGGGGCGGTGATATCACAAAAGTACACTATGGCAAGAAAAACAAGTTGTCAACGGAGGGGGGGGGGAGCGCAAGCAACATACTCATTCCTAATATAAAAGGCAGAATGGGTTCTATTTTCCTGAACTCAAAGCTTTTGGGAGGAGGGGGGGGGGGGGGCGATCGCAAGCATACAGACTCCTATACTCTATTCAAGAACTAGAGAGAGTAATAAAATTGTTACCGAAATCTCTAACGTACCTGCTCCAGTGCCGCAGGTAACTGAGAACTGCCGTAAATCTAATTATATTTCATTATATTTAAATATATTTTATAAATTTACTGCAACATAGAATTTCTGATAGTTTAATTTAATTTCTGTCAGTGAGCAAAGTACAACTTACAGTTTTTTCTTAGTGATTTATCTTGTTTGCGCTTGTTTTTATATATTATTTGAGATTAGTGAGATATCCAAAAGATATGACTTTCAACTCTATATTTATTCCAAAATCGTTAAACCAGGGCATTTTTTCCTCAACGAAAAACTTATTACGATGAATGTTTGTGATGTCTTAAGATATCAATATCTAGATAATAATGTTAAAAGCTCTGTTGAGATATGTTCCAACATGACAGGAGTTGGAAAATCTATTATGTACCGAAAACTGAAGGAGAAAAAACGACTGGAATTGTTTGTACTCCCAAGCCACATTCGAGCACAGGCAAACGAAAAACCTCGTTGGAAGAAGAGATGAAAACTGCAATTAAAGGGGTTGTATATACATTTTATTATGAGAAGCAGATCCCAACCATCTACAAAATTCTAACTAAAATCATTGAAGATCGCGATTTACCTGAAATTAAAAGAACTGATCTCTGGAAATTGCTCAGAGAACTTAATTTTTGCTGGGAAAAACCAGATAGAAAATCTGTTCTTATAAATCGTCCGGAAACTGTCCGTTGGACACGTAAATATCTCTCTCAAGTAAAAGCTAGAAATAACACAATTAATAAAATTAGTAATTTAACTAAACTTTTGAAAGATTTTTTTGAATAAAGTTACTGCGGAGAATTGGGAAAAATCCATATAATAACAGAATAAAACAAAATGTGAGAACTCGATCTCATAATCGGTGAGATAGAGAAACCAATTATAATTAATTTTAGCGAAGATAGTTTCACTGACTTTGATTAGGAATTAGATACGTAATGTTTACTAGTGTAAACACAATTTATTATTTAAATTTTTGTTTTTGTTGTTTTTTATTGTTTAATGTTGTTTATATGTTTTTTTATTTTTTTATATATTTAATTCTAATTAGCCGTAAGTTTTTTATTATTTTATTATTGTGTTTGTGTCTTTTTCTTAAGCGTGTAGAATTAACATGTTTATCTTATTTTTTTGGGGCTATCGTATTTCCATATATAAAAATAAATTAAATTAAGATATCAGTACAATAGAAATGAAAATAAGTAGGTTTAATTTTAATTACAATATAAAAAAGTAATTACATTTGAATCCCTTTTTAGTGTTTAATTGTAATTCTGCAGATGGTTTAAGAAATAAATAAACTGAAACGTCAAATACCCTAAAAATGTTTTTAATTAATAATAAAATGACCGATAGCCCCAAAAATATTTTATTATTATATGAACGAATGTATTTTTTTTATATATGTTTGACTTTTTGTATTTTTGACAATGGATATTTTGTAAGTATTTAAATTATAACTTAGAATTATTTGAGAGAATAATCCTACGTTTTAGTCTATTATTATAGACCGGTATTTTTGATTATAAAATTTCTAACCCATTCCTATGAAAAATATATGTGTCTAACAAATTTTGCTAAAAACACCGGACTAAAGAACACAGGTAGTTTGCGAAGAGAAAAAGAGTAAAAAATGATTTATTACTCTCTCTAGTCCTTGAAAAAACTATAAGAGGAAAAATCGGGTCCATTTTCCTAAACTCAAAGCTCTTGGGGGGGGGGGGGGACGATCGCCCCCACCGCCCTCCCCCCCTTGGATCCGCGCCTGGCTTGAACAGTGTTGCTACATCCAAAAATATTCAACGTCATCATACGGCTAGTTGCCGGGTTACTTTACCTTCAAATTGTTCAGTATATAAAACAAGAAAATCACCTTGATAGACCATATTTATGAGATAGCACTGGGTGAAATAAAGCAAATATTAAATAAATTATTAAACAATTTATAATAAATACAAAAATATAAATAATTAAATCTACATCTTAGCCTAAATTTGTACCAATTATAATAAAAAAGCATACATAAAATATACAGCAGCATCTACACTTTTTGGCAGTTTTTCAATTTCTTAAAGCAAAATTTTGGTTGCTAATACTGGACACAGGAAACTCAGTAATGTTCTTCATCGAATTTCTGAAACAATAAATATTATTAGGGAATGACTGAAGTTTGTTAGCTATGTGACTAGACAATCTACCGTTGGGATGTATATTCTGGTAACTAAACAACCTATTTTTTTGTCAAAAATGTATGCCAATAGTAGTATATTTTAAATTAATAAAGATAATCTATCCGTTTGATGATCATATTAACATTATCATACCAAGGAAACTTTTATTTTCTGTTCAACCATGGTAATAATAGTTGTAAAGATAATTTCAGGAACAACCACAATAACCCAGGGTTTTCATGATGAAACAAAATTTGTCACCAGGAAAACTACATTTTAAGAAATTGCTTAAGTAGTGACGTTAATACTTCAATGTGTAAATCTCTCTCCTGACTTTCACTCTCCTTAATACGAAATAATTAAACTTTATAAATTTTCTGTTGTCTAATTTGGTGACGTAAAATGTTTGTTTATTAGGAATAATATTTCGAAGTTAATATTCAAACTAATACAATTATGTAATAAAGTAACTGTTTACATAGTTTATTAATAATTAAAAAGAACAGGAAATAATATCTTTTGCATATCGAAAAATTCTAGTAGTTAACGAAAGCAATTTGAAATAAAAAATTAATATATTAAATACATAAAATAAATAAATAAATAATTCCAGACTCCAATTTGTGTACTGTTTTTAGAACCAGGTCGTCATAAAAAAAAACTAAACAAATATCAATGACGGGTACATTATAAAATTTCGAAAAAAAGTTGAAGAGTGAAAAGGATCGTATTAAAATCTATTAAAGTCAATTATTGGGACCAATAAACTATTTTTTCTGATAAATGCAAAAATGTGTTAATCATTGTTAAGAATACTTTTAAAAACTATAAAACTATTTTCAATGATAAATATTTGTTTTTGTTTCTTATTCCCGAAATACAAAAGGCTACTATCGTATGCCAGAGAGCAGATTTTTGAAATATCATCTGTTGTGCAGGTTCAACATATATTTCTTGTATTGATTCTTGGAATAATTTAAAGTTCAAGTTAATTAGGTTAACTAGTAAAGAATTATAACAAGTTACAGCTCTGTAAGTGAAGTATCTCTGAAACAGTGTGCCTTTGGCAGCGTTAACCAATCCGAATATTAACTGAATGGAGGCTAGGACGAGCAATATATCACATACAGATGGAAATAGAAGACTTAGCCCCATTCAATATATTTATTATAAAAGTGTAGAAGTGACAATATTTTTGGGTATCTATCCGAAACCAATTTAATTCAGAGAACTTATGTAAAATACGATCATATTTTTTAAGATAGAATCTAATTCATACCCAAGAATTTTGCACGTTCTGAATGTTAGTACAAATCCCGTAATGCATACAAAAATCATAGATGAAATCAGAGTAGTTAAAAATAGAAAGAAATATAGATGTATATAGCATTTTCTTTGGTATAAGTTTTAAGATGTGTTTATTATTATATAATATTTTTAGTGCCAAATATGATTACTCAAGTAACTTTTTAAAATGATATTTAAATCTTAATGTACTGTCTAATAGGATTCTTAATTCTCTCGCAGTATCCACAACTGACAATTTTATTCCATTAAAAATAATCTACTTTCCTTTTATCACTTAATAGCATAAGATACTATTTGGCAGGGTTTACTATTAAGTTATGATCACCAGCAAGTTCAGTCAACGTTAGTAAATATCCAATAATTAATGCTTCAGAATTTAAGTGTTCGTCAAAATCAAAACAAGAATAAATCCGAGTGTCATTACTATGTACTTGAATTTTCAAAAATTTCAAAAATCTGAAGATATCATATATATATATATATATATATATATATATATATATATATATATATATATATATGTAATCGAAGGTATTCGGGCATCCCGTGTATGTGATGAGTCCCTCTCAGGACTGTAAGGCAACTGACGTTTCGGTGATTCCGGTGCTGTCGGTACCGTGTGCGCGTCGGACGCGTTCGTTTTCCGAATGGTTCCAGCCCATCAGGTTGCTGCGCGTCATCGGCCCTATTACCAGTGTTTGGGGTTGCGTTACCGAGTTGTAATCTGTTTCGTTACTAAGTGGTACTGGTTGATGTTTTGTAAGCAGATTTTTCCAAGTATTAGGCACACGTTGGCTATCATCTCTGCTATTTAAGTTGTTGGGCCTCTTTGCAATTTCAATGGCTTCCCTTATAACTCTTGTGGACAGGTTTTCACATCTCGATAGCATTTTTGTTTCCGAGAAATTTATCTTATGTCCTTTGTTTAACCAGTGTTGGGCCAGAGCAGAAGTTGTTTTTTGCTTGACAGCGTTCATATGTTCGTCTCTTCTGGAGTTTATTTTACGGTTGGTTTGGCCTACATAAGATGAGCTGCATTCTCCGCATGGAATTTTGTACACCTGGTTTTCTAAAGGGATTCTTTCTTTAGGTGTTGGCAAGAGATCTTTTGCTTTACGATCTGTGGTGAAAATGGTTTCAATGTTGTGTCTCCTGAGAATTCTTGCGATCTTGTCTGTGGTGCCTCTTACATAAGGAACAAAAGCTTTGGAGCCATTCTCTTGGTTTTCGCGATTTTTTGGGGCCAAGTGTTTGTTTTTTAGAGCCTTGTCTATATGTTCTTTTTTATAACCGTTCTTTGTTAGGGCGTCTTGCAGTATGTTCATCTCTTTGTGATAATTTTCTGGATCTGTTAGGGACTGCGATCGAAATGCAAGTGATTTCACTACTGGAAATAATTAGGTGATGTGAATCGGCGTTGAGGTACCTGTTGGTATGAGTGGGCTTTCTGTAAACAGTGTGCGAACGCAAGCCATCCTCTTTTCTTTTCAGTAGGATATCCAGGAACGGTAGTTCTCTTTCCTGTTCTGTCTCCATGGTGAATTTAATTTTGGGATGTATACTGTTTATGTGTTCCGGGAAACTTTTGAGATTTTCTTCTCCATTTTGCCAGATAACGAATGTGTCATCTACGTAACGTAGCCACAGTCTTGGTTTGTGTGAAGAGGTCTCCAAGCTTTTGATTCAAAGTCTTCCATAAATAAGTTAGCGAGTGCAGGAGATACCGGCGTTCCCATCGGGGCTCCCTCGACTTGTTTATATCGTCGGTCTTCGTAAGTAAAATAGGTGTTATTAAGACAGTGTCTAGCTAATTCGATGATATATTTTGGCAGATTGTATTTGTTTTCTATTACAGAAAGAGCCTCTTTAACTGGTATTTGTGTGAAAAGTGATGTTACGTCAACACTAACTAGACATTTTTTTTCTCGTAAACGTATGTTTTTGATTATTTCGCAAAAATGTTGCGAGTTTTTAACGTAGGAGGCCGTTTTTTCGATGAAGGGTTGGAGAATGGTGGCTAGATGTTTTGCTAGGGCCTTCGATTATACATCACACCCGTGAGAATATCCGACATAATATATATATATATATATATATATATATATATATATATATATATATATATAAAAGAAATAATAGTAGCCTTAAAATTCAGCTTTGTGAAACTCCGATATTATTTTAACTTGATCTGAAAACCTATTATCAAAAACTATTTTTTGACTACGATTTAATAAAAATGATAAAGACAAAATTACGTTAGAAAACGTTAACATTATAATTTAGATATAAGAAGATTGTGGTTGATAGGATTGAATGCTTTAGAAAGTCCTATTTCTGTTATAATTTTCATTTTTTACCCAAAACTCGGTTGAACTTGAACTAACAGTAATTCAAAATTTTATATCTTAAAAAACAAAGACAGAAGTATGTGAACTATTAATATATGTGGAAAAACTTGGCTTAAATTCTTCATTTTTCTTATTTTGATTTAGTTCTGGATGGGTTGGAACATCTACTTTTATTACTAATTTAGATATAATATGTTGGAGCTAAATTAGTTAGACTTTTGAAATAGCAATTTTTACTTACCAGAACACATATCCATACAGGCTTTTCTCGTGCGGAAATTGTTAGCATTTCCGTCGCAACCCCCAAAACCAAATTCGTAACATTTTCCTGTGGCTGGATCGTATTTCCACCTCATTATTAAAGCTCTGCAATGTCCTCTCATTTCTGGTAGTCTGCACATTACATCCGGGTTATCTAAAAAAAAAAGAACATACAGTGTGATAAAACATTATAGACACCCTAAAAATTTTCAATATAATATATTTTCTACTGCCAAGTCAATTTTCTATTATGATTCCCTATATTTCTTTATAGTATAAACACCAATTTGTTTCTAATAATGTATCCTGGAGTGCTAGTTAATTTTACATTCACTAACCCATAATTTAAGAAAAAAACTATAATCAAAGTGAATTTAACAGAAATTTCCAGCAACAGTTAATAATACAATAACTTAATAAAGTCTTAGTTCAACTATTAAGATATAATTAAATTTTAATAATTTTTAAAATTAGATATCGCAAAATATAATGCTAATTTAGTTATTTATTATTAGCGTAAAGTTGAGTTTAAAGGCTATTTTAAAGATGGAGTATACAATTTTAATACTTTTCTCATAAGAACTGTTTAGAACAAAACAATGAAATTTTAAACAGGATTTTCTGCACCCGCCTGTACATTTAATTAAATGACCGATAACAACGATCTAGGTGCTCCAAAAAAGGAACTGTTGAAAGTTGTCTGAGGTCGGAAACTAATATTTACCAGTGTAATAATACAGGATGTTTAATTAACTCAAAGATAATAATGTAGTTTAAAGAAACAACGACCTAAGCTATGCGCAAGAAGAAAGTACAATATTCTTTATTGTCATTGTTAAATAAATAATAATTACGTATTGTTTTTACAATAGGTTTTGAAAACCTCATTGCTGCATTGCATTTAAATAATGCAAACATTTACCAAGTATAAATAATTGCAAGCAACTTGGTTATTTAATTAAACAATACAGCATATCATTTCGGTATTCCGACTATGTCCTTAAATCGGTTAAAAATTTGATTAGCGGAATGTTAATAGGTTTAAAAGAGACATATTCTTAAAAAGTTTAACTTATGCAGAGTGTCTCAAAAAAAAAACAGTGCGCCTAATTTATATATATATATATATATATATATATATATATATATATATATATATATATATATACCATACCGTTCTTTTTCTACCAAGTATTAAGTTCGATTTATATTATCTCTAAAAGTGAAAACAAGAGATTTTGAAATCTTATCCCGCCGAAAACATTTTTAGTTAAATTTAAATAATTTGCTTTAGTATTTTCAGAGGCTTTGGGGCAACTAAACTCAATAACTTTTGGCGATTTATAAATAAATTTTAATTAAGAATCATTCAAATAATATTAAAAAATTTTAGAACAAAAAAGGAAGATATTTTTTTTTATTTTATCAGTACCCCGCCAGGTTTCTGATAACTTTTTGATGATATAGAGTCATTTTCCGTTCAAATGTGTATTTGAATTATTTTTGGAATATTGACTAAAATATCTCAAAACCCCCTTTTTTTGTACATTGTCTGTTTTTCTTTTCTTGGAAATAAGGTTCTTTTTTTAGTTAAAATACAACAAACAAAGTTTTCTTAGTTTGGAACATATATTCGCATATCAATGTAATGTTTCGGTTGGAATTTCTCTTGCCTTTTTCAAACATTGTACATTCAAATACTTCAAAAAATATTACGTTTAAACACCCTGGTATTATAAATGTTAATTAAAAATTAATCTTACCTTAATTTGAACTCTCACAATGTCAAAATAATAAAACAAATGGAGACAGAACAAACACTTTAAAATTATAAATTATACCGAACTTGTATGTCGAAAAATTTTTCAGTAGTGTTTTTACTTTTCTGTATTAATAGATAAGGATGATATACTTAAAGGTGACAAAAGGGTGGTAGTTTGCCGAAACATGTAGATAGTTTCTATTTAAATAAATTGTTATATGTTTTAGTTAATTGTCTCATGTCAGTTTTTGAGTTCACAACGTTTTTATTTTCTTGGATTTCTATCATGTCATAGAATTCTCGTTTTTTATTATGATTTTTGCTTCGTAAAATTTCGGTTCTTTCAAAGTTAAATGTATGAGTAGTTTCAGTCATGTGATTAGTTAGAGCTGTTTAATTCTTTTTGTTAAGTTTATGCCCATTGACTCTATTTTTTATATATTGGCTTGTTTGCCCTATACATATCGAATACAGTTGTTGCATGGAATTTCATATACGACATTACTCTTTTTGTCATTTGAAATTTTTGTTTTTAATTTGAAAAAATTGTTTTTCAATAGGTTATGAACTTTGTGACATAAAATAATATTTTGTTTTTTAAATATATTTTGTATGTTATGTGAAAGCTGTGGGATGTATGCAAGCGTCAGATATTTTTGGATTTTATTTTTGTTTCTTTTTAAGAAATTACTACCTTTATTATAAAATCTGTTTATTCTCTTCTTAAAGGTTGGCACAATTAGGTTGTTTGGGAAATTATTTTTTAGAACTTTTTTAATGGCATTTGATCTAAATTCATCTACAAAGCTGTGATACTTAGTCTTGCTGATCGTGCAATTGAATTAACCGATTGTGAATTTAGATCAAATGCCATTAAAAAAGCAAAGGAAGAACTTCAAAAAGACAATTACCCTAACAACCTAATTCAGTGAAAAAGAGAATAAACAAATATTATAATAACGGTATTAATTTTATAAAAAGATACAAAAATAATACCCAAAAATATTTGGCGCTTCGATACATCCCAAAGCTGTCCCATAACATACAAAACATATCTAAAAAGGAAAATATTATATATGACACAAAGCTCACAACTTCCTGAAAAACAGTTTTTCCAAATTAAAAACAAAAATTCCAAATGACAAAAAGAGTAATGTCGTATATGAAATTCCATGCAACAACTGTGATTCCGTGTATATAGGTCAAACAAGCCAATATATAAAAAATAGAGTGAATAGACATAAATTTGACAAAAAACAGCCCTAACTAATTACATGACGGAAACTACTCCTACATTTACTTTGAAAAAACCAAAATTTTAAAAACCGAAAATCATAATAAAAAACGATAATGATAGAAATCCAAAAAAATAAAAAAAAAAAAAACATTGTAAACTCAAAAACTGACACGAGACAATTAAGTAAAATATATAGCAATTTATTTAAATAGCAACTATTCACATGTTTTACCAAACAGCCACCCTTTTGTCACCTTTAAGTATATTATCCTTATTTATTAAGAAAGAAAAGTAAAAACGCTATTGAAAAAAGTTCTTCGGCATACAAATTCAGTATAATTTATAACTTTAAAGTGTTTGCTCTGTCTTCGTGTGTTTTATTATTTTGATATTGTGGGAGTTCAAATTAAGATTAATTTTTAATTAATATCTATAATATATATATATATATATATATATATATATATATATATATATATATATATATATATAAACGTAATATTTTTTGCAGTATTTGAATGTACAATGTATGAAAAAGGCTAGGGAAGTTCTAGCCGAAACATTACATTGACATATGAATATATGTTTCAAGCTAAGAACCTTTTATTTGTTGTCTTTCAATTAAAAAAAAAGGACTGAAAAATCCAAGAAAACCCTCCAAATAATATAAATATATAAATATAAATATATATATATATATATATATATATATATATATATATATATATATATATTTCATTTTTCTTTATTTTGTCTTTTCTTGGGTTTAGGTTCTATATTTAATAAAAACACAAAACGATTGACGTTTCGCCCTTTATTGAAGGCATTTTCAAAATTCTTTCCTCCTAAAAATATATAATTAAAATACATTACATAAAAAACATATTTACAGTTTCAAAAAACAAACAAGACACTTAAAAACAGTATTCAAAACTTTAAAATTTTTTAAAAATATTTAATTTTACCGGTACACAACTTGACATTTTGCTGCTCTGTTACTAAATAGAATTCAAATTTTACATCGTCTACTGAGGATACGTGGAATGCGAATGTGTTTTATTTTTTTAATATTTTTTATATTTTACAATGCATAAAAAAACAAATAAGGTATATGTTTGGTTTTATGTTTAAGAGGATATTCAATTTTTGATTCTTATTTGACCGGATCGAATACTTAATATTTTTGTTTAAATTAGGCTTGCGTAAATGTGCCTCAAATTTCCCATATCTGTTCTGTCGTTAACAGTGTTTTTATCTTTTTTAATTTCAATCATTTCGTTTATCTGTAATTTTTGGTAATTCATATCTTTGTTTTTTATAATGGTACTGTTATAATCAAAAGTATGTTTTTCGTCCTGTGTGTGTTTGTTTAACGCTGTTGAGACGTTTTTCGTATATTTATGGCCATTTAATCTGTTCTTCAGTAATTGGCTCGTCATGCCTATACATTTTTTGGGACAATTTGTGCAAGGGATCGAATATATTATATTTGATTTATTCATGAGACGAGTTTTACTTTTTAAATTTGTGAACAATGTATTTAATTTATTATGTGACCTGTGGCATACGATAATATCATGCTTTTTTAAAATGTATTTTATTTTTTCTGACAGCTCACTAGTGTACGTTTTGTCGATGTGTACCGGTAAAATTAAAAAATTTTAAAGTTTTGAATACTGTTTTTAAGTGTCTTGTTTGTTTTTGAAATTGTAAATATGTTTTTTATGTGATGTATTTCAATTATATATTTTTAGGAGGAAAGAATTTTGAAAATGTCTTGAATAAAGGGCGAAACGTCAATCGTTTTGTGTTTTTATTAAATATAGAACCTAAACCCAAGAAAAGACAAAATAAAGAAAAATGATATAATCTATGGTTCAAGAATCAAGAAAATAAATATCTATATATATATATATATATATATATATATATATATATATATATATATATATATATATATATATATACATATACATATACATATATATGCATTTGCAATAATTAAATTAGATGCCAAACAAAAATTTCAAATAAATTTAGGATGTTCAGTAAAAAATTGATGCGAAAAATAATATAGAAAAAATAAATAAAAAAAAATTAGAAAGGAAAAAGTTCACCCCCATATAAGGTGTGTGCAACCCGCTTTTGGTAATCTTTTCAATATAGAGTCGATAGGCTTAAAACAACCACAAAAAACAATTAACTTATTAAAAATATAAACTTACCAGAAGCTGGTCTTGACGTTACCATATCAAGACTCGCGACAAACAAAACAAACCAAACAGCAAATATCTGTGAAATCATTTTGATTACGAATACTTTTACTATATAACAGCTTTATAGTTAAAAGTCAAACACCTCTTACTACTTTTCAAAGTTGTAGAATGATCGTCTCACCACTTGTCTAGCAAATATATGAAGAAACATGGCGTCACATGCGGTGCACAGGTGAAATTCATAAATGCGTCAGTAATTGGTAATTTCTGCATTTGTTTAATGGCAAAGATAAAAGACCTGGATTCCCTTGTACGGGATTTACAGTAAACAAAGATTTTGCAACACCTAATTGACTATACAAAAAATATCCGAAAATGTAATGAGTCGATCGTGGTATGAATTTTGATTACGTTATTTAACATAAATAAATAATCATTTTCGAGATTATTATTGTAAATGTGTGGGTTTTCCTTAAATATTATGCAAAGTTTTATTTTAATTTTAAAATGCATTCGGTGATTCAATTTTTATTTAGTGGAGATCCGTAATTACACCTATGCAGTAAGTAAAACATTACAACACCAAAATTTCCATTAAATTTAAGATAAACATTTATTATGCTTTGATGCGCTGTAACTTTTTCAGATATTCAACTTTGAATGAACAAGATTTTTACTTAATTTTTAATCGTCTAAAAACTATATAAATTTATAGCATGTTCCAAGCACCTTATTGATGCTTCTAAAAATCTAATTTCAAGCCAGATGGCTTGGCACTCCCTCCAGGGAATATTGACTTATACCAGGTATACACAGTTACCAAAAGTATGAAGCTCTGAGGGAACCCTTTCTATGTTGTCGGGTCCTACAAACTTTCAGACAGTCCGCACAGTTGCAAGGAGAACTGCTTTCTGAATCGGCTTATACAGATGCTCACTAAGGCCCAGTCCCTTGATGTTCTGCAGGATGTTCTTTGGTATCACTCCAGTTGTCGATAAAATTATTCGGTCTCAATGTAACTTGAACTCGTTGTGCTTAAGAATAGACCCGAATTGTACTTGTAATAAGGCACTTTTCCTACCTGCAATATATTTAACTTATCTGCTAACTCTTGGAGGAGTATTTTAGCGGCTCAGTCATGTCTCTTCTTGTACTCCGTTGCAGCAAAGCAAATGCTTGGCATCCTGCAGTTATGTGCTGGATTGTCTTTGATGTTTAACAGCTGTATCTATATTGTCCGTTTTCTATTGAGGGATCTCTGATGATGAACTTTCGATAGTTTTTCGTCGGAATAATCTGGCCTTGGATAGCTAACAAAAAGCCCTCCATTTCTGGAGCCATCTGTTCTGAAATCAACCAGTAGTTCGATGCTGAGTTGTCGACATTGTCTTGATTAACTTCATTTAAATGCCATCCATGAAGTGGCTTCCGTAGCTAGACTTGTAACTTCTCTTGGTCTGTTTGATGGTAAGCAGCAATATTCTGTTCCCTCAGCTGTAGCGATATTAAATCGTTTGTCTCGCATTTTGCTCAATGTAGAGTGGAACAACCCGCTAATCTGTGGAAATAAGAACTTAAGTTTATTATTTGTTGGTCGACCTGCTTACCAATATCTACCAATCCTCTTCTTCCTTGATGTCTTGGAAGCATTGTATGTTCAATAATACTCCGTGGGTGGTGTTTGTGTGCTTTTGTTTTAAGAGTGTTTTTATTTTTCTTTGCAGATTTCGGATGTCTGTCCCGTACAATTTTCAAAGGGAAGCTAAGCGCAGAGCATGCGTACGTGTTGAGCGCCTTAAACAAATTTCTACTATTTAAACTAGTTCGTAATACCCGTCTTATTGTCCTGACAAATTCGGTGGTCAGTTCTACCTTCATTGTGCGATGGTCAATTCATTTAGCTAGTTTCATACCTAGGTATTTGTATGTTTGCTCTGCTTCCATTGCATCAATAGATCCAGCGGTCAGCAACTCAGATTCTCCAGATTGTATCTTTTCTTTAACTTGTCAAGTCCAAACTGTATTCCGATATCCCCGGAGAACTCCTCTACTGTTTTAAGCATTTATTCCAACTGGCTTCTGGTAGCAGCCAACAGTTTAAGATCATTCATGTATAGAAGATGATTCAATGTTACTACCATTTCGTTCTTAATTATTTATTTTTTTTTTAAATTTCAAATTATTTAAAAATATTAATATTATAATATCAATGAAATCCATTTGATCAGTTAGGTAATATTATTTTAATTGCGTTAATTTCCAAATAATTGAGTTAGCCCAATGTTAAAGTATTATTTGTAGTAAACAATTCAATTATCATTTGAATGAAAACTTTGCAGCTTTACATATTGAAAATACTTGATGGGTTCTTTTTTAACAGATCCGACTGACGTAGCTCAAAGTTTGTAGACTTATAATTGACTAATTATATAACAATTTAATTTACTTTTCGCAGACGATAGTGTTTTAATGTTATCAGGTTTAAATGAACTTGATAAAATTGTTAAAGGGCTTAATGAAATATGTTCAAAGACATACTTGGAACATAATATTATTATCGGCAAGGAAAACCAAGTCCTGGAGATATCTTGTCGAACTGGCCACTCATGAGCTTAGTTCGACAAACTAAACTGCATACTGCTGAATAAAAAAATTCCAGGAGTGGACGATGAGTGGCTGATAAAAAAGAAGAAGACCTACCTCAGCTGCAATATCAACACAGAAATTTTCGTGTTCAGAAAAAAATTCTATTAAAGTGATTTAAAAAATCTGAACTTTTGAAAGATATATTGCAAAATTGTAAAACGAATACAGTTTAAGACATCTAGCTTGAATAGGCAAGAAAGGAGTGTCTTCTCAAATTTTGGTCTACAAATTCAAGAATAGTTATATATCTTAAGAACGACTTGTTTTAGGTATATGAAATATAATCGTAACTTAGCCTTACTTGGTCCGTGCTACTTAAATGTGCCATAATATAGAGGGTGTTCCATTTAAAATGAAAATTTTTAAACGCGTTTTACCTGTACGTTTGGAAAATATTCCAATAAATATTCGGGGAAGAATGTAGCTCTATCTAGAGGTTATCCTGCGCGTTTCCAAATTAATGTCAGAAATGAGTTAGATACTCAGTATTCTAAGAGGTAAATAGGCTGTGAAGGTACACAATACTGGCAGCAAGGTTTCCGGATATAACAAATCTTGAGTTTTTCTTAGGGGGATATATTAAAAATATGGTTTGTGCTATACCGTTAAGGACATCCGATGAAAGAACGAATAAGAACAGCGTTTCGCTCTATAACACCAAATATCTCAATTAAAGTTTCATTTCTGAAAAGAATTCGCTTGTATGATGATATTCATCAGTTTGAGCAGTTATTAAAATTTTTAAAACTAAATTTGTTATCTCTTTAATTTAGTATTGTTACGAACGATTAAAAAAAACTTTTTGATACGTCTTCGTATACAAATATTCCAATATTATGAGTCATCTTTATTACAATGTGCGGAATGAAATATTATATCGATGAGTCATATTTTTAGACCAATCTCAGCTTTTATGTTCTAGATTTATATAGGATATTCAGTAGGTATATAAATTGGGATAGGATAAGAGTTTTAAGATAATTGTATAGTAATATTTGAATAGTGAAGGTATTAAGAAGTAGTAATTAAACAGTTATGATAAAGCTGTGTTAAGCAGTAGTTAACAGGATATTGGGAGCAAGTTAGTTAAATTGTTGCGTTTTATTCAGCGAACTCAGTGAGCGATTTTTAAAGAATATTTATTGGCTATAAACCTAGTTATGAAAATTTTTTTAATTGGTTAGTGATTACATATAATCTATGCAAGTAATAGGAACGTTAACTTCGTCAAAGCCTACTTTTCAAAAATAAAAGGCGAAACATTTATATCCAAAATTGAAAAAGCTAAATTACTAAAAAACTGTAAAAGATGGGTAAAGAAAACCTCAAGAATAATTAAATGTCTCAAGAATGACTTGTCTTAGGTATATGAAACATAAGATTAAATTCTTCTTATCTGGCTCGCGCTATCAAAATACGTAATAATATACAGGGCATTCCATTTAAATTTTGACAACTTTGGGGTGAAACTTTTTTGAATCACTCTGTATACTTCACAATAAAATTAAAATGTGGTTCCATTTGACATACACATCCATTATTAAAAATACACATGAACCGACTGAAATGAAATGCGCCACCCTGTATATAATAAAATATAATTAAAAAATACTTGGTTCTTTTCTTTAAAAATAGAAATTCTCGCATTTCCCTATAAATCAGTTTCAACTTCGACAATGGAAAATTTCGCATTCGACTACAAGTAGTAATCATCATTTGTATGTTTCAAAATAATTTCACCATTTCGATGATTAACCACAATCTTTTCTAAGTAGAAAAGTACCGAGAATAGAAATTTTGTTTCAACACTTCCTTATAAATCAATGTCAACTTAGTTAATCAGGAAATAACCTCCGGTTTTAAGAGATGATCTGAAAATGAGAAATACATCTTAATTTCAATGGATATTGTGGATATATGTAAATCAGTTTTAATATATTGATTAAATATCTATCCATGATTTGGAGAACGAATGGATCAGTTGTGTTGCTTGTTAAGCGTGTCGTAAGACAATAGAAAATTTGGGTTAATTGTGGTGGTTTATTGGCGATGGCCTAGCAGTGTCACTAACTCCCACATATTTTAAAATCTTAATACGCGTTAAATGCTAAAAGAGGTGAATATGAATTTTGCATTCGTATTTGCTCTCTTTACTTTTATTAGGGGCGTGGTATTAGCCCAACTGTTAAAGGCGCTGGGCTAGTGGGAGACGACCATGACCAGCGCGAGTTCAGTCCTCCGACGACTTTATTTAAAAAATCGTAAGACCATTAGAGTGGATAGAGTTCTAATTGTCGGTAGACACAGCAATGACAAAGAGTGAAGATTCGGGGGTTAGTAAAGTGTCGAGGACCGTTGTTCGAAAAACTACGTTAAACTCTAGGTCCAATTGTCAAATGGTCTATACAATAAAATACTCGGTATTTTCTTACTTGTATCGACAAGACCCAATTTTAAAATAGGTCTAAGTTAACAACAAGAGGTTCAAAATGACAAGTGAAACAAGAAGTCGATCAAGTTATGCATCTTAGAAACACAAGGATATAAAAAACATTTTATTTTCTTATTAAAAATGAAAATTTTGTTTATTCTCTAAAGACATCGATACTGTTTACCAATTTCAAGGCTCTGTCTTTACTCATTATTCTTAATTTTAATAAATATATATATATATATATATATATATATATATATATATATATATATATATATATATATATATTTTTTTTTTTTTTGTTTCCTACAAACAATTTTCGAAATTGTCAGCAGTTAGTTTACATGAAATTAAAATATTGTGAAACTTACCTATCCCAATAGCAATTCCCAAAACATAAATACATAAATATTAAAAATCGTTATATTTTTAAAAGTTACTTACAATCAAAGTTTTTAAAACATTACAATTTAACACGTATTACTATATTAAGGCCAGGAATAACTGCGTTCAGTATGCAAATAAATCTATTTTCGATAGCGTTTGTATATTTGCATTTATATTTTTTATAGTTTTTTATTGTCTTACGGGGGACGTGTAAAAACGACTTTTTCAAATTTAAAATGTTAAAATATATTTTACTGAGGTTTTTTTTACTGCTTAACTAAAATGGCACTAAAAACAGTTTTGCCAACTTAAATTACTTATTTTATTAATTACGTCCTAAATATATTTTTTTTTCTTGGTTTCTAAATTTTTTTGATTAATGATTAACATTAATAAACATAAATGTTTGCGTCTTTATTTTTAAAATAGGAATAATCAAAAGAGATTTTAGGTTAAAACAGAGGCAGGCTGAAATAAGAAAAACAGTGTCCCAAATTCCCAATCTAGTATTCGTGTAACCCCTAGGATTATTTGTAAATATGAGTATAAATATGGCGAGCCGAGCGCGTAACGCGCCCGTGACTTACAGCGGACCTTCTTTGATATTTACTGGTTCGACTAAACCCTTGTGTTTTCGGCAACTGATGTCAAAGGAGATTTTTGAAAACGTTTTGGCTTTGTAAATAACAAAGGGTAAAAATAAATAAAAATATTTTATTAAATAAAAAATAAAAACTTCGGCGATAATAGCGGACTACCTTGAATAAAAAAGATCAAGATTGGAAATTCTAGCAAATTTATAATCCAACATATTAGCGGACTATACAGAAATTTGACCGAAATCTCTCCGTTAGAATTTGAATATTTGTTAAAAAAATAGAACCAATCATTTCCAAAAGAGAGGTATATTTTCAGCAGCCCATTTTCATTTGATAGACGAAATTTGCATTTTGCAGGTCTTTGAAAAATTTCTGATGTAATTTCATTTTACTCATCCATTTCTTTTCTTTTTTAAATTTTTGTCCATAACTCACAAATTTCAGAACTATTTGCATATCTTCTCTAAATTCAACGTATTTTCTTCGGACCACTCCATATTCATTTATGAACAATTTTTGATCATTGTCAAATGGTAAAAAAATTTCATTTCATTAACAAAAAAAAAACCAAAAACACCTCGAGTCGTCAGGGTCGCTACAAATTAATTTATTTTTGAAAGAACGTGTCATAAACCCGTCCCACTAGATAAAAGAGCCCGCACTAAGAAACCGACAGAAAATGGATTCATGCGAGTCTCGGTCGAGCTACTTGCAAACAATAGAATTATAAAAAAATTGGCTTCGCGTAACCCAAATGCATTTATTATCTCCTTTGAGACCTGCCGTCGATGGCCCTCGACATCAATAGAAATCGGTAAAATTCAAAGAAGTTTCGCTGAAAGTTCGCACCATACTCGTCACGGGAGTGTCACGTGCTCGACTCGCCATCCCTCAAAAGTTGCTATATCAGCCGTGCTGCACCCACTACACGACTGCTTGCACGCGCTCAGCCGTTTTCGGTTATGTTTGCTAGCATTTTTCCCGTACTTCACAGATTTCTTGATGCAAAATGAAAATATAGACTTATAAAAGGATATCTATACTCTCAAAATCTTTTTGTGACATTAAAATCGGACCATCCATGATACATCTAGACGCGCTGAAAAATAGTGCATTAAAAATTTACAATGTAAATTGTGCAAAAACTAACTAACGCACAGAACCTGGTTATGGCAAGCATAATGTATATATAAATTATTATTATTTCCCGAAAAGCTAGCGCTACAATTTAAGAATGAATTTAAAAACAAAACAACTGAATTTTCGGATTTTTTTCTGTTTTTCTTCGTAATTAATAATCCGATTTAATCGATCCAGGTCTCATTTTGTTAGTATTTTTATCGCTATCTTCTTAGTTTTGATTTTATATGCAAAAAATGCAATTTTTGGTTTTCATTTTTAATGCAAATTAATGAAGAGAGTGGAAAATATAACAAAAAAACACCACGAATTTTTTTTAAGGTGACGGCACCGTATTTTTAACCGACTTCTAAAAGAAGGAGGTTCTCAATTCGTCGACTATGTATTTTTTTTTATGAATGTACACCGATTACTCCCGAACGGCGGCACCGATTTGAATGAAACTTTTTACGCTATGTTCAGGAAGTTGCTGCGGTAGTCCCATATTTTTTTGGATGCAATTGGTGCAGTAATATCCAAGATGGCGCTGACAATATGGCGGCCAAAAACATTAACTTTGTTTGATTTTTTCCAAAATTGGTATGGGGGAATTTTTGGGGTCGTACACAACGAATCTGAAATTATTTTTAAAAAATTGAATATGGCGGATCCAATGTGGCGGAAAAAAAAATCAGTTTTGTCCGATTTTCTCCAAAATTGGTACGAGGGAGTTTTCAGGGTCGTACATAACTAATCTAAAATTATTTTAAGAAAATTCAATATGACGGACGAAAAAATCAATTTTGTCCGATTTTCTTCAAAATTTGTACGGGGGAGTTTTTGGGGTCACACATAACGAATCTGAAATTATTTTTTAAAAAAATCGATATGGCGGATTAAAGATTCTATATCTTCCGATTTTGTGTAAAATCAGTATTGGGGTATTTTTGTTAGTGTTAATTATGAATTTAAAATATTTTTTGAAAAACTCAATCTGGCAGATTCAATATGGTGTCCTAAAAATTTTACATTTTTCGATTTTCTCCTAAACTGATATAAGGGGTTCTTGAGGGTGTAAATTTTGAATTTAAAAGTATTTTTTCAGGATTTTGTTCAAAAACCTTATTCACATTTTTTCAGATTTGGTATCAGAGGGTTTTCGGGGTCGTGTATTACGAATATGAAGTTAATTTTTTATGACTATTAGGTTGATAAGATACAATATGAGGGACAGAAAATTCTACATATTTCGATTTTGTCTACAATTGAGATTATGGGATTCCTGAGGCGTATACAAACTCAATATGCAGTATAAAATATATCGAGCTAAGAAATTTACATCTCAGGTTCTTTAAACATCGATATTGGAAGATTTTGGGGCCTATATTACCAATCTAAAATTAATTTGAAATTTATGATAGTGGATTTACTATGACAGACTAAATATTTGTTTGACACACTTTTACTGGTATTGGGAAAACTCTAAGAACCAAAGAATTTTTAGTGGTTTCTTTTTAGGGTGATTTACAACTTTGGATAAAATGAGTACTTTTTTGCCACTTTGGAATCATTGCGAGGTACACTAATCTTGATTAGTACTTAGTTCAAATAATTTATGGATATCATAATGAATTCTAAAACTAAAAACAGAAAAGTAAAATTTTTATAAAAAAATTGAACCGACTTCTAAAAGTACGCTAAAAAGTGAAAAATAACTATAAATTTTTCTGTGAAATTGAACTTTTTGAAGTCGGCGCCAAATTATTTGTAAATGAAATAAATAACTACTAATATATACAAATTATGGTAAGAAAGTAATTACAAATAAAGTATTTTTAACCTGTTTATGCAAATCACATTTTGTCAGGGATTAGTTTAGCGCCGACTTCAAAAACTTCAATTTCGTATAAAAATTTTTAGTTATTTTTCACTTTTTAGCGCACTTTTAGAAGTCGGTTCAATTTTTTTATAAAAATTTTATTATATTGAATAATCTATTTTTCATAGACCTAGTTAGATGGTTGGAAATAGACTTGATGATGTTTATTTTAATTTAAAATGTCTTTAGAATAACACCTTTCCTTTCGTTCGATTAATGAACTATGATCATTCCTTTTAAAAACATGCACACCTACTTAGAAGTTATGAAATCAATGACGTCAATGAAAATTATATGTGTTATGTTTACTTCTTATAAACCGGCTTGAAACAACAACATTTATGTTTTGAATCTATTTTTTAATATTATGTAATAGTGGATATATTCATGCAGGTTAACCTACTTGAAATATTAGATACGCATATTAATTGTAAATAAATGAATGAATGACAATATTATCATAAAATCTGAATTTTAAATGAATCAGTACTCCAAAATGTTTTGAACAGATCTTTACTTGATTACGATTCGTTGCAAAATTTCATTGTTTTGACAGAAGGAGCTAATTGATATTACCGATAATATTTTAGGTGCAAATTGTTTAGTACAATAGCTTTCGTAAGTGTCACCATTTAAATTTTAGACATGATTTAAGTGATTCGATTCACCTAATTACAGGTCCTTGTCTTCTTCGGTCACCATGGTGTTGATCGCTGATTTCATTACATCTATAACACATAAATATACAAAATTATTTGTGTGAAGGTTAAAGACAATGTTAAAGATTGATTAAAAGGCAGTTGCAAGACTTGCATTGCTTTTAATTTTATTTATTTGTACGACGTTTCGATTAGATTTTGTTTCTAATCGTTACTAAATGTCTTATATTAAGATTACGATCTTATACAAAATATCTCTTAAACGTTTGTACAAAAGGTCTGCGTAAATTTCTGAGGATCAAATGTGAGGATCCAAAAGTTGATTGTTTCTGAAAAATATTTATCTTAATAATAACTTTATTTGCACAAGATTTGGGGTTTTTAGGATGATAAATTAAGATGTGATTACAGTTTGGATAAACATTGTAGACAGCGTCACCATCAGCATTTCGTCTACATCTAAAGCTTCATAACTTTTTCCTACCTCAGTATATTAAATTTCTAATTAAGAATTCTTATTCCTTCATATCTTTTATCCAAAAAAGTTATACCTAGTAAGTGTCGCTTAGGGTCGGGCGATATCTCTAAATGTATCGATATAACGTATCGATATGTATCGAATAAGAAAATATTGATACCCCGATATATTGATATAAAAGGATCGATATTTTAAATATCGATACGTTTGGTGTCGATCATATTTTTATTCTTGTTTTATTATGTAACTTCGCCTTGTAAACAAATTGGTTATTGTAGCACAGGAATTTACCTGTGAACAACACAGTATGCATATGTCTTCTTCGGTTTATAACTTAATAAAATATGTTTGTTTGAAGGTTGTAGACAGTGTTGAAGATTGACTAAAATGTGGTTGTCGGACTTGCATTGTCTTTATTTTTATTTATTTTCACGTTTCAATTAGGTTGTATCTCTAATCGTTATCAAGTATAAAATGTTTTGTCTCAAGACTACGAGCTTTTATAGGGACTGTGTCCACTGAAGAGCAAAGTTTCGCTTCACTGTACACACCTCAGTGATTTGATGTTACAAAGTAGTGATTCTCAAAGATTAGGTATCTCACGACTCGGTTTACTGAAGATTCCATTACTGTTTTTACCAGCGGACAAGGGAAATGCAACGGTGATAATGGACATTGTAACGTACGATCAAAAAAATCGGAGATATCCTGGAAAAAGGAAAATATAGACAATTAGCTCGTAACCCCACTAAATCTATAGAGACAAAAATCTACAGAACACTAAGAGAATACCCAAATAATATACCTGTCATCCTACGATCGGTGCTCACACCACACTACAGTAAGTCACCACATCTTTACGGACAACCAAAAATTCATAAAACAAACATACCATTGAGGCCAATAACGAGCTCTAGAAGATCCCCAACAAATTCGCTGGCGAAGTTTTTCTTAAAAATCATACAATCTTTAGAAGGTAAGACAAACACATATGTTAAAAGTTCTACACATTTCGTGAACGTTATTAGTAGCATCAATCTAGAGCCAGACGACAGACTAATAAGCTTTGATGTGGAAAGTCTGTCACTAATGTACCATTAGGGGAATCACTAGATATAATCAAAACTAGACTTTCAAATGATACTACTTTATCAGATCGAACTACGTTACCACTGGACGGGGTGATGGACCTTTTAGAGTGTTGCCTACGTAGTGCTTACTTTTGAAGTAAAGGACAAGTTCTACGCTCAAGACGACGGGCTTCCGATGGGTTCTTCACTCTCTTCAGTCGTCACCAATGTATATATGGAATGGTTCGAAACTCATGCCATAGAAACGGCAAGAGTAAAACCGAAAGTCTGGTTGAGATATGTCGACGATACTTTCATCGTATGGAAGAGCAATGATCAAGAACTTAATGATTTCCTGAAACATCTAAATACCATTCGACTTACAATTAAGTTTACCATGGAAAAAGAGGTAAATGATCAATTGCACTTCCTAGATGTCATGGTGAACCGTTCAAACGAAACTATTAAAACTTCAGTATACAGGAACCCAACACATACTGGACAATATCTTAATCATAGTTCTAATCATTCTGTTGTAACAAAACGAGGAATTATACGCAACCTCTATAATCGCGCTATATCTATATGCAATAATGTCGAATAATTGGAAAAAGAGGTAGCAAATATTGAATCCGATTTTCAACAGAATGGTTATCGTGTTTGTTTGAAGGTCATAGACAATGATGTTTCTTGTGAAGTAGTAGATATCTGTTGGACTTCTATTTTCTTTATTTTTGTTAAATATCACGACGTTTCGGCTAGTAGTTATCTCTAGCCGTTTTCAAGTGAAACTAAATAAATCCCTTAGCTACATGACTATTTATACTAAAAGTAAATGCAGTAGAGTATGACTGAGATGGGTGCAGTGATGCCTGCTATGGCAAAATCATATTTTTTTTATGCTGCATTTAGTTTTAGTTTACAATTACTAAGAAGTGGTTTCCACACTTCTCTTATATCTAAAGTTGGTTTACTAAAACAACTCGGGTTCTGATGTATAACCGCAGCTTCTTTAAATTTCCGTTTTCTCCAATGTTGTTCTCGGTGTAGTATTTTAGCTTCAGACCATTTAATGTGGTGTCCATGAGTCCAGGCATGATTGGCGGCACCAGATTTTTCTGTCTCTTCTCGAGATGTGCCATTTTGGATCCTTACGTCAAGAGGTCTCTTTGTTTCGCCAATGTAGGAATTGCCACATTCACTTGGTATCTGATATATACAGTTCTTCATGTCTCTTTGAGTTGTTGGTTTGACCCTAGTGAGCCGACTTCTCAGAGAGTCATTTGAATTGAAAACAATGTTGATTTTATATCGTTTTCCTATCCTTCTAACTTTTTCCGAAATACCTTTAACATAGGGGATGTTCAATACTGGTTTTCGTTCTTCATTCGTTGTCGATATTGTCCTATTTCTGCGTTGTTCAAGAAATTTATCCACTAGATATACTGGGTATCCATTGGCTGTCAGATCATTTTTAATATAATCTACCTCTTTCATCAAGTTCTCATTGGAGTTGAAAAGAGTTAAGGCTCTATCTACGAGATTTCTTATAATTCCTTGTTTGGTGTTGTTGGAGTGATTAGATGAATAATTAAGGTATTGTCCTGTGTGTGCGCCTTTTCTGTAGACCGAAGTTCGAATTTGTCTGCCATTTCTTTCAACCAAGACATCTAAGCATGGTAATTTATTTTCTACTTCTTTCTCCATGGCGAGTTTAATAGTTGGGCTGATATTGTTGAGATGAAAAAGGGATTTTCGAAGTTCTTCGTCGTTTCCACTTCAAATAATAAAAGTATCGTCTACGTATCTGAGCCATAACTTTGGTTTCTTAGTTGTGGATTCAATTGCAAACGTCTCGAACCATTCCATTAAAATATTTGCGACCACCGGTGAGAGTGAAGATCCCATCGGTAGTCCATCATCCTGGATGTAGAATTTTTCTTTTTCTTGAAAATAGGAATTAGTTAAACAACTTTCCAACAAGTCCATAATGGCGTGCGGTGGTAAAGATGTTCTTTCTGCTAAGGTCTGATCTTCTTCAAGTTTCTTTCTTATGATTTTTAGTGAGTCCTTAACTGGAACGTTGGTGTATTGGCTTTCCACGTCAAAGCTAATAAAATGGTCTTCTGGTTGTACTTCTATTTCACGTATAAATTTTACGAAATGTTGCGAGTTCTTAACTCAGGACGATGTATTTTCTTGTAATGGTTTCAGGACTGGAAGAAGAAGTCGAAGAGTTCCGGAAACTCGTGATGGGTCGTAAGGGCAAGTCTTGCTTATGTATTTTCGGGAGTCCATAAAGATGTGGAGTTTTGCTATGGTGTGGCGTCAATTAAAGAAATTATTAGCAAATCAGCACCTCGCACGCTCTCCCATAACAGACATTTCCTTCATTAAACATTCTGGATCTCTTCTTTTACAAATTAACCCGTGTCGTTAGCGTAATAGATATATATATATATATATATATATATATATATATATATATATAATAAAAAGAAGAGGACCTAATACGGAACCCTGCGGCACTTCACGCCGTACTGTCATAGGTTCAGAAATCTCTCCACCATATGAGACTGTCTGCCTTCAATTTGACAGGAAAGGCGAAAGCAAATCGAGGGAAATGCCTCTTAGACCTATCTATGAAGCTTTCTAATCAAAAAATCATGAGAAACACAATCAAAGGCACACTGAGATCACACAGTGAGAGCCCCACGCTTTCCTCACCATCTATCCCCTCAATTGCACCCTTCACAACTGCAGCAACTGCCTGAATTGTCGAAAAATTCCGGCGAAAACCAAACTGTGAAGGATGCAAAAAATTGCGATGTTCAAAATAACGGATCAAGCTGTTTCTCAGTATTACCTTAAATACTTTTCCCAATAACGGAATTGAAGATATAGGTATATAATTTTCCATGGAATCGACATTCCCTATTTTAAACAAAGGAACAGTTCTTACTATCTTTAGACAATCCGGAAAATTACCCTGAGCCAGACTACAATTAAATAAATGCTTCAAAGGTTTGACCAAATAGACACTAATCTCCTTTAGAATAGCGCTACTCATATGATATGTGTTAAGGGAGTTGGACCTCTTGAGAGCATGTATAGCACTCCAAACATCACACTCCGTAACTAGCAAAAGGGCAAAATAATGCACTGAATTTGGGATCGATGAAACCATAGCATTTTGTATTTCTGTGTGAATATATGTATATGAAATGTATTTTATTATCAAATAAATAATTCACTAATATTATTTTGATATTTTCATTTTTATTATTTATATGTTTATATTTACATTATTAAACGTATATTTTACAAGTAGGTATACGAGTATGTTTTTTTGTTTATTATTATTCTTATTAAGAAATTAATTTTTTTTTACGGATATCTTTCAGTAAAAATTTAATTTTTTATTACCAATAAGAACCAATGCCCTATAGGTAAGTAAAAAATATTTTTATAATTAAAAACCTAAACCAATTTTTATATATTTATTATTTAGTATAATTAAATGTATTGTAAACTCCATAGGTTTTCCATTACTTTATATTTTTCGATAGGCAAATAAAAATCCTTTTTTTTGCTTTGAAAGAACTTGTCTTTAGCGGTTTAACGGCTCTTATTGCCTGAAAATTCTTATCAGGACGCAATTATTTGTTTCTTTGTAAATTATGAAGGGGTAGTAATTCGTGCTCGTTGTGTTATATTACTGGTTGTGTTCTGGTTCAGCAGAGTGGTGTAGTTTTTATTTAAATAATTATTTTCATTGAAATGGCTGGGAGGGAAAAAACTATATATGACAGTTTTATATTAAGAAAGTAGGTCCAAATAAATTTTGTTGTAGGGTAATTTGTAAAAGCTGCAAAAAGAAATTCAAAGCTTAAGGCACCTCATGAAGGGACTACTGGGTAGCAAGGTGCAATTTATGCAGGTAAGTGGTGTAAGTAACAAATTTGTGTAAAATAAAGTTTATCTTTTTTTTAATGTTCTTTGGCATTGCATTGTAGCTATTATGCCGTTTGTGAACTTTTTTTCGCAAGTTGTTTGAAATATTATAGTAAATCACAATTATTATTGAAAATAAATCAAGTGCTTTAAATTTTCATTTTAAGCATAATTTAATTAAAATCAACTCAACCCTCTTCATGCACGACGGTGCAACCCCACACTTCACATTAAATGTTAGAAATCATTTAAAAGAGAACTTCCTAAATCTATGAATCTGCAGAGGAAATTATGTTCCTGCAAAGGGGTAAATTGGGTTAGATTCTCATATTTTAGCCTGCTTTAGGGTTTTGTATAGACCTTTAGAGGCACCCTGTATAATAATTACCCTTAGACAGCCCTGAAAAATCGACGAAGAAAAGTTTAAAAATAATCTCTCTTTAATAAAGTTTTAAATGTAATTTAGTAGAAAAATTTTAAAAGTTTCAAAATTATCAGTTACAGAACAAATATAATTAATAACGGGTTTGCAATAAGAACTGTTACTTATCCGAGTGATTGCACTACTTGCAGGTGACGATGCATACTACTCACCAAATTAATATACTTATTATACACACTATTCATTAAACCACTCCATCGTTAAATTTATAGATCTTTAACCCATTCAACCCTATCGAAGCAGCACTCCTACCCATTAGATGGCGCCAATAGATCATCCCCGTTAGAAAGGCCTCAGGTGTTGCATTTGCATAATACTGCAAAGTGGCTCGAGCTGGCTTTCTCCAGACCGCTAATTGAAATCACTATATTTGCAATTAAAAACAGCCGCTTAGTAATTAGTGTACTGATTTATGATTCTAAAGCGAATGATTGGTGGCCTCTTAAAAGGGATCGACGAAAAATATAAATTTTATTCCAGCTACGTTTAGTAGGAGCGATTCGAGTTAAAATTCGAGGTCGAGATTCTTTTGTTCTGCCAACATGAGTAGATAATTTCCCGCCGTAAAAGTCTAAATAAAGATAAATATTTATTCTTTTCTAAAATGGGCGGGTAGTCGATGAAATGGGCCAATTACTCTGTCATATGTATTAATAGACAGAATAATTTAAGTTAAACGTAATGACCGTCTGTTTTTGGTACATTATTTGTAGAAAAACTAGCTAATTATAAATACGTTTCTAAACTAATTTGACCATCAACAAATACAATATCACTCATTTGTGTTAATTCTTCTAACAAATCTGCTATGTTTCTGGTGAAATAACTTATTCCCATTCAAAGGTACTATCAACGTCACTGGTAAATACCATCCTAATTCTTTTTCAGTGATAAATACAGTACATTTCCAATTTTGTAGAATAAAAGTTGTAAATTGAGGTAAGCTTTTGAGTGAAATAAAAATCAAAGAAATTCGTAAACTTCTAAATAATACACATTCTGATAATGTGCCGCAAGTATATGAAAAAGAAGTAGTCATTCCAAGCTGCGTGACTCCATCACTAAGAACCAATGCCTAGCTAGCTCATCATACATCCATTACATATTGTAGTTTTGAATTACGTGCAAATTTTCGCATGGCAACTAGCGAATGAGTGAGATATCTATGGTACAGGGTACGGAAGTGGACTCTGCTCCGTTCGTAATTTCGACTGGTATGAATGGGCACGTGTCAAGGACATTTCAATGAGGCGGATATAACTGATGCGCGTTATGTGCAACTAGTGACAACCTTGTTAAATGTATATTAATAACATCTTGCGGAGAATGAATGAGTGAATGAAAGAGGGTGGTGATATTCGATCCTTGATGCTTAGGCCTCGTTGGGCCCATTACATGCCATCATGGCTGTAGGTTATTCGAGGCCGGTCGTCCTTGCGAATCCAAGCAGTTTCGTTACCTGACCCTGCCTAATTGCTTCGAGTGATATGAATGTATACCCAAAATGCCTCTGCCTCAGTCCGTTGAGTGCTGGGCACTCTTTGAGAATATGGTCCTCGGTTTCATCCTCCTTCAGGCACCATCTGCACATCAGATCATCCGCGGCACCAATCCTATAAAGTTGGCCTCGTAGGTGATAATGACCCTTTAGCAATCCCACCACGTTCCACAATTCTTTTCTCTTCAGGAAAAGAAGCTCCCTAGTAAAACGTGCATTACGTCCACTTACCTATTCTTTTGCACTTCTCATTCTAAGGGATTTCCTCCACCACTCAATTAAATTGCTTTTTTGCAACAATAATTGGCACAGGTAAAATGGGTTGGGGACTATATGGCTTAGCCGCCAATCTCGCCTTTGTCAAACCAGTAATCTGGGACTCATATGGGTCTGATTGTGCAGCCGTTCCTTGTTAGGTTGTTCGGTACCTCCTTTCATTCAGACACTAGTCGCGAAATTACTACATTGGACCCCACAACCAATATTGCAATCCTACTGTCCTTCTTCTTCTTCTTTAGGTGCCATATCAGTATTCGGACGTTGGTGGTCATCATATTTACAATTTCCTGAAATCTTTCTTTATCGGCTGCAGCACGAAATAGTTCCTCCAGCGTGCAATCACACCACTGCCTGATGTTACGTAGCCATGAAAGCTTCTTTCGGCCTATCCATCTTTTTCCTTCCACTTTTCCTTGTATTATAAGGCGAAGTAGATGGTATTTAGGTCCTCTAATTATGTGGCCGAAGTATTCTGTTTTTCCCCTCTTTATCATGTTCAAGAGCAGTCGATCTGTATCCATCATTCTGAGAACATCCTCATTGGAAGTGTGCGAGACCCATGATATCTTTAGGATTCGACGATAGCACCACAATTCGAAAGCTTCCAGTATGTTTAGCGTTTTGGTTTTTAGTGTCCATATCTCACAACCATATAACAGAATAGACTTATACATAGCATCTCAGGACCCTCTTACGAATATGCATTGACAGGTTCCTGTTGAATAGAACTGGTTTCCATGTCATAAAAGCCTTACGCAATATTTCGATCCTAGCTATTATCTCTTCATCTGAGTTCCCATTCACATTCAACCAACTGCCAAGGTATCTGAAATGGTTTACACGCTCTATCCTCTCTTCATCGAGCCAAAGTTGACATTCATCTACATTAATATTTCCAACAGGCATCTACTTTGTTTTTGAGATGTTGATTTTAAGGCCTTTTCGGCAGCTCGCCTCATTGACTAGATTTACTAATGTTTGGAGATCCTCGATGCTTTCTGCAAGAATGGCCGTATCATCAGCAAATCTAATATTGTTGATTACTTCTCCACCCAGTCTTACTCTCTCTTTTCTGTCTTCCAAAGCCTCCCTAAAAATTTCTTCAGAGTATACATTAAAAAGACCGGGTGACAAAACGCAACCCGGTCTTACTCCACGTTTGATGGGTAGGCTTTGAGTACGACTGTTTTCAATTTGGATAAAGGCTACTTGATTGTAATACAGATGTTTTAGCAGTCTTATATCGTAGTGGTCTAGACCTGCTGCTTGTAGACATTCGAAAAGTGTATCGTGTTGTACTCGATCGAATGCCTTTTCAAAGTCGATGAAACAGACGTAGATGTTCTTTCGGAATTTACAACTTTTTTATAGGAGAACGCGCATGTAAAATAGTACCTCTCTGGTTCCTAGACCATTTCTAAGTCCAAATTGCTCATCATTCACTCTACTTTCGCATAGAAGGAATATTCCGTTCTGTGTTCTGTAGAATTCGTAGAAGTATCTTAAGTGTGTAGCTCATTAAACTAATCAGTCTAAAGTCGCTGCATTTGGTGGGTCTACTTTTCTTTGGTAGTGTGATAAACAGCGATTCTAACCAATCATCTGGTATTATTCCTTCGTGGTAAATTTTATTAAAGAAAGTGGTTAAGTAGGAAATATTTTCCTCATCCAGAAGTTTAAGCAGCTCAGCAGGGATTTGATCTGGTCCAGGTGCCTTATTATTTTTGGCTTGCTGTATCCTACTGTCCATGTATATGTTAATTGTCTATTTCTGTTTATATTCCTCTCACAGAGATAGCCACATTGCAGAATAGCATAAATCTCCCCTTGAAAGATCGCTACGTACTGTCCCAGAGAGTAAAATTCTCTGACTCCAGTGCTTCTTCCGAATACTCCAGCTCTGGCTCTTTCATCCTGTCGAGATCCGTCTGTAAACCAGCTGAACCCATTTCTGGTAAGAGTTTGCTCTTCCTCTCAATCCTCTCTGCTTGGTAAAAGTATCTCGAAAGAGTGGTTTCGTTTCAAAACCTGCGCCATATAGTCTATTTGCATGGGGAACTCATTTGTTCCCCAGTCATACGAGTGGTCATCAGTTAGTGCGGTAAACTGCTTTCAAGGCCTCATTTTCTATAAATAGGTGGAGAGGAAGGAGGTTCATTAGAACCTTTAGGGCCCTGGTGAGCAGTCTTCATCGCACTCATTATTCATAGACAACCTATTCTTTGAATTTTGTTAAGTTGAAGACGGTGTTTACACTTGACTGTACTAGGCCATCATACAATAGCGGTGTACGTAATCATAGGACGGATCACCATGGTGTATTTCCAGTATATCAGTTTGAGTGTCAGTCTTCATGTGCAGCCAAAGGTTTACTTAGAAGTGCAGAAAACACATATGGCTTTTTTGGCTCGAGCCTCAAGTAGAGAAGCCATCTCGTGGGGGGGTAGCGGAATTATGCAAAAACGAAGTATACAATTCTATCTGGTAACGAGCAGCAGAGCCAGAGCAATTTTTGCAAAAGTTCTACTGCATGATCGCTTTTCGGAAAGATTCGATTACTTTAAATATATATATATATATATATATATATATATATATATATATATATATATATATATATATATAGATATATGTTCTATCCACCGAGGACACGTGGTATGAATACAGGGGACAACCGAGAGTTGGATAGTTCCAAAGTTTGAAATTAAAGCGACAAGTGCGATATGAAAATCGAAATATGGTGTGACCAGTATATGTTGTGACTATAGTTTTCTAGTTGCCATGAAATTTAAATCTTCTAGTCGTCCAGTTTTTTTTGCTCATGATATTGTCATAATTTATATTGCATATTTCAGTAGATAAAAGCTTATAAAGGGATATTAAGGATAACAACATTGCTGTACGGCTTTGAAATATATAAGAAAAATAGTTTTATCTCGAAAGTAAATAAAATTCTCTATTTTTTCCAGTTCAATACAAAAGAAAATGATTTTTTTTTCTCTTGTATTTTTAGGGTTTAAAACTTGCTTGACTTAATGTTGTTCTTGTCAATTTAAGTCCTCTGCTGTCAATTTAAGATGGTTTTAAAGTAAAACCACGTTAGTGAATTAGGAGTAATGTCCTAAGCTTGAAGAAAGTAATTGACAGGCGACTTTGACCGTGATGGAATTTCAGGACCGGTCACATAAATGTTGAGCGTTTGAAAAAGACATTCCGTGGCAATCTTGTGTATAAAATTTCTAGATCAATAGTATATTGATAATTTTAAAATTTAAAATCTGAAATTAAATAAAAATAGGAAAATCAAATAAAACAAATGAAAGCTCTTAATATACTTTATGTAAATATTTTCAAAAATAACGTAATTTTGATTGATAACCATCCGAACGTCAAATTTTCCATGGTTTTCATTTCTGAGCTCAAATATCAGAGCCTCTATTTTAAAAGAATCAATGACCATTGAATGATCTTCAAATTAAACTTCAACATCAAGGTCTTTTAATCTCTCATCTTTCGATAAAAATATTTCCCAATTAGTGAAAAAAAGTTTTTGGATAAAATATTGTATGCTGTTAATTTTACCTCAGGTGATGTAAAATCATTTTTTTTTAATCGCCCAGTTTTAATGAACTAATTTTAAATTCCTAAAATTTCAACTACAGAATTTTAATTTTACGTTAACGACCGACAAGCAACACTATGTTGAAAAATTATTGTTATTGTTTTGTTTCATGGTGTGGCTAATTTGGGAATGATATTACGTTTGTTTGTAGGCAATTTTAATGTTTAGGCCCTGATTCATCAGCTTCTGTGTGATAAAATACTACATACGTCACACAGGTAACAAATGGTATTATCAGAGAATATACTTAGTCTTTGGTGTTACTAAATCAGAAGCTAATAAATTATAAAGGTGTTATTTAGTTACTCCACAAAAATACTTTTATTTGTTTTACACGACAATTAACAATATTTAATATGATTCGTTTGAAAAAAAAATCTTCACCATTTTGTCAAAATTTAAATTAGTTCAGGTTAGTTCCATCACAGATTATTTCATTTTACAAAGGCGAAAAAGGCATTCTTGCCAAAACCAAATTTGTGAGATTAACATATATGAAATACTTTTGCTTTAAACAGTACGAAGAACTGAAAGAAATTCTCTAAAATCCCTTAGAGAAATCATTTGAATATTGTTAGAAATCATAATAACAAAAAAAGTGAAATTATGGTCCAAATTAACAAAAAAACAAATGATTTGTTTATCTGTAACTTAAAAAGAGACGTTTTCAGGGGTCCGTCTTTGATTTGTTTCATTCTGTGATATGTTGAAGTATAGATAACTAACAAAAAATATAGAATACGACGTTATCTAATAAAATTTTGTTACACATATTTGTATAGAATGTTATTAAGTTATTTTAAAAAATATTTTCCACATAAAGTCCCTTCAAGTCCACTGTAACCTATACGCAACAAGAAAAAGAAAAACGATTAATTTCCTATGCTATAATGTAATCAGTTTTATTTACTCTTAAATTATTACGGGACTTTTTACAAAACCTGTTCTGAATTTTATTCTTGCTTTCTCAGTGGAAAACTGTATCTTGTAGTACTCTTTTAATCATCATTATTGTGTAATCGCAGTATTTTTTCTAGTTTTAAGTTTTTCTCACTGCAATGGTGGGACACGAGGCATGCAGCATAACGACGGACGAATACCATCCTTAGTAACGACAAATACTGGTTCCGATTCAATAAATGTTGTAGTAAACCCTTGTGTTGTAAGTTGGTTCGGTTATATATTGCCCCAATAATGTGTTACAAATTCTATCGTTTTCCTTTTTGACGCCAGCCAATAGTTTTATACCTAGGACTCGTTCTGGGGGGAATGGATTCAGCCATTTTTGTACCTGGTATATAGTTTATTGATATATTTCGACTACTAAACGTTAACTAATGCTTTGTCTCCTTTTGATTAAGTAGGTAAAAATAATTTTTATTTTTTTCAGCTAGATAAAACTTCTAAATAATTTAGTATTATTCTTATATCATCCCACCTAAACTACCCGAACAACAAACTATAAAGTGCGGTGATTAAATTTAGCTCATTCAATTTGTTTTCGTCTAATGAAATTAAGGAACAACTTTAAACAAAGAGACATTGATAAAATAATAAAAGAGCGAATTCACAAATTTTAAAATCCTAAAAATCCTCCCAACAATAACGGTACATCGAAATTTATTGCCTTCCCTTATACAAACGGACTTTCTGAAAACACTTTAGTATATTCTAAACCAACCTAACATCATTGTCTGCCATAAAGCCCAAAATAAGTTAAACTCTTTATTTACAAAACTGAAAGGCAAAATCCTTAAAATGAATAACTTTAATGTTGTATGTTCAATTTCATGCACCAATTGTCTAAAAATATATAGGAATGACCACACAGTTACTTAAAAATAGATTAAATGGACATAAATTGACGGAGAATGCTACGACTGCATTAAATAAGCATGTATGGCAAATAGGCCATTCCTTCAACTACAACAATACTTGAACGTGACTATAATTATAACAAATTGAGTGTAAAGGAAATGATGGAAATAAAAAAAGAAAAAAAAAACGCAGTTAACGACAGAACGGATGTAAGTAACCTAAGCCACAAATCTTATTAAAAAATAATATACCCTCTTAAAAGCGAATAGATGGGAGTATCCTCTTAGAACATTTATACGTTATCAGTTATAGAAAACCAAAGAGTCCATAAGGAATGATTTAAAACAATAATTAATTAATTAATTAATTAATTAATTAATTAATTTATTTATTTATTTATTTATTTATTTATTTATTTATTTATTTACAATAACTGCCCTACAGGTCTTGAGACCCAACTACAAGGCAGTGATTACACAAATAACACGTAAACGAACAATTTTAAATTAGTATCAAACGACAAAAATATATATCAATTTAAATACAAATAAAAATTTAACTAAAATAATTAATTCTAACATTAAATGTATAATACAATGCTATACTATCTACTTTCATATACAAAAGTGAACATAAAAATCAATTAAGGATAAGGATGAGAAAGAGAAAAAAGAAAGAAATGCCAAGGTCAATATGCCAAAATCCGGCAGACAGTTCCTAGAGAGGAGCTGAATATGTCAAAGCTATTACTTTTGTTATAAATGTCGCACATGGAATATAGAGGCGAAAATTTGAGCACGTTAGTTCTAGGAGCTCTAAGATAAAATACGTTAAAATTTCGGCAATTTATACGAGGGATACTTAAGGTTATCCCAGTTAAAATATTAGGACAGTCAATAAAATTGTTAAGTACCTTTAAAGAATTGTTAGTAAGAAAAATTCCCGCCGTACTTTTAAAGATGAAAAGTTGAATTTCTGAAGCAATGCTTCATGTGAAAAACCTTGCTTAGGATAAACCCCAACGCTCTTAAGATTGAGGTATTTCAAAAACCTTCTTTGGACCCTCTCCAAAATATTGACTTGGGTATTGTAGCCTGGGGACCACACAACTGATGCGTATTCTAGTTTAGACCACACATATGAGAAATACAGCAATTTGATGACGTCAGTGTTATTAAAATCGCAAGTACAATGCAAGATAAACCCAAAAACTCTTGACGCCTCAGAACCGATATTATTCATATGAAAAGAAAATGAAAGCTTGGGATCGTAAGTGACTTCGAGATCTTTAAAAAGATCTGTCCGGGAGAGTAGCACGGTATTCAACGAATATTCATATCGAAATGAAGAAAATTTCGAAGTGAAAGTCATAACATTACACTTCTCCACGTTGAGCTACAGATAATTTTCGGAACACCAATTGCTAACATGTTCCAGGTTCGATTGAAGCTCTATACAATCCTGTAAGCAATTTATTCTCTTATATAGCTTAATATCATCGGCATATAATAAAATATCTGTGTCAACAACATAAACAATGTCATTAATAAAAATATTAAAAAATAAAGGTCCCAGTACTGATCCTTGTGGCACACCAGAACTTGAAATATATTTCACTGAGCGAGGACCGCGAATTTTAACATACTGAATACGATTATGGAGATATGATTTAAATAACTTTATTAGTGAATCTGAAAATCCAAATGATGATAATTTCTTAAGTAGGTTGGAGTGGTCCAAACTATCAAATGCCTTTGTGAGGTCCAAATAAACAACATCCATCTGACAACCATGATCAATAGCCTCAGCTATATCCTGAGTCATTATCATGAGATTAGTTGTCGTCGACCTACCCTTAAAGAAGCCATGTTGAGATGGAGTAATTAAATTTTTAGTTAATGAAAAAATAGAATCATGAAGTAAAAATTCAAATATTTTAGAAAAATTGCATATAATATACACCGGTCTATAATTACAAACTTCAGATCTATCCCCTTTCTTAAAAACAGGACAAACCTTGGAAGATTTCCATATGGAAGGAAAACTGTTTAATTTTAAACACCTATTATACAGTATTTTAAGTGGTTTGGCTAGGACGAATCTGCAGTCTCGTATTAGAAAAGCTGAGATTAAATCCGGACCAGTAGTAAATTTAGGTTTAAGCTTCTTTATAGCATTAACTATTTCATATTCAGTGAAATCAGACACATGAACAATTGGAAAGATGGAATCTACGGATCATGAATCATCCACGGATACCGGACTGGCCGAAGAAAAGGATTGCTTAAAGAATGCCGCAAAAGCATTTAAAATATCAGATAAAGTATTAATTTCTTTATTATTAAAAGACATACTATTTGGAGTATCCTGTAGCTCCTTTTTCGATTTAATAAAATTCCAAAACTGTTTAGGATCCCTTCTAATATTATCCTCCACCCCCCGAATATATTTTGTATGAGACAGATATGTCTTTTTTTATTTTACTTCTTAGTGATTTAAAATTTTCCAAATGAAGCAAACTTCCAGAAGTTTTATATTTTTTATGAGATTCATTCTTTTGTTTAATGCAATATATAATATGACGAGAAAACTAAGGTGGATAATTTCGTTTCGGAATCTTTTTATATTTAGCTACGTAAACATCCAACGTATCATATAATTTTTTGTAAAAAATATCACATAGTTTCTCAATAGAGTTTTCTTGGTCTAAAAAATTCCAATCTATATTAAATAAAGCATTATATAAATCAGGGAAATTAGCTTTTTTAAAATTATAATTATTCATAAGATTAGGTAGAGAGCTTCGTTTAAAATTTGCAGACGCACAATATTTTAAGGTTATCAGTAGGGCCGGATGGTGGCTATCTTCATTAATAAGCATATTCAAAGCTCTTTCGATGCTACACTGCTCATTATTATGTATAACTAAATCCAAAATTCGGTTATTATTGTTTCTAATCCTATTACTTTGACATAAATTAACACAATTCAAAAAGTTATTTAATAAATTAACCGAGGTATCCTCCATGTCCCCGTCCAGAAGTTCTGCATAACTAGGTATGTTAAAATCACCCAAAATACAGATATTGGAGCCAAACAAGTTTTCAAAAGAAATGACAGATTCAAATAAATTTTCTAACAGAGTTAATGTTGTAGGCGGTGATACATAAACAATAAAGATAAACATAGATGAAAATTGATTGACTGCCAATAAAACACCTCCACCCCGTTTCTTATTATATTTAATAAAAAGAAGAATTGTTTTTCCAATTTCACAATCGGTAGAGTATATCTTTCATTAACGAAATAGAAATAGCAAGCTCAAAGTGCGTACCTACATATTTTTGTGAAAATTTTTAGGTCGATTGATCAAAGACAATGTTCCTATTATTACTAAATTAAAGAAAATAATATATAAAAAAACCTTTTGAAAATGCCTTAACCAAAAGGCGAAACATCGCTAGACACTATTTCTTATTTTACAGTCATTTACAAAGACGGATATCGCAAAAATAAAATAACAGATTTATTTTATGTGCTTCGAAGTTCATCTTTCAGTTACGTGAAATTAACAAATATTTAAAATACTTTAAAGTTAAAACATGCAAAAGCAAAATTTTCTTGATATCAAGTTTATATGCTACTCCAGCTAAATGTTGGTTTCAATTATGTTTCAATCTATCCCTTCTCTCAATTAAGGGGTTATTAGTAATAGGTTATTCGCTCATTAATCTCCCGTTATTAATATGTATTTACATGCACCACGTTGTCTCCCTATATGAGCTGTGCTCCTGACGGATGACCAATTGCTTTAGAGCTAATTTCGATAGCAACTTCCGGTAATGACTGTTCGACCGATAGCACATAAATTTTGTTTACTTTGCTGAAAGAAAATTATTATTTTTCTCATAAACATGACTATTTGAAAAAGTTGAACAGTCTAGTTATTTTCAGTTTATTATTTTGGAGATAGATATATTTTTATACCTAAAGTTAATTGCGCACTTATAATATCGGATATTAAAAATATGCGTTTTGATTAGCTAATGATCTGATCAGTGGAGCTGTAACGAACAAAAAACAAAACTCACAAGATACAACGGTCCAGTAAAACCTACCAAACAATGTAAAAGCAGGGAAACAAAACAACATTTGAAGCAAAAACTAGACCCTTCGCAGTTGGGTATCGGTATTAAAGGTTTGAAAGAGGCTAAAGATGGCGCAGTAATAGTCAAATGCAGAGACGGTAAGGAGGCTCATAAGCTTAAGGAAAATATTGATAAAAAACTAAGCCAACACTTCTCTACTACTGTACCAAGTAAAAAAATCCACAAATAAAAATCGTTGGTATTGAAGAGCAATATACTGAAGAGGATCTTGTGAAAACACTAAAGTCACAAAATGCGGACATTTTCAGAAGGGACAGTGAGTTGAAGGTGATGGTTATCAAGAGAATGGTAAAAACCTTCCTTGCTATAATTAAATGTGATCCAGTAACATTTAATAGCATTCGAACCGGGTCTGAATCCAGAATTTTCATAGGGTGTAAATCTTGTCGCTGTTTTGAGTATGTAGGGGTTTTTAGGTGTTACAATTGTAATAAATATGGACATACTTCAAGGGAGTGTAATGAAGATAAATCATGTGGCAAATGCTGTAGCAAAAAACATGAACCTAAAGAATGTACAAGCAATAAGCAAACTTGTATAAACTGCAAATTGAGCAATGAAAAATATAAGTTAAAGTTGGATACAGATCACTCTGCATACAGCATGGCATGTCCTACATACTGTCATCTGGTAAAGCTGGAAAGATCTAAAATTGAGTATTATGCTGAAGAAAAGTAGCAATCAAATAGGATAGATAGTGTCAGCGATCAATAAAATATCGAATCTAAGGATAAGATTTATATTATGCACCAGAATATCCAATCACTTCGAAATAAAACATTAGAGGTTGAATGTATGATCGATGGTCTTACAAACGAACCCCATTTATTGCTGTTCACTGAACACTGGATGAGACCAGGAGAAAGTTCATGTCTAAGGATACAGGGCTATAAATTGGTATCCTGTTTTTCCCGAACCCAGATGGAACATGGGGGAGCGTGTGTCTATGCTGAAGATGAACTTGACTTTAAAAAAGAAACTACAATTTGTGGAAAGAGCGTAGATGGTGTGATTGAACTAGCATGTGCAGTGAATTATTAAATCTTATATTTGAAAAATTTTTGGGGTTTAGAGTAGTTATTGGCGGAGATTTTAATATAAATTTATTTATAAAGAATGAATTCACAAAGAGATTTTTAGACCTAATGAATGTTTATAATCTTTCTCAAAGTATTTTTGAGGCAACCCGCACAACTGATAATACTTCAACACTTATTGATAATATTTTCTATAATTCAGATAGGGGTTTCCAAAGCTATGTGATTAATACTGCGGTTTCGGATCATAAGGCACAAGTTATATGTATTGAGAATATCATTCAGAAAGATCGTAACTATATATTTAAAAGAATTTTTACAAAGAACAAGGTGCAACATTTTAGACAGGAGCTTGAAAATGTTGACTGGTCACCAGTATATGGTTCAAATTCAGCAAATCTGGCATGTGATAATTTTTTGTGTATTTTCTTAGTTCATTTGGATACGATTTTTGTCACTAAGAAGTTTCTTGGATTACTGCAGGCATTAGAGTGTCCTGCAGACACAAACGTGTTTTATACTTTAAAAAAACAAGAGGACAAATCACACCTGAATATTTTAATACTTATTGTAAAATATTAAAGAATGTTATTGTGAAAGCTAAACAGTTAAGTAATAGAAACCATATTAATTCCTCTGAGAATAAAGTTAGGGCTACCTGGCAAGTTGTTAAACAAATTACTGATCGAAAAGATAAAACCAGTACAGTTATTGAAAATTTTTCTTCCAAATTTAGTGATCCTTTTAAGATAGTCAATAGTTTAAATAATTATTTTATAAATTCATGCCCTACCATTGACTATCGATGTCATAATTCAAAGATTGAAGGGAGAGTAACAAATTCCATTTATCTGTTTCCTACTGATTCTAATGAGATATTGAAGGTTATAAAGGGTTTAAAAAACAAGGAGTCGGTTGAAAATGATCAGATACCTATTTCTATTTTAAAACATGTAGGTGACTTTATTTCTGAGCTTTTATCTATTATTGTAAATGTGTTTTACTACAGGTATTTTTCCGGGAAAGCTGAAAAATGCCCATATTAGAGCAATCTATAAGAAGGGGGAGAAATCTGAAGAAAAGAATTATAGATCAATCTCGATATTGCCTAATATAAGCAAGCTTTTTGAAAAAAATTTATTTCAGTGAATTGTAACATTTCTGGATAAGTTCTCTGTAATATTAGATAAGCAAAATGGGTTTAGAAAAGGAAAATCCACAGTAAGAGCTTTGTACCAAACTCTTATACAAATTATAGATTCTCTAAATAAAAAAGCAAACATTGACCATGTGCCTGGATCTCTCTAAAGCCTTTGATGCTGTGGATCATAAAACATTATTATTAATACTCGAAATGTATGGTATAAGGGGTAACGCGCTGCAATTAATACGATCGTATTTGACGGACAGGACTCAGTGTGTTGTGGAGTCTGATCTCCATGGTAGGGCTATAGTGTCTCAGAGGATTAAAATGGAGAGGGGCGTCCCTCAAGGATCAATACTTGGACCACTTTTGTATATTATACACACAAATGATTTACCCGAAATCTCTGGAGAGCAGACTGTACTATATGCTGATAATACATCGCTTATATTCAGTGAAAGCACGGCGGAGTTGCTGTCGATGAAGGTTCAATCTGTGATGGACACTCTCGATGGGTACTTTCGGTCCAACAGCCTGTCGCTAAATGTTTCCAAGACACAGTGCATTATGTTTGGTAACAGATTGAATAATCAATTTACAGTAACATTTGAGGATACAACAATAACATCAGTTGAGAGCGCTGTTGTTTTGGGACTAGACGTCGATAGAAGGTTGGACTGGGGGGCGCACATCGAGAGAGTTGCCACTAGAATATCTCAGTATTGTTTCGCATTAAGAATTATTTCGGAGAGAGTTGGAATCGATGCAGCTCTGTCAGCTTACCATGCATTTGTACAGTCTAGACTCAGATATGGTTTGATATTTTGGGGCAATTCCTGTGATATTAATAGAATTTTGATTCTGCAAAAAAGATGTTTACGATGTATTATTGCAATGAAACAACAAGACAGTTGTAGGACTATGTTTATTAGTAACAATATTTTGACGGTTATAGGTATGTACATTTTGGATTCGGTGATGTTTATTGTTGATAACAGGGATCTTTTTGAGAGTGCATCTATTAAACATAACTACATTACTAGAAATAAAACAAATCTGCTTTCTGATAAATATAACTTTAGTTTTTTGCAGAAAAATGTCGAGTTTTCTATAATAAAAGTTTTTAATTCTTTACCTGAAAATGTACATTTACTACCGAGAAATAGATTAAAGTGTGTTCTGAAAATCTTTTTATGTAAAAAAGCCTTCTATACATTGGAAGAGTTTTATGAGTGTGATAAAGGCAGTATTGTCTCGAATTAGAATTTTTGTTATTGGCTGTATTATTGAATTTTAAATGTATGTAAGTGTACTTGTTATTTAATTTTTGTCTCATTTATAATATTGCCCTTTATCTTAAGTTTTAGTTGTTTTGTTTTTATTACATTAACTTGATAGAATTATTCAAGAAAGATATTTAAAACTGTATAATTATTGTTGAGGTTTTTTTCTTTTTCATTTTTTTTTCTTTTTTTTATCTACAGCTGGGAATGAGCTATAATTTTTATTATGATGTTTATTACAGTAATGATATTTTTTGACATTGTTCCATGCCCTTATGGGTTTTTTGTAAGTATACTTATTGGAATAAATAAAGACTTATCTATCTATCTATAATTCTAAATATCTAAATTTCGAGACATTTTGGCAGGATTTTGATCCTGCAGACATTTTCGATATCACCGAAAATAAGCGGTACCTTATTAGACTAATTTTACATTCATAAATTATTTCTTAAGATCTTACTGAAATTCTAATTTGTTATAAAATGGGTATTTCATAAAATTAAAAATATTTATATAGTATATATTATTATAGCACAAAATACCAAGCTACCTAAAATAGATTCCCATCACTGTAGTTTCCCCAAAAGCCTTCGCGAAGGCACCTACAAAAGACAAAAGTAGGGAAATGAATGTGGCCTATCGGGCAGGAAACACATTGTCGCGGGCAAATAAAGCCCGTGCGACAGCGCCATCTCATTTTCGATGAAAAACTTTAACAATGCATTTTGTCTGCTCATAAAATTCTGTTTTTATAGAAAGCTCGCAGCGTTTTAAATTGTAACAAACCGTTGGCATCGTATCAGAGTTCTCATTACTTTGACATAAATTCTGTTTTGTATTGAAGCTGCAAATGTGGTAAATATGTTTATCTAGGAAAAGTAATGTCACTGGCTTCTATTTGTGAGTGCACGTTTTTAAATTCATTTTACACCTATATAAATACATAAGTTTTAGAAAATGTGGGGTCTCTAAATTCATTAATTTTAGAGTGCAAAAAATTTATTATTCCGTAGCAATGCATGTCTCTCTTTAAGTTAATTGAAAACATTTGCAAATCTTTATCTTCAAAGACATACGGGGTATATGCTAAGTATAATAATAATAAACAGAGCTTCATATTTTTGGTATCTTTGCATACCTGGTATGAATCAATAATACCTAGAGGGAGGGCAAAGCCGTTTGGCTTGTAAATCTGAATAATAATAATAAATCTATTGCGGGTAGGAAAAGTGTTTTACTACAAATACAACCCGGAGCCTATTCTTGAGAACAACGAGTTCAAACTATATTAGGACCGAACAGTTCTGATGGAGCAGACATTTGTTCATATTAGACCAGACATTATATTAACAGATAAAATTTCTAGGCAAACTACACTAATTGATATTGCTATACCTAACAACAACAACCTAAAGCCAAAATACAACGAGAAGATCGTCGAATACAAGGATTTGTAGGTGCAAATCGAAGACAATGGGCAATGAACAGCGTCCACACGATTCCCATAATTTTATCAACAACTGGAGTGATGCCAAAGAATCTCCTGCAAAACATCAAGGGATTGGGCGTTAGTGAGCATCTTTATAAACTGATTCAGAAAGCAGTTCTCTTTGCAACCATGCGGACCGTGCCAAAGTTTATAGGAAATACAGCAGACCACGTCACCTAGGACACGAGGATATGGAAAGGGTTCCTACAGAGTTTCATACCTTTGGTATCTTTGTATACGTGGTATGAGTCGATATTCTCTGGAGGGAGTGCAAAGCTGTTTGGCTTGAAATCATAATAACACAAGCCTACATATATTTTGGTGCTTAAAACTTAAGACCTGATTTTAGATAGGTCTAAGATGGTGAGTTCGAAATTATTGTTTTTTTTCTTATTATATATAGTTCACGAGATACAAAAAAAAAATGCATTTATGGTAAAAATTGCTTTATTTTAACTTTCCACGTGAAGAGATTGTCTTTTCAATGCTTTTTTAGAGCCAATTGATGTTGAATACTCACACATTAACTCCAGTAATAGTGTGCACCATATGAACATCCCTTTTCTCCATTGTTTTATGTCTTGGTAGAAGCCTTCTTCTTGTCTTTCGTTAAGATCTCCTAGGTTATGTTGAAGTGGTCTACATGAGGAAACTTTTTGTAACTGTAAAAAAGATTCCCACGCAAATTATTCAACCTTAATCATAAATGCCTCAAAATTAGTGAAGTCTTTGATTAATTGACGTATCTGGGGTTTATCTAAAATTTCTGCTATTAATTTTTCAGTAATTAATTCAGAAAATTATAAGACCAAGATTTATAAAAATGAATTAGAATTATAAAGGAAGAAGAATATTGTTTGGAACTGGAAAAATATAAGAAATAGGCGGCATGAAAATAAAGAGTGTTTTTTATAGAGGTATGAAACTTTAAATTGGCAACACTTTTTTAACTGGCGGCCATTTTGTCAGCTGTCAAGTGATTTATGTTTAGTTTGGTTTGGCATTTCAACATGAATAGACTGACGCCTGAACAACGCTTCCAAATTGTGCAAATTTATTTTGAAAATCATAGTTCTGTTCGAAAAACGTATCGCGCACTACGTCCATTTTACGGTCAACATAATCGTCCATCAGAGCAATTAATTCGATTAACTATGGAACGTTTTCGCACCATGTTTACTCTCAAAGATAATACGCATCCACAAAGACGTCGTACAGTGCGTACAGAAGAAGTCATTGCTGCTGTAGAGCGTAGCGTAGAGGAAGACCCGAATCAGTCGATCCGCCATCGTGCACAGGAATTGGATATGTGTCCATTCACTTTATGGAAGATTTTGCGAAAAGATCTTGGTTTGCGTGCTTACAAAATCCAAGTCGTGCAAGAATTGAAGCCACACGATCACCTAGCAAGGCGTAGATTTGGTGAATGGGCCCAAAACAAGATTGCCGTTGATCCCGATTTTCATAAGCGAATTTTGTTTAGCGATGAAGCTCACTTTTATTTGAATGGATACGTCAATAAACAAAACTGCCGTATTTGGAGGGATGATAATCCTCAAGTGTATGTTGAGGCACCGTTACATTCAGAAAAACTAACTGTTTGGTGTGCTTTATGGGCTGGTGGAATCATTGGTCCGTACTTCTTTAAAAACGATGCTGGTCAGAACGTTACAGTCAATGGTGACCGCTATAGAGCCATGTTTACTGACTTTTTCGTTCATCAATTGAACAACCATGATGTGCAGGAGCTGTGGTTTCAACAAGACGGCGCAACATGTCACACAGCTCGTGCCACAATTGATTTATTGAAGGAAACGTTTGGTAACCGCATAGTTTCACGTGCGACTTAACGCCGCTAGACTATTTTCTGTGAGGATATGTGAAGTCGCTAGTCTACGCCGATAAGCCCGAAATGATTGATCACTTGGAGGACAACATTCGCCGCGTTATTGCCGATATACGGCCACAAATGTTGGAAAAAGTCATCGAAAATTGGACCTCCAGATTAGACTACGTCCGAGCCAGCCGTGGCGGTCATATGCCAGAAGTCATATTTAAATTATAATGCCAGAAGATTATCTTTCGAATAAAGTAAATTTCAAGTAAATTTAAAAAATTCATCTTTGTTTTATTCTATTTAAAAGTTCTATACCTCTGTAAAAAACACCCTTTATCTAATAAAAGCAAATTATTATTGTTTTTCTCCATTCTCATTAAAAGGGGCGGAGATAAACCAGTTCCATGTATTTAAAAAATTCATGGTAAGGTACAATCCTCAAATTTCTTCCCCGAACCTAATATAGTCCTTTTCTGTTCTTCCAATAACTACTATCTAGTTTTGATATCCCGAATAAAAGTTAGTTACCTATGTTGACCATTCTAAAAAAGTTTCGGTGAAACGTTGCTCCTACAACAATATCTTTAAATAGGAAAAAACTACCCAAGGTGAGTTTTTGATTGTGATATTCTCGGACTTGACTAAATATTGATAGGCTTGACTTATTGAAAGGAAAGTTTTGTCAAAATAAATATTATTTTATTATAATTTAAAACCATGGGAAAAATTTGAAGAGACAACATGTGTTTTTTGTTGAATGGATGCTTATTAAAACAAATAACAAATTCATAATAACGTCTTCCTGCGTGGACCCAATATGGTCCACTGGACGATATTGCGGTATTTTCGGTTTACTTTTAAGTTTATTTACTATAACTGTTTTCTATATTTATTTAATATTTTTTTTTTATTCTTTAGATGCCAAAGAGAAAGTTGTGGGATCCTGAAGCAATGAAAATAGCTCTTGAAGCTGTACGAATGAAAGGAATTGGTTATAAAAATTTATTTAACGTCCCAAGAGCTACTTTAAAAGATTAAATGAAAAATTCAGAAAAATCCGTAGAAAATGCAGTTTCTGGAAAAATGGAAAGAAAACCAGTTTTTTCGGTAGAATTAGAAGAGGAGTTGGTAAACTATTGCTTGCAAATGGAGAAGAATTACTATGGTATTACCGCTTCTAATATAATACGAATGGCTTTTCAATTGGCTATCCGGAATAAAATTTCACATCCATTTTCACAGACCAAAAAGAAGGGGGGGCAAAAAATGGATGAAGATATTTATGGCTCTCATCCTAATTTGTCATTCCGTAAACCAGAGTCATTATCACGAGCTCATGTACAAGGTTTTACAACAGAAAATGTTAAGGCTATTTTTGACCTATTGAAACGTGAACTGCAAAAGATCAGCTTCAACCCTAATAAAATATTTAATGTTGGTGAAATTGGAATCAGAACTGTTCAGCAAAGTTAGAAAAATCTTGACTGTAAAGAGAAAAAGAGAGGTTCACAAATCATCATCTTTTGAAAGAGGAGCATTAGTAACTATTGTTATTTGTATATGTGCTCATCCAAACACCATTAGCGGATGCCACCCATCTGGTTGGATCCAGCCAGAGCTGTTCACAAAATTGCTGAAATATTTTGTTTTGATAGTAAAACCATTTAAGGAAGACCCTGTTTTACTGTTATTAGATGCGTATCACAGCCATGTAAGAAACTTGGACGTGACTGACATTGCACGGGACAACGGTGTATCTGTAATCTGTCTTTCTCCTCATTCAACTGGTCATATCTAGCTTTTAGATGTCTCATTTATGTTTCCTTTCAAAACTATGCCCAAGAAATAGAGAACTGGTAGACAAATCATCCAAAGAGGGTTGTTACTCACTATCAAGTTGGAGAAATATTTGGAAAAGCTTATGTAAAAGCTTGTAAAATTTACACAGCAGTAGACGGATTTCAGAAAACGGAAAAATTCCCATTTAGCGAAAATATTTTCGTCGACTCACCATATGCTCATTCTTCAACCGACGCAAACAACATAATATCTTTGATAAATGATGTGTCATCACCTTCGAACTCCACAAGGGCAAGATCAATAACATCAGCTCCGTTATCAGGATCAGGAAACTCTTCCACTCAATTTATTTTTCCAGCAGATATGTAACCTGTTCCAATTATTGAACCACTATTGAACCACTTTCAATCTCAACTAGACGGGGCAAAACTATAATAATCACGGTCTTAACGTATAAACAAGATGTAATGGATGCAGAAAAGAGGCAGAAGGAGAAGATGAAAAAGTAGCAGGAAAAAAAAAGGGCAAAAGTGTAAAAAAAGAGAGAAAACAAAAATAAAAATAAAACCAACAAGAGGCAAAAGAAACAGTCTTCTGACGAGAAAAGATCTGATGGTGATCCAATTTTGGTCTCTACTGACAAAGAAGTTAGCAACAATGATGACGCTGAATACCCGGTTTGTCATAAAAGCTTTTCCCAAGACGAAAAGGGAAAAAATTAATAAGATGCATCAAATGTTGTCAATGGATGTATGAGGATTGCGTTGAAAATCTAGGACCTAAATTTATTTGTACAACTTGTCTGGAAAATAAGCATTACTTTAACTGTATCAATGATTGACAAAGGACTAACTAGATATTACAGTATGATTTCTAACTACTAATTTTATATAATATTTTTATGATTACAATTTAAGTTCACATAGTGATTAAAGTTATCTCAATATCCTTCCCGGGACCGATTAGTTGCTCAAGAATATAGTTTTAGAATCTTTTTGTTAATGCTATTTTAATTGAATTTGTAACAAGTTTATAGAGTTTTTTACTATTTTTAGGAATAAAGAAGGTGTGTACCTAACGTTTGATGTTCTATTCATTATTTTACCTGTAGCTGTTCTTTCTACAGTCCTTTTTACAAAAAGGGGGGCGATTGTACCTTAAATGTTTTTAAGGTCAGAATATTTTTTTCAGGTTTTTCTTCTTACATTTTGTTTTCTTTTAATAGTTGTTACTACCGGTGATAAAAACAATATGATCGTTAATATTTGGAGGGAAAATTATGCCTAATATAAAATTGAAGGAAGAGAGAACAGACAAAAGCAAATATGATCTCATTAATATTTGGAGACAGAATCGTGCGTAATATAAAAATTAAAGAAGGGAAAAATGTTTTGAGTCCTTTTCAGAAGTCGTATTTATGCTCTGGCAACAGTTGCGTCCCACTATTAGATATGACCGGCCATTTTGTTTTCATTCGTTTTTTCGTAATTTGTCTTGATTTTTCCGATTAAAAAGTGTGAAATTTTATATAATGCAGAAGCTTCTATTAGTGTGAAAGTTGAGGTGGCAATAATATTTTATCAATTTAGTGCAAACTTGAACCTAAAGTGAAAAGTGATTTTTTCTACTTTCTAGAAAAGTGAGGAAAAGAAGTGAAAAACCAAGACAGGAATTGTTTTTTACGACCTCGAAATAGGGGATAAGTGTCGACATTTTTTTAAAAATGTCTTATTCTTAGATTTCACTTCATCGAAATAATTACCATCACTTTTAATGACAGTTTAATAAAATACTCATTGTTAGTTGTAAAATGGTTTTCAAAACTCAAAAAAATTAACGAATTGAATTAAAATTTAACGCAAGGAAAGAAAATACGAGACTTTCATTTTTTTCTATAATGAGTAAGTAGATATTTTTTCTAGTCGGTGGGGGAGACGTTTTTTTGATGTTTGACAGGCATAAACATGCTTACTTATCTTTTATTCCAGTTTAATTGCTTGTCGTGACTTTTTTCGATGTTTTTAAGTGTTAGAATTACTATAAATGCGAAGTTTACAATTAATATTAACAAAAAGAGGATTTAAAAACTTATTTTTATTGACAAATATTGTTAGATATTGTTGACATATTGAAAATAACAATAATAATAATTTAGGCAACCATATATTCATACTTTATGTATTTAAAATTGACGTACCGATTATCATATGATACTCGTTTAAATAATGCAATTAGAAAAAGATAGCATAAAATCGGTATGTCTCTACCAAGAAATGAAATATCTACTGCTTATCAGCAATTTTTCAAATATATATAAAAATATTATTACGTTATTCAACGTTTAAACAACAGGGCCCTAGTTCTGACATTATGCTAATTCTGTAGGGGTATGTTCGAAGATCCTTCGTATTAAAGAAAATTTGCAAGGCAGCAGAATAAGAAAAAAAAACAGCTATAACCATAGAATGAAAGTGTATTCCTTTTTTGTGTATTTTGATAATTTTTTGCTTTGTTAATTTCAGCTAATGTTTGCTATTTTTAAACGGCATACATGGTTTTGAATTTGGCGTCGGTTTGAAATACCATAACCCCTTGATAAAAACGACTGTTTGTAAGCAAACAAAATGCATTGTAAAACTTTTCTTACAGTCTATAGATGGCGTTGACGCGCGAGCTTTGTTCTTTCGCGACAATGTGTTTCCTGCCCGATAGGCTGCCTTCATTTCCTCACTTTTGTCTTAGGCGCCTTCGCGAAGCGTTTTGTGAAACTACGATGATGACTATCTATTTTAGTTTACATTATGTTTTGGTTTATACGTTTTGGAAAGCTTATACATGGGGGTCTTGTTTACAATAGGGGGTGTTCTTTTGTAATTTCGAAATATATAATACCTTCCAACGAAGCCCATTTTTACTTTAGAACCTATTATAAATTTGGTCTTGATCGAGAGGTAGTATTTATATTAACTTTTTACTTTTGTTTGATTTTAAACAACTTGATTTAGTCATAGTGTTCTCTTTTTAATCGATCGTTATAGTTTGGTTACTTAAAATACTCTAACCTAACTTCCAGAGTGAAAGCTATCTTTTTTACGCTGCTGGTGGATTTTTTTTATTTTTTTACACTTTTTGCTTCTAAATAAAAAATAAATAAAAATAAAGAAACCTAAAACCACTGATGAATCCAACCGTCGACGTCATAACGAAACACCGCTGTAACTTTTGGGTCAAATATTTAATTAGATTGTATATCGCCGGGTTTAAGGGGTTTTTCCGCGTGATATTACAACAATATATATATATATATATATATATATATATATATATATATATATATATATATATATATATATATATATATATATATATATGTATATATATATATATATATATATATATATATATATATATATATATATATATATATATTCTGCGTAGACAGTCCCATACATCTCTTTTTGTTCTTACAAATTCCTAAAACAACTAAGGGTTGATCTTAATGGACTACATAAGTTCGAGGTCACGCACCTTTGAATCATTCCAAACAAATCGATAATAGCCATATATGTAAAAGTTAAATATACAGATTACGGATCTCATAGAAGTAAGTTTGCTTACACTTAGAAAGAGAGAGCGTTTTAGATGACTACTTCTTTTTCTAATGACGGTCCGATGAAAAGGGTATCAAATGACGTATGGCGTATCATGTTTTTCTCCACCATTAGAAAGAGAGGCACTACTTATCGTAAGCCCTCTGTCTCGTTTTAAGGGTGTGCAAACTTTCTTCTGTAAGATTCGCAGCCTATATAGCTAACTTTTAACTTTTATGTCTATGCAAAAGCTAACACATAACCTTCATATGTTTCAACCATATGATTACCAGTAAAAAATTACCTTTAGAGAATATTTTGTAAATAAATCTCCTAAAATGGAGGAACACTACAAATTTTTCGCACTGATCAACTTTATTTACAACGAAACAAGAACAAACAGGAAATTTATTATGGATTTACCTGCTAGAATCGATTTGTGTTGGAAATATTAAATGCCGCGTGACGTCAGGACTTAAAGTAGTTCACTCGTGAAACGGCTTTTCTTAGGAATGTGATCGAATTTGAATATATAGTTTACAAAAGTCTCTTTTATTTAATTAAAAAAAAACTAAATTTTTTAATCGTGTATGAGACGAAATATTAACAATTAAAATATCCATAATTAACATGCTACATATAACAAAATTTCAATACTTTTTGGAATATCTCAAAAACGGTTTTTACCATATTTTTTTAAAAAACTAATGCAACTTAAATCCAAAAATTATGATTTTTTTACAAAAAAACCCGGAATTTCGTGATCGTTTTGTTTAGAAAATACAGATTTTTCAAATAAAAATAATTTGAAAATATCTGACGCGTAGTGGAGTACAGTGATCACAACTTGGCAGCGCGCGATATTTCAAACCTAAGTTGGTTAGGTTAGTTCTTCACAATGTGACATTTTTTTAAATAAATATCTCGATATTTTATTTATTTTCTCAATGTGTTGGGATGTCAACATAACAAACTGTATAGGTATGAGATTCACACTACATGAACGTTACTATATACACGTTTACTCTATAGACCATTCAATATAGACATTTGCGGTGCTGCCAGATTTATTATATTTAAAGTTATTACTGTATAAGAATGTGTCTGTATATTGAAAATTAACGTGTGTTGGGTACAGTCTCGTACAAAAACAAAATTCTTTAGGCTTGAGAATCTTTAACTTTTGGTACTTACTTAAAGGCTATACTTTTTTTTACGACTGTCGCGAGGGAACTACCTTAAGCAGTCCATAAAAAATGCACAGCTTTTTACATCTTACTGGTAAGAAAATGGAAAAAATTTTCCCAATACTTCAGTTTGGTATATTTTTAAAGATTTTTTTATATCATTTTGGGTATTTATTAATAAAATTTTGAGACAAATATCAAATATTTTGTATACTCTCGAATATAAAAATGATTTTAACTATCTTCAACACTGGCGGACATTTATAACATCCAAATTGTCTCACTAATTGAATAATACATTTGCAAGAAATCAGCGGTTATTAAATTATATTTGAGAGAGTGACTGAAATTACATTTTTCAATTTTTTTTCAGTGCTCATAATTCTAAAGGATGTTTTTTATAGAGGTATAAAACTTTAAGTTGGCAACACTTTTTTAACTGGCGGCCACTTTGTCAGCTGTTAAGTGATTTATGTTTAGTTTGGTTTGGCATTTCAACATGAATAGACTGACGCCTGAACAACGCTTCCAAATTGTGCAAATTTATTTTGAAAATCATAGTTCTGTTCGAAATACGTATCGCGCACTACGTCCATTTTACGGTCAACATAATCGTCCATCAGAGCAATTAATTCGATTAACTATGGAACGTTTTCGCACCACCGAATCAGTCTATCCGCCATCGTGCACAGGAATTGGATATGTGTCCATTCACTTTATGGAAGATTTTGCGGAAAGATTTTGGTTTGCGTGCTTACAAAATCCAACTCGTGCAAGAATTGAAGTCACACGATCACCTAGCAAGGCGTAGATTCGGGAATGGGCCCCAAACAAGATTGCCGTTGATCCCGATTTTCATAAGCGAATTTCGTTTAGCGATGAAGCTCACTTTTGTTTGAATGGATACGTCAATAAACAAAACTGCCGTATTTGGAGTGATGATAATCCTCAAGTGTATGTTGAGACACCGTTACATCCAGAAAAACTCACTGTTTGGTGTGCTTTATGGGCTGGTGGAATCATTGGTCCGTACTTCTTTAAAAACGATGCTGGTCAGAACGTTACAGTCAGTGGTGACCGCTATAGAGCTATGATTACTGACTTTTTCGTTCATCAATTGAACAACCATGATGTGCAGGAGCTGTGGTTTCAACAAGACGGCGCAACATGTCACACAGTTCGTGCCACAATTGATTTATTGAAGGAAACGTTTGGGAACCGCATAGTTTCACGTTTCGGACCCGTGAATTGGCCTCCAAGATCGTGCGACTTAACGCCGCTAGACTATTTTCTGTGGGGATATGTGAAGTCGCTAGTCTACACCGATAAGCCCGAAACGATTGATCACTTGGAGGACAACATTCGCCGCGTTATTGCCGATATATGGCCACAAATGTTGGAAAAAGTCATCGAAAATTGGACCTCCAGATTAGACTACGTCCGAGTCAGCCGTGGCGGTCATATGCCAGAAGTCATATTTAAATTATAATGCCAGAAGGTTATCTTTCGAATAAAGTAAATTTCATGTCAATTTAAAAAATTCATCTTTGTTTTATTCCATTTAAAAGTTCTATACCTCTATAAAAACACCCTTTATAAAAAACATGAACGCACGGAATAGGTTGTCCCAAAATCCAAAGGGATGCTTTTTAGCATTAACTTCCTAACTTATCGCTCTTTAGCGATTTCAGAAAGAATCGCCTCCTGTAACAAAGCTTACAAATTTATAGTAAAGGTATAGCTGTTGTTCGTATAATTTCGGAATAACGAAAACAAACTCTGGATACTATCAATTACAGTTCTTTTTAAACTATTGAGTTTCACAATTCTAAAGACTATGACATACTACTATTCAAACAAATTTAAAACTTTTTTTCTGTTATATAGTAACCAAATTATTTCAAAATACTGCTTAAGTACGTGTAAAAAGAAACTCATCACAGTATGTACTGTCAACGTTTCCATGAATTACCATCCCCGATGACCCGTTATAATTTCGCCCATGTCAGCGACGGTCGACCGCTCGATGCAGATGTGCCGGAACGCTAATAAACGATCCAGTTGTAATTCATTATTATTGATGAGGGTGTCAATTATCGATGTTACCTTTAACTGTGTTATACGATATGCATTACGTAATTACCGTTATTTTTGAGCACGTATGATGACATTACATTTATATCAGTTTCGGGATGATTTAATTTGAAAACCAAGGGATACAGCATATTGTTTATTATGATATGGATGGAAATGTAATTCTAACTGATTTTATGGTAAAATTTATACATTGGTTAGTTGGGAGTTGTAGCAATGTTAATTTTTATTTTACGATATGGTTATTCTTTCTTTTTAATGTGCTTTATACCAATGCTCATTAATACATTTAATTTTTAAATATATATATATATATATATATATATATATATATATATATATATATATATATATCCTTTATTTAGTCCAAGACTAATATAATTACACACAAATCTTAATAATTAAATTCATATTTTGAAATTAAAAACAACAAACTAAATTGACACAAATCTAAAAAAAAACAAAGAAAGTTCATGTTTCAAGGATAGACCTTAAAAAAAAATACTGCTTCAGATACCATTTAAACTTATTTAGGGATTTTAAACATTTAATATTTGTGGGCAACTGATTAAGACTGTTTAGACCCTTAAAGAATACAGAGGTTTGTGTTTGTCTCTTTAATACTGGAGGAATATAAACGTCTTCCTTCGATCTAGTGTCATATACATGTATATTTCTATTATAATTAATATGATTTTGTAAATATATAGGAGAACTACCCGATCTGATTTTAAAAATAAAGATCAATGTTTGATAGTGAAAGAAGTCCTCCACCGACCACAATTGCATTTCCCTCAACATGTAGTTAATTGATGTTCTTCTTGTACATGAGAGTATAACTCTCATGGTTCTATTTTGCAATTTTTGAAATCTTGCCTTTTCATTTTGATTAAAAAGGAACAAAATTGTGGAGCAATAAACAAAGTGCGGCAATGTTCAAAAGGAATGTTTGAGTCCACCTTGTAAAAAAATTAGAACATATTTGAATATAGCTAATTTTATAAGAGATTATTTTTATTAAGTTATTCCATGTTCTTTAAATTTAAGTTGTCTATCTATGATTACTCCTAAATATTTAAACTTTTCCACCATTTCAATTCTTTCATTGCCTACTTTAATAATAGGATCTTCACGAGAAAAGTTCTGTAATCATTCTCATTGCAGATTATCATAAATTTGTTTTTTTTTCTCATTATTTTTAATTGGTTACAAGAACACGACCAATATAAATTTTGTAATGTAGAGTTAAGTGTGTCAACCAATTGAATACCATCAGAACATACAAAATATAAAAGGGCATTATCTGTAAAAAGATATATACAACAATCACCAGATGTATTCACTATATCGTCAATATATATATATAAGAAATAATAATGGACCTATCACACTACCCTGTGGAACACCCATGTTGCTTTCAATCTCGTCAGATACAACGTCATTCAATTTCGATCTTTTTTTTCTATTAATTAAGTAATTATTCATAAATTTCAACACTTCACCCCTCATACCGATGCTTTCTAATTTTTAAGTACTCTTTTCCTATCTAAAGTCTCAAATGCCTTCTTTAAATCCAAGAATACAGCACCCGTAATAAGATTTTGATCGAAACTGTGTTTCCAGTCAATAAGGACATACTGCACTGCAGTTTCACAGCTATGCTTACCCCGAAAACATGATTCAAATATAATTTCTTACATACTATTAACTAATATCTATTCTACCATTTGCACTTACTTCATAAATGCATTAATTAATTATTTATATACTTTTTTTGGTTTGACATTTTCATAATCAAAAACTTATCACACTTGAGAAAAGGTGACTACCTATACAGTATATATATATATATATATATATATTTATATATATATATATATATATGTATATATACATGTATATATATATATATATATATATATATATATATATATATATATATATATATATATATATATATATATGTATATACATGTATATATATATATATATATATATATATATATATATATATATATATATATATATATATATATATAGACATATGTATATATATAGACATATGTATATATATAGACATCCGTTCGTTCAGTTTCTTGTAGAAATTCACAAATTTTTTGCCAATAATCTCATTTGGTATCTCGTGTGCTTGCTGGTTGTAGATGAACTTAAGAAATTCAATGTGTAGCATACTTTTTACGTTAACGTAGGTCATACCGATTGATTGGCGTTTGCTCCGCTCCATTTTTGACTGCCGCTGGTGGTGACAGTCCAGACTCAGTGGCCGTGCCGGCACAATGATCCCGCTTGAGGAGACTTTTCCAGGTGGAAAAAAGAATAAGTGCATCGTCTCTCTTATTCAGAGTGCCGTTCTATTCAATTTTGATGATTCGCGAATAAATCTTGCCTTGTAGTGCTCTATGTTAGCGATTTGCTGGCAGTTGTTAAAATCAATTTGGTGTCCTATCTCGCGCTGATTCTAGAAAAAGGCTCACGTCATCTGATTGTTTCTTATGCTGAGTTTATGTTTTTCTAGCCTTGCCGCCGATATTCTTGTGTTGCTCTAGCTCTGCAGTGTTTTACTGTAGATGCCACATGATCTTATATACGCTTTCTAAATTGATTAGTCTTTTAAGTTTCTTAGAGATGAGCTCATTGTTTTGTATGCTTTGTAGGCTATAGATATGTCTTGTTGCAGGAATAATCTGTCGATTCTATCTGTTGTGCCATTTATGTAAAAAAGTATCGTGATTTGTCTATATTCATATACATATACATATACATATATATATATATATATATAAATATATATATATATATATATATATATAAATATATATATATATATATATATATATATATATATGAGAATGCAGTCTATTTAAATTTGTAGGTCTAGATAAGGAAAAAACCCTTTTTTAATTCTGTCAAGCTTTCATCTTCAGGACAACTATGCAATATTTAATTACAAAGTTAGAATATTAAACCTAACCTATAATGATTAAGAAACTCACCAATGTGATTTGAATATGAAACAATATGTGAAAAACAGGGAAAAAACCCACCACTAAAACTTTTAATTATATTTAAAGGCATAATACGATAGGATTATTAGAATTTGATTAAATTTTCAAAAATCACAAACAACAAAAGATCTAACTCGACCATTTCTCCATTTTATGGTGATAGTGTCAACCGAGAACAGTCGCGTGGGTGGCCTAAGTAGTGAAAGAAATAAGAATCTGTAAAATGATAGCGTAACCAAGTGTGGGGTTTAGCAACCAATTTCTTATATGAGATTTTTTACACGATATAAGAGCAAACAACTGAAAAAATTTATTCATCTGGAGATGGACTGTCCAGGAGGCTCAAATTCTTTTCTTTTTCCGACTTTAAAATATAGCTGTAAATGGCACTCAGAGTTTCCGTGTCGCTTTTTTATTTATAGCGTTGCCATCTTGATTATTATGGACCATTTCGAGGAATAGCCTTTTATGATATGCAGGAACTCTTTCCAGAATCTCAGTGCCCTCTCAGTTAATGATGTGATCATGATGAAAGACATGTTCAGCCAGAGCACAAGAGGCCAAACTTGTATTAATATTACTACGATGGGAAGTGAGTCTGCTTTTGAGGTTTCTGGAAGTCTGGCCCATGTAAATTAATTGACAGTTTGAACAAGAAACTTTATTTACAATACAGAACATCTCATTTAGCTGTAAAAATGTTTTAGTAAATTTTAGAGAGAGTTAATATTTGTTTTCTAGCTATTTTGATATCTGTATGTTTAAAAATACTCATTAATTTGTCCGTAAGACTTTCTATGTGATGTAATGTATGGAAAAACTGAACTTGTATTGTTGTATTGGAAATAGTGTTGGCTAAACTATATTCAGAAGAGAAGGTTTTGAAGGAATTTCAAAACTCTTTTCGGGAATATTATATTTGGTATTAAAGAGAAATTTTTTAACAATGTTATATGGATTAGAATTCTCCAATAGTATATCATTAGGCTGATGCCATGCCTCTGTTCTAAAATTCGGATGTGTAAGTTTGACAGCTTTATTTTTCATACCTAAGATGAGATTGATTTTAGATCTTATAGGATGGTATGAATGGTAACTTATGAATCTATTAGAACAGTATGGTTTTCTATACTATTTAGTTTTAAAGTCTTTTCATTCGTACGTATAACTAACTCATCCATAAATGGAATATTGTTATTAGTTTCTTCCTCCACTGTGAATTGCATATGAGAAGTTCTAGAGCTATCTCAATTCTGACCAGCAGGTACAACAAGCAATGAGTCATCAGCATATCTTTTGACAAGTGGAATGTAGGTATTGGAGGCAATCCTTAACCAAATCATCCAGCCCATAGTGTGTTAAATGAGATAGAGGCCTTTACATAAAATTTATTATTAAAATTATAAGCTGCAGTCAGAATATTAGTGAAATATTTAGCTACAGAACCATTTATACAATTAATGATGAGATAATGGGGCGCATTGAAAAGGTTGATTTATGAATTTTATGCAAAGTGTAAAATCTAGGACAGACTGTATCATAATTTGTGAATTCAGATTTATGATCCTCATTAATGGCACCCCTGTCATACAGAGATAAAGTATATATAAATGAGGGGGTTCCTTGGAAAAAGCCTGCTTTTGTTGCAAATGTTTGACAATGATATTATATATATTTGAAACAGATATTCCAATGTGCTTAAAGAAGGAGTCTTGTCGTATATGCACGTCCGTCGTTTCAGGAAAATTATTTGTGGAGATCGGATTTTCTTTGAGAACGCCACGAGGTACGTTTCAATCGAACGCGAACGACCTATACGAGCTGTGATTGACTTGCGTATCAGGAAATTGGTCATTTTTGGTATGCGTTTGTTCCTGCATTACGTGATCCTCACCTTGAAGTGAAGCTTGGATGTCATTTAAAAATTGTTTCATTGGGCAAATTGAAGTGTTGGGATATATTGAGCATTTTGATTTATTCGGGACATGTCAGATTCATTATGAGTATAGAATCCTGTTAGGTCTGGCGCGACCCCACGAGGGGCCGCGGAGGTCCCACCAAAACCACCCGGACAGCCTGAAATGCCACCCGCCTCATCAGACCGGAAGGAACTGTGAGAGAAGGGATTGGGCATTTTTTAAAAAAAAAATTATTTTTCCTCTTAAATTGGAATGTTTTTTATAAAAATACAAAAATCACGGAGGGCTTGGCTTTTATATACTTAATATATGAGAAAAATTAAGTATATGGAATTTGGGTTGAATAAGAACTTGGCCAATATTTACTTTAATTTGTTTTTTATTAGACGTGAGCTTTATAGACTTTTTACAGTAAAAATTTTTTTAGGCTGGGACTCTTTTAAGTTTTTGCGTCGAAATTAAAATCTAGTGTTGGGACTCTTAATAAAATTTCCTAAATTTAATTATTCCGAAAAATTTTTTTTGTGTTAAGCGCAAGCTAAGGCACGTTTAGTGTTTTTAGATCCTCTCACGATGTCACTATCAGGTTGTCACTAATTTTCTTTTGACAGAAAATTATTTGTCGCAATCGGGATGTCTAAATCGGGTATGTCACTATCAGGTTTCCTTTACGTAATTTACTTTCCGCAAATTATTTTATTCGTAGCAGCAGGCGCATGAATACTCCGTGTATTTATTTTAAACAATTTCCGCAAGAATTTAAAAAAAAATCGGCGTGGAAAGGTTTTTTGAGAAGCTTATTTTTTTTCCGACGGCGCTGGAATTTTACTAAAATTTGCGTTTCACGGTTTTTATTTAGCTGATGACTTTAAGGTTTCTCCCCTAGCACTGAACTGATATCAGCTACTAGTGTTCGCCTCTAACGAGTTTCTGCCTAACGGACGAGGTTTCCTGGCCTTGCTAGTACCGCAATCTTCTTTCTTGAATCGAATTCTTGATCGTCTTATCAGAACAACCAAGAACCTCTCTTCTTAAGCCGTCGTAAGCAGAGCGGCCTCCCTCGTTGCACTAGCGTAAACAGCTTAGTGGTCCTCTTGATGTTGAAAGGGACGCTCCAGGAAAACCTTTAGGAAATTTAAAACTCCCTACTCGCGTGTTGAACCGTTTAATTTTTTCTTCTGGAAGGGAAACTGACAATAATCTCTTGCGAGATTATCGACGAGTGGCCCACCTATTGAAGAGGCAGAGAATCTCACGTTTCGCCTGAGTAAATGCTTCAAAAGACTTAGATACTCGTGTGCGCGTGTGTAAGAAAAATTTGAGATATTTGTGCTCTTTAATAGGCAATCAGATTCTGCTAACGACGTGACATCGGGGGCTATTTATGCTTGCTCGGCACTCCTCGGGTCTTCCGAAAGGAATCGATCAGCGCTTAGCACGGTCCGCCAAAGCTTTATGTCTGCGCCGTCGTCTGTGTCGGTGTCTATGCGCCGTTACCGCCGACAACGTGCAGTTTATTTCTCGGAATTTCAACGGTCTTTAGATGTTTATTTTATTTTTATGATTTTTTTAGGTTCTTGTAGATAGAATTCTACAACAGTCTTTAAAAATATTAAAGTGAAACTAGGCAGAACATGTGGCCAATAGTGAAATCACAATATATGGTGTAAACGGATCTTGGAATGGTAATGGACATAAGATGTCTTACGAAACAGAAGATCAGTTGATTTATATGAAATTGCATACAAGTAACACATGACCGTGAATTGTGAGATAATTTAAAGGGTACTATGTCCAGCAGTGTACTGATGAGCTTGACTAATGAAGATATTACATAATGTAAGAAATTGTCCTTATTAATCAAAGCTTATTTTGTTTAACATATTTGCTAAATATGTATAGAATCAGTACAGTCTTTGCCTGTTGTGTAACTGAGATAAATAGCTTTGTTATATAGATTCACTACAAGTGTTATGAAATTATTAAACAATAACCACTTTTTATTTTAATATAAGTTCCCCTGAGCTAATATTGTCTATTTATCATTTGAATAACAGTCCTAATATTAATTTAGATATATTTAGTTGAATACAATTAAATTAGAATTTTACGTTTTCCTTCTGCGTCACTAGACGACATTTTTTTTACCAACCAGTTGAAAGAGTGATCTTGGAAAATATACAACAACATTTAACTTTCCATATCAACTGAAATAAAAATTATTGCCGCATGTGGTCCAATTTTTTCTGTGCGAGAAACTTTTTCAATAGTTTAGTTTATTCGCCGCGGTACACATTTTTATTACCGAACATGTTTCACCACAGCACATAAACTACAAAAGCTCATGTATTTTGGAGCAATTTCAAACAAGTGCTCTTAAATCTCTAGTAGTGCTCGCAGCCTCCCAGATAACACTTTTAAAATGATAAATAGCCGAAATTCAGCGGTGGTTCATTGCGACACCGCCAAATAAATAATATTATTAATATATAAACCGGCTTTTAAGTAGCGGTTGTAATTAGTTTTGTAATTAGACCGCATTCCGGTGCACCTGGGTTCGAAATTTGTGGGACGTTTTCTTCCCGTCTTGTGATATTTTTATGTTGTTTGCTTTCGATAACGGATTGTAAAATATTTGATAAATTATTTATATCTGTTCTTTTACGTATTTGTTGATTTGTGACTTGGCTCTAATATTTTTATGGGTAATTGTCTTTATGACATGTAAAAAATATCACTTAAAAGAACTATATGGCATTAAATGATTTTATTATACTATAAAAATTGATATGACAATCCCACAGTGGTACCTCATCATGCTGTAGAGGTTAGTAAGCCATGAGGTAAGCACTAAAATTTCAAGCTTTCTTTTTCTGTATGAATATTTGTCTGGAAGCAAAAATTCAATAAAACACAGGGATTCCCTTTTCAAACAAAGAAAGGTACAGATAGCGCTGTATTTCCCTTTCTCAATAAGTTATGTCTATATCTTAATGAAAAAGAGATGACTGCGGCTGTCTTCTGTAATATATCAAAAGCCTTAGACTATGTAAATCACAGAATTGTGCTGCGAAAACTAAAGGTATATGGTTTTAGATTAAACCTATTTATAGGATTGAAATAATACTTGCGTGTAAAAATACAAAAGTGAGTATTCGAGGCCTTGAATTTGATGAAATGGTTGGTTATATATATATATATATATATATATATATATATATATATATATATATATATATTCTGTGAAACCTCATCATTTTCAAGCTCACTGTACGACGTCTGTGAACGAAATGATGTTTACGACTCGGGTGCGGTCGATTTTGTGTGTATGTGAACCATATAAAAATAGTGCAGGCCTACACATCAACTTCGGATCATACGGAGGAAGAAGTGGATACATTTTATGACGATGTTACCACCGAGGCATTAAGGCAAAACCCTATACACTACACAATACTATCCGGCGATTTCAACGCTAAAACTGGAATAAAATATAATAGATTAGAGTACGTTCTTGGCAAATTTGGCAGTCCGGGTAGGAACGAAAGAGGTAAAAATCTACTAAACACCTTTTTGGAAAACAACCTTTACCAAATGAACAGTTTCTTTTGGAAAAAATCATAAAGGAGATGGACATGGAAGAGCCCGGATGGCAAAACCCGAAATCAGACTGATTACATAATAAGCGACAAGATACACATAATCAAGCACTTGACAGTGCTAAACAGCTTTACAACTGGAGGCGATCATAGACAGGTCAGAGACACATTAGAGTTAAACATCAGAAAGGAAAGAAATAAAATGGTACAGAAAAGGAAAACAAGAAAATGGACGCAACCTAGAAACGAATAAGAATTTCAGAAATACATAAATAACGCACAAAAAGAAGTAACAACAAATGAGCTAGATTTCCTAAATGATTCGATAACCCACACAATTGCAGAGGCCCAAATGAAGTTTTGCACACAAACTGAAAGAGAAGAAAGAATTAGACCCATGACGAAACGTAAAATAGAAAATAGAAGATCCCTTTTAAGAGACGGTAATACAAGCCAACAAGAAATAAACCATGTGAATAAAGAAATGTCCAAAGCTATTAGGAAAGACATCAGAAAATACAAACAGGAAAAAATAACGCAAACTATAGAGGAGAACAAAAGTATGAAAGTACTTCGACGAAGGCGAACACCAGCCAAAAAAGACATAATAAAATTAAAGGACAAAAATGGGCAAATAAAATCTAACAGAGAAGAAATCTTAAACATTGCTGAATAATTCTACGAGAAATTGTAGAAAAACTAATTAGTACTTGAACCCGACGAACACGAACTACTAAGAATCACAAATCAGGACTCGGAAGATATACCCGAAATCTCAATTGAAGAAATTAACTACGCATTGAAGAGAATGAGAAACAACAGAGCACCGGGAGACGACGGAATAATTATAGAGTCCATAAAATGTGGGAGTCCTGCTCATATCGAAAAAGCTAAAAGACTATTCAATTTATGCCTTGAAAACCAAATTATTCCTGCCCAATGGAATAACTCTATTACGATCCTCATTCACAAAAAGGGCGACGAAATAAGCCTTGAGAACTATAGACCCGTCAGCCTCCTGAGCCACCTATATAAACTTTACCCTCGTATAATCACCAACAGACTAGAGATGAAACTGGATTTTTATCAGCCTAGAGAACAAGCTGGGTTTCGCTCGGGTTACGGGACAAATGACCATTTGCAATGTATCAAAACGCTTATTGAAAAAACTGTAGAATACAATTGACATGACGAAGAAATTAAAAATAAAAAGAGGGATTCGACAGGGAGATACAATATCCCCAAAACTGTTTACGACAGTGCTAGAACATGCGTTTAAAGCTTTGGATTGGGAAGATAAAGGCATTATTATAGATGGGGAAAGATTGAGTCATCTTAGATTCGCTGACGACATAGTTCTAATATCAGACGATCTACAAGAAGTCAGAGAAATGCTAGAAGAACTGCAACAGGCAACACAAAGAGCAGGTTTGAAGATAAATTATAGCAAAACAAAGGTGATGACAAATTTAGTACCCAGCGAGCCTATAAAAATAGAAAATGAAATCATCGAAATTACCGAGAAATAATACTACCTTGATCACGAAGTTCGGATTGGCAGGGACAACCAGACGTGTGAGCTATCAAGACGAATAGCTTTGGGATGGGCTGCTTATGGAAAACTCAGGGATATATTCAAGACAGATATACCCATAAACCTGAAACGGAAAGCCTTTAACCAATGTGTTCTCCCAGTCTTAACATACGGAGCGGAGACACTAACATTGACGAAAACATCTGCTGAAAAACTACAAATAAAACAACGCAGAATGGAGAGATCCATGCTGGGGGTGTCCCTGAGAGATAGGGTCCGAAACGAGGAAGTTAGGAGGAAAACGGGGATAGATGATGTGATTGTGCGCATTGCAAGGTTAAAGTGGAGATGGACCGGACATGTGGCTAGAATAAGGGACAAAAGATGGACGAAAAGTGTATTGGAATGGCGACCGAGGGCGGACAAACGCATTCAGGGACGACAACCGACCAGATGCACAGACGACCACAAAAGAATAGTAACAAACTGGATCACAGTGGCTCAGAATGGAGAAGGATGGAAATCTCTTGAGGAGGCCTATGTTCAGCAGTGGACAGAAATGGGCTGATGATGATGATGCTGATGATGAACCGTATTTGATGGCTTGATAGTTGTGGCCAATCAGGTTGCATGGCATCGGCTCTATTACCAGTGTTTGAGGTTGTGTTGCCCAGTTATGATCTGTTTTTTTACTACTTACTCTTGGTTGATGTTTCGCTAGCAGGTTTTTTCAAGTATTAAGCAAATTGTGACTGCTATTCCTGCAAGTTAAGTTATCTTTTCAAGAGGAGATCTGTTCCTTCTTGCCAAGAGAGGACATATGTGTAACCTCTACCACTAAAGACACTAAAGAGATATGCACTACACCCACTATATTAACCGGTATGTAACATACCCTCATTTCAGATCTATTTTAAAAATATAATTTCCAATTTTTGGCCCCATATGAGAAACTTTGGTTTATTAATTTATTAGAAAATTTTATAACCGAAATGTTTTGGCATCACATAATTTTTGGTCTAGAATATTCAAGTTGGAAATGGTAAAAACAAACGGTACAGTGCACTTTAGACGAATTATTTAATATAACCTGACAGGAATGATTTTCATACAATTTTTATATAAATATTGGATTTAAAAACTGAAATAAATATAAACATAAAAGAATATATTAAATAAAATTTTTTTATTCTTGTGTCCGAGGGGGCCAAAAACAGCTGATCTTCATCCACCTCTATTTTACATAATTTTGCGTTTCGTCATAAATGTGGATCAATTAATTTTTTTCCCTAGGTAGCTGCTAGTAGGCGAACATTTCACCAGATGGCGCAGAACGCGGTCAAATAGATAAGTATTGAGTGGCGTATCTATTCATCCTTTATTTAAACTATGGTTTCTGTCCAATTCTTGGATATGTCTAAAAGTAAAATTAAACGAGAGTTTTTTTTTTTAACTTTCATCTGCTTTAAAAGTAGACTATGTGAATAAATTAGGGAGTTTATTTCTTGTCTTTATTTAAAAGTATCTAATAATTAGTCTGATTATTCACTAGTCTTATATAATATGAAGTAGTAGTTTAGAAACCTGCCTTTTTAGCTTCGTTTATCTAGAGTTATTTCTAAAAAACATTTAAACTGACAAAGCCTACCTGAATTTAATTTTAAGTTTTAAACTTAAATGAATTTACTAGAATATTCCTAAAGCAACAAATATGAAGTAATCCAGTTTTAAGTTATAACCCAAGTCAAATCGGCTTATACTAAGAAACACCAAGATACCGGCTCTCCATTAGCATGAAAAAGAGGCAAAGAAACACGAAGAGGATAATCTCCTTTAGAAACTTTCGAAGCGGAAACAGGCGTAACCAGAGATTTAGTCACTTTGGCTCATTTTCTGGAAATAATTCCTTTAAAATAATAAAACAGGAAACAGCACCTGTGTCCCTCCTACTTTGTTTGGATGGTCGTAATATAACAGTTTTATTGTTAAAACTTTTTAAGTACGCAAACGAGAATAAATTATGGTAGATTTACGAAGTGTTCCATTTATAAACAACTTTAATAGCCCTAAATTACTAATAACTTAGGTTTAAGGATGTAATGTTCATTTTTTTATACTCGTCTCCAGAATTTGAAATTTATTCTTTATAATGAAGTATTACATGGTATTTTTAGAAAGTGTGTAAAAGTTTTTAGTGAACTTCCAGCATGTTTCAATATCGTTACGATTGTCGAACTTTCTGGATATACAGAATATTGCCATCGAGGCGATAAGTTCAAGAATTAACTCGATTTATACAAGATGGAAAAAAAAATTTCTTATCCGAATAGGAATGTTGACAGTATTCAAATAAAAATTATAATTTTGCCTCAAAATGGTAGTTTTCATAATACACATTCTAAAAAACACAATATTTTCCTTTATTTTTAAGAAATTTAATTTTTGTTAAATAATGAAAATGTAATTAAATCACTTTCATGTCACGTGACAACGAATACTAATCAAAGTGCATGACGTCACTTTTTCGCAAACATCATCTTTGTCAAAGGCTAAGTCGTCTCGTTAACACTATTTTATAGTGATTTCCGTACAATTTCTGCGAAATTAGCTTATTGCTTCTTTTGAAAACAATTCTAAGGAGTTTTCTAATGCTGGAAAGTGAATTTATTAAGGCAAAGAGTTCGAATTTACCTAGAACTGATTGTTATAGGGTGACCAATTTCTTCTCAACAAACTGTTCTACTGAATTTAGAAATGTGAAGACCACCACGTCAGTAATATACCAAGAATTGTTATTTCTGCAACGGATTATGAATACATAATAGTAAGTATTTATAAGCTCAAAAGATGTAACTGAATAATTAAAAAAAGTAATATGTTTTTGAGGTTATGTTTTGTCTTTTACAAAACAATTATTTAATTTATTTTCAGGTCCTCGAGACAGTTATACGGAGACGATACTGTGGAGTATGTTCAACTTCTTTGCCTTTTGACTATTAGTGATTGAGTTGTTACATTGCTGGTCGTCTTTCTCTGTCGGATTGACATTCAAACTTCGTTGGCAAACAACTTACTCTCATCCAGACGTATGATATCGAGCCAATTAAATGTAGTTCCATATAGGTCTCCAATAATTCGACAACTAACATTAAACAAATACAAAACATTGTTACCCAACTTTGATTACTTTATTTCTAACCTAAAAATTCCAGTTTTCATCTTTGAAAACTGAAAAATAATAACATTTAATATATGAAGAATGAACATATATTATAAAAACTTACATTACAACGATTTTCACAAAAATACATTTTAGATTGTGTGCCAGATCCCTGCGGGCTAGATAAAGCTACATTTTCCCATTATCTTCCGAACGTGGAACGAAAATATATAACGTTTCAGATATTGCAATTGTAGTACTTGTATATTGAGGCGTCGCATGATCCCTATAAAACTTAAAACTTTTTTTTGTTATAAAAATTGCGAAAAAACCATATGTCTTTATCAGTTTACCAGTATTTAGAAATATGGGACGCTGAAGCGGTCACGTGACAAGTAGATGTATTAAAAAACAATATTAAATATTTGAAACCATACAGGGTGTTTGGAAGGTACCCTACTTTGCCATAAAAAAAAATCCTAAAATTCCCTTTAATGGAAATACAGACCCTTAAAGGGTTCCCAGCGATTTACCTAATCGGTTCTAAATTTTGAACCGACTTGTATAATTTAATGAAATTTTAAAGTTCATAGAGACCATAAAGACTCATTAAGCTATACTACAATGGATGTTTTAGATCATCAGAGAAGTCAGGAGCGGACTTGCAGCCACACTCGTTAGGCCAAATTTTTGACAGGTGTCATTTTACAGAGCTGAAAATCGATTTTTTAAATACTTTAAGTCAATAATGTTTAAAAAGAGTTTTCTGAATTTATTTCGATAAAATTCAAAAGTTATTAATGCTAAATACAAACCGGTAAAAATAAAATACACAGGATGTGCTGATATACTTTAATTTACGGGGAAGCGCTGCTGAAATATTTCCAACTCAGACATTGTTCAATTAACACACCAGACATTCTTCTTATTGAACACCCAAGAGATCACGTAAAATTTTACCACTGCTCCCTTTCTTTTACTTCATCTTCCTCCACTAATGATGTTTTCATCCGTAATAGCTTCAGGCGTTAGCACTGCCTGCCCTCAATTGATTCTCTCCTTAAATGATACTTTTGACCCATATTTCATGGTGAAATATGAAGGGGAATAATATCTGTATATAATGTCTAATAATGTTTTTCCTGTTTTAGTTAAAAATTGAGTCACTGTAGGATACTAAATTGCATTTCAAAAAAGTGTTAAAAATTTTTTGTAATTCTATCACTGTATTCTTTTAACACCTGTTCTAAACACGTACGAGGGTATCTAACAACTCCCAGTTTTTCAGATCGGTTGGCATACTAGAGAATAATTATCGATTTCATGTAAAAGTTAGTTTCTTGAACCATTTTTATCATATTTTACAGGATTTTTTGTTCAAAAGAGTGTTCTGGTAAAAAAGAAAAATGTTAATATTTTTTTCTAACTTCGTTTAAAAAAGTTTGGGAATATTTTGTTAGTTTAGGTTACGTTTTTAAAGGTATTCTGTGGTAGGAAATCGGAATTAGGAACTTACGGTCTTTTGTTAGCGATTGCGAAAGAAGCAAGGTTTATTTCTTGATTTTTTTTCCAAATTTTACATGTTATCTCGCTGAGATACAAATTTTGGCTTATTTGCAGCTTATATGTAGAATTTTGACTCCATCTATTAGTCTCTTGGAAGTTTAAATAGCTCAACTATGCTTCCTCTCTTATCTTATTGTGTCTTAATAGAAGACTACTTATCGCAATTTTCTAAACATATCCTTAATCTCTTTTTATCTTCAGGTGCTTAGATTTCAGATTCAGTTACATTTTAACTAACCTTCTTATTTTATTTTATTACTATTGTAACTTTTAGTAGCTGAATGTTCTTATTAATTTTAAAAGGTTACATAGTCAGACTTTTAAAGACCGATTATATCTAAACTGTGTTGTTAATTATTTGTGTAATTTGAAAGAAAACTTATGTATACTTCTATATACTACTGGGTTAGTGCAAAAAGAAGTCTTGTTTTTTTGATCATTTTTAAAGCAATTTGATATTTTTTAAATAGGTTATCTTATAAGTTTTGCACGATTTGTTGATAAACTTACAATATTTTATCCTTTTTTTGTCACTATATAATTATTGTTAATAAATTATTTACTCTTCTTTTTAACTTTTTTTTTTTTGGAAACACACTGTTTCTTCCAAATTCCATATTTTATAAATTTTAGATTGAATCCTCCCTAATTTGTGAGGGACGCAAATTTAAAAAATAATGTCTTTATTCAATTCTAAACTATATTGTGTTAAGGATAACGTTGGAATTAATAACAACAAATTTGTTATCCAAATTATACTTTGGGAGAACAAACGGAATAGGATTAAATCATTTTTATTTTGTAGAAAAAGTGGGAATAGTTAATTAACTAAAACATAATAAACTTTCCAATTTTTAAACAATCAAAATTTCAGTAAGAAATAAAGAAATCTTTCTGCCGTATTTAAATAGTTTTTTATATATGTAATTCTCATTTCAGGCAGAGAATATGACAAATATAAGTACAAACAGTTTATTGCCTGCAAATATCGCTCTGGTCCTCTCTCCATACGCGTTTCGATCACCTCATGATCTCGTCAGTGGAGCTGTATCGGACCGAGAGCAACATTAGCAGGAAACAACTGATATATGAACCATAAATTTCAAGGTATGTCGGCAGGATATTACACCTGCCGCCTACCAACTTCGATGTCAGACTGAAAAATATCGCCAGTCGAACGACATCTATGAATCAACTGAGTAACGTGAAATTTTTAAACAATCAAAATTTCAGCTCCACTGATGAGATCCTGGGGTGATCGAAACGCGTATGGAGAGAGGACCAGAGCGATATTTGCAGGAAATAAACTGTTTGTACTTATATTTTTCATATTCTCTGCCTGAAAGCAGAATTACATATATAACAAACTATTTAAATACGGCAGAAAGATTTCTTTATTTCTTACTGAAATTTTGATTGTTTAAAAATTTCACGTTACTCCGTTGATTCATAGATGTCGTTCGACTGGCGATATTTTTCAGTCTGACATCGAAGTTGGTAGACGGCAGGTGTAATATCCTGCCGACATACCTTGAAATTTATGGTTCATATGTCACTTATTTCCTGCTAATGTTGCTCTCGGTCCGATACAGCTCCACTAACGAGATCATGAGGTGATCGAAACGCGTATGGAGAGAGGACCAGAGCGATATTTGCAGGAAATAAACTGTTTGTACTTATATTTGTCATATTCTCTGCCTGAAAGGAGAATTACATATATAACAAACTTTCCCATGATTGATTACTACATAGTGCACTGGCCGTACTTTTTTCGAGCTTTCAATGTCAGTATTCAAATTATAATAAATTTATTTATTAAGCACAATACCGCATTTAGAAAACAATACAAATCTTAGTTCCCAAGCTCCTTTTAAAAGCACAACCTGAAAATCTAAACGTGCTTGTACTTTTTAAGTTGAGAAAACAATTTTCAACTCTGACCGTAAATAAAACGTTACAAAACCGAACTTAAATGGATGTTTGATTTATTATTTTAAGTCCCAGAGAGAGGAAAAGACCGGTCTGATGCTCGTTTTAGGAAAAAATCTTTTAAGTCCACATAATTGCGTCACGATCAGCCAAGTCTAGGGGGAAACAGAAAAAAATCCAATCAAAAATCTGACATTCAATTAAGTCGAGAATGTGGGCTAAACGACATCTCGGTAATATATCGATATAGGTAGATCGATGTTCCAGATCATTTTTTATTGTCGCGGACACAATAAGGAAACATGTAATCTAAAACGTAGTACAAATAAAAGTTTTCAAAAATGATATTTTTATTAATATATTTCTATTCGGAATTTTCCTTTGGGGAAAAATATAAAATCAAGAATGAAACTAGATATATAAAAAACTAGCTTTTGCCCGCGATTTCATTTCTTGGAAAATTTTCTATTTTTATCTAATTGGCGGGAACATTTCCTTTGTTTATAAGAAATTGAATTGAAATGGAAACAATATTTAATCGTTAAAACTAATAAAAGAACCTTCTACAATCCTCATCAAACTATTTTTAGTTGTTCATAAAAAATTCATTTGTCATAAACAATATTTAATTGTCAAAACTAATGCACAATCGCTTACAATCATAGGCCGGCAATGCTAATCATATATTTTTAACTTTTTATAATAAATACAATTGTCAAAAACAATATTTAAGTTGAAACTGTGATAAGCATTTTCCGGCCATATTAATAAAATCCAGTGATTATTTCTTTCATCTTATCGGTAGAAATGACTTTTCATATAGCATATATCACTTTTAATAACCTCCTCCCACGAATTTCAAAAATAAAATGAACGACAGATTGAAATTGAGTTGTCGGAACAAAAATATCCGTACTAAGCTCGTCGCCGTATTGGGAAAAGTATTAGCACGTCAAAAGTCAAAAAATAGTGTAATTGTTGTTGAAATATACTTTTGCCTTTTTATTGTTACAAACAGTTATTTCTCTTTCCCTATTCTGCGAAAGTCACATGGTCGTCTATGAAATTCGGAGGATGCAAAAATACATCCACATTTCAAAAGATTCTATTTTTTCATGGCGATATAGGGAAGATATAACATTTGGTTAACTTTAGTTTAAGAGAGAGGGATAAGTCGTTGAAAGTCTCTTCATATTGTGAACTAATTTTCTAGCCTTTTCAGTTCGTGCCATATTTCAATAGACTGATCCAATTTTGTATTGATCAGTGTCCCCAGAAATGTAATAGATTTCATGAATTCAAATGTTTGTTGATTCATTATAAGTTGTCTTTATGATCGAAGACTTTTACTTATAAGCATTTATTTTGTTTTTCATATATTTAAGTGAAGTTCATAATCCTCACTAACTCTCTGCACTCTTTCTACGAGATTTTTCAGCGCATTGATGTCACTGGCAAGCAAGACGGTATCGTCTGCGTATCGAATGTTTTTGACCATTTCCCCATATATTTTGATACCTTGATCGACATTCTTTAGAGCTTTTTGGAACCTATCAGCTTTGTTTTATTTTTTTTTTCGATTTCAATGATTTGTCCACTCTTACGTTGGCGGATTATCCTCAATATAAATTCACTATAATGCAGACACATTTGCTATCAACATTGCCTTTCTTCAGGATCTATAGCAGATGTTCGTATTCGATGTTGTCGAAAGCTTTGGCAAAGTCAAGAAAGTATGAGTCCATGGTTGTTTACATCCCTTTGGAGTTAAATGAATACCTGTAGGCTAAAAATAGCTTCTTGTGTACCAAGGACATTCCGGATGGGATTCGTTAATAACACATTTACGTAGAAAAAAGCGTATTAATAAAATTCGATTCGGTATTAATTATATATTATGATAAAGAATATAAAAATAAATGTATTAAAATAGAGACTTAAGAATTAATCACTACAGGAGATTCAAATCCTTTGTCATCCTTTTTAGCTTCCCCATCGTCATTATTTTTATTTACCTCTTCTCTTTTAGCTCTGCCATACATTTCACCTATTCTTTTAACGCTTTCCCTCCTCTGTCTCATTTTCCTAAAAAGAAGTAAAAAAAATTATACGTATATGATAATAAAAGTTATAATTTCTTAAATATTTTATAAGCAATCACCTACGCGAACAAAAATGTAGGATTGTAACTAAAAATGTGTGAGAGAATGAACTACATTTGCTTGTTTATATGAAAAATGACAAAATATTTAGCCCTTAGTAACATGTGGTTCAAAAATTCCCGAGACTGACAACTAGATGGTGACTCAAATAACATATACATATGATTTTTAGTTAGGATCAACTTTCAGACGATAGTTTTCAAAATTTGATGACATTTCGATCATTACTCATTGAGATATTGAAGTTTTAGTGACGCATCTTTTGATGTTCTCAAAACAATGGAAAAGATGAGTTTGGTACTTTGATAAAACACTGTTATTTAGCTCAAAGATGGCTTGAAAACTATCATAAGGAATCTGATTTATTAAAAGCAATCATTTGTCGCTCACTTGCTGAATTCAAACGAGGTCATACAGACACAAATGTTGCTGAACGCTCTGGGCTTCAAAAATAATGCTGTTACACGAAAAAACCAAAAAAATCCACAAAATCGTCTTGAACAACCGTCAACTGAAAGCTCATGAGGTAGCTGATTTAGTAATGATATCAACAGACCATGTGAATTATATTTTGTACGCGTATATGGGTATGCGAAAGCTCTGTTTAATGTGGGATAGTGTTTACTCTCAGTTGGATAAAAACAACGTGTTGATGATCCAGACCGGTATTTGGAACTGTTTAAGCGAAATAAAGAAAATTTTTTCATTCGGTATGTGACAATGGATGACACATCGATCCATCTCTATATTACAGAGTCAAATCGGCGGTCAGCTGAGTACACAACAAAGGATGAAAGCGACCGAAAACGCGACAGTCGATTGACAAGCTTATGGTATCCGTATTTTGGGATGCGCATGGTATAATATTCATCGACTATCTTAAAAACAGAAAAACCATCAATAACAAATATTGGTGCATTTGAAGGAAGAAATCGCGAAAAAACTGTCCCAAATGTAGAAGAAAAAGTGCTCGTTCACCAAGATAATGCACGGTGTAACAAATTGATCGCAACAATGGCAAAACTATATGAATTGCACTTCAAATTGCTTTCGCATCCACCATAGTTGCTAGAGAATATTACCTGTTCGCGAGCATCAAAAAAATGCTTACTGGAAAAAGACATAGCTTCAATAAAGAAGTGAACACCGTAACTGAAGTGTATTTTGAGGCGTTAGAAAAATTGTCCTACAAAAAGCATAGAGCGGCACTTCAAAACGAGACTATGTTGATGAATAAAGTCCTATTTCGCCAAAAATTTATATGTCTTGCTATTTTTTGAACTACCTGTTAAAAGAAAACAATGGTGACCTTTTAGACAACTAAAAGGATACTAATTTTTGTGGATTAGGACTCAAGGTTCTCTTTCTATGTCAGAATTGACCACATAATACCCTTATCATAACTAATGGTAGAAAAATAATCGAGCTATAGTGTCTGCTACAGATTTTTGAAATCTATCATTACGAAGCCAGATTGAAATTACCTGGTATTCTACTTTTACCATAAATGGTACTAGATAGTCTTATAGAAAGATGTTAATTTTTAACTACCTAACCGCTTCTGCTAATTTTCCGTATTGTTGAGATGTAGACGTACTGAATTCTTTTTCCTCTAGAGATGGAAACTCTGAATCCTCCGCTTCTCTTTTACTCTTCTTATTCCGGTCTTCAATAGCTTCATTTGCATTCGGTTTTTGATTATTTAATCCTTCTTCTATCACTTGACCATTTAAGACATTTTCTTGTCTCTCATTAGAATCGGACATACTTATTTCTACAATTAATTAAATATTGAATTATATTATTTTATCTTCCAAAGAAGATTTATTTGCTTTTTCTTTTTTCTAAGAGCACTGCTACAAATAACTTTAAATTTAAAGCAAATTTAATGACCATTCTACATTAAATTTAATGATTTTGTACCAAAAATCGTGAATAATTTAAATTAACTTTGAATTTAAATCAACACATTCAAATATCAGTTCGTTGTACATTAAATAGGATTAAATACTATCTTAAATTTCAATAAAGTAATTGAAAAGATATTTCAGTTGATCGAGAACTGTGTGTATTTGAGAGATTAGGGAGTTTTGAGCAACATGTCGCGAGTTTGTGTAAATAAGCCGAATTATTTTTGTTATATAAGTGGTGAAGTGACTTTTGTGAAACAAAATCCAAATTTACCATCCGCCGTAGGTCTGGTGCCCCATAGTGACGAAGTGCCAGTACCCAATCCACCTCAGGAATATATCCTTGCTTCTAATGATGATCAAACGGATTCAAACGGTAGTGTGCCGAAAATGTTGCCGGCCCTTCAACGTCGCAAGACTTCGATTTTGTTTATGAACTTCCCGGTAAAAAGCCTCACAAAATAAGTAAAAATGAATTAAGTGAGCTTATAAAGGACTTGGAATTGCCCAAGAAAAAAGCAGAACTACTGACTTATCGATTGCAATAATGGAGTTTACTTCAAGACGAAGTAAAAGTTTTTGTGTACCGAAGCCATCAGAAATTTGGTAGCCTGCAGCCTGTGTGATTAATGACAGCTTTAAATCTGGACTATGATCCAAAAGACTGGAGACTTTTCATTGATTCCTCAAAAGTAAGTTTTAAAACTATGTTACTCCATAATGGAAATAAGCTCTTAAGCCTTCAGTCCCACTTGGTCATGCAGTTCACATGAAATAATCTTAAAATAATTTGAAATTGTTACTGCAGACCATACAATATGAAATATATAAATGGCAAATTTATGCGGATTTAAAAGTTGTGGAGATTTTGCTTGGAATGCAGCTAGGTTTTACCAAATACTGTTGCTTCATCTGCTAATGGGAGAGTCGAGCACGATCGGATCACTACAGAAAGAAAATTTGGCAACCAAGAGAGTCTTTCGAGCCAGGAAAGAAAAACGTAACCAGGGCACCATTAATTCCTCCAGAAAAGATTTTACTACCGCTACTTCATATAAAATTGGGAAAATTTTCTGAAGGCCATGAATAAGGAAGGTCGTGCTTTTAGTTATTTAAAAGAAAATTTCCTTAGAATCAGTGATGCTAAAATTAAAGAGGAAATATTTGTGAATCCCCAGATAAGGAAACTTTTCGGAGATGAGCAATTCGATTCCATACTTGAAGGCAAGGAAAAATACGCTTGGAATGCCTTTAAAATGGTTGCAAGAAATTTCTTGGGAAACAGAAGCAGAAAACCATAAAGTCCTAGTTGCCCAATTTCTTTCATGTTACCACAACCTAGGATGTAATATGTCCTTGAAAATTCATTTCTTGGATCCTCATCTGGATTACTTTCTGGAAAATTGTGGTGTTGTAAGTGACGAGCACGGTGGGAGATTCCACCAGGATATTTTAAACATGGAAAGAAGGTATCAGGGAAAATGGAACTGTGAGATGTTAGCCGACTATTGCTGGACTATTGGGAGAGATAACCCAGAGGCTGCTTTTAAAAGGCAGGCTAAAAAGCGCAAAATGAGTGTCTAAACTTTAGATTCAATGATAAAAATGTGCTACTTAATTGCTTTTGTTGAACCTACAATATATTGTTATCTTTATTTTGTATGTTCATTGTATTTGCTTACGAATTAAAACTTTGTAACAATTAATTCAGATTTTTTTACGAGCGAACTAAAATCTTTAATAGGTATTTTTTTGTTACTTGAATGTAGTTGAATCCAAAAAATTGGGTTTGTTTAAGAAACAAAAAAAAGTTGAAATTTGTTCTCCAGTGTTATTATTCAATTCAACTTGTATTGAACTTTTTGTTTAATATGATATAAGTTGCTTAAAGGTCTCAGTTTTCTCAGGGTGAGGTGTACCAATGAGTTTAAAACCGGGCTAAATAGCGAACACTACCTATGGAAAAAATGTCCACCTTTTCCTGGTAGTTTCAGAATTTTTTGAACTCATATTAATGTTGGTGCATTAAATATGTGATAACATATATCAAATTCAATGGACACTGGCTGTATATTTAATATATATTGTCACATTAAAAAAAAATCAAACTTTAAATTTAATGTATGATTACATTAAAAGCCGGGAACACTTTAAGTTTCGTTTCAAGTTTCGAACAATTCTGGGATATTAGTCATGATATAACATCATGAAACATACAATACATTTTATTTTGTTCACCCCATATATGACGCGAGCTAATGCTGAAAATCAACTTAAATATATTTTTTACCTTTCTTCGCCTTCGGGTGAACAGTTGTACCGCTTTCTGTCGATATTGTCGCTGTGGGCAGTTGTGAACTTCCTTTTCCACTCATGTTATCAATCATGGCCAAGTGCGATTCAATGTATTCTCTGACCGGTTCAGCCCTTTCCTTACAGTTTTCAGGTAAATTATTATATTTATTTAGTAATTCTTTTAAGGCTTGGGCTTTAGTCTGGATACTGTCGCTTTCACCCGAGTGGAACACGTAGCTACTTTGGTGTTCGTCAAAATCTATTAAAATTAAATTTTTTGTTTAAAATAAGTTAAAAATTATCAGAATGTCGATATTTCAGAATAATATGAGAAACAGTGAGTTAATACGAGTCTTTAAAATTAACGTAGGGCCCCATTAGGTCAGTAAATAATTAATTTGAATGATTAAGGTTAACTTTGATGTTTCAGAAAGGCATTCCATTGTTTGAATCCTATACTGTAAAGGTTCCCAAATTTTTTTAGCCCGTAAATGACGAGCCAATTTTTGTTTGGGTTTTCGTAGACCCTCCTGTCTTCTTAATAGTGAATTTTACAATTTTATCAACTTAAACCGATTCGTGGTCTATTTGTGGAAATACTGTATAAGTAAAATTTGTATTTACATCCACTTTATACAAAATTAGGCCTTATTAAAGCCTTGGACGAAAAAAAATGTTCATATTTAAGTGATTCCAAGATAAAAGAAGAGATTTTCCTCAGATTTCAAGTAAGTGCACGTTTCAAAAATGCCAAGGTTGCAATAACGCTAAATAATAATGAGAAAAAAATATGGAATTCTTTCCAAAATATTTGCAGTAGTTTTCGGAAATTAAAAATTCGAAAATTAAAAGAACTGCTATCCTACAAAGTCTTGGTTTGTACAGGGTGAGTCAACGATTGGATGAAGTAGGTTTGTGCCTTTTCGGTGAAATTAACAAAGAAACTATATTTATTGTTTTATACAGTTCATTTTTACGCAGATTTTAAAAATATTTAGGACTCTACAGGGTGAGCCAAAAAACTAGGACAGCATAAAGTTGTATTTTTTTAAATAGAACACCCTATATACGAATCGTATTTTCGATTTAGCTTATAATTTTAAATCTTTTTTATTAAGGGTTTACTATAACAAAACTTTATAGTTTCTGAGATAATTAAGTTTATAGAAAAAAAGTCACATTTTCAAGCATCAATTCAATCCTAAATAACGTTTTCAATTTTATGACAAATATATTCAAATTTGGAATTTAGCAAGGCCAAGGACAAGTTAACATAATTTTTACCTAATATTTGCAATAAAAGCTACAGGGTGTTGAACAAATCGGCTCAAATTTGAACAAGTTTAAATAAATAAATATCTTTTTTTTTAAATGGTACACTCTGTATATTTTCATGTTATTTAATAGAGTAATAAAAACCCTAAAAGTTTTGTTCTACATATCCTATACCTATTTATAATAGTTTTTGAAATATTTCAGTTTTTCTTATTTTCCATACTTTTTTACAGAAATAGTCTTCATTATCATAGTAGCCATGTAAAATAATAAAAAGAGACTACAGAAACAAACAGAATGTGGTTAAATATGATGAAATACATTATTCGTTATATTACAATGGCAATAGTTTAATTAAACATAATGTGAAAAAATTAACACTACAATAACGACAAGGCAAATACATATTTACTTTTATACTAAATTGAAACAAAAAAATTACCTATTAAATACTGAGATTAATTATTTCTTTTTAATAAGTGTTCGAATAAACGACCCTCTTGTGCAATGCACAAATTTAGTCTTTTTTGCAGATTTTCTCGGACCCTGGACAAAATTAGTGGCGTTATTGTTCTACAGGTATCCCTAATCCTGTTTCGCATATCTTCCACTGTTATTGGTGGATTAACATACACCTTATTTTTAATATAACCCCATAGGAAGAAATCTAATGGGGTGATGTCGCATGACCTTGGTGGCCACTCAATGAAACCCCCACGTCCAATCCATTTTTGCGGATATCGTTGGTCCAAAAACGCACGAACTTCACGATGGTAATGCGGAGGCGCACCATCGTGCTGGAACCACATACTGTCGAGCTCATCCCTATCGAGACCTTGAAGCAGTTGGGGTAGTTCTTCTTGTAGAAAGTTCAGGTAACTATGGCTATTTAGTGGTTCATTTAAAAAAGTGGGGTCCAATAATTCGATTATGATGAATACCACACCAAATATTTAATGACCAGTGGTTTTGATGTTGCAACTCTCTAATCGAAAATGGGTTTTCTGTGGCATAATAATGCACGTTGCGTCTATTTACGGCACCGTTACTTCTAAAAGTAGCTTCATCACTAAACATTAACTTGCATAATAAATTTGGATTTAATTGAATCTCCGCATTTATTGTACGACAAAAGTTTACACGACTTTCAGAATCCTGTCCATGCAATTCTTGGTGTAATTCCATGTGATATGGATGACACCTATATTTCTTGGTAGTACGTTTAGCGGTGGATTGTGATGTTTCACATAATGCTGCTAACTGACGGCTACCAATATAAGGATTTTCCTGAACATTTAACAATACTTGTAGTTCTTTTTCTTCATTAGTTACTGGTTTGTTGACCACATTACGTATTGGATAATCAACAGTACCAGAAGAATCAAATCTTTGCATTAAGTTTTGAAAAGTATGGGTATTAGGCTGGCGTCGATCAGGATACTTCATTTTGTAAATTGTTTGAGCAAAAAGGCAATTTTTTTGAGCCTCTCCTATTGTATAAATCATATCTATTAACTCATTCTTTGGAAAATTCATTTTACAATATAATATGAATGCAAAAAAAACCAAACTACACTACATAAAAACCAAAAGAGGCGATTGCGGTTATAAATTTGACACACAGAAAAATGTTCTTTTACATTGTTTTTGACATGGCTACTATGATAATGAAGACTATTTCTGTAAAAAAGTATGGAAAATAAGAAAAACTGAAATATCTCAAAAACTATTATAAATAGGTATAGGATATATTGAACAAAACTTTTAGGGTTTTTATTACTCTATTAAATAACATGAAAATATACCATTTAAAAAAAAAAGATATTTATTCATTTAAACTTGTTCAAATTTGAGCCGATGTGTTCAACACCCTGTAGCTTTTATTGCAAATATTAGGTAAAAATTATGTTAACTTGTCCTTGGAAATTTGAATATATTTGTCACAAAATTGAAAACGTTATTTAGGATTGAATTGATGCTTGAAAATGTGACTTTTTTTCTTTAAACTTAATTATCTCAGAAACTATAAAGTTTTGTTATAGTAAACCCTTAATAAAAAAGATTTAAAATTATAAGCTAAATCGAAAATACGATTCGTATATATAAAAAAATACAACTTTATGCTATCCTAGTTTTTTGGCTCACCCTGTAGAGTCCTAAATATTTTTAAAATCTGCGTAAAAATAAACTGTATCAAACAATAAATATAGTTTCTTTGTTAATTTCACCGAAAAGGCACAAACCTACTTCATCTAATCGTTGACTCACCCTGTACAATTGCGAGCCGAAGTTTTTGTGCTTACTCAATATTAGGCGTGTGGAGGACGTACCAAGTAAAAGTTGAGTCAAATCGTGGGTGGGGAAGTTTACACAAATATAGTCAGCTATAAATTTGAAACCCTGTGATCGTCCAAGGATTGTAACTATTCCTGAGAATGTTGAGACTGAGCGTGCCGCGATAATTCGAAATCCAAGCGGATCTATTTAAAAAACATCACAAGTAGTGCGAATAAACAAATCGTCGTTTCACACAATTTTAAGAAGAAATTTGAAGTTTCATCGATACAAAATCCAATAGTGCAAGAATTAAACCCAAATGACTATAGAAACGGTTGTTCTTTCGCCGAAACAATGATAGACCATTTTTTTCAAACGACGAATTAACAATATTCTGTTCAGTGACAAAGCGCCCTTTCACGCGTTAACAGGAAAAATTGTAGCTATTGGGAATCCAAGGTAAAACACGAAAGACCTCTATATAGCCCAAAATTAACTGTATGGTGTGCGATGTCGGCTTCAGGATTTATCGGTCTCTACTTTTTTGAGAACCGACGCAGGGTAGTTCAGCTGCAAATTATGTTTCTATTTCAGAACAACTTAATTAATAAAATTTGTAAACCAAATACAACTAAATGTATTTTATTTGATTAATTTTACATTTTTGAAAATTTTGAGTACCCTGCATATTTTGATGAAAAATATTGAATTTCAATGGACTGTGGTGGACACATTGTATCATTAGATAATTTTTTCCTCTAAGTATTATAAAGGGTGTTTTTTATAGAGGTATAGAACTTTTAAATGGAATAAAACAAAGATGAATTTTTTAAATTGACATGAAATTTACTTTATTCGAAAGATAACTTTCTGGCATTATAATTTAAATATGACTTCTGGCATATGACCGCCACGGCTGGCTCGGACGTAGTCTAATCTGGAGGTCCAATTTTCGATGACTTTTTCCAACATTTGTGGCCGTATATCGGCAATAACGCGGCGAATGTTGTCCTCCAAGTGATCAATCGTTTCGGGCTTATCGGCGTAGACTAGCGACTTCACATATCCCCACAGAAAGTAGTCTAGCGGCGTTAAGTCGCACGATCTTGGAGGACAATTCACGGGTCCGAAATGTGAAACTATGCGGTTACTAAATGTTTCCTTCAATAAATCAATTGTGGCACGAGCAGTGTGACATGTTGCGCCGTCTTGTTGAAACCACAGCTCCTGCACATCATGGTTGTTCAATTGATGAACGAAAAAGTCAGTAATCATGGCTCTATAGCGGTCACCATTGACTGTAACGTTCTGACCAGCATCGTTTTTAAAGAAGTATGGACCAATGATTCCACCAGCCCATAAAGCACACCAAACAGTCAGTTTTTCTGGATGTAACGGTGAGGATTATCATCACTCCAAATACGGCAGTTTTGTTTATTGACGTATCCATTCAAACAAAAGTGAGCTTCATCGCTAAACAAAATTCGCTTATGAAAATCGGGATCAACGGCAATCTTGTTTTGGACCTTGCCTTGCTAGGTGGCTATGGACACATATCGAATTCCTGTGCACGATGGCGGATAGACTGATTTGGGTCTTCCTCTACGCTACGCTCTACAGCAGCAATGACTTCTTCTGTACGCACTGTACGACGTCTCTGTGGATGCGTATTATCATTTAGAGTAAACGTGGTGCGAAAACGTTCCATAGTTAATCAAATTAATTGCTCTGATGGACGATTATGTTGACCGTAAAATGCACGGAGTGCGCGATACGTATTTCGATCAGAACCATGATTTTCAAAATAAATTTGCACAATTTGGAAGCATTGTTCAGGCGTCAGTCTATTCGTGTTGAAATGCCAAACCAAACTAAACGTAAATCACTTTACAGCTGACAAAATGGCCGCCAGTTAAAAAAATGTTGCCAACTTAAAGTTTTATACCTCTATAAAAACACCCTTTATAAGTACATAAGTACAATCATTATTACGTCCATTATGTTTTTCATCGAACGCTTAAATTTATGGGATGATCTGCTGAAATAGGATTTACTTTTATGGATACCCATTTACATCTGAGGAAGCTCCAGTTCTTTTTCGAGTCGTCATGGATCCCTTGTAGGTCTATATGAACCACTTTGAGAATAAATGCTATACTGGAAAGACGACACAACTTTTGAAAATCCGTGTTTAGGAACATCAAATTTATACTCCCAGAATGGGGGAATAAGATCTATAATCACAAAACTCCGTTGAGATAATAAACACCGTATATTGAATTAATAAATTAGAAAATGAGAAAAATAATAAATCTTTGATCAACTGAATGTCGAGATATCGAGAGTTTGTTAATTTTTTTGACATTGTCTTACTGCAGTGTTAAGGGAACACGATTCGGAGTACACACGTAGTTTTTTGGGATAACACTTCTCTTATTTTATACTTATTAATACAATGTGTAACATAATGAAATAAGTTCCGGACCTCCAGTTAATTTTTAACATCATCTGTATATTACGCAATATTTTGAAACACCATCCGATATTATCCCTTGATGCATTTGAATGGAATGTAAAACAATTTTAGAATTGATTCTTTGATTTGGAGGTCTAAAAATATGAACAATATTGAGTTGGCAAGGAAGTACTTGTGGTTGTGAGACTTTTGTAATTTGATATCAGAAATATTTAGGTTACTTTAGGAGCAACTTGTATGTAATTTTATTTGTAGCTGTTGGTTTGGAGTCAATTTTAATATGGATTGCAGGAACGAATACTTTCGACATATTTTATTTTTTTATTCCCGTAAAGGAAAGAAAGCTGCTGAAGTTCACGAAGGGATATGTGAAATTTATGATGTTAATTGCTTAATAGAACGCATGTACCAAAATTGGTTCAAAAATTCACTTAACACAACGAATCCATATTTGGCATATGCAACTTACGCGCAATGAAACCTACCCTTTTTTTAAAAGAATCATCATTGGTGATGAAAACTGGGTCATCTACAGTAACATTTTTCAAAAGCGATGATGGTGCAAGGTTGACAAGCCAGCACAAACTACATCTAAAGTTGAATTGCATTCAAAAAAGGTCATGCTGTCAATTTAATGGGACTACAAAAGTGTTGTATATTTTAATCTAGTTCTAAGAGCCCAGACGATCAACTCAGATGTTCACTGTCTGTAACTAATGAAACTCGATGAAGCAACAAAAGAAAAACGTCCAGAATTCGCAAATCACGAAGAAATTATGTTCCATAATGGTAATGCAAAGCATCACTCATCTTTCGTAAACTCATTGGAAATTATTGGAGCTTGGTTGGGAAATCATGTCGCGTTCCCCACACAGTCTTGACCTAAAGTCATTTGACTACCATTTGCAAGTTTGCAAACTTCTTTTGGTGAAACTTCCACGAATGATGAAGATCCGACTTAAGACAATAAAGATTAACCAAAATGGAAAATATATGACTGAATAAATTTTAATCTTTGCTTAAAGAAAACGTTTTATTTCACATTACAAAACTGAAATTACTTTTTTGCCGACCTAATATTAACATACATTAAGATAGATCTTTTTAGAATACGTTAGTTTAGATTGGTAACCAGCTCATGTCGTCAATGTTTTTCAGAAATATTTACCAATTTCCTCCATTTCTTTTAGCTTCTGCATAGGTTCATCCATTTCATTTTTAGTGATTTCTTTCAGGTACGTCTTTAAATTAACTGGTAAAACTTGACAAGTGGTATGATATTTAAGTTTTAACATCAAACTGGTCATTTCGTTCAGAATCATTCTGGTCTCTGCACTGCTATTGTAGTTTGATAAATTTAAGTTTGTCTGAAAAAGGAAATTATTACTAAATTAACAATTTTTCTGCCAATTATATATAAATGAAACTCTTTTTTAATCAATTGTACAGATCTGCAAGGTCCAGCTGTTTAAAAATTAGATATTTCAAAGGCAATTTTTCATGTGGAATTTGAAACGGGTATCAGAATTTATTAATCACGTCAATATTTTGAGATATTTGAGATCAAATGGCGAAAAACTGGCTTTTTTTTTAGTTCTGTATGGGAACTAAATTTCTTTTAGCTCATTTGTGCTGGTTATGTTATCCAGTACTATCTTTTTCCTTTAAAATGAGTTTTGAAAGATCAATCTACGATTTTTTTTATCGGAGCTTTAGCGTTTTGAAAACGAATGTGTTTGAATGTTTATATGAGTCTTCAAATGAACATCAGGGGATGGATTTAAAATTTATGCGTTTATGGGTTAAGGTATTATCGGTTTAAGGTTTATGAATTTAGAACTTTTCAATTATGAGTTTAATGGCTTAGGGGTTTAATATTTATATTTTAGGTTAAATGGGCATACGATTCATTGAAATTCAAATATAACGCATCATGATTTTTGAATTAAAAGCTTATGTGAATAATGATTTTGGTTTCATACTGAGACTGAATCAGCCCAATTTAATAATTTTTAAACAGTCATAATTTCGATAAGAAAATTCGTAGATGAGCAACTTAAATATAGCAAAAAAGTACTATTTCTAGAGATAGTCGCGTGGAATTCATACTAGAATGGTGAGCGACAACGCTATAAGGCGAAGTAGGCAGGCGGAAGTTGTATTTTTTGCTGACAGTGGACACATCTTCATTTGAAGTTTAAATATCGACGTTCAATATGTTACTGGCTTTTACCCATAATGACCATAAGATGGTGACTTATTATCGGGTCTACGTGGTATAAGCAGTGTTACCGAATCATTGTTTCATTATTCATACACGATTCATTATTTGAGAGTATATAGTCAGTGTCAAAAGTTCAGGAGAGAAGTAGCGGACCTGTCGTTTGAAAAAATCGCATGTGATACTTTTGGCTACGATTACATCGCATGAACTATCTTAAACAGTTATATACAGATATAAGATAGTTTTTGTACTTCAAATTGAATAATATTTAAAGGAAACAAAATAAGCCTTACATTAAAATTTCCTGATCGGAGACCTTGTCTAACTGCTCCTTTCGCATTTGACAAGGATTGTGACACAATATGTCTTGGCAGATTTCCCCCAACAATTTCATTTAGGTCTAAGAATTCAGCCCTGGACATGTTAACCTTGAACTGTAATTAAAAATTACTAATTTTAAAATATTAATAAGAACGCAAGATACTTTTTAGTTACCAATGCTGCTTTCGCTAATAAAAATGTTCCTTTATTAATTTGAAATGCTACATTTTGATGGAATACTTTTTATATAATGCCTATTCAGTCAATTTAATGAAATTTGAATTATGTTTTTATATGTGCATTCCTACGAAACTCAATTTTTCTATGGTATTTAATGGTTATTGGACTCACTGAAGGTTACATGATAGTATTTTTGTAGATTATGCTACATAGCTGCTATTTCAGCAGATATATTATCTCAGAAACCTTTATTTTTTTAATAATCGTCGTTCGTCATCATCATTCAGCCTGTCTGCGATCATTACTGAACATATCTCCCTTAAGTCATCCCATAGGAATTCAGCATGTGCTGCCTGAATTCAGTTTATTCTGATAGGTTTCCGGTTGTCGGTCTATCGGGCAGGTGGGCGTTTTTTATTTCTAAATGCTTCACATTTCGGTTTCCAATCGAAAATTTATTTGATCTACCGATTGTCTTTTATTCTGTCTGTACGTTCCGCTCAATTTCATTCAAGTGTTGTTATTTTATTTATGACGTTAAATAGTTTGGTTCTTCTTCGTATCTCTTTGTTATGTATACTCTGTCAATATAAATAGCTGCAATGCTTGCTGAGTTACTCTAATTATATTTGCTGATTCCTCAATTAATATTAAAGTTTCCACACCACAAATATGAATCGAGACATCAAATTAATTATACACTTTTCGCTAAAGAAATGTTGGCAGCCTCGATTTGAATATTATTTCTACTGACACATCTTCAGTGGCTCAAGTACTTGGCCTCGCCCAATGAGCTTTTGATATATTTATTTTCAATCCTACTTTTTGAGAGCCATCATTCAAAGTTTTCAACATTTTGACGGCAAAGGCACTATTTTAGTTTACAATCAACCGAAAACAATGCAATATCTTAGATTGTTTCCACCCTTTCCTGGTACTATCTGAGATAGTACTTTATCTCTAACCGTGTTAGAATAAAGTACATTTGCCCTTATAATATAAGGTGTATTCTGTTGGTTGAGAACTGAAAGAGTTTCTCTATTATAAATGTGTTTATACATCCAACTGAAAGTATATTGTATCAACTGTTAGTATATGGATCCTCATCAGATTAAACATCCAGATTGCGTGGAACGCTGAGAGATGGCACTGATTATATTAGATTTCATATCTTGTCTCATATACGTTACTTTAAGAATTCTTTTTTCTTATGTTTAGGTGCCATTGTTTACTCTGTGCTTACGAAAACCAATGACTTCGAAACCGGTCTGCAGGTGTTGGAACAGAGTACGTAGTATAAGGTTTTTCAGTTGGTTGAGAACTAACATAGTTTCTCTATTATAAATATATTTATACACCAAACTGCAGGTATATTTTATTCACTGTTATTTTTTTTTATAAGAAGAGATATATCGTTTCGGATGATTGAACATATTTTTTTATCCATTTCTTTAAAATATATTTTCAACAATATATTTTTTAAACAGGCTTTTGTCAACTTAAAATGATGATCGTTGGAGAATTTCCATAGTAATAGTCGTATGTTTATTAGCTAATTAGAAACAGTATTCCAGTAATCGCATAATTTGGGCTGTATCAAGTAAGCAACGCTGTTACAGCGTAATGTAAAAATATGTAATTAATGATAAAATAAAATAAATATTTGATTTAAAACGTTGATATAATAAAATTATAAATTCTTACCAGTGTTGCAGATTCTGGTACTAAAGGCAGAACGCTGGTAATAGTAACGGGGCTGTGGCTGGCACTCTCGTCTGGGCATGCAGTAAAAAATTGCGATTTGGAAGATAAGCATTGAGTGTCTGCGAAAAATCAATTCTTTAATTATTTCTTTTAATCAGTTGAAAGTTTACGTTACAAAATTTAATAAAACGTATTCAGAATATGCTAAAATTTATAATCCTTATCAAAAATTCCTTCTTTTTACTTACTTTCAGTTAAATCATCAGCATTAGTAGTAAACTGAAGCTGAGTTGCTTCTCCAGGGGCACCTTGGCCACTAACGGCCGAATTATTTCCAAATTCAGCTGCATCAAGCTACAATAGGCAAAAAACATGCTGATACCAAAAAAGATATTGCAAGGCTATGTTAAAGTTATGTTTCGGATTTTGTTCCCCAATCGTTACCAGCCCTTCTGAAACCTAAAATTGGCCCATTTTTGGGTATTTTCTAGTTTGTTAACGTTACTGTCCTATTTACAAAAGACAAAAATATTTCGTATATTTCAAGTTACTTAAATAGGATAAAAGTTGATGTGCTTTGTACACTGGAGTGTGTGAAAAATTGAAATATTTTTGAAATTTTTTTACATTAGACCTCGTAATATTTTGTATGAATTTCTATTTTGACTTTAATAAACTACTTTTATTTTTATTCCAATAAGATCTGTGCGCTAGAAAGATTAATGTAAGTAAGAAAATTTTTTTTAAAAAATGTTTTAATAACACACGGGTAATATTATCAATGAATGCTAAAACGGGTAATTTCAAAAATCGGAATATTAATTAAGGGATAATTATTAATTCACAAAATAAATTGTTTCATCAATTGATAATTTTGAAAATAATATTATTATTTAAGAAAGTATTTGGTAATATAATTCCTAAAATAATCAATAAATAAATTAATTGGTAATTGATCATGTCATTTTTGAAATTACCATTCTACAAAATAATTGTTAATTTTAGAAATAAAATTATCCATCATTAGAGCAGGCGCGGATTCAGGGGGGGGGGGGAAAGATCACCACCCCCCCAAGAGCTTTGAGTTCAGGAAAATAGAGCCGATTTTGCCTCTTATGCTATAGTTTATTCAAGAACTGGAGAGAGTAAAAGTAAAATCATTTTTTAACCTTTTTTTGCTTCGCAAACTACCTGTGTTCTTTAGTCCGGTGTCTTTGGCAAAATCTGTTAGACACATATATTTTTCATAGGCATGGGTTCGAAATTTTATAATCAAAAAAACCGGTCTATAATAATAGACTATTTGGGTTGGATAACAATAGATATTTGGATGTGTAAAGTGTTAAGAAGGATTTTAATTCTGGTCATAGGCGTCGGAAGGCGGTTTATTTTATCACTAAGTATTTGTGATATAGAATAATATTTCGGTATTAAACTTAAAATAAAAAATTTTTATAATAATATTTTGTTTCTTATAATTTCTTAATAATTTACATACATTAGAAAATATAGATAATTTTTAAATATTTAACACAAATCAACTTCGTTTATTGCAGTTTACATCTCTTCTTCCAACGAGGTTTTTCGTCTGCCTGTAATCGAATATGGCTTGGGAGTACTAACATTTCTAGTCATTTTTTTCTCCTTCAGTATTCGGTACATAGTAGATTTTCCAACTACTGTCATGTTGGAACACATTTCAACAGAGCTTTTAACATTAATATCTAGGTATTGATATCTTAAGGCATCAAAAACATTCATCGTAATAAGTTTTTCGTTGAGGAAAAAATGGTTTGGTTTAAGGATTTTGGAATAAATATAGAGGTGGAAGCCATATCTTTTGGGTATCTCACTAATCTCAAATAATATATAAAAACAAGCACAAACAAGATAAATCACTAAGGACACACTGTAAGGTGTACTTTGCTTACTGACAGAAATTAAATTTAATTATAAATTTATAAAAGCTTATAATATTTAAATATAATTAAATATAATTAGATTTATGGCAGTCCTCAGTTACCTGCGGCACTGGAGCAGGTACGTTAAAGGTTTCGGTAACAGTTTTATTACTCTCTCTAGTTCTTGAATAGAGTATAGGAATGTGTATGCTTGCGATCGCCCCTCCCCGTCCCAAGAGCTTTGAGTTCAGGAAAATAGAACCGATTCTGGTTTTCATATTAGGAATGTGTATGCTGCTGGCACTCCTCCCCATTGACAACTTGTTTTTCTTGAGATAGCCCCTCTACCCCAGGAGCTTTGGGCTCAGGAAAATAGAGTCGACCCTGTCTTTTACACTAGAAATGGGAATGTTGCTGGTATCTCCCTCCTTGTCGACAACTTGCTTTCGCTTCCCATACTGTACTCCCCCCCCCCCCGCTCCCCAAGAGAGAGGTTGGATCTGCCCCTGCACCAGAGTAATTGAAAATTTCATTTTTCAAATTATTCATCACATAAGTAATTAACAATTTATTTTTTCAAATTACTGTATTATTAATTGGTAATTACCAGAATTAAATTAAAAAATTATTTTTTATTGAAATTTCAAATTTTTTAGATGAAGTAATGAAAAATTTATAGTAGAAAAAATTGCAACGAAGACGGATTTTACATTGCTGAAAAAATTTTTTTTTGGAAAATTACAGATATTTTGGAAGCTCATATTTCGTGAATAACGCCACTAAATTAAAAATGTTAAATGACATATCTAATCACATTTTAAAGAACTATACAAGTACATCCCACTGAGGTAAACAAATTCTTTCATCTCTAGTTTTTACATGGGACAGGTTCACGAAAGTTTTTCCCTAATTTCTCCTCATTTTTATTTATGGGTTTTGTCCTATGCCTGCAGAATTTTATTGCAAAAGATAAAATAACCGACAAAGGTATGACATACAGACGTACGGACGGCCAGGGCAAATATGCATATAGAAATTCCTAACTGGCTATGGAACCCTAAAATATTGCATTTTCTTTAGTAATTAAAATGCAGTCTCTTTCCAAAGTCATGGTGAAATAAAAATAAATAAAAGTGAGCAAGCTCACACTATCTTACCGAAGGAGCAGTTGTATTCTCAAATATATCGGAATTTGCCGTTTGCAATATATTTTTGGCAGCCTGAGGCAACGTGGCATCACCTAAACTTTCGTGACCTTTTAGAGGACCTGAATCAGTTTCCATATTCGGCGTTGTTTCCGTTGCTTGTTCTTTTTGTTCAGGGAATGTTTCTGTGGTGGCTATTAATTAAAAAAAATTATATAAGAGCGTAAGTCTAAACATGCAACTTTTAGCGTAAATGATCTTACCCCCTTCTGCCCCACTTGCAGCTTTAGATTCAGTTTTAGATGCATCCGCGGCTGAAGAAGCAGCTTCAGTTGCAACACTTGATGCTGGAGCAGCTGATGCGGCTCCTGTCGTTGGCTGCTCTCTTTTAACAAACTCAGGTTTTTTTGCATTTACGAAATATTCACTGGATTTTGGAAATTGGTTTATATTATTGGAATTTTCGAAGTATCGTTTTTGATTTTCAATTGATTTTCTTTTCATAAGCTCTCTGTATACATTATCGGATTGAACAAATCTATAGCATAAAATTTACAAGCGTGAACAAAAAATGCACTTCTATTTCTGGCAAATTACCTCTTTTAATTTGATTTTATGTAATAACTAATAAAGTTAAAGTTGTTTACTAGCTTTGAGTTCTTAACCAAAGCTTGCCATAATTTATAGAAATAAAGTGATGTGAAGGGTTAACTTTACTTGATATTTCTATGTTTACTACTCGTGACTTCATCAGTAATGTAACCAATCATAGAGTGGTAGAAAGCATTTTGTTGCTCTATGTTTGTTCTATAGTGTATATAGTATCCTAACCTTATTTTAGTGACAATAGAATGATTGAAGAATTTACATTAGAGAGTATACAGCATGGCTCACAAATAAAGTTTATCATTTGAGGTTCTTATATTCACGTATATTAACCCAATAGCATATTATTATTAATAATCGTTAATATCTCTAGTTATAAACCTTGGCCATCGTTGAAAGTCTGGATTGTATCTCAGAAATATATCCTGCTTTTGTTGATTGGACAGAGGTTTTTCTTCAAATTGTTTCGATATTTCGTCATTGACCAAGCTCTTTTCTTCTTTATTGGCTGATTTGACATCTGAAATAGCTGAATCAAAATACCGGTATATTTTTTAGTTGAATAACTAAAAATTATCTTAATAATAATAAAATGAAAATTAAATTTAAAATAAAAAAAATTACTTTCTCGTTTCGCCTTCAGTTTCTTTTGCTTATTAAGTTTAAACCCCAGATTTCCTCGTCCATGAAAACTTGAAATTTCGTTAGTTAAATCTGTATCTTGATCATCTAAAAAATAACATTTACAAAGTCATTATGCTTAGATGTTACTTACGTAGATAAAATTGTACTTTCGTCACTCCGAGGTTTTTTCTTTTTCTTTTTATGTCTCATTCTTCCACTATGACCTCTAATATTTGACATATCTTCAATTCTGATTTGTTCTTCCCCAATATCGATCTTATTTTCATCTATAAGAGATTCTTTCTCTTAAAATATGTTTATAAATGATTAATGATGGCACAATTATTTGGTTTTTTGATTTTAATAAAATGATACTACTAGTCAATTATTGAAATTGTAGTTATATTATACGAGGTGTGTAAATTAAGTAATGATATTGGCAACGTAGCGTTCGATTTGGCAACACTTGGAACGCAGGACGTGAAGGAGGGGTAGGTGGACATGAAACGGTTTTTTTAGTGTGTTCAAATCTAGAAAAAATAGATTTGTCCGCCTTCTGCATTAGGAATGTGGATGTCGCTGACTAGAAAAAATAGATTTGTCTACCTTCTGCATTAGGAACGTGGGTCTCGCTAATCCCCCCTCCCCGACATTGAATTCATTTTGGTACCTATACCGTCTTGTATACGAAAAGGGTGGGGGATAATTTCGATCTTTACTTTGCTCTTGTGATATCGCCCCCCCCCCCAAAGAAAGAGACTGGGTCCGCACCTACTTTTGACAAATAATCCCTTAAAATGATTACTAAGTTTTGCAAAACTGCAGCAGGTCTATGCAGAGATTGTTTTGTCAAGGGCCTAGGTGGTGGTTTAAGGCATTTTAAGAAGGAAGAGAGTCCTCCTCTTCCAGAACTGATGAAAATGTTGACAGAATCCCGGATTTTGTATTCAAATCATCAGTTGACAGAATAATCAGGGAGGAGTTGAATTTGCCTAATTGTTTATCACATCTTTATCAATGAATTAAGAATGAAATAAATCTGCACAAAAATGGTTCCAAAAAATCATTGGTAGGGCCAAAATGATATCAGGAAGCAAATGTTCTGTGACTTTTTGACATTGATTGTATGTATCATTACAGGGCGGCAGGTTTCTGACTACCCCAAGAACGCAGAAATGTTTAAACACACTTTTGATGAATGCCTCTTATTGTACAACACGGAGCCCAATCCCTCAAGGCTAAAATCCAGACAAAGCTTCATGCGAAATGTGACAATCGACCCGCCAAAAAATTATCCATCACCCCGAGAAGAGAGACCCTCTGGTGGTAGTCTCGAATGGAAGACCTGGAGGTCTTTAAATCATATTAGAACAGGCGTAGCCCCAGTAAAAGCGAACAAAATGAAATGAAACCTACAAACTACCAATGGAGATCTATGCGAGTGTGAAGAACAACAAAATATGGAACACCTTCTAGGTGTCCCTCAACCTGCACCTAAGGTTGGTCGGCGATGCAGAAATCGACGTGGCCGGTTACTGGGCTGAGAACCTCAATTAAAGACTTGAAAATGTACTACTGGTGATGAGTTTTGAGTGTATGAGTATGACCTGAAAACCAAGCACTAGAGCATGAAATGGCATACTTCAACGTCTCCAAGGCCCTAAAAAGCAAGATCACAAAGTTGAAAACCAAATGCATGCTAATTTGCTTTTTCCATAGCCAGGGAATCGTCCACAAAGAGTTTCTGTCTCAATGGCCAATTAACACTTTTACCAGGAGGTTCTTCAAAAACCTTTAAAAATGGTTATGAATGTGAGACCAAACTTCAAGAATAACTGCGTGTTGTATCGCAACATTGCACTTTGACCAACAACAATTCCAAATAAATAGTCCTAGTAAAAAGTGACGAAACAAAAAAACATTACAACCAAAAGGTCTCCGTAATAAGGTGTGCCAAAGAACACATAATTGGACCTAATGCTCAATTTTTTCTTGTAGTAAAAAGAACTGCAGAAAGTGGTGGAATTGCTGACGGGATATTGTTACTTTTAGATCATCTTCCAGATTAGCGTCGTGGATGATCGGATGTGCTGATGGTGAATAAAAGAGGGTGAAACTGTTGACCATGTTCTCCGAGACAACAGACTGATGAGAAGACACACCGGAGATGCAATATTATCACTTGAAACCGCCAAGCAAGTTCAGTTAAACAACCTGCTTAGATTCTCAAAGGCAATAAATCTCGAATGACTTGCAGTCATGAGATGTTAAGGGCTCAACGGAGCCTTGCATCGAGGATCAATCACCACTTTTTAACCGAATCTTAAAAAAGGAGGTTCTAAATTTGAGCATTATGTATATTTTTTTATATAAGAAATTTTCTATAACTTAACTGACTTTGTAGTTCCCGCCGGTTCGGAGATAGCAACAGTTTCACACCCTGTATTTTTTAGTAAATGGAAGAGGGGGTTGTAGGGCAATATGTCCTTTCTCCTTAACCAAAAATTTGACGTAATTATAAACAAAATTTTCTAATACGAGTAAAATAATATTTTACTTTCGTTATCGCTTCTCGGCTTTTTCTTTTTCTTTTTCTTTTTATGTTTCATTCGACCACCGACGTGTCCTCGAGCATTTTCTGTTTCTTGAAAATTTTGTTGTAGTTCTTCTCCTTCTTCTTCTTCGATTTTACTTTCGTCTAAAAAATAGTAATCAACATTGAATTTAACTGCAATTTTTTCTCAATAATTTTGTAAAATTGGCCGTTTTGATATTATGAAAACTTATAGAATTTCACATTAAAGTCAAAGCAATTAATTCATTAACTTATTAAATAAGTAGCATTGAAAATGTTAGTTTGTTGATACTAGATCATTAAATGTTTATTTCCGTTATAAGCTTCTAAGATTAATGAGTAAATGACATGAAACAAGCTTTAAACTAGAAAAAAGTGTCTACTTTCATCACTTCTAGGTCTCTTCTTTTTCTTCTTATGTTTCATTCGACCGCCGACATGACCCCGAGCACTATCGGTTTCTTGAAATGTTTGTTGTTGTTCTCCTTTTTCGTCAATATTACTATCCCCTAAAAAATAGTAATGAATATTAATTTATATGTAAAAATAGTAATGACTAGTGATTTATATGTAAGGTTTTCTTAACTATTTTTCGGAATAACTCTTTGTGATATTATCAATGCTTAGAAAATAACACATTAAAGCCAAGACAGTAAGCTTATTAAATAATTAGCATTTCATCTGATAATTTTTTGATATTTGATCATAAAATATAGTTTTTTCTTGTAACATTACAGGATCTTTGAGTGAATTACATAAAACGTGTTTTAAACTAGAAAAATGCATTTACTGTCGTTACTTCTTCTAGGTCTCTTTTTTTTCTTTTTATGTCTCATTCGACCGCCGACGTGACCCCGAGCACTATCTGTTTCTTGAAATTGTTGTTGTTGTTCTTCATCTCCTTCTTCTTCGATTTTACTTTCCTCTAAAAAATAGTGAATTTATATGAAATTTTTTTTTGACGATTTAACGAAATTAGTATTTGTGATTTTATTAATGATTAGATAATGTCACATTAAAGGGCAGTCAGTTCGTTAAGTAAAGAGCTTATTAAATAAATAGCAAAACTTAAAGGAAGCAATCAAATTTTGGATTAAAACGAATTAATACAGAATTTAATAAAAAAAATATTAGATAACAACTGATATAAAGGCTCTAAAAATATTAAATAGACAAATCAAATATAAAATACTTAAAAATAATGAAATATATCATTAATGCGCAATTAAACCTTATAACCACAGGCTTTCATATTAAAGGGCTCCATAAGATCAACATGCCTTGTAAAGGAACACAATATATATGTAATTTACTCACTGCCTTATCAGATGCATTCATCAAAATTCACTCTACAGGAGCATATTTTGTGAATTAGGCGACTAATTAAAGAATATTATACAGGATGTTCCATTTTAAAACTTTTATCGTTGGAAAATTAGAGGGAATACATTTAAAAAGAGCTATCGAATGGTACCCCCCTGGATGGGGTGAAAAATTTTTTCATCCCCACTTTTCACATAGGGGGAGAGATTCCCTGAATTTGCGACAAACAGACGGATGAATGGATATAGCGAAGACACCTAAAACTATGGAAGCTCTTGAAGCTACACAAGGAGTTGAACTGAATATAATTGTAAGAGCAAGTTAGTGCAGGCAGAAGTTAATCTACTTAATTAATTGATAAAAAGATAATAAATTGGGACAATGTTTTACTTTTTTCATTACTCCTAGGTATCTTCTTCTTCTTTTTACCTCTCCTTCTGGCACCATAACCCCGTGCGCTTGGTAATCCTACTTTTTGATATTCTTCTTTATCATGACTTTCATTTTCATTTATGAATGCTTAAAATATCGAAATTAAATTTTTAGGACCATAGTATATAAAAATAAATAAATCACCAAATAGGTATTGTTATTATGATTAAACTATAAACAAATTTTTGTACAGTTAATTGGGTAATTATTTATACTTTTTTTAATAATGGCTTATTTAAATAAGTAGAAAAACTGGCACATTATTTGACAAAATGCTTTATTTTTGATTTTAGATAATGAGTTATAACTATTGTTTATTTATTTTTTTTAATATTAAGTGTTCCTAACGCTATAAGGGCAAAATTTTGCCCCATAATTTGGAATCCGTCACTTTATAGGGTGCGTCAAACTCGATGATCTTTGACGATGTGATGTTAAATTTATCACTAGTTAAAATTGAAATCCAAATTTTAAATATGACGCCTTACCAATTATTATATTTTAATATTCTGTACGGGATCCTAAGCACATTTTCTATGACATACCCTATACCTATCTCTTACTATTTTTAAGATATTATTTATTTTGTAATTTTTGGGAGTAAAAACGATACCATGATAAAAAGTTACATCTTTCTTGATACTACTACTAGAAATTTGAAACAGTTTCTCAAAGGAAAAGTGTGTTATTATTGCTGTTAAACATAGAAATAAAACTGTACAGGGTGGGTAAAAAAGTATGCCAAATCTGATTTGAAAAAAAATCAGAAAATCCTTTTTTTCCCTAATACCTTGTATTTTTTACTGCAGCGAATAAAGAATTGAATTAGGTATCAAATTGTGTAGCATATTTCTAGACCTATCTGCAGTATTTTAGGAATTATAACATTCTTTAAGTGATATATGCAAAAATATACGCTGAATTTTTAATTGACTATGGGTCATGCAATTAATGAATTTGAAAATAATTGTCAAGTACTTATGGCACGTCAAAATATTACTATACCGTTAATGTAAATGTGTAGGAAATTTTTTAAACTTTTAAACAATAATTGGTTCTCTCGAGATGGCAAATTCCTATACAGATATAATTCGAAAAATATTATCAGAGAACAAATGAGAAGGGGAAGGATGACCCTAAAATAAAACTTAAGGTAAAGTATAAGCAAAGGAACGGACGAGGAGGAAGATGAAGAGTATTTACTCTTCATCCTCCTCTTACTCATCTGTTCTCTCATGTATTAACTACTAATGTGTGCTATATTCAGGGCCAATATGACAAAATGATTCCATATAAGTCTATAGAAAGAATTTTGTTGAAGCATGAAATACATAATTGTAAATGTGTGTCCTTTCAGGTAATGTGTTGGAATACAAAATGCCTAGAATCCTGAAAAGTGATTCTAATACGGACATAGGAGAATACAATTTTTAAGAAAAAAAAATTGGATAGATTAAAGCGAAGGTATATTTAATAGAACTGACATTATTGGGCTACAGAAAATCTGAATTTTATCATAGCGAGAGATTTTCAGCACAAATTTGGCATTGACGTATTCTGACTAATGACAAAATAATACTTAAATTTTATGATTAGGATTCAAATTCTAAAAAACATTTGGAAACATTACATACAACAGTAATCGATTTCCTTGACCTCTGGAGTCACTGCACTATTGTTGTTGGTATTAATCAGATTGTAATCAATTTACTACACCAATAAAATCTGTAAAGAGTTTACAGAGATGTTTGAGGATAGCTGGATTTGTTGGTTAAGGCCGCGGAGTTGGTCTTCTAAGTCACCGATCTTACCTCTCTAGATTTTGTCTTTGGAGTAGAGTAAAAGAAATTGTTTACTAAACTGTTGAATCGATATTGAAAAAGAATCAGGTACAAGGAACACCTCTGTCTTTAGGTTCCAAAAAGATACAAACAGTAACAACTAACTAAGTTAGAACATCAATACTCGAATATTTTAGAGTTAATAGAAGCAATTTGAAGTAGTTTATCTATTATTATTTTTTTTTTTACTTTTTCTTATTAAATTTATAAATGTTCCTAATAAATGTTAACAAGTTATTTTAGATACATAACTGGTATTTGTGTCTTTCATTTCAAATGTGTTATAAATAAAAAACAATGGACATAGGTGTAGAAACATGCTACACAGATTTAAAGGGATTTAATTGAAATTAAGAACGCATTCATATTCTGAGAAAGTGTTGCAAAAATTTTGAATTTTTAGTAGTAGTGACAAGAAAGATAAAATTTTTTATAATTAACATGCTTTTATTCTTGAAAATTACTAAATAATTCATAATTTAAAAATAGTAAGAGATAGGTAAAAAAAAATAATATTGATATCAACTAGTGATAAATCTGGCAACGTCACATCTCCAAAAACATTTTAAGGAGTCAGATTATTTTTTGTTATGACTAGCAACCAAATTCTAGAAAATTGTCTCAAGTGGTTTTTTAAATATTTGTGGTACGCCATCGAGTTTAACGCATCCTGTACATATTTTATACAGGGTAATATAAACTTATCTTTTATATAGAAATCTCCAAATTTTATTACACTTCTGAAGATTTTAGGAAAAAAATGAGTTATTCATATTTTTTTTTTTAAATTTTTAAACATATTGCGAAATAAAATGTAATTTTTACAGGCAATTTTTTAAACCTTTCTGTTTCTTTACCTTCGTCACGTATCCTGTGTTTTTTCTTTTTCTTTCCGTGTCTCATTCTCCCACTGTGTCCCCGAGCACTTGATGTTTCATCAAGTTCTTCCTCATCTTCATTTTCAAGATTATTTATTGGTGTTTCTTCACCTAAAAATACCATTGAATATAGTTGCATGCAGCAATTTTAGTTCATATATAGATTAGAAGAGGGAGAAAATGCGAATGATGGTGAGATTACTGAAAGGATATTGTCACCCGCAAGATTATCTTTATAAAATTGGCATCATGAATGCTCCGGTATGCAGACGGAGTCTAAAGAAGAATAAAACTATTGACCGGGTCCTTGAGAGGATCATTAGCTTTCAAAATACTTTAGAATAAAATAAGTTAAACAACCACAATTAAAAAGTGAAAAAATTTACGTTTTACTTTTAGGTTAGGTTTATATAAATGGAAGATTTTAATTGGAAATCCTTAATTTTTACTAGTTCTTAATTTTGGAAGTATGAACCACGAATTTTTATTTCGTAGTGTCTAGTGGAAACTGATAATTTTTAAAAGTGCGAACTAACCATAATCAGATTTTGCAATTTATTTTTTAACGTGATAATTTATATAGGATTCAATATGTTGTTTAAAAGGTTTATGTTTTAAGTACAAAATCATATAATAACCTGTAATTTCTCTTTTGTGTGTTTTCTTCTTTTTCTTGCTTTTACCACCTTTATGTCCACGAAATAGACTGCTAGTAAGGGGCTCTTTGGCTTGGGCAAGAGCATAATCTAAAAGTATTTTGACATCGTAATTATTATATGATAAGTATTACTTCTGAATAGCTGATGATTGGGTTCTCTTAAGGAGGGCAGTCTGTGTAAATGGTTCGAAAAATCGATTTTTTTATTGTCTCAAAATATTTCAAATGTATTGTAGAATATCCCTAAAAAGTTTTAAATCGACAATTATATTGATTTTCGAGGTATAACTAAAGAAGCGAAGCGGCTTCTAGTGCGTAGCTACTTTGAAGCTACCGGTTTCCATGGTTTACTTCCACTTGAGCGCTATGAGAGGGCCCTAACATCGAAAAAGTACCTCAACTCGATGCAATCGATTCCAAAATGGCCAACATATGTCGGCAATTTATAAAGATTTGTCGAGGGATGATTTTTTATAGAGATGTTTGGGTGACCATACTCAGAACGTCATCGAAAGTTTCAACTCGACTGTCTGGCGTTTTGCACCGAAACATCTCCATTCTGACTAAAAATGATCAAAATAGCCTCTTACTTAGCTTCTGGATTATTCAGCGATGGCTACACACTCATTTTACTTTTAATGAATGCTTTAGAAATAGTTGTCGGTACTCAAGTTTAAAATTACGCTTAATATGTCGATGATGACCGAGAGAAACGATAAGGCTGACAGAGCCTTCTAAGCTTGAAAGAAACTTGGAAAGATGGCCGGGATTTCCAAATGCACGATGATGAACTGTACCTGGAGACTAAAGGGCTGCTGTATGGAGCTGGAATAGCTGAATAGCTGGAAGTCACAATAATGATGGCTAATAATCAATTTTATCGCTATTGAAACTTTAAACGGGTTTTTCTCGCAATATCATTCTTGAAATTGGCGGGATTGATATCTCGAAATCTAAACAATCGATTTTATTCAAATTTACACCATTTCTATAAAATAATATTACTTCCTTGGTGTAGCTACTCGATTTGAAAATTATTAATAAAAAATATTGTTTATTATTGTTATAAGTCAAAATTTTTGTAGAAAAATCGACTTTATTTTTTAAACTTGCAGATAATTTTTAATTTTCAATTTGTTTTATTTTTTATTGCTATAACGACTATTTATAAATGATATTAACTGACTTTTCTATTTTAAATGTTGCAGGTTCATTTTAAGGAACGCTAGAACGCCCGGCGTTTGAAAAAGATGTTTTGCTTCGATGCTGATAGGGCCGTCATTTTGTTTTCAAAAATTACGAAAAAAATATTATTGTATTCATAAAAACATGTAATTTGAGACAATTATACTTTAAACATGTTAAATGTAATATGTCTTTGAAAAAATTAATTAAAAAAGCGCTTTTTCGCCTTCTACATGGACTGCCTCCCTTAAAATACTTGAAAATGACCAATAACTATTTTAAATGTTCAGTCATTATTGTATGTGAGTAACCCACAATCTTCTTTTTCTTTAATTTGTAAAATGCTAAATCATTAATTTTTTTACTAAAATTCAATTTCGTGTCGTTATATTTACTACCTAATGCTCAATTGGAAAAATACATTTGTATTGAAAACTATGTATACATATGTATATATATATATATATATATATATATATATATATATATATATATATATATACATATATATAAGGAGAACAAAGAAGAATTTCACAGAATAAGAACACAGACAAGAAGATTACTTAGAACCAAAAAGAAGAGCTACCTGGAGCATTAGATGTAGGAAATAGACAGAAATAGGAACATGAACCAAGTAAGGAAATTCTTTAGGGAGGTAAAGACTGTGAGACGGGGTGGAAATGTTGGAGAAACGAAAGCCATGAGAAAAGAAACAGGAGGAGAAAAAAATTGTCGAGCTATGGAAAGGATATTTTCAGCGGTTACTAAGTATTGAAAATGGGACAGAGGAAGAGGACAATACATTCCATTCCGCAGATATAAGAGTGCCATCACCAACACTTCAAGAAGTTAAAAATGCTATAGCATCACTCAAAGATCACAAAGCGCCAGGCAGCGATGGTATAAATGTGGAGCTGCTAAAAAAGGGAGGAAACGGTCTACATCAAAAAATATATGAAATCATTTTGAAAATATGGAAACAACAGAAAATGCCTGAGGAATGGAATGGAAGTGTCATAATACCTATATATAAGAAAGGAAACAAGGAATAATTTCGAAATTATAGAGGTATATTTCTTATCAACACAACATACAAAATCCTGGCAATTACTCTATTAAACAGACTGACACCTTATGCGGAAGATATTATCGGCGACTACCAATGCAGTTTTCGTGCTGGAAGGTAAACAATAGACTAGATATTTACGATCAGACAAATATTGGACAAAAGCTGTGAATTTAACCGAGATGTCTACCAAATCTTTGTGGATTTCCAGCAAGCATATGACTCCGTGAAAATAAGCAGACTATGGCTAGCAATGCTAGAAATGGGAGTACCAAGAAAATAAGTCGATCTAACACAAATGTGCATGACAAACTCATATGCACAGGTAAGGGTAGGAAATAGAACATCAGCGCCATTCAGTGTGACATCAGGACTCAGACAAGGTGACCCTTTGTCACCGTTGCTTTTCAGTTTTGCCTTGGAACATGCAATGAGCAGGGTTGCGTCGGGGCTGACAGAGGGTTTTGCGAAACAAGGTTCAAAACTGGTGCTGGCCTTTGCTGATGATATCGATACAGTGGCTCATTTAACAGGAGACGTGCGAGAGGTATTTTCACAACTCGAGGAAGAAGCAGGTAATATGAGTCTCCGAGTAAATGAAGAAAAAACTAAAAACATGGTAGTAACCAAGAATCAAAGACCTCGAATCGGGCAGAATATATCACTGAATGAACACAACTTCGAAGTGGTTAAGGAATTCAAGTACCTAGGAGCGGTAATCACAGACGACAATCGAGTTGAAAAAGAGGTCTCAGCGAGAATAGCGGCAGCAAATAGTGCGTTATACTCCCTCACAACATTATTGAGATCTATACTGTTAAAAAGACAATCCAAACTAACTCTGTACATGTTATTCGCCCGGTAGTTACTTATGGCAGTGAAACTTGGACCCTCAATCAACGGGAAATAAATTAATTACTCACATTTGAACGAAAGGTTCTTAGAATAATATTTGGTCCCCAAAGAGATGAAACAACAGGAAATTGGAGAAGACGCCACAATGCTGAATTGGCGACACTGTATGGCAGTGAAAACATAGTCCGTTGTATAAAAGCCAATAGAATAAGATGGGCAGGCCATGTGGTAAGATCAGGGGACCACAGATTATTGAAAACAGTATTCTTTGAGAGACCAGATGGTAGAAGATCAATAGGCCGTCCCAGGAAAAGATGGAAGGATGCCGTCGAAGCTGATTTGTATAGGATTGGAGTCCAGCTGTGGGAAATGGAAGCACAAAACCGTAGTAGATGGAGGGCGATAGTGGATGCGGCTAAGACTCAACCAGAGTTGTAAGACCAGGAAAGAAGAAGAAGAAGAATGTACATATTTAATATTATTATATATGGAATTAGAATCCGCCGAAACCCTCAGTTGAAAAAGATTCGAAAGAATCGAAACGTCCTGAAAAATAAAAATATATATACAATAAGTATGACTACTTTATATATGTAGTTTCAATATAAAAATGAACCATATTCCCAAGAAAATAATCAACTAAAAATATATTTAATGGTTCAAGAAAAATTAATTCCTATATTTTATATATATATATATATATATATATATATATATATATATATATATATGTATATGATATATAAAACATGTACCAACGCTCGTCTTGAGATGCACCGTCCCAAAATGGTCTCATTGTGGAAATACAGAGAATGAAAATTGGAAAATAGTATCGAAGTTCTAATTATTTGCATTGGGTTTTGTACTAGAAGGCGTTTTCTTACCAAAATGAATTAAGTTTTTCCACGAGAGGCATGCACCTCTGTCTTTTTATATTTTTCGCAGCAAATTTATTCTAACTAAACTAAATTTTCTTCGTAGGTTACTTTGATAAATGAAATCCTTGGGGAAAAAAATTGACAAAATTATATTTCGGTATTCATGAAAAAAAATTTATTGGCATTAAATTAAATTTAACAACAAAGTGATTTATATTTCATGTTAAAATCAATAACTAAAGTAAATTAACGCCCGCACCGTTAGTTTTAATGTAGGCATGCAGTCTACGTCGTAAAAACTCATAATATTCATCATCTTTATTGGAATTTTTCGGTTATTTTAAGGCGAGCATTGATGCATCTTTTTTCAAATTCCCTGTAGATATTAAAAGTTGTGTACCCAACAAACATCAGCTTTGACCGACTAAAAATTCAAGTCACTTTATGGGACTTCGAAAATGCAACTTAGAGATATTTGAGAAATTAAATTAAAGCAAAGTTATATTATATATTATATTCAAATGCATTTTAAAAATAAAAACCCTTGTTTATTTTATAGTTGTGCAGTAAAAAACAGCAATTTTTTATGTAGCGTACGGGCGTTATATGATAAGATCTTAACAAGTTACCAATATTTTCAAGATGCGGAAAAACATCAGTGAAAACAGTTTTCTCCGTTGTTGATTCTAAAATGTTCTGTGGTTTTTCAAAATATGTTCCCATTAATGTATCTGAATTAAAACGGTCATTTTCATGCTCGCTCTTATTGCTTCCAATTTCATCGACATCAATATCGTCTGCCTTTTCCTCTACGTAAGCAACATCTTCCTCCTCTTAAAAACAATATAAATGTGGGTGTGACTAAATGCACTACTGCATTCAAAGTACAAATTGATCCTTTTTTACATTAACTGATACTCCTCGTAGAATTAGAATTATAAAATTTGGCAAGTAGAAATGGAGTAACAGGAAATAAAAAAGTAACCTCCCTTACAAAAATTCGGTTTTTCAAAATTTACTGATTAGTATCAGTTAGTCAGAATGACAGGTATTGAAATTGGCAGTATTTTAGATTTTAACACTTTACACATTCAGATGCTTACAACCACCTCAGATATTGGACATATGAGCCCTTAACTCTCCTAACATCGGTAGTGATCACAAACTACTCCTTGGAAAAATCAAAATGAAATTAAAACCTAATAAAAACACAAGATCTGGCACATCGAATAAGAAAATAAACGTAGAATCATTGTGGGATGAACTAAGCAATTATACCAAAAACGACTTAGGGAAAAAATACAAAACAAGCCATTAGACGAAAGGGATGATATTAACAACAGCTGGGAGAAACTATAGCGAAATATCAACGAGGCAGCCACTGAAGCACTCGGAACACTAAAAACAAACTAAGGAAAAGGAGGACCCAACAAGACCCCCTGGTTCTGTAAGGAAGTTAAGGAAGGAGCAATGTAAAGAGAAAAAAAGAGCCTACTTAAAATACAGGACAACTCAGTCTCCGGAAGATTATCAAGAGTACAAAAGAATTAGAAATAGCACCAATACATTAGTGAGACAAGTTAAAAACAAGCACTGGGAAACCTTTTCAAAAAGGATGGAAGCGACTTCTATGGACTCCAGAAAGAGATATGGCGGCTGATCAGAGACCAAAGAAAGGAAACACATGAGTTAATTAGCAGTAACCGCATACCGAAGGGAACTTGGGTGAACTACTTGAAGGAATTATACAAGAAACAACAGACATAAATCAAACCTAACACACCTGAAATTATAATTAACGACGATATACTTGTAAAGAAGGAAGACGTAGAACTAGCCTTAAAAAAACTAAAAAACAGGAAAAGTGCGGGAACTGACGTAATTACCAATGAACTACTGAAATACGGAGGAGAGAGCCTGGCAGAACAACTGAAAATTCTTATCAATAAAATCATATACCATCACAGAATCCTCGATGAATGGAAGACTAGCACAACAATACTCCTATTCAAAAAAGGCGATAAAAAAGTGCCGGCTAATTACAGAGGAATCAATCTTCTTTCCACTTCGTTAAAACTAACCACAAAAATTCTTACAAGCAAAATTAATGAACACACTTTCTTAGCAGACGAACAGCCGGAATTCCGGTAGGGAAGGTCATGCACGGATGCCATATTTGTTATAAGACAAATAACTGAAAAGTCAATTGAATATAATCGTTCAGCCTTTATGTGTTTCATCGATCTAGAGAAGGCGTTCGATCGTATACAGCTGAAGGATGTAACACAGCTACTTTACGAAAGACAAATACCTCAAAACATTATCAAAATGATTGAAAATATATATCAGGCAAATACGATTCAAGCTGTCAATTGACCGAAAAAATAGAAGTAAATAGTGGCATCCGACAAGGTGACTCTCTTAGCCCCCTACTATTTAACATCATCATGAACGAGTTGATAAAGCAGGGGCGTAGATTGAAAGGATATAAAATAGGAGACAGGGAAATCAAAATACTGTGCTACGCCGACGATGCAGTGTTAATAGCTGAAAGCGAAGACGATTTGCAAAGACTACTGCACCAATTTAACATAACAGCGAAAAAATTTAATATGAATATATCAGCGTCAAAAACTAAAGCCATGACTACATCTAGAACACCACTCAGATGCAAACTAGAAATAGACAACAAAATTATACAGCAGGAAATAAAGTTCAAGTATCTCGGAATAGATATATCCGGATACGGGGATGTTGGACGTAGGAGTACCGGAAGACCCCGTAAACGATGGAGTGATAACCTTGCGATAAACTGAAACCAGGCAAAGAGACGAAGAATAACAAGCAAATTGCTTATATATAAGAAGGAAGAAGAAGAAGTCTAGTAGTTCTGAGAACTTAAAATCCTTTACAGACATATTTTGTTAGGACGAAAATAGTAAATAACGGAACGAATGTTATTTTTTTAACATACCATTTTCATCATCCGATGATAGGTCCTGATAATTATAATCATCATCATTATCCTCAGTTGTTGTTTCTTTGTTAGGAGCAAATTGATTCTTTGTTTTCTTCACGGGAATTTTTTTTGAAACAGATTCATACGTAACAGATTCTTCTTCGTCGGAATAATCACCCTCGGATTTGAACTTTTTCCGATAACCTAATGAATGGCAATATATTAGCAACTGGAGGAATTATATTAGAATATTTTTGAAGAACAAAATGGGTTTGTTTAGTGAAGACATGAAAGGAAAATCATCATAAACAGCAGTAGGTACTAAAGTTTTAATGAGTTGATTTTTCAGTATTACAACAGATAAAAATATGATTAGATTACAGATTGCGAATTGGTCGTTAAGAATTCTCCTGCCCGTCTACAGCACTTCCACTTAGATCTTTTGTACGTTGCCATAATCTAGGTCCAAGATATTTCTACTTTCCACGAAGTCTATTATGTTTCTTGAGAATAAGTACTTTATTTCTTTGGGTGCTAAGGTGGCGCCTTAGTATGTGAATTTATTTATTTTCCCTTTATTAAGTAGAAGACATCAGCTTTTTATTAGAGCTAATATTACATAGAGGTTTTTGTATTATCCTCTTATGAATTAAATCAATAATACACGGTAAAAAAGTTTGCATTTTGTTTTTCCTTAATGATGTTTTTGAAAATATGAGTGCAGATAGTTTTTTGATTGAATGATTGAAATACATAGCATTCTAGGGTTAAGAAGCTCTTATGCTGCACTCCAGTAACTTATAGTTGGTTGCCGTAATCAGGTTTAGCAGATTGTTCATTAGTTTGTCCTCTGGTTATAAGTCTTCTGAATTGATCGATTTATAAAGGTATCTCCAGTAGATTAGAGGTTGGTATTCGAAGATTAGAAAGTGTTAGTAATTGTTATTTTAAAGGAGTAAATGTCCATGGACAATATTTCCGAATATTATCATTGACTTCAGTATTAATTTGAAATACTATTTTTATATTTCTTTTGATTGATAAGATAAATAATATATTACAGCGCTGTAAAATTTAATTAATAAATTTGGGCAGAAGTTGTCGTTATATTTAATGAATCCGAAAGACTGTGAATATTACAGACTCACCAGTGCCATAAGCCATGTTTTAAAGACATTTTTAAAGAATATGCGAGGGAAAAAGAGGTGAAATACAATTCGGCTTTATGTGATTGATTAGATTGTGCTGAAAAAAGCACTGTTTTTTAGACAATTTTAGTGCAAAAATGGTATAACCCATTACAGCAGGAGTTTCTTTACCTTATCAATTACCAAACAATTTTCCAATATTAAAGGCTATTTGAACTGATGAGAAGTACTTCATAAGAATCATTTAGAAGATGTTCCATTTTAAAAAAGCTTTTTTATAGGGATATCCTACGGTGATATTGAATTTGACCTTGAGAATCACCTTGAAGGTTATATTAATGGGAAGTGCTTTTTTTTTTATAGAAACCCCCTTTTATTGTAGAACTGGAAAGCAGGCCCATCACAAAATCTTTCGGTTAAATACACTTCTGGACAGAAGTTTGAAAATATAGGTGGGTAAATCGAAATTAGCGTGAGTAGTACTATTGGGTTACATTAGCTTAAAAAAGTCTAGAAAATTTTAAACTTCTAGGTGATGTTATTTCTAGAAGTGCTTAATACAAGTATAATATACAGGATGTCCGAGAAAATATGGGAAATCTTCCGGATATGAAAAAAAACACTGGAAAGAAGTACACAAGTTCATAAAAACTTTTTTCGTATAGGCCACCTCTTCGTAGATATGGGCTCCCAAAGAGCTACAATGGATTCAAGTTTTTTACACATAATTATTAAATCACCATTTTTTTTTAATATGATGTATACCAGGTAAGACCCTTTAAATTACTATCCAAGAAAGTGTTGTGAATTACTCCCAGCTGCTGTGACACTCATGTCCCCATTTTTGTTTTCGTCCTGTGTAACAAGAACTTTGGACAACGTTTTTTACATACCTTGAATATTGACTAAACATTAAGGACTATTCATTTACGTCGCTAATCCAAACCGTTTTTGAAAAAACGTCATTTTATTTAATCATGTATTTGGCGTATTTCGATAAAAGATACGTTTTTGTTTTTATCAAATGTTCAACTTTAAATCTTATGATAAAGAAATCCGATCTAAAATTAGAGTTTCCCTCTTTAGTTAAAAACGTCTAATTCTGTGAATTGCAGTTCGACCTAGGTGCGTTTTAGTTTATTGACACCAAAAACAAAGCATTGTTAATGCAAACGTTGCTAGATATGAAAGAAATAAATATCCTGCATTTTAGAACTTGTCAACTTTCACATCGCTGACACATTGATTCTTTACTTGGATATTAATTTCCTGATTTTTGGATTTCGTGGTGAAATTAATTGTGAAATAATTCGAAATATGAAATACACGTTTATAGAGTATGCAGATATGCATCTGATGTGTGGTTTTGCATCTTGCAATGCTTTGGAAGCCAGGAGGTTATATAACGACAGATATTCTAATCGTACTCTTTCAGATTAGAAAACATTTCAACGAGTTGACCAATGTCTAAGGGTATGGGCTGATAAAAGTCCTCATGCATCTATTGTTTCGCATCATCAACATCAGTTCATCATTAATTAATGTCTGGGCAGGGATCAATGGCAAATTTTTGATTGGACCATTCCTATTGCCGGCACGACTGAAAGGAGAACTTTATTTGGAGTTCCTCCAGAACGTTTTTCACGATTTAGTAGAGCACGTACCACTTGAAACCCGCTGAAACATGTACTACATGCACGATATAGCACCACCTCATTTCAGCGTTGCTGTGCGGGAGCACCTGAATAACATCTATCCAAACCATTGGATGGGTAGAGGAGGATCTATTGTCTCTCTCAAAACCTTGGTATATTCTACTCTGGGCAATAGTAGGGAGGAACGTTTACGAAGAATCACGTTTCATTCTGATCAAATGAGGAACAATGCTGAGTTAATGTGGCGGGTACAGCAGTCCTCAATGTTGAACTCTCTTACGAAGTTTTTAACAAGCAGTTAGTTTAATTTCTTAGTGAAACTATGGGGAAAGGGGAAAATTCCTCTTTTTCATATTCAACTCGACATAAGTTAGGGGAATAACAGTAAAAATAAAATGACGTTTTTTCGAAAACGGTTAGGATTAGCGACATGAATAACGAGTACTTAATTTTTTATTAATAATTAAAGATAAGTAAAAAACTTTGTCCAAAGTTCTTATTATACAGTAAAGAAATGGGGTCATGGGTGTCACAGCTAGTTCATCACTGCAGCTGTCCAAGACTTTCTTGGATAGTAATTTGAAGGATCTTACATGATATACTTCAGATTAATAATAAAAATTGAAATATACCCAGTGGTTCAATAATTATATGTAAAAAACTTGTTTCAATTGCAGCTTTTTGAAAGCCCATATCTCCGAATATCAGGCCTATACGAAGAAAGTTTATATGAATTTGTAATATTCCTTTTACGTGTTTTTTTTTCATATCCGGAAAATTTCCCAAATTTTCCCGGACATTCTGTATAATTTTGAAAAAACTTAAATAGCCAGACTTTTTTTCAAGTAACTTCTGCTCGGAACATTTTAAATGTAAATAAAACTTTGCTTTAAATTAATATTCATTTATCTCTTTAATCTTTGTTTTTCAAAAATTGGAATTTGCTGCAGAATGCCGAAAAATTCGATTTATTTTATTTCAAATATCCCTAGTGAAAACTTGAGCATACATACACATACCTTGAGTATTATGAATCTTCTTGTCCTCTCGGTTCCTTTCTTGTGATTTCACTTGTCCGCTTTCTTTATGGGCGTTTTCTAGCAGACCTTGAAGATCTTCCAATTTGCTTTGTTCATGTTCATTGGATTTTATTTTTTCCTTTGCTTTATGAGTTTTTTCAAACCCCATTTGAGAACTTTCAGACTTGCTATCTTTTCCTTTTTTAACAGCGGTTTTTAGTTTTTCCTTATCTTTGTGGGTTCTTTCAAAGTTCTTAATTTCTTGCTTCTCATGGTTACCAATATCGTGGATTAAATTTGGATCAAATTCGTAATTAACAAATTTTAACTGTCTTTTTTGAAATGAAGGAATAAAATCGAAGGTGTCATCTGGAGAATCGTAGAATTCATTAAAATTATAATAGTCTATTAGAGAGGGTTCGTCCTCTCGATCTATTGCTTTCTTAGGGTTTTGGTGGAGTCTTTTTTTCTTATACTTTGGGACTGGAGGTAGGTGTTTTCTGTTTCTTTAAAACGTAATAAAAAACTAGTTTTTAAAATTTTTTAACTTTGGAGATTTTACAGCCATATTGTATTGGTAATATTTCATTTATTTGCGCTGTATATTAAACCTTAAAATCTTATTGTTAATCACGATAACATTATAATAAATATGATAATTAAGAATAACTTGCGGCTGAAGGATTTGATCAGTTCACAGAGAAATCACAATACCATAAATACAACTTTAAGACTCAGGAAAAGCTGGTCAGACCAGGTCTCTTGTTTTCGAGGAATATTAATCACGTTTTATTACATTAAACGAAACAAATTTCTCATAACATGTAAATCTACTTAAAAAAAATCATGAAAACGAAAATGTGTTCTATGAGAAACTAAAAATTGACTGAATAAAACACTTCTGAAGTAACTAAAAGTAATGCCCTTGTAAGCCATTATTTTAATACCAATGTAATAATCTCTATTCTGAAAATAATACGTTTAAAGAGCTTTCTAAAATATTAACTAAGAATATAGTAGAAACATGAAAAACTGCCATTTAAATTTTTTAAACAAACCGTACTAAAGTCGCTCATTTCCCAATTTTGCCTTAACTTTCCCAAGATAAACATATTTTAGAAGGTAACGCCTCTAACTAACTTCAAGTCGTAACTAAAGATAATAATTACTTTGCGTTCTAGAATTTTCCTCCCTAGACTCTTCGCGGCGGTTTCCGTTAGTACGTATCTCGCCCCATTTCTATTTCCGAATGTTTCGATCTTTCGTTTACAAAGTTCATCAGCTATTTTCTGTTGAATATTTAATTCGCGATTTTGCTTGAACATCTTAAATTAGTAATATTTTTTTTTATACAAACGGGTTAAGGAAACTATTTATATACATATTTCTATAACAAAAAAATTTGATAATAACTGTATAAGAACCTATTCTGTCTTTCAATTGTTTGGGAGGTATCTAACTCATCATTTCTTGTAAAAAGGCCATTAAACGAATTCTTTGTACAGGTAATCAAACGAATATATTACATTATAGCCATTTTATTTGAATATTCGTTTATTTCCTGATAATGGAAAAATTGTTCAATTTAAAAACATTCCATATATATATATATATATATATATATATATATATATATATATATATATATATATATATATATATATACGCAAGGTATTTGAACTCTTAAATGCAACTCACTTTTACAGTGACAGAAACAGTAAGAAAATTTGTAAATAAAATCTGTAATGTGATAATTAGCAAACAACACATGGTGGCTTTGGAATCCCAGAGTATTAAATTAGGGGAGTACATCACGCTTGATCAAATAAACGCTGTTGATAAGGTTAAAAAGAATGGCAGGGCCTCAACACAGGGCGAAATTTTTGTAAAAGGCGTAAAAGTATTTTATAATAAGTGCATCGTCGAAGAGTCTAAAATATCTTCTAGTTGGGATAATACACATATGATAATCATGTACAAAAATTAAATTAATTAATCTAATAGATCTATAAAATTTCAGGACGGTCAGTCTCTTCCCATATGTATGAGTATATAAATTGTTCCTGTAAATTTTGACGAAAAGCGTGACATACAAGTTGAGATTTTACCAGGCCAAAGAAAAGGCAGGATTTAGAATAAGTCTTACTAATTATAGGTAACAAGAATGACCGAAAAAGTACAAGATGTTCCTAATAATAATATTTGCTGATTAGGAATAAATTTTTTGTACGGTAGATCAACAGTATTAGCTGTATGCCGTACAGGCCACGAATATAAGATGAAAGACAAAATCTGACCAATATTGCTCATCTTGTTTCTGGAATTTTTGTTATGGGAATTATGTATTATGGAAGATTCTGCAATTAGTGGATGATCTAGTACTTATTTCAGATTGCATATCTGAAGTAATAGAGATGTTATCAAGATTGAGTAAAGTTTCTTGCCTAGAAGAGTTTAAATACATTTTTCCAAAACTCAATTCGTGACGAACATTAGCATATTAGAAATATTTGGGGCACTCACAAATAGGCCATAATAATCAGACAGCGAACTTCACAAGAACACATGCGTAGTTTGGGCTGCTTTTGGTAAGCTGAGGAAAGATATGTTTAAAGTTGACTTATTTATTTATCTTGAGAAGATATAAAATTAGTGCATCCTGTACAGTTTAACATGAAGGACAGAAAACTTGACACTAAAAATCGTCGAAAAAATTCAGTGTAGTTCAGGGTGTTTTATGCTTCGTATTATACTAAGAGATAGAGTGCCCAAGAAAGATTTAAAAGCAAGAATAGAAGTAGCAGATGCTGTATTGAAAATCCGCTGTCTGAAGTGGAACTGGGCTGATCATATTGTAAGGATGATATATGGATGAATGAAATGCTAGAATGCAAGTAAACAGAAACATAGGTAGACCCCTACAAGATATAAAGAGAAACGGAATAAATTGAATATCTCTGGCACAGAATCAGCAAAGCTGGAACAAGTCTAGGGAGGTATTTACTGTGGATATGGATGCAAAGAAATCGAGTTATGGTGAAAGTGATTTTTATTGCTAAAATGTATAAATTTGATCGTCACGCTGTGTTTGCCAGTTTTAAAATCTCTGTAGGAGGTATATTTACATATTTATGTTCTAAAAGATAGATAATTTAATTATAATATAAAGTAATATTTAGAAATTTCAGGTTTCTTCTATTTAATTTTAACAATTAAAAAGGGTGATTAAAATGGGAAGCCTAGATGCAACACCGCATAAAGTTTTTATTCCATGCCCTGGCAAAATTAAATAAATTACTTCGTTTGAGCTAAAGGTAGTATACTTCTAACTGTTGACAGGGATACATTGGAGGAACGCTTTTGGATTCTTTAAACCTATTATGAAATTAGACATTTTTAAAAAAATTACCATTACAGATTTCTTGATTCTTTTCTAAATCAACAGTTTGTAAAAAAAATGGAAGACACTGGTTATGTTTTTCAAAATAAGAAGTGGAATACCAAAAATTGGACGGGCCGATAAAAACGTTGCCTGTATTGAAAATGAATCAACTCACTTATAGATCTTCGAGGTGGATGTGATTTTACATACATTAGTGCGTACTTATTTCTAATAACCCACGAATTGAAAGGTAGAGACCATATACAACGCCGCTATTTCGCTAATTGGAATATTGAAAACCGAACAACAAATTCACCGTTTTCAAGCAAAATTTTGTTTAGTTACAAAGCTCATTTTACAACGGATGAATTAGTTAATAAGCGAAATTGCTGCAGCAGAGGTGATGAAAATCCTATTTTGATTGTACTATTAATAAATTATATATTACTTACCTAAAAGCATCATCGTCCATATAACCATATTTTTCATCATCACGTTTAAGTTCATTAGATATTTGGTCATACTGCTCAAAGTCGTTTTCGGCTTTATCGTCATTTATTTTTTGTTTAATGATATATTTAGGCTTTTTCTTCTTTACTATTTGTCTTTTCTTTTCGTTTCTTTCATGTTTTTCATGATTTTCATGCCCTTGATGATGAGTTTTTTCTGGCTCCTTATGTATTATCTCTATTTCTTCTACTTTTTTGCCTTTACTAGAGTCATCATCATTGTCTTCATCATCTTTTGGTTTCTCGTGTCTAACGATTTCTATCTCTTCTTCTTGCTCTCCTTCTCCTTCATTTTCATTTCCCTTTTCTTCTCCTTCTTCCTTCTCCTTTTCTTCTTCAGTTTCTTCTTGGTGGTTGGAATTGTGATTTTTGAGTGCACCTGTTTATCAAAGGTAAGTATTCAAAAAATATAATAGAATTTAACCAAAGAAGCGAGGTGATTATATTTATTTAGCAAGCATTTTAAAAAGTGCTAAATTATTTTTATTTTCTTTGCCACGCGTAGTAAAAAATGTTAAAAAAATTTAATTTTTTCTAGTTCACATTAAAATATTTGTAATCTGCAGTACGTACATTCAGTTGCATTTTTAGCTTCCTCTTCTTCCTTTTCTTGTTTAATTTCTTGTGCAATGGCATCTCCAATTATTTGTGCTTGTTGTTGCTTTTCTTCTTCGGTTGCATTTGGTACTTTTGGAACATGGATATCGATAATACATGGAGTAGTTGTTTCGATTATTGGAACTATTAAAATGTTCTTCGTAGATTGTTCAATAATTTCGTACTTTTCATTAGGATTAAGATGTATCGAATGATCTTCTGTTTCCCAGTGGATGTTATCAGAATTATGTTCAGAATCTGGTTTGTTTAAATCAACAGCTTCCTGAGAAACGAAAAATGCTTAATTGGTTGATAAATATGATTAGATTTTTGGATATTACTTTATTATCTGTTAATTAACATTTAGATTGGTTATACCTTTGAAATTATGTTTTATTCCTGTTTAAACAATTTTTTTTAACGCGATCTGAAGAGATATTAGACAAAAATTATTAAGATATTGGCGTAATAAAGACTTAGATAGAGGTGATAATGATTCATAAAATGAAGAAAATAGAAACGTTATTGAAGGAGTAAAGCCTCAATTTTAGAAAAATATTTTCTTATTTTTGCTCATATCATGCTTTATGATGTGAATAAGTTTTATGTGGGGGAAAAATCGGGATTTCAAGACACAATTCATCAAACTTATCGTTCTATGCTGATAACACTTTGTTGCCTCGAATTTTTTCTGAATCGAGCTAAAAATAGGTATTCAGTTCCTTTGGTACCTTTTTTTGGCCATATCATATATTTAATTGAATTAGTTGGTGGGGACTCGTTGCCATTAGTTTGAAGAATTCTGATCTTACGCTTCTTGGTCCTGATGATTTACCTAGAATGCATGTTTTGATTGCCTTTTCCAATTCTGATCTTATAATTGTCATGTCTTCTTCAACCTTTGCTTGATTTTCACATTGTTCTGTTCTGTTACTATTAAATAGATCTTAGGTATACTTCACCCATTCGTTGTTTTCCTCTTCATCTATTATATATAAATAATTGTTCTATTTGCCTGTCAAAATTTTATTGCTACGTTTTTTATAAATATTTATCATTTGTTTTAGAAATTTTTGAAGTTGGAATTCGTCATTAAAACTATTAAATTTCTCTATTACCAGGCATTTTCCTGCATCCATTATTCTATTTTTACATTATTCCTGATGTTATTTTCATCAGTTTAATCTTCTTTTCTTGATAATCTTCTTTCTTTCATCCATTATCTCCTCACCCATTTTTCGGTTTTCTTCTTTGTTCCATTCTTTTTCGGCATCAACTATTATAATTTTTAAATCTGTCCAATATTTTTTCACTCTGGTTTGTGTTCGAGTTATTTGTTTCTTACGGCTTATTCCGTCATTTCGGGGTTGCTGGATCTTTTTCATTTTTCTTCTGACTGTATTATGATTGGAGCTGACATCTGACACAAATTATATTATTTCTAAATCTGTTATTTACCAGAATGAAGTTTATTTGGTTGCTAATTGTTTGTATGTACATAATCGTCTAGGTGGGGGTCTGAACGAGGTATTAGTTATCATCTCTTCATCTTGGTAGAACTAAATCAATCTATCACCTGTCTCATTTTATTCTCCAAATCCGCAATCACCCACTACTTCGTTCTATCCTCAACGCCCGATTTTTGAGTCGAAGTCCTACATTATAATATTGATGTTATGTTTTTTCAAGATTCTTTTTAACATATCGAATTCAATATAAAAGTTTTTCACTCCTTGGTCGGCTTTATCTGCGGTTGGTGCATATCTGGTATCGTGTTTAGATCCCCGTAATTAAACCAAAAATATTAGGTTCTACATAGAACTCAAATTTTTCACACTCTTAACTACCTCCAATGGTATGTCTATAAATGTTGTTTTCTTTCTTTCCAGAAGAACAGATGACGCTATTATATAGTGACATGAATTTATTATTTTCTTTCCAATGATTGCCCCTTACTTTTAAGATGATTATGTCAAGATTCCACCCTGATATTTTTCGAACCTTCTGACTATCTACAGTCTACCAAGGGCTGAGAGTCGTCCTTTTTTCTTGATCTGCCATATCTTTTTTTGAGACTGTAATGTCCTGATTTTCTCTTGCTTTATACATTGCGGTGTTATAGTCAGTTTCATAACTGCTTCTCCTCTCTATAACGAAATGTTAATGCGCTGTTCTATTTGATATAAATTCCACCTTCATTCACTTATAGAAGTACCTCTGCCTACTTCTATGATTTTATAGCATATTTCCTCAATGTAGGGATTACTTTCGCTATCATCAACGTACCGATGATTATCGTCTCCGTAGCTTAAGCAGGTATGGCCTTTACCCGAAGCGTTTCCTACCCCCTACTCACAGTTAAAAATATAGTTCTGTAAAAGTTACCTTCAATAAAAACTTCCATGATCATGGGGGCGAATTGTCTACTTAAAAAATTGTAGTATCGCAGTCTACCACTTTATAATATTAGATTATAATACTGTTGGAACAAGAAATAGTATAGTTATGAGTAAAATTTGTAAAATTAATTTATTTAGATTTTTATTAATTGAAAATATATTTTCTAATTTTCGAGATGTTATATTTAAATTCAAATTTCACTTATCCAAACTTTCTGTCTCAATCTAACCTGTTCAAGAGGTTCAGCATAATCCAGAACTTTGTCTGTTGCTTTTTCCTTTTCAGCTTCTTGAAAGTTCAGAGCTAAGTTATTTTCATCTTTTTGCACTTCATCCCATCTTTTCTCCTTAACAGAATGTTTTTCGTTTGTGTACGCCATCTTGTTTTCCTTGATGTTGTTATCGTTATTGCTTGTACTATCCATTATTAGTCCCTCAACTCTTTCAAATTCCGAATCTTTTTTTGGTTCATTTGAATCTGTTTCCAAATCTGCAACAGACGTTCAGTTTCATATTTAAGTCGATTATTCATCTTTTCAAAATTAAATTGAAATAAATATAAAATTAAGTAATACATTTATGATTGTCAGTAAAGTGGCTGATAAATAAAGTGTTCATTTGCTAAAAAATAATGTAATTATTATACAGGGTGTCTCAAAAGGTCTATACAAAATCCTAGCACTAATATCTGATGCTAAGATATGAGAATCCAGCGCATTTTGATAGTTCTCGAAATACAGACTGTAAAATCTAAAATTTTATAAAAATTTTTGTAAATATTTAATACTAAATTAATTTGCACTAAATTTGGTATTTTGAGGTCTGATTACAGTGGATGTACATTCAGAAGGCGTCATCAGTCGCACTTTGTTTACATCTAAAGATTCATTACTTTTTCGTGCTTCAGTATATTAAAGTTCTAATTAAAATTTTTTTTTCATTTACATCCTTTATCAAAAAAATCATATGTAGTAGGTGTCGGTTCGAGCAACCGTCTCTGAGATAGTTCAATATTTTATTGCGTACTGAGACCCGTTGTACCCATCTTTTATATTTTATTCAAGCTTAGGACTGTTAGAAAGTTTAGTCCAGTCATCTTAGTCAAAAAAAAAGGGGTCAGCCTCGGAATCTAACGGAAAAAGCTGAATTTTTGTACAAAAATTTATTTTGATATTATAAACAATGTCACAAAAGTCACAATTGATCACGTGTAAGGGCGTTTAGATATTGAAGGTCAAAGGTCACAAAAATCAGTTTTTCGGGAATATCTCGTTTTCTCTGCCTCCAATTGTATTTGCGTTTATTATAAAACTTGTAGAGGACTAGAATCTCTACAAATTTTGTCTTAGACTTTTTTTCGTACCATGAACCATTTTTGAGATAGAGAGCGCTGAAAATCGAGCGCTCAGTCATACGTACCTTAGTGCACGGTCAACCGTGAATCTCAATCGATTATGAGATTCTTTTACTTAATTATTCATTAAATATTACTCAACTAACTATTTAATATTTTATATATATAAACATTTCTTATAAATTGTCATTTAATAATACTTACCTTTTGCATACAAATACGATAGAGGGTGCAGGAGATAAAAAATAATTTTTCATGGTCCAGGTTCTACTGTTAAGATTACATACCGGGGAATACGCATCCCACTACTCGACCTTTTCTATTTTTAGCAACTTGGGACAGATGTTTCTTTGTTTAAAGGAGGCCTGTTTCATTCTCAACGGACTACTACCTGCTATCCACTACTATCTACTAACCAAGTTCATTCGTTAGTTTTAAAGTTTATCGTGACAATGACGTGCGTATAATATTTAGAGTTACCAAGGCTGATTTGTGTTTTATATGTGATAATTTACTTTCTGAAGGTAATTGTGTGACTGTTGTGCACGGTATAAAGACTGTAAAAGAGGCAAGTATTGAGAGAAATGATGGGAAAATAAACTTTGACTTCTGTGACCGTTCATAGTGAGTGTCGAAAAACGTACGCTAGTAAAAATTCAATTGCAGCAGCGAAACGACGCCTTGAAGAGACAGAGCCTTCAACGTTATCAAGTGTACCGCGGAAAAAAAGAAATGATGTGTTTAATTTCAAAACACTGTGCTTATTTTGTGGCGAAGCAGCAGATGAAACAGCAGAGGCCAGAAAATCTGCGAAGTACAGAATCATCAAAAAAGCTGAGGAACGAAGCGATATTTTAGGACAATTAGTGAAAGATCGTGTTTCTTACGAGCATAACTTGACTGCTGCCGAAGCAAAATATCGTAAGGTTTGCTACAGTAATTTTTTAAAGCCAGTACTATCTCCAATTAGAAAGACCCAGCCGACAACGTTACTGAAACTATGAAAGAAATTTTCAAGTATATAGAAGAACATGAAGATTTTCAATTTACGTTGACTGAACTTAAAAAAGTTCCTACAGAATATGTACCTGATGATAAGCCAATCATCACAAAGCTCCAACAAAAATATCTAACTGATATAATAATTACGATGAAGGTAAGATCGTTTACAATAATATCTTTTCGCGAAGCACAGGCTAATTTATTATCCAAAGCTTGGTACGAGAATAAAAAAAGTACTCCACAAGAAGAACGGTTACGCGTAATAGAAGCTGCTGCGGCGATTATTAGAGAAGATATTCGTTTATCTGTAGTTGAAACAAAATCCTATCCACCTCCGAGCAGAATGCTACATGATGTAAATGCTGAAATACCGGAAACATTATTACATTTCTTACAAGAAGTAATAATGAAAAACAGAAAAGGAAAAACTGATCATTTAAAAATGAAATGCACCTCTATAAGCCACGCAATAATGGAGAACGAGGAAAGTGAGAATAAGGATGAGTCTGAAGTCGCTAGCCTAACGGAAGAAGAAAATGACGAAGAAGAAGATGAAGATTAATAATAATAAAATGTGTATAAATAAAAAAACATTAAAAGCAAATAAACTTTTTTTCCTACTACAAATCCAATTATCTTTAATTAGAATAAGATTAAATTATACGATATATAAGATTGATAATAAGCTTTAAATATATTTATTATGTCATTATATGTATGGAAAAGGTAAGTAATATTAAATGATAACTTGATTTATAATAAATGTTTATAAATGTAAAATATTAAATAGTTAGTTAAGTAATATTTAATGAATAATTAAGTAAAAGAACCTCATAATCGATTGAGATTCACGGTTGACCGTGCACTAAGGTACGTATGACAGAGCGCTCCATCTTCAGCGCCCTCTATCTCAAGAATGGTTCATGGTACGACAAAAGGTTTAAGACAAAATTTGTTGAGAATTTAGTCCTCTACAAGTTTTATTATAAACAAAAATACGATTGGAGGCAGAAAAAATGAGATATTTCCGAAAAACTGATTTTTGCGACCTTAGACCTTGAATATCTAAGCGCCCTTAGACGTAATCAATTGTGACTTTTGAAACATTGTTTATAATACCAAAATAAAGGTTTGTGCAAAAATTCAGCTTGTTCCGTTAGATTCCGAGGTTAAATCCTAATATCACTGGACTAGTTTAGTTTTTGAGATATTAACCAAACTTATGATTTTTTAAATAGGACACCCTGTATACTATATTAGATATTGATTACATATAATTTAAGTTTTTCAAAAATATATGATGTGTTAAAATTTGTTTTGAAAAATGAGGTCAGAATTCGATATTTTTAATAATATTCTTTATTTGTGACAGTAGACCATGGCCAATTTATGAGTAACGAAAGACAGATGTCCAAAAATTTAGTTCTGGTATGACAATTTTCCCTAAAAGTGTCGAAAATGGGACACCCTGAATATAAAAATTTTGATCACATCTTAATTTCTCATCTTAAAAAACCCGAAGGGTACCAAATTTAGTTTAAATAAAGCTAGTATAAAAAAAATATTTCCAAAAATTTTTTAAAAATGAAAACTCTGACGCCCGGTACTTCGGAAACTATTAACTTTTGGACTAAGGTAAATTGACCTTTTAGAGAAACTCTGTAAAGAAATTATTCTTGGAAATTTTCACATACGAACGACAAAGAGAAAAATAGTGTTAGAGCTCTGAATGACAGATCTCTGTGATACTTACTTGGTTTCTCATGAACATTATTTTGAGCAATATCTATAGTTTTCGACATTTGATTATTATCTGCAGACCATTTAAAATTTCCCATATTTACATCATTCTGTCTCATTTTACCATCGTAAGCATTCATATTTTGCTGGGCATCTTCAACATTTGAAACTTTCGAAACTTCTGGAAGATTATAATTTTGAATATTCAAAGGTTTCTCTTGTTTGATATATTCTTTAGCATTATGTGAATCTACAACTTTGCTAGATTCATCATTTTGGTTAGAGTGCGATGGGACATTCTTATTGGCAGAATATGCACTGTTGCTGGCTGGAATTGAATTTATCGGTACCCCAATATTTTTGTTTTGTACCCCATTTTGATTAGCGTTTGCATTAACTAAACTGGGGATGGTTTTACTGTTACCAGGACTATCATCTAAATTTTTATTTATTTGTGTTAACTGTTCAGCAGTGGTACTTGGTGAAAGAGTTGAACTAACTATGATGTTGAGTTGGTTAGGTTGAGAAGTTAAGTCGCTCGATATCTGAGATTTATCTTGAGAATTACTGGCTTTAATATTTAGTATGATTGATTTAGGACCATTTTCTTCTTCCTCTATTCTTTTAACTAGTTTTCCATCACTCTAAAATTTATGTAAGAAAATATAATTTCCTTTTGATAAAAAGTTAACTAGTGCTTGGAATAAATTTCATATATTTGTATTAAAATGTTGGTAGTGCACAATAACTATACGTTTTAGTTCTGCTAGAACTGTTAGGAGATCAATTTTTTCTAAAGGCCTATAATAAGGACAAAAGATATATAACTTAATTTACGGTATGTATGTTTTCTTTTGAAACGGTAGAAAAGCATGCCAACTGGTGGAACAATTAACAAGAAATATGTATTTTTATTTTATGATCAAGCTGATCTAATTAAGGACGTAAATTTATTGCTCAATTGATTTGGGTATGACAAAAATTTAAATGAAACTCAAACAACATTCAACCAAAACATGAATAACATGTTTACTACTAGCGTTATTAAATGTCACATAATTATCACTTGCACATGTATTGATGCACAAATTCGATTCAATATACATGCGTGAATAAAATTTAAAAAACCATTTTATTTCCGAAGAGAAGTTATGTATAAAAGAAGACTGAAAATCAAATCCTTTTCTTTCTTACTTATGAAAAGGTAACTCTAAAGCTGATGAAGAATTCTGTTTTCGTTTGATCTAATAACAATTGGCAACCTTTCGTGATTTTGTACAGAGATTGTAGTTCAAACTCGTAGGCAAAAAGTAAGAAGACATATCATATACTATCAATATTAGACTACCATTAAAAAAATAAATGATGTTAACCTTAATACTGATTTCAACTTCTCTTTTCTTTTTATCGGCAGGTCTATATTCTATATAATCATCGTCGTCCTCTTCATCTTCATCGACATCATCTTCCACTCCTACTACATAACCTGTGTGATATCTGTTTTCACCATCTACAAATCTATTTCCGGGATATTTTGGTTCTGGTCTCTGAATTTCGCCATATACGCTGTGCGGATTAATATCTACATGAGTGTCTAAGTAATTTGCTTCCGATTTTCTTCGGAGACGAACTGGACTGTGAATATATCGACTATATCTGCAAACAAATATGTATTTAATATCTTAATTTTCAAAACAATTTCTTTTATATACTCGAGCCGTTACTGCCAAGGTCATATTGATATTTACGAATTAGAGGTGAGGTACAAATATAACCAGTTATTACCCCATTAGTCAAATAATTGGCTTATATCGATCACTAACGGAGCCAAGATAGAGTGAAAATGAAAACGCCAACAAAAGCAGGAAAAAAAGGTAATTATATGGGATATATGGGATCTTCTTTGAAATGTTAAGTCAGGATGGACCTATGTTTGCTTTAAGGATGGACTTTCAACAGACTTGAAAATAATAAGATTCTATTTGGCTTCTATGCCAACAATTTAAGGAAGGAAATAACCGCAGTTATTGGTTCAGTATCAAATCTTGGAGTAATCTATAATGTTGTCGTGGTGTTCCGGTGAGGCTGTGGGATTGCTGAATTAACACATTAGTAGAGTTAGTGGCCCTATCCATATATTGTATAATGGTGTTTTTAATGAAGGTGTCCTGTGTATGATTGCATTTCTGACAAAGTACGGGGCTTCGCATATCATTCGAAGCACCTTGTTTTGAAATCTCTTTAGCCGTTTAAATCTCGTTCTGCATGTGGTGATTCAGGTTGAAGCACCAAAGGACAGAACAGATCTGAGAAAAAATTTGTGAATAAGAGGTTTGTTATTTAAATTTAATTCACTATTGTTGTTAAGCAACGAATAGAGAGATAACAAAAACGATTTGGCCTTCGCTAAGATGTAGTTCGTATTAAGCGCCCTATTCAGTCTTCTATCCAAGACTAGTCCCAAGCATTTCGCCCTCACTCGCCAGGGAATGCGAGTATTGGAAATGGATAGCCAAGTTTCCGGCCGAATTCTTGATTTTGAAAACATGACAGATTGTGTCTTGTCATGATTCAACTTGATCTTCCAATCGGCCATCCATCTTTCTAATTTATCTATATGACGTTGCAGGCGTAAAATAATAAGACGAAAAGATCCTAATGATGTTGCAAAGGCGGTGTCATCAGCAAACAGGTATAATTTGCTACGGTCGTCGATCGAAAAGTCAGCTGTGTACAAGCTAAAGAGAGTTGGAAATAGAGGAGTGTCTTGAGGGACTCCAGCTTTAACCTGTTTAACTTCGCTAGTAGCATCACTTGATGACACCATGAAGAATCTGTTTTCTAAGAAACTTTAGATTAGTCTTACTAAATAATTCGAGATTCCCAGCCCTATGAGCTTAATTACAAGACCATTATGCCACATCTTGTCAAAGGCCTTGCTGATATCAAATAAAATAGCACCAATGTAGAATTTTATGTTGAATCCTTGAATTATCATTGAAGCCAGCTTGGTGGTCTGCTGAACGCTGCTGTGGTTGCTCGTGAAGCCGATCTGCTCCGGAGGCAAGATGTTCCTCTCGGTTATACAATCAGATAATTTATTTAAAATAATGCTTCCAATGATTTTCCCTAGATTGGAAAGCAGGCTAATATGCCTGTAGGTGTTGATGTTTGTGGCTCTTTCGCCTTTCTTTCTAATTAGATATATCTTGGCCACTTTCCAATCTGAGGGAAAATGGCCTGATTGTAAAACCGCATTAGCTATATTAGCTATAGTAGAGAGGTTCTTGTCAAGAGCATCTCTCAAGGCCGCGTCGGGAAACCATCCAGGCTCGGCGCTTTCTTCACGTCTAATCCCAAAAATGTAATCAGATCTACTAATGGTAACGCTAAAAAAAGCAAATAAAGGTCACTAAAATCTAAATTGTTTCGGTTCATTGTATATATGACGTTTTCACAAATACTCTTATGAGTTGGTAACCCACATTTTTTAAAATGAATTACAAGGGCCTTGTTACTTGATATATCGTAATTAGTAATTCTGATTACCGAGAATATCTGGATTGCAACAGTATGCTACTTCTCCACAAACTTTAAAGTCTGAAGGATGTTATATTGAAGGAAAGTATGATATTGAAAATTAATTTCTGTGTATCATATAAATTCAACTAATACCTTTCATTTGGATAATATGACCTAAAATTTTCCCCATCAACTTCTTGAGATCTGTCATACAGGTTAGGTTGGTTATTTTCAATTTGTGAGTTTTGGTTGTCAAAATTATTAACTCTTCGATTATAGTAAGGTTCAAGTGTTACTTGATTATCCTAAAAAAGTAGAATATAAGTATTAATATTTAAGTTTGCTTCAGGTGCTGTATTAAGAAACAAAAGCTTCACAGATCTTCACTTAATTCTAAAAGTTTATTTTTGCATTAAAAATATAAAGATGAAAATAAAAAAGACTTGATATCTATGAATGGTGTTAGCTTCAGTTTTAGTGCTACATAGTTCAAGCTATAAGTAAAAAGTAGTGCTGTTTTTGACGTCAATTCCGAGATGGATGAGACCCATCCAGGATGTTGGGGGCAATGAAAGAAGAAACCCTACATAATATGTAACAGCAAAAAATAAGGTGGGACAAAGAGGGGAGGCGTCAAGGTTGTCTAAAACAGGTTTTTTGAATTTACAAGCCAAGAAACGCATTTTAGAAAAAAAGTTTCAAATAATTTGAGCGTTTGTGCGATCATTTGTTATTGCAAAAAGGCTAGAAAACCTACACAATCGGCCATTTTTTGTCAATTATTTATTGTAAAATCAACTTTTTTTGTACTTGTTTGCTTTTAGAGGGAAGCCCTCGTCATTCTGAACAAAATGATATTTTATAATAGTAAATGGGATAATTTGCTGCTGAGATATTGTTATTTGTTTATGCCAAGACGCAAAATGTTGATTGCTATTAACTTTTTTTGGGTAAACATTTTGATCTCCACAAAGGCTCAATCTCTTCGTGGAATTGTTTTTTTTTCATAAAAAAAATAGAGCCGGAGCCTTCCCCTTACATGTTGGACATTTTTAATTTGAAAATTCAAATAACTGATTCCAAGATGAAGATTTTGAAAAAAAAAAATTTTTCTTGGACCAATAGGACCCGAGTTAGGATTTTTTCCTCAAGGCATTTGTTACTTAAAGAGGTATATTTTCAAAATCCAAGATCAGATTATACAAAGTATGCGTAGAGAACAGATATGCATGTAGAAGTGTAGAGAGACGTGCAAAAAAGAACGAACAGGGGGCGGCTTGGAATTTCCAGTCGTATAGCAATGCTTGGCCTTGACAAGTCTCATACAGTACGTTTATATCGATAATTTCGAGCGCGCTTGAAGTCAAGCGCCTTCTACAAGCGGCTTAAAAATAACGAATTAAACGGGCGCGATTATACTTGAAGCCGGCTTGGATTTATTAAGTCAAGCCCGAAACGATTTAGGGTTGACTTGACCCAAGCGCGCTTCAAGTGTGAAATAAACACCTCAAACGCGCTTGAAATCAGCTGTTGACTTCGGAACGATTACGATATGCGTCAAATGGGCGTTAGTATATTATTTCGAATTATTTTTAATTTTTAAGAACACCCACGTTAAAGGCTAAATGCAGAATAACATATTCTACCCCTCACAATAGTCAACAGTTGATTTTTAAATAAAGAAATATCAAAACAAGGCGTTATTTTGAGGTTAGATACAAACACGACATCAAGCTTTTGTGAAGATGATTTGAAGCCAAGGTCAAGTCATGTTTAAGTTTGTGAAATAAACGACAAGATTTTAAGTAAGATATGAGGCGGCTTGGGTTGGAAGCTGGCTCGAAAAACGTCGATTTAAACGAAGTCATAGTCTCTGACATGATTAGATATATTTTTACGTTGCGATAAATGTGATATTAGATAAAAATAATTTTAATACTACCTAATTCAAAAAATTGCATTTTCAACAAGTCGGTGTACAACGTATTTTTGCACAGTGTAAGTAAAATATTTAGAGCCGAATTCACTAAGATGATTTAAGATTTAAACTCGATCTAGTAGCCTTGAAATTTAAATCTTATAGTCGACCAGTTTTGTTTTGCTTAAGATATTTTCATAATTTATGTTACATATTTCAACAAATAAACGTTTATATAGGGATGTTAAGGATAAGAAGCTTACAAAAAAATAAATAAATAAAGTTCTCCATTCTTGCCGGTTCAGTAGTAAAACAAAATGATTTTTTTATTCTTGTATTTTTAGAGTTTAAAACTTACTTCACTTATTGTTGTTTTTGTCAGTTTAAGGCCTCTGCTGTCAATTTAGGACGGTTTTAAATTTAATCCACGTTAATAAATCCGGCTGTTAATTTTTAACCGGTTGAATGATATGGTTTTAGTCACTGTTCGTGCTAAAATTGTTAGACTCGAGTAATGTACGGAACCATACAATATTTGGTGTATAGAGGTTTTTTAAGTCACTCATCGAGCTTCTTGGTTATTTTATTGATACGAAATCTCCAAAGGGTGAAAAATAGGGGATGGTTTGAATTTATAATTTAATTCAACTTTTACCAAGCTTTTCTAAATTTTGTACACAAGTGTTTTTTCTCTGATTCGATGGCAAATGTTAATTTTTTCTTTTCCACCTCCGAAGGGCAAAAAAGAGAGGTTGGAATGAAATTTCCGGTTTTTTTGATTTTTTATCAATCTTTTTGAAATTTTTTTACAAGGATTTTTTACATACTCAACTGGGTAATAAAGGGTGTTTTTTTTTATAGAGGTATAGAACTTTAAGTTGGCAACACTTTTTTAACTGGCGGCCATTTTGTCAGCTGTCAAGTGATTTATGTTTAGTTTGGTTTGGCATTTAAACATGAATAGACTGACGCCTGAACAACGCTTCCAAATTGTGCAAATTTATTTTGAAAATCATAGTTCTGTTCGAAATACGTATCGCGCATTACGTCCATTTTACGGTCAACATAATCGTCCATCAGAGCAATTAATTCGATTAACTATGGAACGTTTTCGCACTACGTTTACTCTAAATGATAATACTCATCCACAGAGACGTCGTACAGTGCGTACAGAAGAAGTCATTGCTGCTGTAGAGCGTAGCGTAGAGGAAGACCCGAATCAGTTTAAAACTGACTGTTTGGTGTGCTTTATGGGCTGGTGGAATCATTGGTCTGTATTTCTTTAAAAACGATGCTGGTCAGAACGTTATAGTCAATGGTGACCACTATAGAGCCATGATTACTGACTTTTTCGTTCATCAATTGAACAACCATGATGTGCAGGAGCTGTGGTTTCAACAAGACGGCGCAACATGTCACACTGCTCGCGCCACAATTGATTTATTGAAGGAAACGTTTGGTAACCGCATAGTTTCACGTTTCGGACCCGTGAATTGGCCTCCAAGATCGTGCGACTTAACGCTGTAGGGATATGTGAAGTCGCTAGTCTACGCCGATAAGCCCGAAACGATTGATCACTGAGAGGACAACATTCGCCGCGTTATTGCCGATATACGGCCACAAATGTTGGAAAAAGTCATCGAAAATTGGACCTCCAGATTAGACTACTTCCGAGCCAGCCGGGGCGGTTATATGCCAGAAGTCATATTTAAATTATAATGCCAGAAGGTTATCTTTCGAATAAAGTAAATTTCATGTAAATTTAAAAAATTCATCTTTGTTTTATTCCATTTTAAAGCTCTATACCTCTATAAAAAACACCTTTTATAATTAGTGATATAATGATATAATGAGTAAGAGAAGCATGATTTCCTGATGTTCTTGAAGGTGAAATCAACTTCCTGTCAATATTTAATACGCAGCTTTCCGCCAAATTGCCTTAAATGAGCCTCAACAATGAAAATATTTTAAATAGCATTTTTGATGACAATGAAGTAGAAGTTTACTGGAAGCAAAAAAAAAACGGAAAATTATATAAATAGCTTACATTATTGGAGATTTGCTACATAATTATTTTATACTTATTTAAAAAATAAGTGGATAAATAAATGTTCTTAATTAAAAATTTTCACTTTTCATCTTCAAATATGAAAAAGTTTGAATAATTATTTACTAAGTATAGTAAATTACAATTGAAACTAAACTTGTCCACAGATTTCAAATTTTATAAATACTCCAAATAACACATTAAATATAGCTTATTCGTAAAAACTAATTGCACCAATATTCATAATTTTTGGAGCTTCCCTAGAAAAAAATAGCCTCGAAATTGGTTCATTAGTTGCTGAAATACAGCGAATTTTTCTGACCGTCGCTGATTTAAAGCTGCGAATTCAGTTTTCTCGAGCGGGCGAGAACTCGGCGGCGGATTATCCAATCAATAAATTCATAACAAAAAACTGCATTTTGTAAAATCTGATCATGGATTTTAAAAAGGTAACCAAGTATCAAACGCCGTTGGATTTGTTTCTTAATTGTTATAAACAAAAGCACTGCGAGTTTTTGAAAAAAAAATTCTATCTCAGCTTCTATTAGTCTAAAAAAGTTTTTCTTTTTTTCAAAACCTTTGTCGGGAACTCAGCTATCCGAATTTTTAAATTATAAATCTCTAACATTTAAGGAGGAGGCGATATTAAAGGGGTCAGAAATTAATTCTTTCATTTGCCCTAATAAGCTATGAAAATTTAGGCCTTCAAGAAGAAATTGAATTTTTGTTGAGGTCAAAATGTTCCGTCAAAAAAAAATTTAGCAATCAACATTTTGCAACTTTGGATAAACAACAGCAATATTTCAGCAACAAATTATCCGATTTACTATTATAAAATATCATTTTGTTCAGAAAGACGAAGGCTTTCCTTTAAAAGCAAAAAGTGGGAAAAAGTTAATTTCGCAATAAATAACTGATATAAAAATAGCTGATTTGGAAGTTCTTTTTGGAATTTTTGCAATAACAAATTATAAAAAAAGATCAGAAAATGCTCAACTTATAGGTTTTTAAAATCTGCACAACTTTTACTTGAAACTTTTTTTGTTCCAAAATGTGTTCCTTGGTTTGTATATTCAAAAAACGTGTTTTAGCCCCCCCCCCCTCTTAGCCCAACCTATTTTTTGTTGTTAAATTTTATATAGGGTTTGTTCTTACATTGCCCCCAACAAACCTGGGTCCGTCTCATCCATATCGGAATTTACGTTACTATATTTATCTATGGCTTGGATTAACAAGCGATAAATAATATTTGAAATGTACATTTCGATATAATATTAAAATAATATTATTTTTTAGACCTTATAGCAAACTTCCCTACTAAATTCCTAAATAAAAGAATTTTCTGCCTTTCGAGCTGAATATAGCACCTATTTATAGTTATTATGCAACAAAGTATTTGATTGAAAATTTTTAAAATTGTTGTGGAATATCGTACGTAAAATCTAACTTCGCAACTTCCCTATCTTAAAAAATATAGGTAGATACGGTAGTTCTGATCAGTGACTCATAATTTACAAAATTAACTACACTAACTTATCTATGCGATCCTTTAAGCCTAACTATCCCCTGTCAAGTCCTTGACAAACCACCGATGATTTTCTTAATTGTTTTTCTCTTATTCTTTGAATCCAACTCAAAATTGTTTTAAGTTGCTGAATTTTGCTTACAAAGTTATTTAATTGTTAAAGTAAATTAATTTTTAGGTAAGTTTTCTATAGAATTTTTGATGTATTTTTTTTCAAAAACCTGTAAAACTTAAAAATATACAGACTGATTTTTATGTTACCAGAACTTTTGATCAGTAACTTATAACTTACAAACTGTATTACGAAATTCTCATCTATGAACGATTTTAAACTTAACTATTTCTTACCAAGTCCTCAGCAAATAAATGATGATTCTCCTCAAAACTTTTTTCATATTTTCTTTTATTCTTTGCTACGTTTCGAATAAACGCAAAATCCTTTTTATGCTGCTGAACATCGTTTAGGAAATCATTTAATTCTTGAGGTAAATTGGCTTTTGGTCTAAAAAGCTAAATATGGGAAAAAAACCTGATAGTTTTTGGAATAATTATTGCTATACTACTCAGGCGCGGATCCAGAGGGGGGCGGTGGGGGCGATCGCCCCACCCTCCCCCAGGAGAGAGCTTTGAGTTCAGGAAAATAGACCCGATTTTGCCTTTTATACTATAGTTTATTCAAGAACTAGAGAGAGTAATAAATAATGTTCTGTAGTCCGGTGTCTGTAGCAAAATCTGTTAAACACATATATTTTTTATAAGAATGAGTTAGAAATTTTATAATCAAAAATACCGGTCTATAATAATGGACTATTTGGGTCGGATAATAATAGATATTTGGATGTGTGAAGTGTTAAAAAGGATTTTAATTCTTGTCATAGGCGTCGGATCGAGATTTATTCTATCACTAAGTATTTATGGCATAGAATATTATTTCGGTAATAAACTTAAAATAAAAAGTTTTTATAATATTATTTTCTTTCTTATGATTTCTTAATAATTCACATACAATAGAAAATATAGATAATTTTGACATATTCAACACAAAACAGTATTTTTATTATTTTTAATTATGGCATAAAAACCGTTTTAGGCACATTCATACTAAAACGTAGCCTTTTTCTCTCAAAAAATTCTAAGTTATAATTTAAATACTTATAAAATACCCATTGTCCAAAATACATTTTTAAGACATTTGACGTTTCAGTTTATTTATTTATTGAACCATCTGCAGAATTACAATTAAACACTAAAAAGGGATTCAAATTCAAAAATTTTTATATGTTACAGAAAATTAAAATAATAAATTGTGTTTACGCTGGTAAACATTAGGTATCTAATTCGTAATCAAAGTCAGTGAAGCTATCTTCGCTCAAATTAATTCTAACTGGTTCTTCTATCTCACCAATCATAGGATTAAGTTTCTATATTTTCTTTTAATCTTTTATCATATGAATTTTCCACAATTTTCTGCAGTAACTTTATTCAAAAAAATCTTTCAAAAGTTCAGTTAAATTACTAATTTTGTAAGTTGTGTTATTTCTAGCAACTCTACCTTTTACTTAAGAGAGATATTTCCTTCTTCAATGGACATTTTCCGGACGATCTATAAGAACAGATTTCCTATCTGGTTTTTCACAGCAAAAATTAAGTTCTCTGAGCAATTTCCAGAGCTCAGTTCTTTTAGTTTCTGGTAAATCCCGATCTGCATTGATTTTAGTTAGAATTTTGTCGACGGTTGGAATCCGCTTCTCATAATAATATGTATGTACAACTCCTTTTATTGCAGTTTACATCTCTTCTTCAAACGAGATTTTTCGTCTGTCTGTGATTGAGTACGGCTTGGGAGTACTAACAGTTCCAGTGTTTTTTCTTCTTCAGTATTCGGTAAATAGTAGGTTTTTCAACTCCTGTCATGTTGGAACATATCTCAACAGAGCTTTTAACATTATTATCTAGATATTGATATCTTAAGGCATCATAAACATATATCGTAATAAGTTTTTCGTTGAGGAAAAAATGCACTGGGTTAAGGATTTTGGAATAAATATAGATGTGGAAGCCATAACTTTTGGGTATCTCACTAATCTCAAATAATATATAATAACAAGCACAAACAAGATAAATCACTTAGAACACACTGTAAGGTGTACTTTGATCACTGACAGAAATTAAACTATCAGAAATTTTATTGTTGCAGTAAATTTATAAAAGCTTTTATTATTTAAACATAATTAGATTTACGGCAGTCCTCAGTTACCTGTGGCACTGGAGCAGATACGTTGGAGGTTTCGGTAACAGTTTTATTACACTCTCTAGTTCTTGAATAGAATTTAGGAATGTGTATGCTTGCGATCGCCCCTCCTCATACCAAGAGCTTTGAGGTCAGGAAAATAGAACCGATTTTGCCTCTTATACTAGAAATGTGTATGCTGCTCGCATCCTCCTCCTCCTCCCCCCCCCCCCTTTGTGATCGCTTTCCCTCTCCAGGAGCTTGAAATTTAGAAAAATAGATCCGACTCTGCCTTTTACACTAGAAATAGGAATGTTGCTGGTGTCTCTCCCCCCCACCCCCGTCGACAACTTGCTTTTTCTTGCCATACTGTAATTTTCTGTTTTTTGATATCACCGCCCCCCCCCAAAGAGAGAGGCTGGATCCGCCCCTGATACTACTTTGTTGACCGCTATATGGGTTTTGACGAAAAATTTGTTTTAAATACACCTTATTTTATTAAAATAATAACATTATGTATATTGTTTTTTTAACGGTTGCTACTGATAAAGAAGATTGCTCTAATCAAACAGAACTCTCTATGTAAAACTTTTTCCTAATTTCCGATTTAATCACAGCGTGGAAATTTGGCTAGCAGTTATGGATACAACTACAAAATATACTGTTTGTGCCGTGTAAATCAATTTATTAATTATCTACCTTTAAACATATTTTATTATTACCAGTGTGTAAGGTTTAATTAAACGTGAAAATACACTGGTTATTACAGCAATTATTTCTAGGATAAATATGTAACGAACATATTTTGACGTAAATTAAATTGATAAATTTATAATTTTCAATTTTATTAATATCATGTTGTTAAATATTTGATGTAATATTGGTTGAAAAATATATCAGCGGACAAGCTAAAAGTTCCAAAATATCTCGGTTAAAATTATGGTCCAGTTTCGGTATATACGGTCTTTCCGTCATATTGGGTGTTAAATTTATGTACCTGATACGTTTCATGGGTCTGGATACGTTCGAGAGCTTTCGAAACAAAACACTAATATAAGACGGAGCCCCATAGTCCATAAAAAATGTTTCCAGTCTTTCATTGTTTTTTCGAAAAAAAATTAATACCTACGGAATTTCTGGACATCCTGTACATAAAGACATTTTGACTTTTTCTTATTTTTTTTTTATTTTCTTTCTTCTCTTTGCTAGTAATCTCATATTTTGGTTTCAAATTACTTTTAATATGGCATAATAAAAAGAAAAGTTACAAGGTAAAGTTAATTACACTACTTTACAGCCAATTTGTAACTGTAATGTTAAAGGCAGTCTTTGGTTAAATTGTGGTCTCTAAATGCTCACTTAACAACGATACCTTTCTGAGAGAACCCGGACTAAGTTGCTGCCATACCACAACAAAACTCCACATCTTTATGGACTCCCGAAGATACACAAAGAAGGAATGCCTTTACGACCTATCACGAGTTCCTGGAACACTCCGACTTCTCAGCTTGTCAAGTTCTTTCTTCCAATCCTGAAACCTTTACAAGGAAATATATCATCCTGGGTCAAGAACTGGCAACATTTCGTAGAAATTATACGTGAAATAGAAGTACAACCGGAAGATCAGTTTATTAGCTTTGACGTGGAAAGTCTATACACCAAAGTTCCAGTTAAGGAGCAATTAAAAATCATAAGAAAGAAACTTGAAGAAGACCAGACCTTAGCAGAAAGAACATCTTTACCACCGCACGCCGTCATGGGCTTGTTGGAAAGTTGTTTAACTAATTCCTATTTTCAGGAAAAGGAAAAATTCTACATCCAGGATGATGGACTACTGATGGAATCCTCATCCTCACCGGTGGTCCCGAATATTTTCATGGAATGGTTCGAGACTTTTGCAATTGAATCCGTAATTAAGAAACCAAAGTTGTGGCTTAGATACGTAGACGATACCTTTATTATCTGGAATGGAAACGACGAAGAACTTCAAAATTTCCTTTCTCATCTGAACAATATCAGCTCAACCATTAAACTTACCATGGAGAAAGAGGTAGAAAATAAATTATCCTTCTTAGATGTTTTGGTTGAAAGAAATGGCAGACAAATTCGAAAAGCCACACATACAGGATAATACTTAACCTACTCATCCAATCACTCCAACAACACCAAACAAGGAATTACAAGAAATCTCGTAGATAGAGCACTAACTGTCTGCAACTCCAACGAGAACTTGTTTTAAGAGATAGAACTCATTAAAAATGACCTGATAGCTAACGAATACCCAGTATATCTTGTGGAACAAAGCAGAAATATGACAATATCTTGTGGAACAAAGCAGAAATATGACAATATCGACAATGCACGAAGAACAAAAACCAATATTGAATATAACCTATGTTAGAAAAATTCAGAAGAATAGAAAAACAATCTCAATTCAATGTTGTTTTCAATTCAAATAACTTTCTGAGAAGTTGACTCACTAGGGTCAAAACAACAAATCAAAGGGACAAAGAACTATGTGTATGAGATACCATGTGAATGTGGCAATTCCTACATTAGTGAAACAAAGAGACCCCTTGGCATAAGGATCAAAAAACATCAAAAACACACATCTCGAGGAGAAACAGAAAAATCTGGAGCCGTCAACCCTGCCTGGACTCATGGACACCACATAAAATGGTCTGAAGCTAAAATTCTACACAGAGAACGAAACTCGAGAAGACGAAAATTGATAGAAGCCGCGAGACACTCCGAGTTGTTTTAGTAAATCATCTTTAGATATAAGAGAAGTGTGGAAACAACTTCTTAATAATGGTAAATTAAAACTAAATGTAGCATGAATGGCGTACCACGAATGACTGCACCCATCTTAGTTACACTCCACTGTATTCACTTTTAGTATAAATAGTACTATAGCTTAGGATTTTATTTAGTTTCACTAGAAAATGCCTGAAGGTAATTACTAGCCGAAATGTCGTGATATTCAACAAAATATAAAGGAAATGGAACTCTAACCGATATTTACTATTTCGCATAAGTCTTCAATATCTAAAAAGTTTACTAACTTCAGCAGAATAGGCTAAACCATTTTGACACTACAATTGCTAAAAGATAATTTTAAAATTCTTGTATCTTTTTTTTGATGAGCATTTATTTACAGGGTGAGTCAACGATTGGATGAAGTAAGTTTGTGCCTTTTCGGTGAAATTTACAAAGAAACTATATTTATTGTTTGATACAGTTTATTTTTACGCAGATTTTAAAAATATTTAGGACTCTACAGGGTGAGCCAAAAAACTAGGACAGCATAAAGTTGTATTTTTTTAAATAGAACACCCTATATACGAATCGTATTTTCGATTTAGCTTATAATTCTAAATCTTTTTTATTAAGGGTTTACTATAACAAAACTTTATAGTTTCTGAGATAATTAAGTTTAAAGAAAAAAAGTCACATTTTCAAGCATCAATTCAATCCTAAATAACGTTTTCAATTTTGTGACAAATATATTGAAATTTGGAATTTAGCAAGGCCAAGGACAAGTTAACATAATTTTTACCTGTATATTTTCATGTTATTTAATAGAGTAATAAAAACCCTAAAAGTTTTGTTCAATATATCCTATACCTATTTATAATAGTTTTTGAGATATTTCAGTTTTTCTTATTTTCCATACTTTTTTACAGAAATAGTCTTCATTATCATAGTAGCCATGTAAAATAATAAAAAGAAACTACAGAAACAAACAGAATGTGGTTAAATATGATGAAATACATTATTCGTTATATTACAACGGCAATAGTTTAATTAAAAATAATGTGAAAAAATTAACACAACAATAACGACAAGGCAAATACATATTTACTTTTATACTAAATTGAAACAAAAAAATTACCTATTAAATACTGAGATTAATTATTTCTTTTTAATAAGTATTCGAATAAACGACCCTCTTGTGCAATGCACAAATTTAATTTTTTTGCAGATTTTCTCGGACCCTGGGCAAAATTAGTGGCGTTATTGTTCTACAGGTATCCCTAATCCTGTTTCGCATATCTTCCACTGTTGTTGGTGGATTAACATACACCTTATTTTTAGTATAACCCCATAGGAAAAAATCTAATTCGGGTGATATCGCAAGACCTTGGTGGCCACTCAATGAAACCCCCACGTCCAATCCATTTTTGCGGATATCGTTGGTCCAAAAACGCACGAACTTCACGATGGTAATGCGGAGGCGCACCATCGTGCTGGAACCACATACTGTCGAGCTCATCCCTATCGAGACCTTGAAGCAGTTGGGGTAGTTCTTCTTGTAGAAAGTTCAGGTAACTATGGCCATTTAGTGGTTCATTAAAAAAGTGGGGTCCAATAATTCGATTATGATGAATACCACACCAAACATTTAATGACCAGTGGTTTTGATGTTGCACCTCTCTAATCCAAAATGGGTGTTCTGTGTCATAATAATGCATGTTGCGTCTATTTACGGCACCGTTACTTCTAAAAGTAGCTTCATCACTAAACATTACCTTGCATAATAAATTTGGATTTAATTGAATCTCCGCATTTATTGTACGACAAAAGTTTACACGACTTTCAAAATCCTGTCCATGCAATTCTTGGTGTAATTCCATGTGATATGGATGATACCTATATTTCTTGGTAGTACGATTAGCGGTGGATTGTGATGTTTCACATAATGCTGCTAACTGACGGCTACCAATATAAGGATTTTCGTGAACATTTAACAATACTTGTAGTTCTTTTTCTTCATTAGTTACTGGTTTGTTGACCACTTTACGTTTTGGATAATCAACAGTACCAGAAGAATCAAATCTTTGTATTAAGTTTTGAAAAGTATGAGTATTAGGCTGGCGTCGATCGGGATACTTCATTTGGTAAATTCTTTGAGCAAGAAGGTAATTTTTTTGAGCCTCTCCTATTGTATAAATCATATCTATTAACTCATTCTTTGGAAAATTCACTTTACAATATAAGATGAATGCAAAAAAAACCAAACTACACTACATAAAAACTAAAAGAAGCGATTGCGGTTATAAATTTGACACACAGAAAAATGTACTTTTACATTGTTTTTGCCATGGCTACTATGATAATAAAGACTATTTCTGTAAAAAAGTATGGAAAATAAGAAAAACTGAAATATCTCAAAAACTATTATAAATAGGTATAGGATATATTGAACAAAACTTTTAGGGTTTTTATTACTCTATTAAATAACATGAAAATATACAGGGTGTACCATTAAAAAAAAGATATTTATTCATTTAAACTTGTTCAAATTTGAGCCGATGTGTTCAACACCCTGTAGCTTTTATTGCAAATAGGTAAAAATTATGTTAACTTGTCCTTGGCCTTGCTAACTTCCAAATTTGAATATATTTGTCACAAAATTGAAAACGTTATTTAGGATTGAATTGATGCTTGAAAATGTGACTTTTTTTCTTTAAACTTAATTATCTCAGAAACTATAAAGTTTTGTTATAGTAAACTCTTAATAAAAAAGATTTAAAATTATAAGCTAAATCGAAAATATGATTCGTATATAGGGTGTTCTATTTAAAAAAATACAACTTTATGCTGTCCTAGTTTTTTAGCTCACCCTGTAGAGTCCTAAATATTTTTAAAATCTGCGTAAAAATAAACTGTATCAAACAATAAATATAGTTTCTTTGTAAATTTCACCGAAAAGGCACAAACTTACTTCATCTAATCGTTGACTCACCCTGTACAGTTAAATATGGATGTTAAATTTCGTAATAAAAACCTACAAAATAAACAGGCTTGGCAAATTTTAAACGATAATCAATAGATTTTTTCACTTAAAATAATTCAACAATGATAAAACTCAAACTAAAAAAATCGTTATTTATTACCTTTTATTAATTACAGTAACATTAGAACTGAAAAAAATATTGCATTTAAAGAAAAATAGTTAAAAACTGCAAACTTCTTTTAAAAAGGAACGGGCCCTTCCAAATATGAAATTTAATTACAGCAACCGAGAGCGAATCGACTGCAGCTCGGCTTTACAGTCTATTAAGCGAGGGAAATGGTTCGAGAAAGTTACTTAAATTAAGTGTGACTTACAGCCCGAGGCTACATTCGACACCGATTTCAACTTTTATAAAATGATTTTAAGTTTGATTATTACAACTTGGGAAGTTGTCGTTTGTTGAGATATGATTTATTATTATAGGAATATTGATTTCTGTGTATACATGTTACAATTAAATGATGGCAATAATGCAAAAAGCACGTATTTTTGAATTTCAATATTGAGGACGTTTTGATCTAAATTATTTGTGTTGAAAGGATCTATTAATCTTTTTTCATTGCTTTTGTGACAGCATTTGATCATAGACTCTTACAAACGGAATATCTTGGGTAGCGTTTACCGCCCGTCTACAATCATACTACTGTCCCATATTAGTAGCTTTTTTAAAAACCTATAATTAAATTTTACAGTAACAAAGACACTCTGGAAATCTAGTCGTTCATCTTCTCTTTTGCAATTTTAGTACCAAACAACTACAGGTTAATTTAAGGCTTACTACTATTAAAACTCAGGAGTCAGGCAATGGAATTAGTTAAAATATATTGTATGTAATATATTTCAACTAGTTCTTATAAAAATAAATTTGATACTGATTAATAATAATTATATTTTTTGCTGTGGTATGAGGTCTGATCATCCTGCCGACATTTCTCGGAATTTAAATTATATAAAGAAGGTGGTTCACTTGGTTCAATACAGCTGCACTGATGAGATCATTAGCTGATCGAAACGCGTATGGAGACTGAACCAGAGTTGAATTCGCAGGAAATAAGCTGTTGCTCTATCTTTTTCCTTTAACGGCTTGAAGGAGAAGAAGAGCTGTAGTGAAGGAGATGAAAAATTCGCTACAGTTAGAAGACGGTTAAATGAAACTGGATTTAATAGTAGATCACTCCGCCTATGGTTATCAGAGAGAACAAAGTTGATAGAGTAGGTTTTACCAGAAAGCATGATGGTTTGTGTATACCTGGAAATGTGTTTTATTTAGAGAAACTAGGGGTATTTACCTACAGAATCTGAGAAACGATTGTCGATTTATTAAAACCTCAGGCGCATTATTGTTGAAGACTATTTTGATTTAATACATTACCAAAAGGTGTTAGGATTATTAAATAAGTTTTTTTTATGCTTTTATTTGATAGTCTTTATAAGCGATATCCATCTTATATTTTTACAATTATTTATGTTTCTGCTTAACATCTTTAATTATATCGGACGTATTCCAAGTTGGAAAACTTCTTTCCTTAAAGATTTAGTTATGTATACATCGAATATATTCAGCATCTTGCTATAAAATCCGGACAAGCAACATTTACGTATCGGATAGGTATACATCTGCTCAATCCACCCCAGTAAACTGCCGTAAAGCAGAAGAAAATATACTCACCTTAAGATCTTGGCGGTAAGAATACTTTATCTACATCATTTTTAAGAAAACACAAATTGTTCTAATTGCGACAATAAAATCGTAGAAGGCTATTTTGTAAGGCAATAAATTGCAATTATTTTGGGAAATGCCCAAGTTTTGCTGCTTTTCAAAATGAAAAATGGTAAGTTACAAGACGGGATTTTTTAGGACACCAAACAGACAACCTCTGAAGTTAAATTTCCAAAACTTTGAAGTTAGAAAAGAACAATTTAAATTTTTTCCCCAAAATATGGAGAGTGCGACGAGCACAGAGAGAGCTTCCATAAGGTAATATAGGACATGAAACAGCAATATCAGAAAAATTGAAGCCCATTTACTCTAGCAAATTATTGTTGGAATTTGAATGCGTTTTTTTTATAAAATTTTACGTTCAATTGGGCAAAAAATAATTTGTCGTTCAAATCCACAATAGATTTGAACTAACATGACTGAAATATACATCTAAACATAAATGTTTATTTATGTTCTTTCAAAATTCGTATCACTAAATTTTATAGGCATCAAAAGGGTTCTAGTTTGATGACTAGTATAGATTGTGAGCACCTTGACCCTAACATATTATAAACTTGAAACTTTCAGGAAGTTTTTATCTCGTCTCTTACTAACCTGTCCACTTCCTAATTTCATTTGTGCCTCGGTACCCACATCAAGATTACCGTTTTGTTCTGTGCCAGTTATTTGAAGATCTGTCAACAGCCGTAAAATAGACTTCTGGATATTAGACTTAAGAACGTTTAGCCCTGGTTAGCTTCCTAATGCTATGCATATTTTGGTCTTCTTGGTATTTCTATTAAGGCACTGATCCCAGCAGGAGTAGATGGACTTGGCACCAGACACTACGAAAGCTTGGGTAAGCCACCAAGCATTTTCCAGGCAGACATAAATGCCATTGGGATGTGGATTCAATTTAGCAAGGAGAAAAACTATCAGGGCCAAGAGATTATTATCATGACGGATAGTCAAGCAGCCATCAGTGCGCTGAGTTTTCAAGTTATCAGTTCCAAGATGGTGTGGGAATGCCCAGAGGAACCAAATGATTTGAGTAAGACTAATAAAGTCACCCTCATGTGGGTACCGGGACATACCGGGATAGAAAGAAATGAAATAGTATACAGGCTCGCGAAGACAGAGGCTGAGATACCATTTATGGGGCCAGAGCCTTTCAGTGGAATCAGTAACAGCGTAATGCTGGAAAAACTAAATATAGAAAAGAAAACAGGAGCTCCAATTATGGGAGCTGCAGCGAATATACTTCTGGGGAACTATAACCAGACGAGATTCAAAGAATACATAAGCTTGACTAAAAACCAACGGGGCATTACCACCTGAAGGTACACCTGAAGAAACTCGGACTGGTAGAAAGAGAAAAGTGCAGATTGTGCAAGGAGGAGGACGAAACTGCTATTCATATCCTTGCAGAGTACACCGCTCTAGAAAACCCTAGGATGCGATTCTTGGGAGCACATAAAATCGAAGAAGGAGAGCTACCTACCTTGAAGCCGTCCAACTTCCTAAGATTCCTGAGGGAAATAGGACTGGTGGACCTGCTCAAGCTGATAAGGTAACTCTTACAACTGGGCAGCAGTAGGGGGGCATAATAGATCTACCAGGTCGCAGTGCACAGACCCCAACTCTACGCATATACATACATATATACAATCGGTGCATATTTTAATTTCTGCTTAAAATATGATAGGGATGTTTCCCTATCCTAAAGCCTGGGCTTCAAGTCCTACTCAGCTCGCTCTTAGATTTTAAAACTATTAGTGAATCATATCATTGGATCCTCCCTCATTTCTTGGTAATTCTTCCTCGTTTCTTTGGCAACAGTCAGTTGCTACTTCATAATTTATGTCGAAGTCATGCCTTGTGACGATCTGTCGGTTTTGATATGGTTTTACAAAATTTCTAAGTTTGAAATTATGAAAAGTCAATTGAATATAATCGTCCAGCCTTTATGTGTTTTATCGATCTAGAGAAGGCATTCGATCGTATATAACTGGAGGAGGTGTACTTTACGACAGACAAATACCTCTAAACATTATCAAAACGATTGAAAATATATATCAGGCAAATACGATTCAAGCTAGGATAAACGGTGAATTGATCGAAAAAATAGGAGTAAATAATGGCATCCGACAAGGTGACTCTCTTAGTCCCCTACTATTTAATATCATCATGGACGAGTTGATAAAGCAGGTGCGTAGATTGAAAGGGTATAAAATGGGAGACAGGGAAATCAAAATACTGTGCTACGCCGACGATGCAGTGTTAATAGCTGAAAGCGAAGACGATTTGCAAAGACTACTGCACCAATTTAACATAATAGCGAAAAAGTTTAACATGAATATATCAGCGTCAAAAACTAAAGCCATGACTACATCTAGAATACCACTCAGATGCAAACTAGAATTAGACAACAAAATTATACAGCAGGAAATAAAGTTCAAGTATCTCGGAATAGAAATATCCGGATACGGGGATGTTGAAACGGAGGTGAGGGGACAAGCCATGAAAGCAGCAAGGACAGCCGCATGTCTTAACAGCACCATATGGAGCAATAAACATATAGAAATCGAAGTTAAATCCAAAATTTTTATAACAGCAATAAGACCCATACTAACATACACTGCAGAAACCAGACCAGAAACCTCGAAAAAAAAACAAATACTGGAAACAACAGAGATGAGTGTGGTGCGCAGGATAGCTGGCAGGACACTTATGGATCGGAATAGGAGCGAGGATATAAGAAGAGTGTGTAAAGTCGATAACATCAATGACTGGGTATTACAAAGAAAAAGGGAATGGAACGAACACATCAACCGCATGACCGACGATAGAATAGTAAAGATCACGAGGGACAAATCACCAATAGGACGTAGGAGTACCGGAAGACCCCGTAAACGATAGAGTGATAACCTAGCAATATACTGAAACTAGGCAAAGAGACGAAGAATAATAAGCAAATTGTTTATATATAAGAAGGAAGAAGAAGAAAGAAGAAATTTTATGTTTGGAACAGATTTAGAGTATTTGTTGCTGCTTCTCTCGCCACAGTGACGTACTGTGGAGTTTCAGTGTTGATCAGTGCACCCAATTATAATTATTTTACTATTGTAAGTAAATTTTACATTAATGTTATTGAGAGTCTATTTTTTTTTACTGCTATTATATAGCAAGTTTTTAAGAGTTTCAGACTAGCTATATTCATGTTAGATATTATAATATTTAGATTTTAAACTAACCTTTATCTTCTCCTACACTGTAGCGTAACATGCTACACAAACCTATCTTGATCATTATTTCCTTAAGCGTTCCGCACTTAGCATAAACAAAACGGTTACATTATCTAAATACTGTATAAAACAGCGGCGAGAGCGTTCTGCTGCCGCCATTTCCAATGAAATACGAATAGCTCTTAATGGGATATTAAAATTTTAAAAAGCCTAAGCATGTGGGTAAATGCACGAGCACGGAAATCTATAAAAACGCGGGCTCTCGAGCCCGAAGCAATAAAATTAAAAGGGTTTATTGGCACAAAAAGTGTGCCGAAGTGTATCATTTTTTATTTATATATAATATTTAAGTGAAATTTCTCTTTGGTCATTTTTATGTCGATTGGTCATGAGGGTCCTTAATGCTCTTTTATGAACTACAAAATATCCTTTTGGAGTTTTAAGTAAATACAGAGTCCATTTTCAAATCTATCTATCTATAGTTTATTTTACTGCAGGAGAGAAAATAATTTTTATTGAAAAATAAGGGGGAGGCTAAGAATTTTTGAAATAGGTCATAAATATTATGCAAAATATGAATATCTTTTTCGTATTTCTCAAAAAAAGTTGTGCTAAACTTTGTATTCAACAATTTGTGTGAAAAAATCGAGCTCGTCAACGAAAAAAATAAATAACTCGGAAAGTAAACTTCGGATTGAAAAGTATTCTTATTATTTATTGGTCCTTATACAATTTTATATAAGAATAAGCTATTTTGAAATGCCTGATTTTCCTGAAGAACGGAGAAATCGCGGAAAAATTCAAGAAAATTACAGAATTTGTGCCCATTTCCAAGTAGTAAAAAATATCAATATTTAAACAACAATTTGGGACCCTTTGCATAAAAAAATGTTTTATTGGGAGGTAAAATAATCCCAGCTAAGACTCTTTTTACCAATAAAATTTTTATAAAAAAATTGAACCGACTTCGAAAAGTGTGCTAAAAAGTGAAAATTAGCTAGAAATTTTTATATGAAATTGAAATTTTTGAGGTCGGCGCCAAACTTATACCTGACAAATGTGACTTGCATAAACAGATTTAAAATACTTTATTTGTAATTGCTTTCTTACCATAATTTGTATATATTAGTAGTTATTTATTTCATTTAGAAATATTTGGCGCCGACTTCAAAAATTTCAATTTCATATAAAAATTTCTAGTTATTTTCCACTTTTTAGCACACTTTTAGAAGTCGCTTCAATTTTTTTATAAAAATTTTATTTTTCGATTTTTAGTTTTGAATTCATTATGATTTTCATAAATTATTTGAACTAAGTGCTAATCGAGATTAGTGTACCTCGCAATGACTCCAAGATGGCAAAAATGTACCCATTTTATCCATAATTATAAATCACCCTAAAATGAATCAATAAAAATTCTTTGATTCTTAGAGTTCTCCAAATACCAATGAAATTGTGTCAAACGAATATTTAGTCTGTCATAGTAAATCCACTATCTTAAATTTCAAATTAATTTTAGATTTGTAATATAGGCCCCAAAACCTTCCAATATAGATATTTAAAGAAAATAAATTAATTTTTTATCCACCATATTGGATACGCTACATTGAATTTTTTAAAATAATTTTAGATTTGTCATGTGTAACCCCGAAAACTCTCCAGTACCAATTTTGGTAAAAATCGGACAAAAACGATTTTTTTGTCGACCATATTGGATCCGTCATATTGAATTTTTTAAAAATTATTTTAGATTCGTCATATGCGATCCCGAAAACTTCCCCGTACCAATTTTGGAGAAAATCAGACAAAATTGATTTTTTCGTCCACCATATTGGATCCGCCATACTGAATTTTTTTAAAATTATTTTAGATTCGTCATATGGGACCCCGAAAACTTCCCTGTATCAATTTTGGTAAAAATCGGAAAAAATTGATTTTTTCGTCCGCCATATTGGATCCGCCAAATTGAATTTTTTAAAAATAATATCAGATTCATTATGTGCAACCTCGAAAACTCCCTCATGCCAATTTTGGAGATAATCGGACTAAATTAAATTTTTTTGTCCGTCATATTGGATCCGCCGTTTTGAATTTTTTTAAAATAATTTCAGATTCGTTGGGTATAACCCAGAAAATTCCTTTATACCAATTTTGGAGAAAATCGAACAAAATTAATTTTTTTAGCCGCCATATTGTAACCTTCATCTTGGATTTTACTGCACCAACTTCATCTACAAAAATATGGGACCACTGTAGCAATTTCCTTTACATAACGTAAAAAATTTCATTCAAATCGGTGCAGCCGTTCCGGAAAAATCGGTGTACATACATAAAAAAAAATATATAGTCGACGAATTGAGAACCTCCTTCTTTTAGAAGTCGGTTAAAAAGTAATGAACCGTAATGTAGAAATAAGAAGTGGAAAATAATGTTTCTCTGTAAAAATTTAATAACTTTGCAATATGAATCTTAGTCCCTTCCAGGACAATATAATATATTGTAGTTACTGTCGTTGCAAGAGATTAGAAACTTAGTTGCAGTTAGCCCGATCTCTGTTCCGTTGTGATAGATGAAACTTCGATATATTAATTTTTTAAACAACAAAGGTTAAATATAGAACAGTTTTTAATAAAGTGTTCTTTGCAAGAATACCATAAAAAAAGAAGTTATTGCATTATGAAATTATATTTTTATTATGAAAAGTATATTATATAAAATGTATGGAAACAAATATAAAGAAGCTACCGGCCAGCACGCTGCGCTAGCTGACCGCCCACCACGTCACTGTCTATTCTCATTCTGTAACCTACCAAATTTTTCGATAAATTTTCAAATTTTTCACTAGCCTGTACACGTTTACTATTTTCCATAGAAATATTTTGTTAAAGAACTTGAGAAATATTTTAAATATAGCTCTTTTAGATATGTTTATCAAACTCGAATGACATTTGGATATTTTATTCACAAAACAAGCTTTCTTCAGTGTACTATTCATCCCTCAAAAGCAGAATTTTTTGCCATAAAAATTCTTTAGGTTTTTTCTATTTGTTTATAAATTTTCAAATCAATGTAGATTTTGAAAAGTTGTGGATATATAAACTACAAAGTGACAGCGATAGCTTTGTGAGAATATTATTCTATTTGGAACAATGCCAAATTCTAAAATTATAAATATATATGTTATGTCGGATGTTCTCACGGATGTGATGTGTAGTCGAAGGTTCTTGGGTATCCGGTGTGTGTGCTGAATCTTTCTCAGGCTGTAAGGCAGCTCATGTTTCAGTGAAATCTCATTCACCATTTTCAAAGCTCACTGTACGGCGTCAGTGTTCATCCACAGAGCCAGCAAGAGATTTCTCTGTACTGAATGTATGGAACTCTGGCAGATGGCGCGTGTTGTATCAAACTTTTTATTTAGTTTAATATGAGTTGCACAAAAAATTTACTTTTCTTATAGTGAGGTGTACTTATCAACCCCGTAACGACAAGAGCCAACGAGTTCGAAACCGATCTGTAGATGGCGGTAAACTGCCAATAGAAAAAGTGTCCATCTTATTCTGTTAGTTTCTTGCAATCTGAAGTAGTGCTTTTGATTCCTAACAACAAAGCCCTGTCCTTAAGAGACATTTTCAGTTTTCTCTTATATATATATATATATATATATATATATATATATATATATATATATATATATATATATATATATATGTACATATATATATATATATATATATATATATATATATATATATATATATATACGTTAAACAGCGTTTAATGTCACAATTGAAGTAAAAACTTATACCCAAGAAATTATATATATATATATATATATATATATATATATATATATATATATATATATATATATATATATATATATATAATTTCTTGGGTATAAGTTTTTACTTCAATTGTGACATTAAACGCTGTTTAACGTTTCGCCTGTCGTGGCAGTCTTTTTCAAAAACATTTCTTTTTATTATTTGCTTTTAGATTACTTATTATGTACAACTTCAAGACTTCATATTCAATCACTTAAAATAAATATTTACATATATATATATATATATATATATATATATATATATATATATATATGTATGTATGTATGACCAAATTTGAAGCAAACAAAAAAAATCAACTAAGGGCTTATTTTAAAGCTTAGAGCGTCTATTTTTAAATTCTGAGTGCGGCTTTGAAAAATGCAATATGGCGGCTTCAATATAGCGGCCGGGAACCATAGAAAAATCGAGTATCTCGCAAAAAAAGCTTGTAAAAATTCGCCGACTGATCGGGTCGTTTTTGGCTCAAATTTTAGGTAATGGACGCACCTAAAAAGCTGGCTTGGTAGATTGACAAAATCCAACATGGCGGATCCAATATGGCGGTCAAAAATCCTATATGGTGGTCGAGTTTTTGAAAATCAGCCATTTTATACCAATTTTGGTATACGGAGGTTTTTGGGGTTGCCGATTAAAAATCTGAGGTCAAATTTCAAAAATCCTCAAGGTGGATTTAAGATGGCGGACTCATTTTTTGAAAGTCAACCGATTTGTACTAAATTTGGTATACGGGAATTTTTGGAGTTGCTCATGACGAATTCTAGGTCAGATCTGCCAAATACAAGATGGAAAATTCAAGCTGGCGGACGACATTTTTGAAAATGAACCGATTTGAATAAAATTTTTTATACGAGAGTTTTTGGGGTTGCTGATTGCGAATCCAAGGTCATATATTCAAAATTCAAGATGGTGAACCCATTAAAGTGGAAACTCAATAACCGAATTCTCTATATTAGGTCCGTAATCTTGGATTTCGAAAATTCAACCTAGGATTCATGATAAGCTACCCAAAAACCCCCCGTATACCACATTTGGTGCAGATCGTTTGATTAAAAAAAAACTCGTTTGCCATATTGGACCTGCCATCTTGAATTTTCCAAATCTGCTCTGGGATTCGCAATTAGTGACCCCATAAACCTTCTTATACTAAATTTGGTGCAAATCGGTTGACTGCCGATATAAAACAAAAACATGTAATTTTTGATTTATAGCAGTAGGCAGACAAAACCAGTAATATTTAAGAAAAAGCCAAATAATTTATTTGACAATGCATTATGTATAAGGTTGATCTAATTTGTTGTAACATCGGAGGTAATCTGCTCTTTTAATTTTAATTTTAGTACCTAGGTAAACAAAATTGTATCCTAAATAGTAACTACGTCAAATATCCGAAGAAGCTACATCGTAGCGAAACGCGTTATGTGTTCTCTAAACTTCAAAATATAGTGGAAATTAAACGAAAACTTGTGTTTATGTTTATGGATTTCCATCAAGAAAAAGTCAGCACAATTCAATATACATATATATATATATATATATATATATATATATATATATATATATATATATATGGCTCACATTTGTAGAAGTATCTGTCACTTCATGATTTTTTGCAAGCTCAAATTTTATTTCTTCCGATAAATTTAAACGTAAGAAAAATATATATAGCAATTTGTAAGACAAATTTAAAATGCCAATTAGCCCAATATAAAACCTTACTTGCAATAATCGGTTAAACATTTCAGTTAAAACATATGTATTTAATTATTTGTTTTCCATTTATACGACGGCGAACTAACGACACTTAATATGTAATAATATCGAATAATTACTGCTTTGTGTTTGGTTAGTGTATTTCCCGAGCACAATTTTTAAATTTCTAACCAGCCGTAGTTAATCAATTTTAGTAATGCTGGTACTGGTTTAAATGATACCAATTTCAAAATATAATTATCCTAAATAAACAGGTGAGTAACTTGAATAAATTTGATGAAGATAGAAAGTATATAAACGGTAGGATTATATATATTGCCATAAAAGGGAAATTAAATTGCTAAGACGAAATTCAAGCAATATTTGAATAAAACTTTTTAATATAACTAACTAAAAAAAATGGTGAATCACCCCATCAGATAAGCCGGTTAAAACCAAACTTTCAATTTTTAAAAGTAATTATTAATTGTTCAGTCTGAGTGCTGTTTGGTTTTATAGTCTATTAGGAGAAGGAATTGATCAAGAAAGTTACGGATGTTATTTAAATTTAATGCAACATACAGCCTAAGGTAATCTTTATATTTTATAAATGGATTTTTAAATTAGTTCAGTCCTAGCTGTGAAATAAGCCAAAAAAAAAAAATTGGTTACTGCATTCTGAAAACCAAAAAATTCAAAACATATTACCAGAAGGAAAAACAAGCCGAATTACTAACAGGTTATCGAGATGAAATGGGGTAGAAATTTAAGGGTGACTAATTAGTTGGCTTGTTGAAGAAAGGAACCTCACACCTTTTGTATTAAAATCTCTTATCGGTTGTGGTGGTAATGAAGATAAATATAATACTTACATTTAATAGATCCTTGCCATCTACAAAAATTGATAAAGCAATAATATTGTGAATTTTTGCAAAAGCAGTCTGAACATAAACCTGTAACAAAAAAAAACCATAATGAGACGTAAACAATAACTTAGTTGCGTCAGGATATATATTTTTTTATTTCAAACTATAGCTGAGGTACGGAGCTTCAAACTGGTAACCCATCATTATTATTTATTTTTAAATAAATTAATATATTTTTTTTTTATTTCTCCGATATAAAGATAGATGTCGTTTAATTGTTGATATTTTACGGTATGGCTTTAAAATGTCTGCTAGTGTTGCAGACACATTGTTGAATGGGAATTTTAAATAGACAGTTTGCACACGATTCGATAAAACTTCACTGATGAGCCTACGATGTAGTGGTATTAAGACCAAAGTGGAATTCACAGGGAGTAAACTGTTAACTTTTCATTTAGTTAGAGTTTAGTAGAAAAAACGCATTTAAAAAAATGCCTTAGCAGACCATATGCTTCTCCATATTTTATTTATTCCTTGTTATTAAGTTAAGTCAATTATTGAATCTAGTTGTTTTTTAATATTTCCGAATTACTTAACATTTGACAATTTGTCCAGCGTATCATGAATACACTCCCAAAGGACAAATAGCAATAGTGATATCATCTACTTTGGGTACCCAGTAAAAGAAAACTGTTTTAAAAAATACGAAAAATGTATTTTTTAAACTCCTGTTATTTAAGAATGAATAGAAATTAATTTTAATATGCGTATATATAAATATATATATGTTTATACGGCTTTCACGGATTCATCCGTGTGAGATGCATTAGCAGTGGTTATATCCACATTATGCTGTTGTAGTGCTGAAATCACATTCAGCAAACGTACAACTATATGCAACTCCGTATATAAGTGAAGTAAAATGTGAAACAGTGAATGCAAACTTCGCTCCATCATATCCTTTCTGTGTTAGAGGTTGCACAGTTAGAATAAACTGTAATAAAACACAGTTCATCCTATTCCACCACCATCTCGATATATGTATATATATATATATATATACATATATATATATATATATATATATGTAATATATATATATATATATATATATATATATGTATATATATATATATATATATATATATATATATATATATATATGTATATATATATATATATATATATATATATATATATATATAATATATATATATATATATATATATATATATATGTATATATATATATGTATATATATATATATATATATATATATACATATATATATATATATATATATATATATATATATATATATATATATATATATATATATATGCATATATATATATATATATATATATATATATATATATGTATATATATATATATATATATGTATATATATATATATATATATATATATATATATATATGTATATATATATGTATATATATATATATATATATATATATATATATATATATTTTAGCACATATAGATGTTTAATCATCTAGGTTGCTATTATTCTGTTCTTGTAAATATGTTATATGTTATAGGAAAATCTGTAGAATTTGTGAATAAATAATATATATATATATATATATATATATATATATATATATATATAATAAAATAAAATCTTGGGTAAGCGGACGTGAAATTTGTCAATCCACATCATTGTCGTGGTAAAAAGTGCGAAGCACTCCAAAGTATGGAAAAACTCCGGGTCCAAAAGTTGGCGACAGTGGACGAACAGGCTGTTTCATCCTAATATGGGACTCATCAAGCCACCGCATTTATGGGGGATCGTTTGATGTGACACGTGGCTTTGGCTGTTAAAATTAGCAGTAAGCCTATTTGCTAGTACCGAATATTGCGACCCCTATCCTTTGGGTAGTGCGTTTCGTGTACTCGATTGTATATATTTCTGTTTTAATTCACCGTCGCGCCACCACATGGCGGTTTTTACAAACTTTGTTAATTTGTGTGGTTCTTGTGTTATCAAGTCAACCATCGAGATGGCGCCTTTGTCGTCTTGTTGGCTGTTTTTGATTTTAAATTCAGTTTTACAGGATGCAAAGGCGAGATGATGGTTTGTACCGAATGCGGTGGCCTGACGAGTCCCATATTAGGACGAAACAGCGCTGTCGCCATCTTTCGGACCCGGAGTTTTTCCATACTTTGAAGTGTTCCGTACTTTTTAACATGATTTTTGTTTGTGAAAGGGGCCATCTTGAATTTTTGTTTGTAAGAGCTTTCATATCGAAAATGATTTTGTTTAACAAATTTCAAGTTGGCAACACTGAAAAACCTTAATATTACATAAAATAAAAAAAAATGGGCGAGTGATATATCGTTTTATAAGTTTTGGGGATCGCTGATCACAAATCTGGAATTGTATTTAGGAACTGAGCCTCTATTCAGAAAATTGGCCCCCTAATTAGGGCAAATTTTTCGATACACTTCAAATATGGCCCGAGAGGTTTCGGGGTGGCCGATTACAAATCTGCCGTTAGAATTAAAAGACTGACGACAGCGTGCTCAATATGACTCCAAAATCTCGGTGGAAATGTATGCAACCCATATTTTTTTGAGGTTTTAGAATATCGAATAATTGGCCTTTTTTGTGGCCATATTCCGTACACTATTTTGGGTTCTCAAATTAGATTCTAAGGTTCGTTGTTGCGACCCCGGGTGCCATATTTTTATCATTTTCCAAATATTGTGAAAAACTGGCTCCAATTAGTGAGCAAGATTTCCAAATAGGGGCTCAATTCCTAAATCTAGCTTCAATATCGAGATTATAGCGACCCAGAAAACCCTAAGGGCCATATTTTCACCATTTTTCCGATATTCAGCTACCCTTATAAAATTCTGGTCCAAAAATTCTGAAAAAGAGTTATGACTTTCAAATGACCCTCAGATGTTATTTTAACCTTTGCATTAGACGGTATAAGAATGTAAATTTTTCGCTCCTTTCATATGAGTGACAAAAGATAATTATTTCCATGTAAAATACATCAATAAATTTGAAAAACATTTTTTTTTCTACACACTAGGACTTTCAGTCGCCATATTGAGTCCGCCATTTTGAATTACTAAAATGGTCGGACGGTTTTCGAAATAAGAGGTTAAAAGCTGTTATTTAAGCTCCTGTAGGCCTAATTGTCATCAAAACTGTTTTGGGAAGAAGAATGTATATATATATATATATATATATATATATATATATATATGAAGTAAAATGCGAACAGTGATTGCAAACTTCGCTCCATCATATCCTTTCAGTGTTAGAGGTTGCACAGTTTGGATGAATTGCTACAAAACACAATTCACCCTATTACACCACCATCGAGATGGTGGCCTACCTGTACCACCACACCGAGAAGAAAGTAAAAACTTACCTCCTCTGTTACAGTGATACGGCAGAGGTACATGTTTCGTCTCTTACTAGACTCATCAGGGTACCGACATGCACCTGTCTGTGCAAAGGACAGATCGGAAGGAAGCATGCAACACTGAACGCGGCTTCGCCGACCTCCCGCCGGATGGCGTATATACGTTTATGCGGCTTTCACGGATTCCTCCGTGTGAGATGCAATAGCAGTGGTCATATCCACATTATGCCGTTGCAGTGCTGAAATCACATTCAGCAAACATACAACTAAACGCATCTCCGCATGTAAATGAAGTAAAATGCGAACAGTGATTGTGGATATGACCACTGCTATTGCATCTCACACGGAGGAATCCGTGAAAGCCGCATAAACGTATATACGCCATCCGGCGGGAGGTCGGCGAAGCCGCGTTCAGTGTTGCATGCTTCCTTCCGATCTGTCCTTTGCACAGACAGGTGCATGTCGGTACCCTGATGAGTCTAGTAAGAGACGAAACATGTACCTCTGCCGTATCACTGTAACAGAGGAGGTAAGTTTTTACTTTCTTCTCGGTGTGGTGGTACAGGTAGGCCACCATCTCGATGGTGGTGTAATAGGGTGAATTGTGTTTTGTAGCAATTCATCCAAACTGTGCAACCTCTAACACTGAAAGGATATGATGGAGCGAAGTTTGCAATCACTGTTCGCATTTTACTTCATTTACATGCGGAGATGCGTTTAGTTGTATGTTTGCTGAATGTGATTTCAGCACTGCAACGGCATAATGTGGATATGACCACTGCTATTGCATCTCACACGGAGGAATCCGTGAAAGCCGCATAAACGTATATACGCCATCCGGCGGGAGGTCGGCGAAGCCGCGTTCAGTGTTGCATGCTTCCTTCCGATCTGTCCTTTGCACAGACAGGTGCATGTCGGTACCCTGATGAGTCTAGTAAGAGACGAAACATGTACCTCTGCCGTATCACTGTAACAGAGGAGGTAAGTTTTTACTTTCTTCTCGGTGTGGTGGTACAGGTAGGCCACCATCTCGATGGTGGTGTAATAGGGTGAATTGTGTTTTGTAGCAATTCATCCAAACTGTGCAACCTCTAACACTGAAAGGATATGATGGAGCGAAGTTTGCAATCACTGTTCGCATTTTACTTCATTTACATGCGGAGATGCGTTTAGTTGTATGTTTGCTGAATGTGATTTCAGCACTGCAACGGCATAATGTGGATATGACCACTGCTATTGCATCTCACACGGAGGAATCCGTGAAAGCCGCATAAACATATATATATATATATATATATAAATATATATATATATATATATATATATGTTTATACGGCTTTCACGGATTCCTCCGTGTGAGATGCAAAAGCAGTGGATATATCCACATTATGCCGTTGTAGTGCTGAAATCGCATTCAGCAAACGTACAACTATATGCAACTCCGTGTATAAATGAAGTAAATTGCGATCAGTAAATGCAAACCTCATCTCAATCAAATTCTTTCCGTGTTAGAGGTTGCACAGTTTGAATAAATTGCAATAAAACGCAATCCATTCCATATCACCACCATCGAGATGATGGCCCACCTGTACCACCATACCGAGAAGAAAGTCAAAACTTACTCTCCCCGCCACAGTGATACGGCAGAGGTACATGTTTCGTCTCTACTAGACTCATCAGGGTACCGACATGCACCTGGCTGTGCAAAGGACAGATCGAAAGGAAACATGCAAATACTGAACGCGGCTTCGCCGACCTCCCGCCGGATGGCGTATATATGTTTATACGGCTTTCACGGATTCCTCCGTGTGAGATGCAAAAGCAGTGGATATATCCACATTATGCCGTTGTAGTGCTGAAATCGCATTCAGCAAACGTACAACTATATGCAACTCCGTGTATAAATGAAGTAAATTGCGATTGCGTTTGCTGAATGCGATTTCAGCACTACAACGGCATAATGTGGATATATCCACTGCTTTTGCATCTCACACGGAGGAATCCGTGAAAGCCGTATAAACATATATACGCCATCCGGCGGGAGGTCGGCGAAGCCGCGTTCAGTATTTGCATGTTTCCTTCCGATCTGTCCTTTGCACAGCCAGGTGCATGTCGGTACCCTGATGAGTCTAATAGAGACGAAACATGTACCTCTGCCGTATCACTGTGGCGGGGAGGGTAAGTTTTGACTTTCTTCTCGGTATGGTGGTACAGGTGGGCCATCATCTCGATGGTGGTGATATGGAATGGATTGCGTTTTATTGCAATTTATTCAAACTGTGCAACCTCTAACACGGAAAGGATTTGATTGAGATGAGGTTTGCATTTACTGATCGCAATTTACTTCATATATATATATATATATATATATATATATATATATATATATATATATATATATATATATATATATACATATATATATATATATATATATATATATATATATATATATATATATATAATAATAATAATAATAATAAAAAGTCTAACGTGCATAAAGAAAATCTGATTAATCTTAACGGATAAATGGCGTTTGCTAGAACATCAAAACTCTGTCATCTAATAAAACGACAAATCTAAAAAAATCTCCATTGTATTCCTCGCATTATATAAAAATATGTAAAAAAAATATAATTTAATTCACTTGGAAGACATTTTAATCAACGGTATGATATCTGCATAAAAACGTCATTTTTCTTGAATAGTCTTTTAATCTTCTGCCAATAGCTGCGGGCGAAATTATGATGAGAATGATTTTCTCGCCTCTCTGTTAAAAATAATATAAAAAACGCCATTGTATTTGGGGGCCTCTTTAGATGGCGACGTTTTTAAAATATCTGTTTCAGATTTCTTTTAATGTATTGCTCTCTGGGCGTTTTTGATGTGTCATAATGTTCTTTGACTAACGGCGGTGTTATTTTCGTGGAAGGACAGGGTCGCGCGGCTGATTTTTGTTAAAAATGTATTTTAGATAAAAGTTAGCCAACTGAGGTAAATAAGTAAAAACATATGGATTTAAATTAAATTTTCAATTACCATAAGCATATTTATACGAGTACATTTAGATTTTTAGGGAAGAGGGTTAAAAAAGCCATGTAAATTTTTTTTTCTTCAATTGTATATTATTGGTGTGATTTCAAGTTAGTGAGATTTTTAAAGCATAATAAGAAAGTGACAATAAGGCTGCTGAAGTCTTTGCGATTGGTATTTGAATACGAAAGTCTGACAAGGAGCGGCTGCACAATCCCACTCGTGTGGATTGTGGGTCACTTGGGTGTACAAAGAAATGAGAAAGCTGGCAAAGAGAGAATTCATGACGGAACCGTATGGATTCCAACCAATTCTATCTCTCCCAGTTGCCGTTGGTAAAAAGAAATTAAAACCCTTGCTGGATAAAAAATGTATTGAATCGTGAAGAAAATCTCCTGAAATGAGGTGTGCCAAAGAACATATAAATAGACCTAGAGCTTCTCCTCTTAGGAAGAAAAGAGCTGCAAATTGGGTATATGGTATGGTAGGATAGTTGAGAGGATATTTTCACCTAAGGGGCCATCTTCATAAGATAGGTGCCGTAGATTATCCGATATACAGATAGTGTCTGGAGGAGGACGAAACTGTTGATCATATCCTCAGAGAGTGCTCAGCACGTAATTGAGGTAGAAACATTTTAGAAAAACAATTTTGTCACCGAAGCCGTTAACCAAGTTTAATCAACGAGACTATTTAGATTCGTAAAGGCGATCGGTCTTGAATGACACGCAACTCTGGTGGAACATAAAAGGTCCAACGAAGCCTAGACATCGATGACTAAGTATCACCACGTTTTGTTTATTCATTCATTCATGTTAGTTCGAATAAATTAACGAAGTAATGAATAAAAGTGGTAATAATATTGAGTTCAGCATATATCAGTTTCTGAGTTAACGTTGCTGTGATACATCCAATTACTGTCGAGAGCCTCGTTGCCTATAGCATTGGATATCGAATCGTGAGATGTGTTGTCAAATACATGGTTGACCATTTTACAACGCATTTTCAATTTTAAGTTATTTATTCGGTATTTTATCAACACTTTTGAGTAATAATTCATTACCAAAAATCCTTACCCACGGCTTTTAAATCAATCACAATATATTATAATCGAATCCTTTTCATCTTTAGAAATGATATTCACAATAGGTTAAATGCATCAAGAATACCATAATCGACGTAATACTTAGTAAATAGTTGAAATAATTTGTTATATTTTCTCATAAAAATATATTTCATAAATAATATTTCCTCTTTGTATCGCCTTTTTCGAACTCTAAGTCAAAAATAAGTATACTCCTTTTGGGAAAACATTCACACATTTTGGAGAATTGTCTAAAAAATTATTAATTTACTTGAATAAATGAATGAACCTTGGGTGATGATACCTGATCATCGATGCCTAGGCCTCATTGGGCTCTTTATATCCCACTGTAGCTGCAGGTGATTCGAGCCCGATCGTCAAGCAGCTTCGTTAATTGCTTCCGGCAACCAAATTGTATCTCTTGAATGTCTTTGCGTCAGTCTGTTGAGTGCTGGAGATTTATTGAATACATGGTCAACAGCTTTACCCTCCTCCAGACACCATCTGCACGCCGAGTTGTCTACTACGGCGATCTTATATAGATGGATCCTCAGGTGATAATGTCCTGTCAACAATCCCACTACAATTCGTAGGGAGAAAAACTCCCTAGTAAGCCGTGCTCTAGGACCAATTTTATAATCATATTGAGGCTCAAAAGTTTTACATTTAGGAACAGATCCGACCTTTATCCTATGGGGTGTCGATAGTACAAAAACCATCACCCCATTCGAATACAACTTAGTACAGTATGAAAACCTAAAGTGAGTTCACAGAATTAATTCCAGGGGAGGGAGTCAGCGAGATATACTACTAATGCAGCAGACTGGCGAGTAAATTTTTCTGCTTTCGAAGTTCCTGTGGGAGGGGAGATAATCGCTTCTCCCTTTCCCTTGGATCCGCCCTTGCATACCTTCAGATCTAATATTGTTTTGCTTATGAAATGGTCACAGTTTGTATTGTATACATATAAATAAACTTTATATATGAAAATTACTGATAAAAATAAATGTTTCACACCGCTAAGAAGAATAATTCCCTCCAAAAAATAAACAAAATTTTTCATTTTTGTTGATTTAATAATAAAAGAAAATTATTTTTTATCCGTGAATTTTTAGGTTTAATAATTTGATTGACATATTGTTACACTTATCAATTTAAACCTTTTAGGGTGAATCTAGCCTAGTTTTAAAGTTAAACCATGTTAGTAAATTACGTGGTTAATTTTTAATGAAAGAATATACCTGCACTTAGACACTTGAATGGGAAGTGTAGGTGAAACGTATATGTAAAATTGTTGAGGTTTTTGTTAAGACCATATTAAAGATTGTTAATCACATAAAAATACCAAGTTTTCTCCGTTTTATTATTGCATTTTGTGATAAATAGGTGTTTATTTAATTAAGTGTAATTTTGCTTTAAATAAATTATTTTTTTTTGTTTTAGGTTGTTTTGCCAATAATAATAGAAGCTTATCACATCCCTGTAATATACCCAATGGATATAAAAACATCTTGTTTATATATTTTTATGTATATTTATAGATATTTAACTAGTCCTTAAAAATTATTAAATATAAGTTAATTTGATTTGAGAAATAAGGACTTCTTCGATTATACAAATATCTAAATTATATATATCTTCGCGATTTTGTGCTAAATCGTTAACAGTTTTTTTGACATCAGAAGTAAACTTCTTTAACTCACACCTGACTTTTTCTTTTTTCCATTATATACATTCTAAATATTACCAGCCAGATTCACTAAGAAGGTTTAAAACTTAGACTCGATATGTATGCGTGGAAATTGGACTTTCTAAAACAGTTTTGTTTTGCTCACTATATTTTTATATTTAATATTGTATATGTGAATAATTAAACGCTTATATAGGAATATTAGGGATCAAAATCTAAATATACAGACTTCAGATCAGCAACGGAAATAGTCCAAAAATTAAATGAAATTTTTTATTTTTGCCTATTGAAAAATAAAAGGATTTTTTATCCTTGTATTTTTAAGGTCATTTGACGTGTTTTGGCATTTGGCAATATAAAATCTCTATTGTCAACTTAGACTGGTGTCAAAGTTAAATTATGTTAGTAAAATAGAGAGTAGCTTTTAATGATTTGTCAGTAAGTGGGTCAGCACTAAAATAAACCATTTCCAAACTACATATTGTGGATACAAATTTAGAACATGGAATTTTTTATTAGTAGATATTTATAAACAAAGTTTAAAAATTTCCGTAATCAGCAGAGCTCAATTCGGAAAATGCCTAAATACTCGTAAAGCTCGACGAATGAAGGGTATACCTACACTACGTAGGGCGATTTTTCAAAAATATGAGCACAAGGGTTATTTTTTGAAAGAAATGGGGCATGCAGCATTTTATTCAAGTTTATTCAGTAGGTGTCTAGATATATAAAAAACTCAAATAAAACTTTATTTTTAAGCTTGCAAAAGTATTTTAAAGCAGCTAAGATTATTAAAATCTGACAATTTTGGAACGTTTATCTTTTTTACCCGTCTTCTAAAAAGAGGAAAGTTCTAGTTTCGACCGTTATATATATATATATATATATATATATATATATATATATATATATATATATATATATATATATATATATATATATATATATATATATTTATTTATTTATTTATTTATTTATTTATGTATGTATGCCCATTACTCCGGATTGGCGACATCAATTGCAATAAAATTATTTGCATTATGTTCAAAAAGTTACTGAGGTGGTTCAAGATGGTGCTTATAATACGGCGGTCAAACAAAATTAATTTTGTTCGATTTTGTCTTAAATTGGTAATGAGGAGCTTTTGGGGTCAGACATAGCGAATCTAAAATTATTTTTATAAAAATTTAATGACGGATTCAATATGCCGTATTAAAAATTTTTTATCTTTCGATTTTGTCCAAAACTGGTATAAAGTGGTTTCTAAAGGTGTAAATTATAAATTTAAAATTATTTAAAAAAAATTCAACATGGCGGATCCAATATGACGGACATATCTCGAATTCGTTCAAAATTGTTACGAGACGGTTTCTATGAGTGGAAATAAAGAATTTGAAATTATTTTTAAAAAATTTAATAAGGTGATCTAAAAATTTTGGATCTCCCGACTATCTCCAAATCGGCTCTGGGGCATCTTTGACGATGTAAATTAAGATTAGATTAAGAATTTAAAATTATTTTTTTGGAAATTCAATATAGCGAACTCAATATTTTGGGTGGAAAATTTTACATTATTCATATTTTTTCAAAATTGGTATATCAAATCTACAAATAATTTCTCAAAATAAATATAGCAGATACAATATATACATTTTTCCAACTTTGTTCAAAATTGATATCGTGGACTATATAACGGATATTACATTAATTTCTTCAAACTCAATATGCTGTACAAAATATTTGTTTGGTATAATTTCACTCAAAATTGGTATTTGAAAATTTTTTTTTTATTATCTAGTTTAGTGTGGTTTACAACTTTGAATAAAATGGGCACTTTTGCGGCTTTGGAAACATTGCAAGGAATACGACAGATCTCGTTTAGTACTCAGTTCAAATTTTTAATGGATAGCATAACGAGGTTAAAATTTAAAATCGAAAAATAAAATTTTTATAAAAATATTAAACCAGTTTCTAAAAACGAAAAATGACAATATAAGATACCAAAAAGCTACAGTAACAAAGTAATTAATTACAAATTAAGTATTTTTTAATTTTTTTATGTGAATCACATTTTGAGAAGTAACAATTTGTAGCCGACTTCAAAAATTTAAATTTCATATCAAATTTATATTGCAATTTTTTGTTTTTATGAAATATTTGCTAAGTAATATTTTTTAAATTATATTATGTTACGATCTTTTTGTATTCCCTCGTTCAAAAATTGTATTCCTATTTTTTTGAAATCAGTTTATAAAATTAAAAATAATGATCACATTGAAATAAAATTAGAACAACAAACAAATAAGATTGTTAATACTTAACGGAACTAGGCAACGGATAGTTAGTTGTTTTTATTATGGACAGGAAGATATTTTTGTAATATCCCTCATAATACTGTAATTTTATTACATTGGTAAATATGAAAGAATATATAAGCACGTATAAGCGCTTCCGAAATCTACGTGAATTAAGTAACTCTACTATTTATTTAACAACTCCAAGTAAGTTAATACTAATTAATTTGTGGGCCCTAGTCTAACATTTATTCGAAATTTGAACAAAGGGTGTTATAACACTGCTCCACTCGCATAATTTTACCGCAAACTTGCTCGAGTAATTGTTGCATTTAGTTTAGGCGTGAAATGCATTGAGCGACAACCTGAATGTAGCGTAGTGTTTAAATTTAGCGAGTAGTACATAGTTGTCTTTGGGAATAATTACAGCGCAAGCAGGGAAACTCGCCCCGAATGCCGCCGGTCTTGTCATCTTTGACAGACGCAGAAAGGGTTTCGTCTGATGGATGCATTCACGAAAAAGGGTAGAGTTTTCGTTGATGATCTATATTGTAATTAATGCAAGAATATTTTTTTTTAATTATGGAAAAATATTATTAAAATAATTTATTATAAAAATAACTTTCTTGTTATTAACACGATCAACATATTGTGAATATTCTTATTTATCTAATAACAACATACACTATCGGATTTAAGTAGAACGACACTTTTAACAGATGTATAGTGTGTCCAATTTTCGATACTCTTACAGGATATTTCTATTACTGTTAAATAGAGACTTGCGATTTCTGCGAACCTATGCTACTTTTGGTTAAACAAAAAATTTTTTCCAGTCCTCTCTGTTAAAAAAATACAGGGCGAAATTGAAATTTTTCCATTTAAAACCCTTCCTCGTAGCTTAGTGAATACTTAGCACCTAAAGTCTTTATCATAAGAGATGGAAAGAAACTTAAAATATAATTGTAGGATTTTTTCCATATTATCTTTTAGATTTTTTTTTACAAAAACAATGGCTCATCGTAAAGTTGAGAAACAGAAGAAATTTTAATTTTTCAAACGTTCAACACTCTGTATATTTTCCTCTAGAATGAAAGGCATTTATCTCCTGATTTTAAAAATGTATAATAAGTTAGTGTTTGGACTAGATGTTATTTAAATATTTAAGTTTAAATTATAAAAGGCCTGGAAAATAAATGCTTTATTTTAATTTTCATTGTGACGTTTTAATGTAGTTTCGAATACTTATTATATTGACATTATATTGACTTATACACGTTTTGATATGAACTGTTCGGAAAAAGAAAAACATCAGATAATTGGTCTATTTTATTCGAATAATAAAAATATATTTAGAGTACAATACGAATACCATAATATATATCCTGGTTGTCGAGTACCATCTACTAGTACAGTAACATATACTGTCAAAAAATGTAATGAAATGAAGTCTTAGGCGAAAAATCAGAACCATAGTCAGAAATTAAGAAGATGATATAAATATTTTCCACTATTTTCACGGTAATTTTTCATTCTAGTAATCGAGAAAGCACGTGCCATCTTTATTAGAATGAAAAAGGTTATCTGCAGCAAAGATCTAACGATAGCCCTGAAAATACGACTGACTGAATGTAACGTATATAGTGTTCTATATTATGGAATGGAAGTATGGACACTGAATCGAGAGGCAATGAGAAGACTTAACTCTTTTGAGATGTGGACCTATAGAAGAATTCAGAGGATTTCGTGGGTGGATCGAGTTACGAACGCCGAAGTGTTGAGAAGAATGGGGAAAGAAAAGGAAGTCGAGATAACAGTAAAACAGAGAAAACCGCAATATTTCGGACACATTATGGGAGGAGAAAGGTACAGCATCTTACGGCTCATAATCCAGGGCAAAATAAGTGGCAGAAGAGGCGTGGGACGACGACGAATTTCATGACTAAAAAACCTAAGGGAATGGTTTGGATGCAGTTCAAAACAACTATTTAGAGCAACTGCCTCAAAAATTAAAATAGCTATTATGATTGCCAACCTCCGCAATGGAGAAGGCACTTGAAGAAGAAGTATTATAAAACAAATTATTATTAGTTGATGTTATTTTTAGAGGATTTGGAGATAGATCTATTCCCAATGCCGCATCATATTTTAATAAATCTTGGAATAAAATATACACCTACTGCAGTTTTATGAATAGCATCCTTATAAATTTATGTCAGTGCAGAATTTAACTGAAGAAAATATGATATAGCTGACGAAATATTGCTTAAAAATGGCAGGCCATATTGGACAAGATGAGGAGTTAAAAATAATGTAGAGGATCATTTAGAGAATATCCCAGTTCAGCAATACAATACCCTGATTTGACAATAAGATGGCGCACCTCCGCACAATGTGATCCTAGTTATTGACTACCTTAATAACCGATATAACTTTGGATTGGAAGGTATGGTATAATTAGGTTGCCAGATTTGAGTCCATTAGATCTTTTTTATAGAGGTTTTTAAAAAACAAAATTTATAATAAAAGGTCCCAAAATATAGACATATTAAAGGAAAAAATTGAACGCAGAGTAATATTGTTTAACCAAGACAACAGAGATTTTTTTAAATGAGAGAACATAGTTTTAAATATTTTAATAATCGTTGAGAATATGTTAAAAAATATGAGATTTTCCTAATTTATTTTTCGTGTTAGTATTATTGGGTGACATACTGAAAAATATCGACTACTATCGAACGTTTTCCTTTTTCTGAATAACCCATCTTTAAATGTTTTCTAGAATGTTTCAAAAACATATATTAGTCAATATAATAAGTATTCGAAACCATATTAAATATAACATTGCAAATTAAAATGAAACATTTGTTTTCCTGACCACCTCGTTATTTTTGAACTTTTTATTTCAAGTTTATTAATAATTCAAATTTAAATATTTCATCACGACTACTCCGACCGCTAACTTTTTTTATTTTTTTGAAATGAGGAGGAAAGAACTTTCATTCTTGCAAAGAATATACAGGGTGTTTCATTTAAAAAACTAAAATTTCTTTTGTTTCTCAAGTTTATGATGCGTCACTGTTTCTGTAAATAAATCTAAAAGATAATATAACAGAAACCTTATTTAAAGTTTTCCCCCCTCTTATAATAAAGCCTTTAAGTATTGTACTTATTATAAAAAAGCCTGTACACATAAAATACGTCAACTTAACAATACGAACATTATACTAAAAATTTGGAGAAGTTAATAATTGCAAAGAAATATATTTAAAATATTTAAAAGAACCAAAAAGCATGCCATAAAGAGATAACATCAAAAAAATAAAGTAAAATAAAAAAAAATTAAAACAACATATATGTCACGATATTAACAAGCATATTACGATCTAAACGAGAACCTATAAATTATCATTCTGGAAAGATAAAAGCGCTAATATTTAATGGTAAAAGTGCTAAACAATTTTTACTGAAATACTGTTTATAGATTTTCATATGCAAAGAATTACAAAGAATATATTAAATTTTAAAAAGGCCAACAAATTAGAAAGTCAAGATATATTAAAAAAACATTTAAAACAACTCAAAAAATATGTCATAAAGTGATAACACTAAAAACAAACAAAATACAATAATAAAAATTCAAAACATGTCAGAACGTTAACGTGCTTATTACGACCAAAAGAAAGAACCTATAAATTATTATTTTGGTGAGTCAAAAATTCGTCCACCGTGTATGAGCTTAAATTATTTAGGGATTTCCTTAATTTTTTTTTTAAACAACAAAAAAAGCTTGCGTTTAAAATACCATTACATTGTTAAAAACGACAACCCTTAAAAAACGTTCCTCCTTGATTGAAGGCAATTCTATATTTTCGGCCTTTCAATATATCGCGTTTCATGGATATGATAGATAATTTTTTGCTAAAATATGTAGATATTACGTCTTACAAAACAGAGAATGTCATATACATAGACTGCAAATGCACTTAATATAGGAATATACCTAGGCAACATTCCCTTCTCGTAAGTCTGAACATTATTCGTATTGCTCACTTCCGCAATATGAAAATTCTTCTAAAATCCTTTAAACTGCCCTAGTGAAAAATTCCGTATAGTAAATGTGAATCGAAACAAGAAAAATATAAAGATTTTAGTACGTATTTGCTACACTTTATAGACAAAGATTTTAGGCCGTAACAAGCAGAAGACAACTTTCATGCATAAATTATCAATATGAACAGACAATTCAAGCGAAAATCAATGTAGAGTTCCAACAATTTTACACACTGCGAAAACTGGTCCACCATTAACATCACGAGCACTCCTATGCAGCATATAAGTCATTTACGCTATTTTCTCGGCATTATCAATTTATTTTTAAAAATCCTTTTCGATATGCGAGAACACACATTGTAAGCGAATAATTCCAAGACGGAACCATCTGGTATTTTAACGAAAATATTTGTATCATCCGCATACGATACAAGAAGAACTAAAAGATCGAAAATTGCTCTGTGCAGGTCACTGGAAAGAATATTAAATAATAATAATAATCATAATAGTATTTTAAGGCGGGTATTACGAACTAATTTAAACAGTAGACATTTGTTTAAGGCTCTTAACACGTATGCTTGCTCTGCGCTAAGCTACTCTTTTGGAATTGAAAAATGAAGCAGGACGGACATCCAAAACCTGCAAAGAAAAATAAGAACAGTCCTAACAAAAGCACAAAAACATCACCCTCGGAGTGCTATTGAACGTACAATGCTTCCAAGACACCAAGGTGGATATTGGTAAGCAGCTCGACCAACAAATAATAAACTTATGTTCATATTTCCACAGGTTAACGGACTCTTTCACACTACATCGAGCAATATGCGAAGCAGAGGATTCAACGCCGCTACAGTTGAGGGAACAACATATTACTTCTCACCACCAAACAGACCAAGAGAAGTTACAAACCTGGCTACAAAAGCCACTTCATGGACGGCATCCAAATGAGGTCAATCAGGACAATGTCGACAACTCAGCGTCGAACGGAAGGTTTCTTGTTAGCTATCCAAGAGCAGGTTATTTCGACGAAGAACTATCGGAAGTTCATCATCAGAGATCTCCTAATAGAAAGTGGCCAATGAAGATATGGCTGTCAAACTTCAGAGACAATCCAGCACATAACTGGAGGATGCCAAGTTTACCGCAACCGAGTATAAGAAAAGACACAACTCAGTTGCTAAGATACTCCACCAAGAGTTAGCATATAAGTTAAAACTATTGTAGGTAGGAAAAGTGCCTTACTAGAAATACAATCTGGAGCCTTTCTTGAAAACAACGAGTTAAAGTTATATTAGGACCGAACAGATCTAACACTTGGTCATAATAAACCAGACATTATACTAACAGATATGGATTTCTGGGCGAATTACACTGATTGACATTGCTATTCCTAATAACGACAATCTAAGACCAAAATACAATTAGAACAACGCCAATTACAGAGATTTGGAGGTGCAAATCCGCAGATAGTGAGCGATCAACAGCGTCCACATGATTAACATAATACTATCAACAACTGAAGTGATATCAAAGAACCTCCTGCAGAACATCAAGGGACTGGGCCTTAGTGAACACCTGTATAAACCGATTCAGAAAGCAGTTCTACTTGCAACCGCGCGGACCGTCCGAAAGTTTGTAGGAAGGACAGAAGATCACGCCATCTAGGACCTGATAACATGGAAAGGGTCCCCACTGAGCTTCATACTTTCGGTGTCTATATATACCTGGTGTGAATCAATAATCCCTGGAGGTAGTGCGAAATCGTTTGACTTATAAATCTAATTTGTAAGTATATAAAGTGTTTTAAGTTCGTTTGGGCTTTATTTCTCTTCTCACGAAATAAAAAAGCATCATAAAGAATTTACATTAAAAATTATTTTTCCATTTCCTACGCATAATTGTATCACTAACTATTTATTATTATTTTATACAGCAGCGGAAATTCAAAAAGCGAAAGCACACGTAATTCGCAATTATGTTACATGTATACCTTTATAATCCATTACAAATCCTGCAAAACAGCTGTACAAATAATCCGACAGCGGTTCTTATCTTGAAGAGTCTGCAAGTGAGCGTAGGAACGTTTGTAACATTTAAATTTCCTGCTAAGACGCTTATTGAAGGAATTATGTGACTTGTAATAATGCTCTTAACATTATAAACGCACGAATGACTGTCTTTTCGGTATAACAAGCCACAATAACAGTTCCTCTAACTTCAATAAAGTTTAGAAGTTATTTTTTATGAATTTAATTAGAATTTAGAATTACGAAAGTGAAAAAATAATAGAATGATGATCAACATTTAAACAAAGCTTATAGGCTATTGATTATTTCGAAAAAAAAACGTGGGGTAAGAGGGACTAAAACGTTAAAGTGTTATTTTATACGTTTAATTGACCTTTAAATATGACCAAATCACAAAGTACTACCAAATTAAAGGATGCGTTTTTGAGATTAAGGTAGATTTGTCCCTTTTTAAATTTTTTGAATTTTACTAGAAGAATACATTTTTAGTAAGCATATGTCTATAGAAATATTGTAGATAATGAAATTTACAATAGAAATGATAGCTCATGAAGTTCAAAAAATGTTTTTCCAAAAAATACACTCTAAAAACAAAATTAAAAAAAGCAAAAAATGCAAATTTTCCAATTTTTTCTCCATAACTTTTTTCCAAGTGAAGTTAGGTATAAATATTGCTTCATGAGAAAGGAAGTTGACGTTATATCTGTAAAAATGAGCTCCTGCAGAAGTCTGCGTGATGATGAAAAGTAATCCAAATATGGCGTTTCAAACTTTGCCACTTTTCTCGATATTAGAAAATTTTCGTTTTTTTTTTTTTTTCAAATTTTGTCCCACAACTTTTTTGTAAGTGAATTTAGGAATAGACATTTTCCCCTTCAAAAGGAGGCTGACGTCACGCCTGTTAAAATTATCTCTAACCGAAATTTGTACCATTAAGAGTAGCTGGGAGAAATGGAGAAAAGAAAACTTTTTAGGATGATTATAAATATCTAATTTTATATTTCTGCGAGAAAATTTTTCATTATTCAGTGACAAAATAATTTTAGGGTGTTTAATGATAAAAATTAATATATTTTGATGTATTTTTGGTCGAAAATGTAAGTCTCGCGGATGTCGGTTCTGCATCCGAATGCATCGTCACTTTATTATACAGCTCGAAAATTGCTATCATCTAATCCAGAAGAATTCGACAAGTGCGAAATTTACTTTATTGCCTCCAAAAACTGTTGCTACAAAACAACATGGCCCAAGAACATACTTGCAAAAGCAAGAATAGAGAGAAAATATTTTAAATCCCCTCAACTGGTGTTGAAAAAGGTCGAAAAATCGATTGATACCAATTTTTACAAATAAACCTCCTGCACCTCAAACTTTGCCCTGTGGATGAACCAAAGAATGCTAAGGTAATTATGGTAGCAGGAAGTTGTGAATCAATTGTTCCATGTTATGCAAATAATTTCCTGAAGACTATATTCTCGAAGATGCTGACTAAGAACTTGGCAAATTTATTGGAAATAATTTAAGTGAATTCAGCTTTTGAAAAAGAATAAATAAATTTAAAAAGATATAAAATAACATGATAATTAATTTTATTTTTCATTCTGTACCTCATATTAATGTTTTTTCAACATATAATTAATTTATCATTAAGCATCCTCAAATACTTTGTTCGTGAAATAAAGAAAAATTTTCACGCAAAAATATCAAATTGGATAATGTGCGAGACAAAAAATATAAAAATCGTTAAAATTTGAAAACTTTGAGAGAAAAGTAGCAAAGTTCCAGACGTCGTATTTCGGTTACTTATGCATGAGCTTATTTTAACAGCCGTGATGTATGCTTTCCCTTTCATGAAGCAATGCTTATACCTAATTTTATTTAGAAAAAAGGTTATGGGGAAAAATAGAAAAAAATTGCATTTTTTGCTTTTTTTTTAAACTTTGTTTTTAGGGTGCATTTTTTTTTTTTGAAAATTTCTTTTTTGAACTTCATGAGGTATTATTTTGATTGGAAATTTCATTAATTATATATACATAGTTTTCAAGTACTACGAAAAAAACTGAAAAGTGGACAAATCTATCTTAATCTGAAAATATACCCCTTAATTTGGTAGCACTTTGTGATTTTGTCATATATATAGGTCAGTTGAACGTACGAAATAATGAAAATACTTCAACGTTTTAGTTTCTTTCTCAACTACATAGTCAACAACCTATTATATACATATAGAATGGCGCATTTGGTAAGTCACTTCTTATTGATTATTGTGAATCTCACTTGATACTTTGTCCTTAATGTTTAAAATTGACACAATATCACTTACTAAATATATTGAATGGAAATTATTAAGTTAAATTTATTAAAAAAAACTGTTAAAAATTAAATTTTGTCATTTTCGTTAATCTCATCAAGCGACGGACAGGTGAATAGATATACAATAATGGAATTAAATATGTCATATGATTTACCGTATTCAATTCGTCTTATACACAATCTTTAACGTTGCTTATAATTGTCGCCCTATTTTAGGAGTGTGGCTTTTGGTGAATGCACATATAAATTTTATTCCTTCTATAAGTGGTGTACGTCATGTGAGGCTCTTTCTTACGGAGGCACATGGTTTGAACGGACTTATTCCCCTACTTTTATTAGGTGGTTCACATCAATTTGAAAAGTCAAAATTTGTTTTTCTTTTGATTTCGTTGTACTTCTAGTTATTCTTTCGTTTTGTCACTACTCACTGATTGCTCACAAATTACATATTGCCTTATTTTATGGCCTAGTTTTTTCTAGTACCGGCGCAAACCAGAATTTACCACAGATAAGTGACAGTTTGTCAATTGTTTTTGGATGATCTGATTGGCACTGACTAGCTTCTGCTCTTCTGAGTTTAGTACAAATTTTAAGTAAATGTTTATTTGAACTTTATTTTTAACTGTGCTTCCTTTTAATTTTCTAATAGTACATTTAAAAAATCTAAAAAATTAACACAATTGTACATAGTAAATACTTTCAAAGAAATCTTAGGTTAAAATTTATTCTCCGGGAAGTTAATCTTTTATGATTTAATTTTGAAAGTATATGGTCTCAACTAACTCGAAGACAGATGTGCAATGAAATTCCAGAAAAAAACTAATAATCCCAATTTTACCACGGAGCGCTAACATAGCCATTTTTTTATTAAAAAAAATTAAAATAAGTGTATAAATTTTTGATAAACTGGAACATACATAATTAAATATAGTATGATATGCCGTTTTTGTTTTTTAATAAAGTTTATTTTACAGAACCTCTGGATGGATATGTTATTTAATATTGTCAGTAAAATTTATAAAAAATTAAATTGAAATAATTTTAATCAGTACTATACGTAAACTAGATTCAGAGAAAAGAAGAGAAAATTATTAGTGAAACTTTTTGACATTTTCATTACCTTTCGCCGATTATGTTTTGGAAAATATTTATATTGATTTCAATTAAAGAGAATTTAAATTCCGCGTAGTTGATAAAATTGAACTGATCTTTGAAAGCTCACTTTAGCACTAAATTCTTGAGGAATAAAAATGTTTACCTTATTTAAATTCAGTTTTACATTAAGCAGTATTACCAAATTGATTTTATTAACTTAGTTCGTCCAAATACGTGGCTATGTTTAAAGAAACTATGTTTGATTGTGTGTTACTAACAATAAACTTAGAAAGGAAAAATTAAAACAATGCGAATTTACTTGTCATTCAAAGTTAAATTACAGTTAAACTAAAACAGCCAGGAGCTTCACTCTGCTTGGAGCCACAAGAAGTTTTTGGTGATTCTTAAAAGGTTAATTTTAATTTCAATCTAACAATAGTACAGTGTTGTAGAGAAAGTCAAGGGGATAATTAGCTAGTCATCTAAGGAAAAATTGCAAGTACCAATATTCTTCGTCTTAGGGTTAAAACGCCTTTTCAAGTTTTTTCCCCATTTTCCTTTATTCGACTAAATAAATATGTCTCCGAGGACTAGGGTAAATAATTTTGGTGATAATGTTCCCGTATTTTAACACTTCTGCTAAGAGATTATGTAGGATTAAGTAATATGTTGCAGTTTCTTGTTTCATGGTTTCACCAAATAATTGAATGTACCTATTGTCCATTCCACAGTGATGTAGTGATTATATTACGCATTAACGTTCTGTCGTATCGAACACCTTTTCAAAGTCGATGAATCCCAGATATAAAGAAAATAGATATTTATTATGTTTCTCTATATGAATATAATATATAAATTTACATTATTACGAGATGGTATGATGGGTAGTTTTTCTAAAGCCCTCCTATTCATAGGATTGATATTTGCTTAGCTTTCTTGTCAAATCGATGGTTAACACCTTTATTAACAGCTTGCATAGATGAGATAGAAAATAATATTATTATTTTCGTCTTTTTTCAACTTACTGAGATTAGTCCTTGATGAATATTTTCATTAAAAGTCACTGCTACAATGTTAATTAATTTTTCTTTTCCTTTTTTCTTTCTAATATCATTTTCGTTGTTATATCATCACCTGCAGCTTTGTTCTTCTTTGCTTGTTTTGGTGCATTTATTATTTCATCACTTATTATCTTGGTTAAATTCTTCGATCCTTTGTCTATAAATTTTTGTCTAGATAATCCTTCTATCGTGTTTAAATATGCCCAATTTTAGTTATAAATTTCTATAGAATTATTCTCTAATTGGCAGTATCTCTAGTTTATGTGTAGTTTTCTTTTCTTTGCTCACTAGTAGTAGATTATTTGTTTTATTCCTAGGTCGGATTGTATGAAATTCATATTTTTGTTATTTTTAATGATATGATTTATTAATTCATCCTGTTTTTTCCATTTATGTTGTCGAATATATTTTCTGAATAGTTTGGCAATTTCTATATATTCTATTGTTCTTTTCTCTGCCTTTTTTATTCAGCGATCTACGTCTTTTTATTAATTTTTATGTATTTTTATCAATTTTATCTATTTCGGTTTACATTGATTTAGTGATGCCGTATATCTAATTTAAAAAGAAAATTTATACTTTTAAATTATAAATTTTCAGCACAGCGAAATAATTTGGATACGTTTCTGTTTTAACTTAACAAATGATTTCGTTTCAGAAAAAGTCGGATATTGGATAATTTTTTCTGTACTCACTTTTTATTTATAATACAATGCTATATCTCGGGCACGTACTTTCTTTATACCAAAGAAATGAAGATATTGTCACAGGTCTTAAAAATTCTGCAATAAATTTTTTTTTCTTTCGATGTAAGATATAAGAAGATTATCATTAAATAAAGAAGTGTAGTGTAGAATGTACAAATGTTGTATCTAAAAAGAAGTAATATATTTAATATTGCGACTTATTTTAAAATTTGCTAAAAATGCCTTCTTCAACCGCAATTAAAAATTAATTTTCAGGAATGTCAAATTATCAAACCGAGGCATTTTAATTTAAACGTAATAAATAAATGGATTTTAACGCGCCTTTTGTATACAAACGAAAATGTAAATCTAATTAAGTTAGAAAATACAGACCGTTCTTTTTCAGTTCATGATTGCGTTTTGTTATGTAAATTTTTAATTATGTGTAACTCGAGCAGAGTAAGGTTAATTTTCAAGTTGTACTTGTTTTCGTGTTTTTGCTTCTTCTTTGCGTATGATACCACAATTTTTCCAAGGTTTCGCTTTATTAAAGGAAATTTGCTTAATTTAGTTACATGTACTAAAAACTACTAAGGAATTACTAGACTAATTTTTGTTATATAATAATAAAATATTTTAAATTTATTAATTCAGACGTGATGACTGCTTTGAAATCGAATTTTAGTAATGATTCAAAACACAGGAGCGTATTCAGGAGCAACAAGCTAATGCAGATGAAAGTTGATGAATAAAAAAGTTAATAAGAGATTGGAAATTTACATATGTTGAAAAAAGAGATTATTGTTGATATGAATAGTAGTAAGTTTTTATTGATTTACAATAAATGTGTGACATGTTTAAACAAAAGTACCATTAATAAAAAACTCATTTGGTTTTGATCGACAACAATTTTGTAAACGAAATAAGCCGTAACCTCGTTTAAACGATGAGAAAAAGGTTCTCAATACAACAGAAATTGGTTAAGTAAAATCCAACATGGCGAACAAAAAAATTAATATTCTTCTTATTACTCCAAAATTGGTAAAGTGGAATATGAAATTATTTTTAAAATATTAAATATGGCTGGCTAAAAATGTCACATTTCCCGTTTTTATACAAAATTGGTAAGAGGATTTTTTTTGGGTTGAGGTTAAGAATTTTAAATTATTTATTTCAAAATTCAAGATGACAGATCCAGTATGACGGACTACATGGTAATAGGATATTTTTAAGGGTATAAATTACAAAATGAAAATTATTTTTCACTAATTGAAAATGGCGGAATGATGGACTAAAAGTTTCACATTTCGCGATTTTGACTAAAATTGTTACTGAAGGTTTCTGATGGTATAACACGTATACAGGGTGTCTCTAAAAGGTCTCTACAAAACGCTGGCCCAAATTTTGGAATTTAAAATATGAGGATCTAGCCCAATTTCCCTTAGTTTTAAAGTTGATAGTTTTTGAAATACAGAGCCTGCTTGTACTAAATTGTATACTTTGAGATTTTTCAGGATGATTATATATTGTAGAAGGCACCATTAGCAGTATTCATTATTATAGTGTATGTACATAATTGTCTATGTGATTATAATCACAATTTGTTATGATTTGACGTATTTATTATTCTTTCTGATATCATACTTATCTATTGTAAGTATACGTATCGTGAGTTTTACGATTATGTTAACTGCCTACATACAAATTTTCATTTTCCTTAATCTATTTTACTACGATCTACATTATTTATTGTAACTTAATTTCGGGTTCATTATAATATATATTTGTATTTTGTAATTCTATATAATGTATTAATAAATTTTTATATTTTAATTTATTTATTTTAAATTAAACGGGGTCATAGTAGAGGGGAAGAGAGTTGTATAATGGCTTATGAATCACTATGTTTTCTGGATTGAATCTTGCACTTGTGATGTTACGGGTCCGTTCACTAAAATTATAGATGCATATGTAGAATTTCTTACTGATATTCCTCATATAATCAGTGATGTGTTTAATGTTAATATTTTTATTTAAATCTGCAATTAGCGCATATCTAACTTATGCAACGTAAAAATTTATTTTGTAGTCGTCTCAAATATTCGTGTAGCTAAGGTAATCACTAGGTGATGATATGCCTTGTTGCCAATTCCGCGATATGTATTTTAGAAATATAATGTTATTAGAGTTTATAGAATTTTTGGACCTATAAACATTTACTTTGAACTAAAAATTATTGATTTCTGCTTCTAATGTTTGTCGAATTCGTAACATTTTAACCTCTCCTAATTAATTGTACCACTCGGCAATGTTACTTATCGTTAGTCAATATCCAGTAATTTGTTTCAAATAACACGTCTTCTTTTTCTTTTGCTAATAATTTAATTTGAATTTTAATCCATTTTTAGTGTGTTTTTTTTTTAATATGTTAGTTTGTCCTTGTAAAACGAAGTGCACTAAATTCTGAACAATGGTAAAATACTGTGTAATTTAAAGAATAATTAAATGTGTGGAGTACACGGATTTCGTATAATAAGAGGTGCATGGAAGTGTTCTAGACTTTGTTGTGACCCATAAAATGGTACAGTTTTTTCTTCAGGTATACCTACTAATTTTGGTAGTAAACGATTGCAAGGTTTGAAATAAACTTGACGGTTTCGAACCATCTAAAATCTCTCTGTCAGAAAAGATTCTAGAACTAGTAAAATAATGTGTAATAAACTTAACTCCAGATATTTTAAAAGTAAATAGCTAAGTGGCCAAATATTTCGGGTGCTTGATAGCTTCCTGTATGCATTTGACACTAAACGGCTGAAAACTATTCTTATATATGTTCAGAAATTTTGAAAAGTTGTACGTTGTGTGTAAATCGTAATTGTTTAAACAAATTAAAAACAGATTAATTTTTCGATCTGACACTAACCCAATCGTGAAGTGTGGCTTAAAAACTTATATATTAAATAGAATGAGTCGATAGTTTAAAAGCTATTAACTATTTAAGGTTGAAAATTGACATATTTACCACATATTTCATTGTTTATAACATTTGTAAAAATTGATACTTTCGCGAAACTTAAAGAGTTTTTATTTAAAAAAATACCATATTGTTGATTCAATATAATTCAGAACACTGTTTCAAATGCTTAAGTACTCATATCTACTAGTGCACCCCCTCCCCCTCAGAGTCTACCCATATCGTGGCTCGATATTTACATGTGTGATGAATTTAAACTCTTACTTATGACTTACATTAAGCCGAATACTGACATATAATAATTATGTAAGTTCTTTAAACAAACTCTTTAAAAATACTTTTAATTTCGATTCCTAACCTGATCCATATACGTAACAGTCGGTGAATTTTATAATAACTCTTATTGTTAATCCAATGGATTGCATTAAAATTTAACACAGATATAATAGAAACAGATAAATGTTTAGAAACAAATAACCAGCTTAATTGTAATATATTGCGCGTTCACGCGCTCCGTTTTTATGTACGTGTTTAAACTTTTAAGTTGCAGATCAAAAGATTTCACGTGTGCTATTTCGATAAAAACAATGTGATTGAATTTAATACAATTTTTCTATTTAATGAAACCAAAAAAAAAACAGTTTGACCCATCTCTATGTATCATATGTAAGAAAGAAGATAAAACAGATACTGGTGGTGGAAAAATTGGTCGAGAAAAATTTTTTTAATGAGCTGAAGCAAGAAATGATGCACTTTTAGGAAAAAAAATTAAGTATTTTTTCTTCTTTTTCGATGAACACGTGGCTTATTTAAGTAAAAAATTTATTTATTTTTGCAAATATTTCACAAGAACTCCAGATATATTGAATAACCACGTTACATGTTTCAAAAAATATATATCGGATTTCACAAATTTTTTTCCGATAAAGCAAGTTTCTATTAAAACCGAAACGATTATTAATAAACAATTAGATAGCACTAGTAAGGCACACGAAAACCAAAATGAGAATCAAATTCGCTTGTTACTTAGAATAATCTATTGTACAAACTTTATATTCAAGATAATTTTAATAGGGAAAGTATGATATATATTAAGTGTACGCTCTGTGATCAAGTTAAGAAAAATAAGGTGCTAGAAATGAGTTGTTTAACTGATTTGCAAAGAGTGATAAATTTTTTCGAAATAACGATCCAATTGAAATATATTGCTTTCGAGAGAATATCAAGCTTACATTCGCTTGAAACTATTATCAGTAGCAAGTACAGCTTTATGATCACAAAAACTACATGTTTTAATACAAACTCAAAAAGGGACAGCAAAAAGCTACATCTTCTCTTTCAAATCCACATGAAATTTGTTATTATTGATTAATCAATTAAAACATAATATATCCCTTATAGTTAGTTTGAATGATTAAATTTAAAAAAAATATATGGAAAATGAAATTTGAATAAAAAATTTACATCATTTATTGCAATTAATAATTAATATGTTTCAGTATTTGGCTTCGATATGCATGGATGGAACGCTGTTCTTCGCAAGTAGATCCGCGTACTTCGACGAAAAATATTATTCGGTTATAAGCGTTTGAAACAAAGTTCTGCATTAAATCGAACCAAACATATGATATTTTCTAAAAAATAAAAGCTTAAAGATTCTAGAATTGTTTCAATATGTTGAATATGTGAAAGTTATGAATAATGAAAAATCTGTCCAATTTTCAACCTTAAAACTATTGATATTTTATATATAACATATATAGGAATTTTTCCTCTTTGCTTTGAGCCATTCTTTACGATATTATTTGTTTTAAATCGAAAAATTAATGTCTTTTTATTTATTTAAAAATTTGCGACTTAAACAAACATACCACTTTTTAAGATTTCTGACAATTTATTCGAATTTAGCGGTAGAAAATACATAAGATTATATACATTGTAAAAAGGAAATGCATTAAATTTAATGTAAATGTGTCGGAAGCAAATTTCACAAATATTTAATAAATGCATTAAATCTAGTAATTTACATTAATCTAATTTAATTGAGTCCGTTGATTTTAATTTAATCGTACATTAAATTTAAGGTTTGATCATTACTTTTTAAGGTAATTATATACATTAAATATACAGCCAGTGTTCATTAAATTTGAGATATGTTATCACATATTTAATGCACCAACATGTGAGTTCAAAAAATTCTGAAACTACCAGAAAAAAATGGACATTTTTCCCATAGGTAGTATCTGTCATCTAGACCGATTTCGAACTCATTGATTCTCATCAGTATGGAGCAAACATGTACATCTCACCATAAGAAAACTGAGTCCTTTAAGTAACCTATATTATAATAAACAAAAATATCAATACAAGTTGCGCCATCTCCCGGAATTTCATGCAATGTATATTGAATAATAGTGTAAATTCCTTTAGTATATGTGAATTAATTTTAATGTACAGAAGTTAAAATATCTTTTTAGTTACCTTATTGAAATTTAAGATAACATTTAATCAAATTTAATGTACAACAAACTGATATTTAAATAAATTGCTTTAAATTCGAAGTAAATGTAAAATATTCACGATTTTTGGTAAAAAATTATTAATTTTAATGTAGAGTAAACGTTAAATTTGCATTAAATTTAAGGTTAGTTTTAACAGTGTAGTTTTTTGTCCATTTAGCGTCGAGTGAACATGTGTGAACAGCTCCCTGTGTAGAAGATAATATCAGTAAATTTGTAATTCTGAAATCTTCTAAAAATAAATGGATTGGTCATAAAGTAACTCGATAAGACAACTAAAGCAGTTTATTGTGTTAGTAAATTACTTCTTGTGTAGTCTGTATTTATTAAAGTTAATAGCCACTACACCTTGAAACGTAATTAAACTTCCTTAATTATTAAATACCTGTTTCTACTTGCAAAGGTGGAAGGGCGGGTGTTAATTTATATAAAATTTTACTATCTTTCAGTGATAGAGAGGATTCGATCCTCAACACATCTTAATTCCATCAATATTACTATAAAAAAGTGCATGTCAAATACGTAACAATTACGGACGTTGTTAGTTTTTTTTGTAATTTCTTTTCAGAGTTTTCCCGACTTTTCTTAGCTATTAAAGGGTTAAACAGTTCAATTTCAAATTTTTGTCTAAGGCGTGGTATTAGCCTAACTGTTTAAGGCGTTGAATTAATAAGGGACGACCATGATCAGCGCTAATTCAATCTTCGTTCGGGGCGACTTACTAAAGCAGGTGTTAGACCATTAGAATGACTAGAGTCGCATAATCGTTAGGCACGAAAAATCACAAAAAGAAAACTCCAGGTTAATATTAATAATAGAAATAAAAATCGGTTCCCTACAAAGGCACACAAACATTATCTTCGTAGTGCTACTGAAAGGACAATGCTACCAAGATATCACGGAAAAAGAGGATTGGTCGATATTGGATCATTAATTTACAACTTTACACTCATATTTTTATGTGTTAGTAGAGTATTCTGTGCTATACCAGGCAATATGCCGGGTAGACCACTCAATACTGCTGCACTTGAGGGACTATGAACTGACTTCTTATCACCGACAAGATCAAGAAAAGATTCAAGCTTGGCTACGAAGTTCCTTCATGGACGACATCCAAATGAGGTCAACCAGGAAAATGTCGAAAAATTAGCTTCGAGCTACTAGTTGACGTCAGGTTAAATGTTTCCGCAAACCGAAATCCACGATTAGATCATCCCGATGAGAAACTATCTGAAATACATAATCGATTTAGAACGACTAATATCTATATGGAAGTCAAACATCAATTAGTACAAAAAGAGACATGATTCATCCATCAATAATTGGTAGATAAATTCAAATTGTTTCGGGTAGAGAAAGTGAAATATTTTAAATACAGTCCGGAACCTTCATTGGAGGACAACAAATTTACTACTTGCAAAACAGTTCCATAAGCGATTACTCTCTACTGACGGAGACTGATGGATGGATGACGTGTCTATTTGAATACTAAAAAATTTCTCCAGATAATGCTTTTCAGGCATTGTTAGACATAATTAACAACTTTTTTGAAACAGGCATTTTTTCTTTTTGCCTGAAAACAGCGCTTGTGATGCTTCTTTAAAATGGCGGTAATTTGAATGATTCGTGCAATTTTCGTCCCACTTCCTTACTTCTCATACTCACACTTAGTAATTGCAAACTTGTAAAGAAGCAACGTATGGCCTGACTGACTGACTGACTCCGTAGCACAACAACCCAGGGTGGATCTTGGCTGCCTCGACTATCTGCCTCCACCTAGAATGGTCTTATGCCAGCTCCCTCCATTCTCGCTGGTCAACTACAAGGATAGCTAGATCATTATGGATGTTATCTCTCCATCTAAGCCTAGGTCTTCCCAGTAGTCATTTTCCTTGTGGTGCTTTCTCCCATACCCGTTTTATTAGTCGATCGTTTTGACTCCTTTGTACATGACCTGCCCATCGTAGTCTTCTGGAATTTATTTCTTTAATGATGTCAGAGCTTTGATATATTTGCGCAAGCTCTATGTTGTTTCTCATTCTGTGACGACCTGTTTCAAGGTCTCGGCATGGGCCATATATTATGCGCAGGATTTTTCTCTCAAACCTTCTTAGCAGCTCCGAATCGCGGACTGCCAGGGTCCATGTTTCACTGGCGTAGATTGCTACTGGTCGTATTATGCGCGTTTAACCTCTTCCTGCATGTTATTGTTTGCCGTTATCACTGCGCCCAGGTACTTGAAAACTCGCACATGCAAAATTATAGTCATCCATGGTGACGTTCTGTCTGATTCTGTCTCGGGCGGGGTTGCGGGAGACATGCATGTATTTGGTCTTTCCTTCATTTGTTCGGAGTCCTATTCTCTGAGCTTCTTTTTCTATCTTTATGAAGTTTTCCAGTATGACTGTGTTTTCTCCTATCGCGCCCATATCATCCGCGTATGCCAAAATAAGTTTAGGGCCACTTGGCCCAAAAATCTCCGCGTCAACTGATACTGTTCTTACGGCTTTCCCCAATGCAAGGTTAAACAGTACTGGCGACAAAGCAAAGACGTATGAAGTTTCCCACAAAACATAATATATTGATTGACTGCCAGTTTGGTTCCAAACTTCTAAAAGCACTAATGATGTAATATTCTTTTTCTTGAAGGGGCTTTATAATGATGTGAATCAAGGAGATATGGCTATAGCGGTATTCTGTGACATATTTAAAGCTTTTGATGGCGTAAACGACAAAAAAATTGCTCTCCAAATTTGCGTGCTCTAGTGTGAGAGAGATAGTTTTAAGTTGATTCGAATCTAATTTGTTTGGAAGATAACAGGTGGTTAGAATTCGGACTTCCTTTTAAAATAGTAGGCTGTAAGTCCTGGTGTTCCTCAGGGGTCAGTGGTTGGCCCTGTCTTGTCTTATTATAAATTAATAATTAAGCAAACATTAATATTGAGGTAAACTTACTATGTTTGCGGATGATACTACTGTTTTGTGGAGCCACAAAAATTCGAATGAATCGACTATGACTCTACACAATGATTTAACTATCGTTAGGCGTTGGTGTGACTCTAACCTTTTATGTTTCAATATTGAACCAAACCAAAATATACTTTTCTCGGTATAAATTTGGAGACTAATTTTATACGCGACGCTAGGGTTGCAACATCCTTGGGTCTGTTCATTTACAATAAACTTAAATTAAGAGAACATAATATCGCGTTAAACCAAAAGATTTTCTCGGGATGTTATGCGGTTAGGGTTGCCTTTAGAGAAATAGGTAATGTCATGCTCGAGTTGTCTATTTTACTTCGATTGAAAGCCACAGAAGGTATGGTATTGCTATTTGGGGTTTCTGTAGTCAAGAGCTAGTAAACTCGATTCTAGTGACACAAAGAGAGCTCCAAGATATATTTGCAGTGGCAAACTAAAAGATAATTGCATTTTTTTATTGCATAGGAAATAATGATCGTAATTAAAATTTTCTTTTTGGAGTCTGCCTATCTAATTCGAAAAAAAAAAATCAAAGGTCATATAAATACCTACACTTATAGTATGCGTAATATTAATAATTTACCACTTTCGATACCAAAGAAATCTGTAATATCTAAAAGTATAAAAATGTATAATCGTTTTCCTGTCAAATTTTAGATGACAGGATTTTTAAAATATATTTCAGAATATTCCTAAAAACAAGATCGTATTATGGTATTGATGAATTTTATGCCGATGATTTCTAGGCACTTACTTTTTCTATTTAATTTTCTAGTTTGTTTTTTATGTAAATGTTTGTTTTATATTTTATACACCAATTTATTATATTCAATGTTTAGTAAACTAGATTTTGTTTTTTTTTAAACAGTTTTATGGTAATAAAGCGTATTTTGATTTAATTTGATATCATAATTAATTAACATTAGCTTAGCACACTAAAAGCAATTCCAATTTATTTCAAGGCTGGGCATCGTTATCTGTCAGCAACGGGTTGTAAAACCTTTTATTATTAAAAAAAGTGAACAAAGTTAATATAAAAATTAAACTAATGATACTTGAATAACACTTAATTATAATTCATATTACGGCATACAATCGCACAATGAAAAAGAACCGGCCGAGTTTCTAACGTTAATTAAATTAACATTTCCATTCATACACAAAAGGCACATGAAAGTCTATTTATTTATTACATTTAAATTAAAACGGCACGGCTTTTCATTTGACATTCGTGAAAATTAATTTCATATTATGGCCGCTGCAATAAACCTAAATAAACTTTTCAAAGTTTGCTTCGTGTGTTAGTGGCGTACTTATATAAACTTTAAAGGGCGAGTAAATTAACTCCTCTATTTTGATGACAGATATTATTATTTACCAGACGAAAAATCTCGTACAATTAAGAATTTTAAAAATGGTGTCTTGAGTCACAATAAATCTTGGAAATATTCAAGAAACTCTGTCTGTCTTCTTTTTTTTTGTCTCGCTTCAACCAGAAACAATGTGGCCAGATTTTACCTAGTTTTTTTTTACATCTATTCTGTCGTCTTTGCTTTCTGCACTAACTGCTAGAAGTCTGCTGAGTATTGGGTAGGAATTTCATCTGATGTGCCAGAAGATTTGCTGCCTTTTTTCATCTAACGATTCATATTAACATTCCTGTCTTTTTCCCCATCACAGGGTCTGCAGTTTAGATCCTCATTGTTAAAGTTCCAATTGTGCAGATAGTTTTTAATAGGCATGTGGTTTCAGGCGCAGATCCAGGGGGGGGGGGCGGTGGGGACGATCGCCCCACCCGCTCTCCCAAGAGCTTTGTGTTCAGGAAAATAGACCCGATTTTGCCTCTTATACTATAGTGTATTCAAGAACTAGAAAGAGTAATAAATAATTTTTTTACCCTTTTTTTTTCTTCGCAAACTACTTGTGTTCTTTAGTCCGATGTCTTGGGCAAAATCTGTTAGGCACATATATTTTGCATAGGAATGGGTTAGAAATTTTATAATCAAAAATACCGATCTATAATAATGGACTAATTGGGTTGGATAACAATAGATATTTGGACGTGTGAAGTGTTAAAAAGGATTTTACTCATTGTCATAGGCGTCGGAAGGTGGTTTATTTTATTACTAAGTATTTATGGTATAGAATATCATTTCGGTAATAAACGTAAATAAAAAGTTTTTATAAAATTATTTTATTTCTTATGATTTCTTAACAATTCACATTTTATTCAGTTTATTTATTTCTTAAACCATCTGCAGAATTATAATTAACCACTAAAAAGGGATTCACAGGTAATTAATTTTTATATGTTACAGAAAATTTAAATAATAAATTGTGTTTACGCCGGTAAACATTACGTATCTAATTTGTAATCAAAGTCAGTGAAGCTATTTTCGCTTAAATTAATTATAATTGGTTCCTCTATCTCACCGATCACGAGACCGAGTTTCCACATTTTCTTTTATTCTTTTAATATATGGATTTTTTCCAATTTTCTGCAGTAACTTTATTCAAAAAAATCTTTCAAAAGTTTAGCTAAATTACTAATTTTGAAAGTTGTGTTATTTCTAGCAACTCTACTTTTTACTTGAAGGAGAAATTTCTTTCTCCGACGGACATTTTCCGGCTTTTTCTCAGCAAAAATTACGTTCTCTAAGCAATTTCTAGAGCTCAATACTTTTAATTTCAGGAAAATCCCGATCTTCATTAATTTTAGTTATAATTCTGTCGACGGTTGGGATCTGCTTCTCATAATAAAATATATGTACAACTCCTTTTATTGCAGTTTACATCTCTTCTTCCAACGAGGTCTTTCGTCTGCATGTGATCGAATGTGGCTTGGGAGTACTAACAATTTCAGTCGTTTTTTTCTCCTTCAGTATTTGGTACATAGTAGATTTTCCAACTCCTATCATGTTGGAACACATCTCAACAGACATTTTAACATTATTATCTAGATATTGTTATCTTAAGGCATCATAAACATTCATCGTAATAAGTTTTTTGTTGAGGAAAAAATGCCCTGGTTTGACGATTTCGGAATAAATATAGATGTGGAAGCCATATCTTTTGGTTATTTCACCAATCTCAAATAATATATAAAAACAAGCACAAACAAGATAAATCACTAAGGACATACTGTAAGGTGTACTTTGCTCAGTGACAGAAATTAAAATGAACTATCAGAAATTTTATTGTTGCAGTAAATTTATAAATGCTTATACTATTTAAATATAATTAAATATAATTAGATTTACGGCAGTCCTCAGTTATCTACGGCACTGGAGCAGGCACGTTGGAGGTTTCGGTAACAATTTTATTACTCCCTAGTTCTTGAATAGAGTATAGGAATGTATATGCTTGCGATCGCCCCTCCCCTTCCCAAGAGCTTTGAGTTCAGGAAAATAGAACCGATTGTGCCTTTTATATTAGGAATGTGTATGCTGCTTGCACTCCCCCCCCCCCCCCCCCCGTTGATAACTTTTTTTTCTTAGCCCCCCCCCCTCCCCAAGAGTTTTGAGTTCAGGAAAATAGACCCGATTTTGCCTCTTATACTAGGAATGTGTATGCTGTTCACGTCCTCCACCCCTGTCGGCAACTTGTTTTTTCTTGTGATCGTCCCCCACCTCTCCAAGCGCTTCAGATTCAGAAAAATAGACCCCACCTTGCCTTTTATCCTAGAAATGGGAATGTTGCTGGTCTCCCCCCCCCCCTCCGTCGACAATTTGATTTCGCTTGCTATACTGTACTTTTGTGATATTCCCACCCCCCAAAGAGAGAGGCTGGATCCGCCCCTGTGTGGTGTTTGTTCATTGAAAGTAGTTTAGTATCACGACTTCCTGTGAAAGGAAAAGGCTTGGCTATAATTTAATCTCTGTCTAATTCCACAATGGCTTTTATACTCTCTTTATTCAATTGTGTGATTTTCGAGCTCCAAGAGCATAATCAGAATCAATATATTAAGCCGATGAAGACTTTCTAGTAGCTCATCTTCTATTTTATTATCGTATCATCATACCCACTGAAGGATGATTAGTTTTGTTAAAGTTATACATACGTTCATTCTGACATTCTCAAATCAGTCTAGATGGTATTTTATAACCCTTAAGGGTCTTCGGGGCTATTTGACCATAGAAATATATGTGAATCCGCTTTTCATTATAGACCAACCTTATATTTTGGCCTATGTACAAGTATTATAGGATTATACAGATTTATGCCTGTAACACATATCCATTCTTGGTTGTAATTCATTTACCTTCTATAGATAGCTATGGTAATATACATAGCTTTCATTGATTATGATATAGCCTTCCACTCTATTGAACACTGGATGATTATGGGCGAACCAGAGAAGGCACGTATAGACCATCGCTAGAAAAATGCATAAAAGAGTATGTTCCAACGTAGAAGATCGATAATAAGGGCGCATGAAAATTCAAAGGAAATCAATATTATAACAGGAATAAAATAAGACTATTCAATACCGCCAGAACTCATTACTCCTGGAATGATTAATATTAACGAAGATACTTTTAGTATAGGCGATAGGGAAATTTTTCCTATGGTTTTCTGATAAACCCACCTACCTCGCTGATTTTTATATACGCTTTAAGCACCCACTTAGTATTACAAATGAATAAAATCTACATTTTTAAGTCCCAGATGCAATTTTTGCATCTATTTACCACCCCCGCCCGCCGAGACTTTGAATTATAGCATTTTGTGCATTCGGAACACTGAGAGGGGCGGGGGGCTTAAAGCATATGCGAAAAATAAGCGAAGTAGATGTATGTGTCAGAAAAATTTGCCTATCGTCTATACTGTTTATTATTTGCAGACGACATCGTCCTACTCGCCGAAACTGAAGAAGACCAACGAAAAATGATAATGGTGTTAGAACAAGAATGAAAAAGAATGAGTCTAAATGTGCACATAGAAAAAAACGAAATATTGAATTTTCCAGATATACAAATTATATTAAATGAAACGGGAATACAAAACGTCGAAGATTACAATTGGATTAACAAAACAGAGATGCAGAAATTAAAAGAAGAAGGAGATTACGATGGGCTCCGTTTGGAAAATTCTCCCATATACTAAAAAACAAAAAGATCCCGTAATGTCTTAAAACTAAAATTTTTGACCACTGTGAGCTTCCTGTACTAATTTCTGGAGCGACACGGATACAGACAATAAATAAATTAGATAAAACACAAAGAACAGTGGAAAGATTAATGTCTGAAATCTCACTAAAGATAGATAACGGAACATATGGACCAGACAGATAACAAACGTGGTGGATGCAATAAAATTTCAAGATCATAAGTTGGGAATCATGGAATAGAAATGGTGTGATCACATAAGACGTGTGTCAGGATTAAAATGGCTGTCAGCTGCATGAGATCGAAAGAGCTGGAGGATTAGGCAGGAGGCCTATGCAAAATACTGAGCACAACCGGACTGATAAGAAGAAGTCATTTATTAATCAATATCTATTTTGTCCTCTTCCAAATATTCTTTGAGAGGCGCTAAATATATACCAATTTTTCCTAGTCTTTAAACACCTTCGCGTATGCAGTTTATAATATAGCCTTAAGTTCATGCAGCCAATTTTTATTCGTATCTTCAATACTCTCAAAATAATATTCTTTCAGTAGCAACTTGAACATAAGTCACCCGGGCCCTAACAGATGAATATTTTTTTTAAACTATATTGATTCCTGGCCAAACACTGACAAATTAAGTGTAAGATAGTAAATGATCATGGTACACGACCGAAATGAACCGGTCACTTTAATGGCCATTTTTTTCATATGGCTTCATGTAAACGAACCATAATAGTAGTGAACATAACCCGATTCTCTCAATCCCCCCACTCCTCGACCTTGACCTTGACCTTGCTTCACCCCTCTTTGGCCCCGCCCACATGTCCTTGTCATTGACCTTGAAAGTGCACGTGTGCTTTGGCCTTGGCCTTGTGTTCAAGGTTGTGTGTGTGACCTTGACCTTGACCTTGGTCGAGACGACCTTGACTTTGTTGAAGGTCATCTTGGGTGTGTGACCTTGAAGTAGTTATTTGTGCATTGTAATAGTGTGGGATGATCTTGAAATGATTTTGACCTTGCAAATTGTTCTATAAATTGTGTGAGTCTACTTGCATTCATTCAGTGTGAAATGTCAGATACGGAACTATCTAAAGAAAAAATTATAGAGCAAGTCGGCAGAGTAATTTGTTTATATCAGAGTAATTTAAAAAGTTTGTGTGATTTTGAAGAGAAGGATCTAGCATTTTTTCCTCTCGAATATTTAAAAACTTGCGTTGATACGCTGAGTTTACGGCAAATTTGGGATAAGCTGCCAGCGTCATATCGGTGTAACAAGGAACTACAGTTAAGCTTACCCTGTTACATTCACTATGAACAAATATATCGTCATCATATAGATGGGCCACCACCAGCAATAAAAAAGTGTCGTGAATGTAAAAATGAGTGAATAATATGAATAGTGCTTTGCAAGAGACAGTAAAAAAATTGGGCGATGAGTTCACTGAAACGGCTAATAATTATTTCAATGATGCAATGAAAAGTCGAGCAGAATGGGCGTCGCGCTATTGTGATTTGGCTTATGAATATGAAAAGGCTGCGAATGCATGTCGTAAATATTGCAGCAAAACAATAAATTTACAAGACTTTGTTCGTGAGATAAAAAAGTTGGGGTTTAGTGACTGTTTGGAAAAACTGATTAGGTTCATTGCAGATCCGGTTGTGTTAGATGAAATTAGAGTGTAGGACTTAAGTTTAACGTAGTAGTAGTTAATATGGAAAGTTTAGTGCGAGAAATGTACGAGGAATTTCTAATTTCTGCAGCCGGTTCGGAATTTTACGCATATGAAATGCAAGATTCGGAGGCTCAGGACTTTAGTGTATTTTTTAAGTATATGGACCATGCCGAAGTGTGTCTTTTAGCTAGTATAGTTTGTAAGAATTTTCTTAGAAATAAAAACAAACACTTATTATTGAACAAATTAAGGAAATTAGGTTTAGGTGATAATGTTAAACGCATAGAAGAATTGCAGAAAAAAATCAATGAATAAAGTACATAAAATGTAGTTATTTGTTTCATTATATTTTGTCCTTGAAGTTATCCTTATACCAATTTAAATGTGTGACGTCATTTGACCTTGAATACTCCTCCCACTATTTCTATCGTTAAGCTACCCCCACCATTGTTACAATTCGACCTTGAAACCTCGCTATAAAGGTTCGTGGGAGAAGAAGTGACTTCAAACAGTCGCAGATATCAGTGGCATAAACATCAAATATTGTGTTCGTGTAGTGTTCTGAAAGTGCTTTTATATTCACGGTAATTTTTGGATTTATATACCATTTTTTCAATAATGAGTATTGCAAAAGAAACTCTAGATGAAATTAATGAAATGTTTAGCAAAGATTTCGAGGTTTTAGAGAAAAAAAAGGTTACCGAAATGATTGTAGGCAAAGTGTATAAAATTGTAAAGATGGTTTCAATGACTACACGATTTGGTAAAACTCTTTTAGTGGCTTTACACGATGACGGTGATAATAGCACATTTGAGACTTTTTTACCAAAACGTGTGGCCGAAACACTACCTGACGATATTGTAGATATTATGAGTAAAACTAAAGATAAATACACTCTAACTTATTTGGGGCAGGGCACTAGAGTTTTTGGAAACAATACTCGAACATTATTACGTTTTGGCTCATTGGAGTAAATTGTATGTAAATTGTTTGAAAAAAAGGATGTAATTAAATTTAAAATATAGTTGCACATGTCAGAATACTTACGCGTGTTCATTATTTCTGTTAAAGATGTCTGCTGATGCGACGACGACGACGACGACCGCCAACGAATGTGTAGATAGATACATATTTTGGTTGGGGAGAGAATTAAGAAATAGGGCTCACGATATGTTAGATAGCGTAAATGATTGGTCGCATATTGATGTAACCAAAGATCAATATAAGAACGAGATCAGGGATACAATCAATTTTATGGCTGGGGCACACTTGTGCGACAAATTTTTATATGGTTCCATAGACATGGATACATTTTGTGCTGAAATGGTTGAAGAAGAATTAAAAGAATACCTCGTCAATATTCCACATTTACCAGGTGAGCTTGCTGCAAAATATGAATTGGTTTCTGCAACAGCAACAGCCCAAGACGTTGACGATCGAAATAGTGTCGGATGGGATAGAATTTTGAGCAACGAAAACGAAGACATGGAAAACTAATTTTTTATAATTTTTGTATTTGTGCAATTAAATAACTGTAAATAAATATCTATTACAATCACAGTTTTATTTTATTTCTTTTATAAACATACCAACCCAGTAGATCATAGTCAGTGTTTCTTTTTCTCAGCTGAAATATTTAATATAAGTAGGGCAAATAAAAATAAAATAGTTTAGTAAAGATTGAAAATGAGTCGAGGAAACAACACAATTGATAAATTTGGTCGTCAGAAATATAATGAAAAATATCATATATTATCTGGGCCACAAGGGATTGGTTTTAAACTTACAGCGGATGGGCAGTATGATATGGGTGGAAAAATCATAACCAACTTAGGCGAACCTAAAGATGATGACGATGCTGTGACAAAACACTTTGTTAATAGAAAGTTTTACAATTTTGCAGTTGTAATATGTGACATATTTAACAAGGATGTCCTCCCCATGATATACAAAAATAATAGTGAGCTTAAAACAAAAATTGAAGTTATGCAGAAAATACTCTATCATCAGCCTTTAAATGACTCATTAAGCGCACTGTCGTACGACTCGACTTCAAAAAAAATCTAAAAAAAGCAGGTTAAAGAATAGGAGAACGCACTCCGAGTGGCATAGCCTTGAAGATAACGTCGTAGTCGTCGGTGAATTGGACCTTCCCTCCAAGAATATTGAAATGTTATTTATGTGTATGATGTTTTATTGTCATTGTTTTTAATAATGAAGATTGAAATAAAAAACTTTATTTTACAATATATTGTTTATTTATTTTACATTTTAAATAAAAAATATAGTCATACAATATGTTATTTAAACAATATTAGCTTTATCTATCCAAGAGTTGAAGTGGTTGGGAAATCCTAGCCATTTGACAAATAATTGTTCGATGTGATTTTTCTTGCGTTGTCTAAGGACCTTTTCTACTAGATAAACGTCAGGACTGCTTGTTTTTTGTAGTTCTGATTCGTAAAAACACCCTCTTATAGGCTGACCTTCTAACGATTCCAACAAGTAAGTAGGTGGATTTGTAACGTTAACTTTTACAACTTTAAACAATTCGGTTGACCAAGAGGGCGTATATCCTTTCTCGAATAAGCTTTTGTACTTGCTAATACGCACAATGTCACCCATGGAAAACTTAAATTTTTTAGGTACAATTTTTAAATAATCATATGCTTTAATATGTGTTTTTTCTTGCACGTCTGCAGGCTTCATTCCAATGGTGCGATGTTTCGAATGGTTATAGGTTTTTGTTACTGCCGATAATATATGTATCCATTTGTAAGATCCTCTTGTCGAGAATTGTTTATATAAATTATTTTTTAAAGTCCTTATGACTCGCTCAACAATTGCAGCTTTCTTTGTGCTGTAAGTGGAATAATGATTTATATTATATTTTTTCATCAGGGCTTGAAAGTTTGTATTATAGAACTCCTTTCCTTGATCACTTTGCAGATTTGTTGGTGTATATGATGCCTCTTCAATGATGCTTTTCATCGCATTAGTAACTTCTATACCAGTCTTGTTTTTTATGGCTTTGGTATAGACAAATTTCGAGTAACAATTTATACAGACCAAAATATAACGATAACCATCGTTTTCATCAGCATACTGTTGCATTTCAGCCAAATCAATTTGCCACAAATCTCTGTATCCTTTTATTATCGTGCGCCGTCTTACAAAATTTTTTCTAGCCGTTCTATGTAGTTCATTAACAATCTTGATTTTTTCTAGACTGGGCTCCATATTATTAATAATACTAAAGGTTTCAGATCGAAGGAAGAACTGAATAATATCATTAAATATTGAGCTTAATATATTATATCTTCTTCTCGTAATTCCTCTATGATTGACATAATTTCATTTTCGTGTCCAGTGTGACCGGCCATTTTGGAACTCCACAACAAGCGTAAACGATCCACCAACTCTTTAGCTTTGTTCCAGTAGACATATTGAAATTTTTTCGAAGATAATTTCTTTTTTGTGGGTAACTGTAGTTTTTCCGAGAGATTTTTTCTTGTAATAGTACCACCTAATTTTGTGCCCATTATCAGAGGTTTAATAATTCGTAAATATTTGTTCCATCTGGTCTCCCGTAAACCATCACTTTTTTTAAAATTGTTGTAGACAGCATTCGTTGATTCCAAAATTTCCATGTACGTTGAAAGTACATTATCACTTAATTGTTGTTGTTCCTTGCCTACACTTGGGGGTGTTTTAAGAAATAACAAATCATAAAGTGCCGGTGATCCACCATATTCTGCAATATTTTTCCCTTTTTTGTATAAGACAATATTTCCATTTCGAAAACGCACCTCTAAATTACCAATAAAATTTTTGTTATGATCTGTTTTTGAACCAAAACGTACACCATATACAGTATCGTATAGAGATGGTTTCAAACGTAATCCTTTCAGGTGTGCGTTTAAAGTATCGGAAGTTGTGGTGTCAGCGGATGCGAGAGATGTATTAGTTGATGTCGAGGGTGTATCAAACACCGATTGGCTAATATCTTCTTTTGAAATGCGATGCTGCTGCTGCTGCTGCTGAATAGGTGTGGAGGTTTGAAAGGAATGTGTAGGTTGGGGAAAACCTGATATTTGAGTCGACTGCACTGATGTACTGAGACTATGTGGCTTTGTAGCTGGATAATGTTGTTGCTGTTGTTGTTGCTGCTGCTGCTGCTGCTGACGTTGCTTAACCACATCAGATATAGTTGTCAACGGCTTAGAAATGGGTTCGTAAAACTTTTCCAATTCCACAACATTAAATTCTTTAGCCGCTTTAATTTGTTTAAATTTTTTTCTGACGGCATTGGTAGCTTCCACTAGTTTACGTTTTAAGTCGATCGCGTTATTCATGATGTTAACAAAGGACGTTTCAACAATCAAATGAGCGTTTTCTCTTATTATTACAGTAATATATAGCTATCAAATCCTTTGCGGTATCTTCCCGATTTCACATCACTGTCTTTATCAATTACTAAAAATCCATACTTATTATCCCAACATTTTGAGCACATTTCTTGAAATTGAGTAAAAGTTAGATCCGGTGAAACGTGGTCGGAAAATATGTGTTTCATATTCAACTCATCTTGTTTAAACATAATAATAAAATTGGCGTTGTCTCGCACAAGCTGTTTAGGCACTCGCGAATATGTTTGCGCTAGGTAAAAGGAGTCGATATTTTTATGACGTCCCATGCTAAAGTACGATCTTATAACATCTTGTTTTTCACATATAACATCATCAAAGATAAATATAGAGTTTGGTTTTGCATCGGACGGTTCCACAATATTACTGGAATCACTAAAGGCATAGTAGCCTAAACCTTTGATGGGCGCTAAAATTTTCCTTAAATACTCATATTTCGGTTGATAAAGAGATTTCGAGTAAATATAGACATTTTCGAAACGTAGCCCAAGGGGGTGTGTAAGCAGCGAAATCATGACATTAGTTTTTCCACAATTGGATGGACCAATTAACAGGCCGCGAATAGAGGAAGGAAGTAAAGGACCGTGTCTCTTCATTATCTTCTTTTCAAATCCAAGTCCGACTTTTTCATCGAGATTGTCAATAGGAAGTTTTTGTTTAAGATCGATAACGCGCATCTTAGGAAAATTTGATATTTTATAGGCAATTTTTCACAAAAACTGTCATTCAGATGCCGAGCGTCAAACGAAGTGGACGGTCTCACGTTTCCAACAAAACTGGATACGGTATTGTGAATTCGTTAATAAATAAATTACCATTCGAGGTACACATTCCTGGTTATCAATATTGCGGACCCGGAACAAAAGTAATAAAACGTGTAACAAGAGGTGATCCAGGCATTAATCCTTTGGATGCCGCATGCAAAAAACACGATTTAGCCTATTTACATAATAAAGACAACATAAGTGCGAGACATCGAGCGGATTACGAGCTCGAACAAAGTGCTTGGAATAGAGTAAAATCGAAAGATTCCAGTTTAGGTGAAAAAACAGCAGCTTGGTTAGTTACAAACATCATGAAAGGAAAACAACGTTTTGGTATGGGTGTACCATCATCATTATCAACAAAAAAAACATCTAGTAAAGGCACGTGTCATACAAAAAGGAAAGGTGTTAATAAAAATCGACATGTTCGGAAAGCCAGTTTCGGAACAGCTATTCGACAAGCAGTTCGAAGGGAATTATTAAAAGCCGGAAGTAAAAATGTGTTGGAAAAAAATGTCATGAATGCATCTAAAATAGCTCTGTCGGCAGCACGTAGATCGGTAAAAGCGGCAGGTGGCAAAAGGAAGGTTCGTACACCGAGAATAATACCGATTCCTAAAACTGGTGGAATATTACCATTAATACCAATTTTTGCCGGGTTATCAGCTTTGGGTTCATTAGCCGGTGGGGCAGCGGGAATTGTGCGCGCCATAAAAGCAGTAAAAAAAAGCAGCGAAGATAAAACCGGTGCCGGCCTGTATTTAAAATCGAAAGGAAATGGTTTGTTTCTAAAGCCATATCGTAAAGGTATGGGATTATTTTTAAATCGTAGATCAAAAAACTAATTGAATCCCTACCTCGAAGACCACTATCTAACATCGATATAGAAAAATATGCCAAAAAGAAAAGAATAGGACACTTTCGAGGCGTTTATATGAGGGATTTATTACCTAGACAAGGTCCTCGACGTTACGAAGCAGCAATAGTGAATTTGGATAGTACGCGTGGTGCAGGGACTCATTGGGTAGCTTATAGAAAAAATAATTCTAAAGTAACATATTATGACAGCTTCGGCGATTTACCCCCACCGATCGAATTGGTACGATATCTACAAACGGGATCGGAACCATCAAAAATTATTTACTATACATACGATCGTCAGCAGGATTTTGGAACAGTCTGGTGTGGACATTTGTGCTTAAAGTTTCTTGTCGAATCATCAGCGTAAAAGATGTCATCATCATCATCGTCACCATTAACACCGCAAATGGATCGCAATAACTATACTAAAATGTTGCAATCACTGAAAGCATTTCATCTAGCCGGAGGATTAAGGAAAATGACCGTGAAACAGTTAGAAAACATGCCCAAGGAAGTGATGATTGCATTAGCCCCAAATGAAATTCCATTCGTTTGGGAAAAGTTGCCCGAGCACCTTAAAAGCGATATCGATATATTAAAATATCAGTGCGATTGCAAACATTATTTCAGCAGCAGCAGCAATTTAAACGAGGTTACGTCTGATGAGGATCTTACAGCTAGAAAAATATTTTGTTGTTATTGCAAAATCAGCGATGTGCGCATAAAAGCAGAAAATAGCATAAAAACATCACTATCTAATGCAGTGAGAAAAGGTGTGAAGATGAATCTTTTTAAATGTTGCCGCTAAGAATAAAACCGAGATGTGTGATGTTTAATGGTTAGTCATGTCTTATACGTTCACACTAACAGGACACTCGAGCGTCTTAAGCGCCGATTTTTATCCACCAGTCGAATTAAATAGAGAAAACAAATATGGTCTGGCATTGCTGGGATTTTACACATACAATTCAATTTTTAATGTGGACGAAAGCAACAATAAGTTTGCCTACATGAAGGAGGGTTACACCACCGAGTCGATACAATTGCAGATTCCACCTGGGGCCTATGAAATAGATGAGATAGGTAAAGCTATGTTGGAGGCTTTGAGGATTTCAACTGAAGAAAAGAACGATGGAATCTTTTACTTGGTTGCTAATAATAATACGTTGAAATGTGAACTGAAATCCCAATATACTATAGATTTCCGGGGAGAGGCGAGTATCGGTAAAATGTTAGGATTTAATCATACAGTGTTAAAAAGAGACAAAAAGCACGAATCAACCGAGATGGTGGAAATAATGAAAGTACGCATCATACGCGTAGATTGTAATATAATTTCCGGAGCATATATGAATTCGGTGGAAGGTCATACCTTGTTCGAATTCGATATCGACGTGGAGCCCGGTTACAAAATCAGTAAAGAACCGCAAAATAATATTTATATGCCGTTAATGCCGGCAGGACGTCAGTTTATCGACAACATTACTCTTCGCATCTTGGACGATAGCGGTGATCTAATCAATTTTCAAGGCGAGAAAATAATCGTGAAATTGGAACTGAAGAAACTTTCATAGAAATGGGTTTTTGCTTCAATCGTCAATTGTGTGTGCTGTCGACTAAGATGGGGGAACCGCCGAAACATAATAAAAGTAAAAGAAGAGTTAACGTCAAGGTTAGTCGTCGTCCAGACGTTAGATCACAAACATCTCAACAGTTATCTGCCGAAGACTATAAATTTTTAAAATCAATCGGTCTTAAAGTGCGAAAATGATTTCCACCACCAGCGATAAAATAGAGGTTTTCTCCGAGCCCATCTTGGACAATTCCATTATTAGTCTAGAAGAGCATACGTATAAACCATACGGATCTCCATCATTCAACAATTCGGATGAAGTCCGTATCCCCATTAATTTTCAAGATATTATACTGGATATCGCCGAAAGTTACATATATATCGAAGGAAAATTTAAACCCATAGACGCAACGAAAAGATGTTTTTTATCAAATAATGCCCTCGCATTTTTGTTCGATGAAATTCGCTACGAGATGGGAGGTGAACAGGTCGCCGTGGTTCGTAAACCTGGAGTTACGACGACATTAAAAACCATGGTTTCATTCGGAAGTTTGCAACAAAGATCTCTCATGACGTGCGGATGGGGTCTCGACGAAGCAAACCAAGATATCGTAGACACGGCAAGTAACGTATTCTCCGGGAAATTACCCTTAAAATATCTTATGGGATTCGCCGAAGATTACGCAAAAGGTGTTTTCAACGTAAAACAAGAGCTTATTATGATTATAGCTCGCACTTTTACCAATTGTTACGTCGGCGAAGTAGAGGCAGAAATTAGTATCGACAAAATCGAATGGAAAATTCGTCACATCATTCCAGACGACAAGCAAAAATTGAAAATACTGTCTCGCATTAATAAAGGAGGAAACAATGCCAGTATTCAAATGGCATATCGTAAATGGGATCTGTACGAATTACCAGCTTTAAGGCAAACATCTTCCGACGTGTGGGCCTTGAGAACGAGTACAAGTCTGGAAAGACCGCGCTATATAATCGTCGGGTTTCAAGACAGCAATAATTGCGACAAGAAAGAAAAAAACGCAACCCAGTTTACCCACGCCGACGTATGCGACATTAGACTGTATCTGAATTCAACCGTTTATCCATACGAAAGATGGAATTTAGATTTCGCCAAGAAACTGTACGCAGCAGCCTATTACAATTACGAAAACTTCCAAAGCAGCTACTACGGGCGCGAGATAAACGATCCGATGATAACGTTCGCGGAATATATGAAAAACCCCGTTTTTATTATCAATTGCAGTCATCAACCAGAGGCGATTAACTCATCGACAGTGGATGTAAAATTGGAGTTCCAAACGAGAAAGAATAAATTCCCCAAAGACACTAAAGTGTACGCATTAGTTATTCACGACTCATTTTTTAGTTATAATGTATTAAACGGTTCGGTGACCAATAAATCTATATTTTAATGTATCTATTATATGTAACACAAAATAATGTTCTTGAATCAATAAATTTATAATGAGTGAAGTAGTAGTTTTATATTTATTTGAAACCCAACCAAAAAAAAAAAGCTGGCGGAAAAGCCCGCTCTTTAAGAAAAGAGTACGGGAATTTAGAAAATGGTGGTTTATTAAGTGGAAAAAAGAGCTTAAATAACACAAGAAAAAATTTTTAAGGCAAAATATGAAAACAACGATTTAGAAAATTTGTAGGAAAGTAACGGTTAGGAATAGGGAAAAAAGTTATAAGAAAAAATTATAGAGGAAATCGAGTACTATAAGCAAGCATTTTTCTCGATAGTAAAAACGTAAAAAAAAATTTTTTCAAAAAAAAAATTGAAAAATGGTGAATGCGCGCCAAAGTTGAAGTTTTGGAGCAAAATGATATTAGGAAATTAGAAAGAGAATTTTTTTCTACATATGGTAGTACTTTTCAAAATTCGGAAAGATGAAATTTTAAGAAAAGGGTTATAGTAAGTTAGTAATTTGGATTTTTTAAAGCGCTGTAGCTCGGGAACCGTTCAAGATAGAAAAAAAATAAAAGCACTTTGATAGCCCAAAATTTTGAGGAGAATGCGATGGTGTAAAAAAAATTATAATTTTTTTTTTTTTTGAAAATGCTGAATACGCGCTAAAGTTGAAGATTTAGAGAAAAACGGTATTGGGAAATTAAAGAGAGAACTTTTTTCTACATATTGTAGTATTTTTGAAAATTCGAAAAAATGAAATTTGAAAAAAAGGGTTATAGAAAGTTAGTAATTTGAATTCTTTAAAGCGCTGTAGCTCGGGAACCGTTCAAGATAGAGAAAAAATAAAAGCACTTTAATTACCTAGAATTTTGAGTAGAATACAATGGTGAAAAAAAAATTTGGAAAATCTTAAAAATGACAAAAAATTTAGACAAAAAAATTGAAATTCTCGAGTTATGAGGCTAGGGCCGCCGAACGGGAGTATGTGGAAGTTGTAGGGGGAGGTTTTTTTTTTTTTTTTTTTTTTTTTTTTTTTCTAAGTCCATTCCACATTCGATCGGCAAGATGGAAGATATACCAAAAAGGATCATTGGCATTGTCAGGCCATTCGTGCCCGGCAAGATATGCAAGTGTGAGGAGTGCGGGGGTACCGCACCAGGAGCGGCACCTTCGGCACCGCCTGCAACGCCGACACCACCAGCGACGACGACGGTGCCGCCAATGAGAAGACCAAGGGCTGCACCTAGGTCGGTGTTAATATCGTTGGGTATTACTCCACGGTAGGCACCCCACCCTCCCCCCAGGCCCTTTTAGGGCCACAAAAACGGTCCTTTTCAGGACCACATTATATTTTGATCGTAGTTTAGTAATCGTCACTTATGGGGCGAGATATTCGTTTAACGACGATTTGTCTCGTAGCTTAAGTGCCAAGTTATATGCTTGAGAACCTATGAAAATGTTAACAGTTCAAACAAGGTTTCTATTATTTTTTTTTTTGTAATGTATTCTTCACAAAATATTAAGAATAAGTCTTATTGTCTAAACAAATCTAATTCCTTATTTAAAGTTTTTGAAAAAAATCAATAATTCTATAAGCTCTCACCAATACATAACATTTAGAATCCGTTGGTGGGGTGGGGGTAGTTCTATATATATGAGACTGGGTCAGTTACACAGTCATATATTCATCAACCCTCATACGATAAACATGGAGGAAGAAAGACCCGCCAGCCGAGGCTCATCCATCTTTAGTGATGACACCGTAGCCGACAACGTTGGAGACCTGCAAGTCTTCGACGACGACGACGAGGTGGATTTTGAAATTGACGTCCTACGTTGGGACGACTTGGATGAGCCGATTCCGCTAGTATATGACCATGATCCGGGTCTAGTGGAATTAGACGACGCGGGTGATTGGGTCTTACAAAGACTCGAAACTCCGTCGCCGCAGCCAGAGCCGGACTCGACGGAAGATGCTGTGCTGGAAATTCCAGCATCACCAACACCCGACGACCCACAAGGCCCCTGCGATTCGTCAAGCTGGTGGTCGACCAGCGAGGATGGGGCACCATAAGCCCCACACTCTCCCTGGCCCTTTTTAAGGGCACACAACAACGGTCCTTTTCAGGACCACAAAATACTTTGATCGTAGTTTTAGTACATATTAGTACTTTGTTACTAATATTGTATGTATAGAATATACAATATTAGATACAAAGTATTAAAACTTTAAGTGCTGGTGGAACCCAGCTAAATCGTTCGTTCGTATTTGAGACCACAAACAACTTTTGGTCTCAATACGTAATATGACATTTGTTTTCACCCCCCACCATTAATTTGTCTCTATATATACGACCATCAATACTTATTACAATCATTTTAGTTCAACATGTCAGGGACTCAACAACAACAACAACAACAACAACAACAACCCATCCAATGCCCTGTGGTAGATTCTACCACAGAGAATTGTTTGGAGTGGGAGCCGAACGATCCTAGATGGGATGAACTTTGGCGGTTCATCATCGAATACACAGAGGACAGCACCGCCACCCCCGCTGATGATGATGACGGGCCGTGCGACTCCACAACTCAATAAAAGAGTCGCATGTTTTAAAACCAAACGGTCCTTTTCAGGACCACAAAATAATTTGATCGTAGTTTTAGTTGGTTATAATACTTTGTAACCAATATTTTATGTTTTTTTCATAAAAACATACAATATTGAGATACAAAGTATTAGAAGTTCTGGCGACAGAACCTTAACTTCATAAACCGAACCATGTTTTAGCATACTTGTAAATATTATCAGAAAATATTTACAACTATTGCTATTGCGTAGTTTTAGTGGATTATTCACTTTTTTTTTTTTTTTTTTTATTACCTAATATTATGTGGGACAGGGCCTATATGAAATAACACACAAAAATAAATTTTCAAGTCATTTTTATTCTCATTATAAAATATAAAAAATTTGATCAAACACTTTTTTATTAACTACAATATATATATATATATATATATATATTTACAAACTTAATACTATAAATTAAAAGCTAATATCTACAACTACCTAACACCTACTACATAATTTATTAAAGTCCTCTAATTGTCTTTTTAACCGCGCAGATTTCACCTTTTTTATCTCTAATTGTTTTTCAAGTTCTATAATGTCACTGGCACACTCGTTCACTTCATTCACTAACCGTTTTTTCATGGCATAAATGTCAGTCAATTTGGTCTTCTGAGAGTTGGTGAAGTCTTCGACCCACTCCGGTTGTGATGGCTCGGAAGAAGACGCGGTTTTATTTGGTGAAGACGATGACGACGACGACGACGACGAAGCAGCGGAAACTTCATCGCCTTCAAAACACCGCTTAAACCGCTTCTTCATGGGTTTCCGGCACCCCAATATCGGCGACAGTGGTGCTGGCGCTGGGGAAGACTTCACCTCCGACACTATTACATTCTCGACGCTGGCCGGTGTTGGTGGCGTTGGTGGTGTTGGTCCATCGGGGCCTTCTATGACTTCCACTTCTACTGACAGTAGCTCTTGCGGTGCTGTTTTTAGGAAGTCGGGTAATGGAACAGGGGTGGAGGGACGCTTAAAGTTAAACTTTTTCTTCTTCCCTTGTCCCACACCTTTAATCGCCGAATAAAATGTTTTTTTATCGGCGATTTCCGACTTCCGCATAGTCAAGAGCTTTTGCAGTTTCGACGCTTTCGGAGAAGATTCCCTAGGCCGCGATGCTTTTCGCACAACCACATCACTAATCACATTAATTTTTGGCTCTTTCTCCTCCGTCCAGCATTCCAGGAATTGCGCTGCCGACTGAACCAACTCCTCGTCGCGACCATCGTTGAGGGCTCGGTCTTCGGCATCTTCATGCTCCACGCCATTCCAGTTCTCGAACACCCCCGGACTTAGCACCTCTAAACCACTCATGTTATCGAGCATGCCTTGCTGTGAACCGCAGCTCACGTCAAGAGCATCTAAAAGAGACCGTACACTAGACATTTTCGATATTCCAACTCACACAATTAACTTTTTCTTAGCACTGTACTGTTTGCTGTTCTGACGAACTGTGAAGAGCTCGAGCCAGCAAGTCTGCTTTTATGCCCATTTCCCCCACTACACCGCCTTTATTCCTTTTGTTCGATGCATTAAGTATAATATTTAAACTTGTCAGATGCAAGGCCAAGGCCAAGGCCGACGTAACCGGCAATACCAGGGTCGTTTTCAGGGCTGTAATTTTCATGGATTTTTTTTTGTCCCTGTCAAGGTTATTTTAAAGAAGCATATAAATATAGTACTAAACTTGTTAGATGCGAGGCCAAGGCCAAGGTCAAAGTACCCGTCAATGTCAGGGTCGTTTTCGAGGTTGTAATTTTCAAGGATTTTTTTTTGGTCCTGTCAAGGTTATTTTAAAAACAAGGACATTAATGAACGTGCCATCCAGAGAAGAAATTGGGTCATAGAAGAAGCTTACCTGTACAGAAGAAATTAACATGTATTTTATTTCTTAATTTTTAATTTTTTGTTTGTTATTTTTTTTATTTTTTTTTTAATAATAAAAAGTAAACTCAATCTTTTGTTATATTTTAATTTTTTTTCAATAAAACAATAGTAAAATGAATCTGTATGTGTATTTATTAAACATCACCTAAAATACGTTTTGCAATCCATATTTTTCTGCAGAGTCCGTTTATTAATGAAATAGAACCATATATTAGGGTGAAATCTAATGGTTTCAAATCAGTCTCACATAACAATGTCAGAAGTAAACACTATTGATAAGTTCGGTCGCAAAAGAAAATTTAAGGATTTTAACTTTATGCGAGGTCCTTCAGGAATAGGTTTTAAACTTACACCTAATGGAGATTACGACATGGGAAGCAAAAGATTGTGCTATTTAGCAGAACCTCTTGAAGGAGACGATGCGACCACACGAAATTATGTTGATAATAACCTTGCTCAGTGTGTGCAAGATACGCAGAAAGCTTTACATGACTCAACAATTGTTATTAAAGATATATTCAGAAACCAACTTGAAGGTTACGTACGCAAGAAATTAATTGAAACCGGTCAAGAACTTAGAGGATACATTGATGATACTGTTATTGCAATATATGAACTTAGGCAAGACGAACTGCGTGATGAACTTAACTCTAGAATGTTGAAAATTGAAAAGACTATGGAGGATCTTGTCAGCAAACCTGTTTCACATTAAACATTTACTCGTAGACCTGTGCGTTTAATTTACTATTAGACAAATTTTTCAACAATAACTTTTACAGTTTGTTATTTGTCGACACTTCATTATATTTATAATTTTAAAATAAAGGTTCAATAAAAAAGCAATCAATCAATGAATACATGTTTTTTATTTAAAAAAAAAAAAAAAAAAAAAAAAAAATTACAATACTATCGTTACATATTAATGTTGTATGTTTAATAGAAATAATAAAAACAATACAAATAATGAAATATGGATTTTCCAGATTACGTGCTGTCCTGACTTAGAAATGATTCCAACACGGTGACTAAATTTGCTAAGTTTTCTTCCGGGTCTGTTTTGTAAAAATCTATGTCTGCATGCCCCCAAGGTAGAGTTTTGGTTGAACTGGGAATTACATAACGTTTATCATCGCTATGTGACAATGCTACTTTATTTATTATGTTGGTATAAATGTTATGTAATTCACTTCTAAATGTCTTCATCTTTCTTAATATCAAACCACCCCGTTCAACAATTCTTTGGTAGTCTTCCTGATGAAGGTCTTTCTCGATAACACATTTTTTGATACCTTTGGCTTTTTTTAATTCATTATTAATGGACTTTACATAATAAGCCTTCGCGCCGGTACCATAAAAACTTATTATCGGATCACCAGGAAACTCATCTTTCATTCTACCAACTACAGAATTACTTTTAATTATGTTGAAATTATTAATTTCGGGGTAATTTGATGTATCGAATTTTTCGGGGTTTTCTGATATAGTTTGATAAAAGTTTTCCGTATACACTTTTAATATAAGCGAGTCAGTATCGGTGTAAAGTAACGAAGCATCATCGCCAAACTTGGATTTAATAAAATTATAATAAAAATCGTATATTACAGTCTTTGATATATCTAATATGGAAAAACCGATATAAATTGGTTTATTGTACAATATTTTAACTTTATTCATATGTATAGCAACAAAGTTCTCGGTAAATATCGAGCTACTATTGAAATTGGGGCGGGATATTAGTGCTCTAGCTCCATTTCTGCCTACACTGTTCTCCCAATGTGTTACTAATTTTATATCCTTTCGATTTTCCACATTTTCCATAGTTTTACCAAATATCGCGTTATTTTTTAATTTAAAAGTGTCCTTCGCAAATTTTGTGGTGGCCTTGTTACGTAAATTGGTATTAAAATCAATATACGATTTTAGCCATTTTGATTGCTCAAACTGTAATACTCGATGGGTTTGCATTACCACTAAGCCGTTGGCGATGGCTTGTTTTAAAGTTCTATAGTGTACAATGTATTTTTTTTTATCTTGTAAATTGGGAATTAATTTCGGTAATTTAGCGTTTTCTGTTGGCGGTATGATATTTTCTACTAGAAATGGAAGATCAGAATGTGCATCATGCAACTCAGTCGGATAATGCACATCCACTTCCAAAACGTAGCCATGTAAACTATCATCACCAACAGCCATAATATTTAAATCCAGAATTTCGCGCTCGCTTAACCATCGAAAACCACCATATGGTAATGCTTGTGACATACTATGACCATATAGATTTGTAGCATCAAGGTATGTTATAAATGAAGAAGGTTTTGTTGGGTCATAGTCTGGTAAAAAAATATTATTAGCGATGTGCTTCCTTTCTGTACACTGGCTTATGCCGCCGCGTATACCTTTCTTAAAAAAATGTATCATGTCTATATCAGTTAAGAGCTCTAACTCTACCTTAGTCATACGTAGCATACAATCAAATGATAAACTTGGAAGGGTATAGTAATGTGCTGGATCAAGTTTATCGAATTTTAAGCAATTATTCCGAAATTGCTCAAAAACATCACACAATAGCAACACATCTGATTTTAAATACACGTCCGAATAGTCCCCCAAAGTTTTACACCCAAACAAGCGCCATACTTCTTTTGCTCTTCTATAGCTTTCATCGCTAATATGTTCTTCCCGTAAATTATCATAAAATTCATCTTTACTTGGAAGACATGTATTTTCCATTTTTTCTATAGAGTCAATAAAGCTATAGGGAAAAACACCCTTTTGACGCATCAAATTAAATTGGTTGATATTTGAAAAATGTTTCCGCGTTTCAATAAAATCGTCGTCGTTTAAACCGCTGCCTAAATTTTCCAAAGACGTTGACAGAAATTTAAAACTATCAATAAATCGCAACTTTAAATATTTCCTCTTGACTTTTCCACATTTACTATCAAAATAATCGTGCACATAAATGCTTTTGGTAAATGATATGTACTTTTCCTTACTTTGAGCCAAAACACCAATTTTATCCCCATATTTACATAACTCTTTTATAAATAAATGGCTGTCGTAGCCGCTTAAGTTATGAAATATGATAGGGATAAAAGAGGGTAATTTATAATTTAAATTACAAACGGAATGTGCAGCACCAAATCTTTTTGCACCAGTTATGTGACAGTGGTCTCGTACTTTAATCTCACCCTCTTCAAAAGGGCCTTCACATATACCACATATTTTAGCATCATTAAACTCCCTTTTTTCTTCAGGCGTTAACGGTTTCATAGGCTTAATGTCTTTTAAATATGTGTTGTATAGAGCCCTTAAATCACACTCGATACGATCCACAAAGACTTGAGCTGCATTATTCCCCCGAAATAGCTCAAATTTCGAAAGTGAGTCGTCAAAAGAGCATTTAATTAAATAAGCAAAAGAATATGGTTCATGTTTAAAACTTTTTACAGTGTAAGAATTTTGTGGGTTTGGTTGTACCGTTTCAATGGGTTTTAAAACAGATTCGAAATCTGCATAAACCACGAATGGAACGCGCATTTGCTTTTCTATACCCTCGAATTTTAAAATATTTTCCGGCACACTCTTTCCAAATTTATCGATTTTTAAATCCACTGAGGGTGTTTGCGTGAAAATGTGGTTACAATCGTAGCTTTGATGTAAAGTTAAAGCTGACGGTGTACTAAAATAAATGAGGCAACCATCACAGAAATATATTTTATGTTGTTGACAACTAATTTGACTTGAAACTAAACGTGATAAATCCCGAATCCAACAATAATGACTCTTTGAACAAGTCGTATCGCAAAAATGTTCACCGCCATCTTTACTACTACAGTCTTTTGTAATTAACAATAAATTTACATGCCTATCCAACTTTTTTGACGCATACCTCAGTGGACCAATAACTTCATGTATTATTTCATTATTTTCATATTTAGATTCCAGACCGTATACGTTAATTGATATGTTGTTCATTTCCTCAAATTTTTTAATGTCACGTAATTTTACTGGAAAATCCATACCTGTTACATTTAGCACTCTAGAAAAATGGGGGTAGGATGTCTTCTGTGAAGGCTCTGCTGTTGGAGGAAACAATGCTGATGTTACAGCCCACGCAAAGCAAAATTCGTCCTGGTTAATCACATTGACGACAGCTCCTTTCTTTTCAATAGAACACGGCAACTTGATGTATGATGAGCCACCCATAGGCATATACTTGTTGATACCAACTTCCAAGTATAAAATTCGCACAAGAGCCCATCCTATAACAAGAAAAATAATATATAAAAATCAGTTTAATATATCGGGTTTTGATTTTTCCATACCTGAATCTTTCTCCTGGAACTCTGTCGCCTGCGTTTTTATTGATTCGGTGAAAGAATGGTAAACGGCATCCAAATCACTTTCTACACTAATTATTTGATTAGCAGTGTTGAAGGATTTTTCACTGAATATTTCTTGTGACGGAAGCATGTACTCGCCAACAGCTGTCATGTTAACTTTTAAAGCATGATGCACACGCAATAAATTATTAACAAGTTCCACCACCTTGGATTTAATGTCTGCAAAGAACATTACGTAATCGGAATGCTCCATATCACTGCTAACCCGATAGGTTGCAATTCTTCTTTTGAAGGCACATTGAACGAGTTGCACACCATGACATACCGGCAAACATGAATTATTTTTATGTTGTTGTGTTCGTTTATGCGCTGACATATGATTTATTGGAACATCTACATTACATGTAGCGCAATTAATTACCGGAATCGTCGATGTATACTCTTCAATTCGGAGCCGTTTTCCTCCAGGCACTTCATTAAATCTCGCCGCACACGATTCTCTTTTATGACGTCTCATATTATAACTCTTAGTAAACTTAGAACCGCAATTTTCACAAACATATGCCATAATTTGTCAAATATTAACACATGTACTACCTATACAAGTCAGAGCCAACTGATGAATGAAACTGCCCCATACTCTATATAAAACCATTCAAGGTCACCCCCAACCACGTAACATATCTTCAAGGTCACACACCCAAGATGACCTTCAACAAAGTCAAGGTCGTCTCGACCAAGGTCAAGGTCAAGGTCACACACACAACCTTGAACACAAGGCCAAGGCCAAAGCACACGTGCACTTTCAAGGTCAATGACAAGGACATGTGGGCGGGGCCAAAGAGGGGTGAAGCAAGGTCAAGGTCAAGGTCGAGGAGTGGGGGGATTGAGAGAATCGGGTTATGTTCACTACTCATAATGGTTAAAAAATATTCCTTGTTAAACGTCTGGCCCTCCGGGAGAAGTTCTTGATTAGTGATTTAATATTTGGTAAACAAGACTCCTATCTCTGACATGCTTGGATGAACATTTTGAAGGCTTTGTTTTTTTTTCAGCCTCCATTTCGATGATTATTATAAGGTTTCACTGTTGAACTCATAGAGTTACATTTCATCGTTGGTAAAGATGTATTTCAAGAAATTTGGGTCACTGAATGCTTAAAAAATCATCCAAGAAGCAACCGAAAATTGATGCTGTGTGCTTGTGAAAACTCGGAAGTTTCGGCACCGTGCGAGAAGCGACTCATTTTAGGTTTAATTTTTCGATCAAAATTATATGGCATTGAGTTTTCTAAATTTATACCTTTTATGCTAGCTCTTTAACCGAGATACACAGTCTTTGAGTATCATAGCTCGTGGATAAGCGACATGATCGTCGAGAGTTTTTGGTCGTCCATAATGTGAATTACTTTCGACTTCTTCATTATCGTCATTGAATGTCTTTTTTCATTCAAGAACTTTTTTACGTATTAAGTTAATTTTGTCGAAAACACAAAATTTAATGCGAATTCTCTGCTGAATTAATTTCGTCATAATAAATTTTGTCAAGAAGCACAAGCCACGTTCAACTAAAACCACACTCAATAAAAACCACTATAATTTGTAGTGTCATAAAGTTTCAAAGAATTGTCACTAACAGTTGTATCAATTAAAAAGAAATGTGTTCAATTATAATACATACGATCGTCGTTTAAATTCAAAAATTCCATTGATTATTAGATAGTACCTTCTTTGTTGTTTGATCCGTCAATATATCAGGTTAAATGATCCAAAGAACAGTTCCAGTTTATCCTATTTTCATATACTTTTATCCTCTATAATGACCTTAAATTGTATTCTGGAGCTTAGCATCATATACTGTTATTCCATTTCCAACTATGGGTTCCCAATTTTATTACCTGGTTTGATATGACTTTTCAGTGAGTATTGTAAGCGAGGGAGCCCCATTTTTGTCTCATCTTAAATCATCAAACTCGGGAAAGCTAGACGAAATTTTTTACTTTTTCCAGACAAATTTTTCATTAAATAATTTATGCCCTCGCCTCGTGAGTTACTTATTATTTCCCGATCTCAAGGAACGTCGTTAAAATGATAAAATTTTAAGATTTGTGAAAGCGCCACAGCATATTTCTAAACTTAAAATGAGATTCATTTAAATTTTGATCGTGGCAAAAATGGGAGAGGCCAGAAAAGGAAAAGGTAGATCAAGGCTGAACAATTTACAACAAATAGTGAAGGACAGAATTAAAAGAACTTACAGATAAACTTAGGAACAGATGCAGTACAGATAAAGATGGAAAGCTGTATCAAACCTGAAGTATGAATGAAACAAACTTACCTTGGTATAAAAAACACTATCAAAATAGATACTGTTTGTTAAATTTAAAACGACAGTTTATCTTTCAATTCATAATCTAAGTTTTTGAGATTTTATTTTATTAACAAGTAATTTGTATGTGGGATTTATCGTGGGATCCTAAAATTACCACTTTACCAAGATTCATGTTAATATATCATAAATACGGAAAATTATAAAAGCAAGTTTATTTTATGTACTTTTAGGAGCGCTAAACTTTTTGGATGATACATATAATTGATGAATTTTTGATATTTGTTGATGGATCCAAAAAGTCTTTATTTTCTATAATTTTAAAAAATATGAAATACCTACAAAATTTTTGAAGAAATATAATTTCAAATTTTAGAACTAAATGTGGTTTTTGAAGACCTGAACTTTATAATTTTCACTGTAAATAAATCTGTTTAATTAGATAAGTATAAAATTCACTTACCTTTATATTTTTTTACAAACAGAACTTAAGAAAACTTATCATTACGAGTTTGACAGAGACACTAACAAATAATTGTCAAGTTAATCTTAACCTCTTTGTTTAAGGTTGAGAAATTTAAGAGGAGATTAAATAAATTTAACTTATTTTTTCATTTTTAATTCGGGATGTTATAAATTTTGCTTTTTAAATTTGCAGATATTGACAATTGAAGAGATAAAAGGATGAGTGTTCTAATCTTGTTTCGAAACCACTTCACAACATCCCCCACTCCGCTGTCCTCGCCTATTTTTGCGTTTCTTATTCTATCGCTTAAACTTGTTCCCGTGATCATTCTCAGCGTTTTTATTTCTGTGGTTCTCATAATTTGTTTTGTCGTTGTTGTTTCATTCCTTGTTTTTGCGCCGTAGGTCAGTATTGGTCTTACACAGACCTTGTAAATTCTTGCTTTGCTCTCAACCGTCATATGTTTATTGTTCTAGATTATGTCTCTTAGTTGGCCTGATATCATGGCCGCTTTATTGGCCTGTGTGTGTACTTCTTCCGTCACTGCCCTGTTACTTGTTATATGTGCTCCCACCATCTTGAAAATATTTAATCCCAATTGCCCCCAAAATATTGCATTTCCTTTAAACTCAACTTTGGTTCCCTCTCCATATGCATTTCGACCACCTAATTATTTCATCAGTAGAGCTATTTTCTTATATATAATAGAAATTTTAACAATATTAGAAGCAAAACAAAACTGGTTAACTAAATTCAGTTTAAAACTTAAATATTTTTACTGAATCGACCTGTAAGGTGTTGTAATTAATAGTTTCATAAAATAATTATTTTACACAGATATCGAGATAAAAATGCGGAAATAAAATACATCCTGTTGACAAAAATCATTCGAAATAAACCTAAGACCCCATAAAAACGGCTCGGCAAAACACTATAATGGTTTCACAAAGGAGGAAAATGTATCTAATAAAGTTGGCTCATACATGTCGTTTGGGGATCTCCAATCGTAAAATAAGACACCATCGACATCCTGTGTGTGGTTGCTTCGTTATCCTGGTTTGTTTTATTGCTTCAAAAAGGATTTCTGCGTCCTGATTGAATTCTCTCGGTGAAGAGACTCGCTCGTAAATATGCCATGTGGACTTTGTTGCTTGTTTTGGGTTTATGTTTTATATGTTTTTCGGGCGTTTGTTGGAATTTGATGACTTCCGCGATGTTAAAAAAATAATTCAAACGGGAGAAATTTTAAAGTAGTAAAAGAAAAGTAGGATTTTTTTTACTAGTGGTTTTACCTAATTTTTAGTATAGCGTTATAAGGGGTGGTTTTTTTAGAGTCATACAATTTTAACATGAAATAAAACATGTATAAATAATGTTAATTGCTATGATTGTGGCTTTATTTAAAAGATAATTGTATGTCACTAGTTCTTAAATATGATTTCGGGCATATAAGCTCCACGGCTGGCTCGAATGAAGCACAATCGGGAAGTCCAATTTTCGACCACCTTATCGAACAACTGGAACCATTTATCAGTAATTACGCGACAAATGTTGACTTCTAAGTGTCTTATCGGCGTAGGCTAGCGACTTTACATATCTTCAAAGAAAGTATTCCATAGGTGTAAGATCATACGATTGTGGAGGCCAATTCACAGGTCCATTACGCGAAATTATGCGCTCATTGAATGTTTTCCGCAATAAATTGATGATATCGCGCACTGCGTTATATGTTGCATCATCGTGTTGAAACCAAAGCTCTGTCACATCAATATCATTCAACTGAGGAGCGAAGAAGTCAGTAATTATGGCTCTATAGCGCTTTCCATTTACGGTAATATTCTGGCCGGCATGATCTTTAAAGAAATATGAGCCAATGATTTCACCTGCTCATAAAGCACACTACCCAGTGACACTTGATGGATGTAGAGGAGCCTCAATTAAAGATTCTGGGTTTTCTCCGCTCTAAATTCGGCAATTCTGTTCATTAACGTAGTCATTCAACAAAAAATGAACCTCATCGTTCAACAAAATTTTGCAGTGGAAGAGAGGATCAAGCTGAGTATTGTTTTCGGCCAGTTCGCCATATGTATAGTGATCATGACAGTCACACGGTTTCAACTCTTGCACATATTGGATTTTGTAAGCTCGTAATCCAAAATCTTTCCGCAAAGTCTTCCACAAAGTGGATGGGTACAGCTTCAATTGTTGTGCACGATGGCGAATTGACTCATTCGGGTCCAACTTAACACTACATTTCACAGCACCAATAACTTCTATTGTGCGCACTGTACTTCGTCTTTGTGAATGCGTATCATCAGCCAGAGTGTATATAGTACGATAACTTGCTACGCAAAATGGACGTAGCACACGGTAAGTTCGGCGAACTGAATAATAATCCTCAAAATAAATTTGCATTATGGCGCAAGTCTATTCATGGTGAAATGGTAAAACATGCTGATTATAAATCAACTGTCAACTGTCAAATTTACAGTCATTAGAAATGGTGTTGCTAATTTAAAAACCAAACTTCTAAAACAAACACCCTTTATCTTTAAATGTAGTTGCAGGATTAGGCTGCATATTTGTTACCTATGAAAGATTACATAACAAAAATATACCTCTTGTGTTCTTGATTATATTGATTTAACTATCTTCAAACATCGTTTTACCAATCTTGAGAATCATAAAAAAGGATTTCTTGTATGGTTTCTTCTATGTGACAATCACAAGTTATTGACGTTAAATCCTAATCTAGTCAATAGAAGTTATTGTGTCCTTCTATGTCAGAAACATTTCAGTGACGATGATAATAGTTTTTCGTGTATATTAATAATAATAATAATTTCCATTATGGCACTATGGCTAATTTAGTTAATTTTATCCTAGTTTTGCAAATACTTTCGTTATGGGTAACAACATATCTTTTTCGTCAATTATTTTCCATAGATTCTTTGAATAAAAGCATTTCATAAAATACAGTTTAAATTAATTTGTTACTCCCTACCGACATCACGGAAGGTTTCGGTATTTGGCCTAGTCGTAGATGCAGTGGCGCCCTGAATAATCCAGTCTCACTACCAGTGTAGCTCAAACTTAATGTTACTACTTTCATAATAAATAATTATTAATTTTTGTTCTCAACATAAGAATTACATTTTCATAGGTAGAACAAAGGTCAGGAAATTAGTTCTACCTCATAATGATGCCATTCTTAAGTTATATTTTATCAATCTTTTCAAGTTGAGATTTGTTACGTAAGTTCTATCCTTGCCAAGAGAGGACATATGTGTAACTTTTACCATCAGAGATGCTGGGGAGACACTATATTAATAGACCTCATTTCAGATATATTTTGAAAATACGGTTTTCAGTTTTTGTTTCGACATGAAAAACGTTTATTGATTTCTTAGAAAATTTTATAACTAAAAATGTTCGATATATTTAGACTTTGTAAAATCAAAAAAAAAAAATTAAGCAGGTGGTTTAGAATGTATCATTTTTTTTGTTATTAATATGTTATAAAGGAATTTATTATTTATTTTTTTTTGTAGAATACCATTCTCTATTGAAATCTGTGTTACAAGTCAAGCTAATTAACTCCTACGGCAAAGCGCTTGTGTAGAAAAGCCTTAGAATACCAGTATTCTGTTTGATGTCAACATGCACTATTTTTTATTTAAGACGGTTGAGTTACAAAGCTGTTAAAGCAAGAGGTCATTACTTTACAGTGGAAGAAAATCATTTTGTGCTAGCTCTGTACAAACATTCTGCTAATGATTATTTTTTTACAGCAGAGTTGCTTCATTCACCATCCAGGGCACTGATGAGATATATTAGTTGAAATTAGCATTTACGTTTTTGCAAGGAACATTTAGAAGAACAAGACATTTTAAACCAAAGGCATTATTTGCATGTTTATATTTGATGAAATATCAATGCATAATGTTGTTTATGATAAAGATGCAAACCAGCTTGCTGGTGTTTCATATACATTTTGAATACCTGTTTTATACAAAAAATGAACTAAAAACAAGTATTTTATGAAATTAAAGACATTAGTATACTTAAAATATTAATACAATTATATAAGAGAAACTTAGCTCTCAACCAACTGAAAAAATCTTATACTATAAGGACAAACCTGCTCTGTTCTAACACAGTTAGAGACAAAGCACTATCTCGTATTGCAGGATTACCAGGAAAGGGTGGAAGCCTTTCCTGTGGTAGTGCACCGCCATCTGTAGACCGGTTTCGAACTTGTTAGTTCTCGTCAGTACAGAATAAGCCAGCGCACTTCAGCATCGGAAAAGTAAACCCTTTAAGTAACTTATATTATACAAAATATGAAATCTAATTCAAGCGGCGCCATCTCCCAGCATTCCACGCAATCTGAATATAAAATCTCTTAGAGACCTGTATATATAAACCAAAAGTGGATAATATACTTGCAGTTGGGTGTATAAAAATACAATTATATAAGAGAAATTTAGCTCTCAACCAACTGAAAAAACCTTATACTATAAGGACAAACGCGCTCTGTTCTAAAGAGACAAAGCACTATCTCGGATTGCAAGAATACCAGGAAAGGATGGAAGCCTTTCCTATGGTAGTGCACTGCCATCTATAGACCGGTTTCGAATTTGTTAGTTCTCGTCAGTACAGAATAGGCCAGCGCACTTCAGCATCGGAAAAGTAAATCTTTTAAGCAACTTATATTAGACAAAATATGAAATCTAATTCAAGCGGCGCCATCTCCCAGCATTCCACGCAATCTGAATGTAAAATCTCATAAAGACCTGTATATATAAACCAAAAGTGGATAATATACTTGCAGTTGGGTGTATAAAAATACAATTATATAAGAGAAATTTAGCTCTCAACCAACTGAAAAAACCTTATACTATAAGGACAAACGTGCTCTGTTCTAAAGAGACAAAGCACTATCTCGGATTGCAAGAATACCAGGAAAGGATGGAAGCCTTTCCTATGGTAGTGCACTGCCATCTGTAGACCGGTTTCGAATTTGTTAGTTCTCGTCAGTACAGAATAGGCCAGCGCACTTCAGCATCGGAAAAGTAAATCTTTTAAGCAACTTATATTAGACAAAATATGAAATCTAATACAAGTGGCGCCATCTCCCAGCATTCCACGCAATCTGAATATAAAATCTAGTAGAGATCTGTATTTATAAACCAAAAGTGGATAATATACTTGCAGTTGGGTGTATAAAAATACAATTATATAAAAGAAACGTAGCTCTCAACTAACTGAAAAAACCTTATACTATAAGGACAAACATGCTTTGTTCTAACACAGATGGCAGTGCACTACCATAGGAAAGGCTTTCACCCTTTCCTGGTATTCTTGCAATCTGAGATATTGCTTTGTCTCTAACTGTGTTAGAACAGAGCAGGTTTGTCTTTATAGTATAAGGTTTTTTCAGTTGGTTGAGAGCTGAGTTTCTCTTATATAATTATATTTTTATACACCCAACTGCAAGTATATTATCCACTTTTGGCTTAAAATATTATCAGAGAAATTTTAGTTTTCAGAAGGGCAGAAAAGAAATGAACATTATTTTAATTCCTTGTCCGCAGATTTTTTGAAATTCTAATTTTAATCAGTTTTAATAGTGATATAAAAGTAGGAGCTCACATTCAAATAAATGTTTAATGGTACTTTATTTTAAATATATATTGAACAGAAAAAAAAATTTAATAAATGCAATGGTGATTTGTTAAATATTTTGTGTTCACCATGTATATGTTTATATAAAACATTTTACATTTTCGTATTTACATCACGTCCAAGATATTTAAATAAATTTCCCTGTGCTTTCTTTAAGAGTAAAAAATTTAGCGGCAAAGCCGGAAAAGAACCGAGCAATTTACGTCAGCAACTAAAAACAGGAACGTAACAGTATCTAAGTTGTGGCCTACCTCAGACTATTAAATGAATATTTAACGTGTTGTCCCCCCTTTATAGGACTCCGGGGATTACGGCATCCCTTGTCGATTTGTTTTGCAGAATTTTACCGGTATTTTATTTGTGTCACTGCAGTTTGCAAAGCGGTATTATAAATATGTTACGAATTTGCACTTTTCTTATAAAAATAAATTCAGTACAAGATTCTTTTTTACAACTATTGATTTTTTAGCACAATCTCTCAAATACGTTTAACGGATTCTAGAATCATTATCCATACCTGATTGGTTTTTTTGAGAATTCTGCTATTTTAAATTATGTTATGTTCTTTTATTATTATACGAAGGGAATTAGAAATGTTTTACCTTAACAATAAAAAAGACCTAATATTATGTTTAATAATTCTATTTTTAGTCATAATCTTCCCCAGCTTCAATACACCTGCGCCATCTGTTCTGCAGCCACTTGGTTCCATCAGGATTATAACTGTTGGCATCAAAAATAGTCATTAATTCAATCAACTCCTTTTTTAACCCGTTATCGTCTGTAAAAAGATGTATCTTTTTCAAATTTCTAAATATAAAGATGTTAGACAGATTCAAATCTGCACCAGCTCAAAGAAGGTAGACTCGAGGAACATGAGTTCAATTTTGTTTGCTTTGGGTACTTGCGCAGTATTGTCAAGGTGACAGACATTCTTGTGATTCAAACTAGAACTTTTTTGATCAGTTGATTTACGACACCTTCAAAACATTTCTTTGATGAGGCCTGTTCCCATAAACAGAATAATTATTCAATTTTTCGTTAATAGAAATGACACTGTCATGTTTCGATTTCACAAAATAAATCTTCCTCGAAAAACACTTTACCAAACATAAAATAATAACCAATTAAAATCACATCCCATACAAAAGTAGAGAAACGTTATCAGGGCTACGTAGTAATTTTTCTAGTACACCTAGTGTTTATCACTTTACATATTTTGTAATCTGCTGTGAGGGTGGGCTCATAAGGCAGGGCCTGATAATGAAAATAACCTTTTTTTTTGTTTCATTTTTCAACTTCTCCAGAAAAGCAAATAAAATTTTTAATATCGGCGCTCTAATTTAGTTACATCATTTTTATAACGCGAAATATCGATTTTCTTAAAATAGCTAATTATAGGTTAGGTTAGAAAGCAGATGGTAGTCGCTGGTTTCTAAGTCAGGTTAATAAGGTGGATGAGCAAACAATTCGAATTTTAGCTATTGTAACGACTGAAGAATGTGCTGGTTCATCGTCATTCGCTACATGTGGTAGTGTCTTTTTTATTTCGTCTCTTAAACGCTGCAATAAGGTAATTAATAAAAATATTTTTTCTTGCATCCCAGAAAACACTCGCTAAAATCTTGTTATATGACAAAATTATCTCTATTTTCTTTGGGGTTGGTTCACTGGTCGCTGTACACTATTGTTATCGTTTTTTACTTTCAGGAGTTTAGGGATGGACCTAAGCCTCATCGATAGTTATAAATAGATGCAAAAATTTATCAGATTTGTGCTTGTAGAGCGCCAAATTCTCGCTTGAAACAATTTTTCGTCCCAACTTTTGCTCGGGCATTAGAAAGCGCAGCATCCATCTTGGGTAGACCTTCTCCATACCCAAAAAAGTTTTAAAAACATTACCTGTGCGTTCTTTTGATATTTTTATAGGCTCCGCTATCTTGGACAATTTTAATCTGCGGTCTTTCAACATGATTTTATATATTTTTCTATTATTTTAAAAGTTGTCACCTTCATGGAATGTTGACCATTTCCTGTTTGTTTTAAGAAGGCATTAAATCTTTTAAATAGAAGTATTTTATAACTACGAGTATTCCAAATTTTCCATTTTAAATAATGTCTTGATGAAAAGGCTGTCAAACAAATACTAACCAAGGTACTGACCTGTATATAAGCTAGTTAAGGATATTACTAAATAATGCTTGTAGGAAAATGTCTATGCTTCTCCTACATACTTGTTCTTTTAATATACTTTTCCATAAACCGCTGGACCCAAACTTATTCTTTGTAGTACTAAATCCAGGATTTTTTCTTTTTATTTCGAAGGATCATCTGTTGCTTATAAAGGGAAAATACAGCAGAGATTTCCTCTATAAATGTTTAATAAAATAATCAATAACTTTAAAAACTTAACCACACGAATTTCTTTTTCTAAACGTTACAAAACTTAATAGCATCAACCCATTTACACTCTATTAAAAAAAAATAAGTTTTTTGATGATGATGAACCCAAATTTAGGGTGAGAAAAAATTGAGATACTTAGTGAAAGAGAATTAGTAATAATGTAGTTCATCGTGAACTTATCGCAGAAATTGCCGCTTTCAGAAGTATGTTGATGGGTTGCTTGTTTGGCATGTTACCCCTAGATCGGGGAAAAAACTTATTTTTCGCGTTTGGTCACGTACTTCATCGTCTATAATGTGCTGCCTATACTTAAACACTGGAAATAATATTTAAATTAAATAATTTATAAATGCTTTATAAATAAAAATCAGTAATTGCGACTGGTTTTGCAACAATGCTAATACAAAATTTCACTTGTTGACACCATGTGAATGTTATTCCCGGGCTTATCAGCGCACCCTCGTATTATATAAGTTATAACTCGTTTTGACGAATTAGGATAAAATGTTAAACAAATAAACTCAAATAAAGAAACTAAAATGTACTTATATTAACGAATAATATTTTAATAGTACTTAGTAAATTATAATAGATTTTTCTAGTTTATTCACCTTTAGTAAGAGGGTTTGCCATTCTAAATCTAAACCAGTGTTACTTAACCTTTTAGTATCTGAGATCCTGGTTTCCATACCTGTTTTAATCGTGCTTCTTCCTTTTAACAGTTTTTTGGAGTACCAACTAAATTTATTTTATTCCTTATTTGTAGATACAACTCTACAAGTGTAATATTTCTCTAAAAGTAGTAAAATTATGCTCCTCTTTTTTTGCGCGTTGCCTCCGCCCCATCGGTTGAGAAAAAAAATGTAACAGAGTTTGTTATTTTCCACTTTTTGATGAAAACTCAATGTTTTATAGTTATTTTAACTTTCTAAAGCAATCCTAAGAACCACTTTGTAAAAAATTATTAATTATGTCTAAATAATATACCCAGAAAAATATATAGAACAAGCATCAAACTTCAAAAAAATTTAAAATATGAAACTTTTCATAAGTTATTCAACACACAGCAAATAATTGACCCAGAAAGTGATTCTTTTAAGTAAAAGCCATTGTTAAAAAAAATTAAAACATTGTTTATATCAGGCATTCTTTTTTTCAGTAATTACAAACATGTCCCCGCATAACAATTTTATTGCATTACCTAAATATATTAAAGGTAACTATTTTATTTCTATTTGTTGACAGTGTAGTTAGTAATTAGTTTGTACTTTTTTGGGTTTCGGTCATACTATTACTTTACAAGAAATTAACACATGTTTTTTTCCAGACATTTCGGATTCTTTTATTAATTAAACCATCTTCAGAGAATTATTGTAAATATAAAAAGGAATATGTAAATTGTTGTTATATAAACTGAAAATTTTAATTTCTTCCCTAATGTTAACAGGTGGTTCACTTGATTAACTAACATTTAACTATTTTATTATTTTAAAACAAATATAATCAAGAAAGAAGTTTATGCAAAGAAAAATAAGGACACTCCTAACAAAAGCACACAAACACCACACTCGGAGTGCTATTGAACGTACAATGCTTCCAAGACACCAAGGAGGAAGAGGATTGGTCGATATTGGTAAGCAGCTCGATCAACAAATAATAAACTTACGTTCTTATTTCCACAGGTTAGCGGACTTTTCCACACTACATCGAGCAATATGCGAGGCAGACGATTCAACGCCGCTACAGCTGAGGGAACGGGATATTGCTTCTCACCACCGAACAGACCAAGAGAAGTTACAAGCCTGGCTACGGAAGCCACTTCATGGACGGCATCCAAATGAGGTCAACCAGGACAATGTCGACAACTTAGCGTCGAACTACTGGTTGATTTCAGGACAGATGTTTTCGGAAACGGAGGGCTTCTTGTTAGCTATCCAAGACAAGGTTATTCCGACGAAGAACTATCAGAAATTCATTATCAGAGATCCCTGAATAGAAAATGACCAATGTAGATATTACTGTCGAACATCAGAGACGATCCAGCACATAACTGGAGGATGCCAAGCGTTTGCCGCAACCGAGTATAAGGAAAAACACGACTCAGCCGCTAAGATACTCCACCAAGAGTTAGCAGATAAGTTAAAACTATTGCAGGTAGGAAAGGTGCTTTACTACAAATATAATCCAGAACCTATTCTTGAAATCAACGAGTTCAAGTTATACTGGGATCGAACGGTCCTAACAGATCTAACAGTTGCTCATAACAGGCCAGACATTATACTAACAGATACATCGCTGTACCGAACAACAACAACCTAAGGTCAAAAACAACGAGAAGATCACCAAATACAGAGATCTGGAGGTGCAAATCCGCAGACAGTGGGCAATGAACAGCGTCCACACGATTCCTCTAATACCGTCAACTACTGGAGTGATATCAAAGAACCTCCTTTAGAACATCAAGGGACTGGGCCTTAGTGAGCATCTGTATAAACCGATTCAGAAAGCGGTTCTCCTAGCAACCGCGCGAACCGTCCGAAAGTTTGTAGGAAGTGCAGAAGACCACGCCACCTAGGACGCGATAATATGGAAAGGGTCCACACAGAGCTTTATACTTTTGGTGTTTTTGTATACCTGGTATGAGTGAATAATCCCTGGAGGGAGTGCGAAGCCGTTTGGCTTGTAAATGTATAAGATTATAGAATTTACTTCGAAAATATGATTTGCTGAATATTAAAATTGTAATATTTTGACATAATAAAAGTTTTTATAAAAAAAAAGTTGGGAATTTGTTCTCAGAGATTCATGCTACTTGTAAAGACCTATAAAACTGTAACTGCTTTGCTATGATGATAACTCATTGGTATAGGCAGCAATGCAATAGTCAGGCCTAACAAGATCCAGAGAAAAAAATAGCTGTCTGAGAAGAATTTCTACCCAGGATTACGCTAAAATGAAATTAGTGGAGCACATGGCAGGACAAGAATACAAAATTTTTGAAGGGAAGCACAGAAAAACACATAAAAATAGATGATTTAGGAATAAGTTTCAAATCGGCTGACACTGATAATGCGCAGTAAAATAATACTCCTTCTAAAAAAAGGCAGAAAAATTTTTCAGATTAGTACATCCTAGAAGTTTTTGAGAAATAAGTTAGCATTTACTTTTGTTGCGTTTACTTTTCGTTGTGCATTTTCGAATAAAATATTTTTGAATATTCTAGAAAATACTAACCCGATTAACAATATATCTATATAAAGTATAAGACAATTTGACAAGGCAACTGTTTTAACATATTATATTACTGAATTAAAACTGTGTGGTCCCCTCTAGAAATAAATAATATTTAGAGATATAAACTTTATTACAAATAAAAAAAGATCCATAATACTTAAGTACATACTTGTGTTTTGGATAAGTTGTTTTAAATTGAAACCTACTAACAACTAGGTTAATCTTATAACACCATTTAAAAATCTCGTCATATAAAGTCAAATTTTTCAGATGCTCAAATTATTAAAAAAATATATTTAAGGAGTAATAAAATTTAGATATTAGACAATATATTAGAGCGTTCTTGAATCTACCTATTTTTACAATGTTTCGAATATCCACCAAAATGTAGTTATAAATTTTTACACATTCATATGAAGGTGATCTCTAAAAAGCAGCTCGTCAATGTAGTTGAGAAAATGAGTTATTACCAAGCCATATCAAATAATCATGATTAAAGGAATCCACGCCAAAAATACTCTATTTATATTTCATATAAAAAATGCATTTAAAAGCATTCATATCGAATAAAATCATGATGCCATTGTTTATAAAGATTGGTTTACAAATTTCTCTTTTTTTAACATTTAAAATTAATTGTAATGTACATTTCTAAATCAGAAAAGCTCTATTAATGCCAACAGCACCAACTCATACTACAATATGATATTATAGAGGAGAGTAACGCGTTATCTGGAGGAGTCTGGCCCTACCTAAATCATTTCGGAGCTGCAACCATGCAAAGTAAGCCTTATAAGTTTTATACAAACATGATCAACGTGAAAGTTTCTGTCTATTCTCCGATCCATTACCAACCCTAAAAATCTAGCCTTGTGACTATTAACTAACACTTTGTCGCGGGGAAGTTGTGCACTAAATATGACAATTTATTTTTTATTAAATTTAGAACTAGTGTTTCTTTTATACATAATAGATTAAATTCTTCACGTACCAATTTAATAGTATCCTGGGGCTCATCAAAAGTCGACTCTAAAAGGGCAATGGATGTATCATCCGCATAGCTAACCAGCAAATTACTCAATTATGTAACGGTAAATCAAGAATAAAAAAATAGATAACCCATAATCTTGCCCTGCGGAACTCAACACCAACATTTTATTCATCAGTGTAAATATGTTACGATTTGTAAGAAAAGAGACAATTTATTGCAGTATAATGTCGTGTATATATATATATATATATATATATATATATATATATATATATATATATATATATATATATATATATATATATATATTATCGAACTTATTTGTAACAAGATCAACATTGGCCGAATCAAAGGCTTTTGAAAAAGCAACGAAAACCCATGCATTAGCCCTACTTTCATCCATTTTTTAGAATTAAAGTTTACAAATTTCAGTGTCGCAGTTGTTCTTATTCTTCTGGCTCCAACGCTGTCCTGATATTTACTCAGAACATTCTAATAAACCAATAGTTCGCAGATCCCAAATAAAGGTCTTTTTAAAATATCAGAAAAACCACTAAACACTCATATAGGTCGGTAGTTATCACATTTCTTTGCATGATCTTTTTTAAATTCCTCTGTAACTTTACCAGTTTTTAAAATATGTAAAGAGAAACTAAACTTTCGAATTATATTTTCTAGATTATAAATTACAGTGTAGTGTTTTTTTTAAACATCATAAAATATATAAAGGATAATAATTGATTATTTTTTAGCCTACTTTATTAAAGGTTGTAGTGTTATGTCCCTTAAAATGTATTAAATTAAATTATATTTATCTGAGGAATGCAGTTATATAATTTCTCAATTCAGATCAAGAAGCTTAAAGTATATAAAAAACTTCAGTTACAATATTTTATAAAACACAGGCAAACTTTCAGTATTTTATACGAAAAAAAAAATACGAATAGTAAAACTTATTAACGAAGTAAATTTGTGTATTAAATTATCAAAAGATAAGTCGACAAGAAAAATTGTCCATGTGTAATAAATTTTAATTTTATCATAATAATTTTAGAATATTTCTTATATTTGAAGTCCGTTACTGTCCTCATCCAATTTGAGTTATCATTGGCCCGGGGCAAGGGCAACTAAGGTGAGAGCCAGATCCCCGCCACAGGTACTAAAATATTGATGTCTCTGGTTATATATGCAACAGCGGTACGAGATATAAAACTTGCCGGTATTGGCCATATCTTAGCATTACGCCTCTCTCCCGGCACGCGTTGCATCCACCGGGAAAAACAATTTCTACCTTACCGACTGAGCCCGGCGATACTTTATGACGGATACGTCTGGGCGACCCCAAGTTTTTCACCCGTAAGAGAGATTTAATGGAGTTTTCCGACAAATGGTAATGGCTTACGAGGGTTTCTTCTTGTTTATTGTAATCGTATTTTAAGATATTTTTATTTGAATTTACGAGAAAGAAGATTTATTGTTATTTTAAAGGATTTAACTTCTTTTTTAATTAACATATTAAATATTTATGAAATGTAGAAGAGTATCAGGAAAAGACGAATTAACGAAATTAACAAATGATTATAAAGCTGTATTTTTTAAACTGGTTATCGTTTGCAAAATTAACGTCCTTTGAAGTGTTTGTTTAAATTTCTGAATTGAAAAAATTAGGTGGAACAAAATCTGAATTATTAGTTACACTCACGAAAAATAGATTAAATTTTATTTGCTTTATGACAAACGCACATTTTGAATTGAAAGAATAAGACCGAGCAAAATCTGAATTATACGAGCACTGGTTCAGCTCAAAAAATTATACTCACGGATGATTTTTTTAAGGAACTCTATTTTTTAAACTGGTTATCGTCTGCAAAATTAATGTTCTTTAAAGAGTTTCTTTAAATTTCTGAATTGAAAAAATCAGGCGGTACAAGATCTGAATTATACGATGAGTGGTCCAGCTCAAAAAAGTTTCACTCGGGAAGAATAGGTTAAACTTCATTTGCTTTGTGAAAAAGCAGATATTTTCTGGAACTCTATTTTTTAAACCGGTTATCGTTAAATTTCTGAATTAAAAGGATCATGCGGAGCAAAATCTGAATTATACATTGAGTGTTCCAGCTCAAAAAAGTTACACTCGCGAAAGATAGGTTAAACTTTATTTACTTTGTGAAAAAGTACATTTTGTTTGTAACTCTATTTTTTAAACTGGTTATCGTCTGCAAAATTAATTTTTGAAATGTTTCTTTAAATTTCTGAATTGAAAGAGTCAGGCGGAGCAATATCTGAATTATACGAAGAGTGATCCAGCTCAAAAAAGTTATACTCGCGGAGGATAGGCTAAACTCCATTTGCTTTGTGAAAAGCACATTTTGTTTGTAACCCTATTTTTTAAACTGGTTATCGTTTTCAAAATTAACATTTTTTGAAATGTCCGGCTCAAAAAAGTTATACTCGCGGAGGATAGGCTAAACTTCATTTGCTTTGTGAAAAAGCACATTTTGTTTATAACTCTATTTTTTAAACTGGTTATCGTCTGCAAAATTAACAGTTTTTGAAATGTTTGTTTAAATTTCTGAATTGAAAGAGTCAGACGGAGCAATATCTGAATTATACGACGAGTGATCCAGCTCAAAAAAGTTATACTAGCGGAGGATAGGCTAAACTTGATTTGCTTTGTGAAAAAGCACATTTTGTTCATAACTCTATTTTTTAAACTGGTTATCGTCTGCAAAATTAACATTTTTTGAAATGTTTGTTTAAATTTCTGAATTGAAAGAGTCAGACGGAGGAATATCTGAATTATACGACGAGTGATCCAGCTCAAAAAAGTTATACTCGCGGAGGATAGGCTAAACTTCATTTGCTTTGTGAAAAAGCACATTTTGTTTATAACTCTGTTTTTTAAACTGGTTATCGTCTCCAAAATTAACATTTTTTGAAATGTTTGTTTAAATTTCTGAATTGAAAGAGTCAGACGGAGCAATATCTGAATTATACGACGAGTGATCCAGCTCAAAAAAGTTATACTCGCGGAGGATAGGCTAAACTTGATTTGCTTTGTGAAAAAGCACATTTTGTTCATAACTCTATTTTTTAAACTGGTTATCGTCTGCAAAATTAACATTTTTTGAAATGTTTGTTTAAATTTCTGAATTGAAAGAGTCAGACGGAGGAATATCTGAATTATACGACGAGTGATCCAGCTCAAAAAAGTTATACTCGCGGAGGATAGGCTAAACTTCATTTGCTTTGTGAAAAAGCATATTTTGTTTATAACTCTGTTTTTTTAAACTGGTTATCGTCTCCAAAATTACCATTTTTTGAAATGTTTGTTTAAATTTCTGAATTGAAAGAGTCAGACGGAGCAATATCTGAATTATACGACGAGTGATCCAGCTCAAAAAAGTTATACTCGCGGAGGGTGGGCTAAACTTCATTTGCTTTGTGAAAAAGCACATTTTGTTTATAACTCTATTTTTTAAACTGGTTATCGTCTCCCAAATTAACATTTTTTGAAATGTTTGTTTAAATTTCTGAATTGAAAGAGTCAGACGGAGCAATATCTGAATTATACGACGAGTGATCCAGCTCAAAAAAGTTATACTCGCGAAGGATAGGCTAAACTTCATTTGCTTTGTGAAAAAGCACATTTTGTTTGTAACCCTATTTTTCAAACTGGTTGTCGTCTGCAAAATTAACATTTTTTGAAATGTTTGTTTAAATTTCTGAATTGAAAGAGTCAGGCGGAGCAATATCTGAATTATTCGACGAGTGATCCAGCTCAAAAAAGTTATACTCGCGGAGGGTGGGCTAAACTTCATTTGCTTTGTGAAAAAGCACATTTTGTTTATAACTCTATTTTTTAAACTGGTTATCGTCTCCCAAATTAACATTTTTTGAAATGTTTGTTTAAATTTCTGAATTGAAAGAGTCAGACGGAGCAATATCTGAATTATACGACGAGTGATCCAGCTCAAAAAAGTTATACTCGCGAAGGATAGGCTAAACTTCATTTGCTTTGTGAAAAAGCACATTTTGTTTGTAACCCTATTTTTCAAACTGGTTGTCGTCTGCAAAATTAACATTTTTTGAAATGTTTGTTTAAATTTCTGAATTGAAAGAGTCAGGCGGAGCAATATCTGAATTATTCGACGAGTGATCCAGCTCAAAAAAGTTATACTCGCGGAGGATAGGTTAAACTTTATTTGCTTTGAGAAAAAGCACATTTTTTTGGAACTCTTTTTAAATTGGTTTTCGTCTGCAAAATTAAAGTTATTTGAAATGTTTGTTTAAGTTTGTGAATTGAACGAATCAGACAGAGTAAAATCTGAATTATAAGACAAAATATATATAGCACAAAAAATTACAATTGTCGAGGATGGGTTGAACTTTATTTGTTTTGAGAAAAAGCACATTATTGAGGAAAAGGTGGACATTCTCCTATTACAAACCATGAGTTTTCAGTCGATAGCGGTACGAAATTTTATGAATGTATTACACTAGGTAACTGTTGTTATCTTAGTGTCCTTTCACATGTATTCAATACAGATTTCTGCTTGGTGGCTACGAAACTTCAAGGTGAAAATTTTGAGCATACATCTGTTGGTAAAGAGAAACCTTTATGAATTAATTGGCTAGACTTTAAATTTGTTTCTAAATCCCATTGATATACGCATGTGTCATCACCTTCTTTGATCCCAAAATATGGTAGCCTATAGCTTCACTGCTGAATATGGTGTACGATCCTTTTCTGATGACAGATAACTCTAATGGACCTACCGATGTACCGAAGTCTCATCGCCTGTCACTATCTTACAGAACAAGTTAGAGTCTTACATCCAAAATTTAACAATTTTGGGACTCAATTTGCTAAAGCTTCATTCATAACAAGCAAAATTAATAAAACACTTAGCTTCTAGATATTTAATATTTTAGCAAGAAATCTTTTAGAACCATTGTTTCAGTTTTCCTCCTAAAATCAGGTTTGATTACATTTTATTTTAAAATACGATGAATTTAATAATCTTGTAATGTACCAATTTCACATAACGCTTTTTTTTTATTGCCGATATACATTTTTTTCAAGAATTCTTCTGCTTTAACAGAGTTTAAAGATTAACTGTAACAGAATGTTTGAAATTAATTTTAATATTTATTATAATATCAAATTGAGTTTTGATACTTTGTTAATGAGATTAATTCTTTATTAATACCAATTCTAATTGCACGACAAGCATTTATAAAATACCGACAGCACAAAACAACAAATCATTTCGAAGAGTACAAAACGGTGAGAAACAGAATCAACAGTCAAATAGCTCAACTAAAAAAAGAATACTGGGAAAAGTATTAAAAAGACATGGAACACGACCTATATGGCGGACAAAAGAAAATATGGAACATGCTGAGGAACAGAAAAAAAACAATCAATGAATACGTTCAACTAAGTCCAATCGACAGCCAACAATGGGTCAAGCATTTTAAGGACTTACTCCAGGCACCAGCTACAGATAACAACGTAGACGAAAACCAACAAGAAATCACCGAACTAACAGATGTTAACATCAGTAAAGCAGAGATGCACCTGACAATTAAGAAATTAAAAAACAGAAAATCACCTGGTACCGACCAAATTACGAACGAGATGCTAAAGTACGGAGGCCCCAGCCTTGTCACAGAGCTTACTGTTCTATTTCAAAAAATATTCCGCACAACGTCAGTACCCAACGAATGGTGAAAAAGCATCACAATTCCGATCCACAAAAGAGGATCAAAGAAACAACCCGAGAACTACAGGGCAATCAGCCTACTGAATACTTCAGCCAAATTGTTAGCAAAAATACTGTCACAACGGATCGTAGACAAGTTAGGGGCGTGCGAAGAACAGCAGGGCTTCCGGAATAACCGCTCTACTATCGACGGTATATTTATTATCAGACAGTTGGTTGAAAAATCTATCGAATACGATAAACCGCTATTCATTTGTTTTGTGGACTTTACACAAGCGTTCGACCGAGTCAAACTGGAACACATAACAGAATTACTGCGAAGAAAACAAGTAGACGAAGCAATCATACGCACAATGTACGAACTGAATTCCAAAAACACCATGGTAATTAAAACAAATAACACTCTAACAGAGGAAATCCCTCTATCTATAGGAATAAGACAGGGTGATAGCCTAAGTCCAACACTTTTCAATGTAATCATGGACGAAATCATTGATGAAGTAAAAAGCACAAATATTGGGTACCCAATGGGACACAACACCGTTCAGATTATATGCTTTGCAGACGATGTTGCCTTGACAGCAGATAGCGAGGACAACTTACAAAGAATGCTTTTCCATCTCAATCGAACAGCCAAACACTATAATATGAAGATATCTGTGGAGAAAACCAAAGCAATGGTAATAGCAAAAGAACCGCTAAGATGCAAACTAATGGTTGATGACAAACATATCGAACAGGTTGGGAAGTTTAAATAAATGGGAGCACATATAACAAGTAACAGGGCAGTAACGGAAGAAGTACGCACACAGGCCAACAAAGCGACCATGATATCAGGTCAACTAAGAGACATAATCTGGAACAATAAACATATGACGGTTGAGAGCAAAGCAAGAATTTACAAGGTCTGTGTAAGACCGATACTGACCTATGGCGCAGAAACAAGAAATAAAACCACAAAGATAAAACAAATTATGAGAACCACAGAAATGAAAACGCTGACAATGATTACGGGAACAAGTTTAAGAGATAGGATAAGAAACGCAAAAATACGCGAGGACAGCGGAGTGGGGGATGTTGTGAAGTGGGTTCGAAATCATCGTAGGCAGTGGAGAGACCACGTGGAACGAATGGACGATGACAGCCTAGCAAAAACCGTGATGAGGGAGAAACCAAACACCAAACGGCCGTCTGGACGGCCCCCCAAAAGATGGAAAGACAGCTGGATTTCGACCTCAAACGAGGATCGATGAGGTATTGTATAGATAACAGAACTTGGTTCTACCTAGAAGAAGAAGAAGAAGAAGAAGAATTCTAACTGCACTGAGTTTAGATGAAGTAGTGTATTTATTGAGATAACGGCACTTAATTGGTTAAACAACCGATTTTTTTTTAATTCAAATTCTTTACAATTCATTTAAATCGAGTTTTATTTTGAATAAAATTAATGAACGAAAACAACAAATTAAATTAATGCACTTATTTTACTTTAATTAACCCTCTTAAAATGTCAATATAAATTTCCTTCACGTCTTAATGATTTCATAAATTCCCTTGAGCAAACAAGAAAATTGGAAAACAAATTCTGGCTCTTGGTTTGATTTGACACGAACCGTTTTCCAGCTGGAAATTATTTCCAGTGATTTAAATGGGCGATAAAGGGCAGATATAAATTTGTAAAATTTACTTGGGTTGCGTGAGCTAAGGCGACACATACGGAATCATTAAAGCGGCTGATTGTTTTCGGTTTGGGCCTACTATGATATTATTTTACTTCGAGGGAATACTTGTTAAAAACTATCATGGGGTTTTTTGAATTTAATAAATTTTGTATGTGTTGAATTTCATTGCATTGCTCCTAATGTCTTAAATTCATTTTATTTCAAGTATTAATCGTAATTAATATATTCGATATACTTGGTAATTGTAGCTATCTCTTTTTTTGCTATATAATACCACTAAAATAGGATGTTTCGTCCTCGACGTCGACGGTAGGACTCATCAGCGGGTCCGTCCGTACTTTCTATATACTTAATACTTGTATAAGTACTTATTTTAGGTCGGAACATAACGGTGAGATGTACCGATATGTCCGTTTCTACGACATGCCCCCCCCACCCCTAAAGCAGCCGCTCTCAAATATTGAGATTCCACAATCTCGATATAGAAAGCGGGTGACTGAAAGTAACTGTAGGAACGGACATCGCGAGTGGCCTCAGATTCGGGCGCTGCTTTAGCTGCCTGACGGTGCGAGCAACCCTATGCTGTGCACCGTCCTGTCACGGTCGCCATGTCGTATTTCGCCAGACCGTGTACCGCGAAATACGCTCTAATAATACCACTAAAATAGGATGTTTCGTCCTCGATGTCGACGGTAGGACTCATCAGTGGGTCCGTCGACGCCTTACCCAGACAACCTTGACACTCCTGTGTCTACTTTCTATATACTTATTCATGTATAAGTACTTATTTTAGGTCGGAACATACCGGTGAGATGTACCGATATGTCCGTTTCTACGACAAGTCCTCCAACTAAAAAAGATTTAAAGGAACTGGTTGTTGTTCATATAGCTATGGATCGTTATGAAGATATGCCCATCGCTCGCTATGCAAACAGACTGAATCGCGCCGGTTTTGAACTAAAACTGCTTTCTTCATATGTTTGTACTAAACAGAAAGGATTAGGAGGAAGAGCAAAGTCTTCTCCGAAATAGATTCTGGTAGTTTACAGACGGATCTCGACAGGATGAAAGAGCTGGAGTTGGAATGTAGGGAAGGAGTACTGTAGTTAGAGAGTTTAGCACGAAACGATCTTTCAAGTGGAGATTTACGCTATTTTGCACTCTGTCTATCTATGGAGAGGGACATGGACAGAAATAGGACTATTAACACATGCTTGAAGAGGAGAACTGCAATATGGTTTTTCGGGTCCAATGTAGTAGCTTTACGATTGATGTCGCACTACAGCGAGGTACTGAACAACTTAACAAAGAATGGCTGCAGACTCATTTTGGTCCAATGATTTGGATGTACACCATTACGGTAAAGCTGGGGTCCGCGGCTGAACCAACCCTTTATTCTTGTTCCAATCACTTTTGACAAGAGAGAACTCACACTATTGCTGAAAGGCAAATTTATTGAATGCTAGAGAGAAGCTCGTAAAATGAGGTGTGCCAATAAACCTATAAATGGACTTAATTCGTGGCTTACTAGGGAGTTTCTTTCCCTGAAGAGAAAATAACTGCAGCCCGTGGTGGAAACGCTGGCCTGTCATCTTTATAGGAATGGCCTCAATTATAATCCTATGTTCAGATAGTGCCTGGAGGAGGATGAAACTATTGCCCATATCCTCTGAGAGTTCCTGGTGCTCAACTGACTGAGGCAGACACACTTTTGGGATACAATAATATTACTTAAAGCAGTTGGGTAAGGTATTAAGGATCGAGTATAACCGTCCTTATTCATTCATTCATACATTCAATTCAATAAATTTTCGTGCTATCGTTTTGCACCTTCTTATATTTACCAATTCAGATTATAATCATGAATTTGCCATGCGTCGTGTCTTTATTCACATAATCATGACCGTATTTGTTCTTGTGAGTATCTATGTATGTACTAGTGAAAGTATAGTTTAAGAGGACATAGTATTTAGGTAGTTCATTTGCTAAATTAGTTTCCATATATTTTCTTTAAACTTCAGGTTTTCATAGTTGATACAACTTTCCGTATACTGTGAAATTTCAGAAGCCTTTCCCATCTGATAGTCAAGATATAAAAATGCAACATTTAACATGGATTATTATGGAAAACGCAACTATACAAGTTAAAATCGACGAAAACACAAAAACCGAGAAAATAAATGTTATGAGAGGTGTGCGTCAGGGAGACGTCATCTCCCCGAAACTATTTACGCTAGCTTTGGAAGATGTCTTTAAAAAACTAAATTGGGATGAGAAACGTTTGAGAGTCGACGGTTCTTATCTTAGTCATCTTCGTTTCGCCGACGATGTTGTTGTCATGTCTAGCAATCCAGAAGAGCTAAAACAAATGCTTCAAGATTTCAGTGAAGAGGCGAGAAAAGTGGGACTTAAGATGAACTTGGGGAAAACTAAGTTAATGGGCCCTGACGCAAATATACAAATAGAGATTCAAAATGAAATCATAGAGAATGTCCAAGAGTACATCTATTTAGGTCACGTCATGAAACTGAGCGAAGAAAATTAAATGGCGGAAATAACAAGGAGAATAGGGCTGACATGGGCTGCCTTTGGAAAATTGCAGTACGTATTAAGAGACAGAAACACACCAATCAACCTTAAACGGAAAGTGTATAACACGTGTGTCTTGCCTGTTGCTCCTCATAGCATGGAAACAATAACACTAACCAAACAAAACGCAAATAGACTCCGAGTCACTCAACGCTCTATGGAGAGACAAATGTTAGGAATCTCGTTACGGGATAAAATACGAAATTAAGTAATAAGATCAAGAACCAAAGTAGTTGACGTCATTGAACGCATATCACGACTAAAGTGGAAATGAGCGGGGCACATAGCTAGACAGCAGCCCGATAGGTGGACGAGTAAATTACTGCAATGGCGACCGCGAGAAATGAACCGAAATCGTGGCAGGCCACAACGCAAGTGGTTAGATGATATAGGACAGTTTGCTGGAAAAGACTGGTTCCAGAAGGCGAGAGACAGATCCCAGTGGAGGACTATCGGAGAGGCTTATGTCCAGGAGTGGACGTCAATGGGCTGAGAAAGAAGAAGAAGAAGAAGAAGATATTGGAAGAACCATAGTTCGTGTGATATAATTACATATCTTTTCGATATATATTTTTCAAAAAAAAACGAATATATAGCACTTTAGGGACATGATATACTACAAGATGGAGATGCGCAGTTATGCCGTTAATTCACAGTTGTAATTTAAACTTCGTGATCTAATAATATCATACAAGAAGGTAAAAGAGGCAACGCTATGATGCGAAGTAGGAGTGCGGAAGTTGCATTTTATTAATAATGTTACTTGGTACTACATATTGCATATAGAATATTCATATACAATTACAAAAAGTTGGGGTTATGTCGAAGGAAAATGTGTTGAATCGCATGTGATACCCTTGGTTACCATTACATCCGATAACCCATCCCAAAATCCTATTGGGTGTCTTCTATATCCTTTCCTGCAAATATGCGGTCACACTTCGGTTGCTAACCAACCCATCTTTAATCATTATGGTACTGATGTTACTCAGAGGGATCGCCATTAATTGGACAATAATCGGCCAGCGTTCACCCAAAAATGATTTCCAAGTTAACGAAAAACAAAACATTTTCCTGTTCTCAGCCCCTGCAGAGGAGTATTTCACCTGTTTTTTTTAACACCCAGCGGCTACTTAAAATTCCGTTTATAAGCCATTGACCTCGTCTCGATATTCCCAAATATGTTAGTATTGTCTTTCTGTCTGTATAACTTCACAGTTTCTTAACAAGTTTGTTGTTTCATTCTCTGTTTGTTCTACTTAAGATATGAAGCTACCGCTTATAAAAAATATCTCGTTATTGAGGATATAATAGAGCAGAAAAAGGAAGGGAGAGAGAGAACGGTGTAAAAGAGAGAGAAGAAGAGGACAAGGGAGAGAGTTTCTACTCAATCTGCCTACACAAGCATTGTTGTAGATCTCAATTTTTCGTTCAACATCATTTTATTAATACAATACTTTTTCTATCGGCCCTTTCTATATTAAAAAATGCTCCAGCTTTTACGTCACATCATGGCTTTCGAGTTTATCTCAGATACATCTTTGTGATCATGTGTATGGAGGACATTTGCAATTGTTTGTGGTATTTATACGTCATTGCTAATAAATATGCGAGATTTTTGAGAATGTGAGGATATAGTAGTATCTGGAGTAATGCATATGGAGAACAATAATTCAAGTTGGTGTGGAGGTGTTATAAATCTGACGTTTATCAAATGAATTTCTTAAAAGTGCGATGCAATGTGATTCTAGTGAAAATCGACAGAAAATCTTTAACTTTACTGATGTTACTTGGTGTGTCTGAAGGTGTCGCATCTATAACACTACGCAATAAATTTTAATTTATTTGTTGTATCATGTGTGAAAAGTGCATTTTTTTGTTAATTTTAGAGCGCTAAACACAAAAATGAAAATAAAATTAAAAATTTTCAAGAACAATTTTTTTATTTAATTTTTAACAAAATAATAAAGAATTTATACTTTTACACTTGCAGAAACACTAAATATAGTGTCTTTTTCTTTTTCTCTTATGAATTGTTTCTGAAGCATCTGTAATAAGAGTGCAACGGTAGTCGGCAAGCATGGAAGCATTGCACTTTTGCTGGCACCTTTTCTCCATTGTTGATATATCCTAATGGAACCGTTCGCCGTGCTCATCATTTACAGCTCCGTAGTTGTTAGGAAAAAAGTCCAAATCTGAGAGTAGGAAATGGATTTCAAGAGACATATTGCAGCCCATTTTTTGATACGATGACAGCATATTTTCAACAAGAGTAACATAGCAGTCAGCTTTTTTATTTCCGAAGAGAAAAGAGTGCTGTCAAAATGTTTGTCTTTAAGAATATTTCGAATCTGTGGCCCAACACAATACCTATTTTAATTTTTACTTCACTTAGCCTTGGAAATTTCTGACGCAGCCACTGAAAAGCTGGCCTACTTGTATTCAGTGCCTTAACAACCTTTTTCATTAGGCTCAAGGCAGTGGTGGCAACTAAATTTTTTTGGGATCTACCAATGGTATAAGATGTACACTCTTTTCACATCACTAATTCAATATCAAAATTATAGGATATTTTTGGTGTTAGCACTCCAGTTATGGGATAAAATTTACAACGGTAGTCAACTAACTACTGGTATCCTTAGCAAATTTATATTTTAAACGGTGGAAAAAAATAGACTTTTTACATATATGATAACAGTTAAATATTTTACATAGTAGGCTGCTTAACTTAAGTTAAAAGGCAAGCAGGAGTAATTAAATACCGTTTAATTTAGATCAATTTATGTACCCTAATTGTTTCGGAAACCGATGGAACAGAACATTAGGAAGTGTATTTATGCACCTGCCTTGCTGCGCCGTAGTACTTTTGAAAATATACTTCATTAATTTGATTATGTACAATTTCTTGCAGTTTCCCTAATCTTGTAATATAGAACATAAATGTTAGGTATTCAGATATATGCAAATGACGTGTATGCATTAATTTATTCTATGAACAACATACCATTATTATTGCGTGTTTAGGTTTGTATTACCTACACAGTGCTGAATCGAATATATCACAATAAACAATAAAAGTTATGGAACCGTCTTGCGACATCGGTAAATAACACGTAACCATAGTTTGTGACACCAAAGATCAAGAATTTATGAGAATTTTTCAAAATAAAGTTTTGACCTTCCCCCACCACTTCACTTGAGAAATGTCAAAGATAACATAAAAGCGATTTTGTTCAAAAAACTATTAAGGATAGAAATAAGATTTTTTAATTTGGATTTTTTTTTGAGAAACTTAAGTTTTTATGTTTTTGGACAATTTTCGAATCTTAAAAATATTTTCCAGCAATTTTTCAAGGTTATAATTTTTTTCACATTATCAGTCCCTGAGATAAAACTGATTACCATTTTCAACGGGGCATTCGGTGAATAAGATCAGAAGGTCCATTCGTAAAAAATAGAAATGGTGATAAAAAATATATAATGGACTCAACAACTGGTGAAACCCACTCACGTAATTGACTTTGTCAATATAAAAATATTTTGAACATCACTCAAAAAATGAATATGATCTAAGATGATAAAAATTTAAAAAAACATGCGATAAATTGGCAAATATAATATACTAATATAATAATAAAATATCACCGTACCAATAAAATTTCTGAACTGGTAATAAACTAACCAAAAAAATTATTTGATATCTCAATATTAGATAATTATGCACCTACAGTAATATCCGTATGTTCGTAATATGAACAATAACGTAATAATTTTAACACTATATAGAAATTAAAAATTGAATTGAACAATAATATTAGCTACATACTAAAATAAAATACAAAAAATTACGCAAATTATTTTAAAGAAAAAAATTTAAACTTATTTATAATATGACAGTTATATGTTTTATTCAGCTTATTTTATTTAAATTTGTTCTTTTGCTAACTGGAATAATATGATAAAATTTTGGAGCAAGATAACTATGACCAATAGGCTTATTTTCATTAGGTGCCAATTCATTCCACATCTCACTTTATAAAAATGGCCTATATAATTATTGAATTTCATAGTTCTGGCAAAAAAAAATATATATAATAAACGGACATCAAAAATTTGTTTTGAGTAAACCCAGTAGAATATCTTTTTTCTATCAAAAAATTACCTTTAAAATTTAATCATGTACTACGTTAAGTTGTTGCATAGAGTTTTGGTATAGCCTTCCTCAAGTAATTACTTTATATTTAATTAAGGATTCTATCAGCATTCTATAAATATTTTTCAAAAGTTACTTACTGGAAATATTTCTTAGAATGTAAAATTTACAAATTAAATTTCTGGCCGTAAGATATTTTTTTTCTACCAAAAAATAACCTTTAAAATACAATTATATAGTTGTTACAAAGAGTGTTAGTACAGGCCACCTCAAACAATTACTTCATACCTAGTTAAGAATTCTATCAGCTTTCTATAAATATTTATTAAGTGCTTACTGAAAATGTTTTTTAGAATGTAATATTTATAAGTTAAATCTCTGGTAATAGGATATCTTTGTTCTACTAAAAATGACATTTAAACGTCGTTACAAACTGTGTTGGTACTGATCACCTCAAATATTTACTCCATATATAATATTTATCACAAGCTACATACTGAAAATATTTCTTGGTATGTAGAATTTGTAAATTAAATTTCTGGCAGTAGGATATTTTTTTCTACCAAAAATTACCTTTTAAATATAATTATGTACCACATTAAGTTGTTACAAATAGTTTTGGTACAGGCTACCTCAAACAATTACTTGATATCTAATTAAAGATTCTATCAGCATTCTATAAATATTTATCACAAGTTACTTATTGAAAATCTTTCTTTGTACGGGAAATTTATAAATTAATTTCCTGGCGGTAGGATATCTTTTTCAACAAAAAAATTACCTTTAAAATATTAATATGTATCACGTTAAGTTGTTACAGAGATTGTTCACTGTTTTGATCCCATTTTAAGTTTTTATTAATAATTATACTTGAATATTTGTTAATAGATATATATTTTATTATGATAATTCAAGCTTCAAAATGATTAAAGTTTGAAAAATTTAAAGCTGTTGTAGAAAATGCAATATAGCGAGTCTTGTCAAAGTTTATAGTGACGTTAACATTATCCAATTAGTTTTTTATTTTAGCTAGATAAGTCCTTGTTGATATTCTTACTTAATTTCAGGTTTCCCCAGGAAAAATGGCCACTGTATCGTTCACGTATGAAATTAAAGAACCATGTTCTGAGTACGTGTTCGCCTGTGGGTTTATATAAACATAAATAGATAGTGGACATGCACTCAAATTTTAATTCACCTATACATATAAAAAAATTCCATTTATTTTAAATAATTGCATTTTTCCTATCTACAGAAATAATTAGCAATATATTATCTTTATTTAATACTACAGTAAAAAGGACAATAAATTAAAAAAAAAACAACAAATATATTTTATTTATCAACAAACTAATAATACCTTCAGCAAAACAACAAATATCTGTTTAATTCTTTTAATCCTGTTGCGTTATTAAGGTAAGAATGCATTTTTTTATTGAATTATGTGATGGTTAGAGCAAAATAATTTGATGCAGTGTTTATTTAACAATATAGAAAAAAAATAAGGAAATTTGAAGCAAAATTGTTACATTACTCTCTTTACATTTTGTGTTTTTTTATATTTGTGTATGTGACTACACATATTTTGTCGTCCTCACATAATTTATTTTTTTTTCAAAATAATTTCGATTAACGGCTAGGTGATCTTACATATGTACAACAAAATTTACGTCAAGACATAAAGATTTTAACTTGACATTAATGTAAATCAATTGATTCATGATTTAAAAGGAAGTTTGTAGGTCAAAATGTACATGATTTCCTTCTCCATTTTTTTTTGTATTTTTAAAACGAAGCCTAAAAGTGGATAAAGCATTATTTTTATATAGGGTGTTCCACCGGGAAACAATTTGATCTATATATGGAAAACTATATATCGAAAAATTTTGAAATAATGTCGATGGGGGCAACTCGGCTAAAATATTAGATGGTATTGTAGAAATTGAAAGCTATTTGAAACGTACAATCTACTTTTCTAATGCTAAAAGTTTTGATATTGCTAACAATGCAATTATTATGAGTAAATCTACACCTTCACCAACTACAACTACGTTAACGGACTGTGTAGCCTTTTCTTTTGCAGTACTGATAGTTAGCATATCTACATCTTCTTTTGTCTATGTGGTATCAATATTCACTGTTTTAAATTTATCCATTAAAAATGTTATACATTTTTTTTTCATTATCTTCATTGGCAAAAAACTGATCTGGCTTTGATAGCGGTTTGAGATCATCCTTTTTTTTTGCATGCCTGGAGAAATTTGTTTTGCCCGGCGCAATCTCTCTACACTTTTTGTACCAATATTATTGATACTATTGAGATACCCATCAAATACCATGGTACAATTTTCATAAAAATATTTCAGATGATATGTATATTTTCCACTTATTTCAGCAAAACTCTCGTCTGTACTCCAAAAAAGAAATCTAGAGAATAACATCTCATGCTCATGAACTAACCTGAACAAGTTTGCGCCGTAGTGAAATACATACATTCACACAGGTACTAAACAAATATATAATACGTCCCCTGATGTTACCATTTATTTCACTATATATATATATATTATATATATATATATATATATATATATATATATATATATATATATATATATATATATATATATTTATATATATATATAATGCAAAGAAAATGATGCAATAAGTAAAATCGATTAAAATTCCAAAAAAGTGTTAAATTTGAAATGGCTATACATCAACTAAATTTGATAAAAAATTTTTTCGTAAACTCATCTTAACGGAAAAAATGTCATGCTCATTTTATTGAAGCAATTATTCAGAAAAAACTTATGGACAAAAGTTCGAAAAAAATGCGTATTTCTGATTTTTTTTCGATTGATTTTTTGCAATTATCTTGCAAAAAAAATAACTCTGTCGACTTTTGAAGAACACACTTCGATAGGAAATTCAATTCTCTACAAATAATCGTAATATATGTATATAATAAAAATGCATAGTTTTTCAGTTATTTTTTAAAAACTGAGAAAGGGCAATTTCTCATTTTTTTCTCGCAAACGCACCCTTGTTGTGGTTTGTCAGATGATCTTTTTCTTCATTCTCAAGTGATTCGGCAATCAAACGAATTTGAATGTGCAGTCATTCCTCGTCACATAATCCAGTACATCCTTGCACTCAGTCGTAAAGCTAAGATACTTTACCCTAGTGCAAACATCTCTACTATCCGAGCAAATATTTATTGTCTTATTTCTCTTTATGCCTGTCTCATAGAGATGGCCACTGTACAGAATAGCATAAATTTCTGCATGAAAGTCTAATGAATTTTGTCACGCTACCTTAACTAAACAAATAATCTTTGAGGCCTCATTCTCTATATATAAATATAGAGGAAGTAGGTAGTGTCCCAGTAGAGGCAGTTCTTATTACTATTCTTTGAACTTTGTCAACACATCCTAGTATATATCAGAATTATGATTTTCAAACAGTATGCAGAAGGAAATTTTATGTATGGTGAAACTGCACACGTAAATAAAGCTAGAGTTTTTTTTATTGGCGTTCTCTCTTTAACTTATTAAATAAGAAAAGAAAACGATGTTTATTACATCTCAACTAGAGAGGCAAATACCTAAAAAATCATAAGTATGCCTCAAATCTTATATACATGTCATGTTTTAAGATTTTTATGTGTTTTTCGTTTTAAAACATATAAATAAATTGAATTCTGTTCAATATCTCAAAATAATTTTTTCAGCAACTTGTTATTAACTCTAGACTTAAATAATGCAATGTTTTTAGATAACTAAGTACGCACATATTATTTCTGAAACAATTTTTTGTGACATTAATGATATAAAATTTTTCTTTATATTAGAATATTTGTATAAATAAAAATCGGACTTCTTTTCAACAATTTAAATAATAATTAATAAAATGATGTATTTTAATAATAATATTACTGGACTAAGTTGATCCTATGACCAAGATAGAACGGTTTATAGCCTTTTAGCGTGTTGCTCTAACGTCAGAAATTCTGTCAGGTCCTATAGAAATGAAAATAAAAAATTTAGAGACATGGGATACATATTTACTCGTAAAAGAAAATTACATTTAAGGATGTTCTAAACGTAAAAATTTCAAGATAAGTACACTTTTATGGCCGTGGATTAGTAGCGGTCCAAGAACCGTACAAAGTAGAAAAGAAAAAATAGGGATAGGACGAATTCTCGTCAGTTGTTAAAACTACGTAAAGTTAGCTTGGAATATAAAATAATTTTGTAAATAAAGAAAATGCGTAAAAACACTTATTAGTTTAAATTATTAATATGATACTGATGATAAATTAAAGTTCGCATATTGAAAACAAAGAAATTTTTACTCTTCTAACATGAGGCATGTGTACATACTAGATTATACAACAATTTAAAGACACTCCTTTAGAATCAGCTTCTAAAATTCCTGTTGTTTCACCTCTTGATCCATGTCTGTATATTAAAATTTTGATTGTACTCTTATTCTGCGAGATTTGATCATATTAACAATCACGTTTAGATTTCAATAAGAAATAAAAATAATATATCTGCCGTATTTATTAAACAGTTGTTTAAGTATGTAAATACAGCAGATAGATTTTTTTATTTCTTGCCAAAATTTTGGTTTTTAAAAAATTTTCAGTACTCAGGTGATTGTATAGATGTCGTTTAATTTGCGATATTTTCATTCTGGCATCAAAGTTGGCAGGTTTTTAATATTCTACTGATATACTTTGGAATTTATATTTTATACAGCAATTGTTTTCTGTGAATGTTGTTCTCGGTTCAATACAGCTCCACTGACGAGACCATGGTGGTAGTAACGCTTATGGAGAGAGAACCAGAGTTGCATTTGCAGAAAATAAACTGTTAGATAATATATATATATATATATATATATATATATATATATATATATATATATATATATATATATATATATATATATATAAACAACAATGTTTAGATTATTCGACGAGTTAGAGTAATTAAATTATTAATTAAATTTTGGAAATTTAATACAGAATCTCAATTAATAGATTTAAGATTTTAGTAACACAACCTTAGCGTAATAAAATATGTTGGGCTTGGGCATTATTTGAAAGATATAATTACCTTAAATAACAAATAAACAAATAGAATACATTTGATATAAATTATTTGGAAAAATTAATAGCATCTCTGCGTAAGCGTTTGGAATTGCTGATAGAAAAAAAATGAATAATAGTAGTGACACTCAATCTTCGATGATTAGGCCTCGTTGAGCCCTTTGCATCCCATCATGGTGGCAAGCGATTTAAATCTGATCGCCTTGGCGAATCCAAGTAGTTTCCTTATCTGATCTTGCTTCACTACTTTGAGTACTACTACTGTACCTAAAATATCTCTGTCTTAGACCGTCGAGTGCTGGGCACTCTCTAACAATAAAGTTTCATCTTCCTTTAGACACCAACTCTACACCGGGCTATCTGTGATGCCAGTCGTATGAAAATGGTTTCGTAGGTGATAACATTCCATCAGTAACGACTCGCAGTTCTTTCTTCTTCAGGAAAAGAAGCTCTTACCACATTAGGTTCAATTATACATTCTTTGGTACATCTCATTTCAGGGGCTTCCTTCTAGAACTTAATAAGTTTGATTTCCAGTAACTGTTCCAGTTTCCTTTTCCCAACAGTAATTGAAATAGGTTGGTGTTCATATATTTCGACCGCCGACGTCATTTTTGCATTTTTTTTTTCATTTCCTTATATATTTGAAAAATCAGAAACCAATATGACTTGGCCATATTGCAGAATATCATAAATTTTTGCTTGAAAGAACATTGTTTTCCTGACCGAGAGATTTAAACATTCTAACTATAGTGCTTTTACCCCTCGTCTATAAATCCCCAGGATCTTTTTCTTCAAAGAATTATCTCTTTCCCTCAATCCTTCCTGCATGATACAATTATCTCAAAAAGTATTAAAGCCCAAGGATGGTGTTCTTGGTAGTATACCAAATCGAAGAAGGGGAGCTACCCACCTTGAAGCCGTCCAACTTCCTGAGATTCCTGAAGGCAATAGGACTGGATGAACTTCTCTAGTCGATAAAGTAACTCTTACAACTGGGCAGCAGTAGGGGGGCACAATAGATCTACCAGGTCGCAGTGAACAGATCCCGAACTCTACGCACATACATACATATATATATATATATATATATATATATATATATATATATATATATATATATATATATATATATATGTATGTATATATGTATATATATATATATATATATATATATATATATATATATATATATATATATATATATATATATATATATATATATATATATATATATATATATATATATATATATATATATTGGATTGTAGAAACAAACCAATAAAAAAAACTGTTTCGCAACACAATTTTATCAAACTTGTTTAAGCCATCAAAATTAATCTCTTGAATGGTTTTAATGAAAAGAAATCTAAAGATGTAATTAAAAAGTTAGATATAATATATAAAGCAATAAATTATTGACTATGATGTAATAAAATACTATAAAATTAAATGGAGTGTGATTAAAAGAGCTTGCGTTAGTAATTGCAAAATTGGAAACGAAAAAATTATTCACTCCCTGTTTATTTTTTATTAACCAGCCGATATACTTGCAATTAGTTTGTAATATTTAACATTATTTTAAATTCTACCTACACGCGTGAAAAATTTTTATATTACGTGATGCTAATTTTGTGTCGGTCCGATAATTTTTATGCAATAAATTTGTTTATTTTTTCAGTACATTATAGTATTTTGACCAACAAGGAGTCTATGTTCTTTGATTTTGGGAATTATTAAATAATTTGAGTGATTTATCATATACACGAATAAACTACATGGTTACTTTCACAGAAATAAATATATAGTTGAGAATGGCAATAATTATGTTCCTGATGGCTCGTTTTGTGCTCCTACTGATACTTGGATCAATTTGTGAATCATATGATGTAATTGTTGAAACTAATTATGGCCACATAGGGGGTGTCATAAAGACAAGCAAAAAGGGCAAACCCTATTTATCGTTTGCTGGAATACCATTTGCAAAACCACCAGTTGGAGATCTACGATTTGCGGTAAGTCAACTTTAATACTAACATTTTAGTAATTTTCGAGGATAACTAATCACCAATTTATCAAGAAGTTTAAATTTTATATGTGAGAAACAGAAACAAATAATGAAAACAGAGCAAGTACAGACAGTCACAAAAGTCTATATATATCAAGTTAAGTTATTGTTTATATCAATACATAAATTGTTAGTACGTTCTTCATATTGAGAGGTTTAAGCACTTGATAAATAAGAAATAAATATGCATAAAATTAAAATTTGACTAAAAATGTGTTAGTAATTTGTTACTACCTGTATATCTCTAGGAAAGTTCAAACAAAATGTTACTTGTACTTAGTTTGATCCTAAACTGCATCCTTATTGAACTATTGTATCTTATATTATGGCTATAGTAGAAATACCAGTCATCACTCAACATTTATTGATCTAATTGCGAAATCAATGGAAATCTTATTGGGAAATAACTAAAAATGTAAATATAATTCAAAGTACATTGCAGCCAATAATTACAAATTATTACAAAAATAGAACATTTAATACTGCAATATTTTTTAATAGCTTTCCTTGAATATTTTTCAACATCTTCTATACGTTCTTTATGTTTGCTTCTGATTGATATACCTGCAATAATCACTAATTAATTTGTCATTAGTTTCAAATTTCAAATATCAAATTAAAAATTGGTAATTTAATTGGAAGCTGTTGTATCGCAAAGTTAGAATGGGGGTAGTTCATTAGAACTAGTAACTTCTATGACAGCTAGGTCTGGTTTAAAAGTAAAACCTTTTTAGTAAATCTGTTCATATATATTTCCTTTCAAATTTAGAATCCAGAAAGACCTGAACCTTGGCAACATATTTTAAATGGTTCGACATCCTCTACAAGATGTATTCAAAGAAACTATTTGTTTTATATAGCACCACCAATAGAAGGAAATGAGGATTGCCTTTATCTTAATGTATATGTACCCTACGTAAGTAATAAACTATAATATATATATATATATATATATATATATATATAAATATATATAGGCTATTTTGTAGTAATGTGAATATGTTATCTGAAATGTATGTAATCCGTCATTATATACAATTCCTGGGAAATGTATGCAGTGCCTTAAATCGACAGGAAATGTGTGAAATAAATTATAATACATATTTTTCAAGGAAATCTATACAATTCCTAAACAGCAATTAGAAACGTGTTATATTTGCGATGCCGATATGTTACAAAGCGAGGACACCCAGAAAGTTAACAAGTGCTAAGAGTACTATTTATATTAAACGTTATAAAATGTTATTGGGAGAAGTTACTACGGCAGAAACAATAGCGAAAAAGACTCCTTGCGGGCTGGACTAAATATTGTTTAGTTTTTAAGTATCCCCATAAGAAATAATCAAGGGGGGTTAAATCTGGTAATCTGGCTGACTACTTAATTGTCCCTCTTCTGTCTTTCCAACGATTCTGAAAGACCTCATTCAAATAGCCATGGACAGCAGTAGGGTGGCGCTCCATCTTGTAGGAAAAAAGGTCACGTTGTAACATATCGGGTTTCTGTAGGTCTGAATACAGAGTTATTAGCGCAGAAACAAGGTCATTTCGAAGAAAATCCAAATTTCTTGCACCAGTCGAAACTTAGTTTGAACATTTTACAATTTCCTTATGTAATCAGCATTTCGTTAAGAGAACTGGAGCACATTCTTGTATTATTCCATACTTTTCAATACTAAAAATGTTTACTTCTCAGTCATAATGAGCAAAAAAGTTAGAAAATACCACCAATTTTTAAGTTTAGTATGAAGTTATGTACCTAAAATTCCTTTTTTTTAACAAAACTTTTCCTGAAATTTCTTAAAGTTAGGACATATTATGTTAAATAAATAAAAAGTATATTAAACTTTAATAGATAATAGATTTCTTATGAGTGCTGTATATAAATACAAATGTTCAATAAAAATTGTTTTTTCAAATGGTATATTCTAGTGGTCGTAAAAAAAAAACATTATAAGAGTCTCTAACCGTCTTTGTTTTATCTTTATATATCTCTCTTTGTCCGCTTCTTTCGGCTCTTCACTCGTTCAGTCTTTTGTATCTTCTTCAGTAGTCAGTGTCTTTCTCTATTTAAGGGAATAATATAACATAATAATAATATAACAGTTGTAGGAGGTATAAGGAGGAAGGGGATTGGTTGATATTGGTAAGTAGCTCGATCAACAAATAATAAACTTAGGTTCTTATTTCCATAGGTTAGCGGGCTCTTCCACACTACATCGAGCAATATGCGAGAAAGACGATTCAACGCCGCTACAGCTGAGGGAACGGGATATTGCTTCTCACCACCGAACAGACCAAGAGAAGCTACAAGCTTGGGTACAGAAGCCACTTCATGGACGGCATCCAAATGAGGTCAACCAGGACAATGTCGACAACTTACCGTCGAACTACTGGTTGATTTCAGGACAGATGTTTTCGGAAACGGAGGGCTTCTTGTTAGCTATCCAAGACCAGGTTGTTCCGACGAAGAACTATCGGAAATTCATTATCAGAGATCCCTCAATAGAAAATGACCAATGCAGATATGGCTGTCGAACATCAGAGACGATCCAGAACATAACTGGAGGATGCCAAGCATTTGCCGTAACCGAGTATAAGGAAAGACACGATTCAGCCGCAAAGATACACCACCAAGAGTTAGCAGATAAGTTAAAACTATTGCAGGTATGAAAAGTGCCTTACTACAAATATAATACAGAGCCTACTCTTGAAAACAACGAGTTCAAGTTATACTGGGATCAAACGGTCATAACAGATCAAATAGTTACTTGTAACAGGCCAAACATTATACTAACAGATAAAATTTCCAGGCGAATTACACTAATCGACATCGCTGTACCGAACAACAACAACCTAAGGCCAAAATACAACGAGAAGATCGCCAAATACAGAGATCTAGGTGCAAATCCGCAGACAGTGGGCAATGAACAGCGTCTTCACGATTCCTATAATACTGTCAACAACTGGAGTGATACCAAAGAACCTCCTGCAGAACATCAAGGGACTGGGTCTTAGTGAGCATCTGTATAAACAGATTCAGAAAGCGGTTCTCCTTGCAACCGCGCGAACCGTCTGAAAGTTTGTAGGAATTGCAGAAGACCACGCCACCTAGGACCCGATAACATGGAAAGGGTTCCCACAGAGCTTCATACTTTTGGTGTATTTGTATGCCTGGTATGAGTGAATAATCCCTGGACGGAGTGCAAAGCCGTTTGGCTTGTAAATCATAATATAACAGTTGTTTCAGCTGTTTCTAGATTACTGAAAAACTTTTCGTCTTTTTCTAAACATACGGAACAAAAATAAGACACATAGTAATAGAGGAACGTAACTGGAACACCGACTATAATACTTAAAATAGCGCAAGAAAGTTAGTGAAGACGTTCGTACTAATTTAACTTTATGAACTAAACCATAATTTTTTTAATAAAATAAAGTATACTCCACTACAAAAAAAAAAACAAAAAAAATATGTCAGCGCCCATTATAAAAGTGCTGTAAGAGTCAAAGTTTGCTACTTTGTTCTTAATAAAGGATTGAAACTTTTAGCTTGAGGGATGATAAAGGCACGTCATTTAGTATTTCACTTTTTTTTTTGAATTTTCAAAGCTCATTTAAAAAGTAGCAAAGTAATGTTTGCGTGTTTGACGGTTTTAGTGGATGTGCTGTAATTAACGTAATTATAAACTTATCAAAATCATTTTGTTATGAAAAAAACAGTATTATTTTTTGGTATGTTCATTACCGCAAAAACAATGAATTGAAGTGCTGACATTTATATCACTTATTGGCACTGTTTCTTTTAACAGCTTTGCAGATGCAGATCATTTAGAAATTTCTGTCAACAACTTTCTAGCTATACTCGTACAGTAAACGGGCTATACTATATTTAGTGCAACATCCGCTTGAAGAGACACCTAACTTATATTTTGTTGTAGAGAAAACCTGCTTCAACTGAAACTAGATTTCCCGTCATTGTTTCAATACCCTGGGGTGCTTATATTGCAGAAGGTGGTGACGAAGGATACTTTAATCCGAGTTATTTCTTAGATTACAATATCATTTTGGTATCTTTAAATTATCGAGTAGGAATTTTTGGCAAGTATAATATTAATTTAGCACAGAAAGTAAGAGATAATTTCAATTTCCGCCATTCCCAAAAAATGAAAGTTCTTTATTGGTAGGTATCCTTCATATATTTCTTTTTGGTAAAAATTACATTTATAGAATGAATTTAAAATCTTTGGATATCAAAAACTAATTAAGATTTTCTGGGAATCAGCTGCATTATTAGCATTTTAATGCATTTCAATCCTTTTTGCTTCAGGATTTCTTTCCACTTTGGATGATGAGGCTCCAGGAAATTTTGGTTTGAAAGATCAAGTTTTAGCTCTACAGTGGGTGCAAGAAAATATAGAGTGTTTTGGAGGTATTAAGGAAATTGTCACCATAATGGGCCAAAGTTCAGGTGCTGATAGTACTAATTTACACTTAATTAGTCCAGCTTCGAAAGGTAACCAATATGAAAAAGTTGTTGTAAAATTACCCTAAAACTAATTTTCACAAATCTTATAAATTAAAGGTTTAAAATAATTTCACTTTTATATTTAAATAAATAGATTTGATTTTTACCAGGATAATCGCATACAGAAAATTCACCAAACATATAATATTCAATAACAGTTACAAAAAAATTTAAATATAATATATAATAATTCAAAAAAGAAAACACTAGAACTTGAGGTTTATATGAACATGGGTCCGCCCAGATTTCCTTACCAAGATATTAGATTTTAAAATATCTTAATTTTTTTGAAATAACTTAAAAAAGGTTTAGGCAATGTAAAAAATATTTGATCTGTATATATTTATGAAGGAGAATATTTCGGGTATAATCGTTAAATTATAACTGCATCATATCTTAAGGTTAACCAATTATTATTTATTGAGTAAAGATATGTATGCTACTGACTTATTTCTTTTGAACGTCATTTTTGAAAAATAGGTTCAATGGCTTTCAAAATGCTTTAGTGTTTCTTCGATTTTGACCTAGAAAAAAAAACGTAGACCATAGAAAAACAGAAGAAAGAAGCCAGAAGAAAGAAATCATAAGAAGGAAACCAGAAGGAAGAAACTTACAGAAAAAGAACGTCTAAGACCTTTTATAAAAATGAAATTTAAAAAGCAAAATAATTTTTTAATCATTTTTTCTTAAATCGACAAGAAATAATAATTATTAATTAAGTACTTTTCCTTTTAAAATTTAGTATCTTAAACTTTCTACATATTCACAAAAAAAGATGATCATAAAATTTAAGAAAAAGCTCAAGAATCGAAATAATTTTGAAGTAATAATCAAAATAAAATCAGTAGTAATTAAACAGATAATTAATTTAATATAATATACTGCTTGAAACCATTGAATTCAAGAAGAAAAATATATGAACGTACAGTCTGACTCCGGGTGATTACCAATATTTAGTATAATATACCATAAACAAAATGTTTACTTTATAAAATAATTAAATACTTAGCTAAATTAACCATTATATTATTAAAAATAATAATAAAATAAAAAAAATTAACATTTGAGACTACCAGTTACTAATAACACGCAGTCTTATTGCTACTAATTACTAATTAACAAATCAGTTCCAATCAGGCAAATTAAATGCAATGTTTCAACACAAAACTATAAATTAAAGTATAATCACAATACTCACAATAATACTAAATAGAATGCTAAAATACACATTATATTATCAACTTTTTAAATAAATAAAAATAAATACACTTCCTGCTGAATAACTACTGAATATAATCTAACTTGGTCAGCTTTAAGTGCCTTTTCATTGTAATAAAACAAAGGAAAATTCACACTGGAGTCAAGCTGAAAGTATTCGAACCACCAGGTATACCACAATGCGATATTATTCTATGTTCATCAATTTTTAACCCCAAGTGAGGCCAGAATATAATTCAGATATATTTTAAAGTATATAAGATAAATTGGAGTTATCGTGATATACCTCTTGAGCAAATATGTACCAAAATATAGGAGTAAATAGTAAAGGCTATTCTTAAAGTTAACCTTTACTAATATTAATACAATAATTAAAGCGATACTGTAACAACAGCTGTCAAATACCAAGACAACTCAAGAAAAATTGATAAATATTTTTAAAAAGTAAAAATGGCCCTAAAACCCAATACGTGACTTAACAATCGATTATTCCAATTAAATTTAGGAATTTAAAAGAAAAAATGGAACTTAAAGTGCTTATTTTGGCTAGATTCAAATTTGAGATTAAGTTTACCCGTTAAGGATTAGTTCTGAATTTAAATAAATCAAAAATCTTTTAACGATTGCTTAAATACTAAATTAAGGGAATTTACCCTGAATTCCTATATAGAGTTAGAAGAATTCCTTCATTGAAACGTAAAGAACTGCCAAAATTCCATTAAAAAAATAACTCAAAAAACAGCAAAATACATAACAACTAAACTTAAGTACCGGAATGATTCAATCTATGTTACATCCCAAAATACCAATCAGTGAACCAAATAAATCGAGATGTTAGATTTATAGCTTCTTTATTTGTTTTAAAATGGAAAGTTTAAGCCATAATACAAGAAGATTCAGGCGTGCGTACAACGTGTCTTCTTAGTTTCTACCCACTAGTGATTTCTACCTGAAGAAATATATTTTCTACCGACCAATACAAACGTAGAACTAGAAACGTAAAACAAACGAGAAGGATTTCTTTTTTTCAAGATTATCAATTTTCCGAAATTGAGATCTCCGCAGACTACACATGGATGTCGCACCAAACCGACCACACTAAGGAAAGTTACGAAATAGATAGGTGGCCTATTGACGGAAAGTATGTAACTTCAGTAAACTAAATGAGCATTGACAGGGGTGAAAATTAAACTAGGATATGGGAAAAATAAATTAAATTATGATGATTACTACACAGTGGAATCAAAAATAAGACCAAATCTGCTCAAAATGAGATAATGTCAAAAATGACAGCTTCAAAAATAATCAAATTCGACACTGGTAGCATAGATCAAAAATCTAACCTACAAAAAACAGAACAAAAACAAAGCAAAATCTACGTAAATTATCAAAGAAATAGCAAGAAAACTACTATTCTCAAGGAACAATTACAATCGTATGGTAATCAAGAAAGCCGAGATTTAACTGGAAAAAGGTAACAGTAAATTTAAAACAATAAAAATAAATATAACCACCTACTGCCTAGTGAATGCTAAGCAAAACAACATAAATAGGAATCAAATAGTAGTTACTTAGTAGTTTAAGAATGTAGACAAAATTCAGAAAGAAGAAATAACCGAGCTGTCAAAGGAATCAACGGGAAAATAATACTACGCGGATATGTAGACAAATCGACAAAAATGTGATTGACCGACAAATAGTATGCTTTTATTCGAAGAATTTATGGGAGGTACTTTAAGGAAAGGATACTTTGTTTCCCTATAACGTAAGTATTTTCAAAATAAAGTTAAATTAACTGAATTAGCCATAGTAAACTTAAATTAAAATTTAAACCGTGACAGTACAGACAGACGGGAAAAAAGTAGCCTTTATTACTCCTAATAACTTCCTCTTTATTTCTGTAAAGTTTCATTGAAATTAATATAGCCATTTCGAAGATTAACCCTTATAGAAACAGAGGCTGGAAAAGAGCAGCCTATATCACTCCTGATACCCTCCTCCTTATGTCGGTAAAGTTCCTTTCAGATCAGTTTAGCAGTTTCGAAGTTTAATCCGTGAAGGTAGACAGACAAACAGATAGAAAAAGAAGCCAATCTAAGCACTCCTGATAACCTCCTCTTCATGTCTGTAAGATTTAGCTGATTCGAAGACTTGGCTATGCACACAGAAAGAAAGACAAAAAAAGCAGCCTATATTACTCTTGATAACCTCCCCTCTTGACAACCTCCTTTTATGTTTGATCCTCTATCGTAGTTATTAAGTGAAAGTAATTTTATGGTTTGGAAAGGTATGCTTTTTCTTTAGCCTCACGACAATCAATAATTTTCTTGTTAAAACAACGTGGAAAGTGTCTGTATTGAGGAATGTTGAGTGGGGTGGTTGCTGAAAACAGTGTGTGCCAAATGTCAATAAAATACTATACATGATTTATTGACACCAAGTTTTACAATGAAGTTTTTATCCTAAAATTAAATTATTGTAGGTTGGTATTATTAAAAGGAAAGTCGGCATTGCATTGCATTATCAAAGGGGGATTATAAGGATCAAAGGGTTTTAGGGATATGTGATTACACAGTAAATAAAACGCTAGATCTGGGAAAAGATTATTTATGTTACGTATATGTATATGTACCTCCTGATCTAAACCAAGAACTTTGGAGAAATCAAACTAAAGTGGATAAGAGATAATGAGAATTTTCAATACTTGAAAATATATACCTCAAGAACAAGAAAGCTTTTGCCATTAAAAACATCCAGTAAAGCAAGTGTTTCAAGAAACGTGTTGCTAGCATTTGAGGGAATTTAAACAACACAAACATAAATTACAAAATATGAGGTTGAAAGCTTACCGCCTAAAAAGTCTATGAGGGTACATTGTTACATATGGTAGAAACGTTTAATCTTTTCGTGGTAATCTTCAAGAAATTTCAATCAGAACGTTCCCTTATCTAGCTGTGGGATGCCAATTGGTTCCTATGGATAAAGAGTACACTAAAATGAGTCTAGAAGTAGTTCTCAATCGAGGATGTCAGGCTGCAGCACAGGCTTAATGACGATGATGATAGTAAGGCGTGGCAACGGAGTTCTAAAGGGAATTGAAGCACGAAAATTTTGGTAACAGCAAGTAACAACTTACTAACAGTTTATAAATAATTTTCTTTATAAATTACATATCCATTGGTATAAAAATCAGTGATTTAGATTAATTACTCCAAGAGTGTACTAATGCAAGTAACATGGAAATGCGTTCTGATCGTTCATCGAAAATGGTTGCTTGTCTTGGACAATAACAGAATCTGCGTTTGTGGTAACTGGTAATTTAACCGAAATTTTTATCCAGGAATTACTATTTTATTATTAATTTATTATAATTTAGGTATTTTTATATCAAACTAAAAGTTAAAATGTCTATTCGTAAACAAACCAAATGATCTGCTAAAAACTGCTCATTTTTAACTTAAAAAATTCACTACAAAGATGGATAAAGTACCGACTCTTCACACGAATGACTATCAATATGTGTCGACCGATTCAAGATGTCGGCAGTGACTTTTCAGATATCGATCTTTTACAGTTTTGAATATATTTTTAAATAGAAAAGTTATTGTCTAGCAAAAATGTTAGTTCAATATCTCAAAAAGATACAGGTTTATCCTCTTTTTAAATAGGGTTGGCAGATTTTGGACAAGGTGATTATCAGCACTGATTCCAACGATTCTGGTAAAGGTGAACATTGGCTACTCAAAGGGTTGAAACTAGGATACTTCAATTAGGAAGCAAATGTATAACAAGTGGCTCTTTTTCATAGTGGGCGTATAAATTCCTTATAAATAATTTTAAATTATAGGCTTGTTTACAAAGGCGATATCACAAAGCGGTAATGTATTGGCAGTTCCTTCAGCTACTAATAATGATTTGCAAAAAAGGGTTGTTCCAATTCAAGCACAACTAGTCAATTGTTCAAATGCTTCTGGAAGTAGCAAAACCCTTATAGAATGCCTCAGGAAAGTTTCTGCTCAAGACCTAATGCTATCGCAGGACGCCTTCAAGGTAAAATTTATTTAATATATCTGACATTAATGGATTATTTCCGGATAAACTAAGATATCAATTTAAAATTTTAGGGAAGATCCTCTAAAAATTTAGATATAAGACTGCAAGTTTTATTAACCCTTGATGGAATTTTAAGTATGAAATAAAATATTTTTTTGCTCCTAATTTACAACTTATCTCTTATTGAACAAATATGTAGATCATTTCTAAAATAAAGATTTCATTAGTGATATATTTTAAATTACATATTGGTCTTGAAAACCTACCTACCTGAATAACTAACATCCAACTCCATCGTCAGACTCTGGAAATAACCTTGCATACCAGTGAAATGAGCTCAAACACGATGGAACAGATGTTTGTCTTTGGGGAGTTTCATTGACCATTTTCCGATTTCATCATCAGCTCAGGCCGCATGTTGTAATTGGAACTACATTTAAATACAAAATTTCAGTTCAATTCGAAATGTAAAAGTATGTGATTTATATCCTTTAAAAAGTTTAACTTATGATTTTAGACTTTCTATCAATTTCCGTATACTGTTTATCCTCTGGTTACTGAAAATGCAACTGAAAAAAACCCAAATCCATTTTTAACCAAAACAACATTAGAATATCTTCAGTCTGGAGAATTCCAAAAAGTGCCCTGGCTAACAGGAACTGTGAAAAATGAGGGGTTGGTGGTAGTATCAGGTTAGAAAAATATTTTATTTGTGTTATCCTAATAATAGTATCTATAATCAAAATAGAATAACTGATTATGACCGAGAAACTGATCTTAAAATTTAGTTTGAGCTGCCAGAATTTAAATTACATTGACGCTGCTTGTGCTTAGTAACTTAAGCTCTTATATTAAATATTTTGCTGTTACCTCAGGAGTTGTGTTGTCACTTTGCTAATATTTTGACAAATAACGTAACTTTATAATAAGTGTCACTGGCTAAAGATAAAAATTTGCTAGATTTTATATGATATCTGGTAAGTATCTACTTATCTGTAGAGAGCGAAATGAGGAAGACAAAATAAGATAGTTACTTTCTATGTTGTCGTGTTCAGGTAAAAGGCAATAAACTTCATTTACTGCCCTCTACATATTAAATGTTATTTTAATAAGATATAAGAATATTTTAAATTGCTTACATTTCCTGAATACGGAAGAAGTAAAAGTAAACAAGCAGTAGTGCTCAAACTGTACCTGTCTTATCTACTGAAAAATATAAATACTACCTCCTGCTGTTTATGATTATTTTTTCATTAGTACTGACCGCGGAAAAAAGCATTCGATTAATCAAATAATTCCTCTATAGAATTAGCATATGGTCAGAGCTAGGGCCCAGTTGTTTTAATACTAAATAACGTAACAATATTTTTTATTTATATTTGGAAAATTATTAATAAACAGTAGATTTGTATCTTGCACATACCCCGATTCTATGCTATCCTTCTTTAATTGCATTACTTAAACTAGTATAACATGCAAATCTGTACGTCAATTCTTGAATAAAGTAAAAGTATGAATTTGTGGTTGCTTAAATTATATTATTATTATTATTATACATGATTTACAAGCCAAACGGCTTCGCACTCCCTCCAGGGATTATTCACTCATACCAGGCATACAAAGACGCCAAAAGTATGAAGCTCTGTGGGAACCCTTTCCATGTTATCGGGTCCTAGGTGACGTTGTCTGCTGCATTTCCCATGAATTTTCGGACGGTTCGCGCGGTTGCTAGGAGAATTGCTTTCTGCATCGGTTTATAAAGATGCTCACTAAGGCCCAGTCCCTTGATGTTCTGCAGGAGGTTCTTCGGTATCACTCCAGTTGTTGACAGTATTATGGGAATCGTTTGGACGCTGTTCATTGCCCATTGTCTTCGGATTTGGACCTCCAGATCTCTGTATTTGGCGATCTTCTCGTTATATTTTGGCCTTAGGTTGTTGTTGTTAGGCACCGCAATGTCGATTAGTGTAGTTCGCCTAGAAATTTTATCTATTAGTATAATGTCTGGTCTATTATGAGCTACTGTTTGATCCGTCAGAACCGTTCGGTCCCAATATAACTTGAACTGGTTGTTTTCAAGAATAGGCTCCGGATTGTACTTGTAATAAGGCACTTTTCCTACCTGTAATAGGTTTAACTTTTCTGCTAATTCTTGGTGGAGTATCTTAGCGGCTGAGTCGTGTCTTTCCTTATACTCGGTTGCGGCAAACGCTTGGCATCCTCCAGTTATGTGCTGAATTGTCTCCGATGTTCGACAGCCATATCTGCATTGGTCATTTTCTATTGAGGGATCTCTAATGATGAACTTCCGATAGTTCTTCGTCGGAATAACCTGGTCTTGGATAGCTAACAAGAAGCCCTCCGTTTCCGGAAACATCTGTCCTGAAATCAACCAGTAGTTCGACGCTGAGTTGTCGACATTGTCCTGATTGACCTCATTTGGATGCCGTCCATGAAGTGGCTTCCGTAGCCAGGTTTGTACCTTCTCTTGGTCTGTTTGGTGGTGAGGAGTAATATCTTCTTCCCTCAACTGTAGCGGTGTTGAATCATCTGCCTCGCATATTGCTCGATGTAGTGTGGAAGAGTCCGCCAACCTGTGGAAATATGAACGTAAGTTTATTATTTGTTGGTCGAGCTGCTTACCAATATCCACCAATCCTCTTCCTCCTTGGTGTCTTGGAAGCATTGTACGTTCAATAGCACTCCGAGGGTGATGTTTTTGTGCTTTTGTTAGGAGTGTCCTTATTTTTCTTTGCAGGTTTTGAATGTCCGTCCTGCTCCACTTTACAATTCCAAAAAAGTAGCTCAGCGCAAAGCAAGCATACGTGTTGAGCGCCTTAAACAAATTTCTACTATTTAAATTAGTTCTTAATACCCGCCTTACCCTCCTGACAAATTCGGCTGTCAATTCGGCCTTCATAGTGCCATGATCAATTCTTTTAGCCTGTTTCATACCTAGATATTTGTATGTTTGGTCTGCTTCCATTGCAGCTATAGTTTCACCGTTCTGCATTTCAAAAGCCCCCGGTTGTATCTTCCCTTTAACGATGTTCAAAATACGGTACTTGTCAAGTCCAAATTGCATTCCGATATCCCCGGAGAACTCCTCCACAATTTTAAGCATTTGTTCCAGCTGGCTTCTGGTAGCAGCCATCAGTTTAAGATCATCCATGTATAGAAGATGATTCACTCTGACTATCTCTTCGTTGTTGTTTCTAACACTAAAGCCGTGTCTGGTGGAGTTCAAACGGCGTGATAGTGGGTTCATTGCAAGGCAGAACCACAATGGGCTAAGTGAATCGCCTTGAAATATTCCTCTTCGTATCGGAATGGTGTTAGTTTCGATGGTGTCGCTGGATGGCACTTGCAATTGGATCCTAGTTCTCCAGGTTAACATGATGCGTTCTAAAAAGGAAACAAAATTATTGTCGACCCTGTACATTCTTAATATAGTTTTGAGCCACTCATGTGGTACTGAGTCGAAGGCCTTCTTATAATCCACGTAGTCAGCAAAGAGGTTTCTTCGGTTGGTACAGGCTTGATTACATATGACAGAGTCAACAATCAATTGTTCCTTGCATCCCATTGCTCCCCTCGTACATCCTTTTTGTTGAGTTGCAATGATGTTATTTTGCTCACAATGTGCATAGATGCGTTGGGTCAAGCAGAAGGTGATCACCTTATACAGTGTGGGTAGGCAGGTGATTGGCCTATACTTAGCTGGGTCATGTGTGTTGTGTTGGTCCTTTGGTAGGAGGTACGTAATACCTTCGATCAAGAACAATGGCATTTTTGCTGGGTTAAGAAAAACATTATTAATAAGATTAGCCAGCTGATGGTGCATACACCAGAACTTTTTGAGCCAGTAGTTCTGGATCCCGTCGAGACCTGGAGCTTTCCAGTTATGGGATTCCTTGATTATTCCTGAAATTTCCTCGGTGGTAAATGGCTCAAACTGCATCTGGCTGTAATCTTGGCAGATTTGGTGTTCTTCATTGATCCAGCCAGCTGCGAAGTTACAATCGGTTGGTGTGGAAAGTTGGTTTCCCCAGAACTCTTCTACCTGCTCTCTATTAGGATATCTATTATCTGCCATATTAGGTGGAGAGTTTAGCTTACGGTAGAAAGTCTTTTCTGATCGTTGGAAGAGCGCATTGTCTCGTTTTCGGTTATTGCTGGTCTTGTACCTCTTTAGCCGTCCTGCAATAACAGAGAGCTTCTGTTTCAGCGAGTCAAGGCATTGCTGAGCAGTAACATTCGCTGGATCTTGTTGCGAATGATATCGGACACGATTCATGATTTCTTCAACTCGCTTTTGCAGTCGACTAGTTCTTGTGCCCCTGATGTACTCCGTCAGCTGTCCTATATCTATTCGAAGATTTTCAATTTTCTTGTTTAGACGTCTTTCCCATGGTGGTATGTTGGGTTCTGTCCTTGCTGATCGACGCTCTGTTGTAACTTTAATTTCTAGAGCTCTAGCTATAGCAGTCGCGGCACAGTAGATGGTCATATGTAAGGACTCCAGAGTGTAGGCATCTGAAACATAAGCTGGTAAAATCCGATTGTTCATGATGTCTAACATGGCACCCAATTTTTTGGATGAATTAATTTTTGGCAGTGCCGGTCTTCTTAACGGATTGCCGCCATCATACTCCAACACCGCAGCACTCATTTCCGTTGACAATTTCTGATAAAAGAGTTCAGTGTTGTCCTGTTGGGCTTCGTCATTTAGCTGTTCCTGTTGTTCTTGGACGTCAGGTTCCGGTTGTGGCTCAGGTTCAGCAATCAGATTGTTGTTATTGTCAGTGCCTCTGATCTCACGTTCAATTTCCTCTTTGATGCTATTAAGCCGAGCTTCAGGAATTAGGCTGTTTCGGAGAATAACTCTATATTGATCAGCTATTCTCTGCTGGGACACTTGCATGTGTGGGTACTCCCTGCAAAATTCGGCATGTAGTTGTTGTCTGTAGCCAATCATTTCTCGTCCTAGTTGAGTCACCCTATAAAAAATGCGCATTATTGTCTCGTTCATGGACACAGTCCATTTCATGCGCTGTCTTGGTCGTCCCGCTTAAGTAAGAGCTTATTGGGGTTCCCGCACAGCATCTTCGGCGGGTAGAGCTCTTGGAGTTATCTGACCCTCGTGTTGATGTAGTTGTTGTTGCCTGTCCACAGCGATGTCAGCTCTCATGTCGTTGTCTGGTTATTCTTGAGTCTCTGAGTCTGGCTGTGGCGCAGGTCCTGGGGTTTGTTCATTGTTATCATCGGTACTGCTTATCTCTCGTTCTATTTCCGCTTTAATGATGTTAAGTCGCGCTTCTGAGATTAGTTTATTTCAGAGAATAGCTCTGTATTGATCTGCTATTCTCTGTTGTGACACTTGTAGGTGTGGATATTCCCTACAAAATTCGGCATGAAGCTGTTGTCTATAGCCGATCGTTTCTCGTCCTAGTTCAGTCACCCTATAAAAAATGCGCATTACTGTTTCATTCATGGACGTTGTCCATTTCATGCGCTGTCTCGGAAGTCCCGCTGGCTGAGGTTCCTGCGCAGCACCTTCGGAGGGTGGAGGTCTCGTTGTTGTTTGGCTCTCATGTTGTTGTTGGGCTGTAGCTTCTTGTGCGACAGGGTTTCGCCTCCTTAACACTCTGCCACTTGAAGTTTGTGATGTCGAAATGTTTCTCCCCCCAGAATCCGTGGAGCAGACCGCTTCTGCGGTGTGGGATTGTGGACCATGGGTCCTACCCACCTGGGGTACATTATTATTATTATTATGATTTACAAGCCAAACGGCTTCGCACTCCCACCAGGGATTATTCACTCATACCAGGCACACAAAGACACCAAAAATATGAAGCTCTGTGGGAACCCTTTCCATGTTATCGGGTCCTAGGTGACGTTGTCGGGTGTAGTTCCTACGAACTTTCGGACGGTTCGCGCGGTTGCTAGGAGAATTTCTTTCTGCATCGGCTTATACAGATGCTCACTAAGGCCCACTCCCTTGATGTTCTGCAAGAGGTTCTTTGGTATCACTCCAACTGTTGACAATATTATGGGAATCGTTTGGACGCTGTTCTTTGCCCATTCTCTCCGGATTTGAACCTCCAGATCTCTGTATTTGGCAATCTTCTCGTTGTATTTTGGCCTTAGGTTGTTGTTGTTAGGTACAGCAATGTTGATTAGTGTAGTTCGCCTAGAAATTTTATCTATTAGTGTAATGTCTGGTCTATTATGAGCTACTGTTTGATCCGTCAGAACCGTTCGGTCCCAATATAACTTGAACTGGTTGTTCTCAAGAAGAGGCTCCGGATTGTACTTGCAATAAGGCACTTTTCCTACCTGTAATAGGTTTAACTTTTCTGCTAACTCTTGGTGGAGTATCTTAGAGGCTGAGTCGTGTCTTTCTTTATACTCGGTTGCGGCAAACGCTTGGCATCGTCCGTTAAACTCACCATGGTCAAAGAACTAGAAAATAAATTACCATTCTTAGATGTCTTGGTTGAAAGAAATGGCAGACAAATTCGAACTTTGGTTTACAGAAAAGCCACACACACAGGACAATACCTTAATTATTCATCTAATCACTCCAACAACACCAAACAAGGAATTATAAGAAATATCGTAGATAGAGCCTTAACTCTCTGCAACTCCAACGAGAATTTGATGAAAGAGATAGATTACATTAAAGGGACATGAAGAACTGTGTATATCAAATACCATGTGAATGTGGCAATTCCTACATTGGCGACACAAAGAGACCTCTTGACGTACGGATCAAAGAACATCAAAAATGCACATCTCGAGGAAAAACAGAAAAATCAGATGCCGCCAACCATGCCTGGACTCATGGACACCACACAAAATGGTCTAAAGCTAAAATACTACACCGAGAACAACATTGGAGAAACGGAAATTCAAAGAAGCTGCGGTTATACATCAGAACCCGAGTTGTTTTAGTAAACCATCTTTAGATATAAGAGAAGTGTGGAAACCACTTCTTAATAATTGTAAACTAAAACTAAATGCAGAAAAAACAATGGGATCTTACCATAGCAGGCATGATTGCACCCATCTCAGTCACACTCCACTGCATTTACTTTTAGTATAAATAGTTATGTAGCTAAGGGATTTATTTAGTTTCACTTGAAAACGGCTAGAGATATCTACTAACCGAAAGGTCCTGATATTCAACAAAAAATAAAGACAATGGAAGTCCAACAGATATCTACTATTTCGCAAGAAACATTGTTGTCTATGACCTTCAAACAAATTTTTGTTGTTTACATGTACTGGTATGATCGAAAAGATTAATAAATATTAATTACTATTTAATATCTTATGACTCGATACAGATTAGACAAAAATTATTGTCATCATCTATAATTGTCATTTTCGTAAAAGATAAATATTTAAAAAAAAACAATAATTTTAATCTTCACTACTGCGTTTCATCTCTGACTAAATTAAACATGAATAATAAAATCATTCAAAAAAAGGAGTAATTTTGTTTAAAAGAATTTAAAGGCGGTAAATCACATGTTATTGCTTTTAGATTTACAAGAATAAAAGACAGAGATCACTTATTTTAGACATTTTAATATTTGGTAATCTTAAATCACTCATAAATGACTATTCATGAAGCTATGGAACCTTTTATTAGTCGCTAAATAATTATTATTAGAAATTAAAATAATTAATTCAGTTTAGAATTATCTAAAACGTAGAGAAAATTTTTCTTTGTATTTATTTCCACTTTTCTCCCTTTTACCTAAGCACGGCGGTAAAGTTTCTTTTCTTAAAGTTTCTGCTGACGCAGATATTTCGGGTTTCAAAGGAGTACTTAGAGACTTACATGTTTGGTTCTAATTTTGAGACTTTGTGTATTCTATTAACATTTTAACGTTTCCGAGTACAGATGAATTTAATGCTAAGATCGATCTTTTAATCTTACAAGTATAAGAAAATCAGAAAATAACAGGCTCCAACAAATAATTTATTCAAAACAAATATTGTCATCGTATTGGTTTAACGGCCATTATTAGGCGTCACTTTGTGACTAGTTGCCTTATGTTGATCATCAAACGCCGCAGTGTATATGGTAGTCCATTTTTGTGGAGGCTAAAAGATCGTGAGTCTTATAAAAATAATAAATTACCTTGTACCGTGAAATTCCTTTTGAAAAAAACTATTGTGCTGTTACTGTGTCTTTTTCTATAATTTGTAATCCCAGAGACAAAAAAAAATTAATATCACATTTTGGTTAGTGATTGTTAGCATAAATTAAATAGTCTATGACATTAGGTAATTTAAAATACTTTTCTAAGTGGGTAGATTTTTTGATTAAATATAAAAAAATAGCAGGAGCTTATATAGGGGGAGCCTTAACTGCTATATATAAAATATCTTGGGTTCTTGATATAAAAAATGTTTTTCTTAATATTGATGCTTTTTTAGCACTTTTGGGACCTGAAGAAGAAAGAAATGCTTTAAACAGCAGCTTTTCTACTACTATTTCCGATTTGTTGCTCCTGTCTCGATATACAAACGATACAGAAAGTTTATTTCAAAAGATATCTGAACTATATTTGGGTGGAAAAAATTACATAAGTAATGATGAAGAGTGGCAGCAAGGCTTTATAGATGTAAGTTATTGTTCTGACTGTTTTTTCTCTATTTAACTCTAAGACCTCATTACACATTAACTAAAAAATATAGTGACTCCATAGTTGTGTTCAATCCAATCATAAAATTTTTAGCTCATGATGGACACTATTGTGCTCACAACAATAATATTTTTCCGGGAATTTTTGATTCAAGAGCTCTAATATGAATATTAATTTTTTTCCTAGTTTTGTCCAATTTTCATCTTATTTACATTACGGTACCAGTTTCACAGCTTTAATTGGAACCCAAAAGTATTATCTCTGAAGTGAATAATATACGTTTCGTTGCCCTGCAGTTTCAAATTTAGCTATTCTAGCTAATCTGAGATATAAAATAAATAAGCTTCTTTTTAAATCCAGGTCTCATCCTTAAAGTGTGTCATGAAGTCATATTTTCCCTTTATTTCTAAGAATTGTTTTATTTTCCTTTTCAATTCAAAAATGGAGGCATTAACATTTTCTTTTGACAATCAACAAACAGCAGTGTATAAAATAAGAATGTCGTGATCAGAATTCATGCTTGATTAATTAGGCGAATCTGAAGTTGTTACTAAATTTTAAAGCTTAACTTGCTTCCACTGTTTATAAACTTAAGGTTTTCGTACTTTAATAGAAAGGAAATTCGCACAAAACATAAATAGAGCGTCTGTGACTCGATTCTTACGAAAATTTTTGAACCTATAACATCTATTTTGACAGTAGTGACATTTGGTTTCAAGGCCATTACGCTAAATATTGGATACATTTATGGTGTTGTGCACCATTTAAAAACTGAAAAAATTTAACAAGTCATTAAAACTATGATATAATCCTAGATTTTATTAATTTTTCTTATTTCAGTTATGGTCCGATAGATATTTTATATATTCTGGCTACAAAACCATATCTCTACAAGTCGAAAATGGCCACGATTCAATATACTTTTATAGTTTCGAATATGCTGGTGAATATACTTATGCTGGATTATGGTCTAATGGAAGTGGACTCTATAATCCAAATTGGAGTAAGTAAAATATGCCCAATAAATGATAGAAAAAGTTGACATTTTTGGTTACTTGATGATTTTGAATCTTTTCTAACAATTGCATAATTACAAAAACAGCTTCTAATTACTTGCTGGATTGTTTGCATTTTAATTAAAATTAGTGCATATTTAATTTTAAGGCAGGGTGAGTGGATTTATTTACCTGTTTTTGAAAACCAGATATCTCCTTCCAAATCTCTATCACAAACTCCCTTATTTATCTCCTCTATCTAGTTTCTTTTAGGTCTTCCTGTCTTCCTGTTTCCTTAAGGTATCCAGGGCATATCTTGCTTTGGTAACGGATCTTCATCTATACATTGCACATGTCCGTACTTTTTCAGTTGGTTAATTTGTATCTCTTCTACGGTTCTGTCTTTAAGTCCTATTATTTCGTTGATTTTGTAATTTTTGATCTATTTTATTTTTGATTTTCCTGCGGCACGTCTCCAGAAATCCATTTCAGTTGTTTTCATGACTCTTTTTGATCTTTGTTTTAGCAGCCATACCTCACTATTGTACAGAACTAGGCTCTTAACAAGGGTGTTGTATATTCAATGATTTTTGATATTTGTCTGTCCCATAGGATGCTATTTAGTGACTTTCTTTTCTTGAACATTTCTGAATATTTTATGGTGTGATTAAAAATTTATATTTTTGGCAATGTACTATATTCTTCGATTGGTCATCTATTACCAGGTTTTGTTGAGCTCTCCCTAAAGAACATGAATCTTGTCGTGCCAAACTGTTCGATTAGCTTTCTCGTCATATAATCCAAATCCTTGTAGTCTTGTATTATTACTATCTGCATCTGCATAATTATACCGAGTGGAGTTGTTCTCGTATCTTCATGTCCTTTCGTTTTCTCTTCTATGCTTTGAAAACTTGTTCTAAATAAATTTTAAAGAATTTCGGTAATAAACAACATCCTTGTTTGAGACCTTTATCAGCTTTGAATCCCTTTGATAATTCACATCCAGTTTTAACTTTAGTTCTGTTTCGATTATATAGGCCTTTTATTGATCTGATTAAAATTACGTTGTTGTGATGTACTACTTCCTATAGTCGGTCTATCTTGAGAAATACTGTCATAGGCCTTTTAAAAATCCACATGGATTAATTGGAGCTTCTGATTCCAGAACGATTTTCTTTCTATAATTTGGGAAATGCAGAAGAGAAGGTTCAGTGCTGACCTGCTTCTACTGAACTCAGCTTGTTCTATGGCCTCGAATTTACTATATTCAGTTTCAATTATTTTGTGAGAAGCTTTTTTTTTGGATATTTAGCTTAATGCAGCAATTTTGCGATAATTGTCACAGTTAAGATAACTTCCTTTCCTGTTGATAGTGGCCATGCACTATGTGCTCCACTTCTCTGGTATTCTTTTGCCGTCAACAGATGTCCGAAATTAATTGGTAAAATGTTTGCAGAATTGCTTTGTGCAGTATTTAATTAGTTCGGGTGTGCAGTATTTAATTAGTTCCCAGATCTTGGTGAAAAAAGAAACTTATGATATTAAATTATCTTGTTAGTAGATGATACGAAGCAACTAAGAGACATATACGCTGGATACTAAGCTTGCAGAATGTTATTCTTGGTTCCCTACAGCTCCACCGATGACACCATTAGGTGGTAGAAACAAGTATAGAGAGGACCCGAATTGTATTTGCAAACAATAAACTAATTCTACGGGAATAAAGAACTCTTTATTTATTAATGCAAACAAATTATTTTTTCGGCTTCTAATTACTTGGCTGTACGTGTAGATGTAGTTTAACTCTTCACATTTTATGGTCTTATATTGAAAATGTCTACAGGTTTAATAACCTGCCGACCTATATCGAAATTTAAATTTTATTTAGATAGTTATTTCCTATGAACATTGCTCTTGGCTCGTTACAGCTCCAATAATGGGATCGTTAGGTGACCAAAACACATATGGAGAGAATACCAGAGTCGTATTTGCAGGAAATATTTTTGCTTTAACTGTTTGAAGGTGAAAAATGGCAACTTCTTAAACTGGTATATTTAACTGGGGTGTATATTCATGTTAGACAAAATTATTATTATGTCTTCTATCATTATCAAAACAATTGGATAGTTAGATATTGATTTAAATTTAAGCAACAAATCCCTGTGAATGTAAAAAGAAATGATAAAAAATATTCGATATCTTATAGCGAATAAATAAAGAAATACCGAACATTTTAGGGATAAGTCATTGCGATGAACTTCTGTACCTGTTCAGATCTCCTGATCTTTTTAAGCAGCAACTTACATCCAGAAATGATCGAAAACTAAGTAATATTTTGTTAGACTTATGGATAAATTTTGCAATATACGGGTAAGCGTGTCAAAAAAAATTAACAAAAATTAAATGGGTTTTATTTTTCCTTTAGTGATAAAAGACTGGCGATTTTGGAGACATTTCAGGGTGGTACTCTCAGACATTGCTTTAAAATTTTAAGTTTGAATCTTTGTGTAGTTCTTCCAAAGTCTAATATTTTGGGCTTCATCTTTTAATTCTTTGGGCATTTGTTCTATTTTGTCTTTACTATCGGATCAGTGCTATGTCATCCGCATATCTATGATTCAAACGTTGACCACTTATTCTTACGCCTTTCTCACTTTAATTCAATTTTTTAAATACATTATGTAGCGCGTTAATAAATATTTTTGGTTAAGAAATGATCTCAGGTCCTGAAACCCTTTCTAAACTGTGCCTGTTCTTTCATCTGTCAATGGTTCATTTTTGATGTTAATAGATTTGTTGAAATTTTTCTCAGGAGCTTATATTTTAATTATGTAATTGGATCATATTCTTGAGTTCTGACTTTTCTCCTTTGCTGTAAACTACGATTACTATTGCTTCATTCCAGTTGGCAGGAATTCTTTTCTCAATTATTACTTTATTCATAAGGAGACGCATGACATCTATTATCAATTCCTCTTAAGAGTTCTCTTGTAATGCCATCTCTGCCACGTTCGCTGTTGTTCTTGCTTTCCTTTATAGCTCTTCTTATTTCTTATTTGCCTATTTCAAGTTGTCATTTGGAATTAACGTTTTTAATTTTTGTGTTTAATTTAGTTTTTGTTTCAGGAGGTATTCCTCTTTCTGCTTTATATAGTTCAGAATAGAACGAATAAGTTATGTTCGGAATATCTCTCATACCGTATACTTCTTGTCATTGATGTTTAAATTACTTTTCCCAGCTTTGGTCTCAGACATCTAATACTCTTATTGTTTTCAATGACGTTTTCCACTTGAGACTCTTGTGTTTTTATCGGTTCCTCCTTTATGCATTTTTAATCGTTTCATTAAGCTTGTTATATTCCACTGTCTTTCGTTTATCCTTTATCCCAAACACTTTTCTGTTTTGCATCATACTCTTTCTTTCTTGAGGTAACTAAATTTGTTTTATTTTCTCCTTTGTTGCCATTTTCTTTCCTGTTTTTATTATTATATCGCAGCATTACATTTATTTCTTCTAGGGACATACATTGTATTTCTTCTCTACTAATTTATTTCTGTATAAATGTTTATTCTCTTTGCTGTGGTTTTATGTTTCTCTGAATTTTGAATTTGAATTTGCTATTTATAAATACCTTTGCTCTTACTAATCTATGGTCACTACCGGTGGTAAATGAAAAATTGTTTACCCTCCGGCGTTACTCCAGTTTTCTTATCAATGTCTTCAAAGTCACTGGAATATCCTTGGAAGAATAGACTTATCAACTAACTGTACTTTTTGAACTTATGTTGATTTTAGAATGATCGGTACATATTTTTTTTTGTAGAAATCCAAATCCCTCCGAAAATGTGATTTTAGAAAACATAGAATGGAAACCTCTTAAATTAAATTTTGCTGGTTTATTTACAAATGATGATGTAACACTTTTAAATGTAACTGGTTCGTGCAGGACTGGTGCTAAATTTGATATCACTCGAGGTTTTTACAAAGAAAGAGTGAATTTTTGGGACGACAATCTTCTGATCGAAAAAGATCATAGAAAATAAACCTTTGCAACCTATTAAGACAATTATTGTTGAAATGGTATATTAATCTTTTGTTATTAAAAAGTTTGAAGAAATGTTGTTATATTATTTAAAGCGCAGAATTTGATTAAATATTTCCATTACTGAAATATTTAAAACTTTGATACATGGTCGTATCAAAAATTTTAACTACTAATTCATTGTAAGATCCATTTCGTAAAATATCTTGAGATTTTTTTAGAAAATCAAAATGTCTAATAACAAAAATTAATTATAAAGGTAAAATGTCTTAGACAATCATTTACTGACATTTGAAACGTTTTGAATAGTTTTTCCAGAAACCACCTACTTTTTTTTGCTGCAGGTATCTTTCTCTCTCCTGATACGCATTGTTGTGCCTTGGTATATATTTCATATTAATATTATTTACTATAAATTGATTTCGGCATTGTTTATTGTTTTAAATAAAGTACATAATTTTAGCGTATCTAACTCTTTCTGAAAATCAACAAACCCTGTATGTACTTAGATGATGGCTTTTTCTATTGAGATTCTAATGATCTGCATGATTGCTTGTACTAACGCCTTTCCGATATCCCTCTTGATTGTAGTAGCCTAATTTACTTGTTATTCAGTTTGCTATCATACTTAATATGAACTTGTATAAAGGAGAAAGACGGCAAATAGTTCCGTAGTTCTTGATGTTCGTTTTGTCCCCTTTTAAAGCTTCCAGTGGTTTGTGACTTCCAGGTCTAGAATTTCAGATATATATATATATATATATATATATATATATATATATATATATATATGTATATATATATATATATATATATATATATATATATATATATATATATATATATATATATATATATATATATATATATATATATATATACAGGGTGATTCAAAAATCGATCACGAAACTTAAGGGGGTGATTCTACTTGACAAAATAAGGGTAGAGCTTCATATAATTTTTTTTCAAAATGTCATTCATTTTCGAGTTACAAGCCGTCCAAGTTCAAGTTTTTATTTTTTGTTTTTTGAATTACTCGCTTACAGGAAAACCGATTTGACTAATATTTGAAAGATAGGCTAAGTCTTCTGCGCTTCATCATTTTAGTAACAATTCACATTGATTGTTTGCCGCTAGAGGGCACTTTACCTACATTGAAAATTGTTTTTTTGTCATAATTTTTTAGTGTTGACAGCTACAGTAGTTTTTGGCATAATTTCTGAAAGACTGATGCCAGGCCTTTAAAAAAGGTGCTCCTTATTTACATCGCTAAACCCAACGGTTTAGACGTAAATCACCCTTAAAAATTAAGTGGTAAATTTACTTTTCTCATTTCATTACCACCAGCTACCAGGTAAATAGCTATCAAAGTATACTAGAGCTGTCAGTTTAACATCAAATAAATTCGCTTTTTAAACTATTTAATTTATAATCTTAAAATAACTAATAATGGCTAATCACCAATATTCAAATATCGAATATTCTGATATCCATTTTTGTTATGGAAACGCAAATGGTAATGCAGAGTTGGCAAGAAGATATTATATGGAGAGTTATCCGGAAAGAAATATCCCTCATGCTCAAACATTTTCCAGTGTGCACAGGAGGCTTGCGGAATGTGGTTCCTTTAAAAGTTATAATGGAAATAGGGGAAGACCTAGAACTGCTAGAAACGTGCGACAAGAAGAAAGAGTGCTTGAAATTATTGAAGATAATCCAGGTATTAGTACTAGAAAAATTGGGAATGAAGTGCGGCTCTGTCAGGCTAGTTCATGGAGGATACTAAGAGAAGAACAACTCTACCCGTTTCATTCAAAAAAGGTGCAGGCTCTTTATGACGATGATCGGCCGAGACGGTTGGAAATGTGCAATCAGATCCTAGCTAAGTATGAACACGATAATCGATTAATTGGCGTCATATTACTCACTGACGAAGCTGGTTTCACTCGTGATGGCATAACAAATCTACACAACATCCACACATATGCTTACGAGAACCCAAACAATGTGGTAGAAACGAAACATCAGCGTAGATTTTCACTAAATGTGTGGGCAGGGATAATAGGAGATTACCTTATTGGTCCTCATTTCTTTGATGGCCCATTAACTGGTGACGTATACTTAGATTTTATCCAAATTCGTCTCCCATTGTATCTGGAAGATGTGCCATTGGAAGTAAGGGCCAACATGTGGATCCTCCAAGACGGAGCTCCGCCCCACTTTAGTATACGTGTCCGACAGTATTTGAATGCAACGTATCCTGAGCGATGGATAGGACGAAGTGGACCATTGGCATGGGCAGCGAGGTCACCAGACCTTAATCCTATGGATTTTTTCTTTTGGGGTCATTTGAAACAATTGGTGTACGATATTCCAGTAATCAACGTCGAGGATCTTCGCTTCAGGATAATCGAAATGTGCCAAATTATTAAAGAAACACCAGCAATTTTTCATCGAGTTAGGCGACATTTTTTGAAGAGTGTTAGGAAATGTATTGAAGAAAATGGGGGACATTTTGAGAATCTTTTTTAGTTTGTTTAGTACTGTTTCATTAATTTTTATCAATTAAATGTATATCGCAATAATCCATAATATGAATATTTACTGATTAGCCATTATTAGTTATTTTAAGATTATAAATTAAATAGTTTAAAAAGCGAATTTATTTGATGTTAAACTGACAGCTCTAGTATACTTTGATAGCTATTTACCTGGTAGCTGGTGGTAATGAAATGAGAAAAGTAAATTTACCACTTAATTTTTAAGGGTGATTTACGTCTAAACCGTTGGGTTTAGTAGAATCACCCCCTTAAGTTTCGTGATCGATTTTTGAATCACCCTGTATATATATATATATATATATATATATATATATATATATATATATATATATATATATATATATATATATATATATATATATATATATGTATATATATATATATATATATATATATATATATATATATATATATATATATATATATATATATAGAGAGAGAGAGAGATGTTTTTTCCATTGTGATTTCTGAGACGGAGTTCGTGTTCCTAGTAATTTTTTTTTAGAGAAAACTTGTCCAAATAAAAGTTCTGGATATTGATATGATATGATTGATAAGTATGAAATTCATGCATCGTTAATAAAGTTATAGCCCTTCGAAGTAAAAGTACTTGTGCAAGTGCGTTGTAGCAAGTGGTGGGGGAAGCTCGGCTTTCTCACGGTGTGCTTCTGAAATTCGGACTTCAAATTGGAGCGCGCAACAAAATTGTACTATATCTCGAGTTCCAGATAACGTAGAGCCTTCATTTTTTTTTTAAACTGGAGTAACTCGACGAAATATTACGAAATGACTTATTTTCATTGTAATAGGAAATAGGAAAAAATCGTACATTTCCCGATTTCCTATGATAATGAAAATAAGTCAGTTTGTCATATTTCATCGAGTTACCCCAGTTTAAGAAAAATGAAGGTTCTACGTCATCTGAAACCCGAGATATCGTACAATTTTGTTGCGCCCGTGAGAAAGGCGAGCTTCCCCCACCACTCGCTACAACGCACTTGCAAAAATACCTTCACTTCGAAGGGCTATAACTTTACTAACGATGTATGAATTTAATACTTATCAATTACATCATAAAATATAGGTCTTTGTTTAAAATCTGTAAAAATTTCGACTCTTAATGTTTATAAACAAAAGAGATACGATTTTTAAAAAATGCTATCTTAGCTCCCTCCTATCTGTCGTGGGAAACTTTTTTTTTCAAATTCGTGTTTTTTCACCAGCTTTCAGATCCACTTATTCACAAACTTGTATCATTAAAATTAACAAAGTTATTCCAATTGATTATACGTAAAAAAGGCGGTTTTTCTTAACAGCAATTTTTTTAATAATCCATCGTTTCTTCATCTTTGCTTGTAGTTTCAACTTCAAAGAATCCATTCCGCTTTTGCAAATATCTGTAGAATCATCCTCTTGGCAAGGAGAATTGTTTGAACATTCAGTATCTGGCATGAACAATTAAGATTATTCATAAACTACCAAACCGATTTGGTCCAGCTTTCGCACAGTTATAAACGCACATAATAGCCTTATCTTCAAGAGGATATGCATCACTTTCGGCCTTTCTTGTAAAAGTTTATAAAATAATGCAAAAAAGGTGGTTTTTCGCCTTTATCTTGATAAATTATTTATCGATTTTGACATATAAAAAATGAAATTAAAGGTCTTTTCAATACTCATAACTTTCATTTGGACAAGTTTTCTCTAAAATTTAACCGAAAAATTCCACGGACAGAAAATCGATCTCGGGCTGATCTAGCTGTACTTTTTTACGTATTTATCATCTACTGGGTGTCCCCTACGACTTGAATCTTTGAGATATCTGCAATAAATTTTTACATGAAATCGCTACAAATTCATTAGGAAGACTGGAGTATATTATAAAATGCATGAATTACAAGAATAACATTTATTTCTAAATTAAGGAGTATTGGAAATTCTTGCTTCATTATTTGACAAAATTAAAAACATAACTCTATATCATTTTTATCAACTAATTCCCTGTAGAATTAGCATTTCATCAAACCCGTTGTGTGAATGCTGAGTAACGTGATAATATTTTTATTTATGTTTGGAAAAGTATTCTTGTTTTATTTCTTGGTACACACATAGACACCGATTTAATACTATACTTTTCTAATTGTATTATTTAATCCAGTATAACATGCTACGTACGTCAGTTCGAGAATAAAGTAAATAGCAATAGAGAAAATTATTATATTATTTTCAATATGTAAATAATATCTACCAATATTTATCGATAAAAAAAGGCTTTTAAACTTCTTAGTGTTAATATTAATAATAAAATTCTTATTATTGGTTTTTTTTTTGTGTCCCAGTGAGATTTCGTCATTGCGTTGTGCACCATATATTTTGTTTAGTTTCTCCTTGGACCGGTTGCTTTTGATTTTAGATTTAGTCCGGTTGATATCTCATTTTGTTCTTCTTTAGTTTTTGCTACACAGGTAGTATCATTGGCAAATTTTAGAAGTTTTCGCCATTTATTGTCACACCTTTGTTTCTTCATCGTAGTATTCGAAATATATCTTCTAAAGTCAAAATACAGATTTTTGTTATTTTCACTATGTAAATAATATATACCAATCGTTTACGAAAAAAATAAGTTTTTAACCTAGAAACACAAACAGAAAATCTACAAGCAAAATTCACTAAAAATATTTGTGTTTGTCAAATACCAAAAAATCCCGCCCCCACTGACTATAAACAATGTTGAAGCAAATTCATTTTTATTTAAATCTACTGGTATAATGGAAGATTTTTAAATTAAGCATTTTTAATCTTACAAACACGTCTGGAAATAATATTTTTATCTAAAACAAAGACATACTTTTATTGTGATTTTTACTTTATTACTCATTTCCAGTACTTTATCGTGTCTGGCCAATCAAATGTATACGTTTGTTAATTTTCACCTATTGTTGACTCTGGGTAGTTTGACTTACACAAGAATATATTTATTGTTCTTATATCTATTAATACTGCAAATAAAACAATGTTATTGAAAAAAACATATATATAAAAGTGCATTATCTTAATTACTTTCTCAAAAATAAAAATTTAGTTGGCACTGACACTGATCATGTTCGTAATAATTCATTTTGTGCTTCTACTGATACTTGGATCAATTTGTCAATCATTTGACTTAATAGTTCAAATTAATAGCGGACTAGTTGGGGGTTTTCTAAAGACCAGCAGGAGTGGCAGATTCTATTTTTCATTTTCTGGAATACCATTTGCGAAACCACCAGTAGGAAATTTACGATTTGCGGTAAGTTAAAATTTTAAATCATATTTTGGGAATATTTACAAATCCAACAAATTGTCAAGATATTTAAGTATCATGTATAGAAATTGACTGGTATTGTATTTCAGTGTATGTTTTATTAATATCGGCCAAGCGCTTTTGGTCTAACTTAGACCATCCTCAGGGCTTAGACCTCGTTAAAGGGCACACCTTAACCCTGTCAGTTTGAGAGCAGTCGCCAGCGTAGCCTCCACACAGAACAAATCGTATACAATTAAAATCCTTTAAAAAATTTTGTCACAAATTAAAATTAAAACTAAAACATTCAACACACTAGTACATTGACATTATTAAAACAATAAACCCTTTTAATAAAAAGGTGTGCCCTTTGACGAGGTCTGAGCCCTGAGGATGGTCTAAGTTAGACCGAAAGCGCTTGGCCGATATTAATAAAACATACACTGAAATACAAAACCCGTCTATTTCTTGATTTCTTCGGTGTACAACCTGTTAATAACTTATTTATCATGTATAGAGTCCTGTCAACATATTTTCTTGACAATATCCCATTGAATATATAATATACATTGTTAAAAATAACCCTAAATTTAATGCAAATTTAATGTCTATTCTACATTAAATTTAATCATTTTGTACTTTAAATCGTGAATAATTTACATCTACTTTGAATTTAAAGCAAAATTCATTGAAATATCAGTCCGTTGTATATTAGATTTTATTGAATGGTATTCAATAAAGTAACTGAAAGGATATTTCAACTTTCTGTATATTAATGTAGACCTCTTCCATATTTTTCCTTTTCTGTCGGTCCGTAGCGATCCCCATCCAGTTTTTTCCGGCAATTTTCTGGATGTCGTCACGCCATCTCTTTTGGGGCCTGCCAACACTTCTCTTGTTCTCTCTTGGCCGCCATGTTGTTATCTTGTATGTCCATCTGTCTATGTCATGTCTTGCGATATGTCCAGCCCATCTCCATTTTAGCTGCGCTACTCGTTTGCTCACATCTGTTATTTTCGTTCTTCTTCTGATTTCTTCATTTGGAACTTTATCTCGTAGACTAATTCCCAGTATAGCCCTTTCCATTGCTCGTTGTGTAACCCGAAGCTTATTAATGACTTTACATGTTAGGGAGGTTGTTTCAATACCATAAGTAAGAACTGGCAGGATGCACGACTCGTAGACTTTTCTTTTCAGACTTATGGGGATGTTACTGGATTTAAGAATGAATCCGAGTTTGCCAAAAGCTGCCCAGCTGAGACTTATTTTTCTAGGAATTTCAGCCGATTGATTTTCCTTCCCTATTTGTATTTTATGACCTAGATATATGTATTTTCTTACGTTTTCTATTATTTCATCTTCAACTTTAATTTGTATTTGTTCTAGACTCATTATTTTTGTTTTTGACAAATTCATTTTGAGTCCTATCCTAGCTGATGCTTGATGAAGTTCTTGTATCATACATTGGAGTTGTTCTGGTGAATCACTGATTATAACAATATCATCAGAAAATCTTAAGTGGTTTAGTTGTGTTCCGTCTATGTTAATTCCCTTGTCATGCCAGTCCAAGCCCTTAAATACATCTTCAAGTGCCAACGTGAACAATTTTGGAGAGATTGTGTCTCCCTGACGTACGCCTCTTTTTATAGGTATCGTCGAGGTTTTTATATCCTCGTCTATTGTAACTTGCATGTAAGCGTTTTCATATATATGCTGAATCAGAGCAAAGTATCTTAAATCAATCCGAGCATTGTCCAGTGCTTTGAGAACTGCACATGATTCGATAGAATCGAACTCCTTCTGGTAATCAATGAAAGCCAAATGCAGAGGTATATTATATTCCGTGGTTTTTTCGATAACTGTGTGTACTGTCTGTAGATGGTCTATTGTACTGAAATCTGGCTTGTTCTGAAGGTTGGTATGCGTCCAACTTTTGCGCCAGTCTGTTAGTTGTTATTTTTGTAAAAAGTTTGTACAAGTGGGACAGTAAGCTAATTGGCTGATAATTTTCTGTTATTTCTATCGCCTTTTTTGTATAATATGATGACTTCTGCGTTTTCCCATGCCTCGGGTATTTTTCCATACATTAAGCACTTGTCCAACAAAATTCTCACGCTTTCTCTTAGTTGTTCTCTCCCTATTTTTAACATTTCGGCAGTTATACGATCCTTGCCAGGGCTTTTATTATTTTTCATTTGGCTAAGCGCTTTCATTAACTCTGCGGTATTTATTTCGGGCATCTCTTCTGAACCGACATTTTTTACTTCCTTTTTTTCGTAGTAAGGACCTTGAGTTTTTGGACTGTATAACTCTGTATAAAAGTCCTGCACAACCATCGTGATTTTCTCCCGGGTACTAACTAATTGGCCTTGTTTAGTTTTAAGTCCGGAAATTTTTGTCCGGCCCCTACCCAATTGAGATCTGAGAGCTTTCATTGATTTGTTAGCTTCTATCGTGTCTTTAATCACTTTTGTATTATGCTTTCTTATGTCCCTCCTTATGTTTTTGTTAATTTCTTTATTTATGTCCCTATATTCTTCACAGTTTCTGTCCACATTTCTTCGTTTTTCTATGAGGTTCTTGGTATACGGGCTGATTTTACTACATTTTTCTTTATTTTTAAAGCATATCTCTTTTGTTGCTGCTCGTGTGCTATTATTAATGTGTTGTGTTAATTCATTGATGTCCATTTCTTCCTGGTCTTCTTTACTTTTAAGTTTATTCTTTGTTACATGTTCGAATTTTTCCTTGTTTTGTTTTAGTATTTCGTTTGTTGGAATGGGTTTTCTTCTTATCAATTTATTTCTTTCCCATCTGGTGTTAATGGTAATCGCAGCTCTGATCAAGTGGTGATCGCTATTGGTGTCGAATTGGTTAAGGACAGTGATATCTTCGCAAATGTTTGCGAAGATATTAAAATTAATTCACATATATCCTAATATTAAAGGAATTACATTATTATTCAATATACATTGCATGAAATTCTGGGAGATGGCGCAACTTGTATTTATTGAACTTCTTGTTTAGAATGGTATAAGTTGCTTAAAGGACTCAAAATTTATTTTTAAGCTTAATAATAAACAAATTATATTTTCATATTTTGTGCATAGTAAGGAATTAATCAATTAAACTTATTTTTAACATACATAGTGCATTTGAAATTACGAAAATTCATGGACATTAGTCAATAATATAGCATTGATTAGAGATATTAAAAATCAGATTAATTTTTAATATATCATTAATACTTATCGAGATGTAGCATGAAACAAGTTGCGACAGTTATTTTGCGCCAAATAATTGTTGGCGAAACGTCGTAAAAATTTTTCTACTGACGAACGGATTGAAAACCGGAAACACACCATCCTGGAAACCCTATCTTTTAACATATGGTATATGAAATATCTTTAAAATGTATTAAAATATTCAACGATTTTCCTATTATTAGGTAACAAAAGAATAATCAAATAAACTCATTATACTGTAATATAACGTTTGCCCTGTGAAAGGAATTAATATAGCTACTGTTTTTCCTGATTGCAAGAAAGAATGATTTAAATACCTGCAATATGAATAAAAGGCCACTCAGGTGTTTTCACAGACGTTTAGTTATAGAAAGAAATAGATTAGTTTTATTAACTGTTTTTATATAAAAATTAAGATTAAGACGCTCAGAGGCCAATTCGGGAATTAAGTATCCAGTATAAAAGGGCTAACGTCCTCTACATTTTGAAACTCAATTTGACGTTTACAGGGTTTCTTCGGGTAATATTGGTACAGATGGGCGTCGAGGGGGTAAGATATGAGAACGCTCCTTTAAAAAATACTAAATTTCAGTTACAACCTGGAAGTCGTTAGAATCGGTACCGCCGTACAGTGCCATGGAGAAATTACGTAACGGATATAATCGTCGGAAAAGAAATTTTTCAGTTAATTTGTGAAATAAAGGGAATATCGTGTGCTATTTTAGACGGGGGTTTCGCGATTTTATTAGTGTTTGATTAAGAAATATAAATAGCTGTTCTTTCGTGTTTTATTTCTTTTTTCTATTTAATGTTTGTTGAGCTATTTATATGTATTGTTTTTTTCAAAATTGGGTTATACGTTTTTGGTCAAAAAAGAACGGCCGAGAAGAGCAATTATGTTAGTTTTTCGTAATTGTTATTAGTTTTAAGTTTCTCATTGTAAATAGTTCGTTTTTTCTATTTATTTTGGTTAATAGACCAAGGGTTTTGAAAGACTTCTTTTGTTTAATTTTAATCAAAAATCTTCACGCGACTAAACTCGCGGACGTACTGCTGTGTGAGCTGTAAACAATAGATGTCATCCGTCCAGCTAATTAGGAGCCTTGTCTGAGTCCCGAAATTCTGAGTTACGGTTTTGGTAAGCTTAAATAACCGTAGTTGTTTGAAACTAAAGCTGAAAGAGAGAAGATGAACGTCCAGACTTCTTCTTCTTCAAGTGCCTTCTCCATTGCGGAGGTTGGCAATCATAATAGCTATTTTAATTTTTGAGGCAGTTGCTCTAAATAGTTGTTTTGAACTGCATCCAAATCATTCCCTTAGGTTTTTTAGCCATGAAATTCGTCGTCGTCCTACGCCTCTTCTGCCACTTATTTTGCCTTGGATTATGAGCCGTAAGATGCTGTACTTTTCTCCCCGCATAATGTGTCCGAAATATTGCAGTTTTCTCTGTTTTACTGTTATCTCGACTTCCTTTTCTTTCCCCATTCTTCTCAACACTTCGGCGTTCGTAACTCGATCCACCCACGAAATCCTCTGAATTCTTCTATAGGTCCACATTTCATAAGAGTTAAGTCTTCTCATTGCCTCTCGATTCAGTGTTCATGCTTCCATTCCATAATATAGAACACTATATACGTAACATTTAGTCAGTCGTATTTTCAGGGCTAACGTTAGATCTTTGCTGCAAATAACCTTTTTCATTCTAATAAAGTTTGCACGTGCTTTCTCGATTCTGGTTTTTATTTCGACAGTATAGTCATTATTTTCTGTTATTAGGGTTCCCAAGTAAGTGTATTTCTTAACTCTTTCTATATGCTGGCCTCCTACCATTAGGGTTTCATTATTATTGGTGTTGTTTTTACTAATTATCATGAACTTGGTCTTTTTCGTGTTAAGAGAGAGTCCATATTCTCCACTAACTCTTAATATTTTATTCATTATTTTTTCTAGGTCTTTCAAACTATCAGCTATCATTACGGTGTCATCTGCATACCAGACTTCTAGAGTGTCTTTATTACTGTGAAATTTAATTATTGGCTATTAAAATAGCTACAAGTTAATATGTGGCGGCAAATTTGTTATAGATATAATGGCTAATGCTACAACAATATGTCATTAGCAGGAGTCTATGATCAAATTCTGTCAAAATATATGCAAGTAGCAAAATTTATATATGACGATCGGAAAACACGATCTTGATGAGAAAAAACTATCCTTTGTTTTTGGAAAAGCTTAACTACAAAAAATTAATGAAAAATTCGGTGGTTTTGCTATAAGGATAACTACCAAAAAAATCAATAAGTCAACTAATACCTGGGATAGTAGTTTTAATTCCTGGGCACCGAACATGGTTCAAAATTTTGTTATTTTTTAAAATTTGTCGAACATCTGGTTACTCCAGTTTCTACATTTTATGTATTTTAACCTTATGAATTGATGACCCCTGAAAAGGCTTTATGTGATATCAGATACAGCGTTTTCATGTTTTGTCGATCCCCGTGCTTGTAAGTTTAAAACATATAAAAGATACATTAAAAGATAAGGTGATGACAAGTTCAAAAACCATTAAGCAAATATTTTTTATCATCTAAATACTATGTATATAGATACTCTAATTGTTTGGATAAAGAAAAATAATTTTTTAAAATCATTTCGCAGAATAAGAAAATATTTGTTTATCGATGGAAAAAGTAAACAGACTTATCGTACATATATACATATATATATATATATACAGGCGCGGATCCAAGGGGGGGGCGGTGGGGGCGATCGCCCCCCCCAAGAGCTTCGAGTTTAGGAAAATAGACCCGATTTTTCCTCTTATACTACAGTTTATTTAAGAACTAGAGAGAGTAATAAATCATTTTTTACCCTTTTCCTCTTCGCAAACTACCTATGTTCTTTAGTCCGGTGTCTTTAGCGAAATACGTTAGACACATATATTTTTCATAGAAATGGGTTAGAAATTTTATAATCAAAAATACCGGTCTATAATAATGGGCTAAAACGTACCCTTATTCTCTCAAAAAATTCGAAGTTATAATTTAAATACTTACAAAATATCCATTGTCAAAAATACAAAAAGTTAAACATATATAAAAAAATAAATTCGTTCATATAATATTAAAATATTTTTGGGGCTATCGGTCATTTTATTACTAATTAAAAACATTCTTAGGGTATTTAACGTTTCAGTTTATTTATTCCTTAAACCATCTGCAGAATTACAATTAAACACTAAAAAGGGATTCAAATGTAATTACTTTTTATTTGTTGTAATTAAAATTAGACCTACTTATTTTTATTTCTATTATACTGATATCTTATTTTAATTTACTTTATTATACAGTGCCTTCATTTCAAAACGAACCATCCTTAATAACTTTGTTAAATAGAAAAATTTTAAAAAAAGAAAAAACACGTCAATTTAGATATACAGGGGGAAGTTTAATTTGGCATTTGTTAAAAGTCTGTCAATCACCTCCTCACCTCCAGCTATCCTCACTTTGATATGTCAAATGGGAACCCCCACCTTGTGACACATCATTGTAAGCAGCATAAAATTGTCTATCCAACCGTATAAAAAAAATTAAATCGGTTGACGTACAAGCGAATAGTGTGCAAAAATGTCTTGTAATAATGCATAATATATCGGCCTCGAACTTTGGTATGTCAAATGATTACCCTATAGTGTGATACATCATTTTAAAGGACGTACGATCTGCTATCCAACGATGTCAAAAAAAATTAAGTTAATAGACGTTATAGGCAATTAGGATGCAAAAATGTGTGTTAAATATAAGCAGTTTATTCAGTTTTATTCAGTTGAAGAAAATTATTTTATTAAATGTTCAAAATGTGCGCCGTTATTAGCGAGACAATAAAAAAGCCTATTTTGAAATTCCCCACGAACATTGGCAAGGGTTTCTCTGCTAATTCCTCTACATTCCCGAACAATTCGATCTTTTAAATCGTCAATATTTTCAGGTGGGGTTTTATAAACCTTGCTTTTTAAATACCCCCAAAGAAAAAAGTCTAGAGGGGTTAGGTCTGGAGACCGTGCTGGCCATTCAATTGCACCACGTCTGCCAATCCACGTCCCTGGAAAATGTTCATCAAGCCACTCTCGAATTGCCAAAGCGTAGTGCGGGGGAGCTCCATCTTGCTGGAAATGCAAATTATTTTCATTTAGTACCATAACAGCATTTTCATCCACTTGATTTTCTAAAGATTGCACAATGGCAGGGTATATTGTGTTTTCTAAAAGGTTTAAATAAATTTGCCCAGTTAAATTATCTTCCAAAAAAAATGACCCGATGATTTCATTGCCATAAATTCCTGCCCACACGTTAATTTTTTCGGGATATTGAGTATGCCCTTCTCGGAAAAGGTGCGGATTGTCATTATTCCAGTATCTGCAGTTATGTCTGTTAACCAGTCCATTTAGAAAAAAAGTTGATTCATCACTAAAGCAGATATTCTTAGGTAAATGGGGGTCCTCGTCAATTCGTTGGCACATTAATTCGCAAAATTGAATTCTCCTATCAAAATCGTCTTCTCCGAGTTCTTGAAGAATTTGAATTTTGTAGGGAAAAAACTTATTTTGTTTTAAAACTTTATGCACAGAGCCAGCAGAAATGTTGGTTAAATCTGCGACCTTTGAGATGGATAAAGTTGGATCTATTGCAAACTGTCCTAGTACCTCGATTTGGCATGCTTCATCTACAACCCTTTTCTCAATAGATTTTTTATTACAAACGGATCCCGTTTCTTCAAACTTTCGTACCAATTCGAGTACATATTTATGGCCCACGTTTTTGTCTTGATGCCTCTCGTTAAATGCTCTGGCGGTTCTACGAGCGCACCGATCTTCAGCTCCATAGAGAAAAATTATTTCTATTCTTTCGGCTAGCGTATACACCATTTATATTCACGTTTCAACTAGGCGTCACAATGACAATTTTAACAATAATAAACAACTGGTGTTTAAAGATCTTAAAAATTTTATTTATTGCAGTGATTTCTTGTACCTATCAGGTACCGCAAAAAATATCATTGAAATAAATACACTAGATTGATTAGACTGCAATGAATTTTGCGATGAATTTTAAAACAGGCTTAGTTTTTTTCTCGCAAATATTTTAACTGTTTCTTATTTTAAAAAAATATTTATTTTAAATTTAAAATAATATTTTACTCTATGAAGTAGCCATTTGACATAATAAAGTTTAATGTGATAAGGTGTCTATTATTACCACACATCTTTTCTTACTATTCGCTTGTACATCAACAGATTTTGTTTTTTTTTTTATTGGCTAAATAGGAGATAGTATGCCCTTTAAAATGATGTATCACACTATAGGGTAATCATTTGACATACTAAAGTTCGAGGCCGATATATTATGCATTATTACAAGACATTTTTGCACACTGTTCGCTTGTACGTCAACCGATTTAATTTTTTTTATACGGTTGGATAGACAATTTTATGCTGCTTACAATGATGTGTCACAAGGTGGGGGTTCCCATTTGACATATCAAAGTGAGGTTAGCTGGAGGTGAGGAGGTGATTGACAGACTTTTAACAAATGCAAAATTAAACTTCCCCCTGTATATCTAAATTGACGTGTTTTTTCTTTTTTTTTTAAATTTTTCTATTTAACAAAGTTATTAAGGATGGTTCGTTTTGAAATGAAGGCACTGTATGGAAATATGATAGCCCCAAAAGAATAAGATAAACATGATAATTCTACACGCTTAAGAAAAAGACACAAATACAATAATAAAATAATAATAAACGTACGGCTAATTGGAATTAAATAAAAAAAATTAAAGAATGGGACATACTAAAATAAAAATATATAAAAAAAACATATAAACAACATTAAACAATAAAATACAACAAAAACAAAAATGTAAATAATAAATTGTGTTTACACTAGTAAACATTACGTATTTAATTCCTAATCAAAGTCAGTGAAACTATTTTTGCTCAAATTAATTATAATTGGTTCCTCTAGCTCATCGATCATGAGATCGACTTCTCACATTTTGTTTTATTCATTTATTATATGGATTTTTCCTAATTTTCCGCAGTAATTTTATTCAAAAAAATCTTTCAAAAGTTTAGTTAAATTACTAATTGTGTTATTTCTAGCAACTCTACCTTTTACTTGAGAAAAATATCTACTTCTCCAACGGACAGTTTCCGGACGATCTATAGGAACAGATTTTCTATCTGGTTTTTCCCAACAAAAATTAAGTTCTCTGAGCAATTTCCAGAGATCAGTTCTTTTAATTTCAGGTAAACCGCGATCTTCATTGATTTTGGGATCTGCTTCTCATAATAAAATATATATATAACCCTTTGAATTGCAGTTTTCATCTCTTGTTCCAATGAGGTTTTTCGTCTGCCTGTGATCGAATGTGGCGTGGGAGTACTAACAATTCCAATCGTTTTTTCTCCTTCAGTATTCTGTACATAGTAGATTTTCCAACTCCTGTCATGTTGGAACACATCTCAACAGAGCTTTTAACATTATTATCTAGATATAGGTATCTTAAGGCATCATAAACATTCATCGTAATAAGTTTTTCGTTGAGGAAAAAAAACAAGATAAATCACTAAGAACAAACTGTAAGGTGTACTCTGCTCACTGACAAAAATTAAATTAAACTATCAGAAATTTTATGTTGCAGTAAATTTATAAAATATATTTAAATATAATGAAATATAATTAGATTTACGGCACTTCTCAGTTACCTGCGGCACTGGAGCAGGTACGTTGGAGGTTTCGGTAACAGTTTTATTACTCTCTCTAATTCTTGAATAAAGTATAGGAATGTGTATGCTTGCGATCGCCCCCCCCCCCTCCCTAGAGCTTTAAGTTCAGGAAAATAGAACCCATTTTGCCTTTTATATTAGGAATGAGTATGTTGCTTCCCCCCCCCCCCGTTGACAACTTCTTTTTCTTGCCATACTGTACTTTTGTGATATCACCGCCCCCCCCAAAGAGAGAGGCTGGATCCGCCCCTGTATATATATATATATATATATATATATATATATATATATATATATATATATATATATATATATATATATATATGAAGTAAAATACGAACAGTAATTGCAAACTTTGTTCCATCATATCCTTTCTGTGTTAGAGGTTGCACAATTTGAATGAATTGCTATAGAACACAATTCATCCCATGACACAACCATCGAGATGATGGCCTACCTGTACCACCATACCGAGAAGAAAGTATAAACTTACCGTCCCCGCCATAGTGATACGGCAGAGGTACATGTTTCGTCTCTACTAGACTCATCAGGGTACCGACATGCACCTGTTTGTGCAAAGGACATGTCGGAAGGATGTATGCAACACTGAACGCGGCTTCGCCGACCTCCCGCCGGATGGCGTGTATATGTTTATGAGGCTTTCACGGATTTCTCCGTATGAGATGCAATAGCAGTGGATACATCCACATTATGTCATGGGATGAATTGTGTTCTGTAGCAATTCATTCAAATTGTGCAACCTCTAACACGGAAAGGATATGATGGAACGAAGTTTGCAATTACTGTTCGTATTTTACTTCATCTATTCACGGAGTTGCATATAGTTGTATGTTTGCTGAATGTGATTTCAGCACTACAACGGCATAATGTGGATATATCCACTGCTATTGCATCTCATACGGAGGAATCCGTGAAAGCCTCATAAACATATATATATATATATATATATATATATATATATATATATATATATATATATATATATATATATATATATATATATATATATGTCTTTAAGTTTTCCATAGGCTGCCCATCCGAGATTTACTCTTCTCCGTAGCTCGCATGTTTGATTATCTCTTGTGATCTTTATTTCGTGTCCACAATATATTTGTAATTTTCCACAAGCTCCACTTCGTTGTCTCCAATATTGATATTTCCACTAGGTACCAGATTGGTCATAAATTTTGTTTTTGATATGTTTATTTTAAGACCCACATTGGCGCACACTAGCTGAAGTTCATGTAACATTGTACATATCTCCTTGAGATAATCGGAAAACAAAACTATGTCGTCCTCGAACCTCAAATTTGTTAATCTTTGGCCGTCTACATTCAGGCCTCTTTTTTCCCAGTTAAGTTTTTTACAGGCGTATTCTAGTACTGCTGTAAACAGTTTAGGCGATAAGGTATCACCCTGTCGGACTCATCTGCCAATTGGGATATGATATGTGTTTCAGTGTAGTTCCGCCGACATAACTGCATTCCTGTATATATTATAAATTAACTTTATGTATCGATAGTCGATGCAGCATGCTTGTAATGCTTCCATAATTTTGTCAAGCTCTACCGTTTTGATGCTCTGTAGGTGATCGTTTGTTCCAAACCCAGCACGAAACCTTGCTTGCTCTATTTTTTGGTAGAAATCAAGTTTTTTCTCGAGTTAATTCGTTACTATTCTTGTTAGGAATTTACATAGGTGACTAAGAAGGCTTATTGGTCTGTAGTTTTCCAAATCATGGGGATTTCCTTTTTTGTAAATCAAAATTACCTCAGCATTGTGCCACTTGTCGAGTATTGTACTGTCCAAAAGGAACATATTAAAAAGGTCTTTTATCTTCTTATGTAGACAAATACCTGGAGATTTGTTATTCTTAGTTTTTCTATATATTATATATATATATATATATATATATATATATATATATATATATATATATATATTTATATATATATAATATACAGAAAAACTAAGAATAACAATATATATATATATATATATATATATATATATATATATATATATACCATTTATCGAATATTTCTTAAATATTTCCGAAATATATCTTGACTTGTTTTAAAGTTCATCATAAAGGTTTTCAATAAATCTTTCGCGAAGGCTTCGAAGACATTTCTCGAACTATTTTTGTAAGGGTTTATGATGCGTTCCATGAAACTTTTCTCGAAATGTTTATGGAACTATTTGGAAATCGTTTTTGCTGACTGTTTGTCGCACTCATAAAGGCTGTTGAGAAACCCTGCGAAAGTATTTCGAAAAGGTCTCGAAAGCTTTCAGAAGATTGTTTGTATAGAGTTTCAGAAAACAATTCGTGGAATGTTTCTTAAATATTTCCGAAACATATCTTGACTCGTCTTTAAATTCATACTGATACCAATGTTTCCGTAATATTTCATAAAACACTATATTTTACCGTTTTAGGTTTATTTGATGAAATGGTAAAGAATCAGAAAAGAATTTATTTTTGAATTCAAGGATTTTTTTTCGGGCTACTAAAAACAAGAAAAAATTATTTTTGTAAAATTATGTAATATCCAAAAGAAAAACGTGACTTTTTTTATTTTTGCATTAACTAATTGATGTCTACAAGTTTGTATAAGAACATCTACTTAAAAAATTAATAAATGGGCCTCCAGATAAAGAACTGCTTAGTCTCTGTATTTAAATGACCTCAATAAACATATCGGGAAATTTTCTTTGATATCGTAGAGTTGGTTCCCTTCATCCCTGAATTAACTCCTGTTTTTTTTATCTGCTGATTGGCCCAAGTGTAACTTGCTCACTAATGTATGAGCATCATAAAATATCACATGATTGTCACTTGGAGTTGTGCCAATTTAAGGAAGAGTGGCACATGTGATCTTAGAGTACAGCGTTTTTCAAGCTGTGGTTCACGAAACTGCAGGGGTTCATAAGAATTATAAAGGGGATTCGCGAAAAAATATTGTAATGGCACAATTTTAAATTAAACATCGCAACAAGCAACAATCTGTATTGCTACGTCGCTGACGATGCGATTACATTATCGCCGGTAACTTCTATTTCGGCGAACCAGGATTTTTCCTGATAACGTCTGCCAATTTAAAAACGCCACAGTCATATATAAGAAAGAGTAGAATCGAACTGAACCGTACGATGACCTTAAGAATCTCCAGTGATTTGTGAAAAAGAGATTAGTAGTTAACTCATTATATGTACATAAATATTAATATTGTAAACCAGTTTGCTGTTTTTCTCTTGTGCAAATAATTTACAATAAATGCTTAAGCTTTACATGTCGCACGTGCGCACGTCCAACGTGAAAGTAAATAATTATTGCTGAGTAAATGTATTATGGATCGTTGGTTAAAACTGGTAGTTTTGTCAAGTCTGACGAGTCGCTGGACGAGCAATCAATTGGTTGTTCTACTTTAGTCCTTGATTTAGAACCAACACAGAGTGGCAGTTGTAGTGAGCTACCCTCCCGCTTGACTGAAAGCAAAGAAAAAATTGGCGAACATGGATTTTTATTTTACCGGGGAGGAGTCAGAACCTAAACCACTTTGTGTAATTTGTAATCGGGGAACGCATTAGAATAAAATTGAAGAGGAATAATTTAAAAAACGAAATTCTTTATTACTGCTGTAGAAAAAAGCACGGCGATACAGGATAAGAAATCTCCTGAATATTCAAGTAGAAATTTGAAACCAAAATCTTGGAAAGAATTGGTATTAATATTTTTAGATATTGATGAATCTTAAGAAAAGAAACATAATTTTTCTAAGTTATTTTGTAAATTTACGGAAAGAGTTAAAAAAAAATTCTGATGTTCTTCCAATCTGGAATACAAGTTATATAATTTTTCTGTGATTTCCAGAAAATACAAGAAATGCCACGTTTCATATTTATTTCGAATAGTAGTATTTATAATACACGGTAAGTCACAAAAGAAGAAAAATTGCATTTTCAACGAAAGAATAAAAATAATTTTTAAACTTCATCAACTCTTCTATTATTAAAAATTCCAATTATTCGCTGCGAAGTTGCCAGATCTACAACGTTTTCAAGGTATTATCATTTACAAAAATTATATAATTTGTCCTTCTCAGTCATCAACAAGGTTTAATTTTATAATGTAAAAATAAGTGAAAATTAATCTTAACCAACCCTGATGTGATTGAGGATTTCGTAATTTGAAATAATGTGTTTCTCTAGAAGAATAAAATTTCTCAACCAAATTTCATTGATTACACCTTTTATCGGATTTTAGTAAACCCAGTAAAAGTAGATAAAAAACTCTAATTTCTGTTTTTATTTCTTTATAAATTTAGAATCCGGAAAAACCAGAACCATGGCAAGGCATCTTAGGTGGCTTAACACCCTCTCCAAGATGTATTCAAAGGAACTATTTGTTTCATGTAGTGCCACCAATAGAAGGTAGTGAAGATTGCCTATATCTCAATGTATATGTACCGCAGGTAATTTTATATATTTTATTTACAGTATTTTAATAAGAAATTAATTTTTTTTTGCAATAATGTTTAAATAAATTAATTCTTACGTTGTTTGTGTTTACAACCTGCATTTTTATCTACAAAGAGGGAGAATTGAAATATTCTTGTTGGTAGTGGCAAGCGATGATATTTGGGAAAACCAATGCGATTTGGGAATACAATTTGAGTCCGTAATGGTTTTCCGTCTCTAAAAAGACTTTTAAACAATATTTAGCTTGGATGCTGATGACAATCGTCTCTTGGAATCAAGGTAGAGTTATTCTTGCTGCATACCTGGCAAAGAACAATATAATAACAACGTTGTTCTACTGTAATACATTAATAAAATTGTATATATCTCCGTCTTCACAATAATGCGTGCGTTCTTGGAGCAGCCGAGATTCAACTTCTTCGCGAGAGTAACTTCTTTGAGCTGGACTTTCGGACTTTATATTATTGCAGACAATAACCAGCAGAAAGAGGATGTTGACGTCTACTTTGAAGGTCAACAAGTATTATTTTTTACTAATAAAATAAAATCGTTGTTAGACAAGTGGTATAAAGTTAACGCATATTTTGTTATTAATAAAAATATATATGGCCAATGGAAATATTTAGCCCTCTTCAAGTCATCTGGTAATGATGGTATATTATCAGTCTTATCTTAAGACACACGCCAAAATAAAAGTAGTCTTTATTCCCAAGGCAGGAAGAACGGTATACACAAACCCTATCACGCTGATCAGTTTTCTATTAAAGGCACTGTAAAAGTTGGTAGATTGACACATCAAGGAATGAGTAAAAGTGCAGTGTCCCTTTACAGTTTTTCTACAGAGGAAAATCCACAGACACGGAGCTACATTGACCGGTCACAAGAGTCCAAACAGGCTGTTGAATGACCGATCCACTTTATGCACCTTTACCGATGGCGTTTGACAACAAATCTCACAATTCAGTATGTAATGTTCTTCAAAAACGAGGCTCTGAGCCGACAGTAGTCGTATGAATCTAAGCAATGTTGATTTAGAGCCTGATATATGCTGAACCTAACAATGTTACTGTTAAAGCACTGTCAAGAAGGAGCTGTCCACAGGGAGGAGTTCTATTGCCTTTGTTTTGAAGCCTCGTGGTGAACAGTCTGCTGTGTGAACTACATGAGGCTTGTTTGTATATACAGGCTAATCTGATAATTCTGTGCTCTAGTCGTGATACCTGACAACTGGAGGGTACTGTTTGCAAAAGGGAACAGTTAAAAATAGCTGGGAGTAATATTGGAATTACGACTGAGCTGGAATGAATATATTATTAAGACGCGAATTAAGTGCTTTATGGACTTCTTAGCGAGCTGTTGGGTACACATGGGGGATGACACTGAGAGTGTTATCTTGAATATACACTATGGTGGTCCGCCCCATGATCACGTATGTCGCTATCGTATGGTGGCCTAATACAAGACACATCGTCTTTAACTTGACAAAATTCAAAGAATGGTTTGTGTGGAAACAATAATTTACATAGAGAACGAGGCTTTGAAGACTACAAGCTGTTTCAGTTGCCTAGGGTTTCTCGAAACTGGAACGGGCGTCTGGAAAAGTGTGGTGAAGAGATGCTTATGACTCGCGATGCAAACATATTACATTGCGGCACTGTCGAAACCCAACCACTCTCGTGAGACACTTTTTCCAAGTAGAGAGGATTAGGAAGAGGAAAAAATCTGCCGAGAAATGGATCCTTGTGGTTTGGAGGTGGATCTCGATAAGATGAAAGAGCTACAGCCGGAGTGTTCGACAAGAGCACGAGAGTCAGGGAGTTCTACTCTGTCGGACTACACTCGATGATCTTTACAGAGGAAATTTATGCTATTATATAGTGTAGCTATCTCTGTGAGAAAAACATAAACAGGAATAGGGTAATAGATATAGACTTAGCGAGTAGTACTATGTTAATGGCACTGAAATCCAGTATGGTAACTTTGAGAATATACTGAACAGTCTGAAAGGGAATGGCTACACAATCAGACTCGTATGGGTCTCGGATCACTCGAGTATACACGAGAATAAGGAAGCGTGCCGTTTGACAAAGATGGGGTGGTACTGTTGAGAGGACATTTTCACCTGAGGGGCTATCCTAACAAGATTGGTGTCTTAGATGACCCGACGTACAGATGATATCCGGAGGGTTATTAAACTGGTGTCTGTGTCCTCAGAAAGCACCCAGTACTTACTGGACTGAGACAGAGATACTTAGGCAATACAATTTTGCTAGCGGAAGCAGTTGGGCATGTTCAATTAACGAAGCTGCTTGGATTCGTAAAGGCGATCAGCCTCGAATAACCTGCAGCCATGATGGCATGTAAAGGGCCTAACTAGGCCTAGGAATCGAAGATCGAGTATCACTACCTTTGTTTATTCATTCATTTATATGATATGATAAAGTCTTTCGTCTCATTGTTAGGGAGAAAATATTCGTCGCTACCTGGAATAGTTTCCAAGATATTAGTTTCCCTCCTATTTTCAGGCCCAAAATTTTAACTTTTCGAGATCTATTAGTATTATATGATATTTTTGACTAAATATATACATGCATAAGAAAATAGTTGTTCGATTTATGACTTTTTTTTCAAGGAATCCAAGTTCAATAAACAATGTAGGTCGTAAAATAAAAAAAATGATAATTATATGCCACGCTTTTTTGGGAGAATTTGAGAGATTAAACCAAATTAAAATGATTTAGTTTATGGACACCCTGTGTTATTAATATTGTTTTTTATAGTGGAAAATTTAAAAAACAGAATTGTGTAAGGCGGCAAACCTCCTATTGGGTTGATACTTCATATAAAATACCATAATTCGTTCTCATCCCCGTAAAAGTAAAAATTGGTTATTTTTTTATGGCAATTTTTGAAAAACTGGTTGAAAATAAGGACATACATATTAATATCACTTTAAAGAAAAATAGAGTGCACTCCATAAAAAATTGACGTAAAAAGAAATCGAATGAAATTTAAATGACAATTTTTACAATTACAATAGACTTTTCACAAGGTTTTATAAGAAACTAAACAATCTTGGTGCGGTTACTAAAGTCAAAATAGTATACCGATTTCGGCCTAAAAATAGTTAAAAATATAATAATTGCCAACGTGGCATTTTAAGGCAAAAAAAATTAGGGTTAAAGAGACTCCAATTTCAATAAAAAATGTGGGTAATTTTATTTCAAAAAAATTTAAATTATGCACCATTCTTTTTTAGACAACCCTGTATTAGATTATTTTTAAAATGTACACCCTTCAACCTCATTGACACTGATAACAATCATATGGCCACAATCGATCACCTTAGTACTCAGTGGACACTCTGAATAATTAAAATTTAATCACCATTCTAAGTTTAGGTTTCAGATCCGTTTATGGAAGTACCAACTTAATATTTTATTACAGGGAGTTAGTCCTTTAAAGAAGTTACCCGTCATTGTGTTTATACATTGGGGTTCTTTTATGGCTGGAGGTGGCGACGAAGGATATTTTGGTCCAAGTTATTTCTTAGATTACGATGTTATTTTAGTAACGATCAGTTATCGATTAGGACCTTTTGGTAAGTATAAGATAATTACACAATACAGTCAGTTTGTTTAGAAATTAACATTTCAGTAAAAAATAAATAAATCTATTTTCCTGCCGTGTTTAAATAGTTGCTAATAGATATGTATTCTTCTTTCAAGCAGATAAGGGAAAAAATATATACAAATAGTTTATTTTCTGCAAATAAAACTCTGGTCGTCCCTCCATACGTGTTTTGACTACCTTGTGGTCTCGTCAGTGGAGCAGAATCGACCCGAAAGCACAATATTTCTTACTGAAATCTTAATTAGGTTTCTCAATATTCCGGTGATATAGATGTCGTTCAACTTGCGATATTTTTCAGTCTGACATTGGAAAGTCGGCAAGGTTTTAATATTTTAATATCCTACCAATATATCTCGGAATTTATATTTTGTACAGATAGTTGTATCCTGAGAATGTTACACTCGATTTGATAAAGCTCTACTGACGTGACCACAAGGTGGTCGAAACGGGTATGGAGAAAGAATCAGATTTGTATTTGCCGGAAATCAACTATTTGTATATATTATTTCCCTTATCTGCTTGAAAGAAGAATACATACATACATATATATATATATATATATATATATATATATATATATATATATATATATATATATATATATATATATATATATATATATATATTAGCGACAGTCAGTTTGTATCTTGTGGAAAAGAGGCAACCTACTACATAAGGTCAGTCCAGATAATATTTGGAAAAAAATCGATACAGCATTCTGATAACGTAGTAATATTTAAAATATTATGAAAAAGGAAGAAAATAAACCGAAACACTATGGCATTGTCAGGGTGAAATGGGGTGTAAATTTAGGGATGAAAAAAGTTTTTTTACGATTTCTGACAAAACTATGCCATCTAGAAAAAAAAGGTAACTATAAAACTTCTAGGTAATGAAAACATCTATTGTTATTTTTAACATAACCACAAAATGTTTAGAGAAAAACGTGAAAGACCATAATTTTTGTTTTTTTTTTTCTGTTATACAAAAATTGTAGATTTATTAAATACCTATAACTTCTTTATTTAAGTGTTTTCAATAGGTAGCACAATTTTGCCAGAAAACTCAAAAAAATATTTTCCATCCCTAAATTTTCACCTCATTTCACCCCGATAAATCGCTAGTGTTTCGAATTGTTTTTCCTGCATTTTTCCTAATATTTTTTGAATTTTTTCGTTATCAGAATGCAGCAATTAATTTTTTTTTGGCTTATTTCAGAGCTGGGACTATTGAACTATATTTGAATTGTGGATTTTAAACACCTGAAAAAAATTTGTTTTTTGTGAGAATCTATTATGTTTGTAGTTTATTAACGTGTTTGAAATTTTCTTCTTTTTCTCAGGGTTTCTTTCAACTTTGGATGATGAAGCTCCAGGAAATTTTGGTTTGAAAGATCAAGTTCTTGCTCTAGAATGGGTGCAAGAAAATATTGGATATTTTGGAGGTATTAAGGAAAACGTCACATTAATGGGACACAGTGCAGGTGCTGCAAGTACTAATTTACACATGATTAGTCCATCTTCACGAGGTAACTATTATTAAGAATTAATTTTAAATTAAAGGTTCACTTTCACAAAAAATGTTGTTTCGAATAACGCTCTATTTTTTCTATCAGTGATTGATTGATTTAACCAGATTAGTAGTTTTTTATTGAAATATTGACCTTTGTGAAATTGCTGCTTTAAAATTTGGAAGAGGGCGTAATAATAGAGAAAGCCCAAAATTAGAGAAAATTTGATTGACGATTCGAAGGTTATGTGATAATTTTGGTGTTCATAATCAACTGTTTCGTTTCGCTATTGTTATGCTGATAATTTACGCCAAAACCAATTACTTAAATAACAAGCTAAGATGGATGCCGGAGAGTAAGGGTGGATTATTCAGAGCACCACCGCATCTATATCTAGGTTGAATGCAGAAACCTTCCACGAGGTCGTCAGGAAGTAGCTTTCAACTTCACTTCTATGATACACAAATCTCAAAAATACTTACAATAAATAATAAAAATGACCTTTAATCGAACAATTGAAAGTCTTGCTGCCTTGCTCTAGCATAAAGTTTAATATGCTATTATGAAAATTACCAAATTAAATGAACACTAAATTTTCAACTTTAAATAATTATCAGTTTTCAACTTCAAGTAATTATCATTTAGTTGAGAAACTTGATGCTTCAAAATTACTAAACTGTGAAATAAATTGAAGCAAAAAAATTGAAGTAGACCAAGATAAAATAATTCCAACAAATATTAATAAAGATATGTTATACTATATGAAAGGATCAAATAAAATGGAATAAACTTTAAATTGCCAAATTATTTACATTGTTAATATTTAAAATAGAACATAAAAATAATATTAAGTTTGCCTGTTTTTCCAAGGGTGAGACTGCTAGGTGTGTGTTCTCGTAGAAATCAGGCTGAAACACTCCTCAACTATCTAATGATCTATAGGTACTAATAAACTGATGAATTAATGTTCATAAACTGAAAATTGAAGGTTCTTATCATAAGATAAACGGAAAAAGAAAAAGTAAAAGAAAATACAGAAGAAAAAACAAAATGTGAAGAAGAACTCCTAAGTTCTTATGTGGAGTTAAAAGTATTCCTTCATTGAAACATGCAAATAAATACCTATACAGCAAAACAGGTGAAAGGTAAGGTAAATAAAAAACTACACTCAATTATCGGAACAATTTTAATTGTTTTTCACCCCAAGATCTAAAAGAATGGGCCAGATAAATTGAGAAGAGAAATAGTAGTTTTTTTCAGTAGTTTTCAAAACAAAGGAAAGATCAAGACAAAAGGTGCGACCTTGTTTATATCAAAGACCGATGCGTGTGCACATTGCTTCTTATTTCAAACATGTCGAAAACTTTAAAGAAATAACAGATCAAAAACCAACCGCTCATAATTTCTAGAGAACGACAGTGGCTGGAATGATTTTGCTCAAAATTAAATAAACAAACTTTTAACCAAGATTGAATACTTGGACAGGGCCAGGCGATAATCAGGCACATATAATAAGAAATCAAATCGACTATATAATGGTTAACAAAAGATTCAGAAATTGCGTAAAAAGGATTACAGCATATCCTTTTGCTGGTATTGGGTGGGATCATAATCCTCTGACTGCCGATAATAATGAAAAGTTAAAAAAGATAAAGAAAAGTACTCAGCTAAAAAAGTTTAATATAGCAGATATAAAAAAGTTTTGATGGAAACAGTAGTGATAGCCTTTAGGGTCTACAACAACTCTTAGATTCTGTCAATAAAGTGAGGAAAGAAATGAGACTCAACATAAATATTGCTAAACACTAAATTTATGATTTTCAGTAGTCTACCTTATATAAACGCTTCGCTGTTAATAAATGGACAAACCGTTGAAAGAGTCTCCCATTTCAAGTATCTTGAATGTTATATTACTGAATAGCTTGACCCAGATAAAGAAGTTAAATGCAGAATCGAATAAGCCCACACAACTTTTCTAAAAATGAAATCGCTTGTCGGCAATGAAAATCTAAATTTAAAACTTCGCCAAAGGATGGTGAAGTGTTATTGTATGGAGCGAAGGTGTGAACACTGAAACCTGCCATGATAAATCGTTTGGAGGCATTTGAGATGTGGTTGCATAAGCTAATGCTTTGAATACCGTGAGTAGCTATGCAGAATAGTATAGTGGTTTTAGATCGGGCAAATGCCATTCGTGAATTGCTCGCAACTGTGAAATGCTGAAAACTAGCATATCTTGGCCATGTTCTCAGAGGGGATCGATGCTGAATTCTTTAACTGATTATAAAGGGTAAGACCGAGTGTCGTAGAGGTGATGGAAGAAAGCTGATCTCTTGGCTGAGGAACATCCGAGAGTGTACAGGAATACACAGTGCTGAACAGCTATTAAGAGTAGCAGAAAATCGTAATTGCCACCGTCAAGGGGACCTGACACGCCACATGAAGAAGAAGAAAATCTTTTAAGTTATTTTAAAATTAGAGAAATAAACTTCCTATCGGCCATTACCGACGCAGATCAAACAAAAAATAAGTTACCTGCCAAATACATAGTTATTGATTTATTTAAAGTTTGGTGATCCTGCTGACTAAATGTCACCACTAACCGACGATGGTACTCATGCTACGACAAGAAATTTATAATACCCCAAGAAAAGAGACACTTAAGAAATTCGTCGATAGGTGGGGTATTGATGGGAAGTTTATAACGATAGTAGCACAGAGATAAGCTTAGACAGAGATGCAAATTAAACTAGAGAATAGGAGACATTAATTAATTTTTGACCATTACTATACAATGGATACACATAAAACTCAAAATGGAATAATATAAAAAGGAACACCTACATGAAAAATATCTGTCAAATTTGACACCTAACCAAAAATAATAGTATTAACAAAGCAAAATCTACGGAACTGATCAAAAAACTTACATGGAAACTACCACACGAAAGGACGGAGAGAAGAATTACATTCCAATATTAGCCAAGAAAACTGAGACTTATCTGGAAAAAAGGTAAGAATAAGTCAAAAAGCAATATAAATAAATACAAAAACTTATAATTTAGTGAATGCGAAGTAAAACAACATAAATAGGGGCCAAAGGTGTGATAATCAAATCAACAAAAAACCATACTTTGTAGTGTAAAAATTTCAGGAAGATAAAATAACCGAACTGGGAAAGAAATTGACTAGGAAGTCGAAATACGGAGATTTGTACTAAAACCAAAAATGCAAATAACGAAAAAATCAAGCATACTTTTTATTATGTGAAGAATTTATTACAGATACTTAACAAAAAGGATATAAAATAAATATTTGCAAAAAAAGGTAAAATTAATTGAATTAGCCCCAGTAAACTTACACCAAAGACTAACTTTAGACTCTTGCCTCTTATTGGAGTCTTGATAATTCTTTTTGTTATTTTCGGTGAGAGCGCAAGATGAGAAATTTCTAAGTATTTAAAACATCTCATTCAATAAATATAGTTATAGTAAAAAGTAGTAAAATGACAAGAAATGAGACAGAGATGTGCTGCCGTATTGAACAGTAAATCTAAAATATAGGTGCAAGTTTTTTAGCTCTGCCATGAATCAGATGATACTTTGAATTTCAGGTAAAGTGACCTCTGGTGACATACTAGAGAAAGTTTTTTATAATAAAATTATAGAGATCATAAAGCATAGTCCCTGTACCAAATTACGATTAGTTAAAAACGAACGGCAAGATGTTAAAATTAAAAAAAATAAACCTTGACAGGCAGATAACTAGAGGTGTATTGAGTTTTCAAATTTTTGCCTTTACTTTACCATGTAGAATTACTTCGCCAAGTATCTTGAAGCACTATCCGAGCGTCTTATATATCGCTATTATTAATGTACAAATTAGGCTGGTAACAGAACTAACAGCCGGCCGCTGCACCTTAACGAAGTATGCAAAGCACTAACTTAGTGAATGCAAAGCTCTAACTTACGTCAAGTATTGATCAATTTGGAAGACTTATTCCCAGAGGATCAAATAGTCAACGGTTATATATCAATCAATCAATCTTTATTGTTAAATCTGAATAAATTCTAGGATTATTTACCAAAGCTGTATCGGAAAGTGCTACTGCATTAGCATTTTGGGCAAAACCTCGTAATGATGTGCAAAGAACTATTGTCCCAATTCAAGCCCAATTAGTCAATTGTTCAAATGCTATTGGATCTAGCAAAACACTTATAGAATGTCTCAGAACAGTTTGCGCTGAAGATTTATTATTGACTCTGGATGCTTTCAAGGTAAATTTTAATCAAAAATTCCTATTATTAACAAATTATCAGCTCGAGTGTTATTTTCTGATGAAAAATAAGGATTCTTTAAATACTAAGAAATCAAACTGTCGTTTTTCCTCAACTTGTTTGCAACTAATGGTTATCTTTACATTACTTTATTACTCAAAACCCAGCTAAATAAGGTAAGGTTGCTTAAGTCGTACTCCTTAAGGGAAAATTACAGGGTGATTTAAATTGAATAACATATTTAGCATAGCCAAGAAGATACCGCTTCATTGTAATTGTTTTTTTAGAGATTTAAAGAAATATGTGTCGAATGGTTGTAGTCCATTTGTTGCGTGAACTGGTAATTGGTCGTTGTACCATAGTCCGAGCCAGCTGAACTGCTTCCAGATTTTTTATATGTAGACTATACCCGTTCAATCAAATTAGCTATTCATTTTGATCACTTTTTTTATTTTAGTGTATTTTACATAATATATAAGCCATTGGATAAATAGATCCACCCACTTTTTGAGCATCTAAACGCTGTGTTTGGTGAAGTTCCGTTTTTTAATATATCTGCATTCTGCCTGGCTTAAGTATCAACATGGGTGGTATGAACTCGCTTGCTGCATTCATTTCTCATATATCTGCTGTAGTTAGACCACATTTTCTGCTTGCGAGTACACTCAGTTGATTTTTGCCTTTTTGATAAATGATTTTGGAAGGTTTATGAACGATGGATAACGCAGTTTCATCCATATTGTATATTTAGAAATAAACTTGTGTTTATCCAGTATAACTTTATATTCATCAAAAAACTCTTCATAGACATGCTTTTTATTAAACCCCTAACTTTCCATCATTGATGTTGCTTCCAGAATACATAAAGACAAAATAGGATATTCTCTCATAAACCGACAAATTTCAGCAAGCTTTCTTAAATCAGTAATAGTTAATCCAAAGAAATCAGTCTCTAAATTAATTATATGCTGTACCAATTCATCTGTCTGTTTGCTCTCATATCATTTGGTCTATAAATTTAGTTTTTTTATTTAAATCCTTTAAATGACTTCGTAGTGTAGGCCTTGGTAAGTTATATCTTCTACATACTTGATTAAATCTAATTTCACCATTCCGATATTTCAGTGCACCTGCAACCATACCCTCTGCTTCCAAATGTTGTTAACTCTCCTCGTCATATTGATCAGCCGAAAAAATAATTGTGAATCAGTAAAAATATTCTATCAATGCCCTAGTCGTATTAGTATAATTAATGAATTCGCCGCAGTACTTAAGCAGCTAGCCATTCAAAGTAAATTACTTCAGTCTTATTCTTGTTCGCTTGCGCGACTAAATAGTTCATTTTCATACCAATATTTAAATATATATATATATATATATATATATATATATATATATATATATATATATATATATATATGTTACATGCGAATCTATGCCCATGTTATAAATAATAATTGTTCATTGACCGCAGGTGTCAGATTTCGCAATGACAACCAGACTGTTTTCTAATTAAGCAAAATCAGCAATGTTGCAATACGTGACTACGTGACTTTTAACCATGCAAACTTGCTGATGTTGCTATAAGATAAGTATAAATACATTTCCTTTTTTTATTGTAAGTTAGTAATAGTAAACAAATCAATTAATGCTGTTACTCTGCTAGTTTTGATTTATATTTAATTTTTTTTTATTAATTTATTAATTATTAAATAAATAAAATAAATTTTTTTAAAAAGTGTTTTAAAGAAAACAAAATATAATATATATATATATATATATATATATATATATATATATATATATATATATATATATATTATGAAATTTGACTTAGGCTGTGGTTCAACTAAAGCAACCTTACCCTATTAAACAGTCAATACCTTAAATACCATTAATTTATTATACAATAAAGAAAAATATGTAGAATTTCATTGTAATTTAGAATATTGCATTAAAATATTGAGTCATAAGATAAGTTTCCATATTGTTTCCGGAATCCAAAGTTGATAATATCTTCTCAGGTTTGGTTAGCAAACATAGCGGGCACCTTGATCAACTACACAATTTTCTAAAATTTAAATCCATAGTACATTCTAACAATATAAGAGCTTAATCTCTGACATATTTCGTATTTTTTTAACAATATGGATTTTGATAAACTTGTGTTTTTCCTCCTTAAATTGACGATAGTTACAAATTCCTCATAGTCAATTTGCAGTCCTAGTATCATTCTGTTAAATGAGTCTTCAGAGTTTAAACTATATTTATTTATAGAAATTTAAAAATAATATTTATTTAATTTTTAGACCTTTTATCAGTATCCCCTCTTAATTTATCCTCTGGTTACCGAAAATGCGACTGTAAGAAATCCAAAACCATTTTTAACCAAAAGTGTATTAGAATCCCTTCAGGCTGGAGAGTTTCAAAAAGTTCCCTGGCTCACCGGAGTTGCGAAAAACGAGGGATTAGCGATAGTATCAGGTTCGAAAAATATTTTATTTATCTACATAACTTCAATAAATACTATCATAATTTAATTATGTCAATAAATCTATTTCTTATAAAAGCGAAACGAATAACAAGCAGGCAAGTGATTCATAAATATAGTCTGAACGCGATAGAATTTTAATATATTGAGATTTCTTTCATCACTACTGAAAAACCAGTTTTCATATTTAATTGACTCTGCATTCAAAAGACTATTACATTTTCATTTTGTTGTCACTTCTTGAGGCTTATATGTTTCATACTTTTGACTAAAGTGTCATGTTGTCATTTCATTAGTATTGCGACAAATGAACCGGTATTTTAGTCATAAATAAACCTAAACTTTATAAAAACACCAATTCACTTAAAATTAATTTTAAAGACCGATTCTACTCAAAATCTTACAGTGAAAATAGTTAAAAAAATTAAATGCTTTCTCCGTAAAATATATTATCCCAGAATCCAAAAAAGTGTACACTTATTTTGCCGTTTTGCAAAAAAAAAATCGTTTTAGAGGAAGTTATCGAGGTTTTAAAGTTGAGCTTAGAGCTTTTGCAGTGAAGAAGAATGTAAGTCATTTTTCAAAATTGTATATTTTTATAACTAATTGACGTAATTCAGTTTTTTCTGTTGATTAAGTTCACACGAGTTATAGACTTTCAGAAAAAAATTTGAAAAGTGATAAATTTTCAAAATTACCAAAATGGCGGCTGTTTTCTGAAAAAGAAAAGAAGCGCGATTTCCTCAAAAACTACATTTTTTTCATAAATTTTCGAGGGTACCTGGTTATACGTTTCTTTAATTACAATTGTTGCTAAGATACAGGGGAAACACAATAATTTTTTTTTCTTGTTTCAATGATCTATTCCATTTTAACTCATGCAATGAAATTAAAAAAAAAATGTTTTCTCCATGAAATATATCATTATAGAAATCAAAAAGGTGTAAACATATTTTGCTGTTTTGCGAAAAAATCATTTTCAACGAAGTTATCGGGATTTTAAAGTTTAGATTTGTGCTTTAGCAGTGAAGAAACATACAGCCATTGTTCTATTAAAAGTTTTGTATTTTTATGACTAATCGATGTACAGTGATTTGTAAAAGTCTGCGTATACGTAGCAAACAGTATATTTATGCTAAGTTACATTGTGTAAATTCACCCAAATGTTAACATTTTTTTGTTTTCTATTAAACATTCATTTATGCATCTTAACACAGTACAAAAACTTAATACCTATCCTTATCGAAAGTTAACGATAAAAATGCGTTGTATAAACACCATGAGTGGATGAACTATGTATGAATGTAAATTCTCAAGCCGGTAGTGACGAGCAAATCTGGCGCTCTTTATTTTGAACATCGCGTCAGTTAGAAGAATACTTACTTGTTCTGAAGCGTTCGCCCTGGCAGCTTGTATTCAATTTAGAGCATTAAATGTTATGAATAACAGAAAGAATAGTAGAAATTTGTTTAAGGCGCTCAAAATTTACGCATGCTGTGCACTCCACTCCTTTAGAATTGTAAAATGGAGCAGGACGGACATCCAAAACCTGCAAAGAAAAATAACATTCCTAACAGAAACACAGAAACATCACCCTCGGAGTACTATTGAGCGTATAATGCTCCCAAGACATCAAGGAAAGATTGGTAGATATTGGGAAGCAGCTCGACCAACAAATAAAAAACTTACTTCATATTTCCACGGGTTAGCGGACTCTTCCACACTACATCGAGCAATATGCGAGGCAGACGATTCAACACCGCTACAGCTGAGGGAACAGAATATTGCTTCTCACCTCCAAAGAGACCAAGGGAAGTTACACACCTGGCTACAGAAACCACCTGATGGATGGCATCTAAATGAAGTCAATCAGAACAATGTCAACAACTCAGAGTCGAACTACTGGTTGAGTTCAGGAACTATCCAAGACCAGATTATTCCGATGAAAAACTATCGGAAATTCATCATCAGAGATCCCTCAATAGAAAATGACCAATGTAAATATGGCTGTCAAACATCAGAAACAATCCAATGCCAAGCGTTTGCCATAACCGAGTATAAGGAAAGACACGACTCAGCCGCCAAGATACTTCACCAAGAGTTAGCAGATAAGTTAAACCTATTGCAGGTAGGAAAAGTGCCTTATCACAAATACAATCAGAAACCTATTCTTGAGAATAACCAATTCAAGTTATATTGGGACCAAGCGATTCTGACGGATCAGACAATTGCTCATAATAGACCAGACATTATATCAACAGATAAAATTTCTTGGCGAACTACACTAATTGACATGGCTGTACCTAACAACAACAACCTAAGGCCAAAATACAACGAGAAGATCGTCAAATGCAGAGATCTGGAGGTGACTGAGCCTTAGTGAGCATCTTTATAAGTCGATTTAGAAAGCAATCCTCCTTGAAACCGCGCGAATCGTCCGAAAGTTCGTAGGAAATACTGCAGACGTCACTTAGGACGCGGTAACATGGAAAGGGTTCCCACAGAGCTTCATACTTTTGGTATCTTTGTATACCTGGTATGAGTCAATATTCCCTGGAGGGAGTGCGAAGCTGTTTGGCTTGAAATAATAGTAACAGAATAGTTATCAATTGCTGAGAGAAAAATAATACTAAAGCTGAGAAATGAAGGAAAATCATACAGAAACATGGGAAGTATACTGCGAAGAAGTCATTCAACAGATCAGCGTGTTATGGAAAATTATTATAAAAATGATACTTTGCATACTAAACAAAGAATCGATGTCCAAAGAAAATCGCCAATAGACAAAGACATCTTTTAATTTGTGAAGTAAAAAAGAAACTTGCTGTAGGTCTGTCTAAATTATCGACAAGACTCCAAACTAATTTAGGCGCAACAGTGCATCTATCAACAATTTCTAGAACTCTTAGACAAGATGGGTACCATAGCCGTATTGCTGAGAAGAAACCCTATATTTCCACGGTCAATATTAAAAAGCATTAAGCGTTTGTCCAACCATTTGTTAATCAAGATTTTGATTTTTGATCAACAGTTATATTCTCCGATGAAAGAAATTTAGTATTTTCAGATCGGACAGGAGATAATTAATATGACAAAAGAAAGAGGAAAAACTGCTACCAAAAAACCTGAAAGCTACCATGAAACATGGTGATGTGGGGTTATTTTTGGGGTTGTATGTCTGCTGCCGGTCCCGGAAATTATTAATATCTATTGATGGCATTATGAGTAAGAACGTTTATCTAGATATTTTAAAAGATAATTTACTTTAAAGCGCAGAGAAAATTGGATTACAAAGAAAGTTTTACTTCTAACACGACAATGATTCCACCTCTTCCCAACTCCAGCCTAATCCACTGACACCAATCTTGTGAGAATTCGAAAGCATGATATAAGAAGCAAATCACAGTTGAAGGAAGTATTAATGGCAGAATGGCAGAAGATTAGTCCAAATTACACCGCGAGGCTAATTGAGTCTATATCTCGAAGGCTGGCAGCGGTTATCCACAATAAGGGTTGGCCAACTAAATATTAAGCTTAAAGCCATTATTATAGTACATATGTACGCAGACTTATGCAAAACAATTTTTGTAAGTGTCTGCCTAATTCCTTAGTAATATATTTCCCAAACCAGGAAAATATGTTATTTTGTTTACTGTGAATAGAAATTTGTTTACCAAACAAGTATTTCTTTATTTCATTTACGTTAATCAGTTCTCCTGTTTCAAGACATTTATAGACATTTTGTATATTAGGTGTACAGAGACTTTTGCAAACCACTGTAATTTAATTTCCTTTCTTGATTGAGGTCACATGAGTCCATAAACTTTGAAAGCAGAACAATTTTCAAAATTGACAAAATTGCAGCCGAAACAAAATCAAGAATTTTTTTTACAGTTGCCTGTTACGTTTCATTATATAATTAGCATATTTTAAATAAAGGTAATAACTTGTTTACGAAACATTATTGTTGTAAACTAACCTAAAGACGCTGTTACTTGCAAATAACAGAGTACTGCAGCCAACAGTCGGTGGACACGAAAACTAACAAAGAGTGAAAACTCGGGGTTGGTTGAGTGTCGAGGATCGTGGTTCAGAGCCCATGTTAAACTATAGATCCCGTCACCAAAAAATTCTATAGCTTGATATGTCATTAATTAATAAGTATCACTACTACTATTTGCAAATACTTGCTCATATTATTTTACTTTTTTGATAAATCATATGAAACCATTTTTTCGTAAATAAATTATACAAAAAAATTACAAAAATTATAAATATATAAGAAGCATACAACACGAAACCGTAAAAAAGCTTCTTAATTTTGTTTCCAAAAGAGGTCGTCATTTTGTTAATGTTGAAAAAAAGCAATTAAATTACATCGATTAATAATCTAATATATAAAATTCTCGTGTCACAATGTTTGTCTTCGTACTCCTCCGAAACGGCTTTACCGATTTTAACCAAATTTTGCGTGCATATTCAGTAGGTCTGAGAATCGGCTAACATCTATTTTTCATACCCCTAAGTGTTAAGGGTTGTCCACCCTTAACATTTTTTTTATAATTCTATACAAATTTTTATTATTTTATTTTTTTTTATTATGTCGCATTAAAAAATACATTCAACCCTAAATTTATACCCTTCTATCACCAACCCCTATTTTTTAATAATCATTTTAGTAATTTAATTAATTTTTAAAATTTTCCGCGCTTTTACTGGATACTCATTGGCCAGACTATATCGGTGTAACTATCCAGTGAACAACGCGGAGTAGGGATGAGACCGAAGCCGGTCTCCTGTTTCTCTCACTCCCTCCACAGTTGTCGGCCATCATTAATGTTTATGTGTTTATGCATCAAACTTAGTAGTGACGTTTACAATTGTTATTTTTTTATGTCAGTGTAACTCTCATTATTAATTATAAATTAATACTAATAATAACTCTCTTAAATTAATCATACAATTAGTTAATTAATAGTAAATTAATAATATTAATAAGATTAATAGTATCTGTTATTATTAATTATAACCTAAAAATACTCAACGCGTGTCAGGGGCCCCTACCAACAACGACTTTTGTGTTGTTGTAAGTATATTTTTTTTATACTCAAATTGTTGTTGAAAAAGGTCAAAAAAGATTCGGTAAACGGTAATTTTGTTTTGTATTCATTTTTTCATCATTTCCAACAATATATTTTCGATATAATTATTAACAGTAAAATGTGTCGCTTGCGTAAAACAGTCTAATATTTACATGAATAACAATATAATTATGATGTTTTTCATTCTTAAGTAATTTTGTTAGTTCTATTTATGTGTATTTTGTACAGCGAACAATGCCACGAAAACGCAAAGGGGCTGATTTGAGCCGTAATACAAGTACAACCAGAAACAAGAGAAATATAAGATCCGAAAGAACTGAAGAAGAAATCCAGCAACAAAATACTGATGTACGTGTGAGCATGGCGCAATTGCGTCAAGAACAATCTGAAGATACACGAGCTGAACGCAATGAAGTGATAAGATTACAACAACGACAATCACGCCGATTCACAGCCAATAGACGCAGAACAAACAACCAGCAACGCCAACAGGTACACCGAGCATTTACATCTGATTCATTCCTGCGGCTAGCATTCCAGTATGAGCCTGATATGGAATATTATGCCCATACAAAAGTGGTGATTGGTGCTATGGACAAAGAATGTTCAAATTGCCGGGTCAGCTAGTAGAAATATAAAATTTTGAATAAAACAACGGCTGTATTTTTCTTCACTGCAAAAATACTAATCTCAACTTCAAAATTTCGACAACTTCGTTGAAAATGATTTTTTAGCAAAACCACAAAATACTTTTACACTTTCTTTGGTTTGTATAATGATATATTTCACGGAGAAAACATTTGGAATCAGTTATTGAAAAAGAATAAAATTATTGGATCTTTTCGGTTTTCAAATTTTTTTTCTGAATATTTGTGACATCGAAAGAGGAAACTAAATTACGTCAATTAGTCATACAATTTTGAATAAAAAATGACATATTTTTTTCATTTACTGCCCTCGATTCATTGGCATGAACAGCTCGGAGCTGTACAAGTGCAAGAAGTGCTTGCTTTATTCAAGTAGTGCATTATACCTCGGCGCTTGTCAGATCTGCTTTCCCCTTGCCCCTCAAGCACCAATAAAAATATTTGGTGTATAAAGCCCTAGCAGCTATCAGTTATCATTTTTAGATGCTCTTTTTGGATAAAGAAACATTTTATACATGAAATGGAGACACAAAAATTAGATTATTTCACAAGATATCGGATTTATATTCATAGTTCTTTTAACGAATTGCGAAATATTTATAACCGAAAACGCTATGACACCAGACAAAAGTCAAGACCAATAAGTAATAATATAATATTTTTACCTTTTTTTCTTCAATATATTTCGCTATGTATATTAAAAACACAAATTCCAAAAAAAAAAATAATTTGTAGGTTATTTACTGTTCAAATTAACACTTTAATCGCTTTTTTCAGATTTGCTCGGAGCTACTCGGGGTTTGATGCACCCGAGCTTAAAACTCTTGAATCGAGGGCAGTAATAATAAAAGCTTTAAGCTCAACTTTAAAATTTCGATAGTTTCTTTGAAAAGGATTTTTTCGCAAAACGACAAAATACGCAGACATTTTTTGGGTTCTAGAATATTTCTATCTATCTATAAATATTTTCACTGCATGATGGTTATTCTTGAGTTTTTTGTAAGGCCATAATTTTAAATTAAAATTTGTCTTAAATTTCAAAGTATTAAAATTCTAAAAAAAATATTCTTTTCATACAGATTTTTCAGTTCATATAAATACCAATGAAATACTAATTATTTTCTTGTTTAAAATTATTATCAAATTAGTTATTATGCTATAGCTGTTTTCTAGATAAATTATACTATAAAATATATAACATAAACATTTCGATTTATTGGTTAATATGCTACTTTCAAGGTTTAATGGAATTACTATTTTTGTCAACAAATATGATACATTTCTTGAAAAACTAGAAGTCTTAAATTTCTCTGTATATTTCAATGTCAAGAAAATTCACCCCTTTTTGAACAATTTACTAAAGATTATTTTTAGCACTTTTGGGGCCTGAAGAAATAAGAAATGCTTTAAATAGCAGCTTTCCTGCTACTATTTCTAGTATGTTATCCGTTTCTCAATATACCAATGATACAGAAAGTTTATATCAAAATATATCTCAACTATATCTGGGTGGAAAGAATTTCATTAGTGGTGATGATGAATGGCAGCAAGGCTTTATAAATGTAAGTCACTGTTTTGCCCATTTTGTAATAATTTTTTATAGTATAATTATAAAAAGACTAGTAACAGCGTAGTTAAGTACATATTAGAGTAATCTATATATTACAGCCCAATTTTTATTATCCTTTTCTCAGATACAATATTTATAGTTTTATAGCCATCCCAGTTTTATTAAAAACACAGAAACGACAAAACGTCTGTTTACACGGAAAATACGTGGACAACGTTTGATCATGGACTCTTGACGTCAAAATAGGTTAATTTAAGTTAACTTAGTTATATCCGACACTGCTTCATTTAGGCGTTAGAAGACGTTAAAGAAAATGTTGATTTTATCCAAATTTCTTGAAAACGTTGCAGTTGAATTTAATGATGTTTTATGTGTGGTCTAACACTATAATATGATGTTTTTAAGAGGTATAGCGATCGGCTATAAAGTAGTGTAAGTCTTTGTAAAAGTGACGTCACTTGGAAACTTCGCTTCTCATTTTTTATGTCATCTACGTTATGACAACCTAGATATTTCTATCGGTTGACCACATGTATTCGGAAGCTTTTTTTACCTTCTGAAATATTTTTGTTGGATGAACGGTTTTGCCAACAAAAAAATATTTTCCATTATATACATATGAAAATTATTTGTAATAATCAAAAATATTTTTAACAAAAATTTTTTGAGTGACTTTGTTGCTATAGCATTTAATAATTTGACTACTAGACCAGAGCTTATCTGTTTTTAGGTGGATGTGAAATGGAACATGGACATTTTTGCATGAGCGCCTTCAAAATAATCTAAATAAGGATATTTTTGATATGCGTCATTTCAAAAAGTTGGTCAATATTGTTTTTATTAATAAAAATATAAAATTAACGAAAAAAAAACGTTTTTTTTTACTTTCATGTAACTTTGAAAGTATTCATTTTAGGGGAAAGTTGAAAAGGAAAAAAAAGTTTTGTAATTAAATTTGCCACAAAATAGGGTTGGTCGGAAATCTCAAAATATATTTCTCTTATTGCAAAATAGCAATAATTAAAAAAAAGCAGTTTTTTAATTAATTCTTTTCGACCATTTAAATTTCTTTGAGGACCTTCATATTAGAGCAAAGAAAACTTTATGCCATGATAAAATAACATGCTAAAATTTGTTAAGATCGAATCGATAGTTTTTGCACAATAATTTTGCAATTCGATTTCGTTTACAAAAATTGAAAGTTTGTCTCAGTCCAAAATATCACACTACGGTATTTAAATTTATTTTCGACTAGCGACCCGCCCCGGCTTCGCACGGGTGCAATGCTGATACTAAATACACTACAGAAAAACTGTGACTATTTATTTTATTTTTACAACAATTATTACATCGGCCTCCGACGCGCTATTTATAGGCACGCTGCCGCCGCCCCGGTCGGCCAGTACCGCCGCAAGCGCTACTTCCCGCAATTTTAAATCTGTAATATCTTCGAAAATATTCATTTAAATCTTGTGCTGTAAAGGACCATATAGATCTATATTAAATCAACAATGTATTTAAGCTATTTAATTGGATAAGGATTAATGCTGTATTGGTTAAAATCGCTTCAAAATTTGCCATTATTTGTCGTAAAAAGTAAATGACAAAAAAATGTTATTGTGGGATATCCATGAGAGATAGACATATATCATCGCGGAGTTTTCTGTAGACCTTTTCAATGTGTACAAATAATTAGTACATTATTTTGATAAATCTCGTAGGGTTCAGCCTGCGTTTGCAATGTAAGCGGAAAAAAATATGATAATTAACGACATCACATTAGAAACCTCAAAAATAACAGTATTTCTCCACTATTTAATGGATGTTATTATACATATGAACCTTCCTCTTGAATCACTCTATCTATTGAAAAAAACCGCATCAAAATCCGGTGCGTAGTTTTAAAGATTTAAGCATACAAAGGGACATAGGGACAGAGAAAGCGACTTTGTTTTATACTATGTAGTGATAGTGATATATGGTAGGGAACTCAAGTTTTCCAACGCCTTTTTGAGAATCAAAATTGGGTGATTCAGACGCCCTCAAGAATTGTTTAAAGACATTGTTGATATTTTTGCTTATAAACAAATAGATTATATCGGCGGATTTTCATTGTTTTTTTTTGTAATATATGATTTGAAGGTACTTGGAAAGACGCTTCTTTTCGTGAAAAAAAATTTCAAATCAGTCAATTGGTTTTCGAGATATAGACTGTCAAATTTGACAGCCTGTTACGGTGAATCTACAAATAATACAGATCTAATTCTTGAACCAAAAACTTTGTATTGCCGAGTTCTTTTTTGATACAAATACTTAAATGTTTATGTTATCGGAAACTTTAATAAAAAATTAAAAGATATCTCTCACGCGCGTGAAAAATGAAAAAAAGAGGGGTGTGGAGCTCTCATTAGAAAATTGAATTCGAAGATTCTAAATACATATCTGAAAAAAAAATTTATTTTTTCGGCATTTAATGGAGCGATTTTTGATCATTTTTTTAAAACCGATGTACCGCAAATAACGGAACTCAAATATCATAATGCCATATGCCCATCATGCATTCATTTTGTTATTAACAAATGACGTTATTTATGCATCATACTTACAGCCTACTGCACCCTATAGTATTGGATTTTCCCAGCGAATCTTTGTTTATTAATATAATTAAACATACTGTAACGATATATACTTACTTTAAATATCAAAATTGTTTAAACAATCATTGTTTAATTAAATTGAAAAAAAATGGTTTAAATTATTTTATTCGTAAAATACAGATAAAAATAAAATAGTTATTATTTATTAATTGTATTCAAAAAGTTCAATGAAACACTCTTAGCACTAATTATTATATTACAAACTTTACATAGTATAGAAAAACGTTTTTTTTTTACATTGAAAATTTTGTTTTCATTCAAATCGGGCTCTCTTAGGCTGTGGAATGTCCGGATCATCATTTTCTTTTTCACGCGCGTGGGCGATATTCTTTTCATTTTTTACTAAAGTTTCCGATAACATTAACATTTAAATATTTGTATCAAAAAAGAACTTGGTAAGACAAAGTTTGTGGTTCAAGAATCAGGTCTGTATTGTTTATAGATTCACCGTAACAGGTTGTCCATTTTGACAGTTTGTATCTCGGAAATTAATTGACGGATTTGAAATTTTTTAACATGATATTTTGAACTCAGACAAACTTGAAAAATGATTAATTTTTGTAAACGAAATCGGATTGCAAAATTATTGTGCAAAAACTATCGATTCGATTCTAACGAATTTTAGAGTGTTATTTTATCATGGCATAGAATTTTCTTTGTTCTAATATGGAGGTCCTCAGAGAAATTTAAATGGTAGAAAAAAATTGATTAGAAAGCTGCTTTTTTATCTTTTTTTTTTAATTATTGGTATTTTGCAATATTTTGAGATTTCCGACTAACTTATGGAAAATTTAATTGCGAAACTTTTTTTCTTTCTCAACTTTCCTCTAAAATGAATACCTCCAAAGTTACACGAGAGAAAAGTTAAAAAAAAAAAACGTTTTTTTTTTTCATTAATTTTATATTTTTATTAATAAAAACAATGTTGCCCAACTTTTTGAAATGACACATATCAAATATATCGTTATTCAGGTTATTCTGAAGGCTCTCATGCAAAAATCTCCATGATCCATTGCACATCCACGAAATCCTGATATTTTACAGATAAGTCCTGATCTATATTAACAAGCGTTGTTTATTATATTAGCTTTGAAGAACGTAATTGGCTGCTGCTCGGAACAATAACATCGTTGATCAATGATACCATTATCTCAGGTTGCGTAGTCAAGATATTTTTTTAGGTCCTGGGACCACTCTTCTATTTATCTGGCCTTTAGTGATACGATGTAATATGTCATATCTTTCTGGATGGTAAGACAAAAATACTCGAAACTTCTAATTGTTATTGTTTTAATTATTTCCGCATTTTTATTAATACGCTGTACAACTTCCTCAATAATCATTCTGTCTACAAAACTTGCGGCTTCTTTAACAGAATATTTGTTAAAGTTCCCAATTCAGCAACGATATCAAGAATATGATACATTTTATGAGTCTAGTTTTGTATTTAAGGTTGGTAAGCTGTTCCACAGAGTACCTTTTCCATTTTACAGAAGGCAGTTTTAGATTATTCTATGGATCTTTATTTCGTTACATACATCTTAGTTTTTGTTGACTATGTAGCTATAGATTATATATATATATATATATATATATATATATATATATATATATATATATATATATACGTGAATTCTGAGTGATCATTATGACTTTTTAACTTGTAGGAGCTTTTATATGTTGCACTAATTTTAAGACTTTTCATGGGATAGATTATTTATTTCTTCAGTTGTCAAGGTGGTGCTTTTCAGAAATTTAGATCTTTTTCAGAGTAGTATCATATATTTGCATGTTTACATGGTAGTTATTTCACTTTCTTGGGTGCAATTTGCTTAACCTCCCTCTTTGAAAGATTGAGCAGCTTTCTAGCATTCTTTGGCTATAGATCTGTAATCTTCATCGTCTGTCTAAGACCAGACATATTGTTTTTTAATAACTTTATTTGCTTTTGTTGCCAGCCACGAAGACCCTCCTTTATCTGCTCTTTTGGTAGTTAGCAGCAAGACTCCTGGCCGAGAAAACGAGTCTTTGCTCATTCTTTTGCGAGGTTCTCCAGTTTTTTTTTACTATGATTCCTACATCAGGTGATACTGTTCTTTAACAATTGCTTTAGAATTTTCTTACAGTCCCAAGTCAACTTAGACTCATAAGGGTTGATTTGAGAGCTATTAGTGTTACTTGGTTCATTGAAACTATATATGGTCTTCTTAGTGTTTCTTCTAAGGTACTCTCGGTACAGATTTCATAGAGATTTGAAAAATTCGTACTTTTTAAAATATTGGCAATTTAATATTTTTGTATGTCAAAACGCTGTACGGCTGTTAAAATTTGTTATCAGTTTGCCATGACGACGAAACTCGACGAAAGAAAACAATAGAACACTACAGAAATGTCATTATTTTTGTCATTTGACAATAAGTATATATATGGGTGCATTCCACTAGGCGCTCACAACGCCCAAAATACTCCTCCAGTCGTTCCACATGACGACTACGGTCGTTGCGGTCGCGGTGAAAACGTCATTAATGACGTCATTCTTCTCGCTCACGCCGAGCTCACAACGACCCATCTGACAAGGTGGGTCAAAGTGGACGTTGAGAATTTTGGCGCGGTTTTTTAAATTTAAAGACAAATTAAATGTAAGAGTTTCAAAATTACAGTGTAACATATGAGAAAAAAATAAGTAAAATTTAGTTTAGATTCAAAATACACTGAATTACACAGTGTAGTCCAATCCACAAAAGGTGTTACTGAAAAACAAATTTATAAAAATGTAGTAATTATATACAAGTACATTTATAGAATGTAGTAATTATATTAAATTTACCCTAAAATGACTTTTGAATTCTTTATCTGAATAACGATTAATAACATTCTCATAATCAATAATACGTGGTCAAAGTTTTTGCTTTTCCCGATTTTGTAAAACTGCATTCCATTCTTCATCTGAACTAGATGAAGTACTTTCTGAAGCATTATTACTATCCAACTGTCGCCACAAAAGATATTTTAATTATTTTTCAACGTAAATTACTTAAAGACTTCACTAAAATAAAATATAAGAAACTAAATAGTATTTTTCTTTACTATAAAGCAAGAATTATAACCAATTATTAAAATTAAAGCTTAAAAATTATAATATAACCTTTTCAAGCTTCTGATTTATTTTCAAATCCGCCATTTGTAATATTTAACTTAACGTCCACAATCCCATTCCACTTGGGTTTATGATTAGAATGCTCACAAGCTAGTGGAACGGGAAAAACTGCGATCATGAGCGTGATTGTTGTGAGTGCTAGTGGAACGCACCCTATATATATATATATATATATATATATATATATATATATATATATATATATATATATATATTTATATATTACACAATTGATGTACTGCTGCATATTAAAATTTGTTTAGAATTAAAAATATCACTTTTCGACATTCAAAAATGTTACTGTTGGATGACTCGAAACTAAGGAATTAACAAAATTCGCCCCTTAAGAGATTGATTAAGTGGATCTGAAACCATTACGCGAGTAATGTAACCATTATTGTTTATAAAATGTGAGTGTTCATGTTCCTTCAAAACGATAAGTCCACAAAAATCCTACGATAAGGAATACTACGCCTATGATTGAGTTCTTGTAAAAAAGAACCAATTCAACTCACTACCTTATATATTTACAACCTTTGAACATTTATTACATCAATAACTTAGCAACTTAAATAAATCCAATGAGGTGCTTTGATTTAGTTAATAAGGACTACTAATATGTTTTATTTTTTTTTATTATCGTTTTTTCAGTTATGGTCCGATAAATTTTTCACATTCGCTGGTTACAAAACCGTATCATTACAAGTAGCAAATGGCCATGATTCAATATACTTTTACAGTTTCGAGTATGCTGGTGAATATTCTTATGTTGGTTTATGGTCTAATGGTAGTGGAGTGTATAACCCAAACTGGGGTGAGTAAAATAGACGCATTGAATTACAAAACAATTCGTTATAGAACTTGAATATTTGACGACTTGAAAGCTTTTCTAGCAATCATATGGATTGTTTGTAGGTCGTCATATAAGGATGGATTTTTTTTTTATAAGATTAAGTCCATATAAAAAGAAGGAGCTACATATTTTTTGTTTCTCAACGTTCTGGTAAACCTGGCTTCGAACAAATAAACTGATTGATTACATGTGTAATGCAATATGAATAATTATTTTTACCCACCACGAACCATATATGGTGAGAGCTCGTTAAATTTTGAAAGTTCATTGGGGATATCATTGTTCTTAAATCAGTATTGTCAGCTTTTCAGCTTTGATTTAGCCGTCTTCGGCTTAGGTCGATCTCCCTTTCTATTCACTAGAGCTTATCATTTTTCTTCAAGTACTGCTTTTAAATGTTTTAAATGAACACTATAAAGGCCAGCTGATGGTTTTGTTAAAATTCAGCAGTTAGTTACACAATAGTTACTCTCTAAGATACAACTTTGCTTACCTATTCTAGGTAGTAAAATTAAAAGGGTTGATTACCTCAGGTGTTACAACAAACTAGATCGACATTATACATAATGCCTTGTCAAATAAATTGTTTGGGTATTGGTTTTGTCTACCTACTGCCATAAATCAGAAATTAAGTATTTTTGTTAAATATTACTTGGAAATTCTCTCTGAACTTTTATTATGAAAAAAGATTTAATATAAGTGATTGATTAAGTTCGATTTGGTCATTTAAGAGTATTTTTAAATTTTTTAAACGGCTTATCTCGAGGCCCTCATATGCATTTATTTTTTGTTCTTTTTTCTAGATGTAAAATTTTAAATTGGTCAATAAAGTTATGGTTTTCATGATTGAGGTGGTCTGCATATGTTGAGTTATTTTTGTTACAGAGGAAACTTCTTTTATGTTCTGCAATTCTTATTTTAAACGATCTGCCTGTTTGCTCTATATATGTTTTGGGGCACGAACCGCATTGTAACTGGTAAACTTCCGATTTATTTTCTTTATTGTTTTTTGCTTTGGTATTTTTTATACATTTTCCTAAAGAGTTGTGAGTTCTATATGCAACTTTTATAGTTTTTTTTTTGGTTAAAAACTTTTTTATCTATTCTGAATGGTTGTCAAAATAAGATATTGTATTGAATGGACCTTTTTTTATCTTTTATAAGGGGGCGAACTTCAGAAATGGCTTTGTTTTTTAGTTTATTGGATATTATTGAATCTATTCTAGATGGAGAGTAGCCATATATTAACTGCTATTTGTTTTATTAAATTTAATTCTTTGTTAAAATTATATGGAGATAAAGGAACATTGGTAAGCCTGTGGATCATACTGTGATATGCTGCTAATTTGTGTTGTTTTGGATGTAGAGGGGAATTATGGATTGTTGTGTCCGTGTGTGATAGTTTAGGGTAGATGAAAAATTCATGTTTGTTTGAGTTTTTTGTAATTGTTAAATCTAAGAAATTAATTAAATTATCCACTTCTGTTTCTATTGTGAATTTTATATTTTTATGTATTGAGTTTAAGTATTCTAGAAAAGCATCTAGTTTTTGTATTTGCTCCCACAAAGTAGGCTATAATATCATGTACATATCAGTATCAGTATAAAAAATTATGTATCGTTTTATTATTGTGTATAGATGTTTCAAAGTTATTCAGTAAGGGGCTTAGTGGGTTTCCCATTATGAGACCCTCCTTACTGCTAAAAAATTCATTGTTAAAGGAGAAATAATTTTGGCTAAGGCAAGTTTCTAAAATATTAATGATATATTTTTGCATAATCGGGTTTACTTTATTTTTGATTACTATGTTTTTTATTAAGTTGACCGTGTCTTTTGGTGGGATACTGGGAAACAAATTTTGTACGTCAAAGGAAATTAGTTTTGCATTTTCAGGAAGATCTTTGTTTTTTATTTTATTAATTAAATCTAAAGATTGGTTTCATATGTTTTTGTAGACCTAGGGGCAGGTATGCTGGAAGCGTCATTAGATACAAATCTCATGACTGAGGGGATATTAGGATATTCAATTTTATGTTTGTTTTTATTAGAAAACCCCAGAATTTTTGTTAAGCAAAAGTAGCAACTCTACATGATTTTGATGTTCCAGTCAAATCATTGACACTCCAAACATAAACTTGATAGTATCCAGTAGCCATCCTGTTAAGGTTCTTGAGCAAGCAACTTTGGGAGCCCAAATTTTGTCTTAATCGCCACATTTACACCCAAAATTTAACTCGCAGACTTTACTTACTAGTGGGCTCAGTCTTTTGTTCGGTTTTCAGTGTCATTTCACCATATATATATATATATATATATATATATATATATATATATATATATATATATATATATATATATATATATATAACAGAAACTGTTCGGTTTGTTCACACAGGATCGCGACGACATCGTTTACATACACCGATAATAATAGCACTACTACAACGCTATTATTTTTCACTAGTTCTATGCACTTAGCTCGTATATCCAATACTGATCCTCCGATGACCGGCCGGCTGCTTCGGACATCTGATGTGTTCTATAAGTGTCGTATCAAGAGTATCAGAATCGGAGATATAATTACTGTAAACAGGGATACTTCGATGAGTAGCTGACATGGGATTATTTCCATTATTTTAAGCCCTAGGCGACTAAGACTTGGTAGATGTGGTCATACCCAGGCGCCCTCATGCGGTATTGCTAGATTGTGCAAAATTTCCCTAAATTTACAGAAAATGTAGATATGACAACGTCGCACCTGGCTATGTTATAACAACTTATATATCATATAAGTACATCCTTATACCTGCTTTGCAATTAATCAAAATATGTTGTTGATGTTCTCTAGATTTAGTTACGTGATACGAGAATTTACAGGTCAGTGTAAAGGTTATATAAGTATAAATTATCGAAATAACGCATAAGTTTGGTGGGGAGGATATTAATGCAGAACAGTGTAATGGTAAATAATAGTGAAAATTTAAAGTGTCTTTAAATCGTGACCGAAGGTTATATCAAAAAGGAAGTAAAAAATTGGAAACGAAATATTTTTCTAAAATTCTAAATATACTAGATTTATTCTTTTACCCGAGACCACTATATAGGGTGAAGCAAATATATAATGGATTTTATTTAGATCGCCTCAAGCTTGTTTAGACAACCGAATTGACCGAGATAATGGGTACCCTTAGATATTTGTTACTCAAAGTAACACGGGAACAGCTGCTGTAAATATATCTAAAAAAAACTGAAAATTTTTCTTTTTTTTGAAAGAATTATTTTCAAAACTTCCAGTGTATTTCAGGTGAAAGAATAACTGTATCTTTTAGAAATAAATTGTAAAATTCTTAAGGCTAATCAACAAGCGGAAATCTAAGGTCGAATTGTAGAAGACAAAACAAAACCGAATTCGGGGTTATCTACATTAGAATCATTATTGTTTCTTCAATAGCCAGTTATTGATTTAAATTTTTTCAACAATTCCATTTAAAATAAGCAAATAATTCTGGTATAATCTTACATTTGTTATTGTGGGTCAATAATGAAAATTCGAAAATTTTAGAAGTGTCCCTCTGTGATGATCTTCTATATCAATTCAAATCTCCGGATCTTTTTCCGCAACAACTGACATCCAGTACTGATCAAGAACTAAGTAACATTTTATTAAGCCTATGGATTAACTTTGCAATATATGGGTAAGAATAATTATAGAGTATAATTATATTCCAAAATATTTCATATATTATAAATACAGGGTGAGTCAACGATTGGATGAAGTAAGTTTGTGCCTTTTCGGTAAAATTTACAAAGAAACTATATTTATTGTTTGATACAGTTTATTTTTACGCAGATTTTAAAAATATTTAGGACTCTACAGGGTGAGCCAAAAAACTAGGACAGCATAAAGTTGTATTTTTTTAAATAGAACACCCTATATACAAATCTTATTTTCGATTTAGCTTATAATTTTAAATCTTTTTTAATAAGGGTTTAGTATAGCAAAACTTTATAGTTTCTGAGATAATTAAATTTAAAGAAAAAAAGTTACATTTTCAAGCATCAATTCAATCCTAAATAACGTTTTCAATTTTGTGACAAATATATTCAAATTTGGAATTTAGCAAGACCAAGGACAAGTTAACATAATTTTTACCTAATATTTGCAATAAAAGCTACAGGGTGTGGAACACATCGGCTCAAATTTGAACAAGTTTAAATGAATAACTATCTTTTTTTTTTTTAAATAGTACACCCTGTATATTTTCATGTTATTTAATAGAGTAAGTAAAACCCTAAAAGTTTTGTTCAATATATCCTATACCTATTTATATATATATATATATATATATATATATATATATATATATATATATATATATATATATATGTTTTGGACATATTTCAAATTTTATATCAAAAATGACTTTTGCAGGTCTAAATATAACTATCGTTTTCTCCTATATGAAAGCCTTAATTATTTAATTGGAGTTATAGTCCAAGCCATAGGTAAATATAGTGACGTAAATTCCGATATGGACGAAACCTACTTAGGAGTGTTCTGGGCAATGTAAGAACAAACGTTACAGCAAAAAATTATAATGTCATATTATTTAGAATTAAAAATAAAGGTGATTTTGTATGAGGTTGTCTATTCCAAAAATTTGCAGTTTTTGAAATATTGGCAACTTATTTTAATAAATGTTCAAAATTTCCACCTTGAACTTCCAAATATTTTCGAGCTAATTTGTCCCAGATAGCCGCTCTAATTCAATCTGGAGATAAACTTTCGAACGCGTCCCTTATCCTTGCCATTCCTCCAACGTTGTCACTGGATTACAATAAACGTTATTTTTTATAGGGTCCCATATAAAATAATTTAAAACGCTCTAATGTGGAGAACAAAAGGGCCACAGAAAAGGTTCATTATTCGCTATCCACTTTTATCACAAAATGTTGCTTGTGAGAAGTTGGCAACTCGAAGGGTTCTGTGTAGTGGCCCTCACTCGTGTTGGTAAAAATTTTGCCTGTGTTTCTCGAAAGGTAAATTACTTAAATACTGTCTAATTCGTCTAGAATATTTAAATACTTTTCTCACACAAAAAATTATACATAATTTAAAATGAAGACATTTTCGAACATACCCCTGTAGAAGTAGCATAAAGTTAGAACTAGGGCTCGGTTGTTTGAACGCTGAATAACTTAATAATATTTTTATTTATATTTGAAAAAGTGTTGATAAACAGTAGATATTTAATTTCTTGGTACAGACATACCGATTTTATGCTATCCTTTTCTAATTGCATTATTTAAACGAGTATCATCGGTACGTCCTTCGAACATACCCCTGGGTACGTCAATTCTGAAAACAAAGTATGAATATATGGTTGCCTAAATTTTTATTATTGTTATTTTCAATATGTAAATAATGTCTAACAATATTTACCGATAAAGATGTTTTTAAATCCTCTTTTTGTTAATATTAATTGTAAACTTCGCATTTATAGTAATTTCTAACACTTAAAAACACCGAAAAAAGTCACGACAAGCAATTAAACTGAAACACAAGATAAGTAAATATGTTTATGTCTGTCAAACATCAAAAAAGCGTCTCCCCCACCGACCATAAACAGCCTTCAAACAAATCTATTGTTGTTTAAATCTAGAGTATGACCGAAGGAAGACATAATCTGCTGTGCAATATTAATAAACTATCATTTAGGTTTTATTCATTAAAATGTAGTTTTACTATTTCATCATTTCTTGCAGTACAAAATATGTTAAATTGACAGGTTTCTTGAACATTTCGCAGTCTCACTGCATGGGGATTTAAATCACCCCAAAAATGTCTGTTAAACAGACTATTGTCCGTAAATTTTACTTCTTCTGTCCAAATTATGTTACCCAAAAATCTAGGATTGTATTGTATCATAGTTAATATAAATTCATAAAATTTTTCTCTTTTTAGCAAATTATCTCTTAGGTGTTGAATTAAAAATATTAAATGGGGTGAAAATTGTGTTTCAAGAGAATTCTATGTATCGAGCTCTTCGAGATTCCTCTTTATAGGGGCACTTTTTTTAAAGATGTCTTACGATATGCCGAAAAAATTCTCTCTCTCTCTCTCTCTCTATCTTTCTCTAGCAGTCTAATTTGGTCCACTCCCGGACATAGGCCTCCTCTACTCTATTCAATTTTAACTTATTTTCTGCAATCCGGTACCAATTTCTACCTGCTTTTCTCTTTATGTCGTCTATCCATCTTTTTGGAGGTCCTCTTATACTTCTTTTAGACAACCTAGGTCTTCATTGCTATATATTTTTTATCCATCTTGTATAGTCTTGCCTAGCAACGTGTCCCACCCAAGTCCATTTCAAAGTAGCAATGCCTTATGTCATATCCTCCACATTCGTGCGTTGTCTTACCTCTTCGTTCCTTATTCGGTCACGTAGTGGTATTCCCAGCATGATTCTTTCTATTGTTCGCTAAATAGTACTCGGTTTAATGGCTTCTTTAACTATTAGTGTGGTTGTCTCCATTACATAGGACATTACTGGGGGAACGCACGAGTCAAATACTCTTGTTTTCAAATTAGTGGGAACATCAAGGTTTTTAAGAACGTATTCCAATCTTTCAACATCTGCCCATAACATTCCAATTCTTCTATTTATTTTCGCTTGTTGGTTTTCTTTCCAAAGTCTAATTAGATGACCTAAATACACATATTCCTCGACTCTTTGTATTTCGTTGTTTTCTACATAAATTGCTCGCTAAGCAGTACGCAATTTATTGGCTTCTTTAACTGTTTGTGTGGTGGTTTCCATTCCATAGGTCATTACTGGGAGAACGCACGAGTCAAATACTCTTCTTTTCAAATTAGTGGGAAGAAGTCTAATTAGTTGGCCTTAATACACATATATATTGACTTTTTGTATTGCGTTGTTTCCTACATAAAGTTGAGTATCTTCTGGAGCCATTATTTTGGTTTTTGCTAGATTCATGTTTAATCCAACATTATCCGAAGCATTTTTCAACTCAGAGAGCATTTCCTGTAACTTGTCTAGATCTTTACTTATTGCTATTATGTCGTCCGCGAAACGTAAATGGCTGAGATACCTACCATCGATACTAATGCCCTTATGATCCCAGTTTAGTTGTTTAAATACATCTTCCAGTGTTACAGTAAAGGATTTAGGAAAAATCGTATCGCCTTGTTGCACCCCTCGATCAATATTTATCTTTTGTGTTTCTAAATCCTCTATTATCTTTACTTGCAGTGTAGCCTTTTTGTAAATATATATCAGAAAATTTCTCTATCTGTAGTCAATCTTTGCATTGTCCATTGCTAAAAATATGGCTCATAGCTCGACAGAGTCGAAGGCCTTTGTATAATCAATAAATGCTAGGTGAATTTGAATATAATATTCTGCGCATTTTTCGATTAATAATTTCATGTTCTGTATCTGTTCTGTTGTATTAAAGCCCTTTCGAAACTCAACGTGTTCTAGAGGCTGATAGGATTTGTTTGTTAGTCGGTTATTTATAATCTTTGTAAGCAATTTGCATGGATGTGGCAGGCGACGTATGGGGCAACAATTTTCGATCGCTTTTTTTGTATGCTTTACGATGCCAAAATTTTTGAAATTTTCCAATATTCTTTTAACTCAGTTCCATGACAGTTTCTGAATTTATGGATATCTATCAGCAAATGTCTGGCATGTTCTTGATAAAACTTTGCTATATTCTCCATAGATGGAGAAATAATCTTTATGCGTTTAATTTAATCGCTCCGGCATAATTTTTGTTAATAATTGTCAAATGGCAAGAAATAGTGATATTTGCTTCTCCATTACCAATACAAAAATGCTAAATTGCCAATATTTCAAAAACTTCAAATTTTTTAAATAGACAACCTTATTCAAAGTCACCCTTATTTTTAATGCTTAATACGACAACATTTCAAAATAGGTTTCACGTATAAAAAATTGACTTTTAATGATTTTTTCAAGTTTTTCTGTAATGTTAGTTTTTGATCACCCTCTATTGATTTACTATCAAAATATCAACACAGTACACTAAAGTAGATCCCCTTCTGGAAGGAAATCAATCTCAATTAAATAATGGCATTCATATAGGACAAACTGATACTTATGTTTAGGCCTGCAAATGCCATTTTTGACATGAAATTTGAAATAAGTCAAAAAGAGTTAGACTTAGTATAGCACATTATACATGAAATATATCTATAATTTTGCGTAGAATCTAAAAATGAAATAACATATAGGGTGTTCCATTTAAGATAAGCAAGAAGGCAGCAAGTTCCGGTATAAATGGAAGTGCCACCATCTTGAAAATATTTTAGCGGAATTGTCCCCACAGACTTTAGTAAACTACCAACTTTTTAAAATTTTCCAAAGTCTATTTATCGAGAAATCGTTCGCAGAATTTCATCGGTGGGACAAACTGTATAAGTATATTATTTTTTTAATCGAACTTTTGGTTTTATATAGCAATCAAAAGCCTGGGAATTTAGCTTCATATGCCGAAGTAATTTAAATTTAATTTAGATATTAGGATTCTTTTCTCTTCCAAAAAAAAAATTGAAAAATTATTTTGAATTCTATTCCATCCCTATTTATCAGAATATGCTGCAAAACAATTATTTTGAAGTTTTTGTATTTTTTATAATAATTGATTCATGTTTTTTTTTGCAGAAATCCAAATCCACCTGAAAATGTGATATTAGCAAACGTAGATTGGAAACCTCTTAAATTAAATAGCGCCGGTTTTTTTACGACTGATGATGTAAAACTTTTAAACGTAACTGGATCGTACAAGACTGGTGCTGTATTTAACATTACTCAAGGTTTTAAGAAAGAGAGAATAACTTTTTGGGAGGAGAATTTGCCGATTGAAAAAAGTTAGGTGTATTATGTTTTATAATATATTAAGACATTTATTATGGATTTGTTTTAAATTATTATGCCGATCTATCAGTAAAATTCATATTTAAATATTTACCATTATACTTTTATTCTATACAGTATGAAAAGTAAAGAGTCTTTATGATTTTTTTATATAAAGTTTTTCCAAATGTTTGCCAAAAATTATAATTATAATAACGTTAATACAAAAAATGAGTATTCTTTACTTTTTTGAGTCATTCTGTTCGTTTTGTAGTGTTAATAAAAATTTTGAAGAAAATGTTGTTTTGTTATTTTTGTTATAAAGTCTTATAATTATTTCTACCAAAAAAACTAAACTGACTTAAAAAAGTTGCACTAAAAGTAATAAATAAATTATAAACAATTTAGCGTAGTAGGGCGGAGGAGGGATATGCTTTATTTCATTTTTAGTACTGAGAACTAACATTTTTGCCAGGAGACTCGATCACCCAGCAATCTGGCATAATGTTTAGGTAACATAGGCTTACAGGAACATAATGTATACTTTTTCTTTAGTGAATTAGGTGTCGGTTTTAATTTAATAACAACTAAAAGTCAAAAAACGCATATCTTTGCACATTTTTGCCTGCCAATCAAAATTGAAGTACCTTTTTGAATAAAATAGGGTAATCAACTTGTAGAGAATTAAAAAAACCTTTAAACTGTCTTTTTGCAGATGTCTATATCTTTATTTGTTGTTTAGAAAACTGCAAAAGGAGGTCAAAATTGGCATAATTTTTAATTAATAATAACTATGGCAAAAATCAACCTACGACTATGTTATTGTAAAAAAGGTTTGCTTTGGTAATACTTAATATATAGTAAAAAATTCAGAGCGATTCTTCAAATAGTTTTCGCAAAGTTAAATGCGTTTTTTTGCTATAACATTTTATGTAAAATAACGAAAATTCAATGATTCTAGGGATATCTTGTGAAAGAGAAAGACATATTATCTTAATAAATCATGAAAAGCAGGAAAAAGAGTTTTCATTATCTTCTTCTTCTTCTTCTTCTAGGTAGAACCAAGTTCTGTTATCTACACAATGCCTCATCGATCCTCGTTTGAGGTCGAAATCCAGCTGTCTCTCCATCTTTTTGGGGGCCGTCCAGGCGGACGTTTGGTATTCACACACTTCACAACATCCCCCACTCCGCTGTCTTCGCGTTTTTTTGCGTTTCTTATTCTATCTCTTAAACTTGTTCCCTTGTTCCCTTCTCAGCGTTTTTATTTCTGTGATTCTCATAATTTGTTTTGTCTTAGTTGTTTTATTTCTTGTCTCTGCGCCGTAGGTCAGTATCGGTCTTACACAAACCTTGTAAATTCTTGCTTTGCTCTTAACTGTCATATGTTTATTGTTCCAGATTATGCCTCTTAGTTGGCCTGATATCATGGCCGCTTTGTTGGCTTGTGTGCGTACTTCTTCCGTTACTGCTCTATTACTTGTTATATGTACTCCCAGGTATTTAAACTTTCCAACCTGTTCGATATGTTTATCATCAACCATTAGTTTGCTTCTTACCGGTTCTTTTGGTTTTCTCCACAGATATCTCATATTATACTCTTTGGCTGTTCGATTGAGATGAAAAAGCATTCTTTGTAAGTTGTCCTCGCTATCTGCTGTCAAGGCAACATCGTCTGCAAAGCATATAATCTAAACGATCTTGTGTCCCATTGGGTACCCAATATTTATGCTTTTTACCTTATCAATGATCTCGTCCATGATTACATTGAAAAGTGTTGGACTTAGGCTATCACCCTGTCTTATTCCTATGGATAGTGAGATTTCCTCTGTTAGAGTGTTATTTGTTTTAATTACCATGGTGTTTTTGGAATTCAGTTCGTATATTGTGCGTATGATTGCTTCGTCTACTTGTTATCTTTGCAGTAGTTCTGTTATGTGTTCCAGTTTGACTCGGTCGAACGCTTGTATAAACTTCACAACAACAAATGAACAGCGGTTTATCGTATTCGGATAGATTTTTCAACCAGCTGTCTGATAATAAATATACCGTCGATAGTAGAGCAGTTATTCCGGAAGACCTGCTGTTCTTCGCACGCCCCTAACTTGTCTACGATCCGTTGTGACAGTATTTTGGTTAACAATTTGGCTGAACTGTTCAGTAGACTGATTCCACTGTAGTTTTCGGGTTGTTTCTTTGATCCTCTTTTGTGGATGATCCGAATTGTGATGCTTTTCCGCCATTCGTTGGGTACTGACGTTGTGCGGAGTATTTTTTGAAATAGATCAGTAAGCTCTGTGACAAGGCTGGGGCCTCCATACTTTAGTATCTCATTCGTAATTTGGTCGGTACCAGGTAACATAATTTTCATTATGTCAAAACTAATTCAAAAAACACTATAATTTTTACATGGAAAATAAATTGAATTACTTTGTTGCTATTATTTAAAAAAAAGTTTTTTCATATTCAAGAAGCTGGCCCTTGTACACAATTTTTAAAAAGAAAATAAGTCCTGGCTCAATAGGAACGTAACTAGCGCCATTTGAAAGTTAAATAGCCGAAAATTTTTATAACAAATTTGATATTTATTGAGCTTTCACAAAGCCGTTAGTAAAGCTTCAAATATGTTGCCTGCCAAATTTTCGGCAGTAACTTTATTCCAAAATAATCTTTCAAAAGTTCTGTTAAATCACTAATTTTGTAAGTTGTGTTATTTCTAGCAACTTTACCTTTAACTTGAGAACTTCGCCAACGGACATTTTCCGGACGATCTAAAAGAACAGATTTCCTATCCGATTTTTCCCAGCAAAAATTAAGTTCTCTGAGCAATTTCCAGAGCTCAATTCCTTTAATTTCAGATAAATCCCGATCTTCATTGATTTTAGTTAGAATTTTCTCGACGGTTGGGATCTGCTTCTCATAATAAGATGTATGTACAACTCCTTTGATTGCAGTTTACATCTCTTCTTCCAACGAGGTTTTTCGTCTGCCTGTGATCGAATGTGACTAGGGAATACTAACAATTCCAGTCGTTTTTTTCTCCTTCAATATTCGGTACATAGTAGATATTCCAACTCTTGTCATGTTGGAAGACATCTCAACAGAACTTTTACCATTATTATCTAGATTTTGATATTTTAAGGCATCATAAACATTCATCGTATTAAGTTTTTCGTTGAGGAAAAAATGCCCTGGTTTGACGATTTTGGAATAAATATAGATGTGGAAGCCACAAGCAAAAGCAAGATAAATCATTAAGGACACACTGTAAGGTGTTCTTTGCTCACTGACAGAAATTAAATTGAACTATCAGAAATTCTATTGTTGCAGTAAATTTATAAAACCTTATAATGTGTAAATATAATCAAATATAATTAGATTCACGTCAGTTTTCAGTTACCTGCGGCACTGGAGCAGGTAATTTGGAGGTTTCGGTAACAGTTTTATTACTCCTCTAGTTCTTGAATAGAGTGTAGGAATGTGAATGCTTGCGATCGCCTCTCCCCTTCCCAAGAGCTTTAAGTCCAGGAAAATGGAGACTATATATTAGGAATGTGTATGCTACTAGCACTCCCCTCCCGTTGACAACTTGTTATTCTTGCGATAGCCACTCCCCCCTAGAGCTTTGAGTTCAGGAAAATAGACACGATTCTGCCTCTTATACTAGGAATGGGTATGTTTCCCACATCCTCTCCCGCTGTCGACAACTTGTTTTTTCTTCTGATCGCCCCCCTCTCTCCAAAAACTTCAAATTCAGAAAAATAGACCCGACCCTGCCTTTTACACTAGAAATGGGAATGATGCTGATGTCTCCCCTCTCCCCCCGTCGACAGCTTGCCATACTGTACTTTTGTGATATCACCGCCCCCCCCCCCCCAAAGAGAGAGGCTGGATCCGCCCCTGATCATATCCTGACTACTTAGATGTAGGAATAGTATATACGAAAACTCTCTTCAGAAATGAAGTATATATTCTAAGTTTTTTTAATATTGAGACGTTAGGACCTTCAGAGTCTTCTAAGAAGATGAAAACAAAAATTCTTGTAATTTTTTTTACAAATTTTAAAATACTATATTTTTGTCTCAACAGAGACTTGAGTGTATGTATTCTGAAATTTTGAAATATTGACTGTTGGAGCCCCACAGGTAGCTCAGATGACTGAATATCGGGAAGTTTCTGCTTACTTATAACTACTGAATCATGTAAAAAATAATGGTTATAAGAAAGCCTTTTCTTTAAAGGAGCAAGGGTCCCCGATATTTATTTATTTATTTATTTATTTACTTATTTATTTATTTATTTATACCCATTTCACAGTTCAAAAAACCAATTAACAAATGGGTAGAACAGAAAAAAAAACTTAAATATTTACAATGACAAAGCAAGCATACACAAATTACTGGAAACAAAACTACAAAATATTACATACTTAATTTTTTTTTTATTTGTGCCATTCTGCAGCTAAATATGTCAAATTTATTTTGATTCTGGTTGTAGTTTCTATACATCCTATATAAAGGAAAGTTGTTACACACATTTGTCCGAGGTGTAGGACAATAGAATGTGGCAGATTGGCGAGCTGAAGTCCTAGGTACAAGAAAACTTATTTTTTCCAGTATATCACTACATTCCACTCTGTTATGCAAAACTTTATAGAGGAACTTGAGGTCTGTGACGATACGTCTATGTTCTAGAGAACAAAAAGAATGCCGCTGAAGTAAGATTTCATGCGGAAACCCTATTTCAGGATAATGCCCATCAATCCGAAAGCTTAGATATTTCAAGAAACGCCGCTGAACTCTCTCAAGGTCATTAATATGGTTTTGATAATAAGGAGGCCATATTATGGAAGCATATTCCAATTTAGATCTTACAAAAGCATAATAAAGTAAAATGAGCGTACTTTGATTCGAAAATATTTTTGAGTTTCTAATAATGAAGCCTAATGATTTAAAACACACCTGTATAAGATCATTTATATGAGTAACAAATGAAAGTCTGCTATCAAATGTCACACCCAGATCTCTAAAGCATTCCACTCGTGGAACAGATGTTCCATCAATTTTATAATCATACACCAGCACATTTTTCTTTAATGTGAAAGTCATGACTTTGCATTTACCAACGTTTAGAGGCAGTCTGTTTTCGCTACACCAATCGGTGACGGTATTTATTGCTATTTGTAGTCTTTGACAATCAGCATCGTTTTTTACAGAAGTAAAAATTTTAGCATCATCCGCATACAGTAGCATTGTACAGTCACCTACAATTCCATTAATAAATATATTAAACAATAAAGGACCGAGTATTGACCCTTGAGGAACTCCCGAAGTCACACACAGGGGTTTCGAGGACTGACCACAGCACTCTACTATCTGCTGCCTATCGCAGGGATATGATTTAAAAAATAGAACTAATTTTTGCGAAAGTCCAAAACAATGCAGTTTATCAAGCAGAATGCTGTGATCAAGCCTATCAAATGCCTTTGAAAAGTCTCTGTATATTGTGTCTACTTGACCGCCCTTATCCAAGACATCAGCCACAAACTGAGTAAAGCAGAAAAGATTGGACGCTGTGGACCTACCCTTTATAAAGCCATGTTGAGAACCACTAAATAGGTGTTTTAGCTTGAAAAATAGATGTTCATGCAGAAACATCTCAAAACATTTAGAAAAATTATTTATTATACAGACTGGTCTGTAGTTTTCTATATTTTGTTTGTCTCCTTTTTTAAACACTGGAGAAACTCTGGAAATTTTTCATTTATCAGGAAACTGTGAATTATTTAGGCAGAGATTAAAGATAATGGACAGAGGTTTTGCTAATACGCATGCACAGTCACGCAGGAAAAAGGATGGAATTTTATCCGGACCTACTGTTCCCTTTGGTTTCATTTCTTTTAAGCAAGATAGTAGTTCATTTTCACTAACCTTACAAATTTGAATAGTTTGAGTGACAGAACTTTGAATATATTTATTAAAATCATTGTTCGATGCAATATATGAAGATTTAAAAAAGTCAGCAAATGCATTTGCAATATCTGCATGGTTTCTATAAGTATTTTCCCCACAAATCATATTTTCAGTTAATTCTTTATTATTTCTTTTACTATTTATAAATTGCCAGAAGTTTGATGGATTAAAAGCAATGCGGTTTTCCACACTTTCACAATATTTTTTATATGCATCATTTATGTCATACTTAATCTGTCTTCTCTGCTGTTGAAATTTTAACAGATCTTCATTTTTTTGTGAACGTTTGTATTTTTTCCAAGATTTAAATTTTTTCTTAATATTATTTATTATTTTAGATGTAAACCAAGGTGGATAATTTCTTCTTATTTAAGGCAGTGTATATTTGAGTATAAAACAAATTACAAGCCTCATTAGCATCATTATTCTGATACAAAAAATCCTACCTAATATCACACATATATTCATATAGGCGCATAAAATCTGCCTAATTCTTTGTTTAGCAAATTTTTTTTCATGAGCCACTGTGCATGAGAGCAATAAAGCAGGATGGTGCAACACTTCAGGTAAGATTAGGTCTTTCGCCCTTTCAATTCTACATGAAAATGAATCATATTGCTTAACTAGTAGGGCAAATTGATCAAAACAGATTTGCTTGGACATATACACAGACGGATAAACTAACTTTTCTCGAAAATTTTATACCTACAAGATAAAGTATGACAACATATCATCTAAAAAAAACTGATTACTTTACAAAACGCAAAATGCATTATCCTCACGTTTAATTTTTTCTCTTATAATTTTATACATTTTTTCAAATTTTATACACACGAATGCAAATAAAACATTTTTATATCGCATCACGATTTCCTTGTCTAAAACAAACAGATGTTTTTAAGCAACTAATTTGTTTACCTATGTATTTATTTCAGTACATTATAGTATCTGGCCAATTAAAAATATAGATATAACGGAAAATATACCCATTGTTCCTATTTAATAATTTTAAAAATAAATTATACCGGATTAATAAAAATAGTATAAAAAGCTACGGTATCTTGGCATATTTCATAAATATATATAGTTATCTTCACAGAAGTAAAAATTTTGTTGAGACTGACATCGAACATGTTTCTGGTAATTTATTTTGTGCTTCTTATGAATCTTGGATCAATTTGTGAGTCATATGACTCAATTGTTCAAACTAATTATGGACGAGTAGGAGGTGTTGCAAAGACAAGCAGAAATGGCAGATCCTTTTTATCATTTGCTGGAATACCATTTGCTAAACCACCAGTTGGAGATTTAAGATTTGCCGTAAGTCAAAAGCAGCTGAACTTTTAAATATCTTTGTTATTTATGATCCAAATACATTGACATCTTTTTAAATTCAATTTATTTTGTTTCATCATTTCTGAAATACAAACAGAGAATTGCGAAATCAAAATATACAGAATTCGGAATCCATGTTGATATACACTGGGACTTGTTTATCTCGTACATACACGTAACTTCCTATCATGAACATCAGAATCGTCTAATAAATGAAAGACTAAATGTCTGTTATCTTGACGTGCAAGACTACCATTAATAAACTTTTATTCCTACTTTATTTCAAAAATATATGATGCAATTTATTTGAAGGTTGCAAATAATATTGAAGATTGACTAAAATGTGATTGTCAGACATGCATTGTCTTTATTTTTGTTTATTTTTACGACGTTTCGATTAGGTTGTAGCTCTAATAGTTATCAAGTATGAACGGAATGTTTTGTCTTAAGGCTATAAGCTTATATAGGGGCTGTATCCTTTGAAGCGAAAGGTTTGGCTTCATTGTACACACTTCACTGGTTTGATGTTACAAAGTGGTGGTTGCTAAGGATTAGGTATCTCAACACTGGGTCTACTGAAGATTCCTTTATTATTTTTATTGTAAGCTGCTTCTATAGATTTTCCTTTTTTTTTTCATGTTGGGTTTCAGATATATTGCCGCAGCTTTAGAACATTTTACATGGTGTTTTATATCTCAAGCGTGTTCTGCAATATCTTAATCGGATTTAATGTTTGTTACCTCGTGTTCCAATGAATCGGCATTATTGCATATAGATATAAGGCGATTTTAGAGATTGCGTATAATTTTCCATTTTGTTAAGATATTGTCCAGTACTAAAATTAATTGACGATGTTATAAATAACTTTAGAAAATTGACCACCGGACAGTAGAAAACACATTTCTTCTTCACAATTCCGTACATTAAAAGAATCTCGGAGAAAATAAGACGAATTACGAGCAGTTATAACATAAAAACAGCCTTTAAATCAGGAAATAAACTTATAGCTCATGTAGCAGAAACAAAACCAAAAACTACCGATAAGAAAGAATGTGTTTACAAAGTTCCATGTGAGTGTGGCGAAATGTATATTAGAGAAACCAAGTGACCACTAGAAGTTAGAATTAAGGAACATAAAATTCATAGACAAAAAGAGGAAACGTCTAGATCTAGATATTGTAGAATATGCCTGAAATAAACAGCACTATATAAAATGGTCTAGAGCTGTAGCAATAAATATGGAAATCAACTTGAAATAATAATGGAATCTTCAGTAAACCGAGTGTTGAGATACCTAATCTTTGGTAACCACTACTTTGTAACATCAAATCGTTGAGGTGTGTACAGTGAAGCGAAACTTTGCGTTTCAGTGGACACAGTCCCTATATAAGCTCGTAGTCTTAAGACAAAACATTCAGTTTATACTTGATACCGATTAGAGATACAACCTAATAGAAACGTCGTAAAAATAAATAAAAATAAAGACAATGCAAGTCCGACAACCACATTCTAGTCAATGATGTACTTTGTACGAAACCTACATTGTATTATACTAAAGACATGTTTGTTTTTGATCATACTTTTTTTAGTTATCCAGTTTTAGTACAACATATAAAAAAATTCAACAACGCAATATTTATTCAATTACAGTACATAACTTACAATGTAATTATTAGGATTAGTTTGACAATAAAATGTAAATTATGATAAGGTAACATAATCGTATGAAATAATATTACTTCGATAACTATAGGGTTTTAAATCTGCAAATAACTATTTAGAAAAAGATAATATTTCATAAGTTATAACACACATACAATACTTAACAAAATAAATATTGATTTGAGGCATTATAACTTATGGTACTGAACACGTGTGATTCGAATAACAATCGTTGGAAACTGAATTAAACACCTGTTACTTTCCTTCGCTCAAAAATTCTCAGAGTCTCCTTAATGTGAATCTAGGTCCCTCCATGACATTATAATAAATTCTAGTTACTGTCTCTGAAAGAAATTAGAAGTTTAGCTACAGTTAACTCGATCTGTGTTCAAGTGTGATACTTGACGGTACTTCGATATATTAAGTTTTTAAATAATATATAATTGTATAAATGAATAAATAAACGTAGAATATAGGAGAACTTTGTGTGAATCTTGTCAATTGATGTTAATATTTGTAATAATTCATTTTTTGTATGTACAAAAAAGAAAATTATTTGAAAGATTAATGTTATAAAATTATTATATTATTAAAAAAAAATCTTGTAAAAATGAATCAAAACCAATATAACGACGTCACCAGCCTGCACACTGCGCCTGCTGACCTTTTACCGCGTCATTCTCTATTCTTATTCTTTAAGTTAGCATAATTTCCGATGAGTTTTCGGTTTTTCACTCATCTGTGTGCATAGAGATATGCACTTTTGTAAGAGAAAACTTGAATAAACACTTTAAACTCTAGTGTTTTAATATCATTTGTAAAACAGCTTGTTAATTGTCAATTTCTTATCAGTTGAAAATCATGGCTCTTGGGTTTAGACCGTGTCATATTGGAATTATTATCCGACATTTCATTTATGATTGCACGAGACATCTTCAGGGATCTTGACTCCACGAAATTAGAACACTGAGTGACTATTGAGGAGCAACAGCCCGGTATTTATACCAGACTGATGCTAAGTCAACCATAATTCAGCGTTACAATCGATTTCCACTTGTGATGTAGACTGTAACCTGTTTCTCTATTATTGTTATGCCGATATTTACAAATTTCGATTGATTCTCTAATTTTACGTTTAAATAACCCAGACACTTAGTTTCTTTTACAATAAAAGTGTGACTTGAGCAGTGCTGGTGTTCAACTACTGCAGATTGTAAAATTTTTTTCTCTTTTATACATCTTTCATGTTCCTTAAACTTAGTGGATATAGACTTCAAAAATTATCCAACTTTCTTATATTTGTTGCAAATTGTCCGACATTTGATTTTCGGGGCAATCTGGTAATCTTATCAATGGTTTCGTGTATGTAAGGGACAACACTGTCCATATGAGGTTTATTTATGACATTTTGTTGAGGAGTTGGGTTTTTATATTTGATAATAGAACGTCTTATATCTTCAGTGTAATATCCGTTGCCTCTCAGAGTATTAGTCAGTTTTTCTGTTTCTGATTTCACTGGTTGTTCATCACATATTGAAAGTGCTCTATGCACCAAAGAGTTTATTACGGATTGTTTTTGAGAAGGATGATAGTGTGGCGTTCATATCAATCAGTCATAAACTCTTTGGTGCATAGAGCACTTTCAATATGTGATGAACAACCAGTGAAATCAGAAACAGAAAAACTGACTAATACTCTGAGAGGCAACGGATATTGCGCTGAAGATATAAGACGTTCTATTAATAAATAAAAAAACTAAACTTTTCAACAAGATGTCATAAATGACCCTACTATGGACAGTGTTGTCTTATTTTACATACACGGAATCAGCGACAAGATTACCACATTACTCTGAAAATACATACGGACAATTTTCAACACATGTAAGAAAGTTGGTTTGAATTCTCCAAAAGAAGCAATTCCATTTCAAACAGAAGGCGTTTATAAGATACCTTGCTCTTGTGGTAAAGTGCATGTAGGTGAAACAGGACGGTCTATATCCACTAGGCTTAAGGAACATGAAAGATGTATAAAAAAGAAAGAAATTGTAAAATCTGCAGTAGCTGAACTCCAGCATTACTTAGGTCATCCTTTAATGTAAAGGAAACTAAGGTGCTAGCATGAGTGTATGGAGTCTTTAAACGTAAAATTAGAGAATCAATTGGAACTTGTAAATATCCAAATAATATTAATGGAGATGCAGGTTAGAATCCATATTACAGGTTGAAATCAATTGTAATGCTGGGTCACGGTTCCCTGAGCGCCAGTCGGTTATAAATACCAGGCTGTTGCTCCTCGATAGTCATTCAGTGTTCTAATCTCGTGGAGTAAAGATCCCTGAAGATACTTCGTGCAATCGTAGGCGAAACTATGGATTATAATTCCAATTTGACACGATCTGAACCCAAAAACCATGATTTTCAACTTGACCAAAGCCTTGAAAGCTTTCGTTCTTTAACTTCTTTTCAGATTTGAGTATTTGTACCACCAAATATAATATATATATATATATATATATATATATATATATATATATATATATATATATATATATATATATATATATATATATATATATTCTCTACAATGATAAATTTTATAAACAAACAGAGGGATGCGCCATGGGTGCCTCAATATCTAGTGTTATAGCCCAGCTAGTGTTGGAGGACCTCGAAGAAACGGTTATATCCAATTTAGACATCAATATACCATTTGTCTATAGATATGTAGACGATTGTATAACAGCAATTCCAAAAAATCGTAGTGAAGATATTCTCAATAAATTTAATGCCTACCACCAAAAATTACAATTTACCATAGAAAAAGAAGAAAAAAATAAAATCAATTTCTTAGACCTCACAATTTACCACCAAAATAATGTCATTAAAACTCAGTGGTATACAAAAGCAACATGGTCTTCTAGATATTTACATTATAATTCTCAACATCCTCTATCCCAAAAAAAATCGGTACTAATAGGAATTGCAGACCGAGCCATAAAATTATCCGATCCAGAATACCGCAACGAAGCAATTCAATAAGCAAAGGAAGCCTTATTACTAAACAGTTATCCCCCTAAAATTATAAACAATACCTTCAAAAAAAGAATACACAAATTTTACAATAACAACAACCAAAACCCTCAACACCAAAAAACAAAACAACAAAACCAATACGTTTCCATACCATATATACCACAACTCTCAGAAAAACTTCAAAATGTCCTCAAAAACCATAATATAATTGTTAGTCACAAAGGACACAATCTATAAAAAAAAACTTTAGTAACTTAAAATGCAAAATACCTAAAGACAAAAAAACACACGTAGTATATGAGATCCCATGTAAAAATTGTGACGGAGTTTACATCGGCCAAACCAGTCAACATCTTAAAAACAGGATTAATGGACAGAAATACGACAAACATAATAAGACCGCATTGACAAACCACAGTACAGAAAAACAACACACTTTTGATTTTGAAAATGTAAAAATTCTCAAAACAGAAAACAATAAAAAAAGCGTGAATTTTATGAAATGATCGCAATTCAAAAAAATAAGAAATCTATAAATACAAAAGCTGATACAAAACACCTAAGTAAAATATATTACAACATCCTAAAATAACCCCCAAATAAATTAAATATACACAAAATGATTTCAAAAATAAATCACTCCAAACCCTTGACCACCGGAACCCATAAAATAAAATTCAGTTTAAATAAAGATGCGACACAAAAAGCAAGGTTTTTGTAGTATCTTGTCAAAAAGTGAACCATGTGTTAACAATATGTAGTCTAAGTTGTGATCCTCGGCAAAAACTTATATAAGGTCTGTTTTAAATTTAACTTATTAATTTTATCTTATAATATAGCAAAAAAAAATGTTCTATTATAGTTATAAAAAATCATTCTGAAGAAGGTCAAGTGTGACCGAAACGTCAATAGATATGCATAACAAATAAAACATATGCAGTTTTATTAATAAAACGGATTTTACATCCAAGAAAATCAAAAACTTAAAAAAAAATATACAAATAGAAAAATCCAAAAAAAAGAAAAAACATATATATATATATATATATATATATATATATATATATATATATATATATAAGCAGCCTCTTTCATTCCTGGAGAGTAAAATTTTCTACGATGAAAATTTGTTTATAACTTTTAAAGTTAATATCAACTTTGAAATGTGGCAAATTTCGAGATATCGAAAAGCATAGTAATTTTTACGCCAAATACTGTAAGTAATTATAAATTACATTAATTTTCCAAACCTACAACAAATATTCAAAGTTTCTCGAAAATTTATAATTGCTGCGAAACTATAAAGCGAGAACAATCGCACTTCAAGGATATTATTCTTCTTGGAAACCATTAACTTATTCAGGAATAACGTACTCTTGTGTGAAATTATATAAGGAATATTAAAAAATAAGAAAATTTTTTCGTAAGGGTTAACGAAAATAAAATTCATACACAAAAATGAGATACTTTGATGTTTGTTCTTACAGAAGACGCCTGGCATAAACAACACCATGTAAAACGATTTGAGGTTGCAGAAATATATGTAGAACCTAACAGAAGAGAAAATTTGTAGAAGCAGAATCTTCAGTAAACTCAGTGCTGAGATACCCAGCTTTCGTAACTCAAATTATTGAGATATGAATAGTGAAGCGAAACTTTATGCTTCAATTAATATAATTTATTTATTAGCGTAAAATCTTAAGACAAAATATTGAGTTAATACTTAATAATAATTAAAGATACAACCTAATTGAAACGTAAAAATAAATAAAGATAAAGACAATGCAAATCCGACAATCACATTTTAGTCAATTTTCAACATTGCCTGCAACCTTCAAACAAGGAGTAAAATTAATTCTGCCAACCAAATTTAGTCCTAAATTAATAGTTTTTTTCCAAATATTCATAATTTTGATAATTCATTAAGAAACTTTAATTTCACTTTTATTTATTTTTGCAAATTTAGAATCCAGAAAAACCAAAACCTTGGCAACACGTCTTAAATGGTTCAACATCCTCTCCAAGATGTATTCAAAGAAACTATTTATTTTATATAGTGCCACCAATAGAAGGTAGTGAAGATTGCCTTTATCTTAATGTATATGTACCTCAGGTAAGTCAGTTTAAATATTTTATCATAAAGTCAAAGTTAATTTAAAGAAATATATAAAAAATTCGTTATAAGTTTTCCCCAAGTATTTTTTTTTCTATATTATCATCTACAAACACGGAAACTAAAACTTTTTGACTGCCAGGGATATTAAAGCTGATTTATTATTTCTCCTAAAAATATTCATGTGACCGAAACTCCATCTTACTTGGGATGAAGTTGTGAAACCAGGAAAGAGAAAACTATCAAAGTTAACCATTCCTCACATTTGCAGGAAAGTTAAAATAGTGGTTTTTAAAGATCGCAATGGGATACTTTCTAATAGTGTAAGGTATTTAATATATCTGAATCCAGAATTCTAATAATTCTATATAAAAAACTAGGTATTAGTAGAGCTTTGGCAAAATAGCTGAGTCTCCAACAAAAAGTGTTTAAGCAGCAAATTTCTCTAAATTTTTGTGAATCGTTGGATGCAGGTCCTAGCTTCTTCTCAAAGATAATAACAGGCGATGAAACTTGCGTAGATCACTTGGATCCAGAAACAAAGTCAGGGTCCATAAAACCGTTAAAAGAAGCCCATAAACAATATTTCAGTGGAAAGCACATGACCACTATTTTTTGAGACCAAGCAGGAGCTAGTCTTGTTCCATATATGTCGAAGAGTACTAAAATAACAGCACTAAATACAGTGCTACTTATAGCTATTAATCAAAATGGTCCTGGTTTTATATCACAAGAATACTTCCCTTCATGATAAAATGTGAGTTCCGAAAGCAGTCAAGGTTCAAATCTTTTTTTGAGGATGTAACTTGTCTGAATGATATTCAGAAATTTGAAAATACACCTCAGGTTACGTCATTTTTCAGATGAGGACCAGGTAAAAGAGGATAGTAATTTCTATCTTTTTCTGATAAAATAAGATGACATAAGACAGGTAGCGCAAATATATTGAACTTATGTCTTAATGTTGGAAAGTAAAAATGGTTCATCGTGTAGTACCCCTAGTAAGATTCAATGGTTTCCAAAATAAGTCTATTCTTTTCGGGTCTGAAATTTTAGCTCCAGTAATTTATGATAGCTCTGATATAATATTTATTCTATTCAACGAATTAGTTTCATAAAAATCTTTTGAAGTAAAATATCCGGATTAACGGTTACTGTATTAAACCAAAAGTTAATAATAATACTATTCATGCATATCAATAACTATAGATAGAATCTGATCAAAATCTACTCTCTATATATTGCTTATTTACATATATTACGAACCGATATTAAAGTTCGCTGAAATACTTGAATATTATTTATTGCTTTTTTCTAATACTAAATAATTTTATAAGTTGTTGTTATACTAATTGTGTCTAAATGTAACGGTATAAAGACATATCCGGTATACTTTCATTTTAAAAGGGTTCACTACATTATATGTAATTAAAATTAAAAATTCTAAATTTTGTGTCTAGATTCGTTGGAGGGAATACATATTTTATTTTTTATTGTAGAGCGATACTGTTTTAAGTGAACGTAAGTTACCAGTCATTGTTTCAATACCCTGGGGTGGTTTTCTTGCTGAAGGTGGTGACGAAGGATATTTTGATCCAAGTTATTTCCTAGATTACGATGTTATTTTGGTATCTCTTAATTATCGAGTAGGAGTTTTTGGTAAGTACACATTAAGACACAAATAAGGAAAATAAATTGGTTCTTGTTAAAAGTGCTAATCTCAATTTATGTATAATGCAGTGAAAAGAGTCTTTTTGCTAATACATATGAGTTTTAAATTGTGAATAGAAATTTATTTATGTTTTCTAAGAATCAACTTTCAAATCTTCTTTTTTTTCATTTTAAGGATTTCTTTCAACTTTGGATGATGAAGCTCCTGGAAATGTTGCTTTAAAAGATCAAGTTGTTGCTTTACAATGGGTGCAAGAAAATATTGAGTATTTTGGCGGTATGAAGGAAAATGTCACAATAATGGGACAAAGTGCAGGTGCTGGAAGTACTAGTTTACACATGATTAGTCCAGCCTCGCGAGGTAATTGTAAAAAAAAATGTTTTAAAATTGCTCAGCTTTACCAATATAATATGTTTGATTTTAAAAAACCGTTTTCACAGCTACATTTTATAAAACTAAAATGTTGTTTAAAAATTGCTAACAAAGTTATTATAAAAATTTTTTTTGATCAAAAGTATCTTATTAAGAGTCCATAATTTCAAGCAAATTTAATGGAAGACAATTATTGTCTGATATCGACTGATTCAGGATGTGAGAAGTGACTTCTCAGAAATAGATCTATCCAAATTTCGGAAATAATAATATTTTATTTTTAATTAACTAGGACAGATTTATTTCTTATTAAATTAGGCAAGAAATTTTGCCCCATGTGTGGCATAAAATGAATATGTTATCATCATGCTTTATAAGTTTAAATAGTAACCTTACTAAGGTAATGACTAATTACCAAGAAGCTTCGGTAACTAAATTTAAATTTATAAATGTCAATCTTAAACTAAATACACAAGTAACTCTTCAAAATAATGTATCCAGGAGCTCCTGGAATGAGGTGTGTAAAGAAACATATAAGTGGACCTAGTGCATGTCTTCTCTCCTTGAATGAATGAAAAAGGAGTGGTGATACTAGATCATCGATGCTTAGGCCTCCATTGGGCCCTTAACATCCCACCATATCTGCAGGTTATTCGAGGCCGATCGCCTTTGCGAATCCAAGCAGCCTCGTTAATTGAACTTGCCTAACTGCTTCCGGTAACAAAATTGTATCTCTGCCTCAGTCCGTTGAGTGCTGGGCACCCTCCGAGAATATGGCCAAAGGTTTCATCCTCCTCCAAACACCATTTGCATGTCAGATCATCTTCGACACCGATTCTATGAAGATGGCCCCTGAGGTGACAATGTCCTGTCAACAATCCCATCACAATTCGCAGCTCTTTTCTTCCCAAGGAGAGAAGCTCCTTAGTACGCCGTGCACTGGGTCCAGTTATATGTTCCTTAGCATAACTCATTCCAGGAGCTCTCCTTCACGATTCAATTAATTTGCTTTCCAGCAACGATTTTAATTCCCTTTTGCCAATAGCAATTGGGACAGGTAATATTGGTTGGGATCCATACGGTTCAGCCGCCGAACCCAACTTTGCCTGGCAGTCTGCTTCCTCATTCCCGCGTATGCCCGAGTGACCCGGGACCCATACGAGTCTGACTGTGCAGCCTTTCCTTGTCATATTATTTAGTACATCCTTGCAATTAGACACCAGTCGCGAAGTCACGACACTGGACTTCAGTGCCCATATCGCAGCCTTACTGCTCTTGCCAAATACTCCGGCTCCAGATCTTTCATCTTGTTGAGATCCATCAGTATACCACCAGGATCCATTTTTCGGAAGATTTTGTTCTCCCTCCCAATCCTCCTTACTTGGCAAATATATCTCCAGGGAGAGGTTGGGTCTTAAAAGCGGCGTCATGTAATCTGTCCACATGGGGAGTGATGGACACTTCTCCACCGCGTTTTCTCAGATACCTGAGTAGCCGCCCGTTTCAACTCCAAGATGTCCCAGGCAACTGAGACGATAAACAGTCTTCAGGGCCTCGTTTTCTATTTATAAGTGAAGAGGAGACAGGTTCACCAGGACTTCCAGAGCTCTGGTGGGAGCAGTTTTCATCGCACTCAATATTCCCACACAAGCCATTCTCTGAACTTTGTCAAGTTGAAGAATGTGTTTGCGCTTTGTTGTACTACGCCACCATACAATAGCGGCGTACGTTATCATGGGGCGGATCACCATAGTGTATATCTAAAACAGCACTTTAGGTGTTAGTTCCCATGTAAACCCAAAGGCTCGTGTACAAGCCCAGAAAGTACATATATCTTTCTTGGATCGAGCCTCAATATGATCATTCCAGCTCAGTTGTGAGTTCAGAATTACTCCCAGGTACTTAACTGTCCTCTTGAGTTGAAGAGTCCTTCCTACCAATGTAATTGTAGGAAGTCTCCCCATTTTTCTCTTTTTTGTAAAGAGTCCTCTCTCCTTGGAAAGGTAAGAGCAGCGAATTGTAGTGGGACTGTTGACAGAACATTGCCACCTATGGGGCTGTCTTCACAAGATCGGTGTCGCAGACGACACAACGTGCAGAGGATGTCTAGAAGAGGAAGAAACTATCGACCATGTCCACGAATCTAGCTTCAGGATTTTTCCACCATGTCAGGTTTTTCAGATATTCTAACCTAGAAATACAAAAAATACTGTTTTCTACATATCTGAGGTTATATAAAATCAGAAGGTATTTTTTTTGTCACGAAACTACTAGGAGTACGTGAAAGAATTAAATCAATTTGTAAATGTTTAAATATCTTTTCTTTTCACCGAGATATGTTAATTTGAGTTTTGTGTTCCATTAATTTACTCAAATACAAGCCAGAAACATAATACAACTACCTGGTGAAGTCTCCTTTCCTAAATTCTGTTATTTTGATAAAAATAACTGTATAAGCGTTCTAACGGTCGCTGATCACCAATCCATATCGAATTTTAAAAATTCAAAATGGCGGATCCAATGTGGCGATCGAAAACTTCACAAAGTTTTTAATTTTAGTGAAAATTTATGTAAATAGATATTCTCGAGGATGCTGATTGCAAATCCATGGTCAGATTTTGAAAATATAAATAGCCAAGAAATTTATCAGCTATATTGGATCTGTTGTTTCAGTCTTCTAAAATTTTGTGCTCTTCAGTTGCTTACGTTAAAAGGAAAGGGTTATTTATTAAGAATAAAACTATGACCTTGAGTTAACTATGAAGGTCATAAGTATTTTTCAGTCCGACATCGAAGTCGGCAGGTTCTTATTATCCTGTTAACATGCCTCGGAATTCATATTTTATATAGCGGTTATTTCTTACGAATGTTACTCTCGGTTTGATACAGCTCCACTGATGAGACCATGGGATAGTCGAAACACGTATGGAGAGAGGACCAGAGTAGTTTTTGCGGGAAATAAACTGTTTCTGTATAATCTTTCTCTGCCTGAAAGGAGAATAACATATAGGCAACTATTTAAACATGGTAGATATAGATATCATTTATTTCTTACTGAAATCTTTATTTTTTTTTTAAATTTCGCACTACTCCGATGAATGCATAGATGTCGTTTTAACTGTCGATATTTTTCAGTCTCACTTTAAATCTGCAAGTTTTTAATATCCTGCCGACATGCCACAGAATTTATATTCTATATAGCAGTTGTTTCCTGCGAATGTTGTGCTCGGTACAATAAAGCTCCACTGACGAGAGCATGAGATATTCGAAACGCATATGGATAGAGGACCAGAGTTGTCTTTGCAGGAAATAAACTGTTTCTGTCCATTCTTTCCATTTTTAACTATTAAATAGGGCAGATATAGATTTCGTTTATTTCTTACTGAAATTCTGATTTATTTTTATTTCAAATATATTAACAATGTATTATATAAATGTATATACCTTCATTAGGTGTTCCAGAAAGAACTAACAAGCTGGCTAGCATACGAAATTAATAAACGAGATCTTTAGGTGGAAGTAGAGTAGTTAAAGTATCATAATGTTCATTTAGACTACCCATGTCTTAAGTTTTCTTGTAAACCTCGATAAAATTGCTCTGTGAAATGTTTATTGCTTGTAGATCTTGTAAATCCTAAGTTATATAATGTTGATGGTTCACTTCCATCCAGGCCATTCCACGTTTGATCCCTAAAGTGAACGTCCGCCGAACTCAGTTAGTTCTTGGATAGGTGACCGCTTGAGAAGATTGAGGGATAGTGATTTTGAACCCACTTTAAACTCTCAATCAAGTCGCTAAGTGGTCTCCGTTACCGATTTGACTTTAATGCAAATATTTTATTTCCTTTAATTATATAATACGAGTAGTATAACCTATTAAAAACATACCTTTTAGAAACTGCGCTCAATCTTATGACTGTTTATTAAAATGCTTGGGACTTATGTGGCACCAAGTTTAGAGCATTCTAATTATCCTGTCTGATACCGTCATTTATAAAACTGTGTAAATTTCTACATTTCAACTTAAATTTTAGGATTATTTAATAAGGCGATATCGGAAAGTGGTAATGCTTTAGCCTCTTGGGCTGTTCCAGATAATGATTTGCAAAGAACTACTGTCTTACTTCAAGCCCAATTAGTCAATTGCACAGATGCTACTAAAAATAGCAAAGCACTTATAAAATGTCTTAGAGCAGTTTCTGCTGAAGGTTTACTGCTGTCCCAGGATGCTTTTAAGGTAAAATTTATTTAAATATATCTGGTATTAACGAGATAACTAGTTCGACTATCATTTTCTAGTAAGAAAGTGATTTAAAATTTCGGAAAGAATCCTAAAAGTACTGAAACAACATTATCTTTTTTGCGGCTCTGATTTAAAATAATTTTTATGATATATCACCAAGAACTCATTTAAATATTCAATAACTAATATATTAAATTTTGAAATTTAAAACAATTCATTAGAATAATTAATAAATATTGAGTCAAAAGATTAGTTGGCATGTTACTTCCGAAGTCCAAAGTTCATAGCTTCTCCGATTTCGTTAGCAATCATAGCTATGTGAATACTAACTACACAATTTATTAAAATTTTGAATCGATATTTTTTTTGAAAGAAAATGAAAGAGTGAATATCCATTTCATACTTTGTCGATAATTTGACTTTCGACAAACTCGTTTTCTCTCTTTTGGAAATAACGATAGTTTAAAATTTTCAAAGTCTGTTTAGAATAAATCATAATATTATGTTACCAAATAAGTTATCCACAATCTAAACTACCTCCGGTTGACGAGAGTTATACTTAATAACTAAAAAAGTTTAATTTTCAATTTCAGACATTTTATCAATATGCATTTACTGCTTATGGTTTGGTTACTGAAACTGCGACTGAGAGAAATCCAAATCCGTTTTTAACCAAAACCGCGTTAGAATATGTTCAGGCAGGAGAATTCCAAAAAGTTCCTTGGTTAACTGGAACTGTGAAAAATGAGGGATTATTGGTGGTATCAGGTTAGAAAAATTATTTTATTTATGCACATTACATCTACAAGTCATATTTTAATTTTGTTCAGCCAATAATTCTATTCCTAGCAAAAGAGAAACAAACAAGCAAATGATTCATACATGTAGTCTAAATCTGCTAAAGTTTTAATACATGTGACATTTCTAGTGATAAACTGTAACCGCCAAGCTGATTTTATAATTAAAAAAACAGCAAATAAGACAACAAAGGCGACACTCAATAACACAAGAGCAGCATAAATTAACAATGTTGTATAAAACCGTCATGTGGTGGCGCGATATATATATATATATATATATATATATATATATATATATATATATATATATATATATATATATATGTATATATATATATATATATATATATATATATATATATATATATATATATATATATATATATATATGTATATATATATATATATATATATATATATATATATATATATATATATATATGAACAAAAGTATGGAAATATTTTTGTTTTACACATTTTTTTCAGCATGCCTCGTATTCAACAATAATTTGTGCGGTTTATTTATATATTTGTTAGGGTATTGAATATTGTCACATATTTACATTTTGGGCTATACACATTCCTCTCTTACCTGCCTTTTTTGTTTACGCCTTAGACATCTGTATGGAAACATTATTTTTTCTGTGCATTTTTAAAATTTACAATCATTGGATTAGTATTGTGCCCATGGACGTCTGGACATGGAATGTTTACAAAAACAAAACGCCACGAATGGGTCACAATCAGTAGTAATTTGCCAACTGTTTTGGAAAAAAATAAGGGAAAACAATATGATTTGTTAATACCCAATTTTTATGAAAAAAAATATTATTATGATAATATATTTCATATAATATTTATAAAAAATTTATTGTTACAACAGTAAACTAATATCTTTAAAATAGTATGCTTTATAATGCTTCAGTTTAATTCCCAGAGAATTCAAGATTTCTAAGTAATGTGATAAACTATGAAATCTGGCAACCTCGCAAATTTCTTTTACGCTATCTTACGATCAAGGTTGAATCCGGTCCATTCATAAAAATTTTGACATATGACATTTTTGTGGTTGACATTGTGTGTCTTGGATCGTTTTTTAATTTTTTGTAATTCCAAAAGTGTTTTTGTAAGTGACTAATTATTCATTAGTGACAAAATGGTCAATCAGTGCCAAGTTTGCCGAAAATTGGACTATTTATTTCCAAATTTAACTTTTCACAGGTGATGACATAATTTAGGTTAAGTTTGGTATCATAGGCGGGTAATTTGGGATTTTAGATTTTGTTATCAGTGATTTTTTATAGGTTTCCCAGTGATTCTAACCGCCGAGACCTTTGGATTAATATATTAGGACAACAAGATATATCGCAATCTTGCCCAAACGATTTCTATTATCGATTTGATGGTGTTCGTGTTTTAAAGTGAGACCAACATAATAGAAGCCCACCATTTTCTATTATTTTTCATTAACATTTCCCTCGTAATATTACACCAAATAGTGCCGTTTTTCCTATCTTTTTACAATTTTTTCCTTAATTTTTGTTTTCCCTATTACTTGTAAAAGTGTAAAATTTTCATTTAACCAAATATTACAAAATCTGCAAAAAAAAAGCTCATAAACGTTATAAATAAATATATGACTTGCCTAATAACTGCCATGTGTAAAAAGTCCAGAAATGAAACTTTAATTTCTGCAATGTTTATTTATTTTTATTCGATGTCCGATAGTTACATAGTCTCAGATTTGCTTTACACAAATTAGATAATGTCAGTCAGTAAGAAAAAAAGTATATTTTATTGTACGTTATTCTGTTTTATGTATATAATTGTAATATGACCAACAAGTAATATATTTAATATTAGCATATACTTATTTTTATCCCACACATTTCCTTATCGGTATATTTTGTCATAAATATTTTAGGATACTAGAAACAGTGAAAATCAAGAAATACACTAATCATATTAAAATAAATAATTTCCGTTAGAAACACATGACAGATTGTCGATTCGAGATATTAAAAATTTTCAACAATAGTACTGCGAAAACCTGATGGGCAAACAAATTTAATTGTTATTTGCTTTTGTAATATACAATTTTATTTTTATTAATTTGTTTTATTGTATTTCTTTAAATACCAATTTCTTATGATTGGAGTTTGGGGACTGTTAGTGAAACAGGTTTAACTGTAACAAGTCTTTCAGATTAATACCTAAATTGAAACAGTCTATCATATATATTCCAAATCATAATTGAAATTATATACAAATATTAACAGGTTATTTCTTGAAAATGAAGTTGTAAATACACTATTTTCTCCTGAACACACACACCGTCGAATATATATTTTTAAAATATTTCCATTTTTGATTTGCTTCATTTATTAACTTACAAAAAATATCTCCATTTTCTCGGTTTAGGAATTTTGTACAAGTGTTATTATTTTTACAAATAATTGGTATACTAACCAAACGTCAAAGTAGTCATATTTGCATACCATGACGTCGTTACATTTATTGCACTTCAATATTTGAGACATTAGAACTTTGGTAAGACTACTTTTTTACGATGTTCATAGCTGACGTTAAATTTCATATGCTAGTGTCTGTACGGCATAGACACGTTAGGAATAATAAAAATAGACAGCGAGTCCATAAAATTTAGAAAAAAAATTTCAATCAGTAATATTCAAGAAACAAAGTTTTTGCCGATTTTAAAATTGTGGGCATTAATTAGCCACTTAACTACAATCCGGCAAAATATTACACAATTTTTTACTTTGGACTTGGATAATTCTTACATGGTACTCTGTTTTAAATAATAACTAGTGGCTTGGATAAAAAAGTTTATTTCAAATCATTAATGTGAAAGATAAATGATATGAATATTACAATTATTTTTATATTGAATACTGATTTATGTTCAAGTACAACAACTTCCGTATCACGACATATAGATAGAGTAATTAACTATTTCTTATAAAAAAAATATTTATTTCAATTCTGCAAATAAAAGCATCATAGAATATTAATTGATATTTTTATTCGTTTTAAAATTGTTACGCCGCTGGCGTATGATAGATTGTGAGCTATGACACCCCTCTAACCCCTGGCCTACAAACATGTTGGCGCTTATAAATTTCCTATTCATGAATGACTAGCCTGGTCCATTCTCTACTATGTCTATGATTGTGCCACTGTTGTCACCAACACTGTGTTAAGAATGGGCAAAAATAGATATTTATCGAAATAGTTGCAACTTAGAGTTGCTGAGTTAAAAAGACAAGGTATAAAACAATGCACTATAGCAGTATTATGGTCTGGGGATGCTTTTCCAGGGGCGGGCCTGATTTAATGGAGATATCAACAAGATTATGACCCCAAATATTCATCCTGTAAAAAATTGGTTTTTAAAGAAAAGCGTTGTTTTACTGGAGTGGCCTTCTCAATCCGATTGAGCACCTTTGGAAACACTTGGAGTGAAAAATTAGGGACAGAATAATTCATAATGAAAATCATCTATGGGAAGTTCTACAAGATGAATAGCGGAAGATTCCAGTTAATGTATGTCAAAATCTTATCAATTCAATGCCAAGAAGATGTAGGAAACTCACTAAGGCAAAGGAGTTTTCAACAAAATATGAAATGTTGCTTCTTTAATATATACAGACTTAATTATTTTTTGTGAAAACAATATTCTTTCCATGCTTTTGTCCCAAGTGTCTTTTTATTTATTATAGGAAATTTATTTTTATTTTGTATTTTCATTTGTTGAATAACAAGTTGTCAATTTAGTAGTGTGTGTTTATTTTGTGATATATTATTAATTATTGATAACCAAATATTAAGGATATGAGCAGAAAACAAATCTTTTCATACTTTTGTCCATGGCCGTATAGGTGTGGGGTGTGTGTATATACATACATTTAGTCCAATGAGAGACAATTACGTTGATATACAAACTTTTTTCTTTTCTAAATCATTCTCAACGTTGTTCTGTGTATAAATTAAGATTTTATGGTTCATAACATGAAAATATTGAATTCTATATACTGTTTTAATCAGCTATTTTAGTGTGTAACAGTATATCTTCCTGTATTCTCAAGAAACAAAGAAAGCATATTTTTTTAAACTTGAGACTCTTAAAGTAAACCTAAGCATGACTTTCTGATTTTTCTGTATTTACAGATATCTTCGATACATTTTATTTTAATTCGCTTATGATCACTTTTAGGATTTTTGGGACCTGAAGAAGAAAGAAATGCTTTCAATACCAGCTTTTCTACTTATGTTTCCGGTTTTCTCGACCTGTCTCCATATACTAATGATACAGAAAGTTTATATCAAAATATATCTGAACTATATCTTGGTGGTAAGAATTACATAAGTGATGACGAAGAATGGCAGCAAGGCTTTATAGATGTAGGTTATTTTTACAGTCATTTTTCATTTTTAAATAAACGCCGAACTGTTGCATATTGAAACTAGAATATTCACATTCAAAATTGACTCATTAAGAGATAAATAAAGCAAGCCTCTTTCTTACTTCATTTTATCCAAAGACATTAAAGTCCAAAAAAAAACGACAAGGAATAAATACATCAACTTTATTTAGTTTTAATCTTAGAACGTATCTTATAAGATATATATTTGTAGTTTCAAGATAGCTAATAGATATAGAGCTGGTAAAATTCTTAACATATTATAAGCTTCCCTAATAATTTTCTGTGTGGGACTTAAGACTTAAAATAGATAATTTACCTTCATAAAAAATGAGAAGCTGCATAAAAGCATCGGTTATAACTCGGTAAAATCGACGTCTAAATCATGGATAGCAATGGGTGAGTTAAGGGAACCCCAAACAGACAGAAAATCGGAAAATTTGTTGAAAAAATTTTTATGGGCTTCCCGACTCTAAGTTTGTTTAGTTTTAATTTATGAATCAAATGAAGTGTGTGTAAAATTACAGATATCGATATAGGGGCTGACTTAAGTTATAAACAATCAAGAGTAACTGAAGCGTTTGGATACATTATCGTCACTTATACTACTAATATTAAAATTATCATTCTCATTATTTTCATTATCTGAGTTATGCTCATTTATCAAAACATCTTTTGTAATTACAGGAACCTGTTCACTCTCCAATCATTAAAAACCATATCTATATTGATCACATTATTACATTACACCAACCGTAGTTCTCAGAATCGAGACAACAACAGACAAAAGTATTTGCGTTTTTTCATATATATATTTTTCTTAAAGTTTCATTAATGTTTTTAACTTTAAAATAAAAAGATAATTTATAATATATCTAGCGCTATCAACTGTGCGTATAGAGAGAGAACTGTGAGTGAATTAATAATTTGCTTTGCTAATGTTTGAAAAATAATAATTGTATCTTTGCTAATATCACCAAGACTGGAAAAAGTCATATGATATTTACGAATATTGATTCTTTCCTTTCTACCAAAAGCACCATATTCCATCCAAATATTAGATTTACTTTTCATATTTTCAGGTATCTTAAAAGAATAACCAATATATCATATTAGAATAATTAATTGAAATAATCGATACATTGATAATATTACAAGCGTTGCAAACTAATTTGATGTCAGCTTCTTCATGAGCTTAATATGAAGAATTATTAGTTTCGTTTCTCAGTTCCTTAATAAAATCAAATAAGCGTGTCTGAGTCGCTCCTGATAGATGGAAAAGTATATAGTCCTTTCACCGTTTTCTCAATGATCGCCCATAACTTTTTATGGGTGGTTCAAAGTATCTATCATATGTGAATTATTTTTGAGTAGTTTAAAAGTTAAAAATATTAATAAAACGTTAAAAAACATTTTGAAAACCCTTGATGCATCCTTTTTACCGCTATATTAGTTAAAATTAAGACAAAATGTATTGGGATCATTTTACATTACTAATATGTCGAGAAACACACATTCATTTGTGTGTTCTAATCTCGATCTTGAGGACTACGTTTGAATATGTAAAGAAAATACATGTGATTTTCTATAGTTCAAAAGTCAACAGTTACCTGCAACTATGAAAGATGTTTTGATGAATAAACGTGACTCAGATAATGAAAATAATGATATTAAATATTTTAGTATTAGTAGTATGAATGATTATGATCCAGAATTACAACCTGATGATGGTAATGGAATATCAGCTGACGAATGTTAACTTAGTATGACCTCCTTTTTTAATTTTTTTATTTATTTAATTAATGCATAGTTATTTGTTAATGGATAATTAAATAAATATCGAAAGTTATATTGTCTTTTTTAGTGTCTACATAGTGCCCTTTTTTATATAAACTATTGAAATGTGGCATGTCAGCGAGCCGTACACTATATATGTTAACTTTGATTATTTATTACCAAAGCTAGCCCCATTTCGGTGTGTGTAATTTTACAGATACTTCATTTGATTCATATATTAACATTAGATAAACTTAAAGACGGGAAGATGATCATATTTCTTTTTACAATATTTTTACCTATTTTCCGGCTCTCTAAGGCCCTCTAGCTTTCACATAGCTATCTGTAATTAGAATATTGATTTCTACGAGTTATAACCGACGTTTGTATAAAAGTGTCTGTGACTTTAGCTCCTCTTGTAACAATACCATTTCGTCACTTTTCAGAGATAATTAATAGATAATCCAATCATTCGATAAAAGTTCAGCAGCTCTTAGATTATAAGCTAGATATCTTATAAATTTGTAAGATATTTAGTATGTTGTTTAGAGTTAACAAGCCCTTATCCTTTGGTCTACTGACCTATTTTGTCGCTTATTATTTGTGTTCGATATGAATCGGTAAGTTACCTTAATCATATTTAGGAGTATGTTCCCTAGTTTGCCCTCTGAGTGTAGAGTTCTAGAATTTAAGGTGCCTCTAGTAAGTTAGAGCTTCGCATTTAGAGATGATGTCTGAATCTGCTTTATCCTCTGCATCGTATAGTCTATATGTTGGTTTTTCATTATAAATGATTGATGGCCGGTAATCAGTCCGGTAATCAGTCTAATCTGCTTAGGTAGTTAGATTTTTCGGCTGATTTACTCAGCAATGGTCCATAGTATGATTGCAGTGGTTTTGTATTGGGTTTAGTACAATAAATATGCTAGCAGGCCATTATTTTACAAGTTCATCTGCTTTTTCATTGCCTAGGATACCCTTGTGTCCTAGTATCTGCGTAAGAGTGAGGTTTAGACAACTCATATAAACTTTCATCTGTTCGATTTTATTGGTCAAGCCTAACAAGATCATTAGTTTATCTTTTATTTCAGTTGTGGTCCGATAAATTTTTTATATATTCTGGTTACAAAGCTGTTTCACTACAAGTAGCTAATGGCCATGATTCAATATACTTTTACAGTTTTGAGTATGCTGGCGAATATACTTTTGGTGGTTTATGGTCTAATGGAAGTGGAATGTATAATCCAAATTGGAGTAAGTAAAATAGGGGTATTGAATTAAAGAAATATGCGTTGTAAAATTTAGTTGCTTGCTAACAAGCACATATTTGCGGAATCATTTTTCATTGCAAGCAAGATTGTTTGTGGATCATTACATAAGGAATGCGTTTTTTTTTTCCATAATATTGGGTTCGACATTTAGGTCAGCCGAATGAATAAATTGATTTATTAAATATGTTATATCCTTGATATTGATCATATTTTTACCAACCACGAAATACTTGGTAGTCCAAGGGTGCTATATCTGAAGAGTATGTGTGTCACTGTTTCTCAACCCAATTCTGCAAGTTTTTACTGTTTCAGTTTGGCCATACACAGTTTGGATGTGTCGTAATTGAAAATAACACTACCCAGATTCATTAAAACTGATCGTTTTTCGACAAGAGTTACTCTTAAATATTTTTATTGAGCACTGTAAAGATTAGCAATGATGATTTTGTTCAGATTCAGTATTCCAAAATGTATAATAATTTTCAAACCAATAAGTACAAGTACCACCCTACGTGTATGCAAGCAATGCTCTGCTACTAGAAGAAATTCAAAATATAAATTTGCTGAAAAGAATGACTTTCCTACAGGTATCTTGAAAAACAAAGGAGACCTTACTGATTCTGGAAATTACTGTGGAATTTCATTTCTTGTGGTAACAGGAAAAATGATGACCATGAGTGATCTCCATCAGAATCTCACTATACTTGGACTGAAATCCGGATCGGATTTAGACCTGATTGTTTCACAGCTGACAAAATATTAACACTTTGTAATCTACAAAAAAATCCATCACTCATCAAAACTCGCTATACTTACATTTGCTGCCATGACATTTTCAAGGTACTCGACTCATTGGACAGCAACACAGTATGGGTAATCATGTCCAAAATTTTTTATTGGTATTTGCACGAACTTACACGAAAATAATTGAGCTTAAGTATTTTCTAAAGGCGTAATAACAGATCATTCCCAAACTCGTACTGGCATACGTCAGAGATGTTTCTTCGTACTACTATTACCGATATAGGAGTGTAAAATTAAATAATTGCTGCGATAAGTGTTCCAAAATCGTGCTACCAAAACATAGATTATGGTTCAAAGAGTTATCGTATTACCGACTTTATTATACGGGTGTGAATCGTAGACCCTTTAAGTTACACATATAAAGGTACTAGAGTGAACCTTGCAAACACATCTTTAGCAGTTAGTGGATATTTGGTGATCCTTCGTCTCTCAGACAACGTAGTTTTTTGCCGCGCAAACTTCTAAAGAAATCTCGAGACAAGTTTAAATGGTGTGACGCGTTTTTCGAAGGCGGGGAAGCAAGGGAGCAGGTCGTGCTCTTCGGCTCTTCTTCGTTTACGGCAGCGGAACATCGGTCAGTGGATATTTCTCGTGCAGACAGTCAACGGTCAAATGCTCAACGCAGGGGTATCGGGACGGCGGTATCTACGTATATTCGGGATATCCCTGCTCTCTCAACTGATCAACGGTTTGACTGCCTGAAGGTCAAAACATCCACTCGGTGGTCGGTTCTCGGGCGTCACCCTCGGGATTCATGTGGTCGAGGGCCCACTTATGCACCGGGCAGCTTGTTACAGTGGAGAAACGGCAAGCCAGGGGTCAATTGCGTGTATTAGTGCTGGCTGCCGGCTGCCAATTATTATCTGTAATGTTAAAAATGAGACTAGGTAATGAAACAAACGGTTATACTACATCCAGTATCCTATATTCCATTCTTTTATACAAAGACGTGGCCTAAAACTAACTTATAATCTAAGATCGACAATAATGTAAACAATTAAAACGGTCTGGAGGGCAAGAGTATGTTTTCAGAGCTGTTCACGGTAGCTCATACTGTTCGGTTGCGCTGAAGACGGTAACCCGGCGGTATCATTCACGACGATATTCACGTACCTCGTACTATACGGTTGCGATGCTATTCACGACGGCTTGTACGCAAATTATCGCGCCTTTTATTTAAAATCCGTGTTCAGGGTTCACGGCGCTTCGTATTAAAATTCGACCGACGGCGGTATACACGGTATGTAACAATAACTCGGCATCGTTCGGCGATAGCAGCGTCTCTACACGGCGACGGTGATCTCTATAGGTGGCGGCGGCGATAAGCGTCGGGGCGGCAGTTATTTAGCGCCCTTGTCAACGGACATCGGAGGGCACCTGGCGGTAAAACACATTCCTGGTCAATACGGAAATAAAGATAATATTGACGGCATTTAGTGCGTGTGTGTATCGGTGACGGTAGGAAGGAACGAAAGGAACTGACGCTGCCCGTTCTTATAAGGGTCCTTGACAGCGTCAGCAGGATGGAACGACATTGCCCGTTCTTATAAGGGTCCTCGACAATGCCGACCAATAGCGGTAGGAAATTAGGAAAGGAACTGACACTGCCCGTTCTTATAAGGATCCTCGGCAGTGACGGTAGGATGACACAACATTGTCCGTTCTTATACGGGTCCTCGGCAATGCTGGCCATTAGCGGGCCTAGCCTCACCTACATTGCTAGACCAGGAAGGCGCGGTCCGGCAGGCGACCCAGTCCAGTCCGTTTGCACTGTTGACCCGGGTGGAGAACGTGCAGTTCTCAGCGAAATAATGGTCTGCTCAGGCTTAAATAGACGACCCGAGCTCCCACTACGCTGACGTGTGACGGTGTGCGGTGATCGCGCTTACAATACTGCTGTATGCGGCGCGCGATTACTATGGTCGGACGCTCTGAAAGTCTCGGAAAATTATATTTCTCGGCATAGCGCGGTGAATCTAATTATATGTCGATAATCTTGAAACTTTAAGCATTCTTGTCCCGCAAGAATCAGATTTTTCGGATGTTAAATAAATAAATTAAATCCCGGCGAACATACTCATGCCCAAAAAATTAGTAACTTCGTTACAATGGATAGGCTATATGAGTCACATGAGGAATAATCCTTACGTAAAAAATGTTTTTTTATAGTGAATTGCTCAATGGTTTTCAATAGAATCAAGGATATTGTTACAAAGATGGAAAGTTTCAGGGACGTAACACATCGTAGATACATGAAAAGAATTCGTCAGCAACAAATAAAAATGTAATAGGTTAATAGCTAGCCATAACAGACCCAGAGCAGTAAAGAGATTCACTTCTCCTCGAGGCAATTCCGAACACCTAGCTTGTGAACATAGTCACCTGTAGAATAGCATTTAATTGTTGTAGAAAAATCCAAAACACAAAATAATGTGTGATATTATAAACCTAGCTAGAAGTTAATACAAGAGTAGCCGTTTATATTTCAGGAATTGGCAACACTGGCGACCTTGTAAAGTTTGACATTTTAGACGATTTACGTAGCCAGAATGTTTTGACATACGGACGCTATTTGTGTTATTTGTAATGACGTCAAAATTTCGTCTCGTTCAAAAAAATGGAATTAACTCGTAAATATTATCGCGTTAATACTTTTCACAATTTTCTATGTAGTTTATTTCAACCATGTACGGATGAACTTAGATTTTTTATGGTTTTGAAGATTCCCCGAAACCACTGTATATCGCTGATTTAGTGAATTTAATCGTGGTTCTCATTCACTCACGGACGAGTCGCATGAAGGTCATCCAATATCGATTATAGTGCAAGAAAATATGGTGTGGGTGAACTGATAATGTAAGATTGTCATATGATATGTCGTGAGATTGAGGCATTCCCGGATATTAGTAACACCAGCTTAAATAATATATTGCATGCATATCTGACCGTGAAGAAGCTACATTCGTGTTCAATTCTGCATAATTTGACAATTGCTGAAAAGAGCTCATGTGTATTGTAGCAAGGAAGTTATCAAAAATACGATCTCGGGGCATCGGAAAATATTAATAAGATTCTGATAAGTGACGAGCATTGGATCTATTAGTATGAGCGAAAGTAAACTGTAGCTGAACATGTGATGAACCAAATTCAACTAAAGTTGCTGGCGCCTGTTTTTTGGAAATACTGTCCATATTGCAATTCAAAGGTTGCAGAATGGTCAATTGTGAATAGCACAGTATCAATTGTGTGTCGGAACTATTTGGTGAATTCAAGTAAACATACCGGATACAACTAATCATGCTTCACCATGACAATGCGAGCTCTCACACATCGACTCAAACAAGTAACTTTTTGAGTACTTATAACGCGTAGTTCATAGGTCATTCTTCGTAAAGCTCTGATTTGTTACCTAATGATTGCTCTTTTTTCCGTATATGAGGAATAAACTCTGTGGTTGACGATTTTTTACTCAAAAAGAGAAATGATTGTCGGATCGGTCCAAACACCTGCAAAGTTATGTTGATCATCATGGATAATATTTTAAAAAACAATAAAAACATTTTTAATGAAAACTTCTTGTTTTTGTTTGTTATTTACAAAATATAAACGGTTACTCTCGAAGCGTTATAATTTGATACAATGTAAGTCAGCAGAAATAACCTCATTACTTTTGGATGAGTGATGAAATTAGTGTATAATTTTGAGATACAGTGTAAAATGATATGGAAGTTGATTTATGACTTTTCAAAAACAAAGTTGCTATTTAAAATTATATTGTTAGTAGATCACACAAAGGAATTAGAGTTTGGTGAAACTTTTAACGAAACTGCTGGTAAATAATTATGAGTGTTGTAAACCGCGATTAAAAACTAAGAGAATCAGCGAAGCAGGAAAAGAACGCCAAATGAGACTTTTAGGGAAAAAAAACTTACTTCTTAATACGATTCTACCGGGTGAAACAAAAATACAACAAATTTTCTTGGATTCCCTACAACTTTGTTTTACCAACTCAAATTGATTGTTTGACCGAAATAATAAGTGTATTGAGATACTTAAATTAACAAAGTATTGCAGTTTTAAATATATCGGCTAACAATCGAAAACTCTTGTAAAACTTACAAAAGAGATTTATTCTCAGAAGCTCTAACTGTATCTAAGGCCCAAAATCTGGTCAAACAATAGGAGCATCTGCCAGAATAAAATTGTAAGATTTCCGGAGCTATATTGATTTAGGTCATTTTTACGCTGATATTTAAATTTTCTCTATTTATCTACCGAAACATAACTTTTAAAATCTTAAAATTCGGTAGCATAAGGCAAGTTAACCCGAGTTTTGAGTTCTAGGCATCAAAATAATTACTATGTCTTCCGTCACAATCAGTACAACTGATTAGCTAAGCTATTGCTTTAAGTTTTTTCCACAATTTCTTATAAATCTGCTAATGGCGTCTTATTTTTAATTCTAAGTTAATAAAGAAATACTAAATATTTTAGGCGTCAGCCATTGTGACGAACTACTGTACTTGTTCAAATCTCCTGATCTTTTTGAGCAGCAACTCACATCCACCAATGATCAAGAACTAAGTAATATTTTGTTAAACTTATGGATAAACTTTGCAACATACGGGTAAGAATAATTATCCAAAGTAATGCTAAAATGAAAAATAATTTGATTCGAAATCCAAAAATGATTTAAGTTACGGAAAATCCAGGAGGAACGGAACCTCAGAAACCTAAGAATTTAAACTTAAATTATATTTTAAGGATTAAAATACTTAAGTATTACTTTATCGCTACTTACAAGAATAAAACCTGAAAATTTGTAAAACAAATCCACTTTATTTTTAGAAATTATGGTGTTCTGGTAATGACCAATTATTGTTCTATTTTTTTTTTGTAGAAATCCAAATCCACCTGAAAATGTGATATTGAGCAATGTAAATTGGGAACCTCTTAAATTAAATAGCGATGGTTCATTTACGAACGAAGACGTGACATTTTTAAATGTTACTGGATCGTACAAGACTGGTGCTCTGTTTGAAATTACTCGAGGTTTTAACAAAAAGAGAATGTCTTTTTGGGACGATAATTTACCGATTGAAAAAAGTTAGGTGTATTATGTTTCACAGTACAGGGTGTCCAATTTCCGAAGATTTTAAGAGTTATTTCCGTTTTTAATAAAAATAGAATGGCAATGTTTTCGTGGCAATGTGGTACTGTTTTAAGAAACGAAGATGCCACTAATAGAATTTTTATAAACCTTTTCTTTTGGAAGATATAAAGCGGTTTTGAAAATTATGCATTTTTGGGCTCGGTTGTCTTGTAAACTATCGCAGAGTTAAAAAAATAGCATTATTGCGGCTTTTCATGTTGGATTCAGTGACGTAGTAAGTTTTGTTTATAGGTTCGACTGTTTCGGAGAAATAAATCACACTTTTCTTTTTTTTTTTTTAAATGGGACATCTTATATATTTTGAATAATGTGATTTATTTTGTTACTAGCTTTATAAAAATATATAACACTATTTATTATTGTTAATATTAATTTTATGTTTTTAAAAAGAATATCAGATCCTGTTAGTAGGCCTCTCAGAATATTCAGATATTCCTAATATTTTTGTGCCGAAATTTTTGATAAATCAATTTTTTCTTAAACTTTGCGAACAACGAAAAATTTGACATGTTCGTTTGATACATTCGGTGTAACGAAAATGCCGATGAAGCACTATAAATGTATTTCAACAGGTTTAAGAATTTTTGCATTCTTTTCAATTTGAAATTCGTAAATGTCTGTAATTCGTAAATATCTAGAGAGGACAGCCATATAAAAGAATGTTTGAGAGGATAAAATCAAATATAATTCAACAAGGTTCATTTTTTAAACTAAGGTTTAAAATCTACAACAAGGAAAACCCTGAAAAGGATGAAATCAATTTGTTAACTCTTATTGAAGCAAATCCACATAGTCCTTGCAGAATATTAGACGGTTCAGTAGGGGTTAACAAATCAAGGATTCAAACAATCTTCAGAAACCAATACAAATTTAAGCCATATAGACATATGGTACAAAATTTACATCCTGGTAACGCACAACGCCGAATGTAATTAATATTTACAAAATATCAACAAAGAAAAGAAATTTGAGAGAGCCGTTATATGGTCTAGTGAGACTTATTTTAACAGCACCGATATATTGAATTGAAATATTTATTTACAAATTCTGCAACACATGGTCCCGGAAATAAGAGAAGAAGTGACATTTTTGCTATTTAACGTGTACCTGCAAGAAGACGGAGCTCCTGCTCATAATGCGCAAATGGACATGGTCACCCAGGTTTCCCGATTTGTTAAATTTGGACTTCTTCTTGTGGGGGATACCTCAAAAATAAAATTTATACCGTCCAGAACCAAGCCATGGTGGATTTAAGAAACGCGACTCAAAGGGCGTTTAGAGAGTTACAGGCGTGGTTTTTTTATTATTTCAAAGGTGTTGAAGAAAATAAGAATTATGTGTGAAACATATTTAAGACATAATGGAGAACAATTTGAACAGGTTTTTTGGTTTACCGTAATTCTTTATTATCAAAATGAGTATTCGTTAGAGAAAAGGTTGCGCCCATTTTATGGCACATGTGGTGGTCCTTCAAAGACGACTCTCTAACGTTTGGAGGCGAAATTTGAGACGACCGCTTCGATAAACAATCAGCAGCTGTAGGAATTCCTAAAATTTTGCCGCGGTTCATGAAAGTGTGCAGGAGAATCCGAGGCAGTCAATTCCTCACCCTGCTCAATAACTCCACTTTTGCAGTCTTCAACTTGGCGAATTTTCCGTCGGGACTTGACAAGATTCCACTGACCCAGGAGCTCAAAGTTAATGACCATAAACAAGGCCGCTTGTTTACTGACTGGGCTTCAGAACGTTTGGAAGAGGATTCAAATTTTGGCTAAAAAATCGTCTTTAGCGACGAGGCGCATTTTTGGATGAATGGCTATGTTAACAAACACAATTGCCGAGGACCACCAAGGTGGTGCTGATTTTCAGCCGGCGGAGTCAATGGTCCCTAGTTTTATGAAAACGACGTTGATGAGGCCATCACCGTCAACAGCGAGCACTCTACAACTATGCAAACTGATTCCTTTTGGATCAAATTGAATGATATGGAGGTAGACGATATGTGGTTTCAGTAGGACGGCGCTGCGTGACACACGGCGACGTAACGATGAATATTCTGTATGAACGATTTGAGGGTATGGTTATTTCTCGCAGAGGTAGCGTGAATTGCCCACCAAGATTATGCGATTTGACTCTGATAAGCTTTTTCTTGTGCATTTTCCTGAAGTCGCAGGTCTATGCCAATAAACCGTAATCATCCGATGCCCTTAAAAATAACATAATCAATGCCATCGCTCAAATTCAGCCGAATCTATGCGGCAGATTCATTGAAAATTGGTGGACTCGAATCCGTGCCACCGTGAAAAGCCACGGTGGATATTTGAACGATGTTATATTCCACACAAAATGGCATACACGAGCCTTTAAAATAAAAAAAATAATTTCTTTAATACTTCTCATATATATCGACTCACCTTTGTGGAAAAACCTTTTATATTAAGAATCCGAAAATATCCTTAGCCCTTTCGTGTTCACCAACATATTGTTGATACCAGAAGTAGATTTTTGTTTTTTTAAATACCCATCACGGCCCATCAAAATGATCTGATAATCTTTTAAAAAAACCTAAATTTGAGACTCAATATAATAATAAATTTAGTGTTACCTTACATCAAAAACTCTAATAATTGTTTTTCTCAACTTTGCGATAAGTTGTAGGAAATGGAGATACGAAGGGTACACCAAAATGTATAATTTTCAAAATCGCTCTATATCTATTAAACGAACAGGTCTATGAAAATTCTGTTATGGCATCGTTTATTTAAAAAAAACAGAATAGTACCACGAAAACTTTATCATTCTATTTTTACTAATAATGGAGATCACCCGGAAAACCATCGAAAACTACATACCTTGTATGTTCACATTTTTCTTTTGTCTAAAGTATTAAAATCTTTATGAATTTTTGACACAAAATTTTTTCTGAATGTCTAATGTCAACACAAAATACTTGGTTTCCCAAACTTTTTTTAAATTATATAGTTTATATATTCATCAACTTTGTTAATAAAGAAGTTTTATTATTTTAGATCTAGAGTTTTACCAAATAGCTTATTATTTAAAACTTTTAATTAATAATTAAAACTAAGTTTCGTGTCTTGAAGAATTGGCAAAGATTTAAAAAAGATACGGAGAGAGACATATATGGGAGTCAGAGAGAAATATGGGGTATACTGAGAAGAAATGAACTAGAAGTTCCATATACTAACAAATCAACATATTTTGGATACAAATATGGCATAATTATAGCAAAATTAAAGTAGAAGTACCATTATATTGCAAAATTTTAGTATTTATGTTGTAAATAAATTGTGGTTTTAAATCATATCAATTCTCCGGCTTTTCCCGGTTCTCCAAGTTAATGAAAAGGAGTCAGTTGTTCATAGTTCGTCCAGTTTTTCCAGTTTAAACACAAGTGAAAGCCCTACGTTGCCCAGAATCTAAGATACTGTTAAATTTTATAGCGCGTTCCAATTTGAAGTTCCAATATCATAAAATTTCCGTTCGAAAACGGAGTTCCGAGCTACTCCCCCACCATCAGCCACAGCTCATTTCTGCAAATACCTTCACTTTAAAGGACTATCACTACTGCACGATGCATAAATTGTATACATATTCACTGCATGATAAAATATATGTCTTCGTTTAAAATCTGTGAAAATTTGGACTATAAATATTTATAGACAATATGATTTTTAAAAAATGTCTATCTTGACTGTAGAGCGGTTTTTCCAAATCACATTGTTAAAAGAACCTTAAATTTAATGCAAATTTAATGCACATTCTACGTTAAATTGAATGATTTTGCACTTTAAATCGTGAATAATTTACATTTACTTTGAAATTAAAGCAAATTTATTGAAATATCAGTTCGTTGTCAATTTTCTATACATTAAAATTAATTGACATGTACTTTAATATTAAAGAAATTTACATGAATATTTATGATACATTGCATGAGATTCCGGTGGATGGCGCAACTTGTATTGAACTTTTTATTTCTTCTTCTTTTTTCTCAGCGCATTGATGTCCACTCCTGGACATAAGCCTCTCCGATGGTCCCCCACTGGGATCTGTCTCTAGCCTTCTGGAGCCAGTCTTTTCCAGCAAACTGTCTTATATCATCTACCCATCTGCGTTGTGGCCTGCCACGATTTCGGTTCGTTTCTCGCGGTCGCCATTGTAGTAATTTACTCGTCCACCAATCGGGCTGTTGTCTAGTTATGTGCTCCGCCCATTATCACTTTAGTCGTGATATGCGTTCAATGACGTCAACCACTTTGGTTCTTGATCTTATTACTTTATTTCGTATTTTATCCCGTAACGAGATTCCTAACATTTGTCTCTCCATAGAGCGTTGAGTGACCCGGAACCTATTTGCGTTTTGTTTGGTTAGTGTTATCGTTTCCATGCTGTAAGTAGCAACAGGCAAGACAAACGTGTTATACACTTTCCGTTTAAGGTTGATTGCTGTGTTTTTATCTCTTAATACGTACTGCAACTTTCCAAAGGCAACCCATGTCAGCCCTATTCTCCTTGTTATTTTCGCCGTTTGATTTTCTTTCCCCAGTTTCATGACGTGGCCTAAATAGATGTACTCTTGGACATTCTCTATGATTTCATTTTGAATCTCTATTTGTAAATTTGTGTCAGGGCTCATTAACTTAGTTTTCCCCAAGTTCATCTTAAGTCCCACTTTTCTCGTCTCTTCATTGAAATCTTGAAGCATTTGTTTTAGCTCTTCTGGGTTGTTAGACATGACAACAACATCGTCGGCGAAACGAAGATGACTAAGATAAGAACCGTCGACTCTCAAACCTTTCTCATCGCAATTTAGTTTTTTAAAGACATCCTCCAAAGCTAGCGTAAATAGTTTCGGAGAAATGACGTCTCCCTGACGCAAACCTCTCATAACGTTTATTTTTTCGTGTCTTCGTCGATTTTAACCTGTATAGTTGCGTTTTTATATATGTTCTGTATGATAGTGGTATAGCTGGAGTCAATTCTAGCATTATTAAGTGATTTCAAGATCGCCCATGTTTCTATAGAGTCAAAGGCCTTGTGAAAATCTACAAATGCCAGGTGTATAGGAATGTTATATTCTTCGGTTTTTTCTAGGACTGTGCGTACGGCTTGGATATGATCTATCGTACTAAATCCACGTCGAAAGCCGGCTTGCTCCACAGGCTGATAATAGTCAAGCTTTTCAGTCAGGCGATTTGTCAAGATGCGGGTGAATAGTTTATATAGGTGGTTTAATAAACTGATAGGACAGTAATTTTCTATATTTGTTGTGTCCCCTTTTTTGAAGAGAAGTACGACTTGTGCGTTATACCATTATTCTGGTGCTCTACCTTCGTATAAGCATTTATTCATCAGTGTTTGTATTGCTTTTTCAAGACTGTCTTTTTATTTAGTATGATATAAGTTGCTTAAAGGACTCAATTTTCTTATGGTGAGGTGGATATTTCTTCCGGTACTGACGAAAACTAATGAGTTAAAAATCGGTGTACAGATGACGGTACACTACCTATAAGAAAAATTTTCACCTTTTCCTGGTAGTAGCATTTTTTGACGTCATATTAATATTGGTGAATTTAATATGTGATAACGTTTCTTAAATCCACTGAACACTGGCTGTATATTTAGTTTACGTAGTCACCTTAAAAAGTAGTTATCAAATTTTAAATTTAATGAAATATATTAATTTAGATTAATGTCAAAATTATTAAATTTAATGCATTACATTAATTGAATTTAAGAAACGGTTTATAAAATTTGCCTCCAGCACATTTTCCTTAAATTTAATGCATTTCCTTTTTACAGTGCATCTTTATAGTCCACCAAATAACAAGTCTATACCATGAAAAATAACAGTGTTATTCTAATTGTTTACAGGCAAATAAAACCACCTCTTCTTTAACCCACTTTTCTAGCAACAATTTTGAGCAACAATTGTTTAAACTTTTGGTGTCTTTAAAAAACAATTTACATTACTCATAAATTATTCAACCGATCTGGCAAGACTTTCGCACACTTATAAAGAGCCATAATGGTCTCATAATCATCGGCCATCATTGTAAAAGTATTAGCATTTATAAAATAGTACAAAAAGGGTTTTTTTTTGCTAATAACTCGATAAATTGTTTATCGATTTTGACGTGTAAAACATCAAGTTAAATGTCTTGTCGATGCCCAGAACTTTTATTAACAAATTTTTCTCTAAAATGTCATCGGAAAATTTTACTGGCAGAAAATTGAATGTTGCGACTTTGACCGTTACTTATAAAAAAAACAGAGTCGATCTGACAGTACCTCTTTACGTATTTCTCATTTACTAGCCCCCCCCCCATATTATTTTAAACCTTTAGATATCTGTAATACATTTTGTCGCCGTTTTTTTTTAGACAAACTGTAGTGATTCGGCATACTTCCAATCAATTTATAGGCAAATAAGATATTTTTACATCGAATGACCTTTGCTTTGTCTAAAACAAACAAATGTTTTTATGCAACTTTTTGTTGTGGTTTTGTTTATTTAAATATCTATTTCAGTACACTATCATATCTGGCTAATTAAAAATATATATTTTTCAAAATATCACTAACGAGTATCTAATCTGACTTAATTATCTTATATGTGGAAATTTACCTATTGCTTCTATTTAATATTTTTAAAAACAACTCATATAGAATTAAAAAATATCGCAACTAGTTACGGTACCTTGATATACTGCAAAATATTTATACATAGTAACCTTCCCACAAATAATAATTTATTTGAGACTGACAACGACCATGTTTCTGATAATTTGTTTTGTGTTTCTACTGAATCTTGGATCAATTTGTGAAGCTTATGATTCAGTTGTTGAAACTAATTATGGACTAGTAGGGGGCGTTGCAAAGACGAGCAGAAACGGCAGATCATTTTTGTCATTTGCTGGAATACCATTTGCGAAACCACCAGTGGGAGAATTGCGATTTGCAGTAAGTATAAATTTACAGTACTTTTTTGAAATTTTTCCAGATAAGTCATTTTTTTCCCAATAAAAACTCATGAACAACGAGTGAAGTGTGAGCATTATTTTGGTGAAAAGACCAAGTGTTGTCAAGCTATATGTCTTGCTGTTTTCTGCATAGGGCCTAACAGAAACGATAGTCAACAGCTAATAATATCCGATGTTTTCGAGTGACATAGCCTTTATCTGAGTGATCTAATCATGGTAAGTTAATGTCAATATCCATCCAGGATGTGGGTCTACTTAGGTGCGGATCCAAGGGAGGGGGCGGTGGGGGCGATCCCCCCCAAAGAGTTTTTAGTTCAGGAAAACAGACTCGATTTTGCCTCTTATACTATAGTTTATTCAAGAACTAGAGAGAGTAATAAATCATTTTTTACCCTTTTTCTTCTTCGCCAACTACCTGTGTTCTTAGTTCGGTGTCTTTGGCAAAATCCGTTAGACACATATATTTTTTATAGGAATGGGTTAGAAATTTTATAATCAAAAATTCTGGTCTATAATAATGGACTATTTGAGTTATATAACAATAGATATTTGGATGTGTGAAGTGTTAAAAACGATTTTAATCCTTGTTATAGGCGCTGTAGGTTTATTTTATCACTAAATATTTATGGCATAGAATATTTTTTCGGTAATAAACTTAAAATAGAAATTTTTTATATTATTTTATTTCTTGTGATTTCTTAATAATTCACATACATTACAAAATATAGATAACTTCGACATATTTAACACAAATAAAAACTGTATTTCTATTACTTTTAATTTTGGCATAGAAACCGTTTTTAGCACATTCAGATTATAACGTAGCCTTTTTCTCTCAAAAAAATTTAAGTTATAATTTAAATAATTACAAAATACCCATTGTCAAAAATACAAGAAGTTAAACATATATAAAAAAATGAATTCGTCCATATAATATTAAATTTTTTTTTTGGGGCTATCGGTCATTTTATTATTAATTAAAAACATTTTTAGGACATTTGATGTTTCAGTTTATTTATTTCTTAAACGATCTGCAGAACTACAATTAAAGACTAAAAAGGGATTCAAATGTAATTAATTCTCATATGTTACAGAAAATTTAAATAATAAATTGTGTTGACACTGGTAAACAATACATATCTAATTCGTAATCAAAGTCAGTAAGGCTATCTTGGCTCAAATTAATTATAATTGGTTCTTCTATCTTACCGATCATAAGATCCAGTTTCCACATTTTCTTTTATTCTTTTATTATATGAATTTTTCCCAATGGTCTGTAATAATTTTATTCAAAAAATCTTTCAAAAGTTCAGTTAAATTACTAATTTAGTAAGTTGTGCTATTTCTAGCAACTCTGACTTTTACTTGAGAGAGATATTTCCTTCTCCAACCGACATTTTCCGGATGATCTATAAGAACACTTTAGTTAGAATTTTGTCGACGGTTGGGATCTGCTTCTCATAATAAAATCTATGTACAACTCCTTTTATTGCAGATAACTGGCGTTATCCAAAACTATAACAGACCTCTCCGGAATCAACTGTATCATTTGTGAAAAATATTTTTGAAGGATATCCGCCATCATTTATTCATGGTAATTTTTGGTAGGTTTCAATTCGAACTGCAGTAAAACTCCTATAGATCCATTAATACCTCCAAAATGAGTTATAATGAATTTGCTGCCCTTGCCGAGTAAGGGTTTTAAACCTGTCGACAACTCTTCTAAGAATGCTTCACGAAAACTTGACATATTCTTATCTTCATTTATTTTTTGTACTATGTATCCTTCACTGAGACAGATTACATTCATATAAAAAGTAGATTTGCCTTCTCTGTGGTATTTCCTCTGTATCACCTCCATTTTGATTTTCCCTAAGAGAAATTTACGTTCTACAGATTGGTTTTTCCCATGGCAGGTACTCGTCTTGTTTCACAACTTTCAAAACTTAATCAATACTTGCTTTTTAATTTCGAAAATATAATTCTTAAACCTGTTTTCTTAGTATGTTTTTGGAACATTCGTATAATTTTTTTCTTTTCGGAGACGGTTTAGGCTCGCACACAGTTCCACTTTTCCTTCCCTTAATTCGCCTGTAAGTTGTAGATTCGCTAAGTCCTGTTATGCCAGCACATTTCGAAAATAAACTACGCACCCTCACCAGAGTTATTGGTTAAACAAGTGCATTTTACACATTTGAAAGTAAGACAATAACATAGCAAGTCCTTACATTTATACACATCTGCATTATACTTAAAAATGTCATTACTGTTAATCTTTTAAGTATACTACTATCTCTTCAATAATATACTTTAGACACATACAATATCTACCCCTTACTTTATCCGATTTCGGAAAGCCGAATTATGTATGAAAAATGTTCCGAGAATTGCTATGCTTTTGGTTTATGGCTGTTTACGGGGACATAAATCTCTTGTGTTTATAATTGTCATACTTTGTTTCACAATTAAAACCAAACGACAGCTTTTTTAGTTTGATACAGTGGAGTTTTATCGTAAAAAAGTATATTAAACAAAAAACGAAAATATGGACGATACTAGCGCACTACCTTGTATAACAAAAAAAATTCAGGATTCAAACTTCTAGCAAATTTATAGTTTCAACATATTAGCGCGTAATACACAAATTTCATCAAAATCTCTTCTTTACATTTTGGATATATGTTTAAAAAAAAAAGAAAAATATATTTTCAGCAGCCCATTTCCATATAGGGGACGCACTCAAAATTTTCTTCTTGCTGGTTTGCATACATTTTCTGACGCAGTTTTATTTCAGACATTCACTTCTTTTCTTTTCTAAAATTTTTGTCCATAATTGACAAATTTTGGAATTATTTGCAGATCTGTAAAAAAATACATTTTCTTCAGACCACTCTATATTCACTTATGAATAATTTTTAATCAATGCCAAGTGCTAAATAAATTTTATTTCATTAACAAAAAAAAAAGAAAATCTCGAGTCTTCAGTTTTGCTACAAAGCAATTTTTTTTTGAAAGAACGTGTCATAAACCCGTTCGACTAGATAAATACCATTCGATAGGTATTTAAGAGGACATTTTCTGGTACGTTATAAAGTATAGCGTTCTATTTAAATTAATCAAGTTATAGCCACGTAAAGTTCTTATTCGATTAGCTATAATTTTTGGACACCTTGTATAATATAGCAAGTTTATTATAAGTGGGATATAAAATATAATTTATTGTTACACTTCACTGTAAATTTCTAGTACATAACTGAAATACTTCTTAAATATTTGAAACATTCAAATTAGGTTAGATTTTGTCAAAATTCAAATTATTTAAAAACCCTTAAGGTTTAGTTACTATATACCTTATTAAAATAGGCACTTATTTTGATCTGAAAATCAAAAATGCAATAATATATAGGGTGTTCCATTTAAAAAAATAAAGCTTTCAGAGCTTTTGAGACACCCTGTATAACATGAAAATAATTTTTGAGAAGTAACTATATAAGACCCCCATATATCCCAAAAGTAAAACCTTTTGAAAGTCACGTATATTGGTCGCAATATTGCGTGCCATAGAGGGTGGATAACCCTGTATATCGTTTAAAACTAACAACGTGTTAAGCGCACATATAAAAGACAATAAGATAAAAATAAAAAGAATAATTTTTTAGGAGTGTACAAAATTAATTGCGGTACTTGCCCCAAAGTCTATATCGGTCAAACAGGCAGAATATTCAAAGAACGTGTAATAAACATAAAACAAATTAAGAAAATTTAAAAACTTGCTCAACATATGCCAACCATTTACCACAAGATAAACATAACTTTTAGCAAGACGTAAAAAACTCACATGTCGAGAATAAAGGAAAAGAAATTATAAAAAAATTGAACCAACTTCTAAAAGTGCGCTAAAAAGTGAAAAATAACGATAATTTTTTATATGAAATTGAACTTCTTGAAGTCGGCGCCAAATAAGTACCTGACAAAATGTGATTTGCATAAACAGATTAAAAATACTTTATTTGAAATTGCTTTCTTACCATAATTTGTATATATTAGTAGTTATTTATTTCATTTACAAATAATTTGGCGCCGACTTCAAAAAGTTCAATTTCTTATAAAAATTAATAGTTGTTTTTTACTTTTTAGCGCCTTTTTAGAAGTCGCTTCAATTCTTTTATAAAAATTTTATTTTTCTATTTTTAGTTTTACAATTCATTTTGATATCCATAAATTATTTGAACTAAGTACTAATCAAGATTAATGTACCTTGCAATGACTCCAAGGTGGCAAAAAAGTACCCATTTTATCCAAAGTTGTAAATTACCCTAAAATGAACCAATAAAAATTCCTTAGTTCTTAGAGTTTTCCAAATACCAGTAAAATTGTGTCAAACAAATATTTAGTCTGTCATAGTAAATCCACTATTTTAAATTTAAAATTAATTTTACATTGGTAATATAGGCCCCAAAACCTTTCAATATCGATGTTTAAAGGACCTGAGATGTAAATTTCTTAGCTCGATATCTTTTATACTGCATATTGAGTTTGTATACGCCTCAAGAACCGGAATATGTAAAATTTTCTGTCCCTCATATTGTATCTTATCACCTAATAGTTGTAAAGAATTAACTTCATATTCGTAATACATGACCCCGAAAACCCTCTAACACCAAATCTGAAAAAATGCGAATAAGGTAAAATTTTCAACCCACCATATTGCAGTTTTTCAAAAAATATTTTATAGTCATAATTAACACTAACAAAAATACCCCAATACTGATTTTAGACAAAATCGGGAGAAGTAGAATTTTTAATCCGCCATCTTGGATCCGCCATAATGAATTTTTTAAAAATAATTTTAGATTCGTTATGTGCGACCCCGAAATCTCCCCCTTACAAATTTTGAAGAAAATCGGACAAAACTGATTTTTTCGTCCGGCATATTGGATTCGCCATGTTGAATTTTTTAAAAACAATTTCAGAATAATTATGTATGAACCTAAAAACTCCCTCGTACCAATTTTGGAGAAAATCGGACAAAATTGATTTTTTTGTCCGCCATATTGGATCCGCCATATTGAATTTTTTAAAAATAATTTCAGATTCGTTGTGTACGACCCCAAAAATTTCCCCATACCAGTTTAGGAGAAAATCAAACAAAATTAATTTTTTTGGCTGCCATATTGTCAGCGCCATCTTGGATATTACAGCACCAATTTCATCCAAAAAAATATGGGACCACCGGAGCAACTTCCTGAACATAACGTAAAAAATTTCATTCAAATCAGTGCCGCCGTTCCGGAGTAATCGGTGTATATATATATATAAAAAAAAACATACACACTCGACGAATTGAGAACCTCCTTCTTTTAGAAGTCGGTTAAAAATTAAATTTACTGCAAGCATTAACAGTAATAAACTCAAATATACAAATACACTTTTAAATGATCAAATGGATCTTAACAGTTCCCCATTGTTAAACCTTTTTATATAGAATGGAAAAAACCAAGAAATGTATTATTAAATGCAGGTGTATGTATAATTGCATAATTTTGAACATAGTTCACTACCAAACTGCCTTCCGAAGAAGCCACTGTGTGGCGAAACCTGTCAAGGTGTTAAATAAAATAGTGGAAATTTGCAACAAAATTGGTGCTTTTGTGTGTTTTTTACTTTAATTACCATCTAATAGAACTTAAACAAATAATAGGAGCTGAAAAATATAATATTAAAAAAGTTGTTAACTAAGCTGGATAATACGTACTTTATTAGAACTTTACCAAATATTAGTAAATGGTATCGCTGCTATATTTCTCTGATAATATTACATGCCTCTAAGAACCTTTATTTGTGACACTACATTCTACTATTTAACTATTGAGAAAAATAATATTTCTTTGTCAAAATAAATTTTTTACCTCATACATATGAAAATATGAAAAATATTTATTTTTAACATAATTACGATAGCAACAGTTATTTTTTATTTAATGAACATATCTTTTGAGGTTCCTTAATTACTTGTTTTCTGATTGTATAATTATCTGATTACACCATTATATCTCCGAGATTTACATTTGTTTATAATTGGCCCAAAAAATAATCGGATATTACTATTAAAATAATAATTTTTCTTAATCACAACCTTGGATTTTGAAATCTGTTGTTTTCTTTGTATGTTTAAATAATGAAGTAGTCATTCACCTATTATCTTGACTCTTAACTAGGTGGGGCATTTATTCAGACAAACCTATGGTTATGATAACTGCCTTCACATAAATAAAATTTTATTCTTATAAATTAGATATGTCATTTTCGTACAAATTCAATCAAGAATAAGCATTCATCTACGTCAAGTCCTGTTGAAATAAACATCCTCAATTTGAGCAGTCTGGACTTATAGATCATGTGCTACAATTCTGAGATTAAAACTTATTGAAAAATATCCTTTTTTGATGTAAGTAAGAGTATTTTGGTGTCTAATAGGAAAATAGTCGATTGTACAGGGTGAGTCAACGATTGGATGAAGTAGGTTTGTGCCTTTTCGGTGAAATTAACAAAGAAACTATATTTATTGTTTGATACAGTTTATTTTTACGCAGATTTTAAAAATATTTAGGACTCTACAGGGTGAGCCAAAAAACTAGGACAGCATAAAGTTGTATTTTTTTAAATAGAACACCCTATATACGAATCGTATTTTCGATTTAGCTTATAATTTTAAATCTTGTTTATTAAGGGTTTACTATAACAAAACTTTATAGTTTCTGAGATAATTAAGTTTAAAGAAAAAAAGTCACATTTTCAAGCATCAATTCAATCCTAAATAACGTTTTCAATTTTGTGACAAATATATTCAAATTTGGAATTTAGCAAGGCTAAGGACAAGTTAACATAATTTTTACCTAATATTTGCAATAAAAGCTACAGGGTGTTGAACACATCGGCTCAAATTTGAACAAGTTTAAATGAATAAATATCTTTTTTTTTAAACGGTACACCCTGTATATTTTCATGTTATTTAATAGAATAATAAAAACCCTAAAAGTTTTGTTCAGTATATCCTATACCTATTTATAATAGTTTTTGAAATATTTCAGTTTTTCTTATTTTCCATACTTTTTTACAGAAATAGTCTTCATTATCATACCAGCCATATAAAATAATAAAAAGAAACTACAGAAACAAACAGAATGTGGTTAAATATGATGAAATACATTATTCGTTATATTACAACGGCAATAGTTTAATTAGACATAATGTGAAAAAATTAACACAACAATAACGACAAGGCAAATACATATTTACTTTTATACTAAATTGAAACAAAAAAATTACCTATTAAATACTGAGATTAATTATTTCTTTTTAATAAGTGTTCGAATAAACGACCCTCTTGTGCAATGCACAAATTTAGTCTTTTTTGCAGATTTTCTCGGACCCTGGACAAAATTAGAGGCGTTATTGTTCTACAGGTATCCCTAATCCTGTTTCGCATATCTTCCACTGTTGTTGGTGGATTAACATACACCTTATTTTTAATATAACCCCATAGGAAGAAATATAATGGGGTAATGTCGCAAGACCTTGGTGGCCACTCAATGAAACCCCCACGTCCAATCCATTTTTGCGGATATCGTTGGTCCAAAAATGCACGAACTTCACGATGGTAATGCGGAGGCGCACCATCGTGCTGGAACCACATACTATCGAGCTCATCCCTATCGAGACCTTGAAGCAGTTGGGGTAGTTCTTCTTGTAGAAAGTTCAGGTAACTATGGCCATTTAGTGGTTCATTAAAAAAGTGGGGTCTCTCTCTCTAATCCAAAATGGGTTTTCTGTGGCATAATAATGCATGTTGCGTCTATTTACGGCACTGTTACTTCTAAAAGTAGCTTCATCACTAAACATTACCTTGCATAATAAATTTGGATTTAATTGAATCTCCGCATTTATTGTACGAAAAAAGTTTACACGACTTTCAAAATCCTGTCCATGCAATTCTTGGTGTAATTCCATGTGATATAGATGATACCTATATTTCTTGGTAGTACGATTAGCGGTGGATTGTGATGTTTCACATAATGCTGCTAACTGACGGCTACCAATATAAGGATTTTCCTGAACATTTAACAATACTTGTAGTTCTTTTTCTTCATTAGTTACTGGTTTGTTGACCACTTTACGTTTTGGATAATCAACAGTACCAGAAGAATCAAATCTTTGCATTTTTGCAAGTTTTGAAAAGTATGGGTATTAGGCTGGCGTCGATCAGGATACTTCATTTTGTAAATTCTTTGAGCAAGAAGGCAATTTTTTTTGAGCCTCTCCTATTGTATAAATCATATCTATTAACTCATTCTTTGGAAAATTTATTTTACAATATAAGATGAATGCAAAAAAAACCAAACTACACTACATAAAACCAAAAGAAGCGATTGCGGTTATAAATTTGACACACAGAAAAATGTTCTTTTACATTGTTTTTGCCATGGCTACTATGATAATGAAGACTATTTCTGTAAAAAAGTATGGAAAATAAGAAAAACTGAAATATCTCAAAAACTATTATAAATAGGTATAGGATATATTGAACAAAACTTTTAGGGTTTTTATTACTCTATTAAATAACATGAAAATATACAGGGTGTACCATTTAAAAAAAAAATATTTATTCATTTAAACTTGTTCAAATTTGAGCCGATGTGTTCAACACCCTGTAGCTTTTATTGCAAATATTAGGTACAAATTATGTTAACTTGTCCTTGGCCTTGCTAAATTCCAAATTTGAATATTTTTGTCACAAAATTGAAAACGTTATTTAGGATTGAATTGATCCTTGAGAATGTGACTTTTTTTTTTAACTTAATTATCTCAGAAACTATAAAGTTTTTTTATAGTAAACCCTTAATAAAAAAGATTTAAAATTATAAGCTAAATCGAAAATACGATTCGTATATAGGGTGTTCTATTTAAAAAAATACAACTTTATGCTGTCCTAGTTTTTTGGCTCACCCTGTAGAGTCCTAAATATTTTTAAAATCTGCGTAAAAATAAACTGTATCTAACAATAAATACAGTTTCTTTGTTAATTTCACCGAAAAGGCACAAACCTACTTCATCCAATCGTTGGCTCACCTTGTACAAGGAAGAAATAATGGAAAATAAATAGTAACTTGTTAACTGTTAGAGTAATCGTCGAGATAACAAGAAAAGCCTTTCTCCTATTAAGATGTTTCTAAATTGCACCAAAAATTTCCAAGTTAGAAGATGGGAATGATTCATTCCACCTTTAAATATTTTTCATATTACACATATATCTCGTCAAAACAAAGAGCTCAGAAGAATATTCTCTTTTATTCCAAATAATATATCATATTGTTATCATTGAAAACAAATTTATGAGTTATGTCCTTTATTTGGTACAGTAAACACATTATATGTCCAGAAAAAGAACTGATTGAACAAATTATTCTGTAGTTTTGTCCATTGTTCGTGGTTTTTAATTTTAGTGTGTGGCTGTGCTTTTAAATAATAAGTATTAAACTATGATTTATTAGTATCAGGGAAGGCGAAATAATAATTTTCACAAAAAAATAAGGAATAGGCTAGTTTTTTTTATTGGAACAGGTCATAAATATTATATAGAATATGAACATCTTTTTCGTGTTTGCGAAAAAGTGGTGTTAAAATTTTTTATAAAACAATTTCCCGAAAAAAATCGAACACTTCAATGAAAAAGCTAAATAACTCAGAAAGTAAATTTCAGGTCAAAGAAATTTGCTTGAATGAATAAATGAATGAAAAAGTGGTGGTGATACTTGATCATCGATGTCTAGGCCTCTATTGGGCCCTTTACATCCCACCATAGCTGCAGGTCATTTGGGGCCGATCGCCTTTGTGAATTCAAGCAGCCTCGTTAGTTGAATTTGCCTAACTGCTTCCGGTGACAAAATTGTACCTCCGAAATATCTCGGTCTCTGTCTGTTGAGTGCTGGGAAGTCTCTGAAGACATGGTCAACAGTTTTATCCTCCGATGACACCGATTCTATGAAGATGGCCCCTCAACGGACAATGTCCTGTCAACAATCCCACCACAATTTGCAGGTCTTTCTTTTCTAAGGAGAGACTCTCGTTAATATTCTGTGTGCTAGATTCAGTTATATGTTTATTAGCACACCTAATTTTACAAGCTCTCCTCCACGTTTCAACAAATTTGCTTTCTAGCAACGAGTTTAATTCCCTTTGCCAATATCGATTGGGACAGGTAGTATTGGATGGGGTCCATACGGTTCAGTTGCCAAACCCAACTTTGCCAGACGGTCCGCTTCCTCATTCCCGCGTATGCCTGAGTGACCTAGGACCAACACGAGTCTGACTGTGCAGCATTTCCTGGTCATATCATTCAGTACGTCCTTGCACTCAGACACAAGTCGCGAAGTTACGACTCTGGACTTCAATGCCAATATCGCAGTCTTACTAGCTGATTCCTGTCTATATCTCTCTCTCAGAGATGGGCACACTGCAGAATAGCATAAATTTCCGCTGAGAAGATTGTCGCACTTTATCCGGAAGGGTAGTACTCTCTCTCCTGACTCCTGTGCTCCTGCTGAATACTCTGACTCCAGCTCCTTCATCTTGTCGAGATCGATCAATATACCACCAGGATCTATTTTTTGGAAGATTTTGTTCTTCCTCCCAATCCTCTCTACTTGGCAGAAATATCTCCAGAGAGAGGTTGGGTTTAAAAAGGCGGCGTCATTCAATTTGTTTGCATGGGGAGTGATGGACACCTCTCCACCTCGCTTTCCCAGACACCTGAGTAGCCGCCACTTCCAATTTCAAGATGCCGTAGGAAACTAAGACGATAAACAGTCTTCAGGGTCTCATTCTCTATATATAAGTGAAGAGGAGGCAGGTTGACCAGTACTTCAAGAGCCCTAGTGGGAGCAGTCCTCATCACACTCAATATTCCCACACAAGCTAAATTGCTCAGAAAATAAACTTCAGATACAAAAATTTGCTTAGTATTTATTGTTTTTGAAATAATTTAAACATAAGCTATTCTGAAATGTCTGATTTTTCTGAAAAACTGGAAAATCACGTGGAACTATAAAAAAAATCTTTTTTTTTTTAATTCTGTCTTAAAGTGTGGAAAATATAATAAAATTTTTGAAATTTGTCCCCATTTCCAAGTAGAATATATGTCTTAAGAGTGATCGCCCTCGCATAATTCATTAAGCAGCAATTATAGTTTGTTTTTGAATTTTCGAGCAACTTTGGAAATCAGTTGTACTTGCAAAATCTAACTGAATTTAAGAAATCTGCGGTGTATAATATGAACAAAATGACCCCAATATTGAATCTCGGGGTATCCCAGACGTTATTGATCTCATTCCTGACGTCACACCACCCACCTCAACCATCTGAGACCTTCCACTCAAATATGACTTTATAGAAATTAAAGCTACATCCGAATATCACAGTCTGGGTATACATCATGAGTAACTGTATAAAATATTTTATAAAATTCAAGAAGCACCATAGTAGACACAGTCCTCCAATCTAGACTTTCATGATACCATCCAATATGCTAGAAAGTCTAACTGAGGTTTGTGTCCTTTCCTAATCCGGATTGATTTTCAGAGCTATTTCTAGAAAGTAGAATGTTCTGCGATGAAAATTCTCCAAGTTATTCCAATTTGCTTGTAACTTTTCAAGTCAGTGTCAACTTCGAAACATTCTAGATATGGCAGATTTTCAGATATCAACATTGTGGAAAAACATAATAATTATAATGCCAAATACTAAAAAAAAATTTTAATCAATTTTCAAAACCTATGACAAATTTTCAAAGTGTCTCGAAAATTTATAAACAAATTTTAACGATAGTGATCGCCCTTGAAAAGAGACACAAATTTTGAAATTTTCACTGAGTTTTCCGCACCAAAGTATGTATTTTTGTCCTTTGCACGAGATTTGCCAGTTCTTCGAGTATATCAGGAACTTTTCTTATTCTTGTGTAAAATTATATTGGGAACAATAAATAATAAGAAAATTTGGTCATCTAAAGCTTAGTTTATGTTCTATTTCGCTTTGTTGGTTAGAATAAAGGAACATAAAACAACATAAAAAAGGAGATACTTCGAGATCTAATATTACAGAAGACATCCAGGATAAACAACATCCCATAATAAACGATTTGAGGTTGCAGCAATTATGTGGAATCCAACATAAAGAAGAGAAAATTTATAGAAGCAGAATCCTCATCAAACTCGGTGTTGAGATATTTAATGTTTGGCAACCATTAAATTATTGAGATATGTTCAGTGAAGCGAAACTTCACGCTTCAATGGACGCAGTTCATTTACAAGGATGTAGCTTTAAGACAAAATATTCAGTTAATACTTGATAATGATTAGAGATACAACCTAATAAAAACAAAAATAAAGATAGTGCAAGTCCCACAATAACATTTCGGTTATTTTTCAACATTCTATAACTTTCAACCAATCAGTAGAATTAATTCTGTCAACCAAATTAAGTTCTAAAATCCAGTTACATTTGTTTTTAGATTTTCTTAGTTTTGCTGGTTTAATAAAGCACTTTAATAATTTCTCTTTCTATTTTTTTTGCAAATTTAGAATCCAGAAAAACCAGAACCTTGGCAAGATGTCTTAAATGGCTCAACATCTTCTCCAAGATGTATTCAAAGAAACTATTTGTTTTACGTAGTGCCACCAGTAGAAGGAAGTGAAGATTGCCTTTATCTTAATGTATATGTACCTCAGGTAAGTCATTTCAAACATTTTACCTTGGAGAAAAAGTTATTTTAAAATAATGTATAAAAATTCATTATAAATTTTCCCCAAACTACTTTGTTTCCATCTATATTCTCATCCACAAAGACGGAAACTCAAACTTTTTAGCCGCGAGTGATATGAGGAAGTGGTTTTAATCGATCATTTTTTTTCATAAATATATTCATGAAAGAATGATTGCTCTATATAGGGACGAAGCCCCATCTTATTTTAAAATAAAATATTGATCAAAAGATTTTGGATGGGATCGATCTATTGAAGATGATCCATCAAACTTAATTCCTGATATTTGCAGGAAAGTAGAAGCTGTTTGAAGGTCATCATTTGATAGCTTCTACTACTGCTAAGGTATTTAATATATCTAAACCAAGCATTCTGATAATCCTACATGATATACTAAGCATGAGTAAGGTTTCAAGAAGACAGCTGAATCCCAAAAAAAAGTAGCAAATTTCTCAAAAAGCAAAAAAATAAACAAAGTCCAACCAATAAAATATTACTCTATTTATATTCTTTATTCTCATATATTGCGGACCGATATTAATTACCTTCCTTTTTTCTAATACTAAACAAGTTTGTAACTTGTTGTTATAATAAGTGTGTTAAAATTTAACACTATAAAGGTATATCCAGTATACTTTAACAGTGTAGAGTCTTTATTATTTTATATATAATTAAAATTTAATCACAACTCTAAATTTTGTTTCGAGATCGTTTTGTAGAAATACCGATTATATTTTTTATTATAGAGCGATAATGCTTTAAAAGAACGTAAGTTACCAGTCATTGTTTCAATACCCTGGGGTGGTTTTCTTGCTGAAGGTGGTGACGAAGGATATTTTGGTCCAAGTTATTTCTTAGATTACGATGTCATTTTGGTATCGCTTAATTATCGAGTAGGAGTTTTTGGTAAGTATATTGTCATCATTCGCCACATATAAGGAAAAATCATGTTTTCTTTTAATGCTGTTAAATGAGCTTTCTTTTGTCTATATTCTATCTTTTTTTTATCAAAAAAGCTTGCTAATACATATGTCTTTCAAATTGGAAATAATAGAAAATCATTTATATTTTTTTGAAAATGAACGATATTTGCAGTGTATGACTGTACTTTCCAATCCACCTCTTTTCATTTCCAGGATTTCTTTCAACTTTGGATGATGAAGCTCCTGGAAATTTTGGTTTAAAAGATCAAGTTTTAGCTTTACAGTGGGTGCAAGAAAATATTGAGTATTTTGGCGGTATGAAGGAAAATGTCACAATAATGGGACAAAGTGCAGGTGCTGGAAGTACTAATTTACATATGATTAGTCCAGCTTCACGAGGTAATAATTGTTTTAAAATTACTGTTTTTCATACAGCTATATTCTATCAAAATAAAATATGTTATTGTTTATAAATTAACAAAGTTAACACAAAAGATTTTTTTGTTTTAAAGCAACTTATTGACGGTGGGTAATTTCAAGTAAATGTAATGGAAGGTAATTGACTGATACCGACCAACTGAAGATGGCAAACAGTGACCTTTCAGAAATGGATCCATTCAAATTTCGAAAATAATAATAATTCACTTTTAATTACAATTACTATTTTCTTTCAAAAATGTTAGTTAATTTATTAGAATGAGGATAGGTTGATCCCTTTTTAAAGGATCGGCATATTTTTGCTGAGATGGTTAAAAGACTAATTTAAAAATTCTAGTAATAACGATTTTTATTCAACTTGTTTGAAATTGAGGTGGTTAAATAAGGTAAGAACTTTAATTCAATATATAGTTATATGTTACAATAGTAACCTTTCAAAAGTAATAAATAACTGTTAGAAAACCTTAGTAATTAAATTTACATTTACAAATTTCAATCTTAAACTAAATACACATCCGAGAATTAAAATCATGTGTTGAAACCTGAACTAACTTGATTGTTCTAAAACAATATTAAACAAAATACTGGGAGGAGACCTACACTGTTAAAAATAACTTTAAATTTAAGGTACATTAATTATTTTAATTTAATAACTTTGTATTTTAAATCGTGAGTAAGTTACATGTGCATCGAAATTAAAGCTTTGTACAATAAATTTAACTGAATATTACCTTAAATTTCAATAAAGTTACTGAAATTATTGGTATAATCACATTAGATTTAATGTAAAAATTATTAAATTTAATGCATTAACATTATTTTGAATTGATTATAGTAAACGGTTTATGGTGGTTCTTAGTTCTAAAACTCAAACGCAGAGATCGAGAACAGCGCTTTTTTTCCACTGCTTACAGTTATTTTATAGATCCTAAATTACAAAAAACAAAAAAAACATGCTACTAAAACTATACTTTTTAAAACTAGAGCTATCTTGAGACTGTTCATAAAAATGAGTGAGACTTGTGTGGAATCTAGTTTTTTGTATTATACCTTTCAAGTTTGATACTATCATTTGCAAATCTCTGTAAATCTCTACATTTCATTTCTAGGATTATTTAGTAAGGCAATATCGGAAAGTGGTAATGCTGTGGCATTTTGGGCAGCTCCAAATAATAATTTGCTAAGGACTACTGTTCCACTTCAAGCCAAATTAGTCAACTGCTCCGATGATACTGGAAGTAGCAAAACACTTATAAAATGTCTCAGAGCGGTTTCTGCTGAAAATTTACTTCTGTCTCAGGATGCTTTCAAGGTAAAATTTGTTTAAATATATCTGGTATTAACGAGATTACTAAGCTTGAGTAATATTTTCTGCTAAAAACATCGATTAAAAATTTCAGGAAGAATCCCTTAAACACTGAAATAAGACCATTGTTTTTCCCGCCCTTGATTCAAAGTAATGGTTATTATTACATCATTATATCACCTAGAACCCAGTTTTTCTGGAAGTAAATGAAAAATTGAATATATATTTCATGTTTTGTCAATAATATGAATTTCAAAAAACTTAAAAATATTGATATTAAACTCCAAATTATTTTGATCAAGATTAACTGATAAATAATCTAATAATTTCTGTTTTTTTTTTTAAACTATATTAACTTTATTTTTGTCTAATAAGTTCTCAACAATAGTAATGACTTCAGTAGAAGATATACTAAAGTTGCAATATTTTGGAAGTAATTCATTAAATTTATTAGCGAAACGAGTTATTTAGAATCTAAAGTACCTCCGATCGACGAAAATTAAATTTAATCCTTAAGTTTAAATTTTAGACATTTTATCAATATCCATATAATTTTTATGCTGTGGTTACGGAAAATGCGACTGAAAGAAATCCAAATCCATTTTTAACCAAATCCACATTAGAATCCGTTAAGGCTGGAGAATTTCAAAAGGTTCCCTGGCTAACTGGAACTGTGAAAAATGAGGGGATATTGGTAGCATCAGGTAAGAAAAAATAATTTATTTATACACCTAACATCAACAAATAATATTATAATCTAGTTCTGCCACTAATTATATTTGTAACAAAAGAGAAATGAACTACAAGCAGGAGATTAATGCACATAGCCTGAATTTTTTGTTTTTTGACATTTCTTGTGACAAGCGACTACCGGAAATCTGTAATTCACAATTTGTTTAGTTAGAATAGTAGTTTTAATATTTATTTGTCTTCTAATTTCAAATATTTTTATTTTCTTCCCTTCTTCTAACTCTTTGGCACTTCCGTATATTTCTCTGTTGCTTAGGAGATTTTCTGTCACTTCGTGAGTATTTTAAAAAATATATCGCTATTGTAGTTGTAAGCGTAGTGAACAAAAGTTTAGCTGGTCCAGACAATACAGGGTGTTCAAAAGTATCGAACCTTGGAAAACATGGTTCGCACAAAAGTGTAGGATTTTGTTTGGGCAATCTCACGGGGACTTCAAATTTAACCTTCAGATTGAACTTCAAGGTCATTTATAAGTTAATTTGAGCTTTTTAAAGGGAAATCTCTCATTTTTCATTGCAGAAATGGAAAGCGGAGAAAATTTCTTATCCATCAATATAGACGTAATTTACCCCTAACCGTATCTGGAGGTCTTTTATAGATTGAATGTCGTTATGCCATGGATTTTTTTACTAAAGTTTCAGTAAATTGAAAGGTACATCTCGAAGTGACCTTAAATTTGACTCTGACCTTAACCTTCAAGGTCAATTAAATTCAACTTAAGAAATTTAAATAAAATCCAACAGATGAAAATTTCAAAGAATTTTACATTTACACATGACCTTGGCTTTGACGTTGAGGTCAAGGTCAGGTCATGAAAGTATTGGAAACAATGACTCGTTCTAAATTTGTAGGATTTCACTCGGTATATCTTATGATGACCTCAAATTTGGCTTCGACTTTGATCTTCAAAGTCATTTAAAGGTCAGTGAATTTTATATCCACATATTTTCTTCACTTGATCAATTATTTCTAATCCTTTTACATCTGATCTTGACTTCAATGTCTAGGTCAAGGTCACATAAGGAAGTAAAATTCACTGATCTTCAGCTATGAGTTTAAAAGCAGGAGATCTCATTTAAAATTCTGGTCAGGGTCAAATTTAAGGTTAGTTCAAAATGCACCGTTCTATTTCCTAAAATTCTTGAAAGAAAAGTTTTATTATATATATATATATATATATATATATATATATATATATATATATATATATATATGTGTGTGTGTGTGTGTGTGTAATTGAAGGTTTTCGGGCATCTCGTGTATGTGCTGTCCTCTCAGGACTGTAAGGCAGCTGACGTTTCGGTGAAATCTCATTCACCATTTTCAAAGCTCACTGTATGGCGTCTACGAGCGAACTGACGCCTGCGACTCCGGTGCTGTCGGCCCCGTGTGCGCGTCGGACGCGTTCGTTTTCCGAACGGTTCCGGCCAATCAGGTTGCGAGACCTGCTGCGCGTCATCGGCCCTGTTGCCAGTGTTTGGGGTTGCGTTGCCGAGTTGTAATCTATTTCGTTACTAAGTGGTACTGGTTGATGTTTTGTAAGCAGATTTTTCCAAGTATTAGGCACACGTTGGCTATCATCTCTGCTATTTAGGTTGTTGGGCCTCTTTGCAATTTCAATGGCTTCCCTTATAACTCTTGTGGACAGCTTTTCACATCTCGATAGCATTTTTGTTCCCGAGAAATTTATCTTATGTCCTGTGTTTAACCAGTGTTGGGCCAGAGCAGAAGAAGTTGTTTTTTGCTTGACAGCGTTCATATGTTCGTCTCTTCTGGCGCTTATTTTACTGTTGGTTTGGCCTACGTAAGATGAGCTGCACTCTCCGCATGGAATTTCGTACACTCCCTGATTTTTTAGAGGGATTATTTCTTTAGGTGTTGGCAAGAGATCTTTTACTTTACGATCTGTGGTGAAAATGGTTTCAATATTGTGTCTACTGAGAATTCTTGCGATCTTGTCTGTGGTGCCTCTTACATAAGGAGTCGCAGGCGTCAGTTGGCTCGTAGACGCCATACAGTGAGCTTTGAAAATGGTGAATGAGATTTCACCGAAACGTCAGCTGCCTTACAGTCCTGAGAGGGACTCAGCACATACACGGGATGCCCGAAAACCTTCGATTACACGTCACACCCGTGAGAATATCCGATATAACATTTATATATATATATATATATATATATATATATATATATATATATATAGTAAATTTTAATTAAAGGTTAATCTTGGCAGGAGACATTTCAAATAGCAGAGGATTACTTTTCAAGGGTATGGTTGTGGATGGATCAGAATCTTCTGACTATTAGTGCCAGGACAACTGTCCACATAGCCTTTTTTATGAATAATAGAGTTAATACTCTATATCCTAGTCTTTTTGCACATGATTATTAATGGGTTATGGGTGCGAAATAGTGCTGATGTATTGAGTTTGTGGCAGAGACAGACAAGGTTAAATACTTGGGGGTGTTCATTGACAGGAAACAGATATGATGCTCACGTAAACTATATCACTAAATAACTTCGGAAGACTATATACAAGTTCCACCAATTGAGAGAATTCCTGTCTTTGAAACTATGGAGAATAACTTACCAGATTTTAATTGAATCAGTCCTCACATAAGGTTTCAATGTTTGAGTCAGTGCATGTGGTAGCATCCTTTATCCTTTAACTGTTACTCAAAAGTATATAATAAAAATATTCTTAAATTAATCAAGAAGATTCCCATCGGAGTTACTATTTCAACAAGCTGACCTTCTAACTATGGGACAATTGTATTTTAAAAATGTTCTAAAATTTATGAAGAAGTGTGATAAATATAAAAGTCCGATTGTGCACAATTTTCATACCAGGTCTGTTCACAGCGGAGGGCTTAACTTTCCTTTGGCATTAAATACGGCTCCGCAGAGGCATAATATGTATATCGGTCCAAAGTTATTTAATTTGTTACCTTTAGAAATAAAATCTATTGTAAATGAATATTCTTTTTGTTTGAGAATATCTGAGTAGATAAAAGTAAACCAACATCAGATTCTTTATGCAGTGCCATTATTAAATTATTATTGGAAATGAAGATGATTTTGGGTTTTGTTTTTTGTGTTAATATCTTTCTGCATAAATTTTGCTTTTAAAGCACCTTTATCTATATTTTCAGTCATAAAACCATTGACGAATTTGCATTAATCACTTCTAGGATATATAAGGCAAAGCCCTAAACATATTATCTTACTTTCGACGTTTGAGTAAAAAGTTTAGGAACTCCTAGGTTTGACTAAAAATACGTCAGTCAAAAGCCGAAATTCTAATCTATATCGAAGCGTGTAGAAAGACGTTCGTCAAATCTATGATAAACCAGTTATTCCGCCAAGAGGTTACATATCGACCTTTGACTATAACATATCGATTATATGGTTTTAATTAGCTACTTCTAGTGTTGGACAAGATTATTTTAGTAGCTTTCTTTTTATTGAACTATAACATTTCATATTATTTAATATTTATACCATATGTCTCTTTATTTTCGAGAAATAATGAAAAAATAACATTTTTTAAAACTTTGGAGTCTCAAAGTAAAAATAAAATGACCTTCTGAATATGCTGTATTTATATATGACATTTGTAAATTTTACTGTTCAAAAAATTACAACCTTTACAATAACTAATTCACTTATGATTACTTTTAGGACTTCTGGGACCTGAAGAAGAAAGAAACGCTTTAAATAGCAGTTTTTCGACTTATGTTTCCGGTTTTCTAGTTCTATCTCCATATACTAATGATACAGAAAGTTTGTATCAAAATATATCTGAACTATATCTGGGTGGTAAGAATTACATAAGTGATGATGAAGAATGGCAGCAAGGCTTTATAGATGTAGGTTAATTTTTTGTTTGCTTTGTAATCATACTATAAAAGTTGATTTAATCCAATCAAACTAATGCACGTTTTAACGTTCTTGTCGTTTTTTTCTTGGACAACAATGTTTTTTGTTTCATATCGATCCCTATTGTAGAATCAGGAAAATAATACATTATAATATTATACGGGTTGGTATGGAAAAAAAGGCAGGAGGGATACTCCTTTAAGAAATTTGCTTTGGAAATAAATTTACATTCTAAGTTCTTTGACTTAAGAGGTTCAGAGATAGCAGTTTTAGTGATGCCAAAAACTAGGTCTGGTACAATAAATGAGGTACCGGATACCTGTTGTGTAAGCTAATTCGCTTTTTCATTGACCAGGATACCCTTGTGTCCTGGTACCACCGCGAGAGTAAGGCTACTTATGTTAATGTTCAATAGTTCGGTTTGATTGGCAAGTCCAAAAATATATTTAGTTGTATGGGATTTGTTTATTTCAGTTATGGTCCGATAAATTTTTTATGTATTCTGGTTATAAAGCCGTATCACTACAAGTAGCAAATGGCCATGATTCAATATACTTTTACAGTTTCGAGTATGCTGGCGAATATACTTTTGGTGGTTTATGGTCTAATGGAAGTGGACTATATAATCCAAATTGGCGTAAGTAAAATAGTGACATTGAATTAAAGAAAAATGCGTTGTAGAATTTGACTTTTTGCTAGTAATCTTAAGATTGCGGAATTTCGTTGCTCACGTTATTGTTAGTGGGGTAGCGTAAAAGTAATGCGTTATTTTCTCTAACAATAGGTTAAATTTATAGATCAAATTTCGAAGTCTTTATTGAAAAACGTGACCGAATGCATAAACTGATTTGTTTAATGTGACGTTTTCGATATTGCGCATTTTTTACTGAGCAAAGAATATGTGTTTCCAACCCAACTGTTTTAATTTTTTCCGTTTCGGTTTAGCCGTTTTTGTCTTCGTTCAAGAGTTGCTCTCAAATGATTTTATTAAGTACAGCTAGCAGTGATAGTTTCGTTCAGATTCTGTAGTCCAAAACGCATAATAGCTTTTAAACCAACAACACAAAGCACTTCCTTACATGAGTGCAAGCAAGCAATGCTCAAAGTTGAGGTTGGGGAATGTCTTCCGGTGATAATTATTGCCATTTCACATATTTAAGGCTTTATTTATTTAATTTAAAAAAGAAATTCACCAGCGAGGCTGGCATCCTTAAAAAAGTCTTGCAAAGTTCATTAATATATTTAGCAACTGTTGACATTGTCATAGAATTTCATTTTTTATGGCAACAAGAAAAATAATGCCATGAGACAGATCTCACCGTACTTGGAAAAATTCTGATCTGAAAGACAGAATGAATTTGGACCAACTCATTTAAAAGTAGACACTATATTTACATTTCATTAGCTACAATAATTACCCATTGAAAAATAAAGCTCTTGGTATTATATGCGTCATTGTCAAGACATTTGATTTAAAGGACAGCAACATACCATGGAACATGTCTAAATTTCTTATGGGTACCGTCAGAAATCTACGCTAATATAACTGAGTAACGGCGTAACTACAGATCATTTCCAAAGTCTTACTGGCATACATCAGGGATATGTTCTCGTACCATATAGATATATAATGCTGCGATGAGTTTTATAGAATCGCTTTATCAAAACATATATTGCAGTTCATAGAGCTGTGGCATTACCGACACTATACGGATGTGAAATATGGATTCCTTAAGTTAGACATATAAAGGAGCTAGTGTGGCCCTTCCAAATATATCTTTGGCAGTAAATGGGTATTCGGTGATATTTCATCTCTCAGATAATGTGGTTTTTAGTCGCACAAACTTCCAATATAAATTCTGGATGCACGAAGGATAATACTTATATAAAAAACGTTCTTCTAGAGAACCGTTCAACGGTTTTCTATGACCAAGGAAGCCAAGGACGTTGATACAAAGATAGTGTGTGAACATACATGAAAAAAATTTACCAGTAGCAAATAAAAATGTAAATGCTATAGCGGATCCAGAGCAATAAGAAAATTCACTCCTCTTCGAGGCAATTTATAATCCCCATAATGTAAACATAGTATCACATCCAGAATAGCGTTCTTTGTCAGGAAAACCTACAACATAAAAAAATCTGTGAAATTTTATATTTGGCTACAAGTTAATATAAGTGTAGCCGTTTATATTTCGGGAACTGACATCGCAACGTATCATTTAACTTATCCATTGTAAAGTTTGATATTTTAGAAAATACATCTAAACTTGAAAATATTAACTCGGTCAAAAAATGGAACTAACTCATTAATAAGATTAATTTTCACAACTTTTTACGTTGTTTATCTCCACCCAAGTTCATCGATGAATTTAGTTTTTTATATGGCAATAAAACACCTACCAAAATCATTATATATCGATTTTGGTGCAAGGAGATGCTCAAAAAATACGACCACGGTGCTTCAGAAAACATTATTGACATTAATAAGCCTTGCATCTATGCGTATAACCTCGAAAGTAACCAACAGTCGACAGTATGGGCTTTCCATGATGAGTAAATTCAATAAAAGTTGCTCGTACGCAAAACACTTGGATGAAAATGGTCGCCTGTTTTTTCGGAAAACTAGCCATGCTGTAACCATGCCTTGAGAGAATCGTAGAATGATCAATTCTAAATGCTACAATACCATTTTTTTGCCGGAAGATTTCGATGAATTGAGGAAGACGAACCGGATACGACAAATTATGCTCCACCACTACAATGCGAGCTCTCACTCATCGGCTCAAACAAGTGACTTTTTGAGCACTTAAAACGTTGAATTGATGAGTCATTCGCCATACATCCCTGATTTGGGACCTAGTGATTGCTTCTTGTTTCCGTAAATGAAAAATAAACCTACCCTAGAAGAGCAGGTTGATGAGTTTAAAAACCATGCATCAACCAACCAAAGCATATATGCTTTTCGGTGATTTCAACACCTGAAAAAATATATTGATCATAGTAAAAAATATTTTGAAATAAAAACAGTAAAACTATTTTCGATAATAAATATTTGTTTTTGAATGTTATTCTCAAAAGATAAACGGTTATTCTCGAAGCATTATAATAAATTAGCAAAAATCATCGCATTACTTTTGAGTGGCTGATATTTTTATTGAAAGTAGTGGATTATTTGAGGCACAGTATAAAATGATTTGAAAGTTGATATATGAGCTTTAAACAAAAAAGGTGCTATTTTAAATTATGTTGTTAGTATATCACACAAAGCAATTAGAGGTTGCGGGAAACTTTCGGCGAAACTACTGTTAAATAATTGAGTGTTTTAAAGTGAGGTTGAACCGCTCCTCCAAGCCATAACAATAAGTGAAGAAGGAAAAAGAACGCAAGGTATTATATTTTTAATTAAATTATCTTTTATTTCTTGATACGATTCTACCCAGTGAAACAAAAATTTAATAAATTTTGTTGGGATCCCTACAACTTTGTTTTAACGACTGAAATTAATTATTAAACGGGAATAATAGGTACATTTAAATATTTTTAACTGAAAGTAACCGAACTAAGCATATATCGGTTAACAATCGAAAACTCTTGAAAAACTAAAAAGTGTTTCCTCTATTTTACAAGATTCACTCTCAGAAACTCTCACTCTATCCATGGCCCAGGATCTGGTGCAACAATGGATGCATCAGACACAACGAAATTGAGAGTTTCTGCATTTTCATTTCGGGAGCAAAATCAGTTAAAACAATCTTTTTGCTGAGATTAAAATTTTCTCATTTATCCACCGAAGCAGAGCTTTTAAAATCTTAAAATTCGGTTGTGCAAAAAAAGTAAACCCGAATTTCGAGTTCTATGCTTCAAAATAATTTCTGTCAGAATCAGTGTAACTGGATGGCTAGACATTAGTAATTTCTTATAAATGTGTTTATAGTATATTCTTTTATTTTTAATTCTAAGTCAATAAAGAAACACTGACTATTTTAGAGGTTAGCCATTGTGATGAACTTCTGTATTTGTTCAAATCACCTGATCTTTTTGAACAGCAACTCACATCCACCAACGATCAAGAACTAAGTAATATTTTGTTAAACTTATGGATAAACTTTGCAATTTACGGGTAAGAAAAATTATACAAGGTACTGCTAAAATGCGAAACATTTTGATTGATAATCCAAAAAAAATATTTTTAAGCAATTTTAGTTACAGACAAGTCTAAGAAACTTAAAATTCTACGTTAAGTTTTAACTTGAGAACTTTTGTGAGCATTTTGAATTAGGTAAAAAAAATATTATAATTAATAATAAAATATATTTTTTCGTAATTGCCGTTATTGTATAATATTATTTAATAGAAATATTTGTCGATGTAGTTTATTTTTTACTTTTACATACATATGAATATTATTTTTTAATATAGTATTTGGTAAGTGTTAAAGAACTATTTATATGGTTCTATGAGAAATCTGTCTTAAATAATGAGTATATTTTCTAACACCTACGCAAGTTTGGTTTACATACCAATTACAAGGGTAAGAACTTAACCTCAGAAATCTAAAGAATTTAAATTTAAAATCAATTCAATTATTATGTTTTTAATTTAAGATATTCTTGTAAAGAACGATTAATATTTTTTCTATTTTTTAGAAATCCAAATCCACCTGAAAATGTGATATTAAAAAATGTAAATTGGGAACCTCTTAAATTAAATAGCGATGGTTCATTTACGAACGAAGACGTGGCACTTTTAAACGTTACTGGATCGTACAAGACTGGTGCTCTTTTCGAAATTACTCGAGGTTTTTATAACGAGAGAATGTCTTTCTGGGACGACTATTTACCGATTGAAAAAAGTTAGGTGTATTACATTTCACAGTATATTAATACCGTTTTCTTGTATTTTATTGCATTAGTTTTCTTTTTGTTTAAAGCACTAAAATTTTTGTGAATTTTCCGAACAAAATTTATTTTAAATTTCTAATGTTAACAAAAAAACTAGGTATCCTAACCTTTTTTAGTTATCCTATTCATATATTCATCAACATTGTTAATAAAGAAGTTTTGAGAAAAATATGGGTTCATTACTTTAATGTTAGAGTTTTACTAAATACTTAAATAACCACTTAAAAATTTTAATTAGTAGTTAAAAATAAATTTCGTTCAACGAATTTTCGGCAAAGATTTACAAAAGACATGAAGTGAGACGAGAGTCAGAGAAGAACATGGGGTATGCTAAGGATATAACATAAAAATAAAATATACCGCACATACTAATAAAATCTTACAAGGGGAGGTCGCGGTCTAGTCATCACCGATACCTGTGAATTTATAGGGGTAAAGTTGAAAGCTAATCCTTCTTCTTATTATTTTTGGAGTTGGATGCCTCTTCTTTATTTCCAGCGCTGTATTCCAGCTAGTTCTTAACAATATAGCGGATGGTTTCTGCACATGGCCTAGATTTAGATGCAGTGGCGCCCTGAATAATTTACTCTTACCCTCCAGCATAGGGGTTAGCTCGTGGTTCTTGCTCGCTAATGCTGCTACTAACCTTCAACTGTACTCTTGTAATTTATTATAATTAATTAAGTTTTCTTCTCACTTAATCGTGACGTGTTGCTCCCTTAAATATCAGTGTAACATTATACCTTATAATATAAAGTTTTTCAGTTAGTTAAGAATAAAAATACTCATCTAGACCTAACCTAAAATTAATAGATTTTCAATTTAGTACACACTATAAGACCTGTTTTTTTTCTTGTGTTGATTTATTTGGATATATGACCTCTATCTACTTTAAAACTAGTATAATATATGCTTTAATAAACAATATAATAATAGAATAAACCCACAGTGTGCTATATACATACATATTCTGCAGGTAAAACCTGTATACACTCTAGTGAGGGTCATAATGCGAATAGAAGTCTCCCCGGGGATCTCTAAATTATGATATTCGGGACCGCAACGAGAGCCTGGGAACATAAAGCTATCCCGATATGCGTCTCGTCTCTATATTTCATTAAGGAGATGTAACCTTAGTCCTTGATCCCGTGAAATGTCAAAAACACAAACTTATATTTTCTGTAAAAATGTATCTCAAGAATATGAAATATTATATTAAATAATTTTAAATTAGCTAATGAATTATATTATATAGGTTGTTCTATGCGCAGTGGTACTCAGAGCAACAGCAGACATGATATAAAAATATTGCGATTTAACTAAACTTACTTTAATCCAAAAGATGATTAACAAAAACTTTGTTAAGGCACTGATATACACATGGACCAGCTTTTCGGTGCCTGCGTCAGTAATTCCCAAGACTAATTGAAGCAAAAATTAAAGAAGGTGTTTTAGTTGGGCCACAGAGTCGAAGTATTCTGAAAGACAAATATTTTGACAGTACTCTATCAGGTATTGAAAAAAATGCTTCGGAAATAAAAAAGCTGACAAATACGTAATTCTTGTTGAACATATGGTGTCACCGTATCAAAAAATGGGTTACAATATGCCTCTAAAGATTCATTTTCTACACTCACGTCTACAGACATGGAAAAAAGGTATCAGAAAGAGTGGAATTGTTCCATGCTTGCCGATTACTGTTGGACTCTTATTAGAGGTGTTCGAGAAACAATCCACGAAAGAAAAGCAAAAAGACAGGATATTTAGTGTCTCTACAAATGTAAAAGTATGTATTTTTTATTATTTTGTTAAAAATGAAATAAAAAAAAACTTGTTCTTGGAAACTGCAAATAAGTTTATAGTTTCATTGAAGTTTTTATATTTATCAACCCAAAATTAACAAAAAAATGCACTTTTCATACAAGATAAAACAAATAAATTCCAATTTGTTGCGTAGTGTAACCTATGGGCAGAAACGTTGTTGATTAGTGGAATTGATCTACCAATAAGTGATTCTAAAACTAAAAACAGGTTAATCTTTATTTTTGTAAATCGTTAAAAGTTTATTTCATTGACTCGACATTCAGTCAATGCGTATCATAAATATTATAGTTGATGTCGTTTACTTTCTGGTGTCACATTACCCTTCTTCCCATTTACCAATTTTCCAACAAACAAGCCAAATTTAATAGAGAAACGTTGTCGATACACTGAAAAATTGAAAATAAAACGGCTCACTGTAGGGTATATAGACGCAGATAAAATAAGAAGGGAGAAAATGTGTGTGTCCAGGTATACGAGGAAAGTTTATAAATTACACTGAACAGCAAATTAAAAGCTTTCTTACGTGAAATGAGCGATATTAATTTTAAAAGAGCAAAAATATGCCTTTTTTGGCGTGTATTTCTCTTGTGTGTTCAATGTAAAATAGTAGTCTGTACTAAAAACGTACATCATTTTGATGCATTGTAAGACAGTGGTCTAGTACAATAATTATAGATGCACTGCATATATTATGCAATTCCCTCACACTTTTTTTAAAACCTGTTTTATCCCCGTACCAGGGTATATGATAGGCATGATGACTGTAACGAAGAATCACTGAAATTATGACTTCAAGTAACTATATAGGATTGACAGATTCTAAAAAACACTTGTTTTTAGATTACAAGTGAGATTATATTTATTTTAGTAAAAATAAAAATACAAAATATAGAAATCGGCCATATTAGATCGAACACCAATCAGAAGCGCATGACGTCACGCTTTCGTAAACATCACATCAGTTATCATTGTTTATTGCCTCTATTGTTCGAATTTGTTTTTATTTGTGAATTTAATGCTATTAAAAGTACAACAACGTCATGAAACAAGAATTTATAAAGGCCAATAGTTCAAATTTGCCAAGAATCGACTCTTTCATGCTGAATAAACATATACAGAAGCTGGGTCTCGCCTTGCACGATTTAGCCATGTATTTCTGATATATTTCTTCATTGGCACGTTATTAAATAACTTATTTGGAGTTTTTATCGATGTAATTTTACATCATCAATACACATTAGAATTTATGATTATTGCACAAAATATTGGAAAATATGAATCTAAACAAGCAATAAGATACAACTTGTCAAGTGTTTACGAAAGGCTGACGTCACAGACGGACGCCATTACTATTCTAGCGTTTTGGGGCAAAATTTAAATTGTATTTTAGAAAGGTCAATTTTTCCTTCAAAACATAATTTTTTTTTGCGGAAATAAGATTTATTTTGTATAAAGTAGGTGCGTAAAAACAGCGTGAAGTATTTCTCCAAAATCAGTCATCATGCCTATTGCTCATGGAACCATTTTTTCACATTTGTCAGAATGTTCTGTTCAAAAGAGTGTTTTGGTGAAAAGGAAAAATGTAAATATTTTTGGTAACTTAACGTATTTAGTTTAAAAGAGTTTTGTGTTATCACCTTGTATGATATTTGACTGAATCTTGTATATTATGCTGATCTTCTGGCAAGATATACATGACTCCTTCTGTAACAAACAATGACATTTTCTGCAGATCAAGCAAAACTTCATTTATCAGAATAGTTAGCAGATCTGTAATTATGATGATAAATTTAATCACAGTCTTTAAATCTCCAAGATAAGGAAAAGCTCCGGTCTTTATATATATATATATATATATATATATATATATATATATATATATATATATATATATATATATTCTCTAATTTGTAAAACCTTGTATAATAATTTTCGAGTATTTCAGCGATCTACTATTGGAAATAGTATATTAGGGGAATTCAAACTATTAAGTAGTCCACCCTCGTAGAATAAGAACGGCCATGTATATATGTGTGCGAGAAAGTGTAACTTTACCCCGGAGGCCTTAATCGGCCTCATTTTTAACATATAATGCCACCAACCTCTTTCCTTTTTACCCATCGTTATAAACCCTACTTCCAATTTGGCCAGATGAAAAAGAATTTTTAAAGGGGAGGAAAGTGATGGTAAAGATATCTGTAAAATTAGTATTATTATATGGTTGTGATTTTTCTTTGCATCTTTTTGTGTTGGAAAAATATTTGTTAGACAATCGATCGAAAAAATGAAACGCACGATTTTTTAGAGGCGATTTTCCATGATTTCATTTAAGTTTACTTGTCTGTTTGTCGGTCTGTCTGAACAAATATTGATTTAGCAGTCTATAATAATGATTATAATATTTCATTTATTATCTACCAATATAAAGGCTGTTTTTTATAGAGGTATAGAACTTTTAAATGGAATAAAACAAAGATGATTTTTTTAAATTGACATGAAATTTACTTTTTTCGAAAGATAACCTTCTGGCATTATAATTTAAATATGACTTCTGGCATATGACCGCCACGGCTGGCTCGGACGTAGTCTAATCTGGAGGTCCAATTTTCGATGACTTTTTCCAACATTTGTTGCCGTATATCGTCAATAACGCGGTGAATGTTGTCCTCCAAGTGATCAATCGTTTCGGGCTTATCGGCGTAGACTAGCAACTTCAGATATCCCCACAGAAAATAGTCTAGCGGCGTTTAGTCGCACGATCTTGGAGGCCAATTCACGGGTCCGAAACGTGAAACTATGCGGTTACCAAACGTTTCCTCCAATAAATCAATTGTGGCACGAGCTGTGTGACATGTTGCGCCGTCTTGTTGAAACCACCGCTCCTGCACATCATGGTTGTTCAATTGATGAACGAAAAAGTTAGTAATCATGGCTCTATAGCGGTCACCATTGACTGTAACGTTCTGACCAGCATCGTTTTTAAAGAAGTACGGACCAATGATTCCACCAGCCCATAAAGCACACCAAACAGTCAGTTTTTCTGAATGTAACGGTGTCTCAACATACACTTGAGGATTATCATCACTCCAAATACGGCAGTCTTGTTTATTGACGTATCAATTCAAACAAAAGTGAGCTTCATCGCTAAACAAAATTCGCTTATGAAAATCGGGATCAACGGCAATCTTGTTTTGGGCCCATTCACCGAATCTACGCCTTGCTAAGTGATCGTGTGGCTTCAATTCTTGCACGAGTTGGATCTTTTAAGCACGCAAACCAAAATCTTTCCGCAAAATCTTCCATAAAGTGAATGGACACATATCCAATTCCTGTGCACGATGGCGGATAGACTGATTCGGGTCTTCCTCTACGCTACGCTCTACAGCAGCAATGACTTCTTCTGTACGCACTGTACGACATCTCTGTGGATGCGTATTATCATTTAGAGTAAACGTGGTGAGAAAACGTTCCATAGTTAATCGAATTAATTGCTTTGATGGACGATTATGTTGACCGTAAAATGGACGTAGTGCCCGATAGGTATTTCGAACAGAACCATGATTTTCAAAATAAATTTGCACAATTTGGAAGCGTTGTTCAGGCGTCAGTTTATTCATGTTGAAATGCCAAACCAAACTAAACATAAATCACTTGACAGCTGACAAAATGGCCGCCAGTTAAAAAAGTGTTGCCAACTTAAAGTTTTATACCTCTATAAAAAACACCCTTTACAAACAGAAAAGTACATTTTTTTTAAAGACATATATAAATATTGGTAAAACAATGGGCCTATTAAATAATTTTTACTGAAAATAGAAATAAACTAAAAATAGAATATTTTAGTATGAAAAATTATAGAAGGACGCAACATGAAAATCTAGAAGGAAGGGTAAGTTATAGAATTATTATTGTTATTATGAACATCTTAAACAATCTTTTTCATATAGGTAAAGAGGTATTTTATGTTTCATAACTTTAAAATCAAGACAAGACAAATGTAATCTGCATCTTTTAAACATATTAAAACATTTTGATTCAACAAGAAAACGAGAAATGTCATTGCTCATTATAACGCCATATATCAGCCTCAGACATGCATTTTGGACTTTTTAAATGAAGAACTGGTCCATTGCATCAAGGCAAGAGCAGTACAAATAGCATTACAGTGGTTAAACTAGGAAAGAACAAATGAATCGCAAAGTAGTTTTCGGACTACCCTGGAAAAGCAATATCTTTGAGCATAAATTAGGTTTAGGGTACTATAAGAAATACTTAACTTAGCTGTAACAGAAGTCACAAAAGTGTAAAATCATATTGCTAATTTTAATTTAAATGCTATTTTTAATAAATTTTACTTGAGTTTGGTTTCCAAAAATGATAACGAATGATTTAGTGGGATTAATTTTAAGTATCTTGGTCGGAAACAACTGTATGGAATATATTTAAGTCAGAGTTTGTTAAGATCTGTGCTTCCGTCACTTGATGCCCTGTAAAAGAATAATGTAGTTAAGTATCGCCCGCGTAGAAGTGAAAGTTATCGTTCTGAAGAGATTTATGAAAGTTACAAGTATAGATGGTATACAGGGTGTCTGCAAAAATGTGGGAAATCTCCCAGATATGAAAAAAACGCGTGAAAGGAAAACTCACAGCTGCAGGGATGGACTAGGTGTGATACTCATGACTCCATTTTTAACGCCCTGTATGATAAGAACTTTGGACAACGTATTTTATCTACCTTTAACTATTTACTAAAAATTAAGTATTCTTCATCTATGTCGCTAATCCTAACCGTTTTCGAAAAAACGTCATTTTATTTACACTGTTAGTCCTCTAACTTCTGTCGGGTTGAATATATATACATATACACAATAAAAGGTTAAAATAACTACTTCGTTAAAAACTTCGTAAGAGGGTTCAACATGGATTGTATATTCCACAAATGAAAGTAAAATAGCTTCGTTAATACAGGGTGTCTCAAAAGAAAGTACACATTTGTTTTGCTTATTGCTTGAACACAACTATTCCGAGCGGCGCGGGGGTATGTCAATCGGTAGCCTGGCTCTTGGGAATTTAGTCGCTATGGAGCGTTTCTCGGGAGCGGACCGTGCTTTGTGCGTACGTGAGTTTTACAAAAACGGTAATTCGGCGACTGTAGCGCGTAGAAAATTCTGCAATTTTCGACATATTCGTCACTTAAATGATGCGCCAAGCGCTCGGCTTATTGGAAAATGAGTCCAGAAGTTTGAAGGGACCGGTTCAACACTAGATAAACCAAAATCCGGGCATCCGAGGTCTTCGAGAACGGTCGAAAACGTAGAGAGTGTTACTCAGTCTGTTCGTGACGACCCAAACGTTTCGATTCGTAATCGTGCGGTTGCTTTAAATGTGCATAGGTCATCATTATTCCGCATTTTACACAAAGATTTAAAGCTGAATCCCTATAAAATTCAGTTGGTGCAAGAATTGAAGCCTCAGGATGCTGGTCAGAGGCTTGACTTCGTAAACCAGATGACTGAACGCTTTTCAACGTTTACCAACATCTTCTTTTCGGATGAAACCCATTTTTATCTTAATGGTCATGTAAACACGCAAAATTGCCTCTATTGGAGTGCAAACAATCCAAAACACAAACATCAGAAACCTCTACATTCGCCGAAAGTGACTATATGGGCTGCGATGTCGGCGCGAGGAATTATCGGCCCGTACTTTTTTGAAGATGAAAGGGAACGCACAGTAACAGTGACTTCAGAGCGGTATGTGGAGATGTTAGACGACTTCTTCGTACTTGAACTGCAAAATTTTCCTGGCTATAACCAAAGAACATGGTTCCAGCAAGACGGAGCAACTTCACACACGTCCAACATGTCTCTGCCACGAGTGCGTGAAATTTTTCCTGGCAAATTGATCTCAAAGAAAGGTGACATAAGTTGGCCTCCACGCAGTCCTGATTTATCACCTATGGACTTTTTCCTGTGGGGTTATGTCAAATCAAAAGTTTACGCCAACAAACCGACTTCCCTGGCACAATTAAAAGAAAATATCCGCAACGAAATGGCAGACATCACGGAGAATACCTGCCGAGCCGCCATGGGCAATTTTAGTGCTCGATTAAATGAATGCCGTGAGCGCAACGGATTACATTTGGACGATATCATTTTTAGAAAACAAATTCCCAAACAATGTATTTTAATATGTAATAAACATTTTTTCAATAAAGTCCTGACTTTTTTTTAAATCGATTTTTTAAATGTGAACTCTCTTTTGAGACACCCTGTATATTTTAGAATGTTATTATAAAAATTAAACACCTCTTGACTTGAATTGTCATTATTACTTACCGAATTAATGAAAAAATTGTTAATATTATTTGGATTGCATAAATTTGGTGACAAATCGTAATTTGTTTGCTTTGAGAGATATAGTTTTTTCAATTTTCGCCACTTTTCCCTGTAATCAGAATTGTGAAGCTTTACGCCCAAATATGTTTTTTTCTCAGCTGTTATTTTATAGCCGAAATAGTGTAATTTCTAAGTTGTTTATAGTAAACATAATTTTCAGGATTTTTTGTTGTCTCGCTCGATTCCTTAATTTTTGTAACAGCTTAATATTTTCTGTAATCCATGGAGCATAGTTATAGTTTTTGTTATTACGAAGTTGTTTAAAGGGAGCGTGTTTATTAAAAAGACACATCTGTTTGTTTGTCCGTTTTCTTGTATGCAGGTATGCCTGTTTGTCGGCTTGTCTTATGGTCTGGTAGTTTGTTGACCTGTTTGCATCTGTGTATGTTTATTTGTTTATCTGTTTGTATATTCGTCTGTTTGTTTATCTGTTTGTTTATTTATCTGTTTAAATATTCACTTCTTTCTCTGCTCATACATATTTGTTTATATATTTATTAGTTCATACGTTCATCCGTTTATCCATTTACCTGTTTGTTCATCAGAAATAGCCACTGCAGCGGATTTTTAGGTACGCTGAAAAGCAAAAGTTTAAAATTGAACTGATAATATTAAATCTAAACAGTGATAATTTTTCTCCACAAAATAATTCATACATGCATTCTTTTTTTAAGCGCAATTGTAAAATATTAAGCTCCAAAACAATTAAAATATTTTTCAAGTATGATAACGACTATCCCATTTTACTAAAAAGTATATTAAATTAACAAAAAAAAAGCGCTTTTCAACGGCATTAAACCTTTCCGTACAAATTACTAAAAGAGTTTTAAAAGCTGTTTGTTGAAAAAAGCGGTCTGACGTTTACAATTATTTCATCGCTCAGTCACTAAAAGCCCAGCAACGTTTTGCGGCCAAGCAATTACTGTTCGCCCTACATTCCTAACGAATTTTCATGGAGAAAATGCACCGGAAAACAATTTTTAAAATATTTAACAAATTGTTGTTTGGTTAAAATTTACTTGGTCGTTGTAAAATAGAGTACACTGATAAAAATAAGTGCTATCAAATTAATAATGATTTTTTAATGACTCCACGTGTGTCAAAATTTGTCGCTTAAAAGCCAGTAATCTTGTAATACAAAATATATTCCACTTTGGTTCCTTCTTCATAGTAGTTTTAATAATTTAATGGTTTCATCAGTGGAACTGTAATGAACCACGAGCAATGTGCACAAAAAACAACAGTCTACTTAAAATACCCATTCCGCAAAATGTCGGCAGGATGGAACTTGATGCCGGATTGTTATTATCAACAGCACAAACCAACATCTAAATATACCCCGAAGCGATACGAAATTATTAAAAATTAATAATTTTACAGTGAATGCAGAGAGAACCCGAGTGGATTTTGCCTTACATTCCTAACGGTCTTATCGAGAAAAAAAACTGCTTCTACAAATACATATATAGTGAAATTACATATTTTTAATAATTTTTACCACCGTTCCGGGTATATCTAGATGCTCATTTGTACTGCTGATGATAATAGCTAGGCATCAAGTTCTGCGGGTAACATTCGGTTCGTTAAAGCTCTACTGATGACACCATGGGCATCGAAACTATTTAGAAATTTGCTGATAACAATCTGTTTGCCTTTTTTCTTAACGATCTTAAAGAGGAAGAAAACTACTTTCCCGAATATATATATATATATATATATATATATATATATATATATATATATATATATATATATATGAAGTAAAATGCAAACAGTAATTGCAAACTTCGTTCCATCATATCCTTTTCGTGTTAGAGGTTGCACAATTTGAATGAATTGCTACAGAACACAAATCATCCCATGACACCACCATCGAGATGATGGCCTACCTGTACCACCATACCGAGAAGAAAGTCAAAACTTACCCTCCCCGCCATAGTGATACGGCAGAGGTACATGTTTCGTCTCTACTAGACTCATCAGGGTACCGACATGCACCTGTTTGTGCAAAGGACAGATCGGAAGGAAGTATGCAACACTGAATGCGGCTTCGCCGACCTCCCGCCGGATGGCGTATATATGTTTATGATATATATATAAACATATATACGCCATCCGGCGGGAGGTCGGCGAAGCCGCATTCAGTGTTGCATACTTCCTTCCGATCTGTCCTTTGCACAAACAGGTGCATGTCGGTACCCTGATGAGTCTAGTAGAGACGAAACATGTACCTCTGCCGTATCACTATAGCGGGGAGGGTAAGTTTTGACTTTCTTCTCGGTATGGTGGTACAGGTAGGCCATCATCTCGATGGTGGTGTCATGGGATGATTTGTGTTCTGTAGCAATTCATTCAAATTGTGCAACCTCTAACACGAAAAGGATATGATGGAACGAAGTTTGCAATTACTGTTTGCATTTTACTTCATCTATTCACGGAGTTGCATATAGTTGTACGTTTGCTGAATGTGATTTCAGTACTACAACGGCATAATGTGGATATATCCACTGCTATTGCATCTCATACGGAGGAATCCGTGAAAGCCTCATAAACATATATATATATATATATATATATATATATATATATATATATATATATATACATATCCAGGATGCACCTACATTTCCCCCGGTTCATATACAAAAAATAATAAAATATTTTAAAACCAAATTTAAATAAGAAATGTATCTTTTAGAATCACATTGTAAAATTATTGTGAAGTATACAGAGTGGCTCAAAAAAAGGTTCACATTAAAGTTGTAGAAATTTGCATATTTTGATACTATGTGCCAAATAATAGTAAGTTAAGCCTATGTTTCATATACCTAAGACTACTAAGATATTTAACTATTCTCAAATTTGTAGACCAAACTTTAAACGGCCTATTCAAGCTAGGTATTTTAAATTATATTAATTTTTTAGTAAACTCATTACAATTAATTGTAAAATTAAAATGAGTGTGCCATTTGTACAAAATTCGATTTAAAAAAAAACCGTATGTCATCGGAGAACCAATAATATATAAACTATAAATTTTTTTCCAGGTCTCATAGTTTACGCAAAATGTTTTTGCTCATTTCTCAATTTTAAAAAGGTGATTTCGAAAATCGGCTTTCTCACCGCCATTTTGTATCAAGATAACAATAAATTTTTTTTTCATACTTCAATATGTGCTGAGTAAATCCTCTGAAAAGAATTTTCTTACTCCTCTTTCACACTGCTAAAAAAATTTGTTAAAATTTGCCCTCTTTTTCGGCCGTTACAGTGGTGTTATTAACACACTAATTGTCAGTGTCGGCTGGATATAAACCTAAATTGGATAACAGGGACACATTCAGTATAGATAGAGAGTAAATGTGTGTGCTGAAACCGAGGGTTATATTATTATAGGAATTATCCTTTTGGATAAAAATTTAATTGGTGAAATATTTATAGTTTTAATCTTATTCCTGCTCTTTCTGCGCTATTTCGTGAAGAAGAGAATCTAGATATACCCATCGAAATATCTGGTTTCAACAAGACATCTCACTATATTACGTAGCAGAAATTTGCGTCTTTCTTAACGATGTTTTCGCAACCAGGTGGATTGGAAGATGGGGACCTATTGAGTGGCCGCCGAGTTTTCCAGACTTATACCTTCTTGACTTCTTTTCGTGCCTTAAAAGTAAAGTTTTCCATACTATGCCAACCAACGGGAGGCATTTTTAACATTTATTAACATGATTAACTGTTATTACTATTCCGTTTCGAGTTTTAACTGTCAATAAATCGAGAGCAGTTATATCTTCAGAATTAGAAGTATACAAATAATTGGGGTCACTATTTAAAAAATGAAAGTTAATTATAGCACAGCTTCTTTCTAGTCATCCTATATGATACATATATTGAAGAAAATTCGTACCAAAAAAAGCAAAGTCGAAGTGTCGGATCGATTTGTCAAAAAACTCAGTGTTTTTTAATTAATGAATTAATTCCAGACCTTACGTCTGCACAGTAAAAGGGTGTCTTGGAATGATTTTTGTTTTGACTGTTACTCACCCAATACCGATAGCGGGGAGAGGAAAGGTTGACTTTTCAAGTTTAGTAGCGATAGAATGTGTCACGGTACCATAGCGCGCATTTTGCGTGCGAACATTTTTTAACAGTCACGATTCCTATACTATTTGTTCGACACATTTCAATTGAACGATCATAAAAAATATGCCAAATGCGAATTTAATCAAGTGTTGGGTGCGCAAGTTTGAAGAGACTGGAAATATAATGCCCGATAAATCATCTGGACACAAAAGAATATCAAGAATGAACACAAAATTGTTATTACGCAGAAAGTGAGGCTGTGTAGAGCGTGCCTGGAGGGGGCAAAAAACTGTGTCAAAATTGAAGGATAGTGTAGCCAAACATTTTCTATCAACAGAAGATTAAAACAAGATGTTTAGTTGCCAGTACTGTTTAACCTTGCACTGGAGAAAGCCCTAAGAACAGTATCAGTTGACGCGGAGGTTTTTGAACCAAGTGGCCCTAAACTTATTTTGGCCTACGCGGATGATATGGGCGCGATAGGAGAAAGCACAGTCATTGTGAAGGAAAACTTCATAAATATAGAAAAAGAAGCTCAGAGAATAGGGCTCCGAATAAATGAAGGAAAGACCAAATACATGCATGTCTCCCGCAACCCCGCCCGAGACAGAAGCAGGCAGAACGTCATCATGAATGACTATAATTTTGAGCATGTGCGAGTTTTCAAGTACCATGGCGCAGTGATAACGGCAAACAATAATATGCAGGAAGAGGTTAAACAGCGCATCACACAAGCAAATAAATGTAAATTTGCGATACAAACCTTGCTGAAGTCAAAATTTATCACTAGAAAGGCAAAAACCGAAATTTATCGAACAATAATACGACCAGTAGCAATCTTCGTCATTGAAACATGGGCCCTGACAGTCCACGATACGGAGCTGCTAAGAAGGTTTGAGAGAAAAATCCTGCGCATAATATATGGACCATACTGAGACCTTGAAACAGGCCGCCACAGAATGAGAAGCAACATAGAGCTTACACAAATATATCAAAGCCCTGAGTCCAAAAGACTACGATGGGCAGGTCATACACAAAGGAGTCAAAACGATCGACTAATAAAACGGGTATGGGAGGAAGCATTACAAGGAAAAAGACCACTGAGAAGACCTAGGCTTAGATGGAGAGATAACATCCACAAGGATCTAGCTATCCTTGAAGTTCATAAGCAACAATGGAGGGAGCTGGCACAGGACCGTTCCAGGTGGAGGCAGATAGTCGAGGCAGACAAGACCCACCCTGGGTTGTAGTGTTACGAAGTCAATCAGTCAGTCAAGTGAATCCGATGATTCAGCTAAATGTCCTGAATTTTGCAGGGCAATGAAAAATCGTTTTAGGAGCTTCAATAACATATGGTTCTCTGATGATTCTCTGAAAATTTCTACATTACCGGTCATGTGAACAAAGAAAATTTCAGATATTGGGCTCCTGACAATCCGCTAGAACTGCATCAGAAACCCCTACACTCGCCTTTTTGTCGTTTGGGCTGTCATATCAAGTCAAAGCGTAATCGATCCCTATTTTTTCAAGGATAACCCTGGTCCCACTTAAACTGTTTACTCCGGTCGTTATTGCCATATGATCCGGACTTTTTTGGCTCCAGAAATGTAAAACCAGATTGGCTACAACCGGATTTGGTTTTTCCAACAAGATAGAGCAACTTTCCACTTCACAAATGATTCTTTGGCAACTCTTCATGATTTATTCCCTGAAAGAGTTATTAATCGTCAAGAGGACATCAACTGGCCACCGTGAAGTCCAAATTTAACACCTGCTGATTTCTATTTATGGGATTACTTAAAAAGTAAAGGTTTCAACCCATTACCACACAACTTAAGTGTTGTAAAGCAAATAATAGACGAAATTCACGCGATTCCAAGAGCGATGATCTAGCGAGAAAATAAAAATTCAAGTTTGAAGCTAAAGGATGGTGAAGAAGCACATTTAAGTATAGTTGTTTTTCATAAGTAAAGATTCTGATGTTTTATTTGTTAAGAATCCAAAAGGAAAAACATTCTGAGACATCCTTTATACACGATTTGTTGGTGCCTCGATATTTTTAGATAGCAAGCATATAGATAGCATATATATTTTTCTAGGATTGGATATGTCTTAAAATATATCTTATAAATTGGTGTCAAAACACACAGGAAAACCCTGTACATTTGAAATTTCGGTTTAATGTAAAATATGTAGGTTATAGGGAAAGCAGATGGTGTAAATGTGATAATGAATATTGAATATTACAACAACTATTTGTTAGCAGAAAAGCCATGACAAGAATATAATAGACGTTGAGAAGCTGCTGAGTATTGAATGTTTCGTGTTTGTGTAAAGACAGGAAGGTGTGCTGGCGTGCAGATAGCAGCAACCGGAAAGCATGTCGTCGTTCGACGCTGCTCCGACGTGTTTATTGTAAGCTGCGATCAAGATAGGGCCCGTAGTTGTTCAGCAACACGTGCTGAATGGGCATATTCTAGTTTTCTCTTTAGACATAACCTGTTACTTTTCGCGAAGGTTTATGCTGATGAAACGATAGAAATTTTAACCTATTTAGCTAATGTTGCCGTGTGTTTATGGAAATTTTATACAGGGTATGTAATTTGGTGTATATTTATTTGATATTTTGTAAATTATTTCAAATAGATAGAAATACTAAAATATGGATTTTCAACCTTTCCTGTACCACGGCTCCATTTATAAAAATAATATAAATCCAACGCCTCGCTACCTCATTGCAAATGTGTCTAATATTAAATTATCCTAATAAAAAATACATGTGGCCTAAATGCCACACTCACTCCTCTACTAAGCCCCAACACAATGCAATTTTGAATTACGCAGAAATATGTATTAGAATTAGTCCACGAATGAGATATTTATGACGCAATGTGCGGGGTGGACTCCGCTCCGTTCGCAATTTTGGTTGGTACTTAAGGGCAAGTGTTAAGGACATTTCATTTCGGCAGAAGTAGCCGATGCATGTGTTGTGCATTACGTATTTTTACGACTATTTACGACCATGCTAAATACATTACTTTTGACTTTTGGCTTTTGTAGATGATATAGACATTGTGGAAAACAGCACGCTGGATATCACGACGACCTTCAATAACTTCGAAAAAAGTGCGAGTAGCATTGGGCTTAAAATTAACGAAGAAAAAACTAAATATCTGTATTCCACTAGAAACAACCAACACAGAGGCAGACTAGGCCAAAACATCACAATGGGGGACTATAACTTTGAACGCGTTAAAGAGTTTAAATATCTGGGAACCATGCTTATTGAAAACACTGACGGAACGACAGAAATTAACTGTAGAATCCAAGCAGGTAATAGGTGCCTATACGCAGTACAAGATCTACTAAAATCCAAGTTAACAACAAGACGTACCAAGATAAACATATACAAAACAATAATAAGACCCCTAGTGATGTATGGGTGCGAAGCTTGGACATTAACGGTAACAAATGAAGAACGACTCCGAGTCTTTGAAAGAAGAATTCTTAGAAAAATATATAGCCCAACAGTGGATGTAACAACAGGCGATACAGAATTCGTACCAATAAAGAACTGGAGGATCTATATGGAGACACTAATATTGTACGAAAAATAAAATTTAAGCGACTGCAGTGGGCGGGACACGTAAGAAGACTACCAGATAGTCGCACAGTCAAACTCGCGTGAGAGGAAGCACCGGTAGGGAAAAGACCACTGGGACGCCCTCACCTCCGATGGAAAGACAATATTGCCAAAGATCTAAAGGCAATGAATATTGATAATCCGCTAGATGCCATGGCAGACAGGCAGCAATGGAGGAGTATTATGAAGTCGGCAAAGACCCACCTAGGATTGTAAGCCATGGAGTAAGTAAGTAAATACATACTAATGAGATCCTGCGGACAGTAGAATTAGAAGTTAAGTACAGGACGTGGCAAAACTACAATAGTACAGCGCCATCTTGTATAAAGTGACGGAATTACGCTAAAACTTCAGTTATGTTTGGTTAGTCGAAGTATCCTAGCATTAACTATAGTGGTTGTGAATATTATGGAGTCAAAAGAGGGAAAGGGGGGGGGGAGCAGATTACGGTGGTCGTACTAACTTTTTTGCTCCCTCTCTCTCTTCACCATATAAAGCTCGCAGAACATTGCATACTACCTCCAGTAGTGTATGCTCGAAGGTTGAACTATACAACGACATTTTATAGCGAGAAGAATAGCTAAAGTATGTTCTGGAAAAGTTTTGTTGCGTGATTCTATCTCGAAGATTCGAGTACTTTCGAGAATTTCAACACTTCCAAAGTTGTATTCGAAGTGACAAGTGCTAGCTGAAAAGTAAAATGTGATGCAATTAGCTTATTTTGTGGCCGTAGTTTTTTAATAAGAATATAGTGTGTTAAATTGTGAGTGTTTAATTTATTAAAAGGTGTCTTGAAGATAAATCCATTTTATTTACGTAGAGGCCATGCTTTTATTAGTACTAGTTGGCAATATTTTGATTTGAATTTACGAAAGATAATGAAAGAGGAATGTTTGGTGATTGAGTCAAGTAGTAAGGCAATGTGAATAATTTGCAATGAAATAATATCAGTATATAAAGAATACATTACAAAACTTAATGATGACAGTACAATACCAAATTTACGGGAAGCCTACGGTTAAGAAAAATATACATTTTTGAAACTCGAGTTTAAATCTAAGAAAATGCTATTTACGAAGGCAAATGTTGAACAGAAAGCAGCAACTCGTGCTAGTTTCCTTGTACCACATTTAATACTCAAACATAAGAAACCATTTACGGACGGCAAAATAATTAAGGATTACATCGTTGCAGCAGCTAAAGCAATGTGTCCAGAAGAAGCTAATTTATTTAAAAACATCAGTGGCTCGAAGAGTAGTAATATTGCAGAAAATGTATTTATTCAGTTGTCTGACAAAAATCGACACAGTGGTTTACTTTGATCTTGGATGAGTCAAAATATATTTCAGATAAATATTAAAAAGTATGTGAAGAGCTTCTTAGTATTTATAGCATTCACAGCACGACCACTGGTGAAGATATTTTTAAAGGAGTTGAAAATACTGTTCGGAAACAATATCTAACGGGAAAAATTGCTAAAGGTGGTAAAAGCACATGTGAAAAAAATTACGGTGCCGTTGCTCTTGTATCAAAAGTCATAAAAAATCGTACATTGATCAACAATCTTTGTACGGAAAAGGCTGGTTTGTTCGAAATTTTTGAAGACAGTAATGTCAGCCGTTAATTATATTATATCAGATGCGCTCAATCATCGTCAATTCTCCGAGTTTATTGAAGAGATTGAAGAAAATGACTTACCATGTTATGCTGCAGTACGTTGGTTTAGCTGTGGAAAAGTTATAAGGCGTTTTTTTTAGCAACGAGCATTATTCGAACTTTTCTTGAATGAGTTCGAAAGTAATAAGTAATCATGTAAATTATAATTTTATACAAATTTAACTAAATCAATGAATGATTTCAGTTTAATAATGCAAAAAGACAATTAGTCCCTGCATTCAGCGAAAGAATTCCATTTCCAGTGGATTGAAGCCTTAGATGCTTTAAAAATGAATTTGAGTCTCGTTTTTGAGATTTTGATGCAATTGCAAATGGGATCAAAATTTTTAAAAAATTCTCTTATCGCCGATAGTGAAACCCATGCCCAAGAACTTGATATGAAAATGATTTATATTAAGTATAACGCTATTTTTTACCATAAAATTACTAATTTGACCTAATTATTGTTTGAATTTTATAAAAGTCTTCGACTTACATAATTTTATAAGTTGCATAAATGTACTTGTAACTTTTTTCCGCTATCGTCACATATTCTCTGGTGACAAAAGTTTTCCAAAATGATATGTACAAAAAATACCTACAGGTTCAAATTAATTGTGTTTCTTGCTTTAAGATATTTAACAGTTCAAATTTCAATTCTAAACTAATTTGTATTTCTTTTTAAATGACAATTTTTAATCATTTAGAGTTAAAAATTATGTGATTATTTGAATAGGATAATTTTATTTATAATATATTCAGCTATATGTCCAAGCAACACTATTAAATATTCAAATAATTATTTTTAATATTATTATTTATTATTGAGCTTTATTTTATCCACATGCTAATTTGCTTATGATTTTTTTGTACTTTCGTATTTATAGGGGTAAAGTTGAAAACTAGTTGCTAACGACATCGCCGAAGGTTTTTGCATTCAGCCTAGCTACAGATGCAGTGGCACCCTGAATAATTCAACCCTACTTTCCAGCAGGGGGTTTACCTTGGCATTTTTCGTCGCTGGCGCGATTACTAACTTTCGGCGGAACTCTGATCATTTTGTTTGAGTATTTATTAATTTGGTAGTACTCTATTACTGAATAACTGATCACTTAACTATGTGGCTTTAAGGGAAAATAATAGAGTAGCAACACATCCCTTTATAAAATGACAAGATTATCTACATATGTCTGTAGATCCACCCCCTACAGGTGAACTATAGTGAGCAAGTTATCCCCCACCAGAGAACCTAGAAGTGGAGGTCCAAAGTGGAGCAATTTTTTACTGAAGAAAGGCTGTTTTAGTTCTGTTTTTTAGCATTGCTCATACTCATCCAGTTACCCATACACACATTCGTTTCCTCAGGAACTTATTGATTTATGGAAACAATCCAGAAAGGCTTTATAAAATACCCCCAATTCTTAAACAGGCTCGTGCTGCAATCTCTCTGTCTCATACAGTTTGGAAGATCTTTACCATCAAATTATTCAAAGCAACTTCTGTTGAATTGCCAGACATATGCTGGGAGAAATTTTAGTTTTTTTATAGAAAGAATATTGGACTGGTTGCAAGTCTTCTTTCCTCGCCATCATCCACCATATATATATATATATATATATATATATATATATATATATATATATCAAAACTCGATACACAAAACGTTATAGTCCAAGGATAAAGGTCGCATCATTCGGCATCGGTAACCAAACTAACCACAATTTTACAGTCGAATTAAGGTATTGCACCAACGATCTCTCTAAGAGGGAAGTTTTCGTCCATTTAATTATAAAATCAAATAGGAAATTCTCGGATTGCAAAATTGTGGTTATTTTGGTTGCCGATGCCGAATGATGCGACCTCTAGCCTTGGAGTAACACGTTTCGTGTATCGAGTTATGACATATTCCTTGTTGTCATTGTTATTGAATGATCCATCGAGATACCGTCACTGTGTCTTATTTACTATTTTTCAACAGTGAAAACTATTTACAGGGCACAGATGCGAGATGATGGTTTGAACCGAACACAATGGCCTGATGAGTCCCATGCTAGTAGTCGGAGTTTTTCCATTATCTCCGCACTTTTTAAGATTAGAGTAATATTATATTATACGGACGAAAACTTCTCTTTTATATATATAAAGACTAACTATTCACAATGCTATTCCAAAAATATACGGCCTACCAAAATTACATAAACATGATATACCACTACGACCTTGCATTTCAAATATTACAGAAAAAAAAAGATTTTTTTATTAAAAATTCATTCGATTTTAAAAAATTTATTGATACAGTAAATCCACCCGAAAATTAACGGTTTGATGATGATGATTGCAGAACAGCCGTGCCACAGGATAAAATAAATGAAATTCTCCAAGAGTTAAATAGTTTCAACGAAAAATTACAATTCACGTCCGAAGCAGAAAGTAATAATAAAATAAATTTTCTAGATATGACACTTATACGCAGAAAAAACAAAATTTTAACTGAATGGTACACCAAACCAACTTGGTCGGGTAGATATCTAAACTGTTTCTCAAATCACTCAAAACCCCAAAAAAAATAGTGTTATAATCTGTCTGTCTGATCGTGCCATCTCTCTAACGTCTTCAGAATTCCGATCAAGAATACTACAAAAAGTAAAAATACGCTAATAAATAATTAATAAACGAACATATAAATTTTATCATAACCTAATAACAAGAAACATAAACATCAAAAATATGTAGCAATTCCTTACACTAGTGAACTGTCAGAAAAAATAAAACACATTTTAAAAAAGCATAATATTCTCGTATGTCACAGGTCTCATAATACATTAAATGCATTATTTACTAATTTAAAAAGTAAAACTCCTCTCATGAGTAAGTCAAATGTAGTATATTCGATCCCTTGCTCAAATTGTTCCAAAAAATATATAGGCATGACAAGCCAATTGCTAAAGAACAGATTGAATGGTCATAAATATACGAAAAACGCCTCAACAACGTTAAACAAACTCACACAGTATGAAAAACATACCTTTGATTATAACAATACCATAATTAAAAATAAAGATACGAGTGATCAAACATTACAGATAAAGGAAATGATAGAAATTAAAAAAGATAAAAACACTGTTAACGACAGAACAGATATTGGAAATTTGAGCCACATTTACACCAGCCTAATTTAGGGACAAATATTAAGTATTCGATCCTATTAATAAATCAAAAATTGAATATCCTCTTAAATATAAAATTAAATGGGTTTTTTTGGTCCATTGTTAAAATATAAAAAAAATAAAACACACTCGCATTCCATGTATCCTAAGTACCTAAAATAGGCGACATAAAAATTTCATTTTATTATTAATAAGTAAGCAAAATGTCAAGGTATGTACTGGCAAAATTAAATACTCTGTTAAAAATTTGACTAGTTTTTTAAAGTGTATTATATAGAAAATATTTTTAGGAGGATCAATAAATAATAAAAAAAACAAAAAAATTTTTGAAGATGCCTTAAATAAAGGGCGAAACGTCAAATTGTTTTTGATTTTTTATTAAATAAAGAACCTAAACCCAAGAAAAGACAAAATAAAAAGAAAATTATATATATATATATATATATATATATATATATATATATATATATAATAAAATAGAATAAAATATTGGGGAAGCGGACGTGAAAATTTGTCAATCTACATGATTCTCGTATTAAAAAGTGCGGAGCACTCCAAAATATGGAAAAACTCCGGGTCCGACAGATGGCGACAGCGCTGTTTCGTCCTAATATGGGACTCGTCAGGCCACCGCAGTCGGTACAAACCATCATCTCGCCTTTGCATCGTATAAAGTCGAATTTATAATCAAAATACGGCAAATAAGACGACAAAGGCGACATCTCGATGGTCCACTTGATAATACAAGAACCACACAGATTAACAAAGTTTGTAAAAGAACCGTCATATGGTGGCGCGACGGTGAATTAAAACAGAAATATGTAAAATCGAGTACACGAAACGCGCTGCCCAAAAGATAGGGGTCGCATTTTTCGATACTGGCAAGCAAGCCTACCTCTATTTAAGCAACCAAATATTTATTTACTTGTTTGGCTTTGAAACACGCTAAACGATGCTCTCATGGTGGGATCGTTTGGTGCGGCACGTGGCTTTGGCTGCTTAAATAGAGGTAGGCTTGCTTGCCAGTATCGAAAAATGCGACCCCTATCTTTTGGGCAGCGCGTTTCGTGTACTCGATTTTACATATTTCTGTTTTAATTCACCGTCGCGCCACCATATGACGGTTCTTTTACAAACTTTGTTAATCTGTGTGGTTCTTGTATTATCAAGTGGACCATCGAGATGTCGCCTTTGTCGTCTTATTTACCGTATTTTGATTATAAATTCGACTTTATACGATGCAAAGGCGAGATGATGGTTTGTACCGACTGCGGTGGCCTGACGAGTCCCATATCTGTCGGACCCGGAGTTTTTCCATATTTTGGAGTGCTCCGCATTTTTTAATACGAGAATCATGTAGATTGACAAATTTTCACGTCCGCTTCGCTAATATTTTATTCTATTTTATTTTAAATTACACGGACAAAAACTTATCTACATATTTATATATATATATATATATATATATATATATATATATATATATATATCGGTAATTAAAGATACAGAAAGTTTTATTAATTCTAATTTAGATTAACGCCATTATTCACTTGAATTTCAATTTTATAAAAAAAAAGAGATTACGAAGGAGTTTCTTATCAATAATCTAAAACCGTTCATGGCGGCGCAGCTCGGAAAGGCTGCCTAAAACTAATCGGCAGAAGTGCTCCATATATTTGGCGCAGGAACGAAATATGTAGAAATGTAAATCGTATAAATTAATATACGTACTGCAGCAGAAACCTAATGGCCTTTACCGAGTTTGAATGTTGATTAGATGCAAAATATCGGAATAAAAACTTTATTCAAATAAGCTGCCTCATTAAATAGTTTTGGTCAGTATTAATAAACTTTAATTTGTGCAGAAAGACTCACATTAGAGGGTTTTTAGTTAATTTAGCGCAACATGTCTAATTGTAACTTTTAAAAGATCGATTTTTGTGGTTATGGATATTAGTAACAAGAGACTGTCAGTTCCTTAGTAATATTCAATAATGATAACCTTTTTTTTACTTCTGTGTCAAATTCTGTTTAAATTGGTCAGGTATTTTGTATTTTATGAAGTGTTTAGCAACTTAAAATTGGGGAATCGGAGAGATGTACAAATTTTTAAAAATATCCACTAACGAATGGTTGCCATATATAACAATTGTGAATGGAAGGGAAGTAATCGTAATTTTTGTAAAAAAGTAATAACAAGGGTTTTCGAAGATCATCATTTGAAGGTGTCTACAATTGCTAAAACATTCAATATATCTGAACCAAGCAACAATTTTACGTAAAAAATACAGATCCAGGATCAAGAAACAAGATTACAGTTCAAGAAAGTTCCCAAACTTCAAAAAAAACCTACATACTTTTCAGCTAGGAAGCTAATGGTCGTTGCATTTTGGGATCAAGCGGGAGTTATTCCTAAGAGCACTGCATTAACAGTAATTACCTACTGCAATACATTAACAAAATTATATATTGTTAGTGATTACGGGTATTACAAAATTATCTCCTTTCTTCACGGTAAAGCGCGAGATCACAAAGCAGTCCAGAATTCAACCTATCCTCCGAGAGTGTAAACCTGATGGCGTATAGTTCAGATTTAGCTTATAGAAATTTCTGCAGAGCAACAGCACATCAGATAAATCCTAAATACATGAACCACAAAAGATATTCCATAATGTAGTTGTGAATCTATATGGGGAAGTAAGCTGTCCTTACGCTCTCGTAATATAAATTATTGGATATGATATGGAGTGCGTAGCATCCAGATCCAAACTCTTTACTTAAGTGAAGTATTAGCTCTATAAATTTCAATCCAACATTAATGTGAATCGAAAGAAATTTAACCTGATCACTATTTCTTAATATCTCAGATCCTAATGAAATGTATTCCAGCATACATTTAAAGATAATTACATACGTTGGGTCCAAATTAAGTTTGTAATTCTAGCTATGTGATCCGAGTCAATTCCATGCCATAAGATTGTAGTATCATCAGCAAACCAAGTGAGTCTTCCAGAAATATTGAGGTGAGAAATGTTGCTAACTTAAATTAAAATTATATGGGCTCAAGGACAGAACCCTGGGGCACACCACTACTACTAATAAGTAAAGGATTGGATACATTTCATATTTAGTAATATTTAATCTTGCTTTTCCCATTTACAGCCAGAAACTTAAAAACAAATAAATACAGTAGATTCTCAGAATTTTCATCGAAAGGAGGCTAAACAAATTTTTTGCCTAAGTATATCTTATCATAAATCATGATAATCTACGGACTCTCGTTTTCATTTTGTGTCAAAAGATGTGAGTTAAACAGACTGAAAACTATTATAGTCATCTTGACAAATATGTAATATATTACTACTTAATTTAACTATCGAAAATTACTTGTTTGCAATTAAATGATTACAGATAACAACGATATTACACTAACTAAAGTCCTCAATTAAAGAGATGTTTGAATTTAGACAGGTTGTTTTTTTTACGGAAATCGATCCGTAAACATTCCAAAAATAAATTTGTAAATTTTTAAAACAACATTCCAACATCTCTAAATAGAGCGGGATTGTCGGCAGCCGCTGCTTTGAATTTGGAAGTTAATAGGGTTTATGTAACAGGATAATATTCCACAGAAGATTGTGTACCATTTTACAAGGTCACCGACAAGAAAATTGCGTAAGAGTCTCTTTTTTACTTTTGCGCCTATTCTTTTTAAATTTGGAATTTCGCAAGAGATCGTATGCCTGTCGCATTCTATAAGCAACGATTATAACTGACGTCGTGGTTTCGCCAGATTTCTATATTGATATCTTCTGTCAATTCTCGTGTCTAAGTATTACCTATTTCTTTTTATTGCAATTTTGAGTTAATAATATTAAATTTTGGGGCAACGTCGCAATGAATATTTTTCCAATAATTGGCACATGGTTTTAAAAATCTCTTGAAATGTGCATTTTGACAAGTGTAGTATTGATGTTTTGGCTAATTCTGTCATTTTCTTTGTAGCTGGTCGTACGAGAAGTACTATAGAATTGTTAAAAAGTAAAATCAGTGATAATCTGTGTATTTTATTATTTGATTTGATCAATCTACATCAAAATCAGGTAACTATATTTAATATTTTTCGTTATAGTCGTCAAGTTTAATGAAGTCAATTATTTCCATTTTACGCCCACCATAACCTCATAAACTGACCCCGATATTTCTTTTTCAGGGACCAATACTTTTTAAATTAATTTTAAGCTTTATCTAGCATTTAAAGCATTGCAATTATTTACAGCTAATAATTATTTTCTGAAGAGTTTATCTGTAGAGACTAAATCTTTCTCGAGTTACCACTTCTTCAATTTTTTGTTACAGATGGTGTCTTAAATTTGAACTTTCGGTAAGAATAATTTCAGATACTGCTTTTATATTTTATAGCAAGTAAATTATATAAAGTCCGCCCATATATAAATGCACGACAATAAGTGCATGGAATAGAACTAAACGTCATTACCTATTCCACTTTATCACTTATAGACCATTCAATGAGTAAGTATTTAAGTAATAAGTGGTATAGTTGACAGAGGCTCTTATATATCTACAAATACGAATAAATGGAATCTATAATAAAAAATTCTACCTAGTTCATACAATGGCTCGTTAGAAAAAAAATTGTAAAAAATTATCTTTTTCCATTTACAAGAGAATTTCGTCTTATAGTCAGAGTGAGGCCTGACTACGGTACCATTTGCAGTCTACAAAAAAAGACACATCAGTTTAAAAAATGGATAGAAAGGTTTGGCACTCAAGGTAAAAAATGTTCAGTTTCTTTACATTATTTACAAAATGTTCCCGTCGGTACCCTTTTAGTTTCCAAATGGAATTTGTTTCAACGGTTATGTTCAACTTTTCGCTTTGTCCAGTCCACCCCTGTTCCTAGTTTCTAAATGTTAATAGCAATTTAGTTAAAACTTACTTATCTAAAATATTACCAACCTGTTTCCTAAAAATTACTACTCCACTTTGCCATGTTCCATATTTTCTTCTAAAAATATCACCTCGCCCTCCTCGTTACCGTGTTTTCCTTGGCGGCTAATTGATATTAGGAAGCATAATTTAGGTTTAAAAACATAATTAAATTATGTATAAACTTTTACGATAAATTTTGTACGGCGTAAAATTGGAAGTTATACAGGTGCAAAAGTCGGTTTTACTTTCTCGAAAGTGTTTTTGGGGTACGGGAAGCATTAAACATCTAAATCTTTGGAAACAATAAAAATAAATCATTAAAATTGTAATGGCTCATGTTCATCAGAAAAAAAAGACAATATTAAGAAGATAATATCGAAGTTAACTTTGGCAAACTTACTTTTTATTATCGGTCCGTAATTTTGATAAAGTACGTGCCTCAATAAAAAAAACCGTTTCAAATATGCTGCAGACTATTTTTATAAAAGTGATTTATATAACATTTTGTTTAATTAAAATTATATAAAAAGGAAAACACATCCATATTTCACTATTGATTTAAACCTTGGAAATTTTCTTTCTGGACTTATATGCAAGAACATGTCAGAAAATAAAAGATAAGATTAGCGAAACACAATTTGGCTTTCATGGTGGAAAAGCAACACTTTATAGAGAGGAGGTGATGTTAATTGTGATGACATCAAAAAAATTTACCGTCTTCAAAAAAAAAAGAAAAACAGCTTACAAATTATTCTGTTTATTTGGTTGTTGGTTCGTTCGTTCGCTCAGAAACATTCAAATTAAATAAAAACAGAGAAAATTTCCTATCCAACAATATAAATAGCATCTAGAAATTATTGGAAGGCCTAATATTTTTATATCATGGATTGGTGTCAATTATCCAATAGCTTGATAACTAAGAGCGATAGAGAAAAACTACACCCCTATAAAAGTGTCAGGAAATCAAACGGTGCATCTCCAAGTGATCTCAAATTTGACCTCGTCCTTCAAGATCATTTGAAGGTCAAGTACAGGACGAAAGACTGTGCGCAGGTCTACCAGCGTCAGTAGTGTTAGCAGCAGATTTCGGTGGGACAAGGAAACACCACTTACTATGTCCACGTCGTTGTTTTTGGGTAGCGCATTTGAAGCAACAGCTTTTAAATGCTATTGATATATTCAACCTTAAATTAATCTTCTCAAGGTTACAACAAACTTTAAAGTATCATTTCTGATGTAAAACTTCCTGCTCTTCTCGAATCCCGTATCAACTGTAGAAGTTTCCATTTGTCGTGAATCTAGCACTTAGAGAGAACATCACAATTTTAAAACTGCCAATACACACTAGATTTGTTGGCCTTCAAGTCCGTTAAACCAGATGGGAAGAAAAATTACTAAAATGGAAACGTGAAAATGTGGGTCGAAAATTACTGAAAAAAAGTTTTCCCAGTTTATCCACCAAACTTCAAAAGAGACACCGGCAACTGTAATCACTAATAGCTTCAGAAAAGTTGTATTATTCCATTTAACAATCAAGTTGTACCTAGAGAATTGTTTTACAAAGAAGCTCTTAAGAGATGGGACCAGGATCAACTACACTTGCTAATCCTGGACAGAATCTAATAATCAATGGTCTCAGTGATGCTGCTTGCATCCACTAGCTCTCGCTATAGATGTACGTTTGCAGCAAAATATTCAACTACCACAAATTCCTATCTTTGAGAAGCTCTTATTGCAGTGTGTCCGCCAAACTCAGAGTAGCCCAAAAATTCCCAAACGAAAGTTAGCGCAAAGCGCTCAGGTTAGTTCAGGTTACTTCAGGTTAGTAGGGGCAAAGCATCTATTGCAGCAAACATAGTTAAAAAAAGGAGAAGCCAGTTGTCATCGAGGATACAAGATATGGAAGTGAAGCAAATGAAGATGGTAATAAGGGAATTGCAAGATTCTGTCGAATCTGATTCTGAATACAGTCAATCCATTGATGTTGATAAATGGATTCTCGTCGATTACACCAGAAAAAAAAAGCACCAACCACTTCGTTGTAAAAGTATTCACGAGTGATGAAGACGACAGCCTCAGATTTAAGGAAAAACTATTTATCTGGCCTGCTGTTGACGACAAAGACATAGTAGAGAGCTCAAATATTTTAAAAGTTTTTACGCCAACCGATTGCAACTCGCTGTGGTTCGGGTTTGACTTTTCAACTCCAATTTGATGGTCTTAACCTTTGTTAGATGTTTCTATAATTCTATTATTCGAAATATCTTTGCCTTTTTTGGTTACTTAACTCAAAATACACCTTTTTTTTTAAATATGTGTGCAGTGCTTGGTGGTTTTATTAAAGTTTATTAACTTGTTCTGACAGAAAAACTTATAACTTTTATATTTTTCAATAAATATAAAAAATTTAAAAAACGAAAGTTAGAGAAATAAGTTATTTTTTACATTTTCCTCAATAAAAGATTGTATGTTACATTTGCATATTTTTCGCGAGGCAAATATAACATATTGCAGTTAAAAAAATAATAATAAAGCTGCACAAATAATTAAACCATTCTTTATCTACTAACACACAGTACATACGTGTATCGTCTCAGATGAATATTAGTAAATTTTTTTAGGTGCACTTAAAGGTGTGAGAGATGTTTGCAAGTACACTGTCCTAATTATACATTACAATCACCCCAGTTCATCTTACTTCACCTTCAAATAACCTTGAAGGTCAAGGCCTGAGTAAAATTTGAGATGCACCATTTGATTACCTGAAACTTTCGTAGGACAAGTTTTTCTCCATCACTATCCATCTCCATCAATAGTGTAAGAGTATTTAACGTTCAAATGATCTCCAGATGTGATTTTACTCCCTATCTTATTTATATTGTTAGGAAATTTTCTCCACTTTCTATTTCTGCAATGAAAAATGGGGATTTCTATTTGAAAAACTCAACTTGACATTCAAATGATCTTGTAAATTGACCTCAAGGTCAAAGGCACTATCTTACTTAAAGAGAAAATTGGGTGCATAGATTAAAATGCCCACCCTGTATATGAGCTCAAGAATTCAATGATGTGTCACGTAGATCATCACAAGACTTATAATCAATGCAATTAACACTAGGAAACATATTATCCAATTGAGAAACAGTATTAATATTTTCTCTACGTACCAGTTCTATTTGAACTTAGGCTATATAAAAGCAAAAGGTTCACTTCTTACTCAGCATCCCCTCGGGGAGATCAAATCTAACATTAAAATCACCACGCACCAAACAATTCCTTTTTATTCTATATATGTTATTAAAATTTTTGAAGTCGGCGCCAAATTATTATTAAATAAAACAAAGATGCAAACTAGTAGTGGATGACAAACCAATAGAAGAACTCATGACCTTTAATTACTTAGGAGTTGAGATATCCGCAAACCAAGAGAGAACAAGGGAAGTAATAAACCAAGTAAACAAGGCAAATAGAATCTCAGGAAGCCTGGCGGATATAATATGGCACAACACATACCTGAGCAAGGACGCAAAAACAAAAATCTACAAGACCTGTATTCGACCGATAATGACGTATGCAATAGAGACGAGAGCTGACAACACCAAAACAAAATCAATTCTAAGAACTGCCGAAATGAAAGTACTAAGAAGAATATCGGGATACACATTAAGAGATTACATTCGCAATTCAACAATACGCGAGGAACATGGAATGCAGGATATAGTAAGATGGGGACGGAAGCGCAGAAGAGTCTGGAATGAGCACGTAGGAAGATTGGAGCAAAATAGGATAGCGAGAATCGCCCAAGATGGAAGACCGGAAACCAGAAGACCAATAGGTAGACCACCTAAAAGATGGAGAGGGTCCTGGATTTCAACATCAAATGAGATGAATGATTGAGTTGGAAAAAACAGGCTGTCAGTCTATAACAAGAGAAAGAAGAAGAAGAAAACAAATAATTACTTACACTCGGAATAAACAAGTTACAGTTAATAAACAATTACAAATAACATCATTTAAATAATCATGATCGCAAGCTTATACTATCTATGATGAAAGTGTAGTTATCTTTTCGTGCTAACCATTTTTCTTGTAACATTGTGTAGTAGTCCCTTGCTATTTTGCTGATAAGAATAAACATGTTTCATTTTATAAACCATATTTATTTTTTCATAGTTATGACACGTTATTATATGGTCTAATCTATCAGTTTTTCATACAAGAGGTTTCATTAATTATCAGTTTTTTTTGTAAAGCATATTATCAATATTTTTTTTTAATTAAGAATCCGGACAGTATGAAAATATATTTCAGATTGCCAGTCTGTACATATTGAAGGCTCTCAAATAAATTGCTTCTTCATTATTATCCGAAGACGATTTTAAAAAACAAGCATCCGCAAAAAGTTCCCAATTAGGATTATTTTGCAGCATTTCGGCAGTGTGGTGGCTCATTTTAAAGTAAACAATGGGCAATCTTTGTGAAGTCCCTTCTCCGGAATTCTGTGGCTGAGTGGCCGCATCAAAGCGAGCGTTAACAAACGCTAGTTGTTTTGTGAAAGTATACGCCAGTTCTTGGAGAAAATAGAATGCAAAATGCAACCGCTTCGTGTTGTCCATTTCTTTGTTTACGACTTTTATTTTAATTGCGTCTTTATTCTAAATGGGTCTTCAGACAGAAAATTAAGTAAGGAAAATTAAAAAAAAAATAATTGTTCCAACAAATATCGGAGTTTTTTAAGAAAGCGGAATCGTATTTACATAGAAAGGTAATTAAAATGAAAGTACTAAATAGACTTATAAATAACTTATAGAATTGTTAAGAGGCTTGAATGTTTCGGCTTTATACAACTCTTATCAGTTCATATTACGTCGCGTCGTTATAAAGTTCAGGACTAGACTTTAATTTACTTCGTAATTTTATATGAAATTTTTTCTTAAGTTATTAAATGAATAGCGTTGTAACGGAACAAAAGTTCATTATAGTTTTTGATCATTTAACATTTACTCACTTTAAATAAATTCCACTAAATGGAGGAATTTACTTGAGACACTCCGTATAAGGATTTGGACCATTGCAATGTACTGTCCAAAAATAGTTATTTATCAGGGAAATATAAATTCATTAACATAATTAAACTTGAATTCAGTTTTATTATTTTTGGGGTAGTTAATTTTTTCTAAAAAAAAAAACAAGATAAACTCGGTCAATTTATGTGACAAAATATATAAACGGTTCTACCCTCTTGAATATTTTATTATAAATCAGTCAATATAGCTTAATAGTTTTATCATCCACTTCATCAGGGGTCTAAGGTTAGGCGCTAAAGATATATCCAACATGTGGCCGACCCGTGGGAGAGTTTTCTTTTACTTACACTGAGCAAATTTTCCCATTATAAGAAAATAAAAGAATATTTAAATAAAATCACTAAAATGCAATATTATTATTTGTTATTATGTACAAAGCCCGCGTCTGTTGTCCATTTTTTCCCCTATCGACGAAAATAAGAATAAGAAAATGTGGAAAAGGCTAAAACGAATAGGTTTTTTTTATGGACACAAACATGGACTTTTATTATAATCGTAGAGTAGTTACAATTTGCATTTGTATTAAATAATTATTAGTTTGAGCTCAGGTCTGCTTTAATATTAAAAATTCTTCACATAGATGACTTATGCCATCTACAAACCAGGGGACCAAAAACTTACGGACGCTCGGAAACGAAAACTACCCTTCGCGGGCGGGGATACATTGCGAAAGTACGTTCTATTAGTGGAAAGAACGCATGTCGGAATTAGCGCGACTAAACTGAGGGAGGTTCCGAGGGTTGAAAAGTTGAGTTTGATTGTCAGAAATTAATTAACTCGAGTTACGATTTATTATCCGGCCAAGTCGGTTTGGCGTGTGTTTTAGTGTTTTACCACTGTAATAAGGTTTTTCTTTAATGTCTCTGCTGTTTTTGTCATTTTTTTTTGGTAATCTTTCAGACAGCATTACTAATAGAAAGGGGAAATTAATTTTATTCTCACTCGGGGAAGGGAGTCCACCGGTCTTTTTATTTTTAATTAAATCATTTAAATAGAGATTTTCTTTTATTTTTAGCAGTTTATATCCGGACTTGTCAAAGGCATGTTAACACTACCATTCCAAATCTGGGTATAGTTCAGGAGAATATCAGAATGACTTTTAAGAGCCTTTTTTTAATTGTGTTCCAAATTTACCTTTAAGTTTCTCAATTTTAAATACCGTTTTATTTATCTTTTATTTATTAAATAGAGTTAAGTGTTTTGAGAAACTGGTCTTTCTTTTATTGATAAAAACCTTCTTGTGGGTAACTATACGGGCGTGCACTTGTGTACCAAGAATCATCAGAAGAATCCTGCTCTGGACAGCTGGACAGCAGTTTTACCGAAAACTAAACTGTGTTCCTAGCAGTGGTAAGCTCTAGCACACGGTATACTTTCAGAACTAAAACTTCAAGAAAATCGACTAGACTACAAGGATGCCTTTGTCGCAACGGATTCTTTTAATCGTGTTTTTATGTTTATAGGATAGTTACAAGATAATATGGACAGTAGTAGTGAATTCTGACCGGAATGGCCAGACGCTACCCAAAACAATCCGTTTGCAGTAGTTCACAATGAAATACTATCACAGAGTAAAAATATTTAATATTATGAAAATTATTAACGAGTTCAAAACACTACAATACAATAATAATTTTAGCAATTTGGCAACAGGGCACTCAAAAATATGTATGATCCATGTAATTAATGTGTCAGATATCCATGAAATCGACGGGTTCTCTCAGTACTTTAAGTATGGTATTACTAGGTAATAAAATCAGGCATATTAAACAGATGATACATTGGTGTCTAGTAGTAGCGGCTCGTAGGGAAGGGCCCCTTAATTTTTTCTAAATAGATAAGTTTTATCATTTTCACTATAAAATTTTTCGAAGACTTTTCCCTTTTCTAAACTAATTATTTGGACGTCTGGCAACACAGCAACAGCGTAACATGTACGAATTTTCTATAATTGGCAATACAAGATAGCAATTCCATTTAATAATACTATGTTTAGAGTTAGACCACAGTACATCGAATTAACGACACATTTGTTATCGGGTAACCGGTTACATTGTTTTTTATTTCAGCGTTGTTATTTGCATTCTTTGCAGTCGATGATTTAAAAAAATGTTTTAGTTATTTAATATGATTTCCCTCTTAGTGTTTACAAAGTTTTTTTATACGTTAATATGTTTTCGTTTCGTTACTAAAAGTCATCATACTAGGCTCTGTGACTACTAACAAAATTAGTATTTTAAAGAACTCTTTTAGTGTCCAGTTTTTAGAGATGTACGAAAATTAGTACATTCATTTAAAACTTGAGAAAAAAAGTGGAAGTAAAAAAAGTCTAAATATCGAAATTTTATAAATATATATATATATATATATATATATATATATATATATATATATATATATATATATGAAGTAAACCTCTAACACAGAAAGGATATGATGGAGAGACGTTTGCATTTACTGTTCGCATTTTACTTCATTCATACGCGGAGCTGCATATAGTTGTATGTTTGCTGAATGTGATTTCAGCACTACAACGGCATAATGTGGATATATCCACTGCTATTGCATCTCACACGGAGGAATCCGTGAAAGCCGCATAAACATATATACGCCATCCGGCGGGAGGTCGGAGAAGCCGCGTTCAGTATTTGCATGCTTCCTTCCGATCTGTCCTTTGTACAGTCAGATGCATGTCGGTACCCTGATGAGTCTAGTAGAGACGAAACATGTACCTCTGCCGTATCACTGTGGCGGGGAGGGTAAGTTTTGACTTTCTTCTCGATATGGTGGTGCAGGTAGGCCATCATCTCGATGGTGGTGGAAAAGGATAAATTGCGTTTTATAATAATTTATTCTAACTGTGCAACCTCTAACACAGAAAGGATATGATGGAGAGAAGTTTGCATTTACTGTTCGCATTTTACTTAATTCATACGCGGAGCTGTATATAGTTGTATGTTTGCTGAATGTGATTTCAGCACTACAACGGCATAATGTGGATATATCCACTGCTATTGCATCTCACACGGAGGAATCCGTGAAAGCCGCATAAACATATATACGCCATCCGGCGGGAGGTCGGAGAAGCCGCGTTCAGTATTTGCATGCTTTCTTCCGATCTGTCCTTTGCACAGTCAGATGCATGTCGGTACCCCGATGAGTCTAGTAGAGACGAAACATGTACATATAAACATATATATATATATATATATATATATATATATATATATATATATATATATATATATATATATATATGAAAGAGATAAGTTTTCGTCCGAGTAATTTAAAAAAAAAATAGGAAATTCTCAACTATGCGGACATAAAAACCGTGGATAAATATGACTTTTATGCTAAAAACTGCGGAGATCCTCAAGAGAATGGAAAAGCTCCTATTTTATTTTAAAATGACACTTAAGAAAACTTCTCTCTTTTTATATTTGCCCAAAAAGCACGCAACAGTTCTCTTAGGGAGATCGTTGGTGCGACACTTTACTTAAACTGCGGAATTCGTGGTTAGTTTAGTTGCCGGTCCCGAATAATGCGACCACTATTCTTGGAGTAGCACGTTTCGTTTATCTAGTTTTGATATATTCCTTTTTAATTTACTGTCGCGCCATCACATGGCGGTTTTATTCAACACTGTTGTTTGTGTTGCTCCTGTGTTATTGAGTGATCCATCGAGATGTCGCCACTGTTTCATATTTACCATTTCTCAACTGTGAAATCCGTTTATAGGGCCCAGATGCAAAATGATGGTTTGTCTGTGATTCTTTGCTTTATAACATTTAGGTTGGGTGGTAATGGATTGAAAATCTTAATTTTTGAGAAGCCCCATAGAAAAAATCAGCAGCTGTTAAATCTAGGCTCCGCAGTGGTCAGTTGGTGTCCCCTCAGAAACTTATTACTCTTTCAGGAAATAAATCGTGAAGAGTTTCGATGAGATGGGAGACACTAGTAGTGTAAAAGGAGGGTCGGGTTTATTTTTCTGAATTCGAAGCTCTTGGGAGGGGGGGGGCGATCGCAAGAAAAAATAAGTTGTCGAGGGGGGGGAGGCAGATGCCAACAGCATACCGATTCCTAGTAAAAAAGACAGAATCGGGTCTATTTCCTAAACTCAAAGCTCTGGGGGGGGGCGCTAGCAAAAAAAACAAGTTGGCGGTTGGAGAGGAGATGCTACCAACATACACATTCCTAGTATAAGGGGCTGAATCGGATCTATTTTCCTGAACTCAAAGCTCTTGGGGGGAGCGAGCTCTTCCCCCCGCCCTTCTTTGGATCCGTGCCTGGATAGATACAAGAGTACCATGAAAAGTAATTTTATCTGCATACAGGAGATTTAGCTGAGGATAATCTGATAAAGATCGAAATATCGGTAAATATAAGATTATTGAAGTCAGTTTTATTGACCTTATACAACGAAACCCAGATTATAACTGGTTGATATTATTACTCAGTTCACAGGAACGCGACTGAAACAGACGGACATAGAGACCGACGAACATGTTTTATTCTTCGTCTTGATATAGAGAACCCCGAAAATGACAAGCAATTTATCCTTCCATCAGCACTAAAACATTTCAAACGATAAAATACTTTCAAAATAATGAAAGAGACGAAATTTCAACACAAAATGTAAAACGCTGCACATGACAAATTCATAAGTTATTTGAAATGCAGACGGCATTTGTTTGGCCACAACAACGCGAATTCAACATTTTCTTTGCAGAAATTGCAAAGGCGGTCGTGCAAGAACAAGGGATTCTATTATTGATAAAAATGAGAGTCGCAAATTGTTTTATACGAGTGTTTTGCGACGGCGGGCGCGGTAAATAATGCAACGAATTCGGCCGAAGAGCAGGCGAAAAGTTTGACCTTTCTAGCTTTGATAAAATAAATAGGAATAAGAAAGAATTTTTTTCTACATACAAAATTACTAACAGGATTTTTAAGGCTGGTTGTCGGTACCAAATATATCACTTAAAATAATCTTGAGTCAAAATGACACAATAGAAAAATAAAATTTGATGTTACAAAGTAGTGGTTGCCAAAGGTTAGGTATCTCAACACTCGGTTTACTGAAGATTCCATTATGGTTTTTAATATAAGCTGCTTCTATAAATTTTCTTTTTTTCATGTTGGGTTCCATATATATTGCCGCAGCTTCAAACCATTTTGTTGTTTATCCCAGGCGTGTCCTACAATACTTGATCTCGACGTTTCCCCTTTTTGTGTATGAGTTTTATGTTCCTTAATTCTAACTTCTAGTGGTTGTTTGGTTTCTTCAATATACATTTAACCACACTCACATGGAACTTTGTAAACGCATTCTTTCTTATCGGTAGTTTTTGGTTTTGATTTTGTTAAATGAGCTCTAAGTGTATTTCCTGATTTAAAGTCTATTTTTATATTATAACTTCTGGCAATTCGTCTTATTTTCTCCTAAGTTCCCATAATATATGGAATTGTAAAGAAGGAATGTGTTTTTTGCTGTCCAATGTTCGTTGTTATAAAGTTATTTATAACATCGTCAATTAGTTTTAAAGGATAACCATTCTGTCGTAAATCGGATTTAATATTTACTACCTCTTTTTCCAATGAATCGGCATTATTCCATATATGATATAGCGCGATTATAGAGGATGCGTATAATTCCCCGTTTTGTTACAACAGAGTGATTAGAACTATGATTAAGATATTGTCCAGTACGTGTTGGCTTTCCGTATACTGAAGTTTTAATAGTTTCGTGTGAATGGTTCACTAGGACATCTAGGAAGGGCAATTGATAATTTACCTGTTTTTCCATGGTAAACTTGTAAGTCGAATAATAATTAGATGTTTCAAGAAATCATTAAGTTCTTGATCATTACCCTTCCATACGATGAAGGTATCATCGACATATCTCAACCAGACTTTCGGTGTCACTGTTATATATATATATATATATATATATATATATATATATATATATATATATGTTTATGTGGCTTTCACGGATTCCTCAGTGTGAGATGCAATAGCAGGGGATACATCCACATTATGCCGTTGTAGTGCTGAAATAACATTCTGCAAACATACATTTATATGCAGCTCCGTGTTTGAATGAAGTAAAATGCGAACAGTAAATGCAAACTTCTCTCCATCATATCCTTTCTGTGTTAGAGGTTGCACAGTTAGAATAAATTGTAATAAAATGCTTGAGATGATGGCCCACCTGTACCACCATATATATATATATATATATATATATATATATATATATATATATATATATATAATAGAATCAAATATTGGCGAAGCGACAAAGGCGTCTTGTTTGCTGTTTTTTGATTTTAAACTCAGCTGTATAGGATGCAAAGGCGAGATGATGGTTTGTACCGAATGCGGTGGCCTGACGAGTCCCATATTAGGACGAAACAGCGCTGTCGCCATCTGTCGGACCCGGAGATTTTCCATATTTTAGAGTGCTCCGCACGAGAATCATGTAGATTGATAAATTTTCACGTCCGCTTCGCCAATATTTGATTCTATTTTATTTTAAATTACACGGACAAAAACTTATCTATTTATTTATATATATATATATATATATATATATATATATATATATATATATATATATATATATATATATATATATATATATATATATATATATATTGGGCACGACTGGAGAAAGTGAAGAACCCATCGGAGCCCGTCATCTTGAGCATAGAACTTGTCCTTTACTTGAAAGTAAGCACTACGCAGGCAACAGTCCAAATATAAAACTCGTGCACAAAAGGGGGAAACGTCGAGATCAGGTATTGCAGAACATGCCTCGGATAAACAACACTATATAAAATGGTTTGAAACTGCGGCAATATATATAGACCCCATCATGAATAAAAGAAAATTTATAGAAGCAGCCTATATTAAAAACAGTAATAGAATCTCCAGTAAACCGAGTGTTGAGATGCCTAATCTTTGGCAACCACTACTTCGTAACTACAAATTTTTGAGGTGTGTACAGTGAAGCGAAACTTTGCGCTTCAATGGACATAGACCCTATATAAGCTCGTACTCTTAAGATAAAACATTCAGTTTATACTTGATAACGATTAGAGATACAACTTAATCGCAAAGTTGTTGTAAAAATAAATAAAAATAAAGACAATGCAAGTCCGACAATTATATTTTAGTCACAAAAGGAAATTGTTTTAATGATGGATCATCAACAGGGTACCATGTCAAGCTGAAAAGGTTACTGATATTATCTTCATCTTCGATCGTATTTTCGCGGGCGCTTTTCTCACTTTCCACAATATATTGTGAAATAACATCTTCTATCACTTGATAAAAGATGTCATGGGCTTGATTATTAGCACTTACAATATTCTGCCCTCCATATGAAGCGCCATCGTCTCGAACAGGCAGTTTTCTCAATTTTCAAGGGTTTTTTCATTGGCTTGGCGAAATCAGAACAACTATTCCTACTACTTGACTTGCTATCACTTGCCATCAGATAAGTATACATCGCCAAATTCACTACTGTTGCTTTCCTCTTCATAAGATACTGTTTTATTCGACAATTTTTAGAGGTCTTTTTGCTCCACTTCGTTGTACGACATTACAAAAAAAAAATAGGAGCATTAACCTCTACAACTGTACAGTATATACTGTGCGTTACAGTACACACGAAAAAAATGACGCCAAAAGTTTAATAGGCCGCGCGACAGAAAACGAGTACCTCAAAAAAAAGTGAAAAGTAATTTCGAAAAAAGTTAGCTCTTTATATTAAAATAATGCCAACTGGTAGCCAATTTGACAATAAAAAAAATTGGGCATTTCGAGCCAGATTTTCAGATCCTAGGGTAGCGCTTAACGCCTCCTGAACCAATTTGTACAAATCTGCCAAGGAGTGAGTTAATTTCATTCGGTTTCAAATTTGCTGACCCGAAGTTTTTTGTCCTTTCCGATCTAGTGACTGGCCATCATTATGATATGCTTTACCATTTCCTCGGCTTGACACATAGTCTGCAGCTAACCTTAACATTGTAAAAGTTTATTTTGTTCAGGCGAACTTTTATAGCCATGTGTCCCGTCATTATGCCTGTGATTGCCCTGCTAATTTGAAATAGCCAGCTCTCGCCAGCTCATCAGCTTTCTCATTTCCATTTATGCATTCGTGTCCTGGTACCCACTTTAATATAACTCTATTGTCCCCTGACAGAGTTAAAAGTTCTTTCAGATATTCCCAAACCAATCTAGATGATACCTTTTGACTCTTAAAGGCCTTCAGGGCTGCATGGCTGTCGAAATTTATTTTTTCTTTTCATTAAAACACTCTTTTGAACACGAAACCCTGACAAATATGAAAAAGGTTCAACCAACTGACTTTTTCTTGCGATCAATAAGCACTCACTTCTATTATATTATGGGTAGTAATTACATATCCTCGTACATGAATAAAACCACAAATGTTAGAAAATAAATTGCGACCTGCGATTTTATTGTTGTAAAGTATTTATTTTGGCTTCCTTTAAAACATACGTCAATAGTAAGAACTTCTTGTTTCCTTTTTTTAGTGTTTCCAGTTGATTTCGAAAATTAAAGATTCTATCAAAAAATATTCAATACAAAAGTTAAATATAATTGAAAAACCTATCGATTCGCATAATTAAAGTTATAGATGGCGTCACTAGTTATCGAGATATAAGTTTTTTTCGCGACAATTGCAATTTTTTTATATTATAAAGGAAATTATATTTTTTATGAATTATCCACGTGGAATTTAAGGAAAACATAAATATTGTGCACTCAAAAAAGTATGCTAAGCCTAAAATCTGTGCGTTAAATAGTTTCTGCGAAAATAGACTTCCAAATTGAAAGTTTTACCTAGATTTTTCGCTTTCCTAAATAAGATACTATACCAGTATTACAATACATTATTTAAAATGAACTATATTTTTCAGATAAATATTTCTTTAAATTTATTTTTTATTTGGAGCAGAGAAATTTGGAAAAAAAATTTTTTGGATCGAAAAAATTGCTATTATTTTTTTCCTAGTGAACTTAAAATGTTTTAAGATGCTTAAAAGATTTAAATGCATCATTTCCAATTTCTGGAAAAGAAAAATGTTCTCCTACATTAAAAACCCTCTTTTTAAATTCGAAATGTCGTGACTAACTAATATTAAGGACTAGAATTAAAGGAAGATATTGTTGAATACTCGTACTTTATTTGGAAATTTTTCGGTTTCGAAAAACCATTGCAAAATATATGGAGTTCCAAAAAGTGACCGTAATCTTGAGTCCGGCGGGATCCAATTTATTACAAAGTTCTTACAAAAATAAATACATGTGTAATACAAAATATAATGATACACCGTACAAGAAATTTTTTTTCAAAAAATCGGAAATAATGCATTTAAATTTTATAAGCATATTAGAAAAACTTTAAGTTCACTAGAAAAAAAGTTATTGCAATTTTTTGGATCGAAAAATTTGTTTTTTCAAAATTTTGCGGCTCGAAATAAAAAACAAATTTTTTAAAAATATATATCTGAGAAATATACGTCATTTAGAATAATTTGGTATAAAACTGGTCGCTGTACCTTAATTAGAATTGGAAGTCTATTTCCTCAGAAACTATTTACGCACCAATTTTGAATTTAGCAATCTTTTTTGAATACATATTATCTATATTTTTTTTTAAATTTCAATGGAAATGAACTTTCGTCAATAACAAAAATGTAATATTGTTTTTTTTGCTGGAATGTGTTCATTTCGATATCTTATAAAACGTATATAGATGGTAACTCTGAAAGACCTGTGTAAAAAAAATGGCGGACCAAAAATGGTCACGATTTTCGGTTTTTTGAGTTTATCTCGAAAAGTAAAAGTAAAAGTTGTTTCAAACAAAAGTTGTAGAGAATTAAAAAACCTATCGATTCATATAATATAAGTTATAGGTGGAGGCACTAGTTATCGAGATATTTTTTTTTCGACAAAATTTACTGTTTTTTTTAAAGACATTTAATAACAAATTACTGATTTAAAATTTAACATAAATATAGGTATTATCATTCTAAAAAAGTATGTCAAACTCGGAATCTGTGAGTTTTTATTTTTCGAGAAATTCAATGTCAAAGTTGAAAATTCAACCTCAATTTTCCTCTTTCCTTATTACGATACAATACTCAATTTTAATGGAAATTGTTTGTATTGTTTTATATTTTGAAGATCTATTTCAAAAATTTTTTTTTTCAATCGTGGGCCGAGAAATTTTGAAAAACCAATTTTTGCACCAAAAAAATTGCTATAACTTTTCACCGGATTGAGATGAAATTTTTGTAATGCATGCATTGGATTTAGATGTATCATTTACGATCTCAAAAAAAAAATAATTTTGGATGAAAAAAACTTTTTTTTTCAAAAATTCATAATGGCGTGGCAAATGAATATTAAGGGCTTAAATTTGCAGAAGATGCTTTCTAATACTTGTACTTTACCTGTGAATTTTTTGGATCCAAGAAATACACTTTCGTACGATCTGTGAACCTTCGAAAATTGGGCTGAATCTAATCGAAAATAGCTGCTGCAGGCCGCTGTCGGCGGGTTGCCATAGTTCAGACGCATTATTCATTGGCGCTTCAAGGAAACCTATGCATCACAAGTAATATTTATAATATTGATGGTGTTTTATTAATTTTTATGATAGTAACAATTTATTTAGTCATATTAATTATTAATTTGTTTATTAGCAAAATTTTTACAAAAAATTATGGAGAAAATCATTGAAATATTCAATTATATATTATATATTATACTGTTTTTTTCCTAGGGAATAATTCGTGAAAAAAAAAATGTAATTTTCTTAAAAATTTTAAAAAATTATAATTTTTGCGATAAAAATTATATATTGATAACTAATAATGTCATATATAACTTTAATTACACGAATCGATAGATTTTTCAATTGTCTACAACTTTTGTATTGAACATTTTTTCATACAACCTTTACCTATAGTTTTCGACATAAACTCGAAAAACCAAAAAAATGACAATTTTTGTGCCGCCATTTTGTTATCAGGAAGTTGCCAATCTTACCATCGATGTATATTTTAAAGGATGCCAAAATATACATTTTACAACAATAAAATCGAAGGTCGCATTTTTTTACAAAAAGAGTATTTTTTGTCTAATTTCTATGTCAAGAGGTTCTAATAAATATTAATTAAAGTCTATAAATACATAAATACCAAGATATAAATACCTCACTATCTCATTTTTTTTTTTCGAGAATATGCTCCAAGTTTCCCTAAATAAAACGGAACGGTTTAATTTCCACTAAACTCTTAGACAACAGCGCATTATTTCAGAATTTTTCACCGGCTGAATTTAATATCAGCCAAGTAATTATAAATTCTGCTTACTTTGCACGAGATTTTACACACCCCACTGAGTGAATAATACCGAACCCCTAATTAATATCTGCGAAACAGTGGTGGTGAAAAAAATTAAAAAGAAAATTAGAAAAAAATCTGGCATGATTATGATAATTGCATGCATAAAAAACACTAAAATAATAAGTATTATTATTATTATATTATCATAATCTTCGTGAGAATTGATATTTTAAGTAAATATTTGATAAATTAAACTGAATTAGACGATCAGTGGCAAATTTATTATTGTTATAGGCACATATTTTACGATCTTTATAGATGTTACAAAATAAACTCCCGGCAAAACTCTATTTCTATGAGGATTGCACTAGGGAATGTCGATACTTTTATATAAGAGAAACCCAGTTCTCAATCAACTGAAAAAACCTTATACTATAAGGACAAACGTACTTTATTCTAACACAGTTAGAGACAAAGCACTATCTCAGATTGCAAGAATACCAGAAAAGTGTGGAAGCCTTTCCTATGGTAGTGCACCGCCACCTGTAGACCGGTTTCGATATTGTTGGTTCTCGTCAGTACAGAATAGGCCAGCGCACTCCAGCATCGGAAAAGTAAATCCTTTAAGCAACTTATATTAGACGAAATATGAAAGTGTGCTTGCCTACTCTGTACTGACGAGAACTAATAAGTTCGGTCTACAGATGGCGGTGCACTGCCATAGGAAAGGCTTCCACTCTTTCCTGGTATTCTTGTAATCTGACATAGTGCTTGTATCGAACTGTGTTAGAACAGAGTACGTTTGTCCTTATAGTATAAGGTTTGTTCATTTGGTTGAAAACCAAGTTTCTCTTATATAATTCTATTTTATACACCCAACTGCAAGTATATTATCCACTTTTGGTATATATACAGATCTCTACGAGATTATATATTCAGATTGCTTGAAATGTTGGGAGATGGCGCCACTTCTATTAGATTTCATATTTCGTCTAATATAAGTAGCTTAAAGGATTTATTTTTCCGATGCTGGAGTGCGCTGGCCTATTCTGTACTGACTAGAACTAACAAGTTCGAAACCGGTCTACAGATGGCGGTGCAATACCATAGAAAAGACTTCCACCTTTTCCTGGTATTCTTGCAATTTGAGATAGTGTTTTGTCTCTAACTGTGTTAGAACAGAGTACGTTTGTCCTTATAGTATAAGGTTTTTTTCATTTGGTTGAGAACTAAGTTTCTCTTATATAATTATATTTTATACACCCAACTGCAAGCATATTATCCACTTTTGGTATATATACAGATCTCTACGAGATTATATGATCAGATTGCGTGAAATGCTGGGAGATGGCGCCACTTGTATTAGATTTCATATTTCGTATAATATAAGTAGCTTAAAGGATTTATTTTTCCGATGCTGGAGTGAGCTGGCCTCTTCTGTACTGACTAGAACTAACAAGTTCGAAATCGGTCTACAGATGGCGGTGCGCTACCATAGAAAAGGCTTCCACCCTTTCCTGGTATTCTTGCAATCTGAGATAGTGTTTTGTCTCTAACTATGTTAGAACAGAGTACGTTTGTCCTTAAGATATAAGTTTTTTTTCAGCGGGTGGAGAACTATGTTTCTCTTATACAATCAACTGCAAGTATATTATCCATTTTTGGTATAAATACTTTTGATTTATATACCCAATTTAGTTTTTTACGTCGATATTTTTAATGCGATACATTTGGTTGGGTATCTATCATTAGGGTAAATTGTGTCTGGCTATAACATAACTGGTAGGTGGGTGTAAAATGATCAAATAGAGGAATATTAAGACAAGCATGGATACCATGTTAGATCCACCTTCCTTGTACTTGTGCAAAGAGGCAATACTGAGTGCCTCTGGGGTAATCTAGAAAAGAAACTAAAGTCAAGAGACTTGATAGATCGTCTTCAAATTCTGATACTAATCGGAACAGCCAGAATCTGAATAAAGAAATGTCATAGCTTAAAAAAGACCTATTGGTTTGTTATCCAGATCGGAATATCGAGAAATGTATTGGAGTCGGTCTCTGAGGATCAAAATCTATACTTTTAAAGCCTTAGATAATCTAATTTATTTCAAATCGAGGTACACCCAATTTACATTCATTCATTTATTCATATCAGCCCGTTTTCATCCACTCCTGAATGTAGGCCTCTTCCTATTTTTCCATTTCTGTCGTTCCGTAGCGATCCCCATCCAGTTTTTCCGGCAATTTTCTGGATGTCGTCACTCCATCTCTTTTGGGGCCTGCCAACACTTGTCTTGTTCTCTCTTGGCCGCCATGCTGTTATCTTGTATGTCCATCTGTCTATGTCATGTCTTGCGATATGTTCAGCCCATCTCCATTTTAGCTGCGCTACTCGTTTGCTCACATCTGTTATTTGCGTTCTTCCTCTGATTTCTTCATTTGGAACTCTATCTCGTAAACTAATTCTCAGCATAGCCCTTTCCATTGCTCGTTGTGTAACCCGAAGCTTATTACATGTTAGGGAGGTTGTTTCAATACCATAAGTAAGAACTGGCAAGATGCACGACTCGTAGACTTTTCTTTTCAGATTTATGGGAATGTTACTGGATTTAAGAATGAATCCAAGTTTGCCAAAAGCTGCCCAGCTGGGACTTATTCTTCTAGGAATTTCAGCCGATTGGTTTTCCTTCCCTATTTGTATTTTATGATCCAGATATATGTATTCAATTGACATATGGGACTCAAAAGGTGCCAAATAAGACTTCAGAGGTAATTATTGATATAAAATCCTATAGCCAGATAAATCTGACTAAAGGCTAACTTGGAAATACCGGCAATCCTTTAAATAACTGAAAAATGTGGATGTCTGGTCACAAAGAAGTGTGAGCCAACGCAATTACCGACCAACTTTCTAGAGAAGAGGCACAAATGCCATTTTATTGCTCGAAGCCTTTTTGTAGATGTCCCTTCCATCAACAGCATGGAAAGTGGGAAAATATTCAATCCCAATTCGTCTTATTATATAAACAAACTTTTACAATTTCATAGGTTGAGGTATATTAGGAAATTTATTCCCTAAAATATCAAAGGGGCTAAATGTTTAAAAATTACCAGGCATTGAACTACGAAGTGTTTACATAATAGATATTTCATTTTATAATATAATTATGGTTGCATAGCAAAAGTTAAAGGAATAGCCTTTTGTTGTTTTAAATAATTTAGGTTTAAGTTTTATTCTTTTTTACAGATTTTGAGGATAACATATCGCCATATCTCATGATAAAATGTTATGGCGACTAAAAATAAACACGCATGAGATACCGTTTATCCCGCCCACTTCACTATGTACCCTGCATAGAGTTGCTAACTTGAACTATTCTGAAAATTATGTGAGACAAAATTTAAAATTATACTATATTTTTTTAACCTAAAAGCAGTGTTAAGGAGAATAGTTATGTATATTAAAGCGAAATCTTTGTTAAAGAAAGGATCCATAAAGATATTCTAAGTGAATTCTAACTATTATGACCCAGTTTCCAAGGCACCAACGGACGCGATTGATGCATTTTTAATACATCTCACTCACAGTACCTTGGAATAATGACAGAATGTCTCACTATAACAATATTTCTTACAGGAATTAAGTTACAACCTTATGAAATTTTCATCCAAAGGTACCTAATTTTTCTTTTTTAGAATCTAAATATAATATTTTGACTTACTATTTATATCTAAGCTGGTATTAAGGGATATTACCACTTTATCACCTTGGAAACATTGATTTGTTATTGCCTTTTTCGAAAGCATGAAGATAGAAAATTATTTTTCTAAATATTTGAAGCTATTGTTGACTAGCCATCTGAACGCGCAGCTTCACCTCCTGCAAGCGTGCTATGCTTTGCTTGTATAAAGACATCTGCTCTATTTCCCATTATCTATCCCTACATCTGTTCACGGTATAAAATGCTAAAGTAGCAAAAACCTTGAGTACAAATTAGACTGGTATAATGAAGTTGGTTGTGTTTCGAATTTTGAAACGCAACGAACGAGTTTTTTTCCTCTCAAATTTTTGATCACGGATTCTATATATACATGTCTATAACTAATAGCACATTTAAGTCTAAATGTTTTTGTTAACTGTTTTTACTGACATGCAATTGATAATTTTGGTAGGGGCAATAGCCATTTTATTACTCTTTTGATTAGCTATTTCAAAATTTCCACAATGGAGAGAACATCGATTCACCTTTTTTTCAGCATTTTTAACCTTTTTGCATTGCATGAAAACGATTTTAAATGAATAAAGAAAACTATTTTCGCGCATTTAAAAAGTGTATTATTTGTATTCCAGTTCATAAAAAATTCATTTGATATTGTGTAGTAATCGCAAGAAAAATTTGTGAAAATATTTTTTTTTTCGAGTGGTACTGCCCCATAAATCGAAGTATTTAACACTATTATTGAAACAATTATCATTAAACATTACACTGATTAATATCACTTTTAATAAATAAATGAGCTACATTGGAATAATCATATGATTTTCTAAAAATATTTAAAAAATTGATTAATGATTGTAACATGAAAATCAGTGGTGTTAACAAACATTTCGGTAAGCAATATGCCTATATAGATGCCTGGATAGAGGCATGGAAGACAAAGAAAATGTCTATATTCTGATAAGGCATGGACCTGCTCATATATTTGTAAGTCCCACATCCGTCTTCGGAAAACCGAAAACTTCAGTGCACAGTTGCATAATTTGGTCAATCGAATAACAAAAGTATTTCCCGTCGAGTTGGTTCCAGCTGGATTATCTTTAACCTCAAATCCATTAGCCAGGGCAGTTTTGAAGCTTACTTGAAAATAAATAAGTCTATCAGAGGCTAATAACCGGCCATTAAAAGATAGCCTCTTATATTATCATCGAAGTTAACGGCAGACTATCTCGGTTGGTACCTAGATTGGTAACGGCTCGAAAAGACCGAGTAACAGTAGTTTGGAATCCACTTTAAATGTAGGTCTTGTTGCTAAACGGTCTCTGTTAACGACATTCATTTTATCCTGGTGTCACAGAATTTGATTATAGACTTCTACCAATGACATATTGAGGTAGCGTTAGCCATTCTATCTATAACCAGATTGTTTCCATACATTAATTTGTAACTATTTTAATAACCTACAATTAAATTTCATTGTAATAAAGACACTCTGGGAGTCTGAACGTTCATTTTGTCTCTTGCAGTTTAGTTCCAAACAACTACGGTTATTTAAGCTTACCAACCACAACTCAGAACTTCAGGGCTCAAGAAAGGCTGCTAATTAGCTGGTCAGAAGACATCTCTTGTTTTGTAGGCCTCGCGCGCCCGCAAGTTAATTAGCGTGAAGGTTTTAATTAAATTGAATAAAACAAGTTTCTCAAAACGCTTAAATCTATGTAACAAAAATAAATAGAAAAACGTTTACAGTGAGAAACTTAAAACTAATAACAATTACGAAAAAGCTAACATAATTGCTCTTCTCGGTCGTTATTTTAACCAAAAACGTAAAACCCAATTTTGAAAAAACACGTATAAATAGCTTAATAAAATATTAAACAAAAAAAAAAAGAAATAAAACGCGAAAAAACAGCTATTTATATTATTTAATCGAACCGTATGAAAATCCCGAAATGCTCCACTAAAATAACACACGATATTCTCTTGATTTCCCAAATTAAACAAAGATAACCTTCTTTCCGGACGATTATACCCGTGACGTAATTATTCTACGGCACTGGTACTCACGGTACCGTTCTAATGACATTCAAATTATGACTGACATTTACTATTCCTTAAAAGAGTGTCTTCGAATCTTACACCCCCTCGACACCCCTCTGATTCCCGTTTGTACCCATATCAGCCGATGGAACCCTGTAAACGTCTATTTCTTTCCCTTAAAGTTCGAAGGTTTCGATCGTTACGTGCTGAGGGCGTTAGCTATTCTATACCGGATGTTTGATTACCGAATTGGCTTCTGAGCGTCTAAATCCTAATTTTCATATAACAGAGTAGTAAAACAAACTAACCTACGTCTTCCTATAATGAAAAGAATATATGTTAAAGAGAGTGATTAATCAGAATTCTTTTTACAAATGGCCAAACGATATATTTCTATTATAGTGAGTTTATTTGATCATTCTTTTGTTTCCTAATAATGGGAAAATCGTTCAATATTCTAAGACATTTTAACGGTTTGTGCATATACTATATGTTGTAAACCTCCCTTATCTTTCGGTTTTATTTACATAATCAGGGCAAGATTACTTAGACAGATTTATAGGCATATAACTACCCTATTGCCACGAGAAATCTGTTCACGGAGTGATTATTTAATTATTCATTTTAACGGAGTATAGTTCACATTGAACAGTGTAAAATAATTAATATTTGTTCTATTACACTCGAATGCTCAGCACTAGCTCGCTAGAGACTGAAATGCCCTCTAGACGATATAGATTCTCAGAAGGTAGTCTCCAGGCGACAGCTAGTCAAAATATTACTGACCCTAACAAAGGATAAATACATTTTTATCGAGTCACAGTATAATAAGACTCACAATAAGACTTTTTAGGTTGCTGTATGAAGGCTACTTCAATCTCAGCTAGTGATACTATATAAAAACAATAATAATACCTTACCTAGAAATCCCTATTTTAGTTAGTGAAATATCTAGCGTAACAACATTAATCGATGTCGCTATCCCTAATAATAACAATCTAAGAGACATGCGTAATTCAGAAATAGAGAGATATGGAAGTGATAATTAACAAACGGCGATGAACTGTAGTTGTATCAAAAAATCTTCTCTAGAACATCAAGGGAGTCAGCTTTAGCGAATATATGCAAAAGGCTGTATTACTTTGGAACGCCTAAACTGTTTGGGAGCTAGTAGAAAATGCGAATCATGTCATCTAGAGCTGGGGCTCGATAACATGGATGAGACTCTCACAGAGCTCAATTTTTTTGACGTCTGAGTATTTCTGAGAATGAATGACCCCTGAAGGAAATATGCAATCCTTTTGGCTTAATCGTAATTATACTAATAATGATAGATGTGCAGTAGAAGATCATGTTTGACACAAAATTAATAGAATTTAGGAGTGTAAGATAATGAAAAAATTATCTAGTTTAACCGATCCACTTAAAATTTGGTACGCCTCTGGAATCGAACAGTAGCACGCTTGTATATTACACGCCTAGAAATGATTAGACTGAACAATGGGTCAAAATATATCCGCTAGCATGCAATGAACATTTTATCTGTCTTGTAACAATGAGCGTACACAGTTTTATGCATACGTAGCTCTAGGTACTATTAAATATAAGCTGTAATAACTGCCAGAATCCCTCTTTTCATTTTAGCCGATTAAATGCCTCCCCTTCGCGACCTGGAAAATACTGCATTTTTCTCCCGGTGCAGTAGATTTGCTCTCCGTGAAAAAAGGGGAAATAAAATTCAAGCTCTTGATTTCTTTAATTACAGTTTATTTTTTATATCTAAGATTTGAATAAAATAAATAGATTCCCTTTTTTATAATGTTTATCATTATTGTTCCACTATAATATACCGGAAAATATTGATCTTATTGGTGCGAAAATATCTTTAAATAATAATATTTTTTATTTATTAGTGCCTTATATACCACCCAACACGTCTTGTAGTGATTACAATACTTTATTTGATGAAATCAGCACGTATTTTTACTTTTAGGAGATTTCAATCTACCTGATTACATAAACATGTCATCTGACGAATACAATATATCGAACAAAACTTTATCTTTAGTAGGCTTTATGCAATTTTTAAACCTTCAACAGCACAATTTTATATATAACGATAATACGCGTTTACTAGATTTAATTTTAAGCAATTTTAAGCAATAATGATTCGTTTTCATGTAGAATTGAAAGGGCGAAAGACCTAAGCTTACCTGTGTTGCACAATCCTGCTTTATTGCTGTCATCACAGTGGCCCATGAAAAAAAATTTGCTAAACAAAGAATTAATAATGTATAATATAATTTTAAAAGAGCAGATTTTATGCGCCTATATGAGCATATATGTGATATTAGGTGGGATTTTTTGTATCAGATTAATGATGCTAATGAGGCTTGCAATTTGTTTTATACTCAAATATATACTGCCCTAAATAAATTCGTACCTAAAACTAAAAAACGCAGAAGAAATTATCCACCTTGGTTTACATCTAAAATAATAAATAATATTATGAAAAAATTTAAATCTTGGAAAAAATACAAACGTTTACAAAAAAATGAGGATCTGGTAAAATTTCAACAGCAGAGAAGACAAATTAAGTATGACATAAATGATACATATAAAAAATATTGTGAAAGTGTGGAAAACTGCTTTGCTTTTAACCCATTAAACTTCTGGCAATCTATAAATGATTTGTGGGGAAAATATTTATAGAAATCATTCGGATATTACAAATGCATTTGCTGACTTTTCTAAATCTTCGTATATTTCATCGAACAGTGCTTTTAATAAAGATATTCAAAGTTATGTCACTCAAACTATTCAAATTTGTAATGAAATGAAACCAAAGGTCCGGATAAAATTCCATCCTTTTTCCTGCGTGACTGTGCATGCCTATTAGCAAAACCGCTTTCCATTTTCTTTAATTTCTACCGAAATAATTCACAGTTTCCTGTATTCAAAAAAGGAGACAAACAAGATATAGAAAATTATAGACCAGTCTGTATAATAAATAATTTTTCTAAATGTTTTGAAATGTTTCTGTATAAAGATCTATTTTTCAAGCTGAAACACCTATTTAGTGGTTCCCAAAAGGGTAGGTCCACCGCGTCCAATCTTTTCTGTTTTACTCAGTTTGTGGTTGATGTCTTGGACAGGGGAGGTCAAGTAGACACAATATACACAGACTTTTCAAAGGCGTTTGATAGGCTTGATCACGGCATTTTGCTTGATAAACTGAATTGTTTTGGACTTTCGCAAAAATTAATTCTATTTTTTAAATAATATTTCAGTGATAGGCAGCAAATAGTGGAATGCTGTGGTCACTCCTCGGAACCACTGTGTGTGACTTCGGGAGTTCCTCAAGGGTCAATACTTGGTCCTTTATTATTTAATATATTTATTAATGGAATTGTGGGTGATTGTATAATGCTGATCGTGAAAGACTACAAATAGCAATAAATACCTTCATATTAAAGAAAAACGTGCTGGTGTATGATTATAAAATTGATGGAACATCAGTTCCACGAGTGGAGTGCTTTAGAGATCTGGGTGTGACATTTGATAGCAGACTTTCATTGGTTTCTCATATAAATGATCTTATACAGGTGTGTTTTAAATCATTAGGCTTTATTATCAGAAACTCAAAAACATTTTCTAATCCAAGTAAGCTCATTTAACTTTATTACGCTTTTGTAACATCTAAATTGGAATATGCTTCCATAATATATATCAAAACCATATTAATGACCTTGAGAGAGTTCAGTGGCGTTTCTTGAAATACATAAGCTTTCGGATTGATGGACATTTTCCTGAAACAGGGTTTCCGCATGAAATCTTACTTCAGCGGCATTCTTTTTGTTCTCTAGAACATACACGTATCGTCACAGATCTCAAATATCTTTATAAAGTTTTGCATAACAGAGTGGAATATAGTGACATACTGGAAAAAATACGTTTTCTTGTACCTAGGACTTCAGCTCGCCAATCTGCCACATTCTATTGTCCTACACCTCGTACAAATGTGTGTAACTACTCTCCTTTATTTAGGATGTGCAGAATCGACAACGAAAATCAAAATAAATTCGACATATTTAGCTGCGGATTGACACAGATAAAAAATAATTAAGTATGTAATATTTTGTAGTTTTATTTCTGGTAATTTGTGTATGCTTATTTTTTCTTCTTTTTTTTTGTTTGTTTTGTCATTGTAAATATTTAAGTTTTGTTTTTCTCTTGTACCAATTTGTTAATTGTTTTTTTGTAACTGTGCAATGGGTTAAAATAAATAAATAAATAAGCTTTTTTCTTGATTTTTATTTTGTACACTGTGAAAAGGAAATGCATTAAATTTAACAAAAATGTACTGGAAGCAAATTTCATAAATCGTTTCGTAAATTCAATTAACATAATGCATTATATTTGAAAATTTTTCATTAATCTAAATCAATGTATTTCATTAAATTTAATGTAATCATACATTAAATTTAAAGTTCGATCATTACTTTTTAAGGTGACTATGTGCATTAAATATACAGCCAGTGTTCAGTGATTTTAAGATATGTTACTATATATTTAATGCGCCAACATTATTATGAGATCAAAAAATTATGCTACCAGGAAAAGGTGGAAATTTTTCCCATTGGTAATGTACCGTCATCTGTACACTGGTTTCGAACTCATTGGTTTCCGTCAGTACCGGCAGACATGTACACCTGATCAAAAGAAAATTGAGCCCTTTAAGCAACTTGTATCATACTAAATTAAAAATTCAATACAAGTTGCGCCATCTTCCGGAATCTAATGCAATGTACCATGAATATTAATGTAAATTGCTTTAATGTTAAGGTACATGTGAACTAATTTTAATGTAGAGAAAGCTGAAATAGCTTTTCAGTTACTTTACTGAAATTTACGATACCATTTAATCAAATTTAATGTAAAATGAACTGATATTTCAATGAATTTGCTTGAAATTTAAAATAAATGTAAATTATTCACGATTTAAAGTACAAAATCTTTAAATTTAATATAGAATGTACATTAAATTTTCAATAAATTTAAGAATATTTTTAACAGGGTATAAACTGAGATCATGAACTTATGTCAAAATAATTTGGTGTTCTTTTAGATGAGTTAATTAAAGGAAAATTATATAAGTGTTATACAAACTAGATAATTTTTTGCATCTGTCATTATAAAATGATTCACCCTTAATTTAAAAATCAACCTTTCGATTATAGTACTTGGCAGAACAAAACAACAATGACACAGAGTTTTATCACCGTTGTTTGCTAACAATTTATCAACCTGAATACTAAATATTTTTGAATAGTCATATAAAAAGATGATTTTTAAAATAATTTATCTTCTTGTTTGAATTATTTTACTATTTATCTATACTACTTGTAATAGATTTGCAGGAACAATACTTTTAATGAAGAAGAATAATTAGTTAAACAATAAATATGTTAGATTGGATATTTTAGTTATCCTTATATTTATTATAAACATATTAAGGTTATATCCGTATAATTGAATATTGTCTCTTTATTTAACATATGTAAGAATATGGTAAGATAGAGTTATTTAGAACAGCGCAGAGGCATTTAAACTTTTTAGTTTAAAGGCTACACAAACTCTTTCACTAGTTGTAAGTCCCAAGGGCCTAGACATAGTCGCAAATTTTTGAACTGGGGCTAGTCGATGAGTGAAATATCTATGGCGCAGGGAACGGGGGTGGACTCCGTGCCATTCGCAATTTTGGTTCGTACTTACGGGCAAATGTCAAGCAAATATTAGGGCGAAAACAGCTGATGCTCGTACTGTGCGTTACGTATTGTTACGACTACTTATGATCATGTTTAATGTATAGTAGTAATATTTTATCGAGAGTAGGGAAGTTAAGTGCAGGACGTGGCAAATCTACAGCAGCTGATTACTGAAAAAAAGTCAATTAGTGAGTCGAAGTATACAATGCTGTAGCGAATAGAAGATTTAGGGCATATTCTGGAAACGTTCTGATGCGTAATCGCTTGTTTGGAAGACTCGAGTACTTTCGAGAGTTCGAATATGTTCTATGCACCGAGGACCCGTCATACTAATATGAGAGACAACCAAGAAATTCGAAGCGACAAGTGCGATCTGGAAAGCAAGATTTAATGCGATTAGTATATTAGTGACTACAGTTGCTTATTGAAAATAACGTTTTTATTAACGATATCATATGTGAGTTGAATAACAGCTGCCTACTTTATACAGACGATTTAAAGATATTCCGGGATATATGGAATCCTGGCGATTGCTTGGGCATTGAACTGGATCTCATGAAATTGAATGCTTAGTGTCTAAAAAACAAACTGCCTCTGAACGTAGACAAGTGTAATGTTATGTCCTTCTCAAGAACTAGAACGCCCCTGCAGCATGATTATAGGATCAGCGGTGCTTTTCTAAGAGACCTGGGAGACCTGGGAGTCACGCTTGACTGCAGATGTATTTAACTGTAAGTATTTAATTTAAATAAAAGTTTTTAAGGATAAATTTAGTGTTTTTCGTTTACTCAGAATCCCTGCTTTATTAATAATATTGATTGACATTATTGTGATTTGAATTTATACCCATTTTGTGTGGATTCGTATAAATATGGAATACAAACGAAAGACAAATAGTGAGTGCAGATCAATGGGGATATCAATATTTCGTGATTGAACTAAGTAATATGGCTATGTGTATAATCTGGAATGAAACAATCAGTTCTCAAAGAATACTATATAAAACATAATTTTGAGAATAAACATTCTCAGAATGACTCCAAATTTATAGAAAACCTAGGGTTAGAGACACATGAACTTTTGAAACTCGGATTGATATCTCATCAATTGTTGTAAATGTGGTAAATGCTCAATAAGAAGAAAAAACTTGTCTACAGGGTGGAACAGAGCAACTTTCTTACGTAAAAGTTCAATTTAAAAAAAAAGTAATGCAGATATATATTTCATTCTGTAAACAACATCAAGTATAACATTTAAATTTTATGTTTTAGAGACGATGTCAGGCAAAGGGCATTCATTATTCTCAATGTGTTAATCGAATGAATGTTAGGGAATGAGTGAAATTGTGTTTCAATCTTGGTATATTAGTGACAGCTTGGCTAAAGTTGTTGTTCAAATGAATCAGGGTCCTAGAACGATCATTGAAAGTCGAAAGGGGCAATATCAGGTGTCCTGGGACACCAAATAATTACTGCTGATGAAGTTATTTGGGGTTTCTAGGGCTCCAATAGCGCATGTTCTGTTTGTTTATAGATTCCGAAAGATGGAAGTGTGTCATGAGGCATGCCAAAAAGCGCTTTACATGCATTTTTTTAAGCAACAAAATCGAGATTATTAAGTTTCTGTACCATAGCCAAGTTGTAGGGATGAAATTGTAGTTCTTCATGAAGGATTCCTTTTACAGAATGAGCAGAAAACCCAAAAGCAGCTGCATGGTTGCGGGCATAACGCTGAGGGATCGCAAAACCGAAAACCTTACCATGCCAACGTTTTGGGGTGAGCATGCTCTCTGTAGAAAGTCAGGTTTCCTTTTCTTCACATTACCAGTTTGCTTGAAGTTGTTTACCTACGAAACAATCGATTGCCGGCTAGGATACGATCATGGGGCGCAATATTGAAATAAGTACAAATGTATGTTGCATGGCGATGATTAATCAAGGGGTACAAAAGTATGCTTCCACAGCGACCGCGCGCTTCACCTTCGTCCACTCCATGATGCTAGCTAAATCAAGAGGAGTTATAATTTTACGCTCTGTTTTCTCGAATTCATTAACCTTCCTTGTGGTTTCCACGTGATTTATTTAATAGCGAAATATGGGAAACCATTTACTAGTGATGGAAAGTAACGATACTAATCGTTATAAAATAACCGTTACAAACCAATCACTAAAAGTAACGAGTCCTCTATTTAGAAAAGACGTAGCTTGGCAATTCGTTACTATACCGAAACATTCTTAGTCCGGCACGAGAACAGAAATAAATAAAGAAATATAACTACTCGCGAGCCCAGACCGGCATGGCGGTCTTCTTTATAGTCACGAAACTGCTGTCTAGAGGAGTAGACAAGGAAATTCGAGGATAGCTTCGCTACGCACTGGATTATTTTAACTGTTTATTAGGCATTTGAGGTGTCGGCAATTTCGAAGTTTTGGTTGTTTTCTGAACGGCAACCCACAGAATAAAAGCGTTTTTTATGCTATTAGAAGGGATGGATCTTATTCTTTGTTGACGTTATAGCCATTATCATATATGATAGTTCAGTTTTGAATTTCGTACGTTAACTTGCTCGTTATTTCAAGTGTCGCATACATGAGTAGGTAGTAATATATTGAAAAGTTTCTAATTAGGTAGGTAGTAAATAATAAATATATTCTGAATTTACTAAAAATACAAATGCCAAATATGTTTAACGCACGATAAAATATATTGAGCAGATATAACAAAAAAAATTTAGGGCTGAGAAATGGAAACGCAAAAGAGAAAATCTGTTGGAAGTGCAATATTTGCAAATCTATAAAATCCTATAAAAACGGCAATATTTCAAACTTAAGAAAACATTTTAAATCGAAACACCCAACAATGACATTAAATGAGCTCTGAAAAACAAATCACTCATTTAGAAGTTATCCTTGTAGGTAAAGGGTTGGAATTAATTAAACTTAAAATTACATGTCAAAACAGAGAAGATTTGATAATTTTTTTAGATTCACTTGCTTCTCGTTTTGTAGACCCAGAAAAACAACAATGAGTAAAGCGACTTTTCTTGATCCTCATTTCAAAACATGAGGTTTTTTTAAAGAAGATTGTTTGGAACGAGTAAAAGACGAACTTCAGGTTGAATTAGATAATATAATAAAAAAGAAACATGGATAAATTGCTGCAGGTCAGAGAAATGAAATAGAAATATCTGAGGAAAAGACAATATGCGAAGAACGTGAAAATGATTCTATAATATCTTTAGAACTTGTAAGGAGTTCAACCGCTTTAGCAATTGCAGAAATACGCAAGTACACAGAAGAGGCTAATTTGTAAAGAAAAAAAGACCCTCTAGTTTGGTAGCAAGGCAGAGAAAAAGTATACCCTTGACTATTTCAACTGGCAAGGATATATTTATGTATATTTGCCACATCCGTACAATGCGAGAGTTTTTTTAAAAGCTGGTCAAGTCATAATCGAACGATGAAATCGTTTAAAGGCAAAACACTTCGAAAAAATATTATTTTTATAGCAGAATAAACATTTATAACACTTTTCTCGTACGGATTTAAGAGCTTTTTCTAAAAAATGTTTGTTTTATTTTTATCTGTTTAAATAAGTCTTGTTATCCTTAAATGGTATATTCTTTAATTTATATATGTTTTTCCATATATTGCCGTTTAACACTTATAATTTAAACAAATTCATGCTTAATATTCAGTATTAAATTTCGTATTTACCATAAAATACAAACTATTCAATTAAAGACCTAAAGATCACTTGCAGTATTATTTATTCGAATAAAAGTAACTAAAGTAACAATTCCAAAGTAACGAGTCCTAGAAACGGTGTAACTAGTAGTTACAAGTCCTTAAAAGTAACTAAACTTTCCATCACTACCATTTACTGACTGCAAGTTAATTAAGGATTATATTTTTGCAGCAAAAGCAAAAATGTGTTTAGAGAAAGCTAATTTATTAATTTGTCAGCAAACACTGCGGCTCGAAGAATAGATGATATTGCAGAAAATATATGAACTCTATTGCCTGATTAAAACCGACACTTAGAATGGTTCTCGTTAGGCCTGAATGAGTCAACAGATGTTTCAAATACTGCTCAGGTGTTACTTTTTATTCAAGGGATAGATCAAAATTATGAAGTGTATTAAGAGCTCCTTAACGTTCATAGTATTCACGGTAAGACCACTGAAGAAAATATTTTAAAAGGAGTTGAAAATTTTATTCAGGAAACTATACTTCAATGGAAAAACCCAAAGTGTATTACTAATGGTGATATACCAATATTTATAGTACCAAACGTATGCGAGATTCTATCTCACATAAATGTTATTACAAGATATTCATTAAAGAAAATAATCCATCTCGTCGCCCGTAAAATTGCATCAAATAACATTTTTATGATGACAGTTCATGGAAAATGGTTTTTTTCTTATTATTTTCCATGCCATTATAAGATTTTTCACGGCACAAACGGAAAAATGGGAAATTATTTATTGAAAATGGGTAGATCTGGCTAGGTCATAAAACTGTTTGTTAATGTCCTTTTCGTCCTTTAAATAATATTTTACGATCATATTTCATTTCTTTTGGGATACAGATAAGAACAAATTCGTTGCAATTAAGTCTCGCCTCTACTTTTGATGACCTGCAATGATTTCCCTAAAGATGAAATAAAAATTTTTATTATGGCAAACGCATTTAAATTGTTAAAATGCATCTAAAATCAAATAAAGCATTGATAAAAAAGCATCTTCCATTTTTGTTGTTTATAAAGTTATTACAACGTGCTGGAAAAAATAAAAGAATATACCGGGTGTGCGGAAATTCCGTTTGTATACTTTGAAGGGAGATTGTTCATATGAAAATATGAAGGAAATTTCATATGAACATAAATCCGCAATGCGTCATAAAAGAGCTATAGCCGTTTTAAAAGTGGCTCTTGAAAAAAGGGATTTTATGAAATACCTTTTTTTCCTCTTTCACACAAAAGGCACAATAGTTGTGTGGACATTGTATCCAATTACCAACTTCTCTAATACAAGTGCTTAATTGTGACGTCATCGTTCGGAGGCTTGAAATTAAAACATTTTTGTGCTTCTTGCTGAATTTATATATATATATATATATATATATATATATATATATATATATATATATATATATATATATATACAGGGTGAGTCAACGATTGGATGAAGTAAGTTTGTGCCTTTTCGGTGAAATTTACAAAGAAACTATATTTATTGTTTGATACAGTTTATTTTTACGCAGATTTTAAAAATATTTAGGACTCTACAGGGTGAGCCAAAAAACTAGGACAGCATAAAGTTGTATTTTTTTAAATAGAACACCCTATATACGAATCGTATTTTCGATTTAGCTTATAGTTTTAAATCTTTTTTATTAAGGGTTTACTATAACAAAACTTTATAGTTTCTGAGATAATTAAGTTTAAAGAAAAAAAGTTACATTTTCAAGCATCAATTCAATCCTAAATAACGTTTTCAATTTTGTGACAAATATATTCAAATTTGGAATTTAGCAAGGCCAAGGACAAGTTAACATAATTTTTACCTAATATTTGCAATAAAAGCTACAGGGTGTTGAACACATCGGCTCAAATTTGAAAAAGTTTAAATGAATAAATATCTTTTTTTTTAAATGGTACACCCTGTATATTTTCATGTTATTAATTAGAGTAATAAAAACCCTAAAAGTTTTGTTCAACATATCCTATACCTACTTATAATAGTTTTTGAGATATTTCAGTTTTTCTTATTTTCCATACTTTTTTACAGAAATAGTCTTCATTATCATAGTAGCCATGGCAAAAACGATGTAAAATAACATTTTTCTGTGTGTGAAATTTATAACCGCAATCGCTTCTTTTGGTTTTTATGTAGTGTAGTTTGGTTTTTTTGCATTCATCTTATATTGTAAAATGAATTTTCCAAAGAATGAGTTAATAGATATGATTTATACAATAGGAGAGGCTCAAAAAAATTGCCTTCTTGCTAAAAGAATATACAAAATGAAGTATCCTGATCGACGCCAGCCTAATACCCATACTTTTCAAAACTTAAAGCAAAGATTTGATTCTTCTGGTACTGTTGATTATCCAAAACGTAAAGTGGTCAACAAACCAGTAACTAATGAAGAAAAAGAACTACAAGTATTGTTAAATGTTCAGGAAAATCCTTATATTGGTAGCCGTCAGTTAGCAGCATTATGTGAAACATCACAATCCACCGCTAATCGTACTACCAAGAAATATAGGTATCATCCATATCACATGGAATTACACCAAGAATTGCATGGACAGGATTTTGAAAGTCGTGTAAACTTTTGTCGTACAATAAATGCGGAGATTCAATTAAATCCAAATTTATTATGCAAGGTAATGTTTAGTGATGAAGCTACTTTTAGAAGTAACGGTGCCGTAAATAAACGCAACATGCATTATTATGCCACAGAAAACCCATTTTGGACTAGAGAGGTGCAACATCAAAACCACTGGTCATTAAATGTTTGGTGTGGTATTCATCATAATGGAATTATTGGACCCCACTTTTTTAATGAACCACTAAATGGCCATAGTTACCTGAACTTTCTACAAGAAGAACTACCCCAACTGCTTCAAGGTCTCGATAGGGATGAGCTCGACAGTATATGGTTCCAGCACGATGGTGCGCCTCCGCATTACCATCGTGAAGTTCGTGCGTTTTTGGACCAACGATATCCGCAAAAATGGATTGGACGTGGGGGTTTCATTGAGTGGCCACCAAGGTCTTGCGACATCACCCCATTAGATTCCTTCCTATGGGGTTATATTAAAAATAAGGTGTATGTTAATCTACCAACAACAGTGGAAGATATGCGAAACAGGATTAGGGATACCTGTAGAACAATAACGCCACTAATTTTGTCCAGGGTCCGAGAAAATCTGCAAAAAAGACTAAATTTGTGCATTGCACAAGAGGGTCGTTTATTCGAACACTTATTAAAAAGAAATAATTAATCTCAGTATTTAATAGGTAATTTTTTTGTTTCAATTTAGTATAAAAGTAAATATGTATTTGCCTTGTCGTTATTGTTGTGTTAATTTTTTCACATTATGTTTAATTAAACTATTGCCGTTGTAATATAACGAATAATGTATTTCATCATATTTAACCACATTCTGTTTGTTTCTGTAGTTTCTTTTTATTATTTTACATGGCTACTATGATAATGAAGACTATTTCTGTAAAAAAGTATGGAAAATAGGAAAAACTGAAATATCTCAAAAACTATTATAAATAGGTATAGGATATATTGAACAAAACTTTTAGGGTTTTTATTACTCTATTAAATAACATGAAAATATACAGGGTGTACCATTTAAAAAAAAAGATATTTATTCATTTAAACTTGTTCAAATTTGAGCCGATGTGTTCAACACCCTGTAGCTTTTATTGCAAATATTAGGTAAAAATTATGTTAAGTTGTCCTTGGCCTTGCTAAATTCCAAATTTGAATATATTTGTCACAAAATTGAAAACGTTATTTAGGATTGAATTGATGCTTGAAAATGTGACTTTTTTTCTTTAAACTTAATTATCTCAGAAACTATAAAGTTTTGTTATAGTAAACTCTTAATAAAAAAGATTTAAAATTATAAGCTAAATCGAAAATACGATTCGTATATAGTATGTTCTATTTAAAAAAATACAACTTTATGCTGTCCTAGTTTTTTGGCTCACCTGTAGAGTCCTAAATATTTTTAAAATCTGCGTAAAAATAAACTGTATCAAACAATAAATATAGTTTCTTTGTAAATTTCACCGAAAAGGCACAAACTTACTTCATCCAATCGTTGACTCACCCTGTATATATATACTTTTAAATATATTTATGAACACTGGATGATTGGTATTGAAATACTCTAAACTCTAAATTGTGTAATAACAATATTACCGACATAATGACGGGAAGAAACCCAACTTTGTCTAAAATGTTTTTAGGTTACCTATTTTAAGGTGAGAATTAATACGAATTTTATAAAATAATACCTAATAGACAACAAAATCCTAAAGATTTTATCTATTCCCAGATTTCAAAACTTGTCCAAGATTTAAGTATTCATAAGTAAAAAGTACTGATAAACTTTTTTTGCATTTCATTATTGGATTATCTTAACACTGTTTATTATACAATACGTATGGGTAATTTGTATATGTATTCAATTGGCATTTATGGCCTCTACCTAAACGGATATTTTTTCTTCTGCAGTAATTTTTAATAAAAATATTGATAATATTGGTAAGTAAAATGTCAGCAGATATTTTTAGTGAGTGTGTGTTGTCGTTATCAAAGTTGTTTAATAAAATATTCTTATTTAAGTATATATTTAAATATAAGATTAGTCCAAAAGGATTTTTAATAAAAAAAATGCCCCAAAAATTTATTCTCATGATCACAAGTATTTTCTAGAAAAAATACATCAAATAATAACCTTTTCAATTATAGGATTTCGAGAATATTGTAATGGACTTCTGCTTAAGTCAGTTCTGAGATTAAAATTATCCGCTGTAATCCATTTTTTATCGCATATCAATGAATTTTTGCAACAATTACATTTTAATTTCCTTAAGTAATGTTGCTGGGTAAGTAATCACAAGCGTTTACGTTTAGAAGTTGTCTATATCATGTTTTTCAATACGATGTATTTTTAGTGTTCCGCCAATTTCATTAGAACCGTCATCAGTAGTGTACCGTACTGATTCATTATAGAATCCTGTTGGGATATTTGCTAAATAAAATACAATTTTTTAAAACACACCCACATACTTGTCTGTTATTACTAAGCACAAAACTTTCACAATGAATTGCTTTCTTTGTTTGAAGGTTGTAGACAATGCTGAAGATTGACTAAAATGTGATTGTCGGACTTGCATTGTCTTTATTTTGATTTATTTTTACGACGTCTCAATTAGGTTGTATGTCTAATCGTTATCAAGTATAAACTGATCAGTTTATATTTGATATCGATTAGAGATACAACCTAATTGAAACGTCGAATAAATAAATAAAAATAAAGAATTGCTTTCTACTATTTTAACCGGCTTAGTCCTTATGAGGGAATTTATTGATCCTGTCCTCTAGATCGGCACTTCTCAACTTTTTGGTATTAGTAGAAAAAAAAAGCTTCGAGGCAAGCACTTCTCAACCATTCAGTATTTTAATACCTACCTATAAGTAGATAAATCACATCACATATTAACAGCCATTGTCATCAACAGTGTAATACTCATCAGAATTTTCACTTCATTTGATTGACTTTTGTGGTTTAATTTTTGATTCACCTACGTTAGTCTTCTTCTTCTTCTTCTTCTTCTTCTTCTTCTTCTTCTTCTTCTTCTTCTTCTTCTTCTTCTTCTTCTTCTTCTTCTATCTTCTATAATAAGTCCCTGACCTGTTCCTTCTTCGATTTTCCTCATTCTGGACTTAAATTATCGCTCCACCTTTTCCGTGGTCGACCTCTACTGCATGTACCACTAGGCGATTTGTCTCGTGCGATCCTTACCAGTCTATCCTCTGTCATTCGGCTTATGTGTTTGTTTCATTGTGTCTTACATTATAGGACCCACTCATTAATGCAGTCTGTGTTGCATGATTGCCTGATGTTATCGCTTCTTTCTCTGTCTAGTAGCGTTTTTCCTGTTATTCGTCGAAGTATTCTCATTTCTGTAGTCTCCAATAGTTGTTTCGTTTTTGTCGTCTCTGGCCGTGTTTCTGAGGTGTATGTCATAATAGGTCTAATTGTGGTTTTGTAGATCCGAACCTTTGTTTCTTGTTGTAAGTGTTTGTTTCGCCAGATCACGACGTTGAGGCAACCCGCCACCTGCCCTCTTACTTCATCTTCGATGTTGCCATAACTAGTTATGTCGATTCCTAGATATTTGAAACTAATTTCCTGTTGTATTATTTGACCGTCTAGTTCAAGTCTGCATCGGAGGGGTTCTTTTGAGGTTGTCATATATTTAGTTGTTTCGGCCGAGTTAATCATATTATATTTTCTTCCCGTAAGATTAAAGGTATTTAACAATCTCTGGAGGTCGTCTTCATTTTCGGCACATATCACAGCGTTATCAACGTAACAGAGAATTTTTATTTCTGTATCACCCATTTTATATCCTCTCCCAAGTCGCACCTCCTTTACTATTTCGTCCATTATCATGTTAAACAACAAAGGACTAAGCGAGTCTCCCTGTCTAATACCGCTGTTGACTGGTATGGGTGTTGATAATTTACCGTTAGTGCGAATCTGAACTTTATTGTTTGCGTATATGTTTTAGATGGTCTGAATTATATTGATAGGGATATTTCTCTTATATAACAGGTGGATTACGTCATCTAGCTTTATGCGATCGAATGCTTTTGTTAGATCTATAACGTTAGTGTTTTTTTTTTAATTTGTGACACTGGAGCACTCGCTGTGTAAACAGGTCATTACACGTTTCCACATTCATATCTTAATATACTAGCTAGCTAGTAGCGACAATGACTGGTCGTGCATGACTTGAAATTAAACGTATTATAATGCTAAATAGTATTTTCAAAAATTTGTGCGATAACAGTAAGATCAAAAAAGACGTCTCCGCCCATTTTGACAACTTTCACGCTTCTCAGTTGTTCTTCAACCCGCTGCTGCCCCCTTGAAAGGCATTAGCACCCACCAGGGGCATTACCACCTCCGTTGGATACCTGTGGTTTAGTCATTAATGCTAATGCACCTCTTCCTTATGCGGAAGTGGTGTGTTTGAATCCAAGGCCGCCCATAAGCGCACTGGAGATGAATTAGCAAAGAGTTAGAACTATTTTAGGATATATTGTGAGAATATTTATATGTCTAGAAGATTAGAGACCACCTCTGGCTCCACATAAGTACCATTAAGTTTCTAAATTACAGTTGTGTTGTAACAATTACTACGACTACTAAATAATAGTTTTATAACTTATTTGCTTTTGACTTAGTAACAACATTTTTTATTTAAGAGTTGTAATATAGGCAACTTAGAATTCTTGTGTTGCATTGCCATCATTAGGTTTCTTCATCTCTCTCTCTCTACTCTCCGGTGAAAAACTCTTGTATTAGTATTGCTATGTTCCTAGAATATTTATAGTTTATCGTGGATAATAAAAGTTATAAATAAATCCGAGTTGTTTAATAATTCCCCAACATTCGGTCAAGTCAATACATTACAAATTTGGCGACGAGGAAGTGCTTTTTTAAAAGAAAAAGTAAAAGAAACCTACGTAAAGCAAGGTTAGTCCTAGTAATAGTAGTGGATAAATTACTGGCGCCGGAGTTGTAAGAAAACTAGTAAAATGCCGAATAATGATAATGGTACAGGGCAAGAATCCCAGATTCAAGTGGCATTTAGAGGCACTATTGGTTCTTTGTCTGAGTATAAAATTGGCACTGATTGGTCAACGTACGAGGAACGTATTGAACAGTATTTTTTGGCAAATTATATAGAAGATAATAAGAAAGTGGCAGTACTCCTCACTTTAATTGGTGAACAAGCTTATAAAGTGCTAAGAGATCTTTGCGATCCTGTTTTACCCAAAGATAAAAGCTATAAGGAGCTATGTGGCTTTCTATGTTCACAGTTTTCTAAGAAAGTTTCAGTATTTAAAGAAAGAATAGAATTTTATGAATTAAGACAAGGGGAAAACGAGTTAGTTAAAGACTGGTATGTTAAAATTAAGAATAAAGCAATAAATTGTAAGTTTGGCAACTTATTAGAAGATATTTTGAAAGATAAGTTTGTGTCTGGACTACGTAAGGGCCCAGTGTTAGAAAGGGTTTGTGAAGAGGATCATACAAAAGGGTTGAAAGACCTTTATGAGTGTGCTTTGAAAAAAGAAGCAGCAATAATGCCTTATTCTATTGTAAACAAGTTATCTTTGCAAAGTCAGTCAAGGTTTGGTGAATCGAAGTATGACAAACCAGCGAACCAAAGTAAGGATAGAAAAGAAAATAAAGAGAAAAATCCAAGAAATAAAGGAGAGGTGGAAGAGCAAAAATGTAAAACTTGTGGTAAGGGGAATCACAATTTTGCGAGATGTAAATACAGAAGTTTTCAGTGCAAGGTATGTAAAAAAGTAGGGCACTTAGCCAGAGTCTGTCAATATAATTCAGGATCTTCACATTTTGTAGAGACTTTAGGTGATAATAAAGAGGTAGATTCTGAAGAATCAAATCGTTTGGAAATGTTTTACGTAGATAGTCCTAAGTATGTTAAACCGATTAAAATAAAAATGTTCATAAAAGGTTTTCCTATAAATATGGAATTAGATTCTGGTGCAGCTGTATCTGTATTACCAGAAAGTATTTATAAGGCAAAGTTTAGCAGTTGTGCTTTAAATCAGTCTGCAGTACGGTTAAAAACGTATAATGGCAGTATTATTGTTCCGGAAGGTGAAATTGTTGTACCAATTTCTTATAATAATATTGTTAAAAATGACTGCAGGTTGGTTATTATAAAAAATGGATCTACACCTTTGTTAGGTCGTGATTTAATGAATGTTTTTAAATTATCTGTAACAGAAAATATTCAAGGTATAAACGAATTGATAATAGACTCTGATCTAGATAGATTGTTAAAAAAATATGATGAATTGTTTAAACCAGAGTTAGGTTGTTATAAATATGAAAAGATAAATTTAAAAATTAACCCTAATGTAAGACCAATTTTTTGTAAACCACGTACAATACCATTTGCTTTTAAAGAAAGTATAAACAAGGAGTTAGATGACTTAGAGCAAAGAGGTGTTATTACTCTTGTAGAAAACTCTGATTGGGGTACACCATTGGTTCCGGTGGTAAAGGATAATGGTAAGTTAAGACTGTGTGCAGATTACAAAATAACTGTAAACAGGTTTCTTCAGGATGTAAAGCATCCTCTCCCTAGAATTGAAGAATTATTTACAGCATTACAAGGGGGGGAGCACTATACAAAGTTAGATATTTTAAATGCATACAATCAGTTGGAATTGACTGACGATACAAAAAAGTTATTAAGTTGGAGCACTCATCGGGGCATTTATCAACTAAATAGGTTACCTTATGGTACAAAGCCAGCATGTGCTATTTTTCAAAAATGCGTTGAGAAAGTATTACAAGGGTGTACAGGTGTCATAAATTTTATGGATGATATTGTAGTTACAGGGTCTACTAGAGAAATTCATTTAAAAAATTTAGAAAATGTGTTTGTACGGTTACATAGGACAGGTTTTAAAATGAATATAAAAAAATGTAAGTTTTTCCAACCTAAAATAAGCTATTTAGGGCACATAATTGATAAGGATGGCTTGCATAAGGATCCTGAAAAAATTAGGGCTATTGTAGAGTGTCAACGTCCTTCGGATGTTACAGGTGTTAAATCTTATATCGGAATGATAAATTATTATGGCAAGTTTGTACCAAATTTATCACAGTTATTACAACCTTTGTATAAACTATTACGTAAGGGTGTAAAATTTGAGTGGAATGAAGAGTGTGAGAGTGCATTTGTAAATTCAAAAAAAATGATAGTTTCAGACCAAAGTTTGGCACATTTTGATCCAAAAGAGCAACTTAAATTGGTTTGTGACTCATCTCAGTTTGGTATAGGGGCAGTGTTGTTACATAAATATTCAGATGGTACTGAAAAACCTATAAGTTTTGCTTCTAGAATTTTAAATAAAAGTGAAATTGGATATTCAGTTATTCATAAAGAAGCATTGGCTATTTATTGGGGTGTTAAGAAGTTTTATCAGTATTTAATGGGTAATAAATTTCTTTTGTGCAGTGATCATAAACCTTTATTGGCATTATTTGGTGAAACAAAAGGAATTCCACAGATGGCTGCAGGGCGTCTACAGAGATGGGCATTATTTCTAAGCGGTTTTGATTATACCTTCTGTCACGTTAAAGGAACTGAGAATGGAGGGGCAGATGGTTTATCACGTCTTCCGTTAAAATCTGTAGAACAAGTTGAGAGTGATTGTGATTACTTTAACTTTTTAGTGGAAGATAATGTACCGCTGAGTTCTTATCAAATTAGAAGGGAATTGAGAGTGGATGCTGTTTTAAGTAAGGTGTTTAAGTATGTAAGAGATGGTTGGCCTCAAGTGGTACCTGAGGAATTGAAACCCTATCATAGAAGACAGCTAGAGTTAAGTATAGATAATGGGTTAATCATGTGGGGGTACAGGGTAATAATACCAAGTAAATTTCGTCAACAGATGTTAGAAGAGGTACATGGTGCTCATAATGGTATGGTTCGTATGAAAGCTTTGGCTAGACAATATTTCTGGTGGCCTAATTTAGATAGTGAGATTGAGGGGTTTGTACGTAGTTGCGAAGCATGTATGACAAATGCTAAAACTCCCAATAAAGCAGTTTTAATAAAATTCGATGAGGGTAAGCACGTATTTGATAGAATTCATATAGATTTTCTAGGTCCTTTTAAGGGTAAGGTATATTTAATTATAGTTGATTCATACTCAAAGTGGCCAGAAGTATATGAAATGCCTAAAATAGATTCGAGTGCTACTATTGACAAATTGAAAGACTGTTTTGCTAGATATGGCCTACCAAATACAATCATATCAGACAATGGTACACAGTTAGTATCAAATGAATTTGAGCATTTTTGTACTATGAACGGAATTGTTCATAAGAAGTCACCACCTTACCATCCTGCTACCAATGGTGCAGCTGAAAACTGCGTTAAGTCATTTAAATCCGGGTTAAATAAGCTATTATTAGATAGTAAATGTAAGAATATGGAAATGTCGATCTTGATAAGTAAATATTTGTTTTCATATAGAAACACACCTCATTGTGTTACCGGTGAAACTCCATCAAAATTAATGTTTTCTAGAAAGGTAAAAACACGTTTAGATTTTATGACCCAAGCTATGGCTCAGATTGCTAGAGATAATCAAATTAAATATCATCATGGCAATAGGATGACAGCTTTTGAGGAGGGGGAAAATGTATATGTTAAAGATTATAGGAATCCTCAAAAACCATGTTGGACAAAGGCCGTCATTCTACAGAGGATAGTTTTAGAAAATTACGTGTGTAAACCTGTAGATTGTTTAAATTTAAAATGGCTTCGACATTTAGATCAAATAATAAAAGCGGGTCAGTTTTATGACAAAACATTGGCAAGCTTTGACAGTAGTGAAAAAGAATTGGTAGGTCAAAGTTTACCAAATGAAGTGTTACCATTAAATGTTGAATCTGATAGTAATAAGTTGAGTGAAAAAACAGAAATGACTAATGCAGTGTTACAAAGTGAATGTGCGGCTACTCAAACTAGTGTGGTACCTTCCAAAGAAGAGACTTTGAAGATTATGTCAAATGAACAAGACTCTATAAAAGTGTCTACGGATATTAGTCCTAAGAAACATTTGTCATATGTAGTTACACCTAATATTATGAGTAGGCCACGTAGGCAAATTAAAGTGCCTAAACGTCTTGATCTGTAATAACAAGACTTAGAGGCGGAGGAATGTAATATAGGCAACTTAGAATTCTTGTGTTGCATTGCCATCATTAGGTTTCTCCATCTCTCTCTCTCTACTCTCCGGTGAAAAACTGTTGTATTAGTATTGCTATGTTCCTAGAATATTTATAGTTTATCGTGGATAATAAAAGTTATAAATAAATCCGAGTTGTTTAATAATTCCCCAACATTCGGTCAAGTCAATACATTACAAGAGTTGAATGAAATATTTTATTTGTTATAACAATTACTACGACTACTAAATAATAGTTTTATAATTTATTTACTTTTGACTTAGTAACAACATTTTTTATTTAAGAGTTGAATGAAATATTTTATTTCTTTCATAGATTTCCTTCGTTATAGTAGGAAAAATGAAACTTGCCATTGTATTACTTTTCTATAATATTTAATTTTATTAATTTCTGCAATAATATTATCATTTTACTACATTTTAGTTGACTGCTTTTGGCATACAAAGTAACGCTCTAAGCTACAATCTTGTGAGTACCATTTTCCATAATAGATGTTATCTATAGCGGTTTTTTCGACACAATATTTTAAGCTTTCTGTCGTTTGTGGTTGACCATCAACCCAGTTGGTGTAGCTCAAGTCTTCTCCATATTCCAGCCATACCCAAGATTTACCAAACGTTGGATCTGTTTCGTAAAAACCGCCCATCCACAGAACTTAAAAAATAATTAAATTACAACAGAAATATTTGGAATGTTTATGGATCGCGAATTACCCAGATACGCATCAATTCTGTATGAATAAATATCTACAAAATTTCAAAAAAAAAAATAAAATAAACTGATCAAAGTAAAGAAATTCTTGCACGCTGTATTTGTAAATTTACATTCAAAAATAAATTTTTTATATAATTTTTATTAAGCTTTTGCGATTTTTGTATATATTTACTCGGACTTTATAGTGTAGGTTTAGAGTCAAAACGAATATGTTCGCAGTTCTATTTGAACCGCTGCACATGGGGATACAAGTTAAAAATCCTGGACAAAATAACCAATTTGAGAATTTTTAGGAATAATAGCACAACTTTGAGATTTCTAACATGATTATACAGGATTGGAAAATGTTCTGCTATGGCTTTATTGTGGGCGGATGAAAAGTGGTAGGGATTCCAGGTTTTGTTTAACCATCAGAACAACGTTTCTCCCAAAAATCAAAATTTCAGTAATAAATAAATAATTCTATCTATCGTGTTTAAGTGATTGTCTATATGTATTCTTCTTTCAAGCAGGGGAAAATGAAATGATATATAGAAACAGTTTATTTCCTGCAAATACAACTCTGTTCATCTCTCTATACGCGTTTTGTTCACCTTATGATCTCGTCAGTGAAGCTCTATCGGACCAAAAGCAACATTCGCTGTATAAAATATAAATTACGTGACGTATCAGCAGGATATTAAAAACGGACTTCAATGTTAGACTGAAAAATATCTCCAATCGAACAAAATTTATACATTCGCTGGAATAGTGAGAAATTTCTTAAAATCAAAATTTCAATAAGAAATAAATAAATCTAACTACCGTGTTTAAGTAGTTGCCTATATGGATTCTCTTTTCAAGCAGAGAAAAATAAAAGAATATACAGAAACAGTTTATAAATTCTTTTCTTTTTCTCTGCTTGAAAGGAAAATATGAACTTTAAAAATTTAGCACTACCCGGAGAATGTATAAATGTGGTTTTTCTGGCGTTATTTTTCGACACAGCTCCACTGATGAGAATATAAGGTGATCGAAACGCGTATGAATGAAGGACCGGAGTTTTATTTGCGGTTACATCAACAACTATCATATGATGACACTTGCCTTTATGAAAACTAGGAAAGCACTTTCCATAAATCTTACATTGAATTTAAAATTCTGTTTTCCAGGTCCTCTCTGTACTACATATTATACTCTTTAAATGACCCCAAAGAGAAAACTCTAAAGGGGCTAGATGGGATGATCTAGGAGATCCTCATCTATATATTAATTTCCAGGAAATGTTTCATTCAAATAGTTTCTGACATGTCAGCCAAAATAGACTGGTACTTAATCTTGTTGAATCCAAATATCATATCTTAATATCAGGTGGTTATATTGATAATGAAGTAAATTAATTAAATCGAGTACAATACTATTTCATAGCAAATTTAGGTACAAATGTGCGGGAAGGAATAAAGGTCCTAAAGAATTTTCCAATGATGCTAACTCAAACATAAACCCCCTTATTCAATAACATAGTTTAACTTTGTGCCTCGAATAAGTTGACAGTGGAGGGTTTAAATTGACAGTTGCAATGAAGAGCACGTTTTGACATTAAAATTTCAAGAATAAAAAAATGTTTGTTTTCACTACCGAACGGTTCAAAATAGAAAATTTTGTTTACTTTCGGGAGATAACAATTCCTCTTACCGATTTCAAGGTTTTATCTCTAGGTTTTTATATTTAATTTTCCTATATAAGTGTTTAATTGTTGACATATGTAATTCAAATTATAAAAATATCATGAGCAAAACAAAACTGTTGAACCAATTAGAAAATCTAACTTCCTTGGTAACTATGTCTGGTCTGAGTATTGAACTTTATGAGAGAATCTAGCTGTCAATTTTTGAGGATGTTGATGTTGCGTAATGTATTCCAGCATTCAATGAGAATTATGGTCAAACCAATATCGGCAGTTGTGCCTGTAAACTAAGTCATTAAACCAGAATATGGTATAATAAGAAAAACGATATGGTTTACAAAATCAGGATGTAGATCTTCAATGTCCATTATTCCTTGACACAATTGCATTCGTCTTTCAGGGTTGTCTTCTGATAGTCTCCGAAGCAATTATGGTACATTTTATGTTCTTTAAGGATTTTTTTGGTGGTTCTTTTCGTATTATCGTATAAAAAATCAAGTTTTATTTCTGAGAAACATGGTTTCTCTGGTAAGATAAGCATAATAGTCAAGAATTTATTGTCATTGGAAGCTGTTTTCGGACGTTCTGTCTTTGGAAGGCATTAATAAGCAAATTTGCCGCATTTGGGGGACGAAAAATCCACACCAGATCCACAAAACGCCATTGCATGACCGAAAAGTGACTTTTTTGGCCGGCGTTTGCGCCAAAACCATCATGGAGCCATTTTTTTTCAAAGAAAACGAAATATTGGCTGGAAATTTATTTCGGTTGATCTTGGCTCATTATGTCTGCCCACAAATGCGTGGAAAAGGTCTTCATGGTTTCAACAAGACGGTGTGCCATGCCACACTGCAAATTAAACAATCCAGTTTCTGCAACGGAAATTCCCTGGACGTCTGATGTCAAAAAGAGGCGACATGGACTGGCCACCCAGATCTCCAGATTTGACCGCTCCGAACTTCTTTTTGTGGGATTATTTAAAAAGCATAGTGTACGCCAGCACAGCTTTGAAGAGCTTAAGGCAAACACTTGTGCCGAAATTATCGCTATACCACCCGAGGTGCTCGAAAACGTAATAGAAAACGCAGCAAAAAGTCACATTTTGCTTTGGCCAATAAAGGTGGCTAGTGACCACCATCGATGTAGTATTCAAAAACTAATCCCAATAAATTGTAAAGGGCCAAATTTAATAAAAATACCTCATATATAGAAATCATTTTTTTTTTCAGTTATTTAATGTTTACATACCGACATAAAAGATGGCGCATCCCGTAGTTATTTGTAAGATAAGGAAATATACAAAAATAAACTACTTTGCAGAAATACTTTTTAATATAATGTTTCACAAAGCTATGTTTCCAACGTGCAGTCAAGCCACATAGGAAGTTTCTCCTACCAATTTTAAGCAATAGTATTTTATATATAATAATTTCAAATTAAATATAAAAAAAAGAAAGAACGTACTTATCGTAACAGTTAGGTAGGGCTCTGTGATAATTTTATTTTATTTTTAAGTTTAGTGATTCCTAGATTATATAAAAAAAGTTTTTTACTACATGTAGTCTGTTTATATGTTTAATTTTTTTTTCATTAGCTGGAGAACTCAAAGAATTTAACTGAAAAGGACTATTGCTTATACTCGTATATATTAGGTCCAAGGTTACATAATCACGCGCATTAGTAACGATAAGGAGTAATAAGTGTTAAAGTGAACTTTTCCCGAGTGGTATCCAGGGCCATGTCAGTAAGATGCTAAAAACGGCAACATCAAAAACAAAAGAATTTAAATTATTTGCGCGGCCAGTTAAAGACAAATGAATTTTTCAGCTCAACCACGTGACTCCACGTCACCCCAGTTCAATCACGTCATCCTCATCCCCAGTTTAAGACGCCGGACGCCATTATTTTCTGGCTTTTTCGGGTACTCGAAATAACAAAGTTGGTTTTCGTCTATTTTGGCTACGTTTTCGTGTGTTTACTTTATTTTTTTTTTCAATTCACTTCAGGGTAAGTTTAATATACCTTTTCTGGAATACATCTAAACTTGATTTTGAATAAAATATGCATTTTGTTTTAGAAGACGCTGCAGCTCATTTTTTCATCTTCCGAACTAGACCCAAATATTTCCCGGATGGTTACAGAAAACTATTGTAAGTACAGTTTGGAAATTTTTTTGGTAATTACTTGATAACATTTTCGTCTTGGTTTATCATATTCATAAAAACACATCTTCAATTTTCTAACCTTGTTATCATATTTATACATAGTTCGGCATTTATACCAAACATAATTATAAAATACTGATATTAAATCAAAGGTATTATTGTTTCTTTTACCTACTTTCCATTTTAGTGTAAGTTAAATATACCTTTTCTCCAAACGTTTTCTTGAATAGTTTACATTTTGTTTTAGAAGACGTTGCAGCCCATTTATTTATGACTCTAACCTGACCGAAATATTTTACATATAGCTGGAGGCCAGTATTGTAAGTATATTTTATAAATCTTTTTGATAAATTACGTCCTAGCATTTTTATCATAGTTTATCATGCTCACAAATACACAACTTACATTTCATAACTATCATCTCGAATTAAAGGTAATATTGTTGTCTATTTAAAGTTAATGAAAAATTTAATTTAATTTCTTGTTTTATGTGGTAATTTGCAGAATTTTTTTACATGTTGATAAACTGGAGACCATTATAGAGATCGTAACATATATTAAGTAAAATTATTTTTTAATCTGACATCCTTAACAGGTGTAGTAGTTGCTAATAAATTTACAAATCGCCGATATTTAAATTTTGAGTATATAACTAATTATATAGCCATGGCTAAAACTAACATATGATTTTCATTTTCAGATATGATATTTTGACTGCCTTGAATTTTCGGCTCTCCTTAATCCTAAACTGGCTTTAACTTAATTAATGGATCAGTGTAAAATATTTATTTTTGATAATTATATTGTTTCATTTATATCGTAAATAAACAATAAAATATATTTTCTGTATTTTATAAGTCTTACGATATTATTTATATTTTATCAAGAATTGTGAAAAAGAACCTATCCTTCTGAATGCTTTATTTAAAAAGCAACACAGCAAATTAGTGGTGACGGGGTAAAAACTGTTTGTCATAAATCTTTTTATTTTTTTTTCAGGATAATACATCTACAAATAATGAATACTAGCAGAGAAATCTTAAAATTTATGTTAAAATGGTTAAGTACTCATCTCATTTCACTTTTAAAGTTTTTTTGCTCGTATTCAACATTAATATGTATTATTCTGAAAAAAAAATTAAAAAGATTTATGATCAAACAGTTTTTACCCTGTCACCATGGGATATTTAAATTTTTCCCGCCATTCATGTGCCGTTGCTAATCTCGGCCGGTAAAACAGATGGCTGTTTTACAGCCCAGTTCATTATGTCATTTCGATCAAAATACACGAGTTCATTCATAGATGGCTCCTGTTGCTTCCAAAATACAGGGTTGTGACTTTTCTCTAACCTTTTTTGTTCCAGGGTGGTATCTCTTTTATTCGCTAAATTCATAAGTATTTGAAAAATTGCTGATTATACATTATATGGAATATTATCAGTTACTACTTTTCATACTAAATATTCAACTTAAACATATCAAGTAACAAAAAGTATTAGTCTTATCTTGTTGTTATATAATTAATAATCAACTTGTAGACTTGCATAAAATAAGGTTATTATTGTAAAAATTACAAATAAAATATAAACCTTAAAATGATAATACAGTAAACTGTAAGACATTTTCACGTTTGTTGCATGTACTTTGTATCACCTACCAATAAATTTGTTTGAGGAAGCTTGTTTAGTTCCTTCGGCATAATTTTTTGGGAAAGTACATACTCCATGGAAATTAGATCAAAAAAGAGCTGTTTTGCTAACAAAAATGCAACATTGGTTTTTTTGCTGGAATGTGTTCACTTCGGCATCCTATAAAACATATCTCTATGGTAACTCTGGAAGATCTGAGCAAAAAGAATGGCGGACCAAAAATGGCTACGACTTTTGGTTTTTTGAGTTTATCTCGAAAAGTAAAAATGTTTCAAAGAAAAGTTGTAGAGAATTAAAAAACCGCCGAGAAACTTTGCAAACACCAATTTTTGCACCAAAAAAATTGCGATAACTTTTCACCCTGAAGAAGATAAAATTTTTTTAATGCGTGCATTGGATTTAGATGTATCATTACTGGTCTCAAAAAAAAAAATTTTGGATGAAAAAAACATTTTTTTTTTCAAAAATTCATAATGGCGTGGCAAATGAATATTAATGGCTCAAATTTGCAGAAGATGCTTTTTAATGCTTGTGCTATACCTGCGAATTTTTTGGATCCAAGAAATACACTTCCATACGATCTGTGAACCTTCGAAAATTGGGCCAAATCTAATCGAAAATAGCTGCTGCAGGCTGCTGTGGACGGGTTGCCACAGTTCAAGGGCATTATTCATCGGCACTTCAAGGAAACTTATGCATTACAATTAATATTTATAATATTGATGTTGTTTTATTAATTTATGTGACAGTAACAATTTGTTTAGTCATATTAATTAATAATTTGTTTATTAACAAAATTTTTACAAAAAATTGTAGAGAAATTATACAAATATTCAATTATATATTACATATTCTATTGTTTTTTCCATTATATTATTATTGTCTAACAGTTTATTAACAAAATTTTTACAAAAAATTATAAGAGAAAATCATACAAATATTCAACTATATATTACATATTATACTGTTTTTTCCCTTTATATTATTATTATCTAATAGTCAATTAATAAAATTTTTACGAAAATTTCAGAAATTTCTGAAATGTACAGATTTGTGTGAGCACTGTGATGGACAGTGCGATAATTGCTTTGAAAATTTTATTTCCTGCGATTTAGAAAGCGGCGATGACAATTCAGAGGAAATTAATAATATGTGTGAGAATGATTTTGACTATGAAAATGTTAATAATGATGAGAATGATATGTACAATGAAACTGAGAATAATGATGAAAATGGTATGTGCGATGTAAGTGAGAGTAATAATTGCGCTGATAAAATGGACGCCGATTGCATAGAAGTAATAGAAAAAAAAAAGATAAATGTATAATTGATATATTGTATTTGTATGATTTTTGCACGTAATTTTAATGTATTATATGACGTATTATATATTATTATTATATTTTTATATGACTTGCTGATAGAAATTTTCGTAAAAATTTTGTTAATAAACTATTAGGTAATAATAAAATAAAGGGAAAAACAGTATAATATGTAATATATAATTGAATATTTGTATGATTTTCTCTATAATTTTTTGTAAAAATTTTGTTACTAAACTGTAAGGTAATAATAATATAAAGGAAAAAATAGTAGGATATGTAATATATAATTGAATATATGTATGATTTTCTCTATAATTTTTTGTAAATATTTTGTTAATAAACAAATTAATAATTAATATGACTAAACAAATTGTTACTATCATATAAATTAATAAAACAATATCAATATTATAAATATTACTTGTGATGCATATGTTTCCTTGAGGCGCTGATGAATTATGCGCCTGAAATATGGCAACCCGCCTACAGCGGCCTGCAGCAGCTATTTTCTATTAGATTGGGCCCAATTTTCAAAGGTTCACAGATCTTATGGAAGTATATTTATTGGATCCAAAAAATTCACAGGTAAAGCACAAGCATTAAAAAGCATCTTCTGCAAATTTGAGCCCTTAATATTCATTTGCCATGCCATTATGAATTTTTGAAAAAAAAACGTGTTTTTCATCCAAAATTATTTTTTTTTGAGATCGGAAATGATACATCTAAATCCAATGCATGCATTAAAAATATTTTATCTCCATCCGGTGAAAAGTTATCGCAATTTTTTTCATGCAAAAACTGGTTTTTGCAAAATTTTTCGGCCCACGATTGAAAAACAATTTTTTTTTTAGATCCTCAAAATATAAAACAATACAAACAAATTCCATTAAAATTGAGCATTGTATCTTAATTACGAAAGCGGAAAATTGAGCTTGAATTTTCAACTTTGAGATCGAATTTCTCGGAAAATAAAAAACTCACAGACATAATATCTATATTTATGTTAAATTTTAAATCGGTAGTTTGTTAATAAATATCTTTTTTTTTTTTTTTTTAAAAAAAACCAAAACCATAAATTTTGTTAAAAAAAATATATCTATATATATATATATATATATATATACAGGGTGTCCAAGATAAGGATCCTAACCATGGGGATCTCGGAAACAGTTGGAGATACGAGGTCGGTTAAATTAGAGAAAAGTTGCGCAATTTAGTGCTAAATTAAACGCAATTTAAAAATTCAAAATACTTCCGGAGATTTCCGGAAAAAACCGAATTTTGGCAAAATCGTTTTTAATTTTTGTAGGCTTTATTTAAAGAGATATCAAAAAATAAAAGGTAGATTCTTCTTGCCACTTTTTATTTTTTATAATTTGGTCTAAACAAAATTTAAATCCGACGTTTCGTTTCTGAGATACCATCATGAACTTTCATTTTTTTTATGGAACAAAAAAAAGTATCCCATGTATTTGATAGCATTTTTTATTACAAATTCAACGGTGTATCACACTTGCATATCAAGTGTGTAGTCCATTGGCTTTTATAAAACTGATATACCTTTCTCTCTCGCTCTCATGGAGCTCTTATGGAAAGTACTTGAACTACGTATTCGATATGCAAGGGTGATACATCGTTGAATTTGTAATAAAAAATGCTATCAAATACATGGGATACTTTTTTTTGTTCCATATAAAAAATGAAAGTTCATGATGGTATCTCAGAAACGAAACGTCAGATTTAAATTTTGTTTAGACTATATTATAAAAAATAAAAAGTGGCAATGAGAATCTACCTTTTATTTTCTGATATCTCTTTAAATAAAGCCTGCAAAAATTAAAAACGATTTTGCCAAATTTCGTTTTTTTCCGGAAATCTCCGGAAGTGTTTGAAATTTTTAAATTTTTTTAACTGCGTTTAATTTAGCACTAAATTGCGCAACTTTTCTCTAATTAAACCGACCTCGTATCTCCAACTGTTTCCGAGATCCCCATGCTTAGGATCCTTATCTTGGACACCCTGTATATATATATATATATATATATATATATATATATATATATACCTATACCTTATATTATGAATGAATCGATAGGTTTTTTAATTCTCTAAAACTTTTGTTTCAAACATTTTTCGATACAACTTTTACTTTTCAAGATAAACTCAAAAAACCGAAAATCGTGGCCATTTTTGGTCCGCCATTTTTTTTGCTCTACTCTTTCAGAGTTACCATCGAGATATGTTTTATAGGATGCCGAAATGAACACATTACAGCAAAAAAACCAATGTTACATTTTTGTTACTGACGAGAGTCTATTTTCCATGGAGTAACAGTAGTTTCTACGAACCTGACTTCTGTTGAAAGCCCAACTGAATATTTCTTCATAAATAAGTAGAGAATGCAGAATGCAAATAGTATTATTAAACTGATGTCTATGATACGATGTATTTAAATTCTGACAAAGACAACAAGTTTAAAAACATTTTTTTCTTAATCAAATTAGCAGAAATAATTTTGGTCAGGTTTCAAAAATTCTTGCTCAGAAGGCGCAGTAGGGAACTTACGTTTAGAGACATTGTTGAAGGTTAAAGTTTGATTTAAATTAGAGTCTTCTTCTTTAGTTTTTGGGGTACCTAAAATATACCCGTATCTTCTGCAAATAGACAGTGCATCTAAAAACGAAACCTAAAATATAAGAAAAAAGATAGTTCTTAGAACATCTTAGCATTTTAAAGTACTTAAGAAAGTTACTTTAATACTTTATAAAGATTACACAAATATATTTTCAAGGGGTCTTAGATTTGTAAGTATTTATTTAGATTTAAATAAAGGTATATCATTTTCGGATCTTGGGCGCGGATCTAAGCCTTAAAGAAACGAGGAGGGCACAACTTCAGCTTGATAGAGTTATCAAATTAAATGTTTTGTCATCTGTCTAATATAGTGAATATGGTTTACCTAAAGACCCTATTTTAGAACAAAATGGTGCAGTAGAAATTTGTGGTAATTATAGTGCACCACCACTACATCAAATGTTAGAAGTTTTTTGTTAAGTTACAAAGGGCTACCAAAATTTAAAAAAATATATATATAAGAAAAAAGATATAGAAGGAATTTTCTCTTTTCAAACTGATAAATTTGTAGGTGAAGGAAAGTGTTAAAATCATATAAAGAAGATATAAATCCTTTAAAAAAATCTACTATTGCACTACTAACAGAAAAAAGTAAGTATGTATTTTTCAAAATAGAGTGAGCGATGTTGGATTTTAAGTTTATAAGGATATTGTTATGATATGCATAAATTATCTGAACTAAGTACTAAGAGAAATTAATGTACCTAGCAATGATTTCAAGGTGGGAAGAAGTATTCATTTTAAACAAAGTTGTACACAATACTTAAACAACTAAAAATTTTTTGATTCTCAGAAATCTCCAAATATCAGTTTTGAATGAAATTGTATTAAACAAAAATTAATCTGCTATAGTAAATCTACTCTCTTGAATTTTAAATTAATTTTAGATTAGTACTGTAGGCCCCCAAGACCTCCCAATACTGATATTTAAAGAAATTGAGATGTAAATTTTTTAGTCCGACATATTTTATTCTGCATATTTACTTTGTATACACCCCAAAAAAACTTTCAATATCAATTTTGGACAAATTCGGAAAAATGTAAAATTTTTAGTCCTTCATATTGTATCAGTCGTATTTAGCTAAAAAAATTAACGTCAAGTTCGTAACCTACGATCCCGAAAACACTCTAATACTAAATTTGAAAAAATATGCGTAACGTAAATTATTGAACCCATCATATTAGATCCGCTATATGGAATTTCAAAAAATAATTTTAACCTATTAAACTAATCTGAATCTACATCCACAAAAACCCCCTAGTACCAATTTTGAACAAAATCGCCGTGTTTAGACCGTCATATTGAATCTGACACATTAAATTTTCTTGAAATAATTTTAAATCCGCTATTTACAACCTCAAAAACGACTCAGATACAAATTTTGAATAAAATCGAAAAATGTAAAATTTGTAGTCCGCCATATTGTATTCGTCATATTGAATCTTTTAAAAAGAATTTTAAATCGATAATTTACACCCTCAAGAACGCGCGTAAATCACTCTTGGAGAAAATCGGAAGATGTAAAATTTTTAGGAAACCATATTGGATCCGCAATATTAAATCTTTTAAAAAAAATTTCAAATTCCTTATTTGCAATCCCGAAAACTTCCACTAACGAATTTTGGAGAAAATCGGAAAAAATTAATATTTTATCCGCCCTATTAGATCCACCATATTGAATGTTCTAAAAATAATTTAAGAATCGTTAAGTGCGATCCCGAAAACTCCACCATACCAATTTTGGACGAAATCGGACGAAATTAATTTTTTGTTCGCCATATTGGATCCGCCTTATTGAAGTTTTTAAAAATAATTCCAAATTCGTTATGTACGGCCCAAAAAGCTTCTCTTTACCAATTTTGGAAAAATCGGAAAAATATAACTTTCTTTTTTCGCCATATCGGATCCGCTATATTGAATTTTTTAAACATAATTCCAGATTTGTTATGTATGACTTCGAAAACTCCCCAGTACTAATCGATATTAGTGTACCTCGCAATGACTCCAAGGTGGCAAAAACCTACCCATTTTATCCAAAATTGTAAATCACCTTGAAATGAACCACTAAAAATCCTTTGGTTCTCAGAGTTATCCAAATACCAGTGAAATTGTGTCAAATAAATATATAGTCTATTGTAGTCTATCTTAAATTTCAAATTAATTTTAGATTGGTAATATAGACTTCAAAACTCTCCAATATCGATATTTAAAGAACTTGAGGCGTAAATTTTTTTAGCCTCATATATTTTACACTGCATATTGAGTTTGTATACGCCCCAACAACTCTGCAATATCCATTTTAGACAAAATCGGAAATTATAAAATTTTTAGTCCCTCATATTGTATCTTATCAATCTAATAATTGTAAAAAACTAGCTTCATATTCGTAATACACGACTCTGAAAACCCGCTAATACCAGTTTTGAAAAAATGCGAATACGGTAAAATTTTCAACCCATTATATTGGATACGCCATATTGGAGTTGAAAAAACTAATTTGAACGTCTTAATATAATATAAATCTAAACCCTTCAAAGCCTCTTAGTAGCAATTTTGGATGAAATTTGGAAATTTAAAATTTCTAGACCGTCATATTGCATCTGATCTATTAAATTTTCTTAGAATAATTTTATATTCGCTATTTATATCCGCAAATCGATTCAGTCCCACTTTTGAACAAAATCTAAGAATGTAAAATTTTTTGTCCGCTGTATTGGATTCGTAATATTGAATCCTGAAAAAATACTTTTAGATTATTAATTTACACCCTTAAGAACCCCCTATTTTTGGAGAAAATCAAAAATGTAAAATTTTTAGGACGCCATATTGAATCCACCAAATTGAATTTTTCTAAAAATATTCTAATTTGGTAATTTACACTAACAAAACTCCCCTAATACTGATTTCAGACAAAATCGAGAGATATAGAATCTTGAATCCGCCATCTTGGATCAGTCATATTTATATATTTTTTTAAATAATTTTAGATTTGTAATATGCGATTCCAAAAACTACCCCATATCAATTTAAAAAAAAATCGGACAAAATTAATCTTTTATCCACCATACTGATAACGCCATATTGAATTTTTTAAAAATAATTTAAGATTCGTTATGTGCAACCCCGAAAACTCTCCGATACCAATTTTGGAGAAAATCGAAAAAAATTGTTTTTTTTCTTTGGCCATATTGGATTTGTCATATTGAATTTTGTAAAAATAATTTTAGATTCGTTATGTGCGATCCCCAAAACTCCTCTGTATCAAATTTAGAGAAAGTCTTAAAAAACTGATTTTTTTTGTCCGTCATATTAGATCCGCCATATTCAATTTTTTAAAAATATTTTGGATTCCTTATGTGCACACTAAAAAGTCCCTCACGTCAATTCTGAAGAAAATCGGCTCAAAATTGAATATTTCTGTCTATCATATTGGATCCGCCATATTGAATTTTTTAAAAATACTTTCAGATTCGTTGTATACGACCCCGAAAATTTTCCCGTACCAATTTTGGAGAAAATCAGACAAAATTAATTTTTTTGGCTGCCATATTGTCAGCGCCATCTTGGGTTTTACTGAACCAATTTCATCCAAAGAAATATGGGACTACCGCAGGAACTTCCTGAACATAACGTAAAAAATTTAATTCAAATCGGTGCCGCCGTTCCGGAGTAATCGATGTACTTACATAAAAAAATTATATAGGCTACGAATTGAGAACCTCCTTCTTTTAGTAGTCGGTTAAAAAAATACATAGCTGACGAATTGAGAACCTCTTTTTTTTAGAAGTCGGTTAAGAAAAGCTATATCTTTTCGGAATAAAAATTTTATCAATTAAGAATATTTTTTTTTTGTACTGAATAGATTATATGTATATTTTATGATATAATTTTTAATATTAAAATGTATTTAGAACTTACTCAGTTATATGTATATCTTTTAAAAATGACGTACATACCTGCACTGCAGAAATATAATAGCTGTCACTAATTTTGAAAAGTGGTACATTCAGTGCCCACCCTGATACTAAAAATGCACAAAAAAAAAAAAGTTTTACCATGATTAGCAAACACCTGGATAAATAAAGTAATCTAAACTGAATTGAAAATATTTTATATTTTATTTTAAAAATTGAAGCAAGATAATTATTTTGAAGAGAGCAGAAATATAGCTATCAGAATTGTTGTAATTGCCCAATATTAAAAACAAATCAATATCAGAGTTGCATGTCCACTTTTAAGTGCAGAACAAATACTGGATTTTTGAGAATACTATAAATATACGATATTAAACAATTTTTACGCGATTGCTGCACAAATTCATATTGCGTTTAATTTTTTTTTTCTAAAATAGTGGCCAAAAAAGTGGCTTTCCACAGAGTATAGTAATTAGTTCTACAATCTTTTAAAACTAACGGCAGTTCGGCATAACTAATAATTCTCTTTTTTGTTGAAAGAGGGCTCCCCTTAGTTTTATAAAATTAAAAAACCAATAAAAATATGCAAAATATTTTCCTGTTTGCAAAATCTCAAGAAACAATAAGGAAACTGTTATGTAATAAATTCAGTAAACTCATATTGAACTTTAATTTGAGTTTTCAAAATTTATTTATTTTTTGATTTGAACTAGTCTAAAGTATTACAAACTTAACCGTTGTAACGAAGTTCTTTTGAGCATGAGTCTGTTACCGGGATTTAACTTGCTCATTGTGCATTGTAAAAAGATAATTCTTGCGGAAAAATGTTATTTAAGACATTGACATTACCGTTTGATGAATGTTTTTACAGTACCATGTAGGGAAATGGAATTTTCCGAATGTTTCAAAGCACCTGTCTATAATAATATCGGACATGCTGCAGTACTTCATGGGGAGACAGACTGGCATAAATAGTGGATCGTGTCGTCAATTCCTGTCATAATATTCGTTAAAATAATTATTTCAAGGTTACGTTTGCGTATGGAGACGTTCAACGCTATACGAGCGTGAAGGTAACGCGAAATTATTATTTAATTCATTTTTAGGCATGCCATTTCGCTTTTCTCTATCCAAAGGATAATTAATATGTTTATGTTACGTTTGCGAACATAGATCTTGAGGGAAATTTGGATTTAATTCGCAATTGAGAATACCATGTTGTCTCGAGGCATTTATTAATTCATATCATGATTGATTCTCGAAGTAAGGACGTAGATCCTGCTAAGAGTTTACGCTTAATTCCTCATTATTGGCCGGCGGAGATAACCTCATATGAGGTGATTTTGATATTTATTGTTAGTACAGTTCTGATTACGTAGAACCCTTCAGAATGATTATAGTAATTATGTAGTAAATTAATTTTTATTTTTAAAATATATCAATTGCTGCTGAGAATCAAATGCACTAAAACGAGAGAGAGAAGCATTTAATTCCTTGTAACCTATTCTTCCAATATTAATTCTTTTTTCCTTTTCCACAGATTATGCACAACAGCTATGTTAGCAATGTATTTAATCAACAACTTCTCTAATAAAAGGACTCAGCCCTTAATTGTGACGTCATCATTCAGAGGGTTGAAATCGACACATTATTATATGTTTTTTGCTGAATTTATGTATCTATTTACTTTTAAATGTACTGTTGAACATAAGATGATTGTTATAGAAATATTCTAAACTTATTTTTAAGTAAATTTTGTGCTAAAAACATTGGTAGGAAAAACTATAACATAACTATTTCAGGAAACAAGTACAAAGTGAGAGCGCGTCTTCAAATCGGCGCGCGCTTGAAAAATTAGCAATATCTCCGCTTCTAAATAACGTAGAGCTTTTATTCTTTGTTTTTTAGCTCATCGAAAAAATAATATTGGGCACATGTTCAATCTTCACGGACCACTCCAGCCCCTCAAAAATTATATTTTTTACATTTAATTTTTTTTTACTCGTTTTACATGTTTTTTCATTGAAAACGATTACATACCTTATTATATATATATTTACTTTTATGAACAATTATATTCGGCCCCCTCCTACCCCCCAAAAGTTATACTTTCCAAGATTTCGCATTTTTTGCTTTTATTACATAGGTATGAATTAGAAATATAATATAATATAATATATAACATTTCTTAAATAATGTTATTGTTATAAAATAAGGTTGTATTAAAAGTTATACAATAATCCTTTAAATCATAATTATCCACTTTTTTTTATTACATGATAGCTTAAGTTTTTACGAAGAGAATGAGCACTAACAGAACTCTGTAGCAGTTTCCTAGACGACGGTACAGCCAATGAAAAATAGTCACTTTTTTCGTTTTTCTACTAAACAATTGCAATTTTACAAAAACTATTTAACCGACAGCGCCCAACTTCCGCACACTTTTTAAGCACTTTAAAACTCGCATTCTGGTAAAAGTTGAAAACAATTCAATAAATATTAGGAAAGTTATTAACAATTGAAAAATATGCCATTTTTAATGTTTAATTGGCAATAACTTTTTTGTTTACAAACCGATTTGGACAAACAAAAACTCATTTTGAAGATATTTTCAAGACATACAGTTCATTTATGGAATATTTTTCTCTAAATCCCTTAGATTTTCCGCAAAATCCAAAAAACCGGGGAAAAATCATTTTTTCATTCTAACCTATTTGTTAAAAAAAAAAAACAATGTTCCAACCAAAATTTGTTGAGAAACGAGATGAGACGTCATTTCTACTACCTTCCCCTATCCATTTCTGCAGTCAGATCGCAGGTAGTATTTGAGTCATTTTTACCTCCCAGAAATCGTTTCGTTTCCTGGTCTATATGTGGACGAGATAGCTGAGATTTGGACGCACATATTGAAAAAAAAATTGTGTACGACCACTAGGAAATCAGATATGGTTTACAAAATCAGATTGTAGGTAGATAGTAATTATTTCTTGACAAAATTGCATTTCTCAATCATGATTTTCTTCTGATAGTTCTTGAAGTAACGGTACTTTGTAAGGTTTCATTTTATTTTCTTTGATAATTCCTCTATTGGATTTTTCCATATTATCGTATATAAGAGTAAGCTCTGGTTCTTTTTGCAGGACAAGCGTAATACTGAAGAACTTATTGGTAGCTTTTTTCGGGCCCCGTCTTCTGTAGATTTTTATGTTACCCAAATTAAATAATTTGGAAATGGGCTTTCTTTCAGGAAAAGTTTTATTAAATAAATTTGTAGCTTGTTGAAAGGATCCAAATCTATCTCTGTATCCTATTATCATAAGCTGGGCAATACGTTCTTATAGAATTTTGTTTCCATAAGTGCTAGTTTACTCAGGAAGTCCTAGGAAATTTATATTTTTAAATATTTTCAATAAAGTAAAAGTATTTCCAAGCTCACTTTAATATAAATTTTTTTCTTATTTTCTAAGTATAGTTTGCGATATTTTACTTATAAATGTATTATATTAGCTCATTATTTTTAATAAAAAGAACGCCATTAGGATAATAGATAATATTAAATAGCAATATCTACACTAAAACGTGTTAGACTTTATCCATCATAAATGTTGTTATGAGAGATTCATTAGAAAAAAGAATGCATCTCGTCGCCCGTAAAACTGCATAGAATAACATTTTTACGATGCCAGTTCATGGAAAATATTTTTTTTCATGCCATTTTAAGATTTTTCACGGTTCAAATGGAAAATAGAAAGTTATTTATTGAAAATAGATAGATCTGATTAGATCATAAAAATGTTTGTTTATGTCCGTTTCGTCCTTTAAATAATATTTTACGATCATATTTTATTTCTTTTGGGACACAGATAAGAACAAATTCGTTGTAATTAAGTTTCGCCTCTATTTCTGATAACCTACAGTGATTTCCCTAAAGATGAAATAAAAATTTTTATTATATATGCTTGACGAACACATTTAAATTGTTAAAGTGTATCTAAAATCAGATAGAAAATAGACGACGTAAACAAAAGTATGTGTAGGGGTATTTTGGTAGAGACGTATTATCCAATTTTGTTGCTTATAAAACTAAAACAAAGCTCAAGAATAACTAAAAGTACATATAGTTTAAATATTTATTATTATTACTTCAACAAAATGTAGCAACAATTTTATAAAATGTATAATATAAGCAACTTAATTTTTGTTTTTAAAATATATCTGTTCCTGTTGCAGGGAATCAAATGCACTGAAACGAGGGAGAGAAGAATTTCACTTCTTGTAACCTCTTCTTTCAACATTAACTCTTTTTTCCTTTTCCACACATTATGCACAGTAGCTATGTAGGCAATGTATTTAATCAACAACTTCTCTAATAAAAGGACTCAGCGCTTAATTGTGACGTCATCATTCAGAGGCTTGAAATCGACACAATATTATATGCTTTTTGCTGAATTTTTGTATCTATTTACTTTTAAATGTACTTTTGAATATAAGATGATTGTTATTGAAATATTCTAAACTTATTTTTAAGTAAATTTTGTGCTAAAAACATTGGTAGGAAAAACTATAACATAACTATTTCAGGAAACATAATTTTATCGAAATTATTTTATTATGATTTTTTAGATAAATATGTTAAAGTTTCTACAAAATTTAGGTACTCAAAGACTTTAGTAAAAAGGTACTCATGAATTTTTTTGTATTTCATCACTAGATTACCTAAACACTTTTCATTATACAGTATCTACAGGTATTTTGCATAATCGTTTATTTTTTCTGCTACAGCAACTTTAATAGGAGTATTGGTAACATACCAATAAGTATTTTGATTGTAGCTATGGAAGTTGTTTAATAAAAGATCCTTGTTTAAGGATATAATTAAATATGAGATTGGTCAAAAATGATTTTTTATAAAAAATGTACAAAAATTAATTTTTCCTAGAATAAAATATATGTAATATTAACCATTTTAAATATATAATTTAGAGGAGATTGAAATGGACATCTGCTTAAGTCAGTTATAAAATTAAAAGTATTTTTGATGTTCAGTTCTTTATGGTATATTAATCAATTTTTGCATGTTTGTTTCTTTAAAGCAATGTGATTGACTAATTGAATTTCTAGTTTAAGGTGGACTATATCATGTCCTTCAATACAAATATTTTGAGTAATTCATCAATTTCATTAGAACAGTCTTCAGGATTGTTTCGCGCTCCAATACATTTTTACACACTCGCTTGTCATCACTGAACACAAAACTTTCACAACGAATCGCTTTCTATCATTTTAACTTGCGTTTATTATTGCTTAAAAAACCGCACACTACTATGTAGAATCGTTTATATAATTTCTCTTACATCTGGGTACTCAACATGTTTACAGCATCCAAGTGGTGAACTCGGGACTAGCACTGTTGTTATGCGCTCAGAGCTCACACGTTAAATATTTGAGTATCCAAGAAAAATTTGTTAGCAGAAAAAAACTCTGAATCTGCAGAGTCAGAAGCTTCTTGTCTCATCAAGGCCGGCGACAGGGGAGGGGACAGCCAGGGCAATTACTCCGGATCCGAGGCAGCTTGAAAGGGCCAGGTGCAGGGTCAGACCGGCCGCCGAAAATTGGGTTAGAGGGTGGTGGGCCTCCTTACAACGTATTTAAAACTCAGAATGAAATGCCCTGAACCCATACGCCTCAAGCAGGCGCGCAACAGTCCTTAGAGTATATAACTATACATTGTACAAACTGGAATTAAATATGCTATATATGCAGTAGACAGTCAAATCATAAGTTATTTTGCTAATGATCAAGCGCGTAAAACCCATCTAAGATAGTTTTTTATTTTGTCAAAAATTTATTTTAGTGTAAATTGTTTAAATAAATCATTACATTTAGTAATTTACGTTATGTTTTTCGTATACACTTTATTTTCTTTTTTTAGAGGGTCCGAAAATTCTTTTACATCAGCGTTTCTTGCCCTCTCGGTGGTCCTGTGTCCTATTACAGCATTGTATTCACTGTTTATGAAACTGAGCTTCCTCTCCATCCTCAGAGTCGACAGGATTATTATTGGTTTCAGTTTCTTTTTTCTTAAACTTACTAATAAGATCATTTTTCTAAGGTAAAGAAGTTTTCACGGCTACCACAGCAGCTTTCCTGCTTCTATAAGATATCTTTCTATTTTTAATTTGTACTGGGCTTATGTCATAAGGACATACCGAACTCAGGTTGCTGCGATCATGGCATTGTCACGTGGTATTTCATGTATAAGCCCAGAAACTTATATTACAGTTAAACTGAAGCTGCTATGCTCAGACGTGGTGTCCAGATGAAAGTCCAGAGACTGATGGTCATTGTTAGGATCAAGTGGACAGATCAAAGATCCAGAAAAAATAGGTGATTTGGGATTGGTAGCTGATGTCCTTTATCCTTATGTCATTTAAAAAAGAATTTTAACCTCTTTTTCCTGGCAATGCCAGATCCACCGTTTGGCTTTTGCAAGTTATTACACTTTGTCAACGTAAATGCCATTCGACGAACGTCACTTCTCATCAAGATAAGGAATTTACTCTCCACCTTTTAAAATATATTCTACTAAAAGACAGTTCATATTTCTAACATAGTAGAAACAAAGTTACTCTAGGTATTTGAAAATATCTCGCTGCTTTAAAAATTACCCCCCATTTTTTTTTGAACCATTTTAATAGCCTCTCTCACTTTGTTTTAATTCCAATCTTTTCGTTTTTCTTTTAAGTACGACAACGGTATTCTAAAAATTAATATAGAACATTATAAAAGGGGGAAACTAACCGCCTAAATCTTAAGTTCACTTATGAAATATTCCATATACTCCACTAGCTCTTCATATACCAATTTCACCGAGTCATGGTTACCTTTGTATTCTACAAGTAATAATTCATAAAAAATAAAAAGCCCCGAAAATATTGAAACAAACATGAATATAACTTATTAAAAAAATTAAAATTTTAGTAAGAAATAAAGAAATCTTTCTACCGTATTTAAATAGCTTGTTATATATGTAATTCTCCATTCAGGCGGAGACTATGAAAAATATATATTCAAACAGTTTATTTCCTGCAAATATCGCTCTGGTCCTCTCTCCATACGCGTTTCAATCACCTCATGATCTCGTCAATGGAGCTGTGTCGGACCGAGAGCAACATTAGCAGGAAAGAACTGATACATGAAATATAAATATCAAGGTATGTCGGCAGGATATTGCACCTGCCATCTACCGATCTCGGCGACACTCCAGTGATTCATAGATGTCGTTCGACTGGCGATATTTTTCAGTCTGACATCGAGGTCGGTAGATGGCAGGTGCAATATCCTGCCGACATACATTGAAATTTATATTTCATATATCAGTTGTGTCCTTCTAACGTTGCTCTCGGTCCGATACAGCTCCACTGACGAGATCATGAGGTGATCCAAACGCGTATGGAGAGAGGGCTAGAGTGATATTTGCAGGAAATAAACTGTTTGAACATATATTTTTCATATTCTCTACCTGAAAGGAGAATTACATATATAACAAACTATGAATTCAACTTGTATAACATATAATCATAGTATTATTTTCAACCAATGAACGAAAAGCATCAAAACTATACCTTGAGAAAAATATTTATCGCCAACAAAATAAAATATCACTAACACAGTGATGACGTTCACCGGAATGTCGAGATTAAAAGATTACAATACTAAAGATGAAGTTAAATAATAGATGGTCTTGTATTGTGTTTTCAACTGTTTGTTTTAGAGAAATGCTGGTATTCCGTATTAAGGATACTATTCCATATCGGGCATGAAAATAAAACTTGACATTTTATATAAATATAATATTTCATTTTTTGTTTCTTTAATAATATTAATATTTAATTACAAACTAATTGACTAATTGGCATACAAAGTAACGCTTTTGGTTACATTCTTTAGAGTACCATTTTCCAGAATACATGCCATCGGGAGCGGTCTTTTCGGCACAATAGTTTGAGTTATTTGGAGTTCCTGGTTGACCATCAACCCAGTTGGCGTAGCTGATGTCTTCTCCATATTCAAACCATATCCAAGATTTTTCGAACGTTGGTTCTGTTTCGTAAAAACCGCCAATCCACAAAACTTAAAAAATATTATATATTTAAATCCTAATGAAGCTCTAAAAGTTAAAAAAAATCATTGCTTAAGTTAACAGAAATAATTTTAGCTAAGTTTTAAAAATCTTTACGCAGAGTGCGCTGCAGGGAACTTACTTTTAGAGACTCTGTTGTCGATTAAGGTTTGATTTAAATTAAGCTCTTCTTCACGAGATCTTGGAGAAGCTAAAATATACCCATGTCTTCTGCAAATGGATAATGCGTTTAAAAATTGAACCTAAAATATAAGAAAAAAATGATTCGCAGAATATTTTAGCATTTTAACATATTTGCAAAAAGTTATATTAACATTTTATGAAGATTACATGAATACTATATTAAGGAGTTTGACATTGGAGCATATTTATTAAGCTTTAAGCCAAGCTAAAATTTTTTAATTCTGGGAACTGGCTTAAGTCTTAAAGATAAGTATAGGACAGGAGCTTGATGAGCTGGTCAAATTAAATGTTTTGTCGTCTGTGAAAGGTAGTAAATTTGGTATATCCAAAGACCCTGTATTAAAATAAAATGATGTGTTAAAAATCTGTGGTAATTATAGTATACTACTAAAACCAACTTTAGAAATTATTCGTTAAGTTACAGGGTGATATCAAAATTTTAAAAAATTATGAAAAACAGGTTTAAAAAGAATTGACTGTTTTTAAAATCATATATCAACAAGCGGAACGATGTGCAAAAATTGTATCAAGAAAGTAAGAATCGTTTAAAAAAATCTGATAGTAGACCACTAATAAAAAAAGTAAGTATTTTCTTAAATAGCTTGAGCTATTTTGGATTTTAAATTTATAAGGATGATTATGCATAAATGTAAAGAGAAAGTTGACTATTAACACATATATTATCTAAGGTTTCTAGTATTTTAAAACTATTGTATATTGAATGAAATATATTTTCCTTTGTAAATAATTCCTCCAAAGAATAACACGATGTTTCACTTGTTAATATAAGAGAAACTAGCCTTAATGATCCAACAATAAAAAAGTTTCTTTATTTTGTTAAAAATGTAAGGCATGGAAAAGGCTTAAGTGAGCTAAAATTATTTTATTTAAACAAAAATATATTGACTATTGTAAATGATTGATTACTTCTCGGAAATTGTTTGCTTATTTAATGGCAAGTACATAATAAAACACTTGAGACTTTTTGATCTTCATTTTGAAGTATTTATATGTTTATTTATCTCTAAATATAATCACATACTGTAGATAATAATATAGGTTAGGAATCTTTTTTTAACCAGCTAATTTTTACGCACATGTATTCAGTTGAGTACTATACTTGCGAGGAGTGATAATAAAAAAGATTTTAAGAAAACTTTGATTTGATTTTTTCCGGTAGGCACACGCATTATACATTCTTTTTTTGTTTTATATATTTCAATTGATTTACTGGTAATTTATAGTACTTTTATGTATTAACTAGCATTACAAACCTGGATAAATATAAAAATATATATCTTTTCGGAATAAGACTTTTATAATTTTGGTAGAGTTTCGTTTTTTATTCAATAAATTATAAATATATTTTATGAAAGAATTCTTAATATCAAAATAATTAAAAAACTGTCTCTCACGTATTGAGAAAAATTTTTGAAAAATGCAAAAACATACATACATACCTCCACTGTGGAAACGTAATAGCTGTCGCTAAGTTTAATAAGGGGTACGTTCAGTGCCCACCCTGATACAAAAAAAGCACATAAAAAAATAAGTTTTACCATGACTAATAATAACCTAGACACATAAAGTAATGCTAAGTATTACAAAATCTTTTATACTTGTATGTATATATTGTATTTTAAAAATTGAAGCACTTATATCAAGATTAGTATTTTGAGGACCAGAAATAGTGCCATCTATTTGGAAATTTTAATCATTCCCTTCATATCAGAAGAAATCATTATCAGAGTTGTGTGCAAATTTTCAAGTGGAAAACAAATACTGAATTTTTAAGAATACTATAAATAGTATCGCAACGTCGCTCGGTCGGTATCTGATTCGCGTACCTGTTCTAAGGGTATGTCGGTGCCATGATCTGATACGATCGCCGCTAAATTTGACATAACATCTGCGCTAGTAACCGTTTCTGATATTTGAGAATTATTTATCCTGTAGCACTAGTGAGTTGTTCCACCAGGAGTTGTCTCTTTTGGTTGTGTTTGGTGAAGCCTAAATGCCGATGCTTCTGGGTTAGCTGGCATTAGGTTAAACTCTATGCTACTGTCATCAATGAATCCCGGAAATTGCCTAATCTCCGCATCAAAGGATGACGTATGCACAGGGTCAGTTTGGAAACTTTGGAACATCGGACGTTGTTTCGGAAATTGAAAGGTAGGGCACCGCGCAGGCGGTGCCGGAGAGGACCCACCATAACCGCCCGACCCGGCGAAAAGCCAAGCCGCCTCACCTTTCTTGATGCTTGTTCAGGGCACCTGAGGAAGATGAGCCATGCTCTTAAATTTGGAAAAAGAAAAACTTTTATGCCGAAATTTAAAAAGGGGTTATGGGGTTGCGCGTCTGGGAAGCGAGCGTGGATGCTCAAGACGACTTAAGAATAAAATGAAAATAATTTAATTTTTTTATAAGAGTTCGGGGTTTTCTTCACAAAATAATTAGTATAGGGGGGCAAGGGTCAAGTATAATTTGTCGTGGCCAAATGTTTTTGAAAACGCAAAGATTCTAACTTTTTCGAATAAATTTATTTATTCTTCTTGCCGATAAATTGAGTCGAACACTAGGTCATACCGCAAGTCGCAAATTTATTTGTTTATTGTTAAACTCCGCAATGATTTTTAATACCGAAATTTTAACGCAGAAAAAGTATAGATATTTGGACTTTATCGTAAAATTTTAAAAATGCGCAAGAAAGGTTTGAGTAACGGAACTTGAACGCAATTTTATAAATTTTCAAAGTCGAAAAAAGTAAGGGTAACAGATCCGATTTTTAAGAAGAAAATTAAGATAAATTTAGATTTTCACGAAAATCTAATAAAGGGGTTTCCGCAAGTAAATTTAATTAGCGTAATGTCTCTGGAGGGTAAGGTTTTTCAATCTAATTTTTTACGATTTTCACCGAAAACTTAAAATGACTTTAACGTTAAATTTCCGCAAAAAATATTCTTAGTTTTTCTTCTTAATCTTCTGACTGAAAGAGAAATTATTTTATTTGGTTTGTTGAGTATCGGAAAATCAAGTTAGAATTGTTACGCGGTCTTTGTGACGGTGATCCGATATTGCAACACCAGTTCGCGTATACAATCACGAATATCGCCCGTCTTTCGAACTGTAGTGTATCGGGCTCTGGGAAATAAAACCTATCTTGCCTAGACACTATTTATTTTTATCCAGAGTATTTAAACCGATTTTTTTTTGGCAATAGGTTTTTAATTTTTAAAGTCTTCAGGCGCCCCAGTTATTGGCAATTACCCGGATAAAAGCTACTAGTTCGTCCAGGGACCTCGGAGGTACTTTATTTTAAATGATTTAAAAAAAAACACTATCAATTTCAGCAACGCAGCCCTCTAAAAGATCGTCGATGTTGTAACCTCTTCTTGGCTGTTCAGCCGTCCTAAAAGCGATGAAAGTTAACTACTTCTTAAGGCAACTGAATTCCGCTACTCCCCTTTAATATTCTCTTTCTTTAGATCTGATCTGCTACTCGTTTAATACTACTTCAGTCCTGCTACTACTGCCGATTCTGTATATAATCTGACGGTTCCTTTACTTTCCGGGAAGTCACGTCCCAAAATCAGGTGATGTGCCGACAAAGTAACGTGATATTCAAGCGCAAATTTGAACGTTAAATTTTGTCGCCGAATATGGATAATTCTTTTAAAAGTGGTGTTATTACATTTAGGCAGATAAGGAAAACAATTTACAATTGTTTTTTTCTGGTGTTCCGTTTGTTTTTTTTAAACGTACGTTTTCAACAATAGATATTAAACAGTTTTTACAAGATCGTTACACAACTATATATTTTTGGTTCAGATTATAGAGATTGGTACCATAACCCTTTGAAACTTGCCGAAGTTCATCATAATGCGGAAATTAAGGGGTTGTGGTTCTATAATTAATCATGTAAATTTTTTCTGTTGTTGAAGGGATTCAGTTAGTTTTATAAAAGTAATAAACCAAGGAAAAAATTTCAAATATTTCCCTGGTTAGAAAATCTTAGGAAAAAACTAAGAAACTCTTACGTAAATAGTTAAGTAAAGTAATACTGAACTTTAGGTTTTTAAGATTAATTCTTTTAGTTTGAGCAGGTGTTTGGATCTGAGACTGCTTATGGGGATTTAAGTCGCTTACTATGAAATTTTTGCATAAAAATATTCATTTTCATTGGCATTACCGTTTAGAAAATAGTTTCGCCGCGTGTGTCGGGCAATTGGATATTCCTCGTGTTTCAAAGAGTCCGACTACTATAGTATCGGGTTATATACTGTGGTACTGCATGCGTGAGTCCCATACGCCACTGATCGCCTGTACTGAGAATGTGGTGGGGAAACAGACCGGAATAAATAATTGGGCGTGTCGCAGATGGTGGCACACTCAGAATCTGGTTTATAGGTTCCGACGCAGAAAGGTTTAAATATGAGTATGCAGATGTAGAAAGTGTACCAAAGGTGTCTGGGGAAAGCTCCGATGGACCCACTGATGAGTCCACCGTCGGTAGCTAGGAGGAAACACCTCTTTTAGGGTCTAAAATTAGATTGGGACAAACCGATCGCTTCGACACGGCTGCGGTCTCGTTTACAACATGGTGACCGTGACAGGACCTAAGGCAGCAAGGGTTGCCTGGATTGCTGGTTTATAGCAATGGGCCTGTAAAAGACCCTAAAAGGGTCCGCATCTGCAGTTTCATCAGGAAACACTTTCTATACATGCGGGATCTAACGCTCTCGTCTGCATACAAAGTATTTGCCTTGGCGGGGTGATGTCGCAGATGGCGGCACACTTAGAATCTGGTTTATAGGTTCCGACGCAGAAAGGTTTAAGTATGAGTATGCAGATGTAGAAAGTGTACCAAAGGTGTCTGGGGAAAGCTCCGATGGACCCCCTGATGAGTCCACCGTCGGTAGCTAGGACGAAACACCTCTTTTAGGGTCTAAAATTAGATTGTGACGAACCGATCGCTTCGAGACGGCTGCGGTCTCGTTTACAACAGGCACATTGTCATGCACGTTTTCTACACGGAAGAGCTGTCAGGTAACCGAAAGGTGACCAGGACCGGGAACGCTCGTAGGACTCTGCTTTCCTGATCTGGAGTTATAGTAGTCACGTGATTAGCATTATCTGTTAAATTTTTTTCCAAAAAGAATTCAAAAGTAAAATATAAGTTGAATTTTTTGCCCATTTTTTGAAAATTGCACCACCGTTGCAAAATAAGACTTAACGCAACCTACATAAAGCTTTTTAGTCTAACCTGAACTTTAATTTGAGTTTTCAAAATTTATTTATTTTTTTGATTTGAAATGGTTTAAAATGTTACAAAATTAACGGTTGTAACGAAGTTCGTTTGGGCTTGAGTCTGCTACCGGGATTTAACTTGCTTATTGTATAGTGTAAAAAGATAATTCTTGCGGAAAAATGTTACAGCATCATGTAGGGAAATGGAATTTTCCGAATGTTTCAAAGCACTTGTCTATAATAGTATCGGACGACATGCTGCGGCATTTCGAGGGGAGACAGACTGGCATAAATAATGAATCGTGTCGTCTAATTCCTGTCTTAATATTCGTTAAAATAATTATTTCAAAGTTGCGTTTGCGTATGGAGACGTTCAACGCTATACGAGCGCGAAGGTAACGCGAAATTATTATTTAATTCATTTTTAGGCATGCCGTTTCGTCTTTCTCTATCCTTCTTCTTCTTCTTTAGGTGCTATGTCTGTATTCAGACGTTGGTGGTCATCATGTTTACAATTTCCTGAAATCTTTCTCTATCGGCTGCTGCGCGAAATAGTTCTTCTATCACACCACTGCCTAATGTTACGCAGCCATGAAAGCTTCTTTCGGCCTATCCATCTTTTTCCCTCCACTTTTCCTTGTATTACAAGGCGAAGTAGCTGGTATTTGAAACAGACGTAGATGTTCTTTCGGAATTCACAGCTCTTTTGTAGGAGAACGCGCATACAAAATAGTGCACGCAACAGTCCTTAGAGTATATAACTATACATTGTACAAACTGGAATTAAATATGCTATATACGCAGCAGACAGTCAAATTATAAGTTATTTTGCTAATGAACAAGCGCTAGTAATTTATGTTATTTTTTTCGTATACATTTTATTTTCTTTTTTAGAGGGCCCGAAAATGCTTTTACACCAATGTTTCCTGCCCTCTCGGTGGTCCTGTGTCCTATTACAGCATTGCATTCACTGTGTATGAAACTGAACTTCTTCTCCATCTTTAGAGTCGACAAGATTATTATTAGTTTCAGTTTCTTTTTTCTTGGATTTACTAATCTTTATCAGATCATTTTTCTAAGGTAAAGAAGTTATTACTACTACCATAACAGCTTTTCTGCTCCTATAAGATATCTTTCTGTTTTTAATTTGTATTGACCTTATGTCATAAGGACATACCAAACTCAGGTTGCTGCGATCATGGCAGTGTCACGTGGTATTTTATGTATAAGCCCAAAAACTTATATTTCAGTTAAACTGAAGCTGCTATGCTCAGACGTGGTGTCCAGATGAAAGCCCAGAGACTGATGTTCATTCATGGGATCAAATGGACAGTTCAAAGATCTAGAAAAAACAGGTGGTTTGGGATTGGTAGCTGATGTCCCTTATCCTTTTGTCACTTAAAAAATAATTTTAACCTCTTTTTCCTGGCCATGCCAGATCCACCGTTGGGATTTTGCAAGTTATTACAGTTTGTCAACGTAAATGCCATTCGACGAACGTCACTTCTCATCAAGGTAAGGAATTTACTCTCCACCTTTTAAAATATATTCTACTAAAAGACAGTTCATATTTCTAACATAGTAGAAACAAAGTTGCTCTAGGTATTTGAAAATATCTCGCTGCTTTAAAAATTACCCCCCATTTTTTTTGAACCATTATTATAGCCTCTCTCACTTTGTTTTAATTCCAATCTTTTCGTTTTCCTTTTTAAGTACGACAACGGTATTCTAAAAATTAATATAGAACATTATAAAATGGGGTAACTAACCGCCTAAATGTTAAGTCCAGTTATGAAATATTCCATAACTATACCCCACTAGCTCTTCATATACCAATTTCACCGATTTATGGTTACCTCTGTATTCTACAAGTAATAATTCATAAAAAATAAAAGGCCCCGAAAATATTGAGACAAAACATGAATACAACTTATTAAAGAAATTAAAATTTTATTAAGAAATAACGAAATCATTTTGCAGTATTTAAATAGTTTGTTATATATGTAATGTAAGAATATGAAAAATATATATTCAAACAGTTTATTTCCTCCAAATATCGCTCTGGTCCTATCTCCATACGCGTTTCGATCACCTCATGATCTCGTCAGTGGAGCTGTATCGGACCGAGAGCAACATTAGCAGGAAACAACTGATATATGAAATATAAATTTCAAGGTATGTCGGCAGGATATTGCATTTGCCATCTACCGACCTCGATGTCAGACTTAAAAATATCGTCAGTCGAACGACATTTATGATTCACCGGAGTGTCGCCGAGGTCGGTAGATGGCAGGTGCAATATGCTGCTGACATACCTTGAAATTTATATATCATATATCAGTTGTTTCCTGCTAATGTTGCTCTCGGTCCGATACAGCTCCGCTGACGAGATTATGAGATGATCGAAACGGGTATGGAGAGAGGACCAGAGTGATATTTGCAGGAAATAATCTGTTTGAATATATATTTTTCATATTATCTGCCTGAAAGGAGAATTACATATATAATATGAATACAACTTCTTTAATATATAATCACAGTATTATTTTCAACCAATGAACGAAAAGCATCGAAATTATACCCTGAGAAAATATTTATCGCTAGCAAAATAAAACATCCCTAACACAGTGATGACATTCGCCGGAATGTCGAGATGAAAAGATTACAATACTAAAGTTGAAATTAAATAAAATATGGTCTTGTATTGTGTTTTCAACTGTTTGTTTTAGAGAAATGCTGGTATTCCGTATTAAGGATACTATTCCATATCGGGCATGAAAATAAAACTTGCCATTTTATATTAATAAAATATTTTATGTTTTGTTTCTTTAATGATATTAATATTTAATTACAAACTAATTGACTAATTGGCATACAAAGTAACGCTCTTGGTTACATTCTTTCGAGTACCATTTTCCAGAATACATGCCATCGGGAGCGGTCTTTTCGGCACAATAGTTTGAGTTACTTGGAGTTCCTGGTTGACCATCAGCCCAGTTGGCGTAGCTGATATCTTCTCCATATTCAAGCCATATCCAAGATTTTTCGAGCGTTGGTTCTGTTTCGTAAAAACCACCAATCCACAAAACTTAAAAAATATTATATATTTAAATCCTAATGAAGCTTTAAAAGTTAAAAAAAATCATTGCTTAAGTTAACAGAAATAATTTTAGCTAGGTTTTAAAAATCTTTACGCAGAGTGCGCTGCAGGGAACTTACTTTTAGAGACTCTGTTGTCGATTAAGGTTTGATTTAAATTAAGCTCTTCTTCACGAGATCTTGGAGAAGCTAAAATATACCCATGTCTTCTGCAAATGGATAATGCGTTTAAAAATTGAACCTAAAATATAAGAAAAAAATGATTCGCAGAATATTTTAGCATTTTAACGTATTTGCAAAAAGTTATATTAACATTTTATGAAGATTACATGAATACTATATTAAGGAGTTTGACATTGGAGCATATTTATTAAGCTTTAAGCCAAGCTAAAATTTTTTAATTCTGGGAACTGGCTTAAGTCTTAAAGATAAGTATAGGACAGGAGCTTGATGAGCTGGTCAAATTAAATGTTTTGTCGTCTGTGAAAGGTAGTAAATATGGTATATCCAAAGACCCTGTATTAAAATAAAATGATGTGTTAAAAATCTGTGGTAATTATAGTATACTACTAAAACCAACTTTAGAAATTATTCGTTAAGTTACAGGGTGATATCAAAATTTTAAAAAATTATGAAAAACAGGTTTAAAAAGAATTGACTGTTTTTAAAATCATATATCAACAAGAGGAACGATGTGCAAAAATTGTATCAAGAAAGTAAGAATCGTTTAAAAAAATCTGATAGTAGACCACTAATAAAAAAAGTAAGTATTTTCTTAAATAGCTTGAGCTATTTTGGATTTTAAATTTATAAGGATGATTATGCATAAATGTAAAGAGAAAGTTGACTATTAACACATATATTATCTAAGGTTTCTAGTATTTTAAAACTATTGTATATTGAATGAAATATATTTTCATTTGTAAATAATTCCTCCAAAGAAAAACACGATGTTTCACTTGTTAATATAAGAGAAACTAGCCTTAATGATCCAACAATAAAAAAGTTTCTTTATTTTGTTAAAAATGTAAGACATGGAAAAGGCTTAAGTGAGCTAAAATTATTTTATTTAAACAAAAATATATTGACTATTGTAAATGATTGATTACTTCTCGGAAATTGTTTGCTTATTTAATGGCAAGTACATAATAAAACAGTTGAGACTTTTTGATCTTCATTTTGAAGTATTTATATGTTTATTTATCTCTAAATAAAATCACATACTGTAGATAATAATATAGGTTAGGAATCTTTTTTTAATCAGCTAATTTTTACGCACATGTATTCAGTTGAGTACTATACTTGCGAGGAGTGATAATAAAAAAGATTTTAAGAAAACTTTGATTTGATTTTTTCCGGTAGGCACACGCATTATACATTCTTTTTTTGTTTTATATATTTCAATTGATTTACTGGTAATTTATAGTACTTTTATGTATTAACTAGCATTACAAACCTGGATAAATATAAAAATATATATCTTTTCGGAATAAGACTTATAATTTTGGTAGAGTTTCGTTTTTTATTCAATAAATTATAAATATATTTTATGAAAGAATTCTTAATATCAAAATAATTAAAAAACTGTCTCTCACGTATTGAGAAAAATTTTTGAAAAATGCAAAAACATACATACATACCTCCACTGTGGAAACGTAATAGCTGTCGCTAAGTTTAATAAGGGGTACGTTCAGTGCCCACCCTGATACAAAAAAAGCACATAAGAAAATAAGTTTTACCATGACTAATAATAACCTAGACACATAAAGTAATGCTAAGTATTACAAAATCTTTTATACTTGTATGTATATATTGTATTTTAAAAATTGAAGCACTTATATCAAGATTAGTATTTTGAGGACCAGAAATAGTGCCATCTATTTGGAAATTTTAATCATTCCCTTCATATCAGAAGAAATCATTATCAGAGTTGTGTGCAAATTTTCAAGTGGAAAACAAATACTGAATTTTTAAGAATACTATAAATAGTATCGCAACGTCGCTCGGTCGGTATCTGATTCGCGTACTTGTTCTAAGGGTATGTCGGTGCCATGATCTGATACGATCGCCGCTAAATTTGACATAACATCTGCGCTAGTAACCGTTTCTGATATTTGAGAATTATTTATCCTGTAGCACTAGTGAGTTGTTCCACCAGGAGTTGTCTCTTTTGGTTGTGTTTGGTGAAGCCTAAATGCCGATGCTTCTGGGTTAGCTGGCATTAGGTTAAACTCTATGCTACTGTCATCAATGAATCCCGGAAATTGCCTAATCTCCGCATCAAAGAATGACGTATGCACAGGGTCAGTTTGGAAACTTTGGAACATCGGACGTTGTTTCGGAAATTGAAAGGTAGGGCACCGCGCAGGCGGTGCCGGAGAGGACCCACCATAACCGCCCGACCCGGCGAAAAGCCAAGCCGCCTCACCTTTCTTAATGCTTGTTCAGGACACCTGAGGAAGATGAGCCATGCTCTTAAATTTGGAAAAAGAAAAACTTTTATGCCGAAACTTAAAAAGGGGTTATGGGGTTGCGCGTCTGGGAAGCGAGCGTGGATGCTCAAGACGACTTAAGAATAAAATGAAAATAATTTAATTTTTTTATAAGAGTTCGGGGTTTTCTTCACAAAATAATTAGTATAGGGGGGCAAGGGTCAAGTATAATTTGTCGTGGCCAAATGTTTTTGAAAACGCAAAGATCCTAACTTTTTCGAATAAATTTATTTATTCTTCTTGCCGATAAATTGAGTCGAACACTAGGTCATACCGCAAGTCGCAAATTTATTTGTTTATTGTTAAACTCCGCAATGATTTTTAATACCGAAATTTTAACGCAGAAAAAGTATAGATATTTGGACTTTATCGTAAAATTTTAAAAATGCGCAAGAAAGGTTTGAGTAACTGAACTTGGACGCAATTTTATAAATTTTCAAAGTCGAAAAAAGTATGGGTAACAGATCCGATTTTTAAGAAGAAAATTAAGATAAATTTAGATTTTCACGAAAATCTAATAAAGGGGTTTCCGCAAGTAAATTTGGAAAATTTAATTAGCGTAATGTCTCTGGAGGGTAAGGTTTTTCAATCTAATTTTTTACGATTTTTACCGAAAACTTAAAATGACTTTAATGTTAAATTTCCGCAAAAAATCTTCTTAGTTTTTCTTCTTAATCTTCTGACTGAAAGAGAAATTGTTTTATTTGGTTTGTTGAGTATTGGAAAATCAACTTAGAATAGTTACGCGATCTTTATGACGGTAATCCGAGATTGCAACACCAGTTCGCGTATACAATCACGTCTTTCGAACTGTAGTGTACCGGGCTCTGGGAAATAAAACCTATCTTGCCTAGACACTATTTATTTTTATCCAGAGTATTTAAACCGATTTTTTTTTGGCAACAGGTTTTTATTTTTAAAGTCTTCAGGCGCCCCAGTTATTGGCAATTACCCGGATAAAAGCTACTAGTTCGTCCAGGGACCTCGGAGGTACTTTATTTTAAATGATTTAAAAAAAAACACTATCAATTTCAGCAACGCAGCCCTCTAAAAGATCGTCGATGTTGTAACCTCTTCTTGGCTGTTCAGCCGTCCTAAAAGCGATGAAAGTTAACTACTTCTTAAGGCAACTGAATTCCGCTACTCCCCTTTAATATTCTCTTTCTTTAGATCTGATCTGCTACTCGTTTAATACTACTTCAGTCCTGCTACTACTGCCGATTCTGTATATAATCTGACGGTTCCTTTACTTTCCGGGAAGTCACGTCCCAAAATCAGGTGATGTGCCGACAAAGTAACGTGATATTCAAGCGCAAATTTGAACGTTAAATTTTGTCGCCGAATATGGATAATTCTTTTAAAAGTGGTGTTATTACATTTAGGCAGATAAGGAAAACAATTTACAATTGTTTTTTTCTGGTGTTCCGTTTGTTTTTTTTAAACGTACGTTTTCAACAATAGATATTAAACAGTTTTTACAAGATCGTTACACAACTATATATTTTTGGTTCAGATTATAGAGATTGGTACCATAACCCTTTGAAACTTGCCGAAGTTCATCATAATGCGGAAATTAAGGGGTTGTGGTTCTATAATTAATCATGTAAATTTTTTCTGTTGTTGAAGGGATTCAGTTAGTTTTATAAAAGTAATAAACCAAGGAAAAAATTTCAAATATTTCCCTGGTTAGAAAATCTTAGGAAAAAACTAAGAAACTCTTACGTAAATAGTTAAGTAAAGTAATACTGAACTTTAGGTTTTTAAGATTAATTCTTTTAGTTTGAGCAGGTGTTTGGATCTGAGACTGCTTATGGGGATTTAAGTCGCTTACTATGAAATTTTTGCATAAAAATATTCATTTTCATTGGCATTACCGTTTAGAAAATAGTTTCGCCGCGTGTGTCGGGCAATTGGATATTCCTCGTGTTTCAAAGAGTCCGACTACTATAGTATCGGGTTATATACTGTGGTACTGCATGCGTGAGTCCCATACGCCACTGATCGCCTGTACTGAGAATGTGGTGGGGAAACAGACCGGAATAAATAATTGGGCGTGTCGCAGATGGTGGCACACTCAGAATCTGGTTTATAGGTTCCGACGCAGAAAGGTTTAAATATGAGTATGCAGATGTAGAAAGTGTACCAAAGGTGTCTGGGGAAAGCTCCGATGGACCCACTGATGAGTCCACCGTCGGTAGCTAGGAGGAAACACCTCTTTTAGGGTCTAAAATTAGATTGGGACAAACCGATCGCTTCGACACGGCTGCGGTCTCGTTTACAACATGGTGACCGTGACAGGACCTAAGGCAGCAAGGGTTGCCTGGATTGCTGGTTTATAGCAATGGGCCTGTAAAAGACCCTAAAAGGGTCCGCATCTGCAGTTTCATCAGGAAACACTTTCTATACATGCGGGATCTAACGCTCTCGTCTGCATACAAAGTATTTGCCTTGGCGGGGTGATGTCGCAGATGGCGGCACACTTAGAATCTGGTTTATAGGTTCCGACGCAGAAAGGTTTAAGTATGAGTATGCAGATGTAGAAAGTGTACCAAAGGTGTCTGGGGAAAGCTCCGATGGACCCCCTGATGAGTCCACCGTCGGTAGCTAGGACGAAACACCTCTTTTAGGGTCTAAAATTAGATTGTGACGAACCGATCGCTTCGAGACGGCTGCGGTCTCGTTTACAACAGGCACATTGTCATGCACGTTTTCTACACGGAAGAGCTGTCAGGTAACCGAAAGGTGACCAGGACCGGGAACGCTCGTAGGACTCTGCTTTCCTGATCTGGAGTTATAGTAGTCACGTGATTAGCATTATCTGTTAAATTTTTTTCCAAAAAGAATTCAAAAGTAAAATATAAGTTGAATTTTTTGCCCATTTTTTGAAAATTGCACCACCGTTGCAAAATAAGACTTAACGCAACCTACATAAAGCTTTTTAGTCTAACCTGAACTTTAATTTGAGTTTTCAAAATTTATTTATTTTTTTGATTTGAAATGGTTTAAAATGTTACAAAATTAACGGTTGTAACGAAGTTCGTTTGGGCTTGAGTCTGCTACCGGGATTTAACTTGCTTATTGTATAGTGTAAAAAGATAATTCTTGCGGAAAAATGTTACAGCATCATGTAGGGAAATGGAATTTTCCGAATGTTTCAAAGCACTTGTCTATAATAGTATCGGACGACATGCTGCGGCATTTCGAGGGGAGACAGACTGGCATAAATAATGAATCGTGTCGTCTAATTCCTGTCTTAATATTCGTTAAAATAATTATTTCAAAGTTGCGTTTGCGTATGGAGACGTTCAACGCTATACGAGCGCGAAGGTAACGCGAAATTATTATTTAATTCATTTTTAGGCATGCCGTTTCGTCTTTCTCTATCCTTCTTCTTCTTCTTTAGGTGCTATGTCTGTATTCAGACGTTGGTGGTCATCATGTTTACAATTTCCTGAAATCTTTCTCTATCGGCTGCTGCGCGAAATAGTTCTTCTATCACACCACTGCCTAATGTTACGCAGCCATGAAAGCTTCTTTCGGCCTATCCATCTTTTTCCCTCCACTTTTCCTTGTATTACAAGGCGAAGTAGCTGGTATTTGAAACAGACGTAGATGTTCTTTCGGAATTCACAGCTCTTTTGTAGGAGAACGCGCATACAAAATAGTGCACGCAACAGTCCTTAGAGTATATAACTATACATTGTACAAACTGGAATTAAATATGCTATATACGCAGCAGACAGTCAAATTATAAGTTATTTTGCTAATGAACAAGCGCTAGTAATTTATGTTATTTTTTTCGTATACATTTTATTTTCTTTTTTAGAGGGCCCGAAAATGCTTTTACACCAATGTTTCCTGCCCTCTCGGTGGTCCTGTGTCCTATTACAGCATTGCATTCACTGTGTATGAAACTGAACTTCTTCTCCATCTTTAGAGTCGACAAGATTATTATTAGTTTCAGTTTCTTTTTTCTTGGATTTACTAATCTTTATCAGATCATTTTTCTAAGGTAAAGAAGTTATTACTACTACCATAACAGCTTTTCTGCTCCTATAAGATATCTTTCTGTTTTTAATTTGTATTGACCTTATGTCATAAGGACATACCAAACTCAGGTTGCTGCGATCATGGCAGTGTCACGTGGTATTTTATGTATAAGCCCAAAAACTTATATTTCAGTTAAACTGAAGCTGCTATGCTCAGACGTGGTGTCCAGATGAAAGCCCAGAGACTGATGTTCATTCATGGGATCAAATGGACAGTTCAAAGATCTAGAAAAAACAGGTGGTTTGGGATTGGTAGCTGATGTCCCTTATCCTTTTGTCACTTAAAAAATAATTTTAACCTCTTTTTCCTGGCCATGCCAGATCCACCGTTGGGATTTTGCAAGTTATTACAGTTTGTCAACGTAAATGCCATTCGACGAACGTCACTTCTCATCAAGGTAAGGAATTTACTCTCCACCTTTTAAAATATATTCTACTAAAAGACAGTTCATATTTCTAACATAGTAGAAACAAAGTTGCTCTAGGTATTTGAAAATATCTCGCTGCTTTAAAAATTACCCCCCATTTTTTTTGAACCATTATTATAGCCTCTCTCACTTTGTTTTAATTCCAATCTTTTCGTTTTCCTTTTTAAGTACGACAACGGTATTCTAAAAATTAATATAGAACATTATAAAATGGGGTAACTAACCGCCTAAATGTTAAGTCCAGTTATGAAATATTCCATAACTATACCCCACTAGCTCTTCATATACCAATTTCACCGATTTATGGTTACCTCTGTATTCTACAAGTAATAATTCATAAAAAATAAAAGGCCCCGAAAATATTGAGACAAAACATGAATACAACTTATTAAAGAAATTAAAATTTTATTAAGAAATAACGAAATCATTTTGCAGTATTTAAATAGTTTGTTATATATGTAATGTAAGAATATGAAAAATATATATTCAAACAGTTTATTTCCTCCAAATATCGCTCTGGTCCTATCTCCATACGCGTTTCGATCACCTCATGATCTCGTCAGTGGAGCTGTATCGGACCGAGAGCAACATTAGCAGGAAACAACTGATATATGAAATATAAATTTCAAGGTATGTCGGCAGGATATTGCATTTGCCATCTACCGACCTCGATGTCAGACTTAAAAATATCGTCAGTCGAACGACATTTATGATTCACCGGAGTGTCGCCGAGGTCGGTAGATGGCAGGTGCAATATGCTGCTGACATACCTTGAAATTTATATATCATATATCAGTTGTTTCCTGCTAATGTTGCTCTCGGTCCGATACAGCTCCGCTGACGAGATTATGAGATGATCGAAACGGGTATGGAGAGAGGACCAGAGTGATATTTGCAGGAAATAATCTGTTTGAATATATATTTTTCATATTATCTGCCTGAAAGGAGAATTACATATATAATATGAATACAACTTCTTTAATATATAATCACAGTATTATTTTCAACCAATGAACGAAAAGCATCGAAATTATACCCTGAGAAAATATTTATCGCTAGCAAAATAAAACATCCCTAACACAGTGATGACATTCGCCGGAATGTCGAGATGAAAAGATTACAATACTAAAGTTGAAATTAAATAAAATATGGTCTTGTATTGTGTTTTCAACTGTTTGTTTTAGAGAAATGCTGGTATTCCGTATTAAGGATACTATTCCATATCGGGCATGAAAATAAAACTTGCCATTTTATATTAATAAAATATTTTATGTTTTGTTTCTTTAATGATATTAATATTTAATTACAAACTAATTGACTAATTGGCATACAAAGTAACGCTCTTGGTTACATTCTTTCGAGTACCATTTTCCAGAATACATGCCATCGGGAGCGGTCTTTTCGGCACAATAGTTTGAGTTACTTGGAGTTCCTGGTTGACCATCAGCCCAGTTGGCGTAGCTGATATCTTCTCCATATTCAAGCCATATCCAAGATTTTTCGAGCGTTGGTTCTGTTTCGTAAAAACCACCAATCCACAAAACTTAAAAAATATTATATATTTAAATCCTAATGAAGCTTTAAAAGTTAAAAAAAATCATTGCTTAAGTTAACAGAAATAATTTTAGCTAGGTTTTAAAAATCTTTACGCAGAGTGCGCTGCAGGGAACTTACTTTTAGAGACTCTGTTGTCGATTAAGGTTTGATTTAAATTAAGCTCTTCTTCACGAGATCTTGGAGAAGCTAAAATATACCCATGTCTTCTGCAAATGGATAATGCGTTTAAAAATTGAACCTAAAATATAAGAAAAAAATGATTCGCAGAATATTTTAGCATTTTAACGTATTTGCAAAAAGTTATATTAACATTTTATGAAGATTACATGAATACTATATTAAGGAGTTTGACATTGGAGCATATTTATTAAGCTTTAAGCCAAGCTAAAATTTTTTAATTCTGGGAACTGGCTTAAGTCTTAAAGATAAGTATAGGACAGGAGCTTGATGAGCTGGTCAAATTAAATGTTTTGTCGTCTGTGAAAGGTAGTAAATATGGTATATCCAAAGACCCTGTATTAAAATAAAATGATGTGTTAAAAATCTGTGGTAATTATAGTATACTACTAAAACCAACTTTAGAAATTATTCGTTAAGTTACAGGGTGATATCAAAATTTTAAAAAATTATGAAAAACAGGTTTAAAAAGAATTGACTGTTTTTAAAATCATATATCAACAAGAGGAACGATGTGCAAAAATTGTATCAAGAAAGTAAGAATCGTTTAAAAAAATCTGATAGTAGACCACTAATAAAAAAAGTAAGTATTTTCTTAAATAGCTTGAGCTATTTTGGATTTTAAATTTATAAGGATGATTATGCATAAATGTAAAGAGAAAGTTGACTATTAACACATATATTATCTAAGGTTTCTAGTATTTTAAAACTATTGTATATTGAATGAAATATATTTTCATTTGTAAATAATTCCTCCAAAGAAAAACACGATGTTTCACTTGTTAATATAAGAGAAACTAGCCTTAATGATCCAACAATAAAAAAGTTTCTTTATTTTGTTAAAAATGTAAGACATGGAAAAGGCTTAAGTGAGCTAAAATTATTTTATTTAAACAAAAATATATTGACTATTGTAAATGATTGATTACTTCTCGGAAATTGTTTGCTTATTTAATGGCAAGTACATAATAAAACAGTTGAGACTTTTTGATCTTCATTTTGAAGTATTTATATGTTTATTTATCTCTAAATAAAATCACATACTGTAGATAATAATATAGGTTAGGAATCTTTTTTTAATCAGCTAATTTTTACGCACATGTATTCAGTTGAGTACTATACTTGCGAGGAGTGATAATAAAAAAGATTTTAAGAAAACTTTGATTTGATTTTTTCCGGTAGGCACACGCATTATACATTCTTTTTTTGTTTTATATATTTCAATTGATTTACTGGTAATTTATAGTACTTTTATGTATTAACTAGCATTACAAACCTGGATAAATATAAAAATATATATCTTTTCGGAATAAGACTTATAATTTTGGTAGAGTTTCGTTTTTTATTCAATAAATTATAAATATATTTTATGAAAGAATTCTTAATATCAAAATAATTAAAAAACTGTCTCTCACGTATTGAGAAAAATTTTTGAAAAATGCAAAAACATACATACATACCTCCACTGTGGAAACGTAATAGCTGTCGCTAAGTTTAATAAGGGGTACGTTCAGTGCCCACCCTGATACAAAAAAAGCACATAAGAAAATAAGTTTTACCATGACTAATAATAACCTAGACACATAAAGTAATGCTAAGTATTACAAAATCTTTTATACTTGTATGTATATATTGTATTTTAAAAATTGAAGCACTTATATCAAGATTAGTATTTTGAGGACCAGAAATAGTGCCATCTATTTGGAAATTTTAATCATTCCCTTCATATCAGAAGAAATCATTATCAGAGTTGTGTGCAAATTTTCAAGTGGAAAACAAATACTGAATTTTTAAGAATACTATAAATAGTATCGCAACGTCGCTCGGTCGGTATCTGATTCGCGTACTTGTTCTAAGGGTATGTCGGTGCCATGATCTGATACGATCGCCGCTAAATTTGACATAACATCTGCGCTAGTAACCGTTTCTGATATTTGAGAATTATTTATCCTGTAGCACTAGTGAGTTGTTCCACCAGGAGTTGTCTCTTTTGGTTGTGTTTGGTGAAGCCTAAATGCCGATGCTTCTGGGTTAGCTGGCATTAGGTTAAACTCTATGCTACTGTCATCAATGAATCCCGGAAATTGCCTAATCTCCGCATCAAAGAATGACGTATGCACAGGGTCAGTTTGGAAACTTTGGAACATCGGACGTTGTTTCGGAAATTGAAAGGTAGGGCACCGCGCAGGCGGTGCCGGAGAGGACCCACCATAACCGCCCGACCCGGCGAAAAGCCAAGCCGCCTCACCTTTCTTAATGCTTGTTCAGGACACCTGAGGAAGATGAGCCATGCTCTTAAATTTGGAAAAAGAAAAACTTTTATGCCGAAACTTAAAAAGGGGTTATGGGGTTGCGCGTCTGGGAAGCGAGCGTGGATGCTCAAGACGACTTAAGAATAAAATGAAAATAATTTAATTTTTTTATAAGAGTTCGGGGTTTTCTTCACAAAATAATTAGTATAGGGGGGCAAGGGTCAAGTATAATTTGTCGTGGCCAAATGTTTTTGAAAACGCAAAGATCCTAACTTTTTCGAATAAATTTATTTATTCTTCTTGCCGATAAATTGAGTCGAACACTAGGTCATACCGCAAGTCGCAAATTTATTTGTTTATTGTTAAACTCCGCAATGATTTTTAATACCGAAATTTTAACGCAGAAAAAGTATAGATATTTGGACTTTATCGTAAAATTTTAAAAATGCGCAAGAAAGGTTTGAGTAACTGAACTTGGACGCAATTTTATAAATTTTCAAAGTCGAAAAAAGTATGGGTAACAGATCCGATTTTTAAGAAGAAAATTAAGATAAATTTAGATTTTCACGAAAATCTAATAAAGGGGTTTCCGCAAGTAAATTTGGAAAATTTAATTAGCGTAATGTCTCTGGAGGGTAAGGTTTTTCAATCTAATTTTTTACGATTTTTACCGAAAACTTAAAATGACTTTAATGTTAAATTTCCGCAAAAAATCTTCTTAGTTTTTCTTCTTAATCTTCTGACTGAAAGAGAAATTGTTTTATTTGGTTTGTTGAGTATTGGAAAATCAACTTAGAATAGTTACGCGATCTTTATGACGGTAATCCGAGATTGCAACACCAGTTCGCGTATACAATCACGTCTTTCGAACTGTAGTGTACCGGGCTCTGGGAAATAAAACCTATCTTGCCTAGACACTATTTATTTTTATCCAGAGTATTTAAACCGATTTTTTTTTGGCAACAGGTTTTTATTTTTAAAGTCTTCAGGCGCCCCAGTTATTGGCAATTACCCGGGTAAAAGCTACTAGTTCGTCCAGGGGCCTCGGAGGTACTTTATTTTAAATGATTTAAAAAAAAAACACTATCAATTTCAGCAACGCAGCCCTCTAAAAGATCGTCGATGTTGTAACCTCTTCTTGGCTGTTCAGCCGTCCTAAAAGCGATGAAAGTTAACTACTTCTTAAGGCAACTGAATTCCGCTACTCCCCTTTAATATTCTCTTTCTTTAGATCTGATCTGCTACTCGTTTAATACTACTTCAGTCCTGCTACTACTGCCGATTCTGTATATAATCTGACGGTTACTTTACTTTCCGGGAAGTCACGTCCCAAAATCAGGTGATGTGCCGACAAAGTAACGTGATATTCAAGCGCAAATTTGAACGTTAAATTTTGTCGCCGAATATGGATAATTCTTCTAAAAGTGCTGTTATTACATTTAGGCAGATAAGGAAAACAATTTACAATTGTTTTTTTCTGCTGTTCCGTTTGTTTTTTTTTAAACGTACGTTTTCAACAATAGATATTAAACAGTTTTTACAAGATCATTACACAACTATATATTTTTGGTTCAGATTATAGAGATTGGTACCATAACCCTTTGAAACTTGCGTGTCGCAGATGGTGGCACACTCAGAATCTGGTTTATAGGTTCCGACGCAGAAAGGTTTAAATATAAGTATGCAGATGTAGAAAGTGTACCAAAGGTGTCTGGGGAAAGCTCCGACGGACCCACTGATGAGTCCACCGTCGGTAGCTAGGAGGAAACACCTCTTTTAGGGTCTAAAATTAGATTGGGACAAACCGATCGCTTCGACACGGCTTGGGTCTCGTTTACAACATGGTGACCGTGACAGGACCTAAGGCAGCAAGGGTTGCCTGGATTGCTGGTTTATAGCAATGGGCCTGTAAAAGACCCTAAAAGGGTCCGCATCTGCAGTTTCTTCAGGAAACACTTTCTATACATGCGGGATCTAACGCTCTCGTCTGCATACAAAGTATTTGCCTTGGCGGGGTGATGTCGCAGATGGCGGCACACTTAGAATCTGGTTTATAGGTTCCGACGCAGAAAGGTTTAAATATGAGTATGCAGATGTAGAAAGTGTACCAAAGGTGTCTGGGGAAAGCTCCGATGGACCCCCTGATGAGTCCACCGTCGGTAGCTAGGACGAAACACCTCTTTTAGGGTCTAAAATTAGATTGTGACGAACCGATCGCTTCGAGACGGCTGCGGTCTCGTTTACAACAGGCACATTGTGATTAGCATTATCTGTTAAATTTTTTTCCAAAAAGAATTCAAAAGTAAAATATAAGTTGGATTTTTTGCCCATTTTTTGAAAATTGTACCACTGTTGCAAAATAAGACTTAACGCAACCTACATAAAGCTTTTTAGTTTTGACAATGCTTCATCCCAGACATATTTTATTTTAAGTAGCGCCATATTAAATATGTATTTTTCTACAAAATCCAAATAGGGCTATTAAAATTTGATCAGATGTGACGCACAGTTTATTTGTTTTTGACTCTGTAAAAGGGAACTTCATAAAATAACTATTATTATATTAATACACATTATAATTAAGACAAATAAGTATAGTGTATTCAGAATTATTAGAAACACTTATAATAATGAAACTGCAATCAAACCTTTCAACCAGAGCTGTCATGTTATACAGAAATCCGTTCAGGTCCGGAGTAATGTTTATTTTTAATTCTAATTTTAATTTTGTTATATTCGTAGGAAATAAGTTAACAGGCAAGAGTTGATTTTTATATTAAATTAAATAAAACACGATTATAATATAACATATTATAATATTTGCATATGTATAAATACTTGGTTAATACTAACTTCTATATTACTAAACTAAATATATTTCACAGTCGCTACTGTCACCTGGATTAATAACTAATTTTTCTGTTGCATTTTTAAGATACACATAGATTTTTTCTACTTTCTTTATATGTTTCACAGAATTTTCCCAGTTAATTTCACAATCAATTAAAGCTAATACATTAGAATTAAGTGTAGCTGAAATATTATTACGACGAATTCCTGCTTTAAGTTGGTGCCATATATGCTCAATGGGGTGTAAGTGGTAAGGTGGTAACCGCAATACTGTGTGACGCATACTTTCCGCAAGTTCGTCGCAATAATATTGTTTTTAATAGATAAACTTTTAAGCACTTCCAATAACTCTTTTTTTTTGTATAGTTTTCATGAAAATATATATCATTATCGTACATATAGCCTTGAATTTTGGTTTTTGGATCGTTTGAATAAGATGCTTTGTTTAATTGTCTACTAGGGTAATTCGTGTTGTCCATAACAATAACACTATTTGGCGGAATATTAGGCAATAATTTAGTTCTAAACTAAAAAAATAGCTCCGCTCTTTTGTCGTCCTGATAGTCAACACAAGAATTTCTAATGTTTTTGGATGAAAAAGACAAAGCATTCGGCACAAACTCGTTTTCAGAGCCAGCATGTAAAACTGTTATTCTTTTACCGCGGTTTGACGGCACACATGTCACACACTTACCGCTAGAATCATCCGATCCACTGGTTGGGGTGTTATTGGTATCAATCCATGTTTCATCTAAATAAATTATTGGTCTTTTTCATGTTCTGTAGTCGCTGATTTCTCTCAAATACTTCCCCCACCATTCTTGAAGACGCCAGGATTCCATTAGAACTTGTCTTTTATTAATATTTTTGAATTTAAATCCCATATCTTGGATGTACTGACACAAAGTTGTTTTTGAGCCCTTAATTTCGGTTTCATCTCTTTCAAATATTTTCATTAAATTGTCTAAAGTTGGATCATATTGCTCTTCATACATTTTATAAATTTTTCGTCGTATAATGTCTTCGTCACCATGGTCTAATTTTCTCAAAACTCTAGCATCACTTCTTTTTTAGTGTTCTAAAATGAGCTTTTGCGGAATTTTCCAAACCGTGGAAAAAGTTTTCCTTGTAAGTAAAGCTGTTTCCTCTACAGCGTTCTTAAGGCACAAATTACCGCACTCTATTAAGGTTAGAAACACGTTCTTAATAAATTCTTTAGCATCTGTTGATCGATGCACTTTTCGATTTGTTTCTCTTTCACAAATCTCACTAGAGCTCCAAGACGGCCACATTTCTAAATAATTATTAGGTTTACAGTACCAGATGAAATACGAAACAACCACGTGTATATACTATGACTAAAGACATAATTTAAACTGGCTAATTCGGTTCCTATTCAGTTATATTATACATAGTAAATATAAATAATACCTGGAAAATAAATTTTTATTTAACTTCACGTAAAGTTAATATGGAACGGATGATGGCAAACCAAATGACAGAAATTGTGTAGGTGTTTTCTTGGTACCAGAACTGACGAAGTGTGTACGTAACTTTGTTCCCATAAATGATAGAATCCTACTGCTATAGCTGGAGGCTAGCCCATTTAACATTAATATACTTCAAATATATGTACCGACCGCAGAAAGAAGATATGACGACGAAGTCGAATCCCTATATAGACAAATAGACACAATATTGAAAACTCTTAAAAATCACTTACACCATGGGCGATTTTAATGCAAAGATAGGTAGCGGACCTGATAGGAGAATATGGTTTAGGTGAAAGCAACGAGCGGGGTGATAGACTCTTCGAATTTTGTCAAGAATACAACATGGTAATAACAAACACATGGTTCAAATTACACAAACAAAGACTATATACGTGGAGAGGGCCAGGAGATAATCCCGCACACATTGTAAGGAACCAGATTGATTATATATTAACAAACAAAAGATTTTGAAACTGTATGAACAGAGTCACAACCTATCCTGGAGCAGATATTGGATCTGACCATAATCCCGTGATTGCTTATATTAAAATCAAACCTAAAATAATAAAAAGTAATAGTCAATACAGTAAATTTGAGATACGGAAACCGATAAAGAACTGCTTACAAAAGATCTGAACAACTACATACAGAACACAAGAATTGACGACAACGTAGAAGAAATTTGGAAATTGTTTAAGGAACTAACCAACAAACTAATGACTGAAAATACTGTACGGAAGAACAAACCGAAAAAACAGAAATGGATGACAGTAGAAATATTGGACCTCATGGAACAAAAGAGACAGTCGAAAACAAATCGAGTGGAATATAAAAGAAGACAAAGAGAAATTAAACAGAAAATTCGGATAGCCAAAGAGAACTGGATGAGAGACAAGTATATCGAAATGAAAGATCTAGAAAGGAAACATGACACATTCAGCATTTACAAAAAGGTCAGAGAAATAGCAGGTCTATATAATAAGAATACCACTAATACCCTTGCTGACCCTGATGGTGAAATTATCTTGGACGAAAGAGAAATTTTTGAAACATGGGTTAAATATGTGAAAGAATTATTTGATGACGACAGACCGAATGAAGACAACTCCGATGATTTCGCTAATATAGACGCTAATATAGACATGGGACCGGAAATTCTAAACAGTGAAGTTCTAGCTGCCATAAGATCTGCAAAAACCAGGAAAGCCATCGGGCCTGATAATGTCCTAACCGAGCTGTTACAAATGATCCATGAGGAAAATATAGGAATCTTGATCAAGCTGTTTAATACCGTTTACGCGACTGGAGATATACCGGAAGATTGGCTGAGGTCTGTATTCGTCCCAATCCCAAAAAAACAGCGAGCAAAGCGATGCAGTGTATACAGACTAATAAGTCTTATGAGCCACACTTTGAAGGTCTTTCTCAGAATCATCCACAGCAGGATAAGATCTAAATGCGAAGCAGATTTAGATGAAACCCAATTCGGATTTAGAAACGCCCTAGGTACTAGAGAGGCTTTAGTCGCTCTAAATATACTTCTGCAAAAATACCGGGACCAACACCAGGATGTATTCGTATGTTTTGTCGATTACGAGAAGGTCTTCGACAGAGTACAGCACAGAAAACTCATAGACATTTTAAATAACGTAGGGGTAGACAGCAGAGACGTAAGAATTATTAAAAATCTATATTGGCGGCAGAAAGCAACAGTAAGGCTAAATGGAAAACTCACAGAAGATAGTAAAATTCTGCTAGGCGTCAGACAGGGCTGCATACTATCTCCACTGCTTTTTAATATATATTCAAATAAAATCTTTAAACGGGCTACTCAAGGACAACGAATGGGAGTACAAATTAATGGAGAATATATAAATACAATACGATATGCTGATGACACTGTTATCCTAAGCGACAAACTACAAGACCTGCAACATCTATTAAACTGTGTTAACACTGAGGGTCAAGAAATGGGGCTCAACATAAATATCAAAAAGACAAAATTTATGTAGTAGACAACCTCATCTTAACGCTTCAATACAAATAGAAGGAAAAAGTATAAACAGGGTGACTCATTTTAAATATCCTGGATGTTATATCACCGAAAATCTAAACCAAGTTAAAGAGATAAGGTGTAGAATAGAGACTGCTAGAGCAACTTTTCTGCAATGATAACCTCAACCTAAAACTACGACAGAGAATGATAAGATCATCCGTCTGGCCAGTGTTACTATATGGGGCAGAGATCTGGACAATTAAGGCTGCCACGATTAATCGGTTGGAGGCTCTCGAAATGTGGTTACACCGGCGAATGCTGAGAATACCTTGGACAGCTAGGCAGACCAACGAAATGGTACTCAATAGGGCCGACACAACTAATCTACTATTAGACACTGTGAAGTGTAGAAAAATCTCATATCTTGGACATATATTCAGAGGAGAGCGATATAGAATTCTTCAGCTAATCCTGATGGATAAAGTAGAGGGACGTAGAGGGGTAGGAAGGAGACAGGCTTCCTGGTTGAGGAATATTCGTGAATGGACAGGTATACGTAGCGCGGGGGAACTGTTCCAGCTGGCGTAGGACCGTGAAAGACTTGCCAATGGAATTGCCAACGTAAGGGAGCCTGATATGGCACTTGAAGAAGAAGAAAGTTTATATAGTTTCAACAATTTAACTTAAAAATTCATTATTAAAATTTGTTAGGAAGCTATGTTATTAAAAATGTTAAAACAGTCTTTTGTTATTTAAGTGCAGTTTCCAAAAAATTATTTAGTATTGCACCTTACGATGATGCATCAAAAACAAGTTGGTGGTAATGAATGAATGAATGAATGAAAAAGAGGTGGTGATACTAGATCATCGATGCTTAGGCCTCCATTGGGCCCTTTACATCCCACCATATCTGCAGGTTATTCGAGGCCGATCGCCCTTGCGAATCCAAGCAGCTTCGTTATTTCAACTTGCCTAACTGCTTCCAGTAACAAAACTATATCTCCGAAATATCTCTGTCTCAGTCCGTTGAGTGCTGGGCACCCTCTGAGTATATGGCCAACAGTTTTATCCTCCTTCAGACACCATCTGCATGTCGGGTCGCAAGTTGGTGGTAAAACCAGGGATAAAAGAATCATAAAGCCCTTGTTTTAATAACTGAGGTATCTGTTGGTGTGAGGGGGTTTTCTGTAGAAAGTGTGTGAAAGCAAGCCATCCTCTGTTCTTTTCAGTAGGGTATCTAGAGAGGTAGTTTCTGTTTCCATGGTGATTTGATTTTTGGGTGTATACTCTTTTTTGAGATTTTCTTCCCAATTATGCCAGATGGGATGGGATCGCCGCTATTTCCCGCTATATAGAAGAATTCGAATCAAAAGCTCTAAAGGCCTCCTCACAAAAACCACGACTGTCGCTGCGTTATATAGATGACACTTATCTGGCAATGTTCTATGAATACATGGAGTGTTTCATTAAAAAAACACAAGTTTGATTTATATCTAAAAAACAGTTTCACTTAGACAGAAATTAACGACGCCAACGACGCCGCTGAATTTTAGTGAAAACTTTATTTGAGTCGATATATATCTTTTAGATAACTAAAAAAATAACCGAAATATGAGGGGTGCCCCAAAATGGCAACTTTTCAAAAAACTCCTGTGCCAAGAAAGCTAAGAGTGCTGTGAAAATTGTGTCTGCGACATCTTTCGTTGCACGCAAAAGTAGCGAAACCTGCATCTCGCTAGCTTTAAAAATAGCGGAGCTACGCGGCAAAAGCAATGAAATCCGGGACCCTGTATATTTATAAGTACAAATTTAAAAACTAGATTTTAAACTTTTAGTTATAATATTTAAACCAGAGCAAGATTGAGATTTTAGTATTCAATATAACTTTTCAACATTTGCACACAATGCTATCGAATCTATAATACCACTGTTATCTGACGGAATATTAATGATTGATAAAATTACTTTTTCCTTCAGCTATTTATTTTTTTATATTCTCATTGTTAGAGTCAGAATAAAAATTGGCATGTAGCCAGCAATACACATATAGTCCGGTTTCGTACGTCCGTTACAGTTGCCCACATTTCGATTTATGGACAGAGGGCCTTATTAAAAATCATTGTAGCGAGAGAGAGATAAAGTGTTTCCAATTTCGACGTCAAAACATAAAAATTTGGCGGCTAATGATCCGTGAAACAGCGCAAAAGGGAGCTGCACGAGTGATCCTTCCACACGCTCTGTGGTTGTATTCGACAGTTCGGTTTGACCAGAATTCTTTATTTAGTAATTGAGGAAAAGACAAAAAAATTTAGTTTTAGTTGTCATTAATAATATTATATTTTTTAAAATACTGGTAGGTTTGACGAAATTGCTTTTTTTTCGTGAAAAATGTTATGTTTTCAAAATTAAATTATTAATTACGGAATATGACAAACTTTTCTATGAGTTAGCATATACAGGTCTGGAAAATCCAAATCAGAGACTGGACGTTTCTTAAGTTAGATAAAGAAAATACTATATTATTCATCAAATCAAAATAAGACAGTCATAAGTATCGATATACGTGTAAATTACAAGTTTGGCCCTAGGGTGAGTGGTAATACAATGCTGGCGCGGTGAGAGCGGGCGGCAGCATACGCCACGCCCTAGTACAACAAGAGGATTCCAAGTTATTTGCTTTCAATCAGGCCGTCGAAACGTAAGTACCGTGTTTCGCGCCAATTTTTTTTGTTACAATGGTAGTTTATTCCACGGAACAAAAAGAGCAGATTATTAAGTGGTACACTATTCTGGTAAATAATCAGCAAACTTGTATTTACGTGCGAAAATCATCCTGTTCCTTGAAAATTGAGAATTTCGGAAATTATTAAAAAATTTGGGACAATCTGTTGTCTAAAAATTTGTAAAAAATGCACTGATAATAATGAGGAGCAACCGGTTCCTCAAATTACTGAGGAACGATCAAATCGGGAGATTGACGTTTGTAGTTTGGTAGAAAATAATTTTTCTTGCAATAGTATCGTAATTGCCTAAGAACTTGATATGAACGCTCGAACAGTTCGAAATATTTTAAAGCGTAACAAATATCACTATTACTTAGAAATTACCGTTGCGTTCCATAAGTATTTTTATTAGAATAAATGTTTATTTTGTGACAGAAATATCAATTTTCTTTACGCTCAATGCCCAATAAAAACTAGTTTTTTTGTATTTCGACTATTTGATGTATTTAAAACAATCAATGTATCAAATAGACATTAAATATTCCAAATTCCGTCGATTACGTTATAAGTTTAAACAAAAAGTAAATACACCCTCTCATTCGTTTCAAGGTACTGCTCGTCTAAGTTGGACGAGCTTAGTGGGTTAGAATCTGTGGAAACGGCCAAAATAATTTGTAGTTAAGAAATTTAAAATAGAAAGTTGGCTATAGTAAAGTTTCTATTAAATCTCGGCAATATGAACCGCCAGTTTGTTATTTCTAAAGTTTCGTCTCAGGTCAATTCAACGATTACAAAATTGTGCTAAACAGAAAGGCAGTAATATATTTTCGCCTTACTCTAGTGTGTAAAATACAAAAAAGCATGTTATCCACATGACGAGTATCTAACTTTTACTAAATCAAAAGCCGAGGTTAAATTCCAAGGCTTACTGGATCATAGAGAGGATCGAATTATATTGCTTCAACTAGACGCCCTTGAACAAATCGATAAATTAGATTTGTAGATATTAGTTTCATTTGCAAATGGAGCTTCGATGGAACGTCAGGTCAGAGCCAGTACAAAATGAAATTCACTGATCCGAATATTTCTGATACAAACTTATTCCTAACCTCTCTTATTCCACTTCAATTAGCAGGTATTTACACGCAAACTCAACAAGAACAGATTGTGTTGTACAATTCGAAATCCTCCTCTAATATGAATTGCGGGCCTCTGAAATTTGAACTTATTAAGAAAACCGAACAGTCTTTAACGAAAATAGAAAATTATGAACTCGAACCAGACAACTTGCACTATATATAGATCTCTTTTCCACCCGAGCTTCAGTACAGTACAACTTATCTATGACGATGATAGACGGCTAGGTGAATGCGTTTGCTAGAGCGAAATCAGTCCAACGTTATTACCTCTACCAAACAACATCTCAGTTCAACAACATTGATACTGAGTCCTAGTAAATACAGAGTATTTCAAGCTACAACTGTTAACTCTACACGCATGTATTAGATTCTTCGAATGCTGCTTGTATTTGTCATATCAACGTGACACACAGCAGTGGCAAGCTTGTAAGCAGAAAGACAAAGAGGTGAAAGCACAGACAAAGGCTACCATCCAACAGGCCTTTAAGGAGAGAGATTAGGACTTCTTGTTGGCATGCCAAAGAAACGGTTAGGAAGCACTAACCATGGCAACATAGTTCGACGTTTCTTCGAGAACAGTGATGAGTCAGCCATTATAACAAGAGTTAAGCGAAAACTGATCCTCCGATTTCCCATCATTTTGCAAACAATTGGAAGCGGACATTAAACTGCAGTAGAGAAGATTTGGAAATACAAACTTCAAATGGCAAGATTATTCTTCAAAGGATATTCTTGGTACACCATTCCAGTCCACAAATGACTTACTCCATTGACCAGACATCATAGCATTTGCAATATTACCGATAGGTCAACTATCGAAAGATGCACAAAAATCAACGGACAAGTTGATAAGAAACTATCGCCTAGACTTTGCCCGAAAATCTTCTCGAGAAAAAATATGGAGGATGTGTTCCAAAACTTTTGGCGTCGATGGATCCTAACACTGTTTTTGACATAATAAGGATTCGGATAACAATTCATACGTATTGGAGAATGAGAAAAGAGTTGTTAACAAAGAAGGCAGTGATTAAAAAGTACTTTTTATTTTTCTTATTACAGTCATATTTTTTATTCATTTATGTGAATCAATAAATATTATATTACTTACAAATTATTTGTATTGGTATTTATTAAGAAGTCTTAAGCATAGAGGAAAAAGTACCTTCGCCTTTTTAACGATTATCGATATTCATGTATTTATTATTATAGTATTATATTTAAAATGTAACTCCAATTGGACACAGTCTAAACCCAAGAACTATTGTTTTCCACTTAACCAAAGCCATATAAACTTTTATAGTTTATACTTGATATCGATTAGGGATACAACCTAATTGAAACGTCGTAAAAATAAATAAAAATAAAGACAATGCAAGTCCAACAACCACATTTTAGTCAATCTTCAACATTGTCTACAACCTTCAAACAAACACGTCTATCATTGTCGTGGATGATAAAGAGTTCCATTAAGAGTATCTGACTTTATTTTTATTTCTATGCACGTTTTTCCATCCAAAAATAAAATCAAATTACAGACCGATATTGCACTTCTTCCATTGTATCATAAAACACCAAATACGTTTTAAACAAATTGCTATCAAATCAAAAGTAACCTGTGAATCAATATTAAATTTCCTTAGCAATGCCACCTGTCGTCAAGCACAGGTAGTTATTGATCCAGCCTCGTATAATAATATCATAAGCAAAATAAATTGACTAATACAAAGGCCTAACATTTTTGGCAATTAAGTCAGGTTTCAAATTTAAACACATTCAGTGAAAGGCAAGTTTATTTCAGAAACAATTAAAATAATTTACGTCTGTTGCGTATTACTCTATGTTGTTTCTTTGTTTTTATTGTTAAAATTATCACAATATTTCGACTTGTAGTTTTATAAATATTCGCCACGCGAAAACCAGGTGCCACTGGATATTCAAAAATACTAAAACCGTAAAAGGAAAATAATACTAAAATATTTTTCCTACTCCAGTTGAAGCAGATTAAATCGAGGACAGATTTCAAAGAACATCATAGATCTCAGAATTGTAATAACTGAAAATATAAACACTTGCTAGAAATATTTAAAAACTTTTTACTTTATAAAAGGAAAGGCAAAAAAAAAACTGAAAACTCACTACTAGCTTTCTTGAAGATGGCACATTTACGTAGGCCACACAATATTAAGTTAACAGTCATTCTTAGTCAATGCCCTATAGATGTGATGGAACATATTATATCAAACTCTTAGGTTAGATAGTATTTGCTAAAATAAGAAATATATTTCCATACATATCGTCATTTTAGTTTTTTGGAGTGGCTGGTAATAAAATCCAATTTTAATTAAACCTGGTTCACTTATGTTAATATTTACATAGAACTTGATATTGTTGATTAAAAATTGATTAATCATGCTTAAGGAGTTCTTTTGTTGAGGATTTTTTTTATTTTTAACAATTTTATTGTTTTATAATGTTTGATACAACCTTTAAAACGCTTAACTCTGCTCAACATATTGCAAAAGTTTGAAAGTTATGGTTCTAGTACTATAATTCTAATTAATCAAATACTAACACGAGGTATATACAAACTATAATAAGAAAGCGTATTACATTTTGTCAGATATTTAGTTTGGCACCGATCTCAAATCTTATAAGCACCACCTTAGTAATTTTTGAGCATTTCCTTGCCCTAATCGACACAAGCTCTTCTCTGAACGATTGTAAAATTATGCGAGGTCCAAGGCGAATATTGCTTCTTTACGTCTAAATATTCACGCAATATATTTATGTGATGGTATTACTAGTGCCCAGAGATGCCTCAATCTCACGTTAAGTCACATGATGATTTTTCATTATTAGTTCATACTCAGCATCGATATTTTCTTGGACTACAACAGATTTTTGACGACCTTCACGCGACTCGTCCATAAGCGAGCAACGGTCACGATTGAATTCACTAAACCAACAATATACAGTGGTTTTCGTAGATGCATTAATTGTATATAAAGAATTAGGTGCACCGATATATTCTTTTGGCATGAAAATAATTACGAGTTAATTATTTTTTTTTACTGAGATGACATTTGGACCTTGTTGCAAACATCATAAATAACATCCGTTCGACACAATGTTTTCAGTATGTTAAACTTTAGAGTGGCTATATCAGATAGCACATAGCAACGCCAGTATTGACTAAAATATGGTTGCCGGACTTGCATTGTCTTTATTTTTATTTATTTTTACGACGTTTCGATTAGGTTGTATCTCTAATCGTTATCAAGTATAAACTATAAAAGTTTATATCAAGTATAAACTGAATGTTTTGTCTTAAGACTGCGAGCTTATATAGGAACTATGTCCACTGAAGCGCTAAGTTTAGCTTCACTGTATACACCTCAATGATTTAATGTTACAAAGTAGTGGTTGCCAAAGATTAGATATCTCAACACTCGGTTTACTGAAGATTCCATTATTGTTTTTAATGTAAGCTGCCTCTATAAATTCTCTTTTTTTCATGTTGGATTCCATATATATTGCCGCAGCCTCAGACCATTTTATATGGTGTTGTTTATCCCAGGCGTGTTCTGCAATACCTGATCTCGACGTTTCCCCTTTTTGTGTATGAGTTCTATGTTCCTTAATTCTAACTTCTAGTGGTCGTTTGGTTTCTCCAATATATATTTCACCACACTCACATGGAACTTTGTAAACACATTCTTTCTTATCGGTACTTTTTGGTTTTTGTTTAATGAGCTCTAAGGGTATTTCCTCATTTAAAGGCTGTTTTTACATTATAACCACTGGCAATTTATCTTATTTTCTCCGAAGTTCCCTTAATGTACGGAATTGTGAAGAAGGAATGTGTTTCTTGCTGTCCAGTGTTCGTTGTTCTAAAGTTAGTTATAACAATGTCAATTAGTTTCAAAGGATAACCATTCTGTTGTAAATCGGATTTAATATTTCCTACCTCTTTTTCCAATGAATCGGCATTATTGCATATAGATATAGCGCGATTATAGAAGTTGCGTATAATTCCCCGTTTTGTTACAACAGAATGATTGGAACTATGATTAAGATATTGTCCAGTATGTGTTGACTTTCTTTATACTGAAGTTTTAATAGTTTCGTTTGAGCGATTCACCATGATATCTAGGAAAGGCAATTGATCATTTACATCTTTTTCCATGGTAAACTTAATTGTAGGTCGAATGTTATTTAGATGTTTCAAGAAATCATTAAGCTCTTGATCATTGCCCTTTCATACGATGAAGGAATCATCGACATATCTCAACCAGACTTCGGTTTTACTCTTGCCGTTTCTATGGCATGAGTTTCGAACCATTCCATATATATATATATATATATATATATATATATATATATATATATATATATATATATATTGGCGACGACTGGAGGGAGTGAAAAAAAAAGAAAATTTATAGAAGCAACTTACGTTAAAAACAATAATGGAATCTTTGGTAAACCGAGTGTTGAGATACCTACTTTGTAACATCAAATCATTGAGGTGTGTACAGTGAAGCGAAACTTTGCGCTTCAGTGGACACAGTCCCTATATAAGCTCGTAGTCTTAAGACAAAACATTCAGTTTATACTTGATAACGATTAGAGATACAACCTAACCGAAACGTCGTAAAAATAAATAAAAATAAAGACAATGCAAGTCTGAGAACCACAATTTAGTCAATCTTCAACATTGTCTACAACCTTCAAATAAACGCCAGTATTGCTAGTACTCGAAATATAAACGGTTACCTTCGTATAAGAACAAGCACGGACCACGTGCTTATCACTATATTTAATAGACTTTGGTAATGTTGCGAGCAACGAAAATTTTAGCGATATGACGATAAATTTAGCACAAGAATGAGAGAAAAAAATAATAACTTCTTATCTTGTAAAGTTGAGACGGGAAGATAATTTTGGATAAGTTTTCATTAGTCCTTGTGAGAAATTACATTCAACGAAATAATTTATTTTCTTCGTGTTATTCTATGGGGTATAAATACGCCCAAAGAACACAAGGTAACATTTCAGAACCTAGTTTGTGACACATCATGTAAATCTATTTTTTATTTGCAATCAGAAATCATGATAAAATAATGAATTGTTTTTAGAGTATTCAATAGAAATTTGTTATGACGTAAAAAGTGGACGACATTTATGGACAAGGATCAAGTACCAATTCATTGTTTCGAGAAATTGGCAATTGAAGTGGATAAAAAAACATTTTTAAATAATAATTATCGATTATTTAATTTTTTTTATAAAGTTATTTGGAAAAATTGAAGACATTAATCTAAACATAATATGGTACTTAATAGCCACTTCTACTAGTTTTTTTTTAATTTTTGGTGCATGATTCATTAGAAATAAACAAAATATTTTCTTGACTGGGTAGAAATTAAGTATTATTATATTTAAATTATACTAAATTATTAGCATTTACACCTGACTTGTCTGCATGAAACTTTCGATAACCTCCTCTTCATGCAAAATTTCATCGAAATAGGTTAAACCTTTTCAAAAGTTAGCCCCTATAGATAGACATACAAAAGAAGAACTCTTTTCTAATAATCTTCAGTTCATGTCTGTAAAGTTTCACCAAAATCAGTTCAACCGTTTAGAAGATTAGCTTGTGCAGACAGACAAAAAGACAGAAAAGGCAGCCTATGCCAATCTCCTTTTCATGTTTGTAAAGTTCCATCGAAATCGGTTAAGCAGTTTTGAAAATTAGTTTGTAAAGATAGACAAAGAGAAAAAAGCAGCCTATATCACTCACGATAAGCTCCTGTTCATGTTTGCAAAGTTACATCGAAACTGGTTCTGCCGTTTCAAAGACTAGCTAATACAATTAGACAGATAAACAAAAAAAGTAGTCTATATCACTTTTGATAACCTCTTTGCAATATTTGTAAAGTTTCATCGGAATCAGTTCAACCATTTCGAAGATTAATCCGTGAAGACAGACAGATAACCAGAAAAAGGCAGTCTGTGTCATTCCTTACAACTTCCTCTTTATGTGTGTAAAGTTTTATCGAAATCGGTTCAGCCGTTTCGATGATGAGCTTGTAGACACCGACAGAAAAAAAATCAGCTTTTATCACTTAAGATAACCTTCTCTTCATGTCTGTAGAGTTTCATTAAATTAAGTTCGGTCGTTTTGAAGATACAGATAGATAGAAAATAGTAGTCTATATCACACCCGACAACATCCTCTTCATTGACTAAAATATGGTTGTCGGACTTGCATTGTGTTTATTTTTGTTTATTTTTACGACGTTTCGATTAGGTTGTTTCGCTTCACTGTACACACCTCAATGATTTGATGTTACAAAGTAGTGGTTGCCAAAGATTCTTCTTAAAGTGCCTATCCTCTTTGGATGTTGGCTATCACATTGGTCCATATTACTTTATTCACTGCTGCTCAGAACAGACATGTTGATGTCATTCCAGTCCATGTTCGTAGGTTGCGCAGCCATGATATTCGTCTTCGTCCAGCTGATCTCTGGCCTTCCATCTTCCCCTGCAGGATAAGTTGGAGCAGGCGATATTTCTCATTCCGCATGATATGTCCAAAGTACTCCAATTTTCTGCGTTTGACATTTGTAAGGTATTCCAGTTCTCCACCGATACGTTGTAAAATGTTTTCGTTTGATACGTGGTGTATCCAAGGAACCCTTAGCATGCGGCGGTAGCACCACATCTCAAATGCATCTATACGTTTACATAAAGCATCGGTAAGGGTCCAGGCTTCTGCTCCATATAAGAGAGTTGAGAGGTTACATAGCATTTCAAAATCCTGATCCGCGTATGTATATTGAGGGATAGGTTGCAGAGTATGTTGCGCAGCTTATTAAAAGTACCTCTTGCTTTCTCGATTCGGCTTCTTATTTCTCGAGAGTGGTCCCAGTCCTTATTCAACGTGTAGCCTAGATATGTGATCATCTCGGCCATTGTGAGAGTTATGTTGTTGGCAGTAAACTGTATATTGCCGACGTCGTTTTTACTGACAATAATCGTTTTTGTCTTCTTGCAGTTTATCTTCATACCATATCTGTTGCAAGCTGTTACTATTCGGTTGATAATTCTTTGAAGTCCCTCTGCAGTATCGGCTATAAGAACGGTATCATCCGCGTATCTTAGGTTGTTTATTACTTCTCCATTTACAATAATTCCATTTTCTATGTTGCCCAGTGCTTCTTTAAAGAGATGTTCTGAGTATACGTTGAATAGAAGTGGCGACAGTATGCAGCCCTGGCAAACTCCTCTCTTTATATTAAATTCTTCTGTTGTCTTATTCTCAACTCGTACAATAGCCATTTGTTGTGAATATAGCTTTGATATTATCTCTCTTTCTCTGTTGTCGATTCCTGTCTCTTGTAGGACTGAAATCAGTTTACTGTGCTGCACTTTGTCAAATGCCTTTTTAAAATCTATGAAACATGCAAAGACGTCGGCATTGATGTCACGTGCTCTTTGAATCAGAACCTGCATGGAAAACAAGGCCTCTCTAGTGCCAAGTCCCTGTCTGAAGCCAAACTGCGTGTCACTTACGTTTTCATCGAGTTTTCTATATATTCGTGCTTGAATGATGTTAAGAAAAGCTTTTAAAGCGTGGCTTATCAAGCTGATTATTCTATGATCGGAGCACTTAGTTGCGTTCGTTTTTTTGGGAATCGGGATGAATGTCGACACTAGCCAGTCTTTTGGTATTTGACCGTTCATGTAAATTTTGTTAAAGAGGGTGGTCAGTAGTTTTATTTGTTCTGAGTCAATTAATTTGAGAACTTCTCCGTGTATCTGGTCTGGCCCGGGAGTTTTGTTATTTTTGAGTCTATTTGTCGCCAAAGATTAGGTATCGCAATACTGGGTTAACTAAAGATTTCATTTTTATTTTCAATGTAAGATGCTTTTATAAATTTTATTTTCATGTTCGGTTCCATACAGCTTCATACCATTTTATATGGTGTTGTTTATCCCGGGTGTGTTCTGCAATACCTGATCTCGATGTTTCCTCTTTTTGTGTATGAGTTTTATGTTCCTAAATTCTAACTTGTAGTGGTTCCTTTGTTTCTCCAATAGACATTTCACCACACTCACATGGAACTTTGTAAACACATTCTGTCTTATCGGTAGTTTTTGGTTTTGTTTTTGTTAAATCAACTCTAAGTGTATTTCCTGATTTAAAGGCTGCTTTTATATTATCACTGCTGGCAATTTACCTTATTTTCTACGAGGTTCCCCTAATTTACGGATTTGTGAAGAAGGAATGTGTTTCTTGCTGTCCAGTGGTCGTTGTTCTAAAGTTATTTATAACATAGTCAATTCATTTTAAAGGATAGCCATTCTGTTGTAAATCGGATTTAATGTTTACTACCTCTTTTCCCAATGAATCGTTTTTTTGCATATATATATATGTATATATATATATATATATATATATATATATATATATATATATATATATATATATATATATATATATATATATATGTATATATGTATATATTCGGGATAGTTGTTTATTTTTAAGGCTTCTTTTGCTTTTTGGAAGGCGGTATTTCTGATCTGATAACTTACAAATACGACAAAAAAAATTAAAACGGCTTTAACAACACACAGCACGGAAAATCGCCACTCCTTTAACTTTGAAAAAGTAAAAATCTTGAAAACGGAAAACCATACAAAAAAACGTGAAATCCTAGAGATGATAGAAATACAAAAAAACGAACATGCAGTAAATGCTAAGGCAGATACCAAACAACTTAGCAAAATATATAATAACATTATAAAATAAGAACCAAAAAAAATTAAAATTCTAATACCAAAAACGCATTGCATTTTCGAACTAGACCCTTTTAAACCACAATAGCCAAAACAACCCTCATTACCTACAAAAAAATACCATCTGTTCTCTCGGTACCATCTTAACTTCAAGATGACACACGTGGTCATCTTGAACTCTGTGAATCTCGCGAAAATTAAATTTTCAATAGAACAAAATTTTTAAATAAATAAAGGGTGTTTTATATAGAGGTATAGAACTTTAAGTTGGCACCACTTTTTTAACTGGCGGCCATTTTGTCAGCTGTCAAGTGATTTATGTTTAGTTTGGTTTGGCATTTCAACATGAATAGATTGACGCCTGAACAACGCTTCCAAACTGTGCAAATTTATTTTGAAAATCATGGTTCTGTTCGAAATACGTATCGCGCACTACGTCCATTTTACGGTCAACATAATCGTACATCAGAGCAATTCATTCGATTAACTATGGAACGTTTTCGTACCACGTTTACTCTAAATGATAATACGCATCCACAGAGACGTCGTACAGTGCGTACAGAAGAAGTCATTGCTGCTGTAGAGCCGAATCAGTCTATCCGCCATCGTGCACAGGAATTGGATATGTGTCCATTCACTTTATGGAAGATTTTGCGGGAAGATCTTGGTTTGCGTGCTTACAAAATCCAACTCGTGCAAGAATTGAAGCCACACGATCACCTAGCAAGGCGTAGATTCGGTAAATGGGCCCAAAACAAGATTGCCGTTGATCCCGATTTTCATAAGCGAATTTTGTTTAGCGATGAACCTTACTTTTGTTGGAATGGATACGTCAATAAACAAAACTGCCGTATTTGGAGTGATGATAATCCTCAAGTGTATGTTGAGACACCGTTACATCCAGAAAAACTGACTGTTTGGTGTGCTTTATGGGCTGGTGAAATCATTGGTCCGTACTTCTTTAAAAACGATGTTGGTCAGAACGTTACAGTCAATGGTGACCGCTATAGAGCCATGATTACTGACTTTTTCGTTCATCAATTGAACAACCCTGATGTGCAGGAGCTGTGGTTTCAACAAGACGGCGCAACATGTCACACAGCTCGTGCCATAATTGATTTATTGAAGGAAATGTTTGGTAACCGCATAGTTTCACGTTTCGGACCCGTGAATTGGCCTCGTGCGACTTAACGCCGCTAGACTATTTTCTGTGGGGATATGTGAATTCGCTAGTCTATGCCGATAAGCCTGAAACCATTGATTACTTGGAGGACAATATTCGCCGCGTTATTGCCGATATACGGCCACAAATGTTGGAAAAAGTCATCGAAAATTGGACCTCCAGATTAAACTACGTCCGAGCCAGCCGTGGCGGTCATATGCCAGAAGTCATATTTAAATTATAATGCCAGAAGATTATCTTTCGAATAAAGTAAATTTCATGTCAATTTAAAAAATTCATCTTCGTTTTATTCCTATTAAAAGTTCTATACCTCTATAAAAAACACCCTTTATATACATGTAAGTGCAGTGTTGTTCCTGAATCATTGTTCAAGGTAAATACATAATATGTAAATAATTTAATAGTAAAATCAATCAAATACTTTGTTTTTTTAGCTACACATATTCTGACGAAGGTAAAAAAAATTACCGAAACGTTAATGTATAAAAAAAATGTAATATACAGAAAATACAACACCACCATTACATTTTAATTCATTTTTTAACGGACCATAATCCCAGGAAAAACAAATATATATATATATATATATATATATATATATATATATATATATATATATATATATATATATATATATATATATATATATATATATATATAACGCGATTACAGGGGTTGCGTATAATTCCCCGTTTTATTACAATATAATGAGGTTAGAACTATGGTTCAGATATTGTCCCATATGTGTTGGCTTCTTGTATACTGAAGTTTAATAGTTTCACCATGATCTATTGATCATTTACCTCTTTTCCATGGCACACTTAATTGTGGGTCGAATGGTGTTTAGATGTTCCTAGAAATCATTAAGTTCTTGATCATTACCCTTCGAAACGATGAAGGCATCATCAACATATCTCAACGAGACTTTCAGTCTCACAGTTGCTGTGTATATGGCATGAGTTTCGAACCAATCTATGTATATATTGGCAACGACTGGAGAGATAAATGATCAATTGCCCTTCCTAGATGTCATGGTGAACCGTTCAAACGAAACTGCGTCAGAAACTGTCAGGATTTTGCGCAGTAATAATGCATTCGAATTAGAATTACGAAAGATTAGAAAACGATTAGTTTTTTGTTCCAACTAAGATTTTAACCTATTCGAATCAGGAAGATTTGTGGATTATTTATTTTCTGACTGTTTTGCGGCATGCGTATTGCTGTTTTTATAATTCAAGACCACATACAATATCACTTGCCAAAGTACCAAATCTGTTATAGATTTGTTTGTCAATTAAACAAAAAGACATAGAAACCTGTTATTAGCAATATTTTAATATATTAGACAAATCTACACTTATTTTGATAAGGGTATGGTACAATTCACAAACTGAATTGTCCCAAACATAGACATAACATAACTCAGGAGGCAAAATATCTTGCAGACAAGTGCATTGAGAACGACTGGCAAACTGTTGAAAATATGTTTATAATTGAAGGTTGGAACAAATCTAAAACTTGTAGTATAGATAGGGCTGTTAGGTGAAAAGTACAGATGATTTTTTTTTTCACTGATCCTCTCGAATCATTGAATAGGCCTTCAAAAATGTGATGAAATTGTTATATTCCGTTTTTGATTTAGTTCCTTCACCTCTTCAATTCTCCAAAGAAAAATTTTAAAAATCTGCCAAAATTTAGCATAATAACTTTTATTTAATATATCCAATGGATATATTGCAGTAAAGGTTTGTTTTTTTCGTTATAAATGGTGCCCTCTAGGAGCTGGCCAAGGTAATCAAACAATTTTGAAAATTCAAAATTAGTTCTTCTTTTAATTTTATTTAACCTTCGTATTGTTATTTTTTATAGACATTTCAAAGCGCTTCTGGATTCAAAAATTAAGCTTGTCATTATACGTTAAATATAAAGAGTGTTTTTTTTTATAGAGGTATAGAACTTTTAAATGGAATAAAACAAAGATGAATTTTTTAAATTGACATGAAATTTACTTTATTCGAAAGACAAGCTTCTGGCATTATAATTTAAATATGACTTCTGGCATATGACCGCCACGGCTGGCTCGGACCTAGTCTAATCTGGAGGTCCAATTTTCGATGACTTTTTCCAACATTTGTGGCCGTATATCGGCAAAAACGCGGCGAATGTTATCCTCCAAGTGATCAATCGGTTCGGGCTTATCGGCGTAGACTAGCGACTTCACATATCCCCACAGAAAATAGTCTAGCGGCGTTAAGTCGCACGATCTTAGAGGCCAATTTACGGGTCCGAAACGTGAAACTATGCGGTTACCAAACGTTTCCTTCAATAAATCAATTATGGCACGAGCTGTGTGACATGTTGCGCCGTCTTGTTGAAACCACAGCTCCTGCACATCATGGTTGTTCAATTGATGAACGAAAAAGTCAGTAATCATGGCTCTATAGCGGTCACCATTGACTGTAACGTTCTGACCAGCATCGTTTTTAAAGAAGTACGGACCAATGATTCCACCAGCCCATAAAGCACACCAAACAGTTAGTTTTTCTGGATGTAACGGTGTCTCAACATACACTTGAGGGTTATCATCACTCCAAATACGTCAGTTTTGTTTATTGACGTATCCATTCAAACAAAAGTGAGCTTCATCGCTAAACAAAATTCGCTTATGAAAATCGGGATCAACGGCAATCTTGTTTTGGGCCTATTTACCGAATCTACGCCTTGCTAGGTGATCGTGTGGCTTCAATTCTTTCACGAATTGGATTTTGTAAGCACGCAAACCAAGATCTTTCCACAAAATCTTCCAGAAAGTGAATGGACACATATCCAATTCCTGTGAACGATGGCGGATAGACTGATTCGGGTCTTCCTCTACGCTACGCGCTACAGCAGCAATGACTTCTTTTGTACGCACTGTACGACATCTCTGTGGATGCGTATTATCATTTAGAGTAAACGTGGTGCGAAAACGTTCCATAGTTAATCGAATTAATTGCTGTGATGGACGATTATGTTGACCGTAAAATGGACGTAGTGCTCGATACGTATTTCGAACAGAACCATGATTTTCAAAATAAATTTGCACAATTTGGAAGCGTTGTTCAGGCGTCAGTCTATTCATGTTGAAATGCCAAACCAAACTAAACATAAAACACTTGACAGCTGACAAAATGGCCGCCAGATAAAAAAGTGTTGCCAACTTAAAGTTTTATACCTCTATAAAAAAACACCCTTTATTTATTAATAATGATACATTATTTTATATAAAAGCAACATATATTTAATACTGTTATTATTTTATAATTATTCGCATACAAAGTAACGTAATAAAGTACAATCCTTTGCCCACCATTTTCCAGAATCAGTGCCATTTGTAGATTTCTCGGCGCAATAGTTCAAGTTACCTGTTGTTGATGGTTGACCATTGGCCCAGTTAGTGTAACTGAATGCTTGCCCATCTTCCAGCCATATCCACGACTCATGCGACGTTTGACTCGCTTCATAAAAACCACCAATCCATAGAACTAAAAAATAATTATTTGAACTGAATATATATCTTTATTTTTGTTATACACAGATATGTAATAAAAGAATCTTGTATGAATTAATACCTACAAAAATTGCAAAAAAGGATGATCAGCGTTAAGCAATGTTTGTATGTATCTACCCAGCCTTTACATTTGATAATATAAAAATACGTGTACAATCTAAAAGAAAATTTTTCGGAGTTATTTCTCAATTGCTATAGGAAACTTACTTTTTGAAACATTGTTGTCGTATAAGGTCTGATTTAAGTTATAATCGTCATCACGAGTTCTTAAGGAAGCCAAAGATAATCCATTGCCTTTGCAAATAGCTAGAGCATTTAAATATTGTACCTAAAATTTATGAAAATAGATAATTATCTCAATATTAGTAGTGAACATAACCCGATTCTCTCAATCCCCCCACTCCTCGACCTTGACCTTGACCTTGCTTCACCCCTCTTTGGCCCCGCCCACATGTCCTTGTCATTGACCTTGAAAGTGCACGTGTGCTTTGGCCTTGGCCTTGTGTTCAAGGTTGTGTGTGTGACCTTGACCTTGACCTTGGTGGAGACGACCTTGACTTTGTTGAAGGTCATCTTGGGTGTGTGACCTTGAAGATATGTTACGTGGTTGGGGGTGACCTTGAATGGTTTTATATAGAGTATGGGGCAGTTTCATTCATCAGTTGGCTCTGACTTGTATAGGTAGTACATGTGTTAATATTTGACAAATCATGGCATATGTTTGTGAAAATTGCGGTTCTAAGTTTACTAAGAGTTATAATATGAGACGTCATAAAAGAGAATCGTGTGCGGCGAGATTTAATGAAGTGCCTGGAGGAAAACGGCTCCGAATTGAAGAGTATACATCGACGATTCCGGTAATTAATTGCGCTACATGTAATGTAGATGTTCCAATAATTCATATGTCAGCGCATAAACGAACACAACAACATAAAAATAATTCATGTTTGCCGGTATGTCATGGTGTGCAACTCGTTCAATGTGCCTTCAAAAGAAGAATTGCAACCTATCGGGTTAGCAGTGATATGGAGCATTCCGATTACGTAATGTTCTTTGCAGACATTAAATCCAAGGTGGTGGAACTTGTTAATAATTTATTGCGTGTGCATCATGCTTTAAAAGTTAACATGACAGCTGTTGGCGAGTACATGCTTCCGTCACAAGAAATATTCAGTGAAAAATCCTTCAACACTGCTAATCAAATAATTAGTGTAGAAAGTGATTTGGATGCCGTTTACCATTCTTTCACCGAATCAATAAAAACGCAGGCGACAGAGTTCCAGGAGAAAGATTCAGGTATGGAAAAATCAAAACCCGATATATTAAACTGATTTTTATATATTATTTTTCTTGTTATAGGATGGGCTCTTGTGCGAATTTTATACTTGGAAGTTGGTATCAACAAGTATATGCCTATGGGTGGCTCATCATACATCAAGTTGCCGTGTTCTATTGAAAAGAAAGGAGCTGTCGTCAATGTGATTAACCAGGACGAATTTTGCTTTGCGTGGGCTGTAACATCGGCATTGTTTCCTCCAACAGCAGAGCCTTCACAGAAGACATCCTACCCCCATTTTTCTAGAGTGCTAAATGTAACAGGTATGGATTTTCCAGTAAAATTACGTGACATTAAAAAATTTGAGGAAATGAACAACATATCAATTAACGTATACGGTCTGGAATCTAAATATGAAAATAATGAAATAATACATGAAGTTATTGGTCCACTGAGGTATGCGTCAAAAAAGTTGGATAGGCATGTAAATTTATTGTTAATTACAAAAGACTGTAGTAGTAAAGATGGCGGTGAACATTTTTGCGATACGACTTGTTCAAAGAGTCATTATTGTTGGATTCGGGATTTATCACGTTTAGTTTCAAGTCAAATTAGTTGTCAACAACATAAAATATATTTCTGTGATGGTTGCCTCATTTATTTTAGTACACCGTCAGCTTTAACTTTACATCAAAGCTACGATTGTAACCACATTTTCACGCAAACACCCTCAGTGGATTTAAAAATCGATAAATTTGGAAAGAGTGTGCCGGAAAATATTTTAAAATTCGAGGGTATAGAAAAGCAAATGCGCGTTCCATTCGTGGTTTATGCAGATTTCGAATCTGTTTTAAAACCCATTGAAACGGTACAACCAAACCCACAAAATTCTTACACTGTAAAAAGTTTTAAACATGAACCATATTCTTTTGCTTATTTAATTAAATGCTCTTTTGACGACTCACTTTCGAAATTTGAGCTATTTCGGGGGAATAATGCAGCTCAAGTCTTTGTGGATCGTATCGAGTGTGATTTAAGGGCTCTATACAACACATATTTAAAAGACATTAAGCCTATGAAACCGTTAACGCCTGAAGAAAAAAGGGAGTTTAATGATGCTAAAATATGTGGTATATGTGAAGGCCCTTTTGAAGAGGGTGAGATTAAAGTACGAGACCACTGTCACATAACTGGTGCAAAAAGATTTGGTGCTGCACATTCCGTTTGTAATTTAAATTATAAATTACCCTCTTTTATCCCTATCATATTTCATAACTTAAGCGGCTACGACAGCCATTTATTTATAAAAGAGTTATGTAAATATGGGGATAAAATTGGTGTTTTGGCTCAAAGTAAGGAAAAGTACATATCATTTACCAAAAGCATTTATGTGCACGATTATTTTGATAGTAAATGTGGAAAAGTCAAGAGGAAATATTTAAAGTTGCGATTTATTGATAGTTTTAAATTTCTGTCAACGTCTTTGGAAAATTTAGGCAGCGGTTTAAACGACGACGATTTTATTGAAACGCGGAAACATTTTTCAAATATCAACCAATTTAATTTGATGCGTCAAAAGGGTGTTTTTCCCTATAGCTTTATTGACTCTATAGAAAAAATGGAAAATACATGTCTTCCAAGTAAAGATGAATTTTATGATAATTTACGGGAAGAACATATTAGCGATGAAAGCTATAGAAGAGCAAAAGAAGTATGGCGCTTGTTTGGGTGTAAAACTTTGGGGGACTATTCGGACGTGTATTTAAAATCAGATGTGTTGCTATTGTGTGATGTTTTTGAGCAATTTCGGAATAATTGCTTAAAATTCGATAAACTTGATCCAGCACATTACTATACCCTTCCAAGTTTATCATTTGATTGTATGCTACGTATGACTAAGGTAGAGTTAGAGCTCTTAACTGATATAGACATGATACATTTTTTTAAGAAAGGTATACGCGGCGGCATAAGCCAGTGTACAGAAAGGAAGCACATCGCTAATAATATTTTTTTACCAGACTATGACCCAACAAAACCTTCTTCATTTATAACATACCTTGATGCTACAAATCTATATGGTCATAGTATGTCACAAACATTACCATATGGTGGTTTTCGATGGTTAAGCGAGCGCGAAATTCTGGATTTAAATATTATGGCTGTTGGTGATGATAGTTTACATGGCTACGTTTTGGAAGTGGATGTGCATTATCCGACTGAGTTGCATGATGCACATTCTGATCTTCCATTTCTAGTAGAAAATATCATACCGCCAACAGAAAACGCTAAATTACCGAAATTAATTCCCAATTTACAAGATAAAAAAAAATACATTGTACACTATAGAACTTTAAAACAAGCCATCGCCAACGGCTTAGTGGTAATGCAAACCCATCGAGTATTACAGTTTGAGCAATCAAAATGGCTAAAATCGTATATTGATTTTAATACCAATTTACGTAACAAGGCCACCACAAAATTTGCGAAGGACACTTTTAAATTAAAAAATAACGCGATATTTGGTAAAACTATGGAAAATGTGGAAAATCGAAAGGATATAAAATTAGTAACACATTGGGAGAACAGTGTAGGCAGAAATGGAGCTAGAGCACTAATATCCCGCCCCAATTTCAATAGTAGCTCGATATTTACCGAGAACTTTGTTGCTATACATATGAATAAAGTTAAAATATTGTACAATAAACCAATTTATATCGGTTTTTCCATATTAGATATATCAAAGACTGTAATATACGATTTTTATTATAATTTTATTAAATCCAAGTTTGGCGATGATGCTTCGTTACTTTACACCGATACTGACTCGCTTATATTAAAAGTGTATACGGAAAACTTTTATCAAACTATATCAGAAAACCCCGAAAAATTCGATACATCAAATTACCCCGAAATTAATAATTTCAACATAATTAAAAGTAATTCTGTAGTTGGTAGAATGAAAGATGAGTTTCCTGGTGATCCGATAATAAGTTTTTATGGTACCGGCGCGAAGGCTTATTATGTAAAGTCCATTAATAATGAATTAAAAAAAGCCAAAGGTATCAAAAAATGTGTTATCGAGAAAGACCTTCATCAGGAAGACTACCAAAGAATTGTTGAACGGGGTGGTTTGATATTAAGAAAGATGAAGACATTTAGAAGTGAATTACATAACATTTATACCAACATAATAAATAAAGTAGCATTGTCACATAGCGATGATAAACGTTATGTAATTCCCAGTTCAACCAAAACTCTACCTTGGGGGCATGCAGACATAGATTTTTACAAAACAGACCCGGAAGAAAACTTAGCAAATTTAGTCACCGTGTTGGAATCATTTCTAAGTCAGGACAGCACGTAATCTGGAAAATCCATATTTCATTATTTGTATTGTTTTTATTATTTCTATTAAACATACAACATTAATATGTAACGATAGTATTGTAATTTTTTTTTTTTTTTTTTTTTTTAAATAAAAAACATGTATTCATTGATTGATTGCTTTTTTATTGAACCTTTATTTTAAAATTATAAATATAATGAAGTGTCGACAAATAACAAACTGTAAAAGTTATTGTTGAAAAATTTGTCTAATAGTAAATTAAACGCACAGGTCTACGAGTAAATGTTTAATGTGAAACAGGTTTGCTGACAAGATCCTCCATAGTCTTTTCAATTTTCAACATTCTAGAGTTAAGTTCATCACGCAGTTCGTCTTGCCTAAGTTCATATATTGCAATAACAGTATCATCAATGTATCCTCTAAGTTCTTGACCGGTTTCAATTAATTTCTTGCGTACGTAACCTTCAAGTTGGTTTCTGAATATATCTTTAATAACAATTGTTGAGTCATGTAAAGCTTTCTGCGTATCTTGCACACACTGAGCAAGGTTATTATCAACATAATTTCGTGTGGTCGCATCGTCTCCTTCAAGAGGTTCTGCTAAATAGCACAATCTTTTGCTTCCCATGTCGTAATCTCCATTAGGTGTAAGTTTAAAACCTATTCCTGAAGGACCTCGCATAAAGTTAAAATCCTTAAATTTTCTTTTGCGACCGAACTTATCAATAGTGTTTACTTCTGACATTGTTATGTGAGACTGATTTGAAACCATTAGATTTCACCCTAATATATGGTTCTATTTCATTAATAAACGGACTCTGCAGAAAAATATGGATTGCAAAACGTATTTTAGGTGATGTTTAATAAATACACATACAGATTCATTTTACTATTGTTTTATTGAAAAAAAATTAAAATATAACAAAAGATTGAGTTTACTTTTTATTATTAAAAAAAAAAATAAAAAAAATAACAAACAAAAAATTAAAAATTAAGAAATAAAATACATGTTAATTTCTTCTGTACAGGTAAGCTTCTTCTATGACCCAATTTCTTCTCTGGATGGCACGTTCATTAATGTCCTTGTTTTTAAAATAACCTTGACAGGACCAAAAAAAAAATCCTTGAAAATTACAACCTCGAAAACGACCCTGACATTGACGGGTACTTTGACCTTGGCCTTGGCCTCGCATCTAACAAGTTTAGTACTATATTTATATGCTTCTTTAAAATAACCTTGACAGGGACAAAAAAAAAATCCATGAAAATTACAGCCCTGAAAACGACCCTGGTATTGCCGGTTACGTCGGCCTTGGCCTTGGCCTTGCATCTGACAAGTTTAAATATTATACTTAATGCATCGAACAAAAGGAATAAAGGCGGTGTAGTGGGGGAAATGGGCATAAAAGCAGACTTGCTGGCTCGAGCTCTTCACAGTTCGTCAGAACAGCAAACAGTACAGTGCTAAGAAAAAGTTAATTGTGTGAGTTGGAATATCGAAAATGTCTAGTGTACGGTCTCTTTTAGATGCTCTTGACGTGAGCTGCGGTTCACAGCAAGGCATGCTGGATAACATGAGTGGTTTAGAGGTGCTAAGTCCGGGGGTGTTCGAGAACTGGAATGGCGTGGAGCATGAAGATGCCGAAGACCGAGCCCTCAACGATGGTCGCGACGAGGAGTTGGTTCAGTCGGCAGCGCAATTCCTGGAATGCTGGACGGAGGAGAAAGAGCCAAAAATTAATGTGATTAGTGATGTGGTTGTGCGAAAAGCATCGCGGCCTAGGGAATCTTCTCCGAAAGCGTCGAAACTGCAAAAGCTCTTGACTATGCGGAAGTCGGAAATCGCCGATAAAAAAACATTTTATTCGGCGATTAAAGGTGTGGGACAAGGGAAGAAGAAAAAGTTTAACTTTAAGCGTCCCTCCACCCCTGTTCCATTACCCGACTTCCTAAAAACAGCACCGCAAGAGCCACTGTCAGTAGAAGTGGAAGTCATAGAAGGCCCCGATGGACCAACACCACCAACGCCACCAACACCGGCCAGCGTCGAGAATGAAATAGTGTCGGAGGTGAAGTCTTCCCCAGCGCCAGCGCCACTGTCGCCGATATTGGGGTGCCGGAAACCCATGAAGAAGCGGTTTAAGCGGTGTTTTGAAGGCGATGAAGTTTCCGCTGCTTCGTCGTCGTCGTCGTCGTCATCGTCTTCACCAAATAAAACCGCGTCTTCTTCCGAGCCATCACAACCGGAGTGGGTCGAAGACTTCACCAACTCTCAGAAGACCAAATTGACTGACATTTATGCCATGAAAAAACGGTTAGTGAATGAAGTGAACGAGTGTGCCAGTGACATTATAGAACTTGAAAAACAATTAGAGATAAAAAAGGTGAAATCTGCGCGGTTAAAAAGACAATTAGAGGACTTTAATAAATTATGTAGTAGGTGTTAGGTAGTTGTAGATATTAGCTTTTAATTTATAGTATTAAGTTTGTAAATATATATATATATATATATATATATATATATATATATATATATATATATATATATATATATATATATATATATATATATATATATATATTGTAGTTAATAAAAAAGTGTTTGATCAAATTTTTTATATTTTATAATGAGAATAAAAATGACTTGAAAATTTATTTTTGTGTGTTATTTCATATAGGCCCTGTCCCACATAATATTAGGTAATAAAAAAAAAAAAAAAAAAAAAAAAAGTGAATAATCCACTAAAACTACGCAATAGCAATAGTTGTAAATATTTTCTGATAATATTTACAAGTATGCTAAAACATGGTTCGGTTTATGAAGTTAAGGTTCTGTCGCCAGAACTTCTAATACTTTGTATCTCAATATTGTATGTTTTTATGAAAAAAACATAAAATATTGGTTACAAAGTATTATAACCAACTAAAACTACGATCAAATTATTTTGTGGTCCTGAAAAGGACCGTTTGGTTTTAAAACATGCGACTCTTTTATTGAGTTGTGGAGTCGCACGGCCCGTCATCATCATCAGCGGGGGTGGCGGTGCTGTCCTCTGTGTATTCGATGATGAACCGCCAAAGTTCATCCCATCTAGGATCGTTCGGCTCCCACTCCAAACAATTCTCTGTGGTAGAATCTACCACAGGGCATTGGATGGGTTGTTGTTGTTGTTGTTGTTGTTGTTGAGTCCCTGACATGTTGAACTAAAATGATTGTAATAAGTATTGATGGTCGTATATATAGAGACAAATTAATGGTGGGGGGTGAAAACAAATGTCATATTACGTATTGAGACCAAAAGTTGTTTGTGGTCTCAAATACGAACGAACGATTTAGCTGGGTTCCACCAGCACTTAAAGTTTTAATACTTTGTATCTAATATTGTATATTCTATACATACAATATTAGTAACAAAGTACTAATATGTACTAAAACTACGATCAAAGTATTTTGTGGTCCTGAAAAGGACCGTTGTTGTGTGCCCTTAAAAAGGGCCAGGGAGAGTGTGGGGCTTATGGTGCCCCATCCTCGCTGGTCGACCACCAGCTTGACGAATCGCAGGGGCCTTGTGGGTCGTCGGGTGTTGGTGATGCTGGAATTTCCAGCACCGCATCTTCCGTCGAGTCCGGCTCTGGCTGCGGCGACGGAGTTTCGAGTCTTTGTAAGACCCAATCACCCGCGTCGTCTAATTCCACTAGACCCGGATCATGGTCATATACTAGCGGAATCGGCTCATCCAAGTCGTCCCAACGTAGGACGTCAATTTCAAAATCCACCTCGTCGTCGTCGTCGAAGACTTGCAGGTCTCCAACGTTGTCGGCTACGGTGTCATCACTAAAGATGGATGAGCCTCGGCTGGCGGGTCTTTCTTCCTCCATGTTTATCGTATGAGGGTTGATGAATATATGACTGTGTAACTGACCCAGTCTCATATATATAGAACTACCCCCACCCCACCAACGGATTCTAAATGTTATGTATTGGTGAGAGCTTATAGAATTATTGATTTTTTTCAAAAACTTTAAATAAGGAATTAGATTTGTTTAGACAATAAGACTTATTCTTAATATTTTGTGAAGAATACATTACAAAAAAAAAATAATAGAAACTTTGTTTGAACTGTTAACATTTTCATAGGTTCTCAAGCATATAACTTGGCACTTAAGCTACGAGACAAATCGTCGTTAAACGAATATCTCGCCCCATAAGTGACGATTACTAAACTACGATCAAAATATAATGTGGTCCTGAAAAGGACCGTTTTTGTGGCCCTAAAAGGGCCTGGGGGGAGGGTGGGGTGCCTACCGTGGAGTAATACCCAACGATATTAACACCGACCTAGGTGCAGCCCTTGGTCTTCTCATTGGCGGCACCGTCGTCGTCGCTGGTGGTGTCGGCGTTGCAGGCGGTGCCGAAGGTGCCGCTCCTGGTGCGGTACCCCCGCACTCCTCACACTTGCATATTTTGCCGGGCACGAATGGCCTGACAATGCCAATGATCCTTTTTGGTATATCTTCCATCTTGCCGATCGAATGTGTAATGATGAAATAATTCTAATACCGGCCTCTATATACATTCAAAAAGTTGGAGGGGGTAAGGTGGAGTGCATATATGCATTATATAAGTTTGAGAATAATATGATTTTATAACTCACCGTATCTCTGGTATGGTCACAAACTACCCCCCTCCACTTTTCTAGCATATAGTACTAGACTTTCTCTACATTTTTTTCAAATAAATTTTTTTGATATTTCTAACCATTACTTTGCTACATATTTACAAAAAATGCAAATTATGCATATATTTTATTTCCACAACTTCCACATACTCCCGTTCGGCGGCCCTAGCCTCATAACTCGAGAATTTCAATTTTTTCGTCTAAATTTTTTGTCATTTTTAAGATTTTTCAAATTTTTTTTTCACCATTGTATTCTACTCAAAATTCTAGGTAATTAAAGTGCTTTTATTTTTTCTCTATCTTGAACGGTTCCCGAGCTACAGCGCTTTAAAGAATTCAAATTACTAACTTTCTATAACCCTTTTTTTCAAATTTCATTTTTTCGAATTTTCAAAAATACTACAATATGTAGAAAAAAGTTCTCTCTTTAATTTCCCAATACCGTTTTTCTCTAAATCTTCAACTTTAGCGCGTATTCAGCATTTTCAAAAAAAAAAAAAATTATAATTTTTTTTACACCATCGCATTCTCCTCAAAATTTTGGGCTATCAAAGTGCTTTTATTTTTTTTCTATCTTGAACGGTTCCCGAGCTACAGCGCTTTAAAAAATCCAAATTACTAACTTACTATAACCCTTTTCTTAAAATTTCATCTTTCCGAATTTTGAAAAGTACTACCATATGTAGAAAAAAATTCTCTTTCTAATTTCCTAATATCATTTTGCTCCAAAACTTCAACTTTGGCGCGCATTCACCATTTTTCAATTTTTTTTTGAAAAAATTTTTTTTACGTTTTTATTATCGAGAAAAATGCTTGCTTATAGTACTCGATTTCCTCTATAATTTTTTCTTATAACTTTTTTCCCTATTCCTAACCGTCACTTTCCTACAAATTTTCTAAATCGTTGTTTTCATATTTTGCCTTAAAAATTTTTTCTTGTGTTATTTAAGCTCTTTTTTCCACTTAATAAACCACCATTTTCTAAATTCCCGTACTCTTTTCTTAAAGAGCGGGCTTTTCCGCCAGCTTTTTTTTTTTGGTTGGGTTTCAAATAAATATAAAACTACTACTTCACTCATTACAAATTTATTGATTCAAGAACATTATTTTGTGTTACATATAATAGATACATTAAAATATAGATTTATTGGTCACCGAACCGTTTAATACATTATAACTAAAAAATGAGTCGTGAATAACTAATGCGTACACTTTAGTGTCTTTGGGGAATTTATTCTTTCTCGTTTGGAACTCCAATTTTACATCCACTGTCGATGAGTTAATCGCCTCTGGTTGATGACTGCAATTGATAATAAAAACGGGGTTTTTCATATATTCCGCGAACGTTATCATCGGATCGTTTATCTCGCGCCCGTAGTAGCTGCTTTGGAAGTTTTCGTAATTGTAATAGGCTGCTGCGTACAGTTTCTTGGCGAAATCTAAATTCCATCTTTCGTATGGATAAACGGTTGAATTCAGATACAGTCTAATGTCGCATACGTCGGCGTGGGTAAACTGGGTTGCGTTTTTTTCTTTCTTGTCGCAATTATTGCTGTCTTGAAACCCGACGATTATATAGCGCGGTCTTTCCAGACTTGTACTCGTTCTCAAGGCCCACACGTCGGAAGATGTTTGCCTTAAAGCTGGTAATTCGTACAGATCCCATTTACGATATGCCATTTGAATACTGGCATTGTTTCCTCCTTTATTAATGCGAGACAGTATTTTCAATTTTTGCTTGTCGTCTGGAATGATGTGACGAATTTTCCATTCGATTTTGTCGATACTAATTTCTGCCTCTACTTCGCCGACGTAACAATTGGTAAAAGTGCGAGCTATAATCATAATAAGCTCTTGTTTTACGTTGAAAACACCTTTTGCGTAATCTTCGGCGAATCCCATAAGATATTTTAAGGGTAATTTCCCGGAGAATACGTTACTTGCCGTGTCTACGATATCTTGGTTTGCTTCGTCGAGACCCCATCCGCACGTCATGAGAGATCTTTGTTGCAAACTTCCGAATGAAACCATGGTTTTTAATGTCGTCGTAACTCCAGGTTTACGAACCACGGCGACCTGTTCACCTCCCATCTCGTAGCGAATTTCATCGAACAAAAATGCGAGGGCATTATTTGATAAAAAACATCTTTTCGTTGCGTCTATGGGTTTAAATTTTCCTTCGATATATATGTAACTTTCGGCGATATCCAGTATAATATCTTGAAAATTAATGGGGATACGGACTTCATCCGAATTGTTGAATGATGGAGATCCGTATGGTTTATACGTATGCTCTTCTAGACTAATAATGGAATTGTCCAAGATGGGCTCGGAGAAAACCTCTATTTTATCGCTGGTGGTGGAAATCATTTTCGCACTTTAAGACCGATTGATTTTAAAAATTTATAGTCTTCGGCAGATAACTGTTGAGATGTTTGTGATCTAACGTCTGGACGACGACTAACCTTGACGTTAACTCTTCTTTTACTTTTATTATGTTTCGGCGGTTCCCCCATCTTAGTCGACAGCACACACAATTGACGATTGAAGCAAAAACCCATTTCTATGAAAGTTTCTTCAGTTCCAATTTCACGATTATTTTCTCGCCTTGAAAATTGATTAGATCACCGCTATCGTCCAAGATGCGAAGAGTAATGTTGTCGATAAACTGACGTCCTGCCGGCATTAATGGCATATAAATATTATTTTGTGGTTCTTTACTGATTTTGTAACCGGGCTCCACGTCGATATCGAATTCGAACAAGGTATGACCTTCCACCGAATTCATATATGCTCCGGAAATTATATTACAATCTACGCGTATGATGCGTACTTTCATTATTTCCACCATCTCGGTTGATTCGTGCTTTTTGTCTCTTTTTAACACTGTATGATTAAATCCTAACATTTTACCGATACTCGCCTCTCCCCGGAAATCTATAGTATATTGGGATTTCAGTTCACATTTCAGCGTATTATTATTAGCAACCAAGTAAAAGATTCCATCGTTCTTTTCTTCAGTTGAAATCCTCAAAGCCTCCAACATAGCTTTACCTATCTCATCTATTTCATAGGCCCCAGGTGGAATCTGCAATTGTATCGGCTCGGTGGTGTAACCCTCCTTCATGTAGGCAAACTTATTGTTGCTTTCGTCCACATTAAAAATTGAATTGTATGTGTAAAATCCCAGCAATGCCAGACCATATTTGTTTTCTCTATTTAATTCGACTGGTGGATAAAAATCGGCGCTTAAGACGCTCGAGTGTCCTGTTAGTGTGAACGTATAAGACATGACTAACCATTAAAACATCACACATCTCGGTTTTATTCTTAGCGGCAACATTTAAAAAGATTCATCGTCACACCTTTTCTCACTGCATTAGATAGTGATGTTTTTATGCTATTTTCTGCTTTTATGCGCACATCGCTGATTTTGCAATAACAACAAAATATTTTTCTAGCCGTAAGATCCTCATCAGTCATAACCTCGTTTAAATTGCTGCTGCTGCTGCTGAAATAATGTTTGCAACCGCACTGATATTTTAATATATCGATATCGCTTTTAAGGTGCTCCGGCAACTTTTCCCAAACGAATGGAATTTCATTTGGGGCTAATGCAATCATTACTTCCTTGGGCATGTTTTCTAACTGTTTCACGGTCATTTTCCTTAATCCACCGGCTAGATGAAATGCTTTCAGTGATTGCAACATTTTAGTATAGTTATTGCGATCCATTTGCGGTGTTAATGGTGACGATGATGATGATGACATCTTTTACGCTGATGATTCGACAAGAAACTTTAAGCACAAATGTCCACACCAGACTGTTCCAAAATCCTGCTGACGATCGTATGTATAGTAAATAATTTTTGATGGTTCCGATCCCGTTTGTAGATATCGTACCAATTCGATCGGTGGGGGTAAATCGCCGAAGCTGTCATAATATGTTACTTTAGAATTATTTTTTCTATAAGCTACCCAATGAGTCCCTGCACCACGCGTACTATCCAAATTCACTATTGCTGCTTCGTAACGTCGAGGACCTTGTCTAGGTAATAAATCCCTCATATAAACGCCTCGAAAGTGTCCTATTCTTTTCTTTTTGGCATATTTTTCTATATCGATGTTAGATAGTGGTCTTCGAGGTAGGGATTCAATTAGTTTTTTGATCTACGATTTAAAAATAATCCCATACCTTTACGATATGGCTTTAGAAACAAACCATTTCCTTTCGATTTTAAATACAGGCCGGCACCGGTTTTATCTTCGCTGCTTTTTTTTACTGCTTTTATGGCGCGCACAATTCCCGCTGCCCCACCGGCTAATGAACCCAAAGCTGATAACCCGGCAAAAATTGGTATTAATGGTAATATTCCACCAGTTTTAGGAATCGGTATTATTCTCGGTGTACGAACCTTCCTTTTGCCACCTGCCGCTTTTACCGATCTACGTGCTGCCGACAGAGCTATTTTAGATGCATTCATGACATTTTTTTCCAACACATTTTTACTTCCGGCTTTTAATAATTCTCTTCGAACTGCTTGTCGAATAGCTGTTCCGAAACTGGCTTTCCGAACATGTCGATTTTTATTAACACCTTTCCTTTTTGTATGACGCGTGCCTTTACTAGATGTTTTTTTTGTTGATAATGATGATGATGGTACACCCATACCAAAACGTTGTTTTCCTTTCATAATGTTTGTAACTAACCAAGCTGCTGTTTTTTCACCTAAACTGGAATCTTTCGATTTTACTCTATTCCAAGCACTTTGTTCGAGCTCGTAATCCGCTCGATGTCTCGCACTTATGTTGTCTTTATTATGTAAATAGGCTAAATCGTGTTTTTTGCATGCGGCATCCAAAGGATTAATGCCTGGATCACCTCTTGTTACACGTTTTATTACTTTTGTTCCGGGTCCGCAATATTGATAACCAGGAATGTGTACCTCGAATGGTAATTTATTTATTAACGAATTCACAATACCGTATCCAGTTTTGTTGGAAACGTGAGACCGTCCACTTCGTTTGACGCTCGGCATCTGAATGACAGTTTTTGTGAAAAATTGCCTATAAAATATCAAATTTTCCTAAGATGCGCGTTATCGATCTTAAACAAAAACTTCCTATTGACAATCTCGATGAAAAAGTCGGACTTGGATTTGAAAAGAAGATAATGAAGAGACACGGTCCTCTACTTCCTTCCTCTATTCGCGGCCTGTTAATTGGTCCATCCAATTGTGGAAAAACTAATGTCATGATTTCGCTGCTTACACACCCCCTTGGGCTACGTTTCGAAAATGTCTATATTTACTCGAAATCTCTGTATCAACCGAAATATGAGTATTTAAGGAAAATTTTAGCGCCCATCAAAGGTTTAGGCTACTATGCCTTTAGTGATTCCAGTAATATTGTGGTACCGTCCGATGCAAAACCAAACTCTATATTTATCTTTGATGATGTTATATGTGAAAAACAAGATGTTATAAGATCGTACTTTAGCATGGGACGTCATAAAAATATCGACTCCTTTTACCTAGCGCAAACATATTCGCGAGTGCCTAAACAGCTTGTGCGAGACAACGCCAATTTTATTATTATGTTTAAACAAGATGAGTTGAATATGAAACACATATTTTCCGACCACGTTTCACCGGATCTAACTTTTACTCAATTTCAAGAAATGTGCTCAAAATGTTGGGATAATAAGTATGGATTTTTAGTAATTGATAAAGACAGTGATGTGAAATCGGGAAGATACCGCAAAGGATTTGATAGCTATATATTACTGTAATAATAAGGGAAAATGCTCATTTGATTGTTGAAACGTCCTTTGTTAACATCATGAATAACGCGATCGACTTAAAACGTAAACTAGTGGAAGCTACCAATGCCGTCAGAAAAAAATTTAAACAAATTAAAGCGGCTAAAGAGTTTAATGTTGTGGAATTGGAAAAGTTTTACGAACCCATTTCTAAGCCGTTGACAACTATATCTGATGTGGTTAAGCAACGTCAGCAGCAGCAGCAGCAGCAGCAGCAACAACAACAGCAACAACATTATCCAGCTACAAAGTCACATAGTCTCAGTACATCAGTGCAGTCGACTCAAATATCAGGTTTTCCCCAACCTACACATTCCTTTCAAACCTCCACACCTATTCAGCAGCAGCAGCAGCAGCATCGCATTTCAAAAGAAGATATTAGCCAATCGGTGTTTGATACACCCTCAACTTCAACTAATACATCTCTCGCATCCGCTGACACCACAACTTCCGATACTTTAAACGCACACCTGAAAGGATTACGTTCGAAACCATCTCTATACGATACTGTATATGGTGTACGTTTTGGTTCAAAAACAGATAACAAAAATTTTATTGGTAATTTAGAGGTGCGTTTTCGAAATGGAAATATTGTCTTATACAAAAAAGGGAAAAATATTGCAGAATATGGTGGATCACCGGCACTTTATGATTTGTTATTTCTTAAAACACCCCCAAGTGTAGGCAAGGAACAACAACAATTAAGTGATAATGTACTTTCAACGTACAAGGAAATTTTGGAATCAACGAGTGCTGTCTACAACAATTTTAAAAAAAGTGATGGTTTACGGGAGACCAGATGGAACAAATATTTACGAATTATTAAACCTCTGATAATGGGCACAAAATTAGGTGGTACTATTACAAGAAAAAATCTCTCGGAAAAACTACAGTTACCCACAAAAAAGAAATTATCTTCGAAAAAATTTCAATATGTCTACTGGAACAAAGCTAAAGAGTTGGTGGATCGTTTACGTTTGTTGTGGAGTTCCAAAATGGCCGGTCACACTGGACACGAAAATGAAATTATGTCAATCATAGAGGAATTACGAGAAGAAGATATAATATATTAAGCTCAATATTTAATGATATTATTCAGTTCTTCCTTCGATCTGAAACCTTTAGTATTACTAATAATATGGAGCCCAGTCTAGAAAAAATCAAGATTGTTAATGAACTACATAGAACGGCTAGAAAAAATTTTGTAAGACGGCGCACGATAATAAAAGGATACGGAGATTTGTGGCAAATTGATTTGGCTGAAATGCAACAGTATGCTGATGAAAACGATGGTTATCGTTATATTTTGGTCTGTATAAATTGTTACTCGAAATTTGTCTATACCAAAGCCATAAAAAACAAGACTGGTATAGAAGTTACTAATGCGATGAAAAGCATCATTGAAGAGGCATCATATACACCAACAAATCTGCAAAGTGATCAAGGAAAGGAGTTCTATAATACAAACTTTCAAGCCCTGATGAAAAAATATAATATAAATCATTATTCCACTTACAGCACAAAGAAAGCTGCAATTGTTGAGCGAGTCATAAGGACTTTAAAAAATAATTTATATAAACAATTCTCGACAAGAGGATCTTACAAATGGATACATATATTATCGGCAGTAACAAAAACCTATAACCATTCGAAACATCGCACCATTGGAATGAAGCCTGCAGACGTGCAAGAAAAAACACATATTAAAGCATATGATTATTTAAAAATTGTACCTAAAAAATTTAAGTTTTCCATGGGTGACATTGTGCGTATTAGCAAGTACAAAAGCTTATTCGAGAAAGGATATACGCCCTCTTGGTCAACCGAATTGTTTAAAGTTGTAAAAGTTAACGTTACAAATCCACCTACTTACTTGTTGGAATCGTTAGAAGGTCAGCCTATAAGAGGGTGTTTTTACGAATCAGAACTACAAAAAACAAGCAGTCCTGACGTTTATCTAGTAGAAAAGGTCCATAGACAACGCAAGAAAAATCACATCGAACAATTATTTGTCAAATGGCTAGGATTTCCCAACCACTTCAACTCTTGGATAGATAAAGCTAATATTGTTTAAATAACATATTGTATGACTATATTTTTTATTTAAAATGTAAAATAAATAAACAATATATTGTAAAATAAAGTTTTTTATTTCAATCTTCATTATTAAAAACAATGACAATAAAACATCATACACATAAATAACATTTCAATATTCTTGGAGGGAAGGTCCAATTCACCGACGACTACGACGTTATCTTCAAGGCTATGCCACTCGGAGTGCGTTCTCCTATTCTTTAACCTGCTTTTTTTAGATTTTTTTTTGAAGTCGAGTCGTACGACAGTGCGCTTAATGAGTCATTTAAAGGCTGATGATAGAGTATTTTCTGCATAACTTCAATTTTTGTTTTAAGCTCACTATTATTTTTGTATATCATGGGGAGGACATCCTTGTTAAATATGTCACATATTACAGCTGCAAAATTGTAAAACTTTCTATTAACAAAGTGTTTTGTCACAGCATCGTCATCATCTTTAGGTTCGCCTAAGTTGGTTATGATTTTTCCACCCATATCATACTGCCCATCCGCTGTAAGTTTAAAACCAATCCCTTGTGGCCCAGATAATATATGATATTTTTCATTATATTTCTGACGACCAAATTTATCAATTGTGTTGTTTCCTCGACTCATTTTCAATCTTTACTAAACTATTTTATTTTTATTTGCCCTACTTATATTAAATATTTCAGCTGAGAAAAAGAAACACTGACTATGATCTACTGGGTTGGTATGTTTATAAAAGAAATAAAATAAAACTGTGATTGTAATAGATATTTATTTACAGTTATTTAATTGCACAAATACAAAAATTATAAAAAATTAATTTTCCATGTCTTCGTTTTCGTTGCTCAAAATTCTATCCCATCCGACACTATTTCGATCGTCAACGTCTTGGGCTGTTGCTGTTGCAGAAACCAATTCATATTTTGCAGCAAGCTCACCTGGTAAATGTGGAATATTGACGAGGTATTCTTTTAATTCTTCTTCAACCATTTCAGCACAAAATGTATCCATGTCTATGGAACCATATAAAAATTTGTCGCACAAGTGTGCCCCAGCCATAAAATTGATTGTATCCCTGATCTCGTTCTTATATTGATCTTTGGTTACATCAATATGCGACCAATCATTTACGCTATCTAACATATCGTGAGCCCTATTTCTTAATTCTCTCCCCAACCAAAATATGTATCTATCTACACATTCGTTGGCGGTCGTCGTCGTCGTCGTCGCATCAGCAGACATCTTTAACAGAAATAATGAACACGCGTAAGTATTCTGACATGTGCAACTATATTTTAAATTTAATTACATCCTTTTTTTCAAACAATTTACATACAATTTACTCCAATGAGCCAAAACGTAATAATGTTCGAGTATTGTTTCCAAAAACTCTAGTGCCCTGTCCCAAATAAGTTAGAGTGTATTTATCTTTAGTTTTACTCATAATATCTACAATATCGTCAGGTAGTGTTTCGGCCACACGTTTTGGTAAAAAAGTCTCAAATGTGCTATTATCACCGTCATCGTGTAAAGCCACTAAAAGAGTTTTACCAAATCGTGTAGTCATTGAAACCATCTTTACAATTTTATACACTTTGCCTACAATCATTTCGGTAACCTTTTTTTTCTCTAAAACCTCGAAATCTTTGCTAAACATTTCATTAATTTCATCTAGAGTTTCTTTTGCAATACTCATTATTGAAAAAATGGTATATAAATCCAAAAATTACCGTGAATATAAAAGCACTTTCAGAACACTACACGAACACAATATTTGATGTTTATGCCACTGATATCTGCGACTGTTTGAAGTCACTTCTTCTCCCACGAACCTTTATAGCGAGGTTTCAAGGTCGAATTGTAACAATGGTGGGGGTAGCTTAACGATAGAAATAGTGGGAGGAGTATTCAAGGTCAAATGACGTCACACATTTAAATTGGTATAAGGATAACTTCAAGGACAAAATATAATGAAACAAATAACTACATTTTATGTACTTTATTCATTGATTTTTTTCTGCCATTCTTCTATGCGTTTAACATTATCACCTAAACCTAATTTCCTTAATTTGTTCAATAATAAGTGTTTGTTTTTATTTCTAAGAAAATTCTTACAAACTATACTAGCTAAAAGACACACTTCGGCATGGTCCATATACTTAAAAAATACACTAAAGTCCTGAGCCTCCGAATCTTGCATTTCATATGCGTAAAATTCCGAACCGGCTGCAGAAATTAGAAATTCCTCGTACATTTCTCGCACTAAACTTTCCATATTAACTACTACTACGTTAAACTTAAGTCCTACACTCTAATTTCATCTAACACAACCGGATCTGCAATGAACCTAATCAGTTTTTCCAAACAGTCACTAAACCCCAACTTTTTTATCTCACGAACAAAGTCTTGTAAATTTATTGTTTTGCTGCAATATTTACGACATGCATTCGCAGCCTTTTCATATTCATAAGCCAAATCACAATAGCGCGACGCCCATTCTGCTCGACTTTTCATTGCATCATTGAAATAATTATTAGCCGTTTCAGTGAACTCATCGCCCAATTTTTTTACTGTCTCTTGCAAAGCACTATTCATATTATTCACTCATTTTTACATTCACGACACTTTTTTATTGCTGGTGGTGGCCCATCTATATAATGACGATATATTTGTTCATAGTGAATGTAACAGGGTAAGCTTAACTGTAGTTCCTTGTTACACCGATATGACGCTGGCAGCTTATCCCAAATTTGCCGTAAACTCAGCGTATCAACGCAAGTTTTTAAATATTCGAGAGGAAAAAATGCTAGATCCTTCTCTTCAAAATCACACAAACTTTTTAAATTACTCTGATATAAACAAATTACTCTGCCGACTTGCTCTATAATTTTTTCTTTAGATAGTTCCGTATCTGACATTTCACACTGAATGAATGCAAGTAGACTCACACAATTTATAGAACAATTTGCAAGGTCAAAATCATTTCAAGATCATCCCACACTATTACAATGCACAAATAACTACTTCAAGGTCACACACCCAAGATGACCTTCAACAAAGTCAAGGTCGTCTCGACCAAGGTCAAGGTCAAGGTCACACACACAACCTTGAACACAAGGCCAAGGCCAAAGCACACGTGCACTTTCAAGGTCAATGACAAGGACATGTGGGCGGGGCCAAAGAGGGGTGAAGCAAGGTCAAGGTCAAGGTCGAGGAGTGGGGGGATTGAGAGAATCGGGTTATGTTCACTACTAATATTCTATTTGAATATCTAATGAATATTCGTAAATGAGCATATAAAAAAAGAAAGTATAAACTTTTAGTCCATTTACTTTCCTCATAACTTATAAAACTTTAACTTAGTGTAAAATAATATTTAATACCTATACATTCACGGCTTGATGGTATTTTGTGGAAATTTCTGGTGAATTGTATGTATTTTACTGTTGAGATTTGTTACTTTATACCCTTTTTGAAGAAGCTACTGTTGTGTAGCGAAACGCATAAAATGTGTTTATAAGATCTAAATAGTAATAATTTAATAAATTTTTGGATTTTCCTTTATTTCTATAGATTTTGCCAATAAACAAGTAATGTCAACTTTAAGGGATCCCTAATTTCAATTCGCCTTGACTACTATTTGTGAAATGGATCTATCTAGTTCAAATCGTAAACAGATAATAAATTACTTGAAATTTCGTGGTAATTTCATTCTGTAATATTAATATATTTATTTATGTTTAAATAAAATAAGATGCTTTATATTCTCATATTAAAAAGAACTTCAATAATGATTTGAGATTATTTAGAACAGTTAGAAAAACACCTGAAAGATAAAATTCCTGGGCTTATTTCAAAATTTATGGAAGTGGGAATTTAGTATTATATATTAATTTATCTTTAAATCTAATAATATACTGTAGATAATATATGTATACTATTTTAAGAATGCTTTTAGGTACAGTTGAGTTTGTAAAGGAATGTAAAATTTTGTCTTGTATTTAATATTGTATTTGATATCAGTGATAATAAAAAATGTTGTGAGAAAATCTTAGTTTCATTTTCCCATACATATATACACTACAGGTTTTGGCAAAAAGAAAACTAATACAGGAATAAAGGGAAAATAAGAGCGGGCGTAAAAAGTTAAAAAAAAACGTAAAATATGCTAAAACAAGTTCTAAAATGACGGATATAAAGCCGCCAATTAAAAAAATATAATCCGAGAGCTGAATGTTAAAAAAATTGTTTTCTTGAATTGTTGCAGTAAGAACAGTTGTCAGGTTTGTGTAGTTGGTGTATTTTAAATACATCAGAAAGTAAATACTTGGTGTTTTGACAAATATTGTACACTCGCTAAATTGATATTTTAAGGAAGAAGAAGAAATTTTATAGTGCAATTAAAGCAACTGACGAGACCGCACAAGAATGGGTGGCTCGAAGATAGCAGTTGGCAATAAAGTACGAATTGAAAAGTACTGATCTGACCACTGTTTTGTATAAGATATAAACAGGGATTGGCTCTTTGATGAAAAAATTGACTGTTAGTAATAAAGTTGGCGTGTAACAAGAAAGCGAATAGTAGTAATACATTTATTTAATAAGACACGTACAGTATATTGGGAATAATTTTTATACAATTGAGTTTCGTATGAACACGTAAATTTTGTCTATGTATTTATTAACTAACCCTATGAAAATAGATAAATGCAAAAAGAGCATATGTTTTCTAAATAAAAGTTTAATTGCTTTAAAATTGTTTCTTTTTTACTCAATAAATTGTGAATATTAAAGACAACTTTTTAAAGATTACTAAAATATGCATACGTACCTGCACTGTAGAAACATAATAGCTCTTGCTAAGTTTTAAAAGAGGTGCGTCCATTGCCCACCCCAATGCTAAAAACGCGCAAAGGAAAATAAGTTTTGCCATGATTATTAAAAACCTGGATCAGTAAAGTAATGATAAATAACACGTAATTAAAAATCTTTTATACTTTTATGTATCTATTTTGTTTTGCAAAATGAAGTACTTACATCAAGATAAGTATTTTGAAGAAACCAGAAATGATGTTATCTATTTGAATATTGTAATAATTCCTTTAATAATAGAAAAAATAATTATTAATATTGAGTAAAAATTTTTAAGTGGAAAAAAAATATTGAATTGTTAAGAACCTCACAAATAAAGACTATTAAAATATTTTTAGGCGATTATTCTACAAATATATATTTTCGGTTCAGTTTTTAGTTTCAAAGATTCCGAAATGGTTGCCAAAACAAATTTTTATAAAGAAATTGAACCGACTTCTAAAAGTGCGCTAAAAAGTGAAAAACAACTATAAATTTTTATATGAAATTGAAATTTTTGAAGTCGGCGCCAAACTAATACCTGATAAAATGTGATTCGCACAAACAGATTAAAAACGCTTTATTTGTAATTGCTTTCTTGCTCTAATTTGTATATATTAGTAGTTATTTATTTCATTTAGAAATAATTTGGCGCCGACTTCAAAAATTTCAATTTCATATGAAAATTTATAATTATTTTTCTTTTTAGCGCACTTTAAAAAGTCGGATCAATTTTTTTTATAAAAGTTTTATTTTTCGATTTTTAGTTTTGAATTCATTATGGTATCCATAAATTAATTGAACTAAGTACTAATCGAATGTACCACGCAATGAGGTGGCAAAAAAGTACCCATTTTATCCAAAGTTATAAATTATCCTAAAATGAACCACTAATAATTCTGTAATTCTTAGAGTTCTTCAAATACCAGTGAAGTTTTGTCAGACAAATAATTATAGTTCATCCATTATCTTAAATTTCAAGTTAATTTTAGATGATAATATAGGCCCCAAAAAGCTTCCAATATCGATATTTAAAGAACTTGAGACGTAAATCCCATAATAATAAAATCCGAAAAAATGCGAATAAGGTAAAATTTTCAACCCACAATATTGGATCGGCCATACTGAATTTTAAAAAAGTTATTTTAACGTCTTAATCTAATTTAAATCTAAACCCTTCAATGCCCCTTAGTACCAATTTTGAATGAAATTCGGAAACTTAAAATTTCTTGACCATCATATTCCATCTGACATATTAGATTTTCTTAAAATAATTTTATATTCGCTACCTACATCCTTAAAAACAATTCATTCCCACCTTTGAACAAAATCGAAAAATGTCAAATTTTTAGTCCCCTATATTGGACTCGCCATATTGAATCTTGAAAAAATACTTTTAAGTTCATAATTTACACCCTCAAGACCCCTATAACAGTTTTGGAGAAAATCGAAAAATGTAAAATTTTTAGGACGCCATACTGAGTTTTTCATAAAATATTTTAAATTCGCAATTACCACTAATGAAAATCCACCAATATTAATTTTAGACAAAATCGAGAGATGTAGTATCTTTAATCCGCCATCTTGGATCCGACATATTTATTTTTTTTAAACAATTTCAGATTCGTAATGTGCGATTCCAAAAACTCCCCCATATCAGTTTTGAAAAAAATCGGACAAAATTCATTTTTTTGTCCGCTATATTGAATCCGCCATATTAAATTTTCTAAAAATATTTTGGATTCACTATGTGCGATCCCTAAAACTCCCCTATACCAATTTTGGAGAAAATCGGACAAAATTAAATTTTTTTGTCCATCATATTGGAATCGCTATATTGAATTTTTTTAAAATAATTTCGGATTCGTTGTGTACGACCCGGAAAATTCCCCCATACCAATTTTGGAGAAAATCGGACAAAATTAATTTTTTTGGCCGCCATATTGTCAGCGTCATATTGGATTTTACTGTACCAATTTCGTCCAGAAAAATATAGAACCAAGGCAGCAACTTCTTTTATATAACGTAAAAAATTTCATTCAAATCGGTGCTGCCGTTCCGGAGTAATCGGTGTACATACATAAAAAAATACATAGTCGAAGAATTGAGAACCTCCATCTTTTAGAAGTCGGTTAAAAATAAATTTTACTTGGGGATAATATGTTTTTAAAATTTACTACCTTCTTTATGTTTAGCTCTTTAAAGAACACTGCTTTATTTCATACTAACTCAATTTTTAAGAACTTTTATTTTTTCAGCCACCGGTGCGTATGAGAGGTTTTATACATATCTATGGTTTTAATGTATTATTGGAATTGCAACCTCTACTTTTTTAATGTATTAGCCACGACTGATATATAGGTAAAAATAGTAGCATGAACAATTTATTAAAAAGTAAAGAGAAACATAAAGATAAAAATGATGTAGACAAAAAGTCTACCTTTTAATACAAAGCAAATTTCCTTTATCAGATACTGATTTAACGAAAAGAAAAGCTCAAATATAACGGTCTAGTACCCTTGAATGCTAACAATGGAAATAAGTGATTTTTATTAAAATTCTAACTACAATTTCATTTGTTCACTTCCGGACTTTTCTTTGTTAATCGTGTATCTTCCTAGACTATTAATTTTAATAATATTGCGTCTAAATTTTAAGATGAAATGAAAACTTTGATGAGGTTGTACTATGAGTATAAGGGTTTCTATAATAACCTTACAAAATTTTTATGGTTATTAAATAAAACAAATTCCTAGTAGAAAAATAAGAAGACAGAATATACAAGACAAAATAAATCGAAACTAATGATATAATATACTCAAAGAACTGTACCATTTTTATGCAGAAAATAAGATACTTCAAAAGCTTCTACTACATATTTTGGATTATTAAATTTAATTACATAACAATAGAAATTTTGTTAAACAAACATAATTTGTTATATATAAGAACTTCTATCAGATGCGTTAGCAGTGGCCATATAATAGTGGTCTTAAATCTCTTTCGCTAAAATACATGAACTTATTTAAAAATATTCTCTGATATTGTGATACTAGGACACTGAGTTCGTTTTAGGAAAATCTTCCTTGCACGAGAAAAGAAAGATAAAAAGAATGAGAAGGAAATGCAGGAAGTGTTTCCTGGTTCTTCTAAAGACGACGAAGAGAGCGTGGAGATTCTCCATATCTCCCACCTAGATATGTATCATAGCTCTTCATCTTGTAGCTTTTCTTCTTGGGAAGACGACAATACAATTTTGGATAAGTCTACAGTAGAAATCTTGTGGAAAATTAAAGCTAAAAGAAATATTTTTTTTTGTTTTAACGATTCTTCAAAGATAAGAAAAAAAAGCTGAAAATAATATATCAGAACTGAGATTATGAAATTTCATGTAAGTATGTGTTTTATCTCCTATCAGTAATCAATAATCTCAATCAATTATTCTAGCTCTGAATTGTTTTTAGAGTATTCAATAGATATTCGTTTTAACATTAAAAGTGGAAGATGCTGATGGATAAGGTTCAAGTGTCAGTTAATTTATTATTTCGAGAAATTAACAATTGAAACCAAAAATCAGATTTTGAAAACAATGATTATTTATTATCAATTTTTTTATACGGTTCTTCGTGGAAATTTTAGATATTAATCTACATGGCACTTAATAGTTTTATTTTGGAATTTTTGTTGCATGATTCCTCATAAATAATTATTTTTATTTTTTTGATCATTACTGGGTAGAAATCCATAATTATTATTATCAAATTATATTAAATTATCATTAAATTTACGCATCAAAAATTACTTAAATTCGTAAATTTAATTTAATAAATTGAATAAAAAAAAATGGAATTGAAAAAGAAACAGACTATTCCTTCAACTTTTTGCACCTTAAAGTAAAAAAAGAGAAATTAACAAATATAATTTTTCAATTTTCCACAGATCTTCAGAAACTGATACAATAGATAACAAATCGTGCGACCATATACAACACTAGGTAGCAGCATTTCAGAAAATGATTCGTAGAATAATTTCAGTTTCTCTAAAACCTATAGAGTTACAAATAGAATTAAATATAATTAAATAAATTGCGGTAAATAATAGGTATCTACCGAAATTAAATGACAAAAAGGTTATATTTGACTTGTCCCAATCTAAAACTATTATAAAAAGATTTTTAGTTAAAAAAATTTTTCTCGCAATTTCTTTAAAGGAGCCTGAAGCAAAATTGTGTTTTGGTAATTTTTTTAACCATGAAATTGATTTTAGCGTTTTCTTTAAGAAGAAAATTTAAAAATTTATAAAATACATCCAAATAATGTTAGGAAAAACATTTCTATATACTGTTTATAAGTTCTCTATTTTATATATCAATTTCTGTTTGAAAATATAAGTTTTGACTAAATCCATCAATATCATTTTAGATGCCAGCAATTTTGACTATTTTGTAATAACATCTTGCTTCCAACACTATGAATCTCGGTAATGATTTAAAGTTTTTGTTAGAAATTTATTGTCGTCTGGGATCAACTAATTCAAGTTTTACAAGAGCTTTCAAAGATATTCTGTCTTTTAACAAAACTATAGATTCGGCTTTTACTTGGTGGAAATTCATTATAACTATAGGTTGTAATTACAGTAAAACAATTTTACACTTTCCACAAATTTTTAATTTTAATTTTAATCACTCGACATGTTTCGCAAACACTGTTGCTTCTTCAAAGGAGTATTACAAAACCAAATATTTCGAAAAAAACAAATCAAAACTCACTGACCAAAACATTGCTTTTATTGACTATTAAGAGGCATCTCTTTATTTATTTTTTAAAAAGTATGAATTTAAGTATTCAATCTCATCAGAAAAACTATTGTAAAATATAGTTGGCCAATATGAGAAACATTTCCGAAAAATGGCAATCTTATGTCTTGGAATTGATAATAATTGACAGTCTTATTCTTAAATAGGTAGGCAGTCCAGTAGACATAATTTTGTGAACAAACCCTGCAAAGTGCAGTTTTCTCCCGTTAACCACGCTCAACCATCTCAGCTCAGCCATTCCATTTAACACGTGATGGAACATACCAAGACCAAAAATAAAACTGCAGCGAGATCTCTATACTTTGTGGATACGATGTTGATTTCTGACATCAAGGAAAGGACCATACACGTGATTACAGTAATTAGAAAAGGACAGTACAAGGATATCTACCACGAAAACTCGCAGACATCTGGACAAAAATAACTCATAATTACTCTACAAGAATTTTAAACTCATAAACGACTTTGGCATAAGAATAGCAATGTGGGTGCCAAAAGTCAACACAGAGTCGAGGTGTACTCCCAGAGATTTAATACAGCCTCTCACTGACCTGACTCCTTTGAAGAAGCAACAGTGTTTGCGAAACATGTCGAGTGATTAAAATTAAAATTAAAAATTTGTGGAAAGTGTAAAATTGTTTTACTGTAATTACAACCTATAGATATTCTGTCTTCTGTTGACTTGAACATATCGATCTTTTATGCCCGCTCGATTAGATCAAACTTGGTATCATTGGGCAAAAAGCTGTGCTGGACTAGAAAAATTTAAGTAAATTCTTTTAAAACCAGAATACTGAACTAAAATACTTTTAAACATTTGCACATTTTTCATGTTGTTGTTTTATTCGCCGCACCTATCACTCCAAAGTATTATACTTCCATCTTTGAATTTAGATATGTGACTAAATGTTTTAAGGCACGAACCTACCCGTAACATCTTCAATCCAAATGAAGGCATAAGGTGTGTGTGTGTCGATACTGAATGAGCTTTTTCATTATAAATACTTAACTGTCTGTTATAATACACAACCTAAAACCTCCTTATAGAAGGCGATCTCCAAAAGGGGGTTGGTACTTTTCATATTACAGTTCTTGCCAATTTTGCACCTGTAACAGCTTGATGCGGCTTCAATTCTCTTTTTAGTGTTTTTTTCCAGAAACCTTTTTAGGTATAGAAGACAAGTGTCACATGGTTCTCTTATAGATGTTTTTCGTCTTAAGTCAAAAAAATATCCATACAATAAGAGTGTTACAGTTTATATTATGGGAATTGACTATTCTGGTATACTAAATACTAATACAGCAGATATTGATGACATGTCACTAGACATGATTAAATACTGAAGTCTCTTTATTAACCCCTATATTGCGCATTTGGTTAACTAGTGCCTCATAACAAAATACGTTCCGTCGTATTGGAAGATATCTATCGTGAAACCGGTTCCCAAGGTCAATTGCTCTGAGTCTCTGTCTGATCTACATTCAATTAGTCTATTACCTGTTCTTTCTGAGTTTCTTGAAAGGATAGTATGCAACCAAATGGCAGCTTTTGTAGTAGATGCGGTATTATACTGTCAACTCAGTCGGAGTTTAGGGAAGTTTTCTAACCTCTTCGAGAATGTTTGAGATTGTGGATTCTATCGTTACGAACTTTGACTGTAGTCGCATTTCGGATCTGGTTTTTCTGGATTACTCAAAGGCCTTTGATATTATAAACCATGGATTATTTTTCGAGACTAAGATATTATGATTTTTCGGCAGATATTGTTGAGTTTGTTTGTTCATATTTGACTAATCGGTGACAGTGTGTGGTGCTGGATAATAAGACGTCCGGAATGTACCCTGTTGCATCGGAAATATCAAAGGAGTCAATACATCGACCTCGGCTCTTTATACTTTACATTGGTGATCTATTAAACTGCATTGAATACTGCACTTGTCAAATGTATAACAACTAACTAATGTTTAGTCTTCTACCTTATGAACAACATCTGGTAGAATATAGAGTAAATGAGACTTTTAATATTTCAGCACAAATATCTGCAAAACATAACCTTCTTTTAAATATCAATAAATGTTTCGTCACTTACTTTAAAGGGATAAAGATATTTAATGTTGTCATGAGTCAATACAACTCAAAATTAATGATTCACTTTTGTCAGTGAGAGGCTGTATTAAATCTCTGGGAGTACACCTCGACTCTGTGTTGACTTTTGGCACCCATATTGCTATTCTTATGCAAAAGTCGACCATGAATTTGAAACTGTTGTAGAGTAATTATAAGTTGTTTTTGCCCAGATGTCTGCGAGTTTTCGTGGTAGATATCCTTGTACTGTCCTTTTCTAAATACTGTAATCACGTGTATGACCCTTTCCTTGATGTCAGAAATCAACATCGTATCCACAAAGTACAGAGACCTCGCTGCAGTTTTATTTTTGGTCTTGGTACGTTCTATCACATGTTAAACGGAATGGCTGAGCTGAGATGGTTGAGCGTGGTTAACGGGAGAAAAGTGCGTTTTGCAGGGTTTGTTCACAAAATTATGTCTACTGGACTGCCTACCTATTTAAGAATAAGGCTGTCAATTATTATCAATTCCAAGACACAAGATTGCCATTTTTCGGAAATGTTTCTCATTTCGGCCAACTATATTTTACAATAGTTTTCCTGATGAAATTGAATACTTAAATCTATACTTTTTAAAAAATAAGTGAAGAGATGCCTCTTAATAGTCAATAAAAACAATGTTTTGGTCAGTGTGTTTTGATTTGTTTTTTTCGAAATATTTGGTTAGTCATTTGGAATACAGTTATTTTGTTCTTATCCGTTGATGTTTTGATACTGTTGAACTATTTTAAGCCAGTTTTTTTTACTTATTGAATCTTGTTAAACTGTTAAAATTTGTAAAACTTTTGAATTTTATTCCTTGTTGGTTTTGATTTAATGCTATAAATTATATTAATTTTTAGTTTAATATTGTATATTTTGTCTTTGCGATTTTCCATTTTTATTATTATAAACTTGTTCCATATGATCTTTAATTTGAGCGTCATTCCTAAGTTAAGTATAAAAATAGCTAATCGAGAGCCAAACTTGTGTTGTTGGCACATTTCAAGAGATAACTTTTAGAAAGTTTATATTTTGTAAATAAAGCTTTATACCTAAATAGAACTCGTTATTATTGTTATTACTAAACTCGAAGCATTTTAACATACGGGTGTTATTTGTGTTTTTTCAGTTATTTCAAAATTTTATCATTTTTTCACTTCAAAAGAAAAAGGAATTATTTCGTGAACATTTCGTGCGATTAAATTTTATTTCAACGTGGATACGGTGATGAAACAATAACAAAAACCACTGTACATCGCTGGTTTAGTAAATTCAGTCATGGCCGTCGTTCTCTGATGGGCATTAGTAACACCAGCATATATAATACACTGTGTGGACATTTGACTATGAAGAAGCTATGGTCGCGTTGAATCACTTGTAATTAGACAATCACTTCTTCACTTCAAAATAAATGGTCTCCGATTGTTTCAGAAACAGTGGACATGTCGCAACCGTTCATTTAGAGAATTAATGAAATCGTGGGCATCCAAAACATAGAATTGATGGGTCATTCGTAGTACAGCCCTGATTGGACATCCAATGATTTCTTTGTGGTCTCGTACAAGGAGGACAAATTCGTAGTCATCGCGTTTCTACGACAAAAGAGACGATTAAAGAAAAAAAAACAATGTTTTGGAAATATCTTCACAGAAGCAATAAAGCTTTTCGAAATGGCTCAAACGCATGCAAAATTGTAATGATTCTTGTGGATAATATTTTAAAAACCAATAAAACCATTTCTATCTTAAATATTTGTTTTTGTTTATAGACTCATTTATTTATGCTGAACTTAGTAGTAAAATATTTAATACCTGATATTGATACCTAAAATAATCCAACAACTAAAACTGACAGAAAACATTAAGTGAGGATAGAAACACCAAATTCTACCGCTCTTTGAAAGAGGATCATATTTGACCAATTTTGATAATTTCTATAGATATTTCAGCGCTTTTCCAGATTTGTTGCTTATAAAAAATAAAAAAAAATAATTTAATTTAATACATAATTTTATTCAACTACGACATATATTTCACATTATTATTTTACGATAATTCGCATACAAAGTAACGTAATAAGGTACAATCCTTCGACCACCATTTTCCAGAATCAGTACCATTTGTAGACTTTTCGGCACAATAGTTCAAATTACCGGTTGTAGATGGTTGGCCATTGGCCCAGTTGGTGTAGCTGAATGATATTCCATCTTCTAGCCATATCCACGAGCCATGCGTCGTATCATTTCTTTCGTAAAAACCACCAACCCAGAGAACTTAAAAATATATATTTTTACCAGAAATACTGAATTGCATAGAGATCTTGAATTTTAATGATCTCAGATACGCATTGGAAAAAACTTATATGAATTAATATCTACAAAAATTGCAAAAAATGTACAATGATCAACATTAAGCAATTCTGCACATTTTAATTACAATAAACTATAAATTGTTTGTATTGATAGTTGTTAAGTTTTTGCAATGTTTGTATGTATCCACTCGGCTTAAATTTAAACATATAAAAATAGTTGTACAATCGAATAGAAGCATTTTTGGAGTTATTTTTTTACTCTGTGTAGGAAACTTACTTTTATTTACATTGTTGTCGTATAAGGTCTGATTTAAGTTATAATCATCTTCACGTGTCCTTAGGGTAACTAAAGATAATCCATTGCTTTTGCAGGTAGCTAGAGCATTTAAATATTGTTCCTAAAATATAACAAAATCTATAGTTACCTGAATATTTAAACATTATAAAATATTCATGAAAACTGTTCTACATCTTTCATTGTTGGAAACAAGGCAACAGACATATACCAACAGCACAGAAAATGAAGCCAGTAGAGAGGGAAAGAGAGCATCGCAGGTTGATAAAAACAGTGACTTAGTTCACATTAATTCGCCTATATCATTAGAAAATTTTTATTTCAATGGCGTATTTACTTATAGGTGTCAAATGTTTTGTCAAAATAAACACAGATAGGCTCAATCCGTGCTTAAATTAAAATCAATATCAATTAGATCAACAATATTTTTTAAAAATTTGGGAACTGCCCTTAAAATAAATATTTATGTATGTTTTTTCCTTTTTTATATCCGATTTTTGCATGAAAAATAACTTTATTAAAGTATGTTGATGTTAAAAATTCAAGATTATAATTTTAAAAAGGGAAAGAAGCACTATTCCAAGCTATGTGCTATTTTAGATTAGTAAGTGGAACAGATTGCAGTTCAGAGCTATTTTCTTAAATTGTTGCAGAAAACGCAGTTATCAGTTTTTATGTAGTTTGTAAATTTTCGATACATCAGAAAGTAAAAACTTGATAGCCCTTGGAGTATTTCGACAACAATTGTACATCCGCCTAATTGGAATTTTCAAAAATACTAAACTTTTATAGTACAATTAAATCAATGGAGTCCGCACAAGAACAGGTCGCTCAGGTAAAGAAGTTGACATCAAAGTGCGAGTTGAAAAGTACTAAGGTAGCTACTGTTTTTCATGACAGGTTTACAATAGGTTTGGAATAAGTTACAATCAGGGATGGATTATTTGATGAAAAATTAACTCCAAGTAATCGATTTGGCATGTAACAACAAAGCGGACACTAGTATTTATTTTTATATATAATAATAAATTGCATATTATATTTGAACACTATTTTAGGAATGATTTTTTTATACATCTGAGTTTTTACGGACATGTAAATTTTTGCTTTACATTCAGTATTAAATAGTCCTTGTTGCGGACGATAACAATTTATGGGATTCCTATTCATTTTTTAACTACCTCTAAAAAATTAGATATATATTAAAAGAACAACATCTTCTCAAAATAAACTTTAATCGTTTTAAAATATTTTCATTTTTACTCAATAAATTATAGATATTAAGGACAACTTTTCAAAGACTACTAAAACATGCATACATACCTGAACTGTGGAAACGTAATAGCTCTTGCTAAGTTTTAAAAGAGGTGCGTCCAGTGCCCACCCCAATGCTAAAAATGCACACAAGAAAATAAGTTTTGCCATGATTAATGAAAACCTGAATCAGTAAAATAATGATAAACAACACGAAATTAAAAATCTTTTATACTTTTAGGTATCTATTTTTTTTTTTGAAAACTGAAGTACTTATATCAAGATAAGTATTTTGAAGAGACCAGAAATGACGCTGTCTATTTCGATATTGTAATCATTTCTTAAATAATAGAAAAAATAATTTTCAAAGTTGAGTGTAAAGTTTTAAGTGGAAAACAATACTAAATTGTTGAGAATATCGCAAATAAAGAATATTAAAATATTTTTAGGCTAGTATTTTGCAAATATATATTTTTAGTAGTTTCTAGCGCTAAAAATTTGGAAATGGTCCCCTAAAAATTAATTTTCACTAGGATATAACAAATGGTACTGCAATCCTTTAACAGGAACTGTAGTTCATTATATTGTGGAAACTAGGGGGTCGTAGTTTAATAGCTAGCTTTTTATTTAAAAAACATTTTTTGTATTTAGAGGGCGCCTGGTTTATATAATATATAATAAGAGTAAAAAACCAAGGTATACTAATTGAACTAAAATTGAATTTAATGGTATTTTTTAAGATTTGAGTCAATGATTTTTTTTTGCTATATCGATCAGTTCCCCTGTCCTAGAGTTCTGTGTAGATTCATTTTGAAGCTATACTTATGTAGTTTTTTTAAACCATTGCCTTTTTGGAAAAATCAAGACAGCTGATCCAATATGGTGCTTCGAAAGGATAAACGTTTGAAAATGCAGAAAAAAACTTTCTGAAAGCAAAATATTTCGTCTTAAGGCTCAGTTCGTGGTATTTCTATCTGGCATGAAAATATCGAAATTAAAAATGGCGGATCCCATATGGCGATCAATAAATACAATCTACTTAAAATTTCGGGGATTTATGACATCAAAGATTGAAAATCTCGTATCAGAATATCCAAAGTTCGCTTCAGGCGGAGAGATGGACAACGCTTTCCAGAATTTTATTTTCAATTATTTTTTGAAGCGTTATTTTTCTTTCTCTTAAAAGCGAGATTCGTATTTAGCGATGTCCTGAACCCCCGTAACCAAAGTTTCCGGTGAGTTTTACCCTTCTCTATAGTCCTAATATGCATTTAAGGGGTTATTGTTCACCATATTGGATACGCCATTATAAATTTCTGTATTGTGATGTAATCAGCGATATTATACACCACCGTAACTCAACTTTCAAGTAGGTTATAGCCACAATATACATGCAATTTCCTTTGTTCACTTCCGGACTTCTCTTTGTTAATCGTGTGTCTTCCTAGAACATTAATTTTGATAATGGTGCATCTGGATTTTAAGATATAATGAAAACTTTGATGAGGTGGTACTACAAGGGTTTCTATAACCATACACAATTTTTATGGTTAATAAATAAATCAAATTCCGAGTAGAAAAATAAGAAGACAGAATATACATAATGTAACTCGTGACTAATGACATAACATACTCAAAGAGCTATACCATTTTTATTGAGGAAATAAGATGCTTCAAAAGTTTCAACTTCATGTTTTCGAATATTAAATTTAATCATATAACAATAGAAATTTTGTGAAATAAGCATAATTTCTTATGTGTACAGGAACTTCCATCAGATCCTTTAGGAGTGGCGGGATAATAGTAGTCTTAAATCACTGAAAACCGTACTCACTAAAATACATGAGTTTATAAAAAATGTTCTACAATATTGTGATACTAAGACTACTAATGTGAGTCAGTTGTTTTTCCTGTTCTACCAGAGAAAATGAAAAATTCGATTTTTTGACCAGTAGCGATATTGACAGTCGAGTTCGATTTAGGAAAATCTCTCCTGCACGAGAAAAGAAAGATAAGGAGGATGAGAAGGAAGTTTTTCCTGGTACTTCTAAAGACGACAAAGAGAGCATGATGATTCTCCATATCTCCAACCTTGATATGTATAATAGCTGTCCATCTTGTAGCTTTTCTTCTTGGTAAGTTACGACGACAATAAAATTTTAAATAAATCCACACTAGAAATTTTGTGGAAAATCCTACAAAAACAAGACAAAAAATCTTAAAATAATATATCAATACTTAGATTGTAAAACCTCATGTAAGTATATGTTGTATCTGCTCTCAGAAATCAATAATCTTAATCAATTATTCTAGCTCTGAATTGTTTTTAGAGTATACAATAGATATTCATATTAAAAGTGGACAATGCTGATGGACAAGGATCAAGTGTCAATTAATTTATTATTTCGAGAAATTAACAATTGAATATAAAAATAAGATTTTAAAACAATGATTACATATTATCATTTTTTTTTTATACGCTGATTCGTGGAAATTTTAGATATTACATGGTCCTTAATAATTACATGCACGGGTTTATTTTGGAATTTTTGTTGCATGATTACAAAGAAAATTTTTTTTTAAGTTGTTGATTATTACTGGGTAGAAATTGAAAATCATTATTAATAAATTATAATTAAATTTACGATTGAACAAGAACTTAAATTCGAAAATTTAATTGAAAAAAATGAATCAAAAAAAAATTGTAGCTGAAAACGAAACAGGCTATTCCATCAACTTTTTACACCTCAAAGTAAAAAGAGAAAACAACAAATATAATATTTTAATTTTTCACTAATCTCATACTGACAAAACAATATATAACAAATCGTGCCACACTGTACAACACTAGATAGCAGCATTTCACAGAATAGTTCATCAATTCATTTCAGCTCTCCCAAAACCCATAAATTTACCAACAGAAATAAATATAATTAAATAAATTGCGATAAATAATGGGTACTGTCCCAATCTAATAATATTATAAAAAGATTTTTTTTTAAAAGTCCTTTTTCTCACAATTTCTTTAACAGAACCTAAAGCAAAATTGTATTTTGGTACTCTTTTGAGCCATTATGATTTTAGTTTTTTATTTAAGAAGAAAATTTAAAAAATTATGAAATACATCCCATTAGTGTTAGGGAAAAACATTTCTATATACTATTTATAAGTGTTCTATTTTATTTGTCTATTTCTGTTTGAAAATACAGGTTTTGACCAAATTTATCAATATCATCTTAGATGCCAGCAATTTTAACTCCGCCGCTGGTAGGGTTGGGTGGATTGAGAAGCTTAACAACTGCCAGTGCCGGTCCCAAGCCCGGATAAAGGAGGAGGGTTGGTCGTGGGGCTAACTATCCCACACCCGAAAAAAAGGACAAGTTATGAAACAAAACGACAAGCCTCGGAATAGGACGGACCACAGGAGACGACGTAAGCAACGGACATGGAATATGACTTTGGGAACATGGAATGTACTTAGCTGGTATAGACCGGGTGCTGCTAAGAGAACCATACAACAGCTAAAAAAGTACCAAATAGACGTAACAGCCCTTCAAGAAGTTAGATGGCCAGACGAGGGCACAGTGACTATGGACGGATTCACAATTTTTAACGGAGGGACCATGAACAACAAACATGAGTTTGGAACGGGCTTCGCAGTAAACACAAATTTCATAGGACAAATAATAAACTTTCAAGCAGTAAACTACCGAATAAGTAGTATCAGAATTAAAGGAAAATGGCATAATTACACACTCATATCAGGACATGCACCAACAGAAGATAAGGAGGAGAGCATTAAAGATGAATTCTACGACCAGTTTGAACAAACCATAGACCTAGTTCCGAAGCAAGACATGTTGATACTACTAGGAGATTTCAATGCGAAAATTGGAAGAGAAAGAACACTAAAACCGCACATAGGGGAGCACAGCTTACACGAACAATCTAACGACAATGGCCAACGTCTAACAAACCTGGCAGCGGCTAGTAATCTAATAGTAATGTCAACAATGTTCCCGCACAAAAACATTCATAAAGAAACATGGGTATCCAACGATGGAAAAACAAGAAACCAGATAGACCACGTGCTAGCAAACGCAAGGTACTCAAGAAACATACTAGACGTAAGGAGCCAAAGGGGAGCAGATGCAGCGTCAGACCATCTCTTAGTGAGAGTGAAGGTACGTGCCAGGATAAAAACGGATATAAGAAAGCAAGAACAATCGGAACGAAAAGGATGGAACACCGAGATACTGAATCGGGAAGAAACACTCAGACAGAAATACCAAGCAGAAGTAAAATCACAACTGGAACAGAATACAAGGGGAAACAGGAGTAGACGAATGCTGGAGCAAGATTAAGACATCGATAGAGAATGCAGCGAAGAGAACTTTAGACAAAAATAAAACCATAAAAAGAAAACAGTGGTATGACGAGGAATGTCAACTAGCACAAGACAATAAAAACAAAGCTAGATTTAAAATGCTGCAGTGCCCAAATGACGATAACATCCAGCGATTTAACACACTGCGAGCGGACACAAGAAAACTTATAAGAAGGAAGAAGAGAGAAGCCTATAATAGAATCATAACAAATGTAGAAAAGGAATCAAATACAAAGAGCAGCCGGAAATTCTACAGGGAGATCAAGAACATAAAGAAAGGGTATATGCCACGGACCAACATATTAAAGAAAGAAAATAAAGATCTCATAACAGATATAACAGAAATCCTACAAACCTGGCACGAATATTTTGACAACTTACTGAATATAAAAGGCACAGTTCTCATCACAAATGCAATATACCAGGGAGCAGAGGAACAGGTAGAAATTCCATCACTGACAGAGATCAAAAAAGCAATTAGCCAACTGAAGAACAATAAAGCACCCGGGAGCGACAACATAACCGCGGAGCTTATAAAATATGGCGGAGATCAGCTACATGAAGCAATACAAACTCTTGTGGAGAAGATATGGGAATCTGAAGAACTTCCAAAAGAATGGAACGAAGGGATAATTATCCCAACACATAAAAAAGGAGACCGATCAGTATGTAAAAATTACAGGGGAATTATGTTACTAAACGTTGCCTACAAGGTGCTATCCAACATACTAAGAACCAGAATATCCCCTTACGCAGAAGAAAACCTCGGGGACTACCAATGTGGCTTCCGACCAAGAAGATCAACTGTTGACCAAATATTTACTATTAGGCAGCTTCTGGAAAAGAGTTGGGAATTTAACAAAGATGTACACCAGCTGTTCGTTGATTTCCGCTAAGCATATGATAGCATTGTAAGAGATAGTGTATGGATCGCCATGGAAAAGGTAGGCGTGCCAAAGAAGATTATTAATCTGACTAAAATATGTATAGAGAATGCAAGGGCGAAAGTCAGAATCGGTAAGCACACTACGGACATATTCTCTATTGCCAGTGGTTTAAAACAAGGCGATGGCTTATCGCCATTACTCTTCAACATAGTGTTAGATATGGCCATCAAAGAGGCTAACATAAAACTGGAAGTATTCTCAAACCAAGGCCCCGGAATGATCCTAGCATATGCAGACGACATCGATACCGTAGGAAATAGCACAACTAAAACAAAGGAAATGTTTATCAGAATGGAAAGGGAAACAAAAAAAGTAGGACTCAACATCAACGAAGAGAAGATCAAATACATGCACGTAAACCGAAGAGCAGGTAGGGATAGAATAGGACAGAATATAACTATGGACACATACAATTTTGAATGTGTGAAAGAATTCCAATATCTAGGGGCCAATATAACACACGACAATGATGTGAGCAGTGAAATAATCACACGAATACAAAAAGGTTTTAAGTGCTTTTATGCATTGCAGGAGATACTAAAATCAAAGCTGCTGTCCAGATCAGCCAAAATCCGTATATATAGAACAGTTATTAGACCGATAATAACATATGGCTCAGAAACCTGGACCATCACAAAACAGAACGAATTGTTATTAAGACGTTTCGAACGCAAGATATTAAGAAAAATATATGGGCCTAGAGTAGATGAAACAACGGGACAATACCGCATCCGAACAAATGAAGAATTAAAGAGCTTGTATGATCAGCCAGGCATCATTAACGAAATAAAAGCCCAAAGACTTAGGTGGGCAGGACATGTTCATAGGGCCCATGACGAACGTCTCATCAAACGAATATGGGAAGAGAACCCGACCGGAAAGAGACCCTTAGGTAGGCCCAGACTAAGATGGAGGGATAACATCACAAAAGATTTAAATGTACTGGGAGTACGAGATTGGAGTAACGACATGATGGACCGAAGCAAATGGAGGCAGGTCGTGGATGCAGCGAGGACCCACGAAGGGTTGTAAAGCTACAGAGAGAGAGAGAGATGCCAGCAATTTTGGCTATTTTGTAAAAATATCTGGCTTCTAACAGTATGAATTTCAGTAATGATTTAAAGTTTTCGTTAGAAATTTGTTGTTGCCTGAGATCAAGTAATTCCAGTTTAATAAGAGTTTTTAAAAATATTCTGTCTTCTGTTGACTTTTTTTTATGTCCACTTGATTTGATCAAAGTGGGTATCATAGGGTAAAAAGCTGTGTTAGACTAGAAAAATATAAGTAAATTCTTTTGAAACTAAAATTCTGAATTAAAATACTTTTAACATATGCACATTTTTCATGTTGCGGTTTTGTCCGTGGCAAATATCACTGCAAAGTATTATACTTCCACCTTTGGATTTAGATATATGAGTAAAATTTTTAAGGTACGAACCCTTCATGAGCACTTCTACCTGTAACATATTCATTTCAAACGAAGGCATAAGGTGTGTGTGTTGATCCTGAGTGAGCTCTTTTATTTTAAATACTTAACTGCGTTTTGTAATACACAAGATTGGTTGAGAGTATTGGTAAACTTACAACCTTCTTGTAGAAGTCGATCTTCAGAAGGGGGTTGTTACTTGCATTATTAAAGTCTTTTTATATTACAGTTCTTGCAAATTTTGTACCTGTAACGGTTTGATGCAGCTTCAATACCCTCCTTAGTGTTTTTTCTATAAACTTTTTAAGTGAGACAAAGGGTCACATGGTTCTTTCATAGTTGTTTTTCGTTTTAAATCAAAAAGTTTTCATTAAATAAGAGTGTAGTTTATATTATGGAAATTAACTATTCTGGTATACTAAAAACTAATGCAGATGTATTGATGGCATGTCATTAAACATGCTTAAGTACTGTAGTCTCGTTATTAACCTTTATATTACCCATTTGGTTAATGAGTGCCTCGAAACAAAATACTCGTATACGTCGTATGGGAAGATATCTATCGTGAAACCGGTCCCCAAAGTCAATTGCCCCGAGTCTCTATCTGATCTGCATCCACTTAGTCTATTACCTGTTCTTTTCAAATTTCTTGAAAGGATAGTACGCAACCAAATAGCAGTTTTTGTGAATAGATGTGGTATTATTCTGTAAACTCAGTCGGAGTTTAGGGGGGTTTTAGCACATCTGCGATAATGTCTGAGTTTGTGGACTCTATTGTCAGGGACTTTGACGGGGGTCGCATTTCGGCTCGGGTTTTGTTGGATTACGATATTATGATTTATCGGCAGATATTCTTGAGTTTGTTTGTTCATATTTGACTAATCGTTGACAGTGTGTGGTGCTGGATAATAAAACTTTCGGAATGTGCCCTGTTGCATCGGGGTTATCAAAGGGGTCAACACTTCGACCTCTGCTCTTTATACTTTACACGGGTGATCTATTAAACTGCATTGAATACTGCACTTGCCAAATGTGTAACACCCAACTAATGTTTAATTTTCTACCTTATGAACATCATCTGGCAGAATAGAGTCTAAATGAGGATTTAAATGTTTTAGCACAAATATCTGCAAAACATAACCTTTTTTTAAAATGCCAATAAATGTTCCGTCACTTACTTTAAAGGGAAAAAGATATTTAATGTTGATGAGTCAATACAACTCAAAATTAATGGTTCACTCTGTGTTGACTTTTGGCACCCACATTGCTATTCTTATGCAAAAGTCGTTTATGAGTTTGAAACTCTTCTAGAGTAATTATGAGTTGTTTTTGTTCAGATGTCTGCGAGTTTTCGTGATAGATATCCTTGTACTGTCCTTTTCTAACTACTATAATCACGTGTATGGCCCTTTCCTTGATGTCAGAAATAAACATCGTATCCACAAAGTACAGAGATCTCGCTGCAGTTTTATTTTTGGTCTTGGTACGTTCCATCACGTATTAAACGGAATGGCTAAGCTGAGATGGTTGAGCGTGGTTAACGGGAGAAAAGTGCACTTTGCAGGGTTTGTTCACAAAATTATGTCTACTGGACTGCCTACCTATTCAAGAATAAGGCTGTCAATTATTATCAATTCCAAGACACAAGATTGCCATTTTTCGGAAATGTTTCTCATATCGGCCAACTATATTTTACAATAGTTTTCCTGATGAGATTGAATACTTAACTCCATACTTTTTTAAAAATAAATAAAGAGATGCCTCTTAAAAGCAATGTTTTGGTCAGTATGTTTTGATTTGTTTTTTTCGATATATTTGGTTAGTCATTTGGAATACAATTATTTTGTTTTAATCCGTTGATGTTTTGATACTGTTGAACTATTTTAGGCCAGTTTTTTTTACTTATTTAATCTTGTTAAACGGTTAAAATTTGTAAAACTTTTGAATTTTATTCCTTGTTGGTTTTGATTTAATGCTATAAATTATATTAATTTTTAGTTTAATATTGTATGTTTTGTCTTTGCGATTTTTCATTTTTATTATTATGAACTTGTTCCATATGATCTTTAATTTGAGCGTCATTCCTAAGTTAAGTATAAAAATAGCTAATCAAGAGCCAAACTTGTGTTGTTGGCACATTTCAAGAGATAACTTTTAGAAAGTTTATATTTTGTAAATAAAGCTTTATACCTAAATAGAACTCGTTATTATTGTTATTACTAAACTCGAAGCATTTTAACATACGGGTGTTATTTGTGTTTTTTCAGTTATTTCAAAATTTTATCATTGTTTCACTTCAAAAGAAAAAAGGAATTATTTCGTGAACATTTCGTGCGATTAAATTTCATTTCGACGTGGATACGGTGATGAAACAACAACAAAAACCACTGTACATCGCTGGTTTAGTAAATTCAGTCATGGCCGTCGTTCTCTGATGGGCATTAGTAACACCAGCATATATAATACACTGTGTGGACATTTGACTGTGAAGAAGCTATGGTCGCGTTGAATCACTTGTAATTAGACAATTACTTTTTCACTTCAAAGCAAATGGTTTCCGATTTTTTCAGAAACAGTGGACATGTCGCAACCGTTCATTTAGAGAATTAATGACATCGTGTGCATCCAAAACATAGAATTGATGGGTCATTCGTAGTACAGCCCTGATTGGACACCCAATGATTTTTTTGTGTTTCCGTACAAGTAGGACAAATTCGTAGTCATCGCGTTTCTACGACAAAAGAGGCGATTAAAGAAAAAAAACAATGTTTTGGAAATATCTTCACAGAAGCAATAAAGCTTTTCGGAATGGCTTAAACGCATGCAAAATGATAATGATCCTTGTGGATAATATTTTCAAAACAAAAAAACCATTTCTATCTTAAATATTTGTTTTTTTTTTATAGACTCATACATCTATGTTGAACTTAGTAGTAAAATATTTAATACCTAATATTGATACCTAAAATAATCCAACAACTAAAACTGACAGAAAACATTAAGTGAGGATAAAAACACCAAATTCTACCGCTCTTTGAAAGAGGAGCATATTTGACTAATTTTGATAATTTCTATAGATATTTCAGCGCATTTCCAGATTTGTTGCTTATAAAAAATAAAAAAAAAATAATTTAATTTAATACATAATTTTATTCAACTACGACATATATTTCACATTATTATTTTACGATAATTCGCATACAAAGTAACGTAATAAGGTACAATCCTTCGACCACCATTTTCCAGAATCAGTACCATTTGTAGACTTTTCGGCACAATAGTTCAAATTACCGGTTGTAGATGGTTGGCCATTGGCCCAGTTGGTGTAGCTGAATGATGTTCCATCTTCTAGCCATATCCACGAGCCATGCGTCGTATCATTTCTTTCGTAAAAACCACCAACCCAGAGAACTTAAAAAATATATATTTTTACCAGAAATACTGAATTGCATAGAAATCTTGAATTTTAATGATCCCAGATACGCATTGGAAAAAACTTATATGAATTAATATCTACAAAAATTGCAAAAAATGTACAATGATCAACATTAAGCAATTCTGCACATTTTAATTACAATAAACTATAAATTGTTTGTATTGATAGTTGTTCAGTTTTTGCAATGTTTGTATGTATCCACTCGGCTTAAATTTAAACATATAAAAATAGTTGTACAATCGAATAGAAACATTTTTGGAGTTATTTTTTTACTCTCTGTAGGAAACTTACTTTTATTTACATTGTTGTCGTATAAGGTCTGATTTAAGTTATAATCATCTTCACGTGTTTTTAGGGTAACTAAAGATAATCCATTGTTTTTGCAGGTAGCTAGAGCATTTAAATATTGTTCCTAAAATATAACAAAATCTGTAGTTACCTGAATATTTAAACATTATAAAATATTCATGAAAACTGTTCTACATCTTTCATTGTTGGAAATACATTTAAGGCTACTGCATCTCGGAACAAGGCAACAGACATATACCAACAGCACAGAAAATGAAGCCAGCAGAGAGGGAAAGAGAGCATCGCAGGTTGATAAAAACAGTGACTTAGTTCACATTAATTTGCCTGTATCATTAGAAAATTTTTATTTCAATGGCGTGTTTATTTATAGTTGTCAAATGTTTTGTCAAAATAAATACAGATAGGCTCAATCCGAGCTGAAATTAAAATCAACATCAATTAGATCAACAATATTTTTTAAAAATTTGGGAACTGCCCTTAAAATAAATATTTATGTATGTTTTTTCCTTTTTTATATCCGATTTTTGCATGAAAAATAACTTTATTAAAGTATGTTGATGTTAAAAATTCAAGATTATAATTTTAATAAGGGAAAGAAGCAGTATTCCAAGCTATGTGGTATTTTAGATTAGTAAGTGGAACAGATTGCAGTTCAGAGCTATTTTCTTAAATTGTTGCAGAAAACGCAGTTATCAGTTTTTATGTAGTTTGTAAATTTTCGATACATCAGAAAGTAAAAACTTGATAGCCCTTGGAGTATTTCGACAACTATTGTACATCCGCCTAATTGGAATTTTCAAAAATACTAAACTTTTATAGTGCAATTGAATCAATGGAGTCCGCGCAAGAACAGGTCGCTCAGGTAAAGAAGTTGACATCAAAGTGCGAGTTGAAAAGTACTAAGGTAGCTACTGTTTTTCATGACAGGTTTACTATAGGTTTGGAATAAGTTACAATCAGGGATGTATTCTTTGATGAAAAAATTAACTCCAGGTAATCGATTTGGCATATAACAACAAAGCGGACACTAGTATTTATTTTTATATATAATAACAAACTGTATATTATATTTGAACACTATTTTGGGGATGATTTTTTTATACATCTAAGTTTTTACGGGCATGTTAATTTTTCCTTTGCATTCAGTATTTAATAGTCCTTGTTACGGATGATAAGAATTTATGAGGTACTTATACATTTTTTAACTACCTCTAAAAAATTATATATATATATATATATATATATATATATATATATATATATATATATATATATATATATATATATATATAAAGAACTACATCTTCTCAAAATAGACTTTAATCGTTTTAAAATAGTTTAATTTTTACTCAATAAATTATAAATATTAAGAAGGACAACTTTTCAGACTACTAAAACATGCATACATACCTGCACTGTGGAAACGTAATAGCTCTTGCTAAGTTTTAAAAGAGGTTCGTCGAGTGCCCACCCCAATGCTAAAAATGCACACAAGAAAATAAGTTTTGCCATGATTAATGAAAACCTGAATCAGTAAAATAATGATAAATAACACGAAATTAAAAATGTTTTATACTTTTAGGTATCTATTTTTTTTTTTGAAAACTGAAGTACTTATATCAAGATAAGTATTTTGAAGAGACCAGAAATGACGCTATCTATTTCGATTTTGTAATAATTTCTTGAATAATAGAAAAATAATTTTTAAAGTTGAGTGTAAAGTTTTAAGTGGAAAACAATACTGAATTGTTGAGAACATTGCAAATAAAGAATATTGAAATATTGTTAGGCTATTATTTTGCAAATATCCATTTTTAGTAGTTTATAGTTCTAAAAATTTGGAAATGGTCGCCTAAAAACTAATTTTCGCTAGGAGATAACAAATGGTATCGCAATCCTTTAACAAGAACTGTAGCTCATTATATTGTGGAAACTAAGGGGTCGTGGTTTAATAGCTAGATAATAATTTAAATTATATTTTTAGTATTTATCTATATTTATAAAAGTAAAAAATCAATGTAAACTAAGCGAACTAAAACAGAATTTAAAGGTAGTTTTTAAGACTTAAGTTAATCAATTTTCATGGTCATGTCGATCACTCTCCCTATCCAAAATTTAAATCAATGTAGAGAGTTCTGTGTAGACTCATTTTGAAGGTATACTTATGTAGTTTTTTAATAAACCGTTGCCTTTTTGTAAAAATCAAGACGGCGGATCCAACATGACTGTTTCAAAGAACAAACGTTTGAAAACGCAGAGAAAAACTTTTTGTGACGGCAAGATAATGCGTCTTAGGGCTCAATTCGTAGTATTTCTGGCATCAGAATATCGAAATTCAAAATGGCGTATCCAATATGGCGGTCAATAACCATTGGTTATAAAGAAGAATACAACCGACCTAAATGTTTAGTTACGGGGGTTTATGATATCGCTGGTTACAAATGAGTTTCACAATAACAGTACCGTAGGGAGTTAGGAGAGGAATAATAATCGTGTTATTGTTATCGAATGGAAATTTTAAGCTCCAACGGCTTTATAGTTTAAAAACAAATGGCCGCCGAGGTTTGAACAATTCAACTATTTAAAAACTATTTTAACTTCGTCTTTTTCACTATAACACTGTCAATAACTGGAATTTCTTCTCTGTTAAAATTCTCTGTAACCAAAAAAATACATAATTTAAAATACCATTTACAAAATTGCAGAAAATATTTATTTGGTAATATACAAGATATAGAGCTAGAGCGGGCAGCAGCATACGCCACGCTCTAGCACAACAAGAGGATTCCAAGTGATTTACTTTTAATCAGGCCATCGAAACGTAAGTACCGTGTTTCGCGCCAAATTTTTTTGTTACAATGGTAGTTTATTCCACGGGACAAAAAGAGCAGATTATTAAGTGGTACACTATTCTGGTAAATAATCAGTAGATTTGTATTTACGTGCGAAAATCACCCTGTTCCTTGAAAATTTAGAATTTCCGAAATTATTAAAAAATTTGGGAGAATCGGTTGTATAAAAATTTATGAAAAATGCACTGATAATAATGAGGAGCAACCAGTTCCTCAAATTACCGAAGAACGAGCAAAATGGTAGACTGATGCTTGTAGTTCGGCAGAAATTAACTTTCCATGCAATAGTACTGTAATTGCCTAAGAACTTGAATAGTTCCGAATATTTTAAAGCGTAATAATTATCGCTGTTACAAATTGCGAATACACCGAAAGACCAGGAAACACGTGTTACTTTTATTTTTTACCAGAATAAAAGTTTATTTTTGAGAATGATTTTTAATTTTAAAGTGGTCTATTAGCTTATTTACTTAGAAATTACCGTTGCGTTTCACTAGTATTTTTATTAGAATAAATGTTTATTTTGTAACAGAAATATCAATTTTCTTTACGCTCAATGCCCAACAAAAACTATTTTTTTTTTGTATTTCGACTATTTAATGTATTTAAAACAATCAATGTATCAATTACTCAATAAATATTCCAAATTCCGTCGATTACGTTATAAGTTTAGACGTTTCAAGGTACTGCTCGTCTTCGTGTCGCACGGAAGTTAGCGGGGGTAATATTGCGATAGGCGTTCCCCACGATCTTCTGTCCCGAACTAAGTTAGATGGGCTTAGTGGGTTAGAATTTGAGGAAACTGCCAAAATAATTTGTAGTTAAGAAATTTAAAATAGAAAGTTTGCTATAGTAACGATTCTATTAAACCTCGGTAATATGAACGGCCAGTCTATTCTTTCTAAAGTTTCGTCTCAGGTCAAAGGCAACAGTGCTATAGTTGCGTCGCGTCCAGTTACAACTCAACGATTACAAAATTGGGCTAAACAGAAAGGCAGTAATATATTTTCGCTTTACTCTGGTGTGTAAAATACAAAAAAAAGCATATTATCCACATGACGAGTATCTAACTTTTACTAAATCAAAAGCCGAGGTTAAATTCCAAGGCTTACTGGATCATACAGTGGATCGAATTGTATTGTTTTAGTTAGACGCCCTAGAACAAATCGTATTTTAAATTAATTTGTAGATTTGAGTTTCATTTGCAAATGGAGCTTCGATGGAACGTCAGGTTAGAGCCAGTACAAATGAAATTCACTGATCCGAATATTTCTGATACAAACTTATTCCTAACCTCTGTTATTTCACTTCAATAAGCAGGTATTAACACGCAAACTCAACAAAAACAGATTGTGATGTAAAATTCCAAATCCTCCTCTACTATGAATTGGGGGCCTGTGAAATTTGAATTTATTAAGAAAACCGAACAAAAGTCTAACGAAAATAGAAAATTATGAACTCGAACCAGACAACTTGCACCATATAAAAGAGTTCTCTTTTCCACCCGAGCTTCAGTACAGTACAACTTATCTATGACAATGATAGACGGCTAGGTGAATATTTTGGTTAGAGCGAAATAGGTCCAACGTTCTTATCTCTGCCAAACAACATCTCAGTTCAACAACATTGATACTGTGTTCCAATAAATACAGAGTATTTCAAGCTACAACTGTTAGCTCTACACGCATATATTAGATTCTTCTCCTGCTGCTTGTATTTGTCGTATCAACGTGACACACAGCAGTAGCAAGCTCGTAAGCAGAAAGACAAAGAGGTGAAAGCACAGACAAAGGCTACCATCCAACAGGCCTTTAAGGAGAGAGATTAGGACTTCTTGTCGACATGCCAAAGAAAGGGTTAGGAAGCACTAACGATGGCAACATAGTTCGACGTTTCTTCGAGAATAGTGATGAGTCAGCCATTATAACAAGAGTAAAGCGAAAACTGAGCCTCCGGTTTCCCGTCATTTTGCAAACTATTGGAAGCGGACATTAAACTACAATAGAGAAGATTTGAAAATAAAAAACTTCAAATAGCAAGATTATTCTTCAAAGGATATTCTTGGTATAATATTCCAACAGGAATCCACAAATGACTTACTCCATTGACCAGACATCATAGCATTTGCAATATTACCGATAGGTAAACTATCGAAAGATGCACAAAAATCAACGGACAAGTTGATAAGAAACTATCGTCTAGACTTTACCCGAAAATCTTCTCGAGAAAAAATATGGAGGATGTGTTCCAAAACTTTTGGCGTCGATGGATTCTTACACTGTTTTTGACATAGTAAGGCTTCGGATAAAAATTCATACCTATTGGAGAATGAGAAAAGAGCTGTTAACAAAGAAGGCAGTGATAAAAAAGTTCTTTTTATTATTTTTATTACAGTCATATTATTTATTCATTTATGTGAATCAATAAATATTATATTACTTACAAATTATTTGCATTGGTATTTATTAAGAAGTCTTAAGCATAGAGGAAAAAGTACTTTCGCCTTTTTAACGATTATCGATATCAATGTATTTATTATTATAGTATTATATTTAAAATGTCCCTTGAAGTCAAACGCAATATTTTATTCATGGAAATACAATTATTCTTTTTATTTTATTTTTAAAGCGTTGCACCACATTAGACGTTTTTTGAATTTATTTTTATGATTTTAAAGTTTGAGTCTGCTGTTGTTGTATCCGATTTTTATTTTTAATATCAAATCCGAGCTTTCGACCCACTGTGTTTTGACGACCCGAAACCAGCGAATAGTCCTTGCCCGATATCATTTTTACTGGAAACAAAGAAGCAAGCTACTATACAACAGTATGCTTTATTTCAATTCTTCAACATGGCTGTACGGGTTGTCCGTCGCTTTCTGTTACATTCCTTTTATGTATATATATATATATATATATATATATATATATATATATATATATATATATATATATATATATATATATATAAAGCTTGTTTTGTGGTATGGTTTAATTTTTTTTACAAAATGTCTTAACAGAACTACTAAAAAATGTTCGTTTAAATATCAGAATGCAAATAAATTGGCCCTCAAGATTTCCAGACCTCACACCACTATACTCGTTTGTACAGCTGGTTCAAAAAAGAGGTATACAAAGTAAAAGTCAACACTTAGGATACATTAATTCGACGATACAGTCGTTATTATAGAAGACATAAATCAATTATTCGCGCTACGGGAGTCCTTTGCAATGAAGCAGAAAATGATTAGAGGCTAACGGCGGTATTTCTGAACATTTATTAAAAGTACGTTATAATTAAAATAAATTAATGTATTCTGGGGTTGGGTCCATTTCTTCTGACTCACCTTGTTTATATGAGTAGAACATTTACGTAATCATTAAAATGACTACAGTTTATTCAATTTGTTCTTAACTCTCTTAAACTACAATAACCAGATTAAATTAATAATTCTTGTCCTCATGATTTCCCAGAAAAAAACTTTATTTTAAAATCGTTTTTAAGTGTAGTGTTATCTATCAGTAATTAACATCAGTAAAATTAATACATTTTAAATTTAAAATAACAATGGATTGCTCATTGAGAATTGTTTATGAATAATTTTATGTTAAGTATGCAAGATGTTATCAAAACAAAAAATTCCACTTTTATAATGTTACACTCTGTCAAAATAAAATAGAGCTGCTTTACACAATGTTTGTTTCAGTTCCATACTAGGGCGAAACAGCGCTGTCTTCATTTTTCGGACCCGGAGTTTTTCCATTATATTGGAGTTCTCCGCACTTTTTAATATGAGAGTAATATTTATCAACGGTCATTATCCGCATAGCCGAGAATTTCCTATTTTATTTTAAAATTACACGGACGATAACTTCTCTCATATATATATATATATATATATATATATATATATATATATATATATATATATATATATATATATATATAGGTGAATTTTGGTTAAACCAATAACTATTTTTCCATTTTGCCATTTCTCTCTCACAATATCAATGTTTTCTTGCACTGCAACCGATTTTGGACGACCTTCATGTGGTTCGTCCCTAAGCGAACGACTGTCACAACTTAATGTACTAAAGTAGCTATATTCAGTGTTTTTTAGAAGCTTCATCAATGAACTCTTATTAAAATAAACCACAATGAAAGTTCTGAAAAATAATCGCAGAACAATATTCACAACTTAATTCCATTTTTTGGCAGATAAATTATTTTGAAATTTCTGTAAACAACACAAATAGTGTTTGTACGTCAAAACTTTCTGAATACGCCATCTTAAATGTCAAACGTTGCAATGAATATATCAGATGGTATCGAGCAACGCCAATGTTGCCAGTTTTCGGATTATAAAATTTCTTCAAAGTGGTATGGTTTCAACTATTGTAACTCTAATTTTCGTTGACAATGATCGTAATTTAACAAGTTTAACTTATAGTTTTAACACGATAGTGCTTCTTCATAGTATAAGTATAGTAAGAGAGTATTTAAGCATTTCAAAAGTTTAGTTTTTAAATCTAAATTTGCCTCAATAGATATACTGAAGGATTTCGTTTACGAGTAATACGAGATATTTCTCTACAGATTAAAAAATGACCTTTTTTTCATAGTTTGTTGTTTGCCAGTTTTATGAAAGGTATATTTTCTGAAAAAGTTATTGTCAAAATGATATGATTTATAATGTGTTTCATTAAATAAATTTGAGTTGATAGATATCGCAATTTTCTGAACCAACCTATAAATTACTTTCTTTTCTAAAACAATATATTGTATAAAGTGAAGGGTTTGAGCCACGCACTTATAAAGTATATGTACTGTACACTCACAAGGTTTGAAGTAATTTGCATACCTTTCCGAAATTTCATCGACATAAGTAGTTGAACGAAACGAATGGTAGAAAGAGATAAAATGACAGTATTACGTTATAACCTTACCCAACTTATTCAATTTGTGTCAATTGATTGTTGTGTGGACGTCTGTCATACTATTGGTCGGTCGTAAAAATAAATTAAAAATTTTTATTATATTTTTGGTTGTTAAAAATAACTAGTCCTTAAAAAAAGCAATATGTTGACGAACCGTTTCTTCAAAACGATTTATTTTTTGAAAAATCAGTTGAAATATTAATTATGTAGTACCCCGTTAGTTTCAGTATTTTCTAATTAAAATTTCCTTAGAAAGTTGAATGTTTCGCAAATTTCAAGTAAATTTGAGATTATAGACATACAAAATTATTACACTAAATTCTGTTCATATCTCAATAGTATAAGCGTGCTGTTTAAAAATTGTTTTTCTACGGCTAGTTCTAATTATGAATTTAACATTTGTGTCCCTACATCCCCAAACGGTCGAGTATCTTACTTTGAAACAGTTAAGTGTAACATAATTGTTTTCATCAACACAACTTATAAAAAATTTGAGAAGTAACAATTTGTAAGATATTTAAAACTTTTATTTAAATAAATAACATTCAATTTTATATTTAAATAATGTTAAATGCAACATTTTACTTCCTTAGACTGTGTTAAACACTATACTACACTACAACTAAATAAATATTATTGATTATAATTTATTAGGACATATAAATTTGAATCCTACAAGCCAACAAACGAGGTCCTTCAGAATAAAGAAGCTTATTTATACCACATTTGGTCTTCAAGCCCCTACAAATCTTCACAAACTAATAAAAAAGTATATTAAAGGTTGAATAGTATCATTAATGGGGGGTCTTCGGGCTGGCCTATGGTTCCGGCCCCTGGTCGTACACAGTTCCTCTATCACCGGTCAAGTTTCAGGTTTTTTTTCAAACTTACTTGTCAGGACAGGAAGTCTTGCAATAATCGGCTAGATGTTTAGTGAATTCATGCAATAATTGATTGGTGGATAGCTAGGACGATGGATTTTAGTAATACTACATAGAGCAGTGGTTTCTACCGTTTCAAGTTTTATGAGTGCTGGCTTCCTGCAATTACTGTATATAGGAGGTATGTATTCCTATTAAAGTAAGTACATTGCTTTGTATATATGAGTTGTTTTTCTTGATATGCCTTTTTCTTTGTATATTAGAGTCTCAAGGTATTTGGCCCTTTGTATACATTTTTTGTTTAACAGTTCCAAAGTGCCAATTGAAGATAATTTTGTGGTCTATATTTACACCTAAATATTTGACTGATGGCTTGGTGCATATTACTTGGTTATTAAGTTATTTAAAATAAATTTAATCCAAGGAAAAACAAAGATTATTTCACAATAATAACAGCAATGACACTATTTTTTGACTTTTGATGGTTAATTTGACGTGCCAAAACGTCACTTTTACCCAAAATGGCGCAGAACATACTCCGGACATTTTTCGTTTGACAGCTCCATTACCACCTGTCATCCATTTATTTTCAGAAATCCGTGGTTTGAGCAGAGTTCTATGTAAAACCTGATCAGTTTCTTTGTCACAATCGTGTATATATGAGGAAGATTGCATCCTAATACTTAATGGGATAAAGTAGGCGATAACAAGAATGTAATATCAAAATTACAGATGGTTCGAAATGTTCCGAGATCAGAACATAGATGGTGACTCTAATAACATACCCATACGATTTCTAGTTTCTACCAACCTTCAAATGACAGGTTTCAGTTTGACGTTATTTCGACCAATAGTCATTGAGAAATTGAGGTTTTAATGACACACCTTTTGATATTTCCAAAACAGTGAAAAAAAAACGAGTTTCGTACTTTGATAAAACACTGTTAATCAATGGAAAAAAATTCAGTTAAAACTCAAAAATGGTTTGAAAAGTATCGTAAGGGATCGTGCAAAATGTAGTTCCCGCTTTCTACATTGATGTTGAGTTCTTCTGACAATATTTCAACCACAATTTGCCGATTACGTGAGAGTGCGACCAGCACAAGTTCGACATTCTCATCGGTAGTTGAGGTTAAAGTGCGTCCTATTCGTGGATCGTCTTCCAGCGACTGTCGACCGTTTTTAAACCATGCATACCACTCTAAAACTTTGCTGTGGCTTACACGATCCTCACCCTTCGTTTTTCCAACAAGTAGAATGTTTCCCAACAATTTATAACAAAATTTGATTGCGGCCCGTTGCTCCATAGCGAAAATTTTGATGAGTAGTAAAAACATGTCTACTTCAAATGAACTCAGCTGGCCAATAAATGAAGTTATAGCGCTAACATCTTCACTGTGGGTAACTAAGGCATGTTACTACATTATTCTGTCGTCGAATAACAGATGGCGTTACTTGTAAATTTTATACAAAATTAGTTCCGGAAATTTTTGAATGAACTGTGCATAATCTATGCCATTTTAGGACATATAATAAAACTACAGCTAAAAGTTGGTAATAATTAATTTAGTATTTCTCGAAATTTTGGCAAACATATAAACATATGTTTCCTTTTTATATCCTAGTGAGATATATTAGTATTTGTCGTTTACCTATTTGCTTAAAAGAGAAAACGCGCAATAGCTTATCCTCCGCTTAGCGGACAACAAATGTACTAGGGTTTAAAGTATTATCTTATTAAAGTTATTTATATTGGGAGTTAATGTTTTTTCAAGATATAAAATATCTTCAAACTTTCCCAGCTTTGACAAAACATGGGTTATAATTTTATTCTGATTGACAAGCAGTTTTTTGGGGTTTCTCTAACAAACAAAAACTATTTTTTTTATAAATTGGTATAAATATATTTGATAAACACAATATTTAATAGTTATACAATATTATCATTTTTTTAAAATTATATTCTATTTAGTTTAATCTTCACATACAAAGTAACGTACTACGGTACACTTTTCTGACCACCATTTTCCACTATCAGTGCCATCTGTAGACTTTTCGGTACAATAGTTCGAGTCATCTTTTGTTGCTGGTTCACCTTTGGCCCAGTTGGTATAGCTAAATTGTTCTCCATCTTTCAGCCATATCCATAATTTACCAAACGTTGGATCCCTTTCGTAAAAACCACCAATCCACAGAACTGAAACAATGAATTATATTAGAAGTATTTTAACTGCATATAGGCCTTGAATTTAATTTTTCCAGATATGCAGTAAAAAAAATCTTATATCTACAAAAATTACAAAAAATACAATGAGTAACATTAAGCAATTCCTACACATTGTATTTGTAGAGTTACATTAAATTGAATTTTTTTTTATTAAGTTTTTGCAATGTTTGTATGTATCTACTCGGTCTTTATTCGATGGTAGCCATTCGTACTTCAGAAACTAGCAACACTGGCGTTGATGGGTGCCTATTGAAAAGTTTGACGTTTTAAACGGTATAAGTATTTAAAACGTTTTGCCATACCGTCACGGTTCAATTTTACGCTTAAATTCACTATGGCTAAATCAGTTATTTTCACCTTATTTTGCAACAACTGTCGTTATGGATAACACAGTATAATTTTCCTTAAGTATTTCCCAGGGATATCTTGAAGAAAAGCATTTCATTAAGTATAGTTTCAATTAATTTTATTTACCATTATTTTGTCCTGCTTTGGTATTCAACTACACTGTGCTTAGATATTTTCTTATCAATGTCGAACTTACTGCTACATTTTTTGAATTCAGATAGATCTTGTTTTTTTTTCCTGTCATTTATATTTATATTTGAATGGAATTGAATGTATATTGGGTTGCAGGAGATCAGAAAATTCCTATTTATGTATTAATATATATTTTTTGAATTTAAAAATAACTGCTGGGATAATTATTAGATTTATTTTTGGTTTTAAGTGGAAATGTCAAATGATTAACGAATTAGCTTAACTAACAAATGCATTTCAGCCGATTATTGTTACCCAGTGTTATTATTTTTAACGATAATTTCTTTCATACGTGGCAATTGAACGCGCCTAACGGAAGTCGATTAGCGCGCAGTGTTATTTCCATAATATTCAAGTACCAACTTACACAAATAATATTAAAGGAGTATTTTAGTAACCAACCTTCAATTTTATTTGTAAAACCTCGTCTAGGAAACTCATGGTTAACGTGAAACTGTTGGTAACTCAGCCACTGGATGTTACTGTCGATTGTGCAACTGAACCTCAACTATATATTTGTTTTCGTTTGTTATTCCCGAAAGATGAACGACTACCCTAGTATTTAAAAATAATGATAGGTCTACAATCCAAGAGAAACATATTCGAAGTTATTTTTGATTCGCTGTAAGAAACTTACTTTTATAGACATTATTGTCGTATAAGGTCTGGTTTAAATAAGCATCTTCTTCACTAGTTCTTGGGGAAGCCAAAGTAAAACCGCTTCTTTTGCAAATGGCTATAGCATTTAAATATTGTTCCTGCAATGAGAGGAAAGGTAATTCTTAGAGTATTTTTACATTTCAAAATACCTCTGAAAATAATTTTAGAAAAATCATCATATTTTTTGAGTATCAATCGAATTCACTGTAAAAAGGAAATGCATTAAATTTATGATAAATGTGCTAGAATCAAATTTCATAAACGTTTATTAAATTAATAATTTTTACATTAAACTAAATTCATTTATTCCATTAAATTTAATGTAATCATACATTAAATTTAAAGTCTCATCATTACTTTTTAAGGTGACTATGTACAACGCTGGCGTTGTTGGAGACTATTCTCAAAATGGCAGGGTTAAGGTGTGCCCTTTGACGAGGTCTGAGCCCTGAGGATGATCTAAGTTAGACCGAAAACGCTTGGCCGCTAATAATAATTTTAAAAATATACACTGAAATAAAAAATCCGTCTGTTTCTTGTTTTAGCCATCTGGTCTTGCTAGGAAGTTAAAATGTTTTGGTTTTATTGGCAGCTTACTAAACTAAATGGTGCCAATAAGAGCAACAATATGTTAAAATAAATGATATTATATCACAGGAATACCAACTATCTCCAAAGTATGATAAGTATTAATGACAAATATAATGACACGGTTTCGTTTAGAATATTTATTATGGTGCAAAGAACTCATTGTTAGAAATGAGCAGTGACATTCTGCCAAGATCCTACAATTTTGATAGACCCTACATCGTTCAGCTTAAGTGGAAGGCGGGGTCTGATCGAACAACGAGTCAGGTATACCGATCGGTCTAAAACTGATCGTGGTAGTCTTTACATAAGTGTAGCAACGGGGCAGCATACCACAGTATTTCAGGCAGAAATTCACGTTATTGATGTTTATTTTCGGGAGAATCTAAGGAAGGATTACAGGAGCAGGGCCGTTTTCATCTTCTCTAACAGCCAGGCAGTGTTAAAGGCTCAGATAACATAGAAACCTTATCGTTCTGGAAAAATACAACTGGGTCAGTCTTTCCTGGGTACTAGAGTACAAGGGTATCCCGGGCAAAAAAAAACAGACCGACTTGAAAGATAAGGATCTACCACCCCATTTATTGGACCAGACACAGTATTTGGAATTACAAAAGCTGGGTGGCTATGCTGGTAGATAAATCAACAATATAAGAGCTACTGGAACCACATTGCGGGCCAAAGGCACAACCAGCTATAGCTGAGCAGACCATTCGACAAACTAAGTCGTGAAATTCTGCGTCTAAGCGGACAACAGATCAGGCTGGTAACAGAACTGAGTACGCGACGACATCACATATCATCTTCGAATGCGAAGCTTTAACCTACCGGAGACATCTTCAGGGATTAGTCTATCCAGAGGGCCTATACCCAGAGAATAAACTAATGAGCAGGCTGCTAAACGTGATCAAGGCAACCAACCTATTCACTTAGAATGGAGACAATAGGCAACACAATAAGTCTGAAGGCTGCAGTGTAAGTGCTTCTGAACCCCGGCCTGCAATGTCACACAATGAATCAATAGTGCAGCACTTTCTTATGCTGTACCTTAAATTGATTTTTCCGTGGATATATAAATAACACAGAGATTCTAATATACTAATCATCACTACAAAACTGAATAAACATGAAAAAACTTCTCGGATTACTAATATATTTTTCGAAATAATTGCTAATATACAAATGGATCTCAAGAAGGAAAACTTTTCAAAGATTATTAAAACATATGTACATACCTGCACTGTAGAAATATAATAGTTTGCGCTAATTTTAAAAAGGGGTGCGTTCAGTGCCCATCCCGATACCAAAAATGCACACAAGAAAATAAATTTTAGCATGATTAGTAAAAATCTGGATAAGGACAGTAATGATATATAATAGAAAACATAAAATCTTTTATACTTGTACGTATCTACTTTATTTTGAAAACTGAAGTAGGTATTTTGAAGAGACTAGAAATGGTGGTATCTATTCCGATATTATAATAATTTCTGTACAATCACAAAAAATAATTATAAAGTTGAGTGTAAATCTTTAAGTGGAAAAAAAATATTGGATTTTTGATAATATTATAGGCGATCTTAAACATCTTTTATGCGATCGTTCCAAAAATAAATATATTTGGTTTAGTTTTCTATTCTAAAGGTCCAGGAGATGTCGCCAAAAATTACTATTCATTGTTTTATAAATAATAATGTAAATTCCCTGTTTTGCCTCTAGAGGGCTGCATTTAATTTTGTAAAAGTAAAAAACCTAAAAAAACTTTCCTGATAGTTCCTTAAAAATTCTCAAGCGTATAAAGAAAGTTTTGTTAAAGTAAATGAATTAAAATTTAACTTTAATTTTCGTTTTTAAAATTTAGCTTTTTATTTTCAAGAAATTTGGAATATCACAAAGTTTATGGTTACAAAAACTTAGTTGCTGAAATTAATTGTTAATAAAATATTGATAGACTGCAAGCCAGAGACAGATTTTGCGGACCAAATCCCTCGCGGACGATAACTAGTGAAATGCTTCAGAGAGTTGTGTCATGAAGCCTCGTGAATGTCAGCTGCAGCCCCGTGGGTGGGTTGAGCAGTTGCGACCTCCCACTGACGTAGAAAAAAAAATTATTTTTAATCATTTCTACCGGATTAAAAATATGTCAAATATAGTTAACTGTAAGTTAGTGGATATAATCTACGTGCTGAAAAAATACGCAACAGCTCTCTTCGGGAGATTGTTGATGTGACGCTTTACTTAAACTATGGAATTCGTAGTTGGTTTGGTTGCTGATGCCGGATAATACGACCTCTATCTTTAGAGTAGCATTCCCTTTTTAATTTACTGTCGCGCCACCGCATGGCGATTTTATAGAATATGGTTTGTGTTATTCTGTGTTATTGAGTGAGCCATCGAGATGTCGCTACTGTGTCTTATTTAGTATTTTTCAACTGTAAAATCTGTTTATAGGACATGGATGCGAGATGACGATTTGTACCGAATGCAATGGCCTGATGAGTTTCATACTAGGATGAAACAGCACTGTAGCTATTTTTCTGACACGGAGTTTTTCCCTGATCTTGGAGTTCTCCGCACTTTTTAACATGAGAGTAATATTTATTAATGGTCTTTGTCCGCATAGCCGAGAATTTCTTATTTTATATATATATATATATATATATATATATATATATATATATATATATATATATATATATATATATATTCTAAATTTTACTTTGGCATCAATTCTCCTTCGATCTAGATGAAAATTAACCAAAAAAAATAGTAGTCACGTAATTAGCAATATGTGTCAAATTTTAATTTTTTTCCAAAAATAAAATGAAAAGTGGTGTTATATCTCAAAATACCCAAAAAAAGTTGTAAGAAAAAGTTTTTCTAAATGCAATTTTTAGCCCACATGTGAAATTTGAGCTGTCTAAGATAATGTATATTTTTTGCCCAAATTTTGTAAATTGCACCACTATTACAAAATAAGACCCAACGCAACCTACATAAAACTTTTTAGTTTTGACAATGCTTCGCCCAGACATATTTTGTTTAAAGTGGGGCGATATTAAATGTGTGTTTTTCTACAGAATCTAAATAGGGTTATTAAAATTTGGTCACATGTGATGCAAAGTTTATTTGTTTTTGACCCTGTATAAGGTAACTTCATAAAATAACTATTTTTGAAAACGTAGTTTATATCTAAAAGTAATACACATTATAATTAAGACAAACATGTACGCAGTGTCATCACAAAAGTCTGCCTTAGGTGGAAAATAAATTTTTATTTAACTTTACCCCCTTCTGGATTTTATCCCACTTCTGACATCAATTTGTTCCGGACGGCCGGTATTTATACACAACTGTCTTGCTTTAAAATCTTTTACTAAAACTTCACTTCTGGCACTTGTCAAACAACTAAAGTTGCATCGACGATCTCTCAAACTAAACTGTCCCCGAAAGCCGATCTGGACCCTTTATATACCCTTTTTCTGGATACCAGAAGATTTAGCATATTTCTAGAAAGGCTTTCATACTACATGGTGTAACAAGAATAAGAAATAGGAGTAATCTAGTGATTTCTAGACCTTCTGTCATAGGCGTTTTATATTAAAAATAAGCAAATAGCATTTTCTAATAAGTTCCCGACCTTCTTTCATAGACGTCTCATAAAAAAATTAATATAGGTAAAATTAATTAAATAAATTATGAAATCGTAGAAAATAAACCTAAAATTCTACAAACTAGAAACACAAACTTATATTATAAAGTGACTACTGCTATAAACTTCGTTACGTATATATATATATATATATATATATATATATATATATATATATATATATACATATAATATAGGAATTAATTTTTCTTGAACCATTAAATATATTTTTAATTGGTTATTTTCTTGGGAATATGGTTCATTTTTATATTGAAATTACATATATAAAGTAGTCATACTTATTGTATATATATATTTTTATTTTTCAGGACGTTTCGATTCTTTCGAATCTTTTTCAACTGAGGGTTTCGGAGGATGCTACAAAAATGTACATTTTTAATATTATTATATATGGAATAAGAGGTTAAACACTTACCATTAAGAACAGAGATTTTTGTTTTAAACAAAAATTAATTACATCACAAACCAATTGTAATCACTCACTCTTTTGTATATTCACTTTTCAAAAGTATTTTTAAAAGTCCAGTTAGAAGAATGGACACTACATTTTTAACCCTATAACTGTCTTGACTTGATTGAATGTGGAACCCAGATGGTGTATGTTTTAGGTACTTTAAGTGGCGTAAAAAGTTTGGGTCTTTTAGTTGAAGTGATATCTTTCTGAAAAAATATCGTGATTCAATTTAGAAGAATTGAAAGCGGAGCATCCGGCGAAACCCTCAGTTGAAAAAGATTCGAAAGAATCGAAACGTCCTGAAAAATAAAAATATATATATACAATAGGTATGACTACTTTATATATGTAGTTTCAATATAAAAATGAACCATATTCCCAAGAAAATAACCAATTAATATATATATATATATATATATATATATATATATATATATATATATATATATATATATATATATACATTGTGTATATCTCGCCATCTATTGATAACGTTTATAACTTGCGTTGCGATTTTGTGGGGTTTCTTTAATATTTTTCGTTTATCTATTTTTATACCGGTAAATAATTTATCGGTTGTTGTCAGAGTTTTTCGTTAAATAATATTGAATTTTGAGTATACAATTTGATTAGGATCCCCTTGAGATAAGTTTGTCGAAAAATTCTTATTTATGCATCTCAGGGAAATGAGCGGCTGGCATCTGTTTTCTGTAGTACTATTTTTAACCAGACTACCTCCAATCTAGGTGCCTACTACTACTTAGAGCTTATTTATGATTTCTCATAGCCCTTAAAATTATGATTTTTGCCTTTTTGGTCTAATGGGTGAGTTGTAGGTCGATTTCCGCGCAATTCCAAACAAAATGAACATTTAGTCGCTGTATATTAAAGAATCTTCATATTCTTGAAATTGCTTCAGTACTCAGAAGAGCAATTTCGAAAATTATTAAGAAAGAGAAGAGATTTCACGATTTTATTATTAAAAATTCTACATATCTCATTTCGATCGTAGGGTAAAGGGCTCAATTTCAAATGTCAAAATAAAAAATTTTCGAAAAACATTTTTTAAGGTGCTTTTGAAACCAAGGTTATAATAATCAAGTACTCGATCGATAATCTATAATCAATTTAAAAATTTTAAAATGAATAAATAAAATTAAAGGAACCTCACATGATCACAACTTTATATATGAACGTTACCGATAGAGGGCGAGATGCGAACGTTTTACCTGTAAAATCTATTTTTGAAATAAAAGAAGCATAAGAATAAAAAAGGAATGCTAAAAATTAAGTTAAAGTGATACAATAGTGAACTTAAAAAATTAAAATTATTTAATTATTGAAAAAATTTATTGTATATTACCACAAAATCTTCTTAACATGCACAAAATAAAGTATTACCATAAGGAGTATACAAATAAAAAAATAGCCTAATTAATAAAAGAGATTATAGTGTATTACCACAAAACCTTGACCAATTTATCCAACTGCGAGCAATATTAACAATAAGGGAAATTGCGTTGAAAATAAATTAGCGAATTACCATAGATTACTTTATAACTTTTCTGAAAAAATGGTGGATTTTTGGTTAGTTCGGGGCCACAATATTTAAAATAAAAACTTTTGAGGTGTTACAAAATCAAAATTAAACTTAAAAACAAACATTTACCTTAATTATTAAAAATTGTTTTCAGTCATGGGCCACACAAGCTGGTAACAGGAAAGCTCACTGCTAAATAAACAGACAAAACTCAAATCAATATAAGAGGAAATTTGAAGAAAAACATAAATTCCCTTGGCATCATGACTTCAAGTTAGTTAGAACGATAGTAACATATGAAAGGGTAAAGTGGTCGATGGACACCTTTACCTCCTTCAAAGCAGCTGGTAAGGATGTGATATTTCCAGCCTGACTAAAAAATTTCTCCAACTGCTAAAATTATTTAGTTCGTGTTTGAGTTTGGGGTATTTGCAAATGGCATGGAGGGAAACAGAAATAGTCTTTATTTCCAAGGTAGAAAGGATAAAATACACAAACTTTAAGTCTTTCCGCCCTATCAGCCTGACCAATTTCTTATTAAAGATACTGGAAAGGTTGGTGGACCAACACATTAAGGAAGGAGTAATGATGCAGTGTTTCTTACATCCTTTATAATTTGGCAGGCAAATTTATCGACATGATGCTACGTCGATTCTTTATGAGAGTCGAAAACGCGCCGTCGAATGGTTACCTTTATCGATATGGAGAGAGCGTTTGGCAACACATCTCAAAAATCGATATGTAATACTCTACAATGACTAGGATCTGAACCGACAATAGTCGCATGAGTCCGGGCAATATTAGCTCAGAGACTAATACATGCTGAGCTCAATTATGTAACTCTTAAAGCACTGTCAAGTAGGAGCTGCACACAGGGAGAAGTTCTGTTGTAGTGGAGCCTTGTAATGGAAAGCCTGCTGAGTGAGCTATATAAATTTTTATTTTACTTTACCCTCTTTTGGATTTTATCCCACTTCTGACATCAATTTGTCCCGGACGGCCGGTATTTATACACAAGTATTGCTTTAAAATCTTTTACTAAAACTTCACTTCTGGCACTTGTCAAACAACTAAAGTTGCATCGACGATCTCTCAAACTAAACTGTCCCCGAAACCCGATCTCGACCCTTTATATACCCTTTTTCTGGATACCAGTTTCAGCATATTTCTAGAAGGATTTTCATACTACATGGTGTAACAAGAATAAGAAAAAGGAGTAATCTGGCAATTTCTAGACCTTCTGTCATGGGCGTTCCATATTAAAAATAAGGAAATAGGATTTTCTAATAAGTTTCGGACCTTCTTTCATAGACGTCTCATAAAAAAGGTAAAATTAATTAAATAAATTATGAAATCGTAAGAAAATAAAATTCTACAAACTAGAAACACAAACTAATATTATAAAGTGACTACTGTTATAAAGTTTGTTACGTATATATATATATATATATATATATATATATATATATATATATATATATATACATATATATATATACATATATATATATATATATATATATATATATATATATATATATATATATATATATATATATATATATATATATATATATATATACTAGCGACCCGCCCCGGCTTCGCACGGGTGCAATGCTGATACTAAATACACTACAGAAAAACTGTGACTATTTATTTTATTTTTACAACAATTATTACATCGGCCTCCGACGCGCTATTTATAGCCACGCTGCCGCCGCCCCGGTCGGCCAGTACCGCCGCAAGCGCTACTTCCCGCAATTTTAAATCTGTAATATCTTCGAAAATATTCATTTAAATCTTGTGCTGTAAAGGACCATATAGATCTATATTAAATCAACAATGTATTTAAGCTATTTAATTGGATAAGGATTAATGCTGTATTGGTTAAAATCGCTTCAAAATTTGCCATTATTTGTCGTAAAAAGTAAATGGCAAAAAAATGTTATTGTCGGATATCCATGAGAGATAGACATATACCATCGCGGAGTTTTCTGTAGACCTTTTCAATATGTACAAATAATTAGTACATTATTTTGATAAATCTCGTAGGGTTCAGCCTGCGTTTGCAATGTAAGCGGAAAAAAAATATGATAATTAACGACATCACATTAGAAACCTCAAAAATAACAGTATTTGTCCACTATTTAATGGATGTTATTATACATATAAACCTTCCTCTTGAATCACTCTATCCACTGAAAAAAACCGCATCAAAATCCGGTGCGTAGTTTTAAAGATTTAAGCATACAAAGGGACATAGGGACAGAGAAAGCGACTTTGTTTTATACTATGTAGTGATACGTTATATATACATTGTATATATCTCGCCATCTATTGATAACGTTTAAAACTTGCATTGCGATTTTGTGAGGTGTCTTTAATATTAATCGTTTATCTATTTTTATACCGGTAAATGATTTATCGGTGGTTGTCAGAGTTTTTCGTTAAATAATATTGAATTTTGAGTATACAATTTGATTAGGATCCCCTTCAGATAAGTTTGTCGAAAAATTCTTATTTATGCATTTCAGGGAAATGAACGGTTGGCATCTGTTTTCTGTAGTACTATTTTTAACCAGTCCACCCCCAATCTAGGTGCCAGTTTACAACTGAGAGCTTATTTCTGATTCCTCATAGCCATTAAAATTATGATTTTTGTCTTTTTGGTCTTGTGGGTCGATTTCCGCGTAATTCCAGATAAAATGAATATTTAGTGACAACTATTGTGACAGCTACACGCTTTATATTAAAATATCTTCATATTCAAGAAGTTGATTCAATACTCAGAAGTGCAGTTTCGGAAATTATTAAGAAGGAGAAGAAGATTAATTATAATTATAATAATATGAGCTGGTCTCTGCATGGAGTGTAGAATTATTAAAAAAATATTACAGAATATAGTTATTTCACGATTTTATTATTGAAAATTCCACATATCTCATATCGATCGTAGGGTAAAGGGCTCAATTTCAAATGTCAAAATAAAAATTTTTAAAGGGCTTTTGAAAGCAAGATTATAATAATCACAAAGTACTCGATCGATAATCTATAATCAATGTATAAATTTTAAAATGAATAAATACTATTAAAGAAATCTCAAAAGATTGCAACTTTAGATATGAACGTTACCGATAGAGGGCGAGATGCGTATGGTTTACCTGTAAAATCTATTCTTTATATAAAAGAAGCATAATAGTAAAAAAGGAATGCTAAAAATTAAGTTAAAATGATACAAGAGTGAACCTAAAAATTTAAAATGATTTAATTATAGAAAAAATGTTTTGTGTATTACCACAAAATCTTCTTAACATTGCTCAACCCATCAAATCGCGAACATGGTTGTGTGCTGAAAATGCTTATGAACAAAATAAAGCCAAAGTATTATCAGGAGCATACACTTAAAAATAATAGCCTAATTAATAAAGGAAATTATAGTGTATTAGCACAAAACCAAACTATGTCGAACGTAAAAACAAACATTCACCTTAATCACTAAAAATCCTTTTCAGTCATGGATCACACAAGCTGGTAACAGGTAAGCTTACTGCCAAGACTTAAATCAATATAAGGGCAAATTTGAAGAACATATATTTCCTTAGCACATCATGACTGCAAGTTAGTTAGAACGATAGTAACATATGAAAGGGTAAAGTGGTCGATGAAAACCTTTATCTCCTTCAAAGCAGCTGGTAAGGATGGCATATTTCCAGCCTGACTAAAAAAATTCTCTAACTGGTAAAATTATTTTGCTCGTGTTTGAGTTTAGGGTATTTGCCAATGGCATGGAGGGAAACAGAAATAGTCTTTATTTCCAAGGTAGAAAGGATAAATTACACAAAGCTTAAGTCTTTCCGCCCTATCAGTCTGACCAGTTTCTTATTAAAGAAAGGTTGACCGACACATCAAGGAAGGAGTAATGGTGCAGTGTTTCTTACATCCTTTAAAATTTGGCAGGCAAATTTATTGACATGACGCTACGTCGATTCGTTATGAGAGTCGAAAACACGCCGTCGAATGGGTACCTTTATCGATATGGAGGGAGCGTTTGGAAATACATCTCAAGAATCGATACGTAATACTCTACAATGACTAGGATCTGAACCGACAATAGTCTCATGAATCCGGGCAATATTAGGTCAGAGACTAATACATGCTGAGCTTAATTATGTAACTCTTAAAGCACTGTCAAGTAGGAGCTGTACACAGGGAGGAGTTCTATTGTTGTGGAGCCTTGTAATGGACAGCCTGCTAAGTGACCTAATTGAGGCTAATTTATATACACTAGCCTACGTCGACGACCTGGTCACTTCGTGCCCTAGTCGTGATATCTGGGACCTGCGGGGACCAATAATGTGGACTCTTCGGAACGATAGTACCACGGGGAACGGCTCGGAATTATCCAGAGAAAGCTGAGGTGGTACTCTTTATAAAAAAGTCAATTAAAATTACTGGAAGTACTCTTCAAAAAAAGGAATAGATAAATACCTGAGAGTAATTTTAGACTCATGACTGAGCTAGAATGAATATATTGCGGCTTGAACCATGAGTGCTTTCTAGGTTTGTAAACAAGCCTTTAGGTCCACATGGGGGCTAACACCGAGAAAGCTGTTTTGGATATGTACTATGGTCATCCGCCCCATGATCAAGTATGCCCCTATTATTTGGTGGCCTGGTACAAAAAAGCGCAAACACCGTCTTCAACTTAACAAACTTCAAAAAACGGCCTGTGTGAGAATAACGAGTTCGATGAGGGCTACCCCTATACAAGAGATCTTGATGAGTATACCTACACTCCACTTATATATAGAGAACGAGGCCTTAAAGACTGTTTATCGTCTCAGTTGACTAAGGATCTCGGAACTGAAATGACTGAAAAAGCATGGTGGAGAGATGTCCATCACTCCTAATGCCAACAATTCAGATGGTATACATCTTGCGAAAATTTTGCCAACTAGGAAGAATTGGAAGGGGAAGCAAAATCCTCCAAGGAATTGATCCTGGTTGTTTACAGAAGAATCTCGACAAGATGGGCTGGAGACGAAGTGTTTAGTAGGAGCACGGGAGTCAGAGAGTTCTACTATCTAGGACAACGCGCGACATTTTTTACACCGGAAATTTATACTATTCTGCAGTGTTACCATCTCTGTGAGATGGACATGAACATAAATAAGATAATAAATATATGCTCATACCGTAGGGCTGCAATAATAGCACTGAAATCTACTATACTAACTTCGAGATTGGTGTTTGAGTACAAGGATGTACTGAACAGTTTAATAAGGAACAGCTGCACAATCAGACTCGTCATCAGACCATACGGACTCCAACCAATTCTACCTGTCTCAATTACCGTTGGTAAAAGGGAATTAAAATTGTTGCTGGAGAGTATATGTGCTGAAATCGTGAAGAGAAACTCCTGGAATGAGGTGTGCTAAGAAAATATAACTGGATTTAGCGTATGGCTTACTTGAGAGCTTCTTCTCTCTTAAAAATGAAAGAATTGATGTGCTAATATTGTCTGGAGGCGGATGAAACTATTGGCCACATCCTCAGAGAGTGCCCAGCAATCAATAGATTAAGGTCGAGATATTTCAGAGATACAATTTTGTCACCGGTAGTCGTTAGGCAATTAGTTCAATCAATCAAGCTGCTTGGATTCGCAGAGATAATCGGCCTCGAATGGCATAGAGAAATGAAAAGGGCTCAACGAGGGAAGTTTATATATATATATATATATATATATATATATATATATATATATATATATATATATATATATATATATTGTGATGCGTTTTCGTAGGCGGGGATCAGGGGAGCAGGTCGTGCTCTTCGGCTCTGCTTCGTTCACGGCAGCGGAACATCGGTCAGTGGATATTGCTCGTACAGACAGTCATCGGTCAAATGCTCAGCGCAGGGGTATCGGGTCGGCAGTATCTACGTATATTCGGGATATCCCTGCTCTCTCAACGGTTTGACTGCCTGAAGGTCAAAACATCCACTCGGTGGTCGGTTCTCGGGCGCCACCCTCAGAATTTAATGTGGTCGAGGGCCCACTTATGCACCGGGCAGCTTGTTATAGTGGAGAAACGGCAAGCCAGGGGTCAATTGCGTGTATTAGTGCTGGCTGCCGGCTGTCAATTGTTACATGTAATGGTAAAAATGGGACTAGGTAATAAAACAAACGGTTATAAAACATCCTGTATTCCATTCTTTTATACAAAGACATGGCCTAAAACTAACTTACAATCTAAGATGGACAATAATATAATCAAATAAAACGGTCTGGAGAAGGACAAGAGTATGTTTTGAGAGCTGTTCGCGGTAGCTCATACTATTCGGTTGCGCTGAAGACGGTAACCCGGTGGTATCATTCACGATGCTCGTACGCAAATTATCGCGCCCTTGTCAACGGACATCGGCGGGCACCTGGCGGTAAAACACATTCCTGGTCATTACGGAAACAATAAAAAACTTACGGCATCAGTGCGTGTGTGTATCGGTGACGGTAGGAAGGAACGAAAGGAACTGACGCTGCCCGTTCTTATAAGGGTCCTCGACAGCGTCAGCAGGATGGAACGACATTGCCCGTTCTTATAAGGGTCCTCGACAATGTCGACCAATAGCGGTAGGAAATTAGGAAAGGAACCGACACTCCCCGTTCTTATAAGGGTCCTCGGCAGTGACGGTAGAATGACACAACATTGCCCGTTCTTATAAGGGTCCTCGGCAATTCTGGCCATTAGAGGGGTAGGACGTAAGAAAGGAAGTGTATGGTAAAACACCATATACACACAAGCCTAGCCTCACCTACATTGCTAGACCAGGAAGGCGCGGTCCGGCAGGCGACCCAGTCCAGTCCGTTTGGACTGTTGACCCGGGTGGAGAATGTGTAGTTCTCAGCGAAATAATGGTCTGCTCAGATTTAAATAGACGGCTCGAGCTCCCACTACGCTGACGTGTGACGGCGTGCGGTGATCGCGCATACAATACTGCTGTATGCGGCGCGGGATTACTATGGTCGGACGCTCTGAAAATCTCGGAAAATGATATTTCCCGGCATAACGCGGTAAATCTAATTATATTCGGGTAATATTGAAACTTTGAGCAATCTTTTTCCGCAAGAATTAGATTTTTCGGATGTATAGTAAATAAATTAAATCCCGGCGAACATACTCATGCCTAAAAAAATTAGTAACTTCGTTACAATATATATATATATATATATATATATATATATATATATATATATATATATATATATATATATATATATATGTTAAGGAAAACAACTCTTTCCTAAAATATATTCTTTCAATGGGGCTGATGGGAAAGGGGGGCAAAAAAATTTAGCTACTGCTCTAAGTAGAATATTTTGCGCTTAAAAAGAATACATATACGGGTGTGGTGTAATAAGTACAGGTGAAATATAATTAAATGTTATGTATTACATTTTTTACTGACTCGTTCCTTTCCCAAAATATCAACTTCCATAGTAGGTTTATGAAAGCTCTCTTCCTCCAATTTTCCGACGGTAAATTTTAAAAATCTGCAAAAATTTATCATAATAACTCTTACTTAACATAGTCCATGAAAATTATTACAGTTGTGTTACGTCTTGTTCAAAAGGTGTCTTCTATGAGGTAGCCTAGGTAATCAAATAATTTTGATAATTGGAAATTAATTTTTCTTTTAATTTCGTTGAACCTTCGTATCGTTACCTTTAACAGATATTTCAGAGCGCTTCAATATTTAAAAACTAAACCTGCCATTATATGTTATGTATATTTATTTAATATGATACATAATTTATGTAAACGCAATATATATTTAATATTGTTATTCTTTTATAATACTTCACATACAAAGGAATGTAAAATGTTACAATTTTTTGCCCACCATTTTCTAGAATCAGTGCCGTTTGTAGACTTCTCAACACAATAGTTCAGGGGCCCTATCCGAGTACTGGGGAACGTGAAGTGAACGGTGAAAAGGTGGCGAACGCGTATTCTTGAAATGTTCATCGCTCATATCCTCGTTCGCCCAGTGAAAGGCAAGCGAACGGTGAAACATGCGCAAATGAAATGTCAGCCTCTAAATGACATATTTAACGCACGAATTTCAAAAAATAAAATAGTATTAAAAATTTTTATTTTATTTTTGGTTCTTCAAAATAATTCTTCATTAAAAAAAATAATACCGAACCGTTTCTTTAACACGTTTTATTTTTTGAATAAACAGTTGAAACGTTAATTAGGTGATACCCTGATATTTTTAATATTTTCAAATTTTTTAATAAAATATCCTTAGAAAAATTAAGTAAATTTGAGATTACAGACATATAAAATTATTACAGGCGATTCTGTTCATAACTCAATTTTATGACCGTGCTATTCAAAAATGTTTTTCTGGGGCCAGTTCTGCTTATGGATTTAACATAAATACTTGTGTCAATAACAGCCGAGTATCTTAGTTTCAAACAGTTAAGTTTAACATAATTCTTTTCACAACACAACTTATAATAAATTTGAGAAATAACAATTTGTAAGCTATCTGAAACTTTTATTTAAATAAGTAACAACTTTTATATTTAAATTATGTTAACAACAGCACTTAACTTAATTAGACTGTGTTAAACACTATACGACACTACAATTAAATAAATATTATGATTATAATTTATTGAGACATATAAATATGAACCCTACAGACCAACGAATGAGGTCCTTCAGCATAAAAACCTTATTTATGGTACATAAAATAAAAAATATATACATTTAAAGTTGAATGAGATCCGCCAGTATCTTTAATGGACTTCTTCTGTCTGGCCTTTGGTTTCGGTCCTTGATCATAAAGTTTCACTATCATTGTCCAAGTTTCAGGTTTTCTTTCAAATTTACTTGTCAGGACAGGGCATCTCGCAGTAAGAGGCTGGACACTGTGAATTCATACAATAAAAAACTGATTGGATAGTTTCCGTAGTCGATTGGGAGGATGGCTTTTAGTCATACTACATAGAGTTATAATTTCCACCGTTTCAAGGTTTATCAGTGCTGACTTTCTGCAATTATTCAGTATATTACTTTGTATATATGATTGCTGCTTTTTTTGATATCCCCTTTTCTTTATATATTAGAATCTTCAAGTACTTGGCTCTTTGTATGCATTTTTGTTTAACAGTTCAAGAATGTCAATTTAAGAAAAATTTAATCCAGGCAAAGTACAAATATTGTAATGACAATCAATAACTTCACAAAAATAACAACAGCAGTATTTTTTTTTTACTTTTGACGATTAATTTAAAGTACCAAAACTACTTTTTGCCTAAAATAGCAACAAAATATACTACGAACATTTTCGGTCTGACAACTCACTTCAATCTGTCATCAATTTTATTTTTTGAAATTCTCGGGTTTTAGCACGTTCATATTTGGCAACAATGGCTTTTTAAGAATACGGCTTTTACTGTCAAAAAGTTCACATCGCCATTCCCATCGCCATTCACCTCACCTTTCACATCACACTTACGAGGATAGGGGCCCAGGTTGCCTGTTGTTGATGGTTGACGACTGGCCCAGTTGGTGGCGTTGATTGCAGCTCGATGTCCTACCCACATCCACAAATCGCTCGTTGGTTCATAAAAACCACTAGTCCGTAGAACTGAAAAAATAAAAAAAAATTTTGTACTTAGATATATACAATATAATAATACTACGCAAAATAATAGAAATATTTCAAGTTTAATGTCCTATACGTAAGTCTAATTGTTTTTGAAATATTTCAAAATTTATATCAAAAATGACCTTTGTAGGTCTAAACATAATATAACTATTAATTTCTCTTATATGAAAACTTTTATTCTTTAATTGGGGTTGGGTTACTTTTAGAAGAGGATCTACATTGGTGGACTATGTTGATACTTTGACAATAAATAAATACAGGGTGATTAAAAACTGACATTAAATATTAACTTAAAAAATCGATGAAATTCACTTTTTTTAAATATAAAACCTGTTTTTATAATGTTACCTTATTTAGCATTAAAAATAAGGGTCTCCTTGTGTAAAATTGTCGGTTCGAAAAATTTGTAGTTTTTGAAATATTGGCAATTTAACATTTTGTACTGTAAAAAAGCTATACGGCTTTTAAGTTTTGTAATTAGTTGGTCCTGACGAGGAAATGAGATGAAATAAAGCAATAGAGCACTACAAAAATGTCACTATTTCTTGCCATTTGACAATTATTAACAAAAATCATACCGGCGCGACTAAAATTATCTAAAATTTGTTTATTATCTATGGGGAATGTAAGAAAGTTTTATTAAGAGGATGATTGTATTGATGATTCCAGGGACTCCGAAGTTGACGACATTGGCGAAAACTTCCAGCTATAGGCGAGTGATCATAACTCAGACACTGAGACCAGCGAGTCTAATGTTGGTGAAGGTGTTGAATCAGAAGTCTATACTAGGTCCGATTGTGAAGACGAGTTGCCACTATCACGTCTCGGATATTTATATAGAAAAAATAAATATAAATGGTCTATACGTACTCCAATTCGGATTATCCGAAGTCCAGAACGTAATATAATTCAAAGTGAACCACCAAGTCATCTCACAGAAGATAGTAAGGACCCTCTCTTTCTATTTGAAAAAAAATTATAATTGATGGAATATTGCAGTAAATTCTGACATGGATGAATATGAAAATAGCAGAATGCAGAGCTCGCTATGCAATAGAAAATAGACCGGAATTAGACTTGATAGAACTTTAGGCTTTCATGGGACTTCTTTATACTGCAGTATTCAAATCTTATCATGAAAATGCTAAATACATATTTGCTACACATGGAACGGGCAGTGAAATTTTTAGATATTTCATGTCAAAAACAGATTTATCAATATTTTTCGACATCTGAGATTTGATAACCCAGCTACCAGAAACAACATAAAAGTGACTCACAAATTGGCTGAGATATCTATTATTTAAAAATGTTTGTACGTAATTGTCAGAGACTGTGCAGTATAGGAGAATAGGCAACTGTAGATAAAATGTTAGTGTCAGGTCGGGCATAAAAATTATGTGTCTTTGTGACGCAAAACCAGCTACTTTTACAGTAGATATATATAGAATGGCAGAGATTCTAATGAAGAGAGTTTTATTGGAGAAATCAAAAAAATTCTCGTCCCTTCGTAATCTGTGCTACGCTTGTCAAAATAGTTACATGTTACTAATCGAAACATCACTTGTGACAATTGGTTTACATCAGTATTCTTAAAATCAAAATGGATTAAACTCTGTATACTTATTAAGGACAATCTTTTAAAGACTACTAAAACAGTAGTACATACCTGCTCCGTAGAAAGATAATATTTGGTGTCCATTTTAGCAACAGGTGCGTTCAGTGCCCACCCCGATATTAAAAATGCCCAAAAGAAAATAAGTTTAACCATGATTACCAAATTACTTTACCAAAAGTAAAAACTTGGATAAGTAAAATATTGATAAATAATATAAAATTAATTTTTTTTTTATAATTTTATATACCTACTTTATTTTGAAAATTTATGTACTTATATCAAGATAAGTATTTTAAAACAATCGAAAACGATGCTATCTATTTCGATATTGTAATAATTTTTCCAATAACGGAAAAAATAATTATTAAAGTTGAGTGCAAGTTTTTAAGTGGAAAACATACAAGATTGTTGGAAATACTACAACTAGAGAATAATAAAATATTTTTGGGCAATCGTTCCACAAGTATATATTTTTGGTGTGGAATTTTTTAAAAATTTCGAAAAAGTGAATAAAAAACTTAGTCTCGCTAGGATATAGCAATCGGAACTTGAACTCAGTATTTCGAAAATTACGGGATCGTGATTCAATAAATAATAATTTAAAAGATCCTTTTTTGTTAAGAAGGTACTTACTTTTATGAATCCATTATTACTCTGGCTGGAAAAACTTAGGAAAAGATAGAAATATTCTTTCATATAAATAAATAGTTATCCTAAACTAGGTAAACGGAAAATGAACTTTTAGTTTTTAAAATCTAACTTTTTGCTTTGAACAGATTATAACAACCTCTTCTTCACTTTTATGCCTGTTTTATTTAAATTTAAAATTTCTTAAGAACTCGTATGCCTCTCGCCATCTATCGGCATTCGGCATCGGTTTTAACTGAAGATGCGATATTGTCAGATTGTTATATTGGTACTCTGTCAATTTTCATGTCGGAGAATTGCCTATATGTATATGTTTTCGGTAGATAATATTGAATGTTGAAAATTCGTCATGTCGAACAATTTTCCAATAATTAGGACAAAGTTTTTAAAATCTTTTGAAAGATATTTTTTGACAAGTCTGGTGCTGACATTTTGGCGAAATCGGTCATTTCCTTTGTAATTGGCCATTCTAGTAGTAGTGTGGAATTGTTAAAGAATAAAATCAGTGATCTTTGAGCTAATTTATTTGAGTTGTTTGATCTACACCAAAATCAGGGAACTACATTCGATATTTTTCGTTTTGATTATCCAGCTCAATAAATTAAATTAATCCCATATTATACATGCAATAACCTTAGACATTAGATTGCTGACCCCGCAAATTTTCTTTTCTTTCATGGGTCAGTAGTTTATTTTAATTACATTATAAAATTCAACATATAAGTATATCGTATAAAATAATACTCATATGTTTTTATTTAACGATCATTTAAGAAACACGATAACTAACGTACATAATGAAACTGAACAATTTCACTTTTGAAAAGCTCCACTCACTAACTCACTAAGGTGGGTGGACAGTGCAGGTTAACAAAAGGAGCTTCCAGGAAGTGAAATTGTTCCTATATCTGAAAAAAGTATATCCGAACGATTCAAAGTACATGGCGACGAAGAAGTGTAGTAGTTAGAGATGTTAACATCAATTTTTTGAAGAAACTTGGTTTCGCGTTGTAAAATAACCTCAAATTTAGCTAAAACCCGTGTTTTTTACTTTCATGTTAATATATATCGGAAACCTGATGCGATAAAGAAAAACAGAGAACTGCTTCAGATTTAGCGTCAAAGGCATAATTGTAAATAGGGATTCTGTTTCTTGTTTTAAAATCTTGCTGACTTGTGTTGTAGGGAACAAGTATTAATTATTTTATTCTATTAAACGAGAAGTATATTCTACTAATATCACTAATCACTCTGTAGATAAATTTTAACCATGAGAACGAAACAGTATGTGTGTTATATTACTACCCTAAGATCTACGTCCACTAACAAACTCAATTTTATTACTTTTGAATTATTAAAATGTTTTCTTAAAAATATATAAACTCAGACAATTTATGACGACATAAACTAAAAAGATTGTACTCTCTTTTAACATTTATAAATAAATCTGTAGAAGAAATCCTACCCTGGTGATGTAATTAAAACCGAAGAGATAAGTATCGAGGGAGGTCTTAACATGTATTATCTGTAAAAACCGGTAAAATGTATTAAAATATTGAACAATCTTCCCATTATTAGGAATCAAAATAAACTCACTATAATGTGATATATTGTTTGATAACATGTAAAAAGAATTCGTATAATTATTCTTTTTTTCTATTCACAAGAAATAACGAGTTAGATATTAACTTCCAAAACAGATAAGAAGAGTGAATAGTTTTTTTAATAGGAGTTATCGTTTAATTTTAGTTATAAGAAGACGTGGATCAGTTTGATTAACTATTTTTTATATAAAAATGAAATTAAGACGTTAAGACGTTCGGAGGTATGAAATTGGCGGTTACGGGGTATCACGGGGTAGCACGAGGTGAATAGGAAGGTACCAGGGGGTACCTTTTGAGAGCAATTTCTTATAAAATTACGTGTAGTGTATAAAGGCTCTTAATGAAAGTTTTGTTTTGTTTTATTTAATTTGGAAAGCTGGTGTTATTTTACTTGGAAATTAAACGACTTTAATATTGTTTGTTTAAGCAATATAAACAGCTGCTTTCTAGCGTTTTTATTCTTTTTTTGTTTAATATTTTAGAAAGTTACTGATTTGATTTGCAAAATTGGGTTTGTCACATCTTTCTTCTTATTAGAACGACCAACAGGGGCAATTATTCTAGTACTTTGATATTGTTAATCATTATTTTAAGTTTGTCATTGTAAATAGTTTCTTTTTCTATTTGTTTTTGTTAATGGATTTACGTGTTTTGAGAAACTTCGTTTGTTTAATTTAATTAAAATTTTCACGCGATTAATCTCGCTGACACACTATTGTGCGAGCTTTAAAAAAAAGGCGAGATCTGTCCAGTTAGATAGTAGCCTTCTTGAGTTCTGACGTCCTGAGTTATGATAGTGGTAAGCCCTAAATAACCTGTAGTTTGGAACTAAAACTGCAAAAGTCAAGATGAACGACCAAACTTTCAGACTGCCTTTGTCTTTGTAATATTTATATAGCTATAAATATGGGACAGCAGTACGATAGTAGACGGAGCGGCAATACGCTACCCAAATATGCCATTTCCAGGAGTCTACGGTCAAATGCTGTCACATCGTAACGTATTCACGAGTCTTGGATCTATGTGTATGAGCCTGAATGCAACCAGCTGTCGATCTCATAAGTCTTCCATTAAAATTAATAAAAATTGGTCGCCATTAAGCAAATGGTCTCCGATTCTTTCAGAAACAGTGGACATGTAGCAACGGTTCATTTAAAGAATTAATTACATCTTGAGCACCCAAAATATGGAATTGATGGGTATCGTAATAATGATGGTTTTGGTGTAGAAATTTTTTTAATATTTTCCGTATCAGGGTTGTCATATCGTGAAAATGAAGGGTTTTCCCTACTTAAGGGGATGTCATATCGTATTCTGGGTTATAAAGGTGAATTGGGATTTTCTAATCCGATGTCAGGGATGCCATGTACTTGGTACAAAATTTCTTGATTGGGTGAATGATTTTTTTTTATTTCATTATGATGAACAAAACCTCGCTATACGCTTTATGATTATTAGAAAATTGACCGATCGTGGATAAAAATGGGCGTGACGCCTGTGAGCGCAATTGTTCAGAGGAACGCAATTGATTATCATAATCCGTTGGTCGCAATGAATGATGTGAACTCTGAACTTGATTTTCAAATGAGTAACGAGTCACCGACGCATCATTTGTTGATACCTCGGAGAGAGTGTCAAAATTGTCGATGAAGTCATCAAGGTCAGGGTTAAGACAACTTGTTGGTCTGGGATTAATTAAACCTTCCGGTCTAATCATGGGTAATGAGCGAGTTCTCTGTAGTCGATTCAAAAGTACGTTTGATTTTGAAAGAAAGGAAGCGCACCCGGCAGGGGGTGCCGGAGAGGACCCACCGTTGCCACCCGACCTGGAGGAAACCCAAGCCGCCTCACCTTTCTTCTTTAAGAATTGGGGGAGTGAAATATCTTCGGATGACATGATGGATGGTACTAGTCTAATAATGGAAATGTTTATTTAAACAAGCAGAATTGGAGAAATTTGGAAATATTTCTCAATGATAAATTATGGTACTCGTCTGAGAAGAGAGCTAATGTGAAATGGGGTTAATTGTGGATAATGAATGATTAATTCGAGAAGTAGAAAAATTCTAAAAAATTATTTTCTTTGGATAATTTTCAGAAAAAGATTTATGGGACAAATATTCTAAGTCTTGAATTGAAAAAATGCAAGAAAAAGGGAAAAATGTCTGTCAGTCTATTTCCGAAAAAACGCAAAAACTTTTATTTAACAAATTATGCCGATGAAACTCGAAGATTTGGAAAAAAGTTCGGCTGCTGAATTATCCGAAAAAATTTCTTTCCTTTATTCTAATTCCCGAAATTAGTTTAAAAGCCTTTTTGAATTTAAAATTTTAATTAATTTTGGTGAAAAAAGTAAAGGTAATTTATTATGACTTTTAATTGCGGAAAAAATGTATGGGTAAATATCAAAATAAAAATATTTATTATGAAAATTATTTAATTAAAAGTTCAATTAAATGAATCTTCTTAAAAAAAATTTAACTGAAGATGATGATGATGGGCAAAATGGAAAAAGCCCAAAGTTATAATGTGGATACGCAAAGTTTGTATCGGTGATCTGTGATTGCAACCTCAGTTCAGGTATGCAATCACGAATAAAGCCCGATTTTCGAACTCTAATGTACCGGGCTCTGGGAATCGAAACCTATCTTACCTTAAACCTGTTACTTATGAACTAGAGGACTCCCGATACACAGTATTTAAACCGATTTCATGCAAAAAACAAAAAATATGATTATTATTATGGTCTTCAGGCGCCCCAGCCTTTGGCAATTTCTCGGGAAAAAGCTACTAGTTCGTCCAGGGGCCTCGGAGGTACTATAAGGTTAGTAAAATTAATTAACACTTATCAGCCACGCAGCCCTCTAAAAAGATCGTCGTTGTTATACGTCTTCTTGGCTGTTCAGCCGTCCTGAAAGTGATGAAAATTCTGAAATTGTCGTCTCTTTTAGACTTTCTTTCGTAAAAAACGAATTTCTTTAATAAAAAACGAATTTCTTTATGAAAATCAAGAGATCCGACAACTCCTATTGTATCCTGCTTCTTTTTTCTCTCTTCTCTACTTCTTTTCTCCCAAAAATCGTATTTTTTGAAACTTTCTGTAGTACTTAATAGCACTAAGGAAGACAACTGAAAACTGGTTTTGGCCAATGAGCTGGCTCATACCATAAGCTCTATGTTAATCGTTTTTGGCCAATCAAGAACGATGTCACTTTAACAAAACTAATTTGCTTTCGTGCCTTTTTCATCAGTTCTTGTTGAATTGTTGTACTGACAACATCTGTTTTTCTATGTTTTTTCGCGCTGGATTGTCATTCTGACAATTGAATATGATGTATAAAGATATTATGTATGTATTGCAAAAAGATTTATGTTAATAAATTAAATGCCGTGTTTTTTATTCCTAAAAAACCACTCGCTGTGTGCTTTCGGTAACGTATTCTACAGGTAAGCTGTGTTGACGTTTCGACCGGCACATTTTTTTGTTAAAATTTCTGGAATTTGATTCTATGAGTAATTAATAGATTATAATGTAAAAATATTCATGGCTGTAAAACATAAAATTCCTTACATTACCTTTTCCATGCAATTTCAAAGTCATTCTGACTCTTGAAAACGTATCGCGCTTGATATTTAAGAGAATCCTTAGGCCAATGAGTATCTTATTTGCGCATTATGTGACGTGGGTGGAGCTTACTAACGAAGTTGACGTCACTTAAATATGAATGCTTTGACGATGCCCCTCAGATTGTTGTTGAAATTTTTAATGATAAAAAATGTTTTAAAATTTTTTTTTATGTTTTATAAAAATGTGTTTTTACAACATGGGTCATCCGCAGTACAGTCCTGATTTGACACCCAATGATTTTTTCGTGTTCCCGTACATGAAGGCTAAATTCGTAGTCAACGTTTTTCTATGACAAAAGAGACGATTGAAGCGATAAAAACAATGTTTTATAGAGACTATCTTCACAGTAACAATAAAGCTTTTTGGAATGGCTCAAACGCATGCAAAGTTGCAATGATCGTTGTGGATAATATTTTAAAAACAATAAAACCATTTCTATCTTAAATATTTGTTTTTGTTTATAGACTCATATATTTATGCTGAACGTAGTAGTAAAATATTTAATACCTAATATTGATACCTAAAATAATCCAACAACTAAAACTGACAGAAAACATTAAGTGACGATAAAAACACCAAATTCTACCGCTCTTTGAAAGAGGAACATATTTGACCAATTTTGATAATTTCTATAGATATTTCAGCGCGTTTCCGGATTTGTTTCTTATAAAAAATAAAAAATTTTTATTTAATTTAATACATAATTTTATTCAACTACGACATATATTTAACATTATTATTATTTTATTAAAATTCGCATACAAAGTCACGTAATAAGGTACAATCCTTCGACCACCATTTTCCAGAATCAGTACCATTTGTAGACTTCTCGGCACAATAGTTCAAATCACCGGCTATGGATGGTTCGCCATTGGCCCAGTTGGTGTAGCTGAATGATGTTCCATCTTCTAGCCATGTCCACCAGCCAGGCGTGTTATTATTTCTTTCGTAAAAACCGTTAATCCAGAAGACTTTAGAAAAAAAATAAATATTTTTACCAGAAATACTAAATTGTATTGAGATATTGAATTTTAATGATCCCAGATATGCATTGGAAAAAACTTATATGAATGGATATCTACAAAAATTGCAAAAAAATACAATGATCCACATTAAGCAATTCTGCCCATCTTAATTATAATTAACTATAAATTGTTTGTATCGATAGTTGTTAAGTTCTTGCAATGTTTGTATGTATCCACTCGGCTTTTAAATTTAAACATATAAAAATAGTTGTACAATCGAATAGAGACATTTTTGGAGTTATTTTTTTACTCTCTGTAGGAAACTTACCTTTATTTATATTGTAGTCGTATAAGGTCTGATTTAAGTTATAATCGTCTTCACGAGTTTTTAGGGAAACTAAAGATAATCCATTGCTTTTGCAGATAGCTAGAGCATTTAAATATTGTACCTAAAATATAAGAAAATCTATAGTTACCTGAATATTCAAACATTCCAAAATATTCATGAAAACTATTCTATATGAATCAAATTCTTTTTTAATAATTTGAGAAGTGTAGGTAGTCATTCGCCTTCTTGATAATTTAATATTTTATACCTACTTAATCTAAACTTATATAACAAAAAGATAAAGTTTGTTTATTTGTTTGGAGCAATGTATTCTCCACAACTACAGAATCAATTTTTGGAAATGCATTTAAGGCAACAGCATCTGAGAAGAAGGCAACAGACATATACCAACAGTACAGAGAATGAAGCCAGCAGAGAGGGAAAGAGAGCATCGCAAGTTGATAAAAACAGTGACTTAGATGACATTAATTTCCTTGTATCATTAAAATTTTTTTATTTCAATAACATGTTTACTTCTAGGTGTCAAATGTTTTGTCAAAACAAATACAGATAGGCTCAATCCGTGCTGAAACTAAAATCAACATCAAATTAAATCAACAATATTTTTAAAGAATTTGGGAACTGCCCTTAAAATAAATATTGATGTATGTTTTTTTCTTTTTTATATAAGATTAATTTTCTAATCTATAGATAGGTGTTCTGAAGCTACATGGCAGTTAATCACGAAAAATGCAACTGTTGTGACTGGTCAAAAGGTAAACAAGCTAGCGTTGTAAAAAAATATACACATTTTACTAGACGTTTAAGCATAAGACCATCGGGTTTTAGACCTTTGTTTTGTTTAAGTTCAAAATATTATGGAAAATTTATGTCATTTAAACAAAATATTGACTGAAATTAAGAAGATTCTCAATTAAATTTGGTAATGGCTATCATCGTAGACACCTATATTTCTTCTGAATCATGGAATTATCTTCTTATTTAAAAACATTCCGAGATAAAAAGACCTGTTTTATTTTTATAAACCGATCGTCTCATTTGAAAATAAATTTTTACTCTTCGATCATACTCTAGATTTAAACAACAATAGATTTGTCTGAAGACTGTTTATGGTCGGTGGAGGAGACGCTTTTTTGATGTTTGACAGGCAAAAACATATTTAATTATCTTGTCTCTCAGTTTAATTGCTTGTCGTGACTTTTTTCGGTGTTTTTAAGTGTTAGAAATTACTATAAATGCAAAGTTTACAATTAATATTAACAAAAAGAGGATTTAAAAACTTATTTTATCGGTAAATATTGTTAGATTGTTTACATATTGAAAATAACAATAATAAAAATTTAGGCAACCATATATTCATACTTTGTTTTCAGAATTGACGTACCCAGGGGTATGTTCGAAGGACGTACCGATGATACTCGTTTAAATAATGCAATTAGAAAAGGATAGCATAAAATCGGCATGTCTGTACCAAGAAATTAAATATCTACTGTTTATCAACACTTTTTGAAATATAAATAAAAATATTATTACGTTATTCAGCGTTCAAACAACCGGGCCCTAGTTCTGACGTTATGCTACTTCTACAGGGGTATGTTCGAAGCATTTAAGCATAAGACCATCGGATTTTAGACCTTTGTTTTGTTTAAGTTCAAAATATTATGGAAAATTTGTGTCATGTAAACAAAATATTGACTGAAATTAAGAAGATTCTCAATTAAATTTGGTAATGGCTATCATCGTAGACACCTATATTTCTTCTGAATCATGGAATTATCTTCTTATTTAAAAACATTCCGAGATAAAAAGACCTGTTTTATTTTTATAAACCGATCGTCTCATTTGAAAATAAATTTTTACTCTTCGATCATACTCTAGATTTAAACAATAGATTTGTCTGAAGGCTGTTTATGGTCGGTGGGGGAGACGCTTTTTTGATGTTTGACAGGCATAAACATATTTAATCATCTTGTCTTTCAGTTTAATTGCTTGTCGTGACTTTTTTCGGTGTTTTTAAGTGTTAGAAATTACTATAAATGCGAAGTTTACAAGTAATACTAACAAAAAGATGATTTAAAAACTTATTTTTATCGGTAAATATTGTTAGATTGTTTACATATTGAAAATAACAATAATAAAAATTTAGGCAACCATATATTCATACTTTGTTTTCAGAATTGACGTACCCAGGGGTATGTTCGAAGGACGTACCGATGATACTCGTTTAAATAATGCAATTAGAAAAGGATAGCATAAAATTGGTATGTCTGTACCAAGAAATTAAATATCTACTGTTTATCAACACTTTTTGAAATATAAATAAAAATATTATTACGTTATTCAGCGTTCAAACAACCGGGCCCTAGTTCTGACGTTATGCTACTTCTACAGGGGTATGTTCGAAGTTTTTACTGCATTCAGCAAAATGACACAAAAAATATATTTTTAATTGAAAAAAAAATGGTTACATCTTGCTTACATCAATACAAGAAAAATTTTTGGTGACCTCAAATCTTTGTTATACCCCTGAGGAAGTTTATGGGGTTATATGGAAATCAAGTGTAATAATTTCATACAATTCCATTTTGAAAGAAGGTTGAAATTCGGAGAAAACCTTGAGCATTTCGAAATGAGTCTCAAACACAAATTTTATATTTTTTACAATTATTTTTTGGATCATTTAATTTACTTCATTTAATAATATTAAGGCGACATATCGGACATATTTCTAGAAAGTATCTCGCATTGGAGGAATTACAGTCAGATGACAAATTTTCAAACAATGGAGCGGCCAACAGGCATATTGTCCAGCTTTTCCTAGATTTTTTTCAACCTAAAATTGGGTCAATCAGTCTTGAATCATTTTTAATTAAGAAATCTTATTAAGCATGCCTATTTGAAAATGCAGTGGTATTGTAAAGTTATGTAGAGAAGAGAGTTAATATCTTTGTTCCGAAATTTTTAATGGTTTATTAAATATTTTATAAATTATCCTCTACTGTTATTTTTTCTAGTGACAATACATGGTCCTTAGAAAACAAAACAAAAACTGGATTTAGTACTACATAGACTAGTACCACGTAGAGTAGTGAGTCCAACCATCTATGGATAAATGTATTACAAGAAAAGAAAATAGCTCATACTTATGTATTTAGAAGAGAAGAGTGATTCTCCTGCATAAGAAATCAAAGCTCTAAAATGACCTTTGCTTGGCATTGGATATTTCAGAAGCCTACATAATGTACCAAGACTTTTTTGCATGAAGAATAACTTTATTAGAGTATGTCGATATTAAAAATCCAAGATTATAATTTAAAAAAGAGAAAGAAGTACTATTTCAAACTATGTACTTTTTTAGATTAGTAAGCGGAGCCGATGGCAGTTCATAGTTGGCAAGTATTTATAAATTTAATGTAATCTGTGATCAATTATAAAATTTTATTTTGAGTCTTCATAATTTTAGGCATCGATTCTATAGCTGAAGTATTTAAGAACATCTTGAACATAAACCAAAATAGAGGTCCAAGGCCTGATGGTATTTTGTGGAAATCTATGGTGGATTGTATGTATTTTAGTCTAAGTTTGTTACCTTAAACAATTTCTAAAGAGGCTACAGTTGTGTAACGCAAAAGAAATATATGATTATAAGATGAAAATAGTAGGGATTTTAGAAATATCTAGTTTTTCGTTAAATTTATATAGATTTGCCTGTAAATAACTAATTAAATAAATACTGACTTCAAAGGATCTTAAATATAATTTGACTTTGACTACTACTTGTGAAATGGATCTTATCTACTTCAAATCCTAAGCAGATAATAAACAACTTGTAATTTCTCCGTATTTTCGTTCTGTAGTATTATTATATTTGTTATGTCTAAATAAAATAAGATGCTTCACATTTTCATATTAAAAAGAACTCTAATAATGATTTGAGATTCTCTAGAAAAGTTAGAAAAATACCTGAAAAATTAAATTCCTGGATTTATTTTCAAATTTTTGAAGAAGACAACTCAGTACTTCAAATTTATGTATCTTTGAATCTAAAGATATATCATAGATAATATATGATAACTATTTTAGGAATATTTATATTTATCTTTACAGTTGAGTTTCTGAGGTACATGCCCTTATGCATTATATTCAGTATTGTATTTGTTTCGTTAAAAAAAGTTTTAAGAAAGTATTAGTTTCATTTTTCCCTTACATTATATACACTGCAAGTCACATTTTCAAGCATCAATTCAATCCTAAATAACGTTTTCAATTTTGTGACAAATATATTCAAATTTGGAATTTAGCAAGGCCGAGGACAAGTTAACATAATTTTTACCTAACATTTACAATAAAAGCTACAGGGTGTTGAACACATCGGCTCAAATTTGAACAAGTTTAAATGAATAAATATCTTTTTTTTTAAATGGTACACCCTGTATATTTTCATGTTATTTAATAGAGTTATAAAAACCCTAAAAGTTTTATTCAATATATCCTATACCTATTTATAATAGTTTTTGAGATATTTCAGTTTTTCTTATTTTCCATATTTTTTTACAGAAATAGTCTTCATTATCATAGTAGCCATGGCAAAAACAATGTAAAAGAACATTTTTCTGTGTGTCAAATTTATAACTGCAATCGCTTCTTTTGGTTTTTATGTAGTGTAGTTTGGTTTTTTTTGCATTCATCTTATATTGTAAAATGAATTTTCCAAAGAATGAGTTAATAGATATGATTTATACAATAGGAGAGGCTCAAAAAAATTGCTTTCTTGCTCAAAGAATTTACAAAATGAAGTATCCTGATCGACGCCAGCCTAATACCCATACTTTTCAAAACTTAATGCAAAGATTTGATTCTTCTGGTACTGTTGATTATCCAAAACGTAAACTGGTCAACAAACCAGTAACTAATGAAGAAAAAGAACTACAAGTATTGTTAAATTTTCAGGAAAATCCTTATATTGGTAGCCGTCAGTTAGGAGCATTATGTGAAACATCACAATCCACCGATAATCGTACTACCGAGAAATATAGGTATCATCCATATCACATGGAATTACACCAAGAATTGCATGGACAGGATTTTGAAAGTCGTGTAAATTTTTGTCGTACAATAAATGCGGATATTCAATTAAATCCAAATTTATTATGCAAGGTAATGTTTAGTGATGAAGCTACTTTTAGAAGTAACGGTGCTGTAAATAGACGCAACATGCATTATTATGCCACAGAAAACCCATTTTGGATTAGAGAGGTCCAACATCAAAACCACTGGTCATTAAATGTTTGGTGTGGTATTCATCATAATCGAATTATTGGACCCCACTTTTTTAATGAACCACTAAATGGCCATAGTTACCTGAACTTTCTACAAGAAGAACTACCCCAACTGCTTCAAGGTCTCGATAAGTATGAGCTCGACAGTATGTGGTTCCAGCACGATGGTGCGCCTCCGCATTACCATCGTGAAGTTCGTGAGTTTTTGGACCAACGATATCCACAAAAATGGATTGGACGTGGGGGTTTCATTGAGTGGCCACCAAGGTCTTGCGACATCATCCCATTAGATTTCTTCCTATGGGGTTATATTAAAAATAAGGTGTATGTTAATCCACCAACAACAGTGGAAGATATGCGAAACAAGATTAGGGATACCTGTAGAACAATAACGCCACTAATTTTGTCCAGGGTCAGAGAAAATTTGCAAAAAAGACTAAATTTGTGCATTGCACAAGAGGGTCGTTTATTCGAACACTTATTAGAAAGAAATAATTAATCTCAGTATTTAATAGGTAATTTTTTTGTTTCAATTTAGTATAAAAGTAAATATGTATTTGCCTTGTCGTTATTGTTGTGTTAATTTTTTCACATTATGTTTATTTAAACTATTGCCGTTGTAATATAACGAATAATGTATTTCATCATATTTAACCACATTCTGTTTGTTTCTGTAGTTTCTTTTTATTATTTTACATGGCTACTATGATAATGAAGACTATTTCTGTAAAAAAGTATGGAAAATAAGAAAAACTGAAATATCTCAAAAACTATTATAAATAGGTATAGGGTATATTGAACAAAACTTTTAGGGTTTTTATTACTCTATTAAATAAAAAATTTTTCTAAATTTATTCATTTAAACTTGTTCAAATTTGAGCCGATGTGTTCAACACTCTGTAGCTTTTATTTCAAATATTAGGTAAAAATTATGTTAACTTGTCCTTGGCCTTGCGAAATTCCTAATTTGAATATATTTGTCACAAAATTGAAAACGTTATTTAGGATTGAATAGATGCTTGAAAATGTGACTTTTTTTTTTAAACTTAATTATCTCAGAAACTATAAAGTTTTGTTATAGTAAACCCTTAATAAAAAAGATTTAAAATTATAAACTAAATCGAAAATACGATTCGTATATAGGGTGTTATATTTAAAAAAAAAAACTTTACGCTGTCCTAGTTTTTTGGCTCACCCTGTAGAGTCCTAAATATTTTTAAAATCTGCGTAAAAATAAACTGTATCAAACAATAAATATAGTTGTTAATTTCACCGAAAAGGCACAAACCTACTTCATCCAATCATTGACTCACCCTGTACATTCGCCTAATTGGAATTTTCAAAAAGGCTAAACTTTTATAGTGCAATTAAATCAATGGAGTCCGCGTAAGAACAGGTCGCTCAGATAAGAAAGTTGGCATCAATGTGCGAGTTGAAAAGTACTAAGTTAGCTACTGTTTTTCAAGACAGGTTTACAATAGGTTTAAAATAACTTAAAATCGGGGATGGATTCTTTGATGAAGAAATTAACTCCAAGTAATCCATTTCGCATGTAGCAACAAAGTGGATACTAGTATTTATTTTTATATATAATAACAAACTGCATATTATATTTGAACATTATTTTGGGGACGATTTTTTTTATACAACTGAGTTTTTACGGGCATGTAAATTTTTGCTTTGAATTCAGTATTAAATAGTCCTTGTGGTGGATGATAACAATTTATGAGGCTTCTATATATTTTTAATTACCTCTAAAAAATTAGATAAAAATAAAAAGGGCTACATTTTCTCAAAATAAACTTTAATGGTTTTAAAAGAGTTTCGTTTTTAGTCAATAAATTATAAATATTAAGGACATTTTTTTAAAGATTACTAAAACCTGCGTACATACCTGCACTGCGGAAATATAGTAGGTCGTGCCAAGCTTGAAAAGAGGTGCGTCCAGTGCCCACCCCAATGCTAAAAATGCACAGATGAAAATAAGTTTTGCCATGATTAATAAAAACTTGGACAAACTGTAATGACAAATAATGCTAAATTAAAAATCTTTTATACTTTTCTGTATCTACTTTATTTTGAAAATTTAAGTACTTATGTCAATATAAATATTTTGAAGAGACCAGAAATGACGCTATCTATTTCGATATTGTAATAATTTTTAAAGTTGAGTCTAAAGTTTTAAGTGGAAATTTATTGAATTACAGAAAAAAAAATTTAAAGTTGAGTCTAAAGTTTTAAGTGGCAAACAATACTGAATTGTTGATAACATTGCAAAAAAAGAATATTGAAATATTGTTAGGCTATTATTTTGCAAATATACACTTTTGGTAATTTATAGTTCTAAAAATTTGGAATTGGTCGCCTAAAAAATAATTTTCACTAGGATATAACAAATAATACCCCAACCCTTTAACAAGAACTGTAGTTTATTATATTGTTTAAACTAGCTAGCTAATAATTAAAATGATATTTTTTGTATTTAGTGGGTACCTGTAAGCAAAAACTAAGGGAACTAAAATTTAATTTAATGGTGGTTTTTAAGACTTAAGTTAATTAATTTTCTTTGTCCAATCGATCACTCCCCCTATCCAAAACTTGATGCAACGTAGAGAGTTCCTTGTGGGCTCATTTTGAACCTATACTTATGTAGTTTTTGTTTAAACCATTGCCTTTTTGGAAAAATCAAGACGATGTATCCAATATGACGCTTCCAACGGGCAAACGTTTGAAAACGTAGAGAAAATCTTTTTGTGAAGGCAAAATATTGCGTCTTAGGGCTTAATTCGTAGTATTTCTATCTGAATATTGAAATTTAAAATGGTGGATCCAATATGGTGGCTAATAACCATTGATTATAAAGAATACAACCGACCTGGAAGTTTGGCTAAGGGGGTTTATGATATCGCTGATTACAAATCTTGCATCAGAATATCGAAATTTAAAATGGCATATCCAATATGGTGACCAGTAACCCCCGAAATACATATTAGGGCTATAAAGAGGAATACAACCTACTGAAAAGTTCAGTTACGGGGATTTATGACATCTCTGATTTGCATTAGAATATCGAAATTTGAAATGGCGTATCCAATATGGCGGCCAGTCACCTTCAAAATGCATTTTTTGGCTATAAAGAAAAGTAGAACTTATTTAAAAGTTCGGTTACGAGAGTTGCTGATTGCTGATTACGAATCTTATATCAGAATATTGAAATTTAAAATGGTGTATCCAATATGGCAGCCAATAATCCCCCAAAATGCATATTATGGCTCTAAAGAAGAGTACAATCAACTTAAAAGTTCAGTTACGGGGGTTTATGACATCGCTGATTACGGATCTTGCTTCAGAATATCGAAATTTAAAATGGCGTGTTTAATATGGCGGTAAGTAATCACCGAAATGCAGATTATGGCTATAAATAATGGTACAATCTACTTAAAAGTTTGGTTACGGGGATTTAGGATATTGATCATTAAGAATCTCTTATCAGAATATCGAAATTTAAAATGGCATATCCAATACGATGGCCGGTTTATTATGGCTATAAAGAATGGGTTGTTTTTACTTAGATCATTTTTGAAAATTAGATTTAAGAAAAGGGGTCTTACTTCTGAGGTATTGCAGGAAATATAAAATGTCTCTTATCATCGTTTCCTCAACTAAAAGTGATCGTAAAATTTTTCTTCTTCGGTTAGTCGTCGCTAGTTCGTTATTTCAAGGTTTAAGGTGGAGAGATGGACACTGCTTACTAGAATTTTAAGTTCAATCATTTTTCGAAGAGTTATTTCTCTTTCTCTTAAATAAAATGAAAAAAATTTCATTTCGATTTTACTCTTCTTTACAGCCATAATAAACATTTTGGTGAACAACGGCTACCAAATTCGTACGCTATTTTAAATTTCGATATTCTGATCGTAATCGGCGATGTCAAAAACTCCCGTAATCGAAATTTAGAGTAGGTTGTACGCTTCTCTATCGCCATAATTTTGGGTATTATTGGCAGCCATATTGGATCCGCCATTTTGAATGTCTATATTCTGATGCCAAATTCGTGATCTACGCACACTGAGCCATAAAACTAAATATTTTACATTCGCAAAAAGCTCTATGAATTGTTGTCTCTGCATTTTCAAGTTTGTTTTTTGGAAGCGTCATATTGTATCCCTATCCTGATTTTTTCAAAATGAGTACAGTTAAAAAAAACTACATAAGCATAGCTTCAAAATGAGTCCACATAGAACTCTGTACGTTGCGTCAAATATTGTACAGAGGGGTTATCGATTTGGCAAAGAACAACAACTTTGATTGTTTTAATAATATTAATGTATACATGGTCCTGAACGTTTTAATTTTAATTTGGGATAGACTTTTTAATTGTATACGTGATTTGTACTGTGTAGAAGCTGAGCTGGGGTTGGAGACCGTTCTCCAAATGGCATGGTTGAGGTGTGACGCATTTACCAGAGTTTCTAACAAACTGTGCGAGACGGGAACATTTCCCTGTGCTACCTTAAGATCTGAACTAGCCATTGATCAAATAATAAGCTCACGAATTATTGCTACTCAGTCAGGGTAATCAACATACTCCATGTACAAGGCATCCGTACCATGTGCAGCGTATAAAGTACCTACAACCAGAAAATTATGTTAAGCATATGTAGTTTTGTGGCTGGATAAATTAACATCATCGTGTTGTATCATACATACTAAAACCAACAAGAAATCACAGAACTAACAGATGATAACATCAGTGAAGCAGAGATGCACCTGACAATTAAGAAATTAAAAAACAGAAAATCACCTGGTACCGACCAAATTACGAATGAGATGCTAAAGTACGGAGGCCCAAGCCTTGTCACAGAGCTCACTGTTCAATTTCAAAAAATACTCCGCACAACGTCAGTACCCAACGAATGGCGGAAAGCATCACAATTCCGATCCACAAAAGAGGATCAAAGAAATAACCCGAAAACTATAGGGGAATCAGCCTACTGAATAGTTTAGCCAAATTGTTAACCAAAATACTGTCACAACGGATCGTAGACAAGTTAGGGGCGTGCGAAGAACAGCAGGGCTTCCGGAATAACCGCTCTACTATCGACGGTATATTTATTATCAGACAGCTGGTTGAAAAATCTATCGAATACGATAAACCGCTGTTCATTTGTTTTGTGGACATTACACAAGCGTTCGACCGAGTCAAACTGGAACACATAACAGAATTACTGCAAAGAAAACAAGTAGACGAAGCAATCATACGCACAATATACGAACTGAATTCCAAAAACACCATGGTAATTAAAACAAATAACACTCTAACAGAGGAAAAAGCACAAATATTGAGTACCTAATGGGACACAACACCGTTCAGATTATATGCTTTGCAGACGATGTTGCCTTGACAGCAGATAGCGAGGACAACTTACAAAGAATGCTTTTACATCTCAATCGAACAGCCAAACAGTATAATATGAAGATATCTGTGGAGGAAACTAAAGCAATGGTAATAGCAAAAGAACCGGTAAGATGCAAACTAATGGTTGATGACAAACATCGAACAGGTTGGGAAGTTTAAATACCTAGGAGCACATATAATAAGTAACAGGGCAGTAACGGAAGAAGTACGCACACAGGCCAACAGAGCGGCCATGATATCAGGCCAACTAAGAGACATAATCTGGAACAATAAACATATGATGGTTGAGAGCAAAACAAGAATTTACAAGGTCTGTGTAAGACCGATACTGACCTATGGCGCAGAAACAAGAAATGAAACCACAAAGACCAAACAAATTATGAGAACCACAGAAATGAATACGCTGAGAATGATCACGGGAACAAGTTTAAGAGATAGAATAAGAAACGCAAAAATACGCGAGGACAGCGGAGTGGGGGATGTTGTGAAGTGGGTTCGAAACCGTCGTAGGCAGTGGAGAGATCACGTGGAACGAATGGACGATGACAGACTAGCAAAAACTGTGATAAGAGAGAAATCAAACACCAAACGGCCGCCTGGACGGCCCCCTAAAAGATAAAGAGACAGCTGGATTTCAACCTCAAACGAGGATCGATGAGGCATTGTATAGATAACAGAACTTGGTTCTACCTAGAAGAAGAAGAAGAAGAAGAAGAAGAAGAAGAAGAAGAAGAAGAAGAAGAAGAAGTGTTGTATCATACATACTATTTACCGATAAAGCAAGATTCGCCCGGGACGGCATCAGTAATACCCATAATTTCCATATATGGTCAGATGAAAATTCCCACGCATCGGTCAAAACTAATTTTCTGCACAAGTTTTCGGTAAACGTGTTTTGTGGTATGGTCGATGCTTATTTAGTTAGCCCTTAGAATTTAAAAATTCGTTTTACAGAAGAAAACTATTTAAATTTTTTACAAAATGTCTGAACAGGACTACTAAAAAATGTTCCTTTAAATATCAGAATGTAAATATATTGTCATCACGATAGAGCTCCTATCCATTTGTCTCTTCAGGTCAAGTAACTTTTGGACGAACAGTTTCTCCTGTTTTGGATAGGACGCGGTTGTTCAATTAGTTGACCTTCAAGATATCCAGACCTCACACCACCAGACTCGTTTATACGGGTGGTTCAAAAACAAAGTGTACAAAGTAAAAGTCAACACATTAAACACGCTACAGCCGTTATTATAGAAAGATATAAATCAATTAGGCGGGCTACTAGATCCTTTTTTAGACGAAATAGAAAAAGTTTAGAGGTTAATGCCGGTATTTTTAAATATTTATTAAAAATACGTTTTGATTAAAATAAATTATATTAAGGCATTTTGTATATTTGTAATAACACTATATTTTGAAATCAAATGAGAATCGGATAAAAACATATGAGTTTCTTTTCTAATTATTTTCACGTGAACAATACACTCTTGGAATTTGATCCATTTCTGCTGACTCACGCTGAGTAGAACATTTAAGTAATCATAAATATATGTAAGAGGAAAGATAAAGCCTTTTAAGAGGGCATGCGAATAAAATTATTACATTCAATTTACTCTTAAATCTCTAAAACTACAATAACCAGACTAAATTAATAATTTTTGTCTTTACGATTTCCCAGAAAAACTTTATTTTAAAATCATTGTAAAGTACAGTGTTATATATCAGTAAAATTATTACATTTTAAAACATCAATGGATTGCTGATTGAGAATTGTTTATGAATAATTTTATGTTAAGTATACAAGATACAAAAAATTCCAGTTTTAAAATGTTATGCTCTGCCAAAATAAAATAGAGCTGCTTTACACAATGTTTGTTTCAGTTCCATACTAGAGCGAAACAGTGCTGTCGTCATTTTTCGGACCAGAAGTTGTCTCATGTTTTAACATGAGAGTAATGTTTATCAACGGTCTTATTATCCGCATTGCCGAGAATTTCCTATTTTATTATAAAATTACACGGACGATAACTTCTCTCATATATATATATATATATATATATATATATATATATATATATATATATATATATATATATATATATATAAAATATTGGCGAAGCGGACGTGAAAATTTGTCAATCTATATGATTCTCGTGTTAAAATATGGAAAAACTCCGGGTCCGACAGATGGCGACAGCGCTGTTTCGTCCTAATATGGGACTCGTCAGGCCACCGCATTCGGTACAAACCATCATCTCGCCTTTGCATCGTATAAAGCTGAATTGAAAATCAAAAAACAGCAAACAAGACGACCAAGGCGACATCTCGATGGTTCACTTGATAATACAAGAACCACATAGATTAACAAAGTTTGTAAAAGAACCGTCATATGGTGGCGCGACGGTAAATTAAAACAGAAATATGTAAAATCGAGTACACGAAACGAAATTTTCACGTCCGCTTCGCCGATATTTTATTCTATTTTATTTTAAATTACACGGACAAAAACTTATCTACTTATTTATTTACTTGTTTGGCTTTGAAACACGCTAAACGATGCTCTCATGGTGGGATCGTTTGGTGCGGCACGTGGCTTTGGCTGCTAAAATAAGCGGTAAGCTTGCTTGCCAGTACCGAAAAATGCGACCCCTATCCTTTGGGCAGCGCGTTTCGTGTACTCGATTTTACATATTTCTGTTTTAATTCACCGTCGCGCCACCATATGACGGTTCTTTTACAAACTTTGTTAATCTGTGTGGTTCTTGTATTATCAAGTGGATCATCGAGATGTCGCCTTTGTCGTCTTGTTTGCTGTTTTTGAATTTTAAATTCAGCTTTATACGATGCAAAGGCGAGATGATGGTTTGTACCGAATGCGGTGGCCTGACGAAACAGCGCTGTCGCCATCTGTCTGACCCGGAGTTTTTCCATATTTTGGAGTGCTCCACACTTTTTAACACAAGAATCATGTAGATTGACAAATTTTCACGTCCGCTTTGCCAATATTTTATTCTATTTTATTTTAAATTACAATTACAAAAACTTATTTACTTATTTATATATATATATATATATATATATATATATATATATATATATATATATATATATATGTTGTATCGTAGGTTTTCACGGTTGGTGGAATGTGTACTGGTATTTTTCCGGTTTTCAATCCGTTCGTCAATAGAAATATCTTCACGACGTTTCGCCAACATCTCAGCTGGCATTTTCAAGTGATGCTTCTTCGATGGCTGCTCGACTTAGAATGAGCGTGCTGGTCCTCTGACGGCCTTTGGCGGTTGCGCAGGTTATATCTTGGTTTTGCCTGGTTTGTTTCTTCGCTTCTCTGGGTTTGTGCCTCTTCTCGGCCCGCTGTCCTGTTTCTCTGGTGTGTTGTTTTAGGTTTGGTTTTGAGTAGAGTTTTCAAGTATTTGAAATATTTTGCGCGTCATCTCTCTTGTTAAAGTTTTTAGTGCTTTCTATTTCGAGAGCTTCTCTGATGATGCGCGTTCTATAGTGTTTTATGGGTTCGATCTGTTTGGTTTCCTGGAAATTTAGAGTGTGTCCTATCTCCTGATGATGTTGGAATAAAGCTAATGTCGTTTGCTTATTCTTTATGTTCTTGGACCCTTGTAGAGATTCTTCTATTTGTTTGGCCAATGTATTCTTTTTCACAGTCACTACATGCGATGCTGTACACTCCCTGGTTTTCCAATGGTATTTTGTCTTTAGGATTGATCAATAATTTGTGTATTGTTGCTTGCGGCTTGTAAATTGTGCATATGTCATGTTTCCTCAGAATTCTTCCAATTACGTCTGTTACACCTTTTATGTATGGCAGTGTGGTTTTTGGTTTGGATTCGTCATCTTCTTCTTTTTTCTCTGTTACTACTTTCGTATTCTGTTTTATGGCTTTTTTGATATTGTGTTCTTTGTAGTTGTTTTGTTTTAGAGCTGTTGGGATATTGTTGAGTTCTTCTTGGCGGTTCATGGGTTTGGTTAGTCGCAAGGATCTGGAAATCAGTGTGTTGGCGACCGATTGCAATTGTGTTGGATGGTGGTGTGATTCGGCGTTCAGATATCTGATTGTATGTGTGGGTTTTCTGTAGACCGTATAATCGATGTTTAGGTCGTCGTTTATGGTGATTAAAAGGTCAAGAAAAGGTAGCTGCTTGTTAACTTCGACTTTTTATGAAATATTTTGAAACAGAAGCTTTAAGAAAAACCAAAATAAAACCATCCCTCTGAAAACGTTACGTGGATGACATCTTCATCATATGGCCCCACGGAAGATCCAACTTAGACATATTTTTAGATGAACTAAACAGCAATCATCACCGCATTCAATTCTCATTGGAGGTCAAGTTATTTATATTGGGAGTTAATGTTTTAACTTTCACAGTTTTGACTAAAACATCGGTTATAATTTTATTTTGATTGACAAGCAGTTTTTTGGGGTTTCTCTAACAAACAAAAACTCTTTTTTTTTATAAATAGGTATAAATATATTTGTTTAAAACAATATTTAATAGTTATTTTTCGAAAAACATCTTTCAAGAGGTTTTTGAAACTAATAATCAACAAATACTCGATCGATAATCTATAATCAATTTACAAATTTTAAAATAAATAAAATTAAAGAAATCTCATAACATCGCTACTTCAGATATGAACGTTACCGATAGAGGGCGAGATACGTACGGTTTACTTGTAAAATCTATACTTTAAATAAAAGAGACATAAGAATAAAAAACGAACTTTTAGAATTAAATTACATGCGCGAATTGATGGTTTACCCTCATAAAAAAATAAGGGATCATATCCTTGGGGGGGGGGGATATACCATAGTTTAATTTCACATCGAGGAAGGAGTAATGGTGCAGTGTTCCTTATATCCTTTACAATCTGTCTATCAGACTGAAAAATTCATCGACATGATGCTACATCGGTTCGTTATGAGAGTCGAAAACGCGCCATCGAATGGATGATCTGCCTTTATCGATTTCGAGGGAGCTTTTGGCAACACATCTCAAGTATCGATATGTAATACTACCAAGACTAGGCTCTGAACCGATAATAGTCGCATGAATCAGAGCAATATTAGCTCAGAGACTAATGTATGCTTAGCTTAATAATGTAAATGTTAAACCACTGTCAAGTAGGAGCTGTACACAGAGAGGAGTTCTATTGTAGTGGAGCCTTATGATGGAAAGCCTGCTGAGTGAGCTATATAGGGCTGATTTGTATACACTAGCCTACGTCGACAACCTAGTCATTTTGTTCCCTAGTTGTGTTATCTGGGACCTTACATTGACTGAAAGAACTGTTCAATACAAGGGAATAGTTAAATACCTGAGAGTAATTCTAGACTCACCATTGAGCTGGCATGTTTATATTGCGGCTTGGACCAAGAAAGCTATATGTGCTTGTTGGGTTTGTAAACAAGCCTTTAGGTCCACATGGGGTCTAACACCGATAATGCTATTTTGGGTATGCACTATGGTCATCCACTCCATGATCACGTGTGCTCCTATTGTATGGTGGCCTGGTACAAAAAAGCGCAAACACCGTCTTCAACTTGACAAACTTCAAAAAATGGCCCGTGTGAGAATAACCAGTGCGATGAGGGCTACCCCCATACAGGAGATCTTGATGAGCCTACCTACTCTCCACTTATATATAGAGAACGAGGCCTTAAAGACTGTTTATCGTCTCAGTTGTCTAAGGATCTCGGAACTGAAACAGGCGGCTACTCAAATGACTGAAAAAGCATGGTGGAGAGATGTCCATCACTCCCAATGCCAACAATTCAGATGGTATACATCTTGCGATAATTTTGCCAAATAGGAAGAATTGGAAGGGGAAGCAAAATCCTCCAAGGAATTGATCCTGGTTGTTTACAGAAGAATCTCGACAAGATGGGCTGGAGACGAAGTGTTTAGTAGGAGCACTGGGGTCAGAGAGTTCTACTATCTAGGATAACGCGCGATATTTTTTACAGCGGAAATTTATACTATTCTGCAATATTACCATCTCTGTGAGATGGACATTAACAGAAATAAGGTAATAAATATATGCTCATACCGTAGGGCTGCAATAATAGTACTGAAATCTACTATACTAACTTCGGGATTGGTGTTTGAGTACAAGGATGTACTGAACAGTTTAATAAGGAACAGCTGCACAATCAGACTCGTCATCAGACCATATGGACTCCAACCAATTCTACCTGTCTCAATTACCGTTGGTAAAAGGGAATTAAAATTGTTGCTGGAGAGTATATGTGCTGGAATCGTCGAGAGAAACTCCTGGAATGAGGTGTGCTAAGAAAATATAACTAGATTTAAAGCATGGCTTACTTGAGAGCTTCTTCTCTCTTAAGAAGGAAAGAACTAATGTGCAAATGGTGTCTGGAGGAGGATTAAACTATTAGCTATATTCTTAGAGAGTGCCCAGCAATCAATGGATTAAGGCCAAGATATTTCAGAGATACAATTTTGTCACCGGTAGTCATTAGGCAAATTCAATCAATGAACCTGCTTGGACTTGCAAAGATAATCGGCCTCGAATGGCCTACAGCCATGGAGAAATGAAAAGGGCATAACGAGGCCTTGTCATCGATGTTCTAGTATCGCTACCTTTTGTTCATTCATTCATTTATTCAAGCCAGTAAGGGGAGTTTATATATAAATATAGATGTATATATATATATATATATATATATATATATATATATAAATTAAGGAAAACAACTCTTTCCTAAAATATATTCTTTTGCTTTTTATTTTTTATTTTGTGATCCAATAGGGGTCCAAAAAAATTTAGCTGCAGCTCTCAGTAGAATATTTTGCTCTTAAAAGGAATACATATACGGGTGTTGTGTAAAAAAGTACAGGTGAAATATAATTAAATGTTATGTATTACATTTTTTATTTTCTTTCCCAAAATATCAACTTCCATAGTAGGTCTATAAATGCTCTCTCCCTCTAATTTTCCAACGGAAAATTTTAAAAATCTGCAAAAATCTAGCATAATAGCTCTTACTTAATATAGTCAGAGTCACAGTCAGAGCATTTCAATATTTAAAAATTAAACTTGCCATTATATGTTAATTATATTATTTAATATGATACATAATGTGAATGTAATATATATTTAATATTGTTATTCTTTTATAATACTTCACATACAAAGGTATGTAAAGTGTTACAATTTTTTGACCACCATTTTCCAGAATCAGTGCCGTTTGTAGACTTCTCAAGACAATAGTTCACGTTACCCTTTGTTGATGGTTGACCACTGGCCCAGTTGCTGGCGTTGATTGCAGCTTGATTTCCTAACCACAACCACACATCGCTCGTTTCTACGTAAAAACCACTAGTCCATATAACTGAAAAAATAAAAAAAAATATTGCACTTAAATATATACAATAGAATAATACTACGCAAAATAATAGATATATTTCAAGTTTAATGTCCTATACGTAAGTCTAACTGTTTCTGAAATATTTTAAATTTTATATCAAAAATGATCTTTGTAGGTCTAAACATAACTATTAATTTCTCTTATATAAAAAACTTTTATTTTATTAGGAAACAACATGATAATGAAGATATAAAAAATATTATTATGATTTATTAACTCTTGCGCGAGAATTGGACTCAAACATGGACTTCGAAACACTTAGGGATCACTTCGAAAACGGGCTACATTCATTTTACTATGAAACCTATTATTTATTGTGTACAGTAAACATGGACTTTGTTATCTTATTTAGCATTAAAAATATGGGTCTCCTTGTGTAAAGTTGTCTGTTCGAAAAATTTGTAGTTTTTGAAAAATTGGCAGTTTAACATTTTTTATTGTAAAAAAGCTATAAGACTTTTAAGTTTTATTATTAGTTGGCCGTGACGACGAAATGAGATGAAATAAAACAATAGACCACTACAGAAATGACACTATTTCTTGCCATTTGGCAATTATTAACAAAAACCATGCCGGCGAGATTAAAATTATCTAAAATTTGTTTATTATCTATGGGGAATGTAAGAATGTTTTATTAAGAGCATGACAAACATGGTATACATCCAGAGAAACAAAACCCGTCACGGAACAATATTAAATGAATATTGGAAAATTTCAATAAATTTTTGGTACCGTTAAAGCAAAAATACGTAAAAGGAAACCTATTTTCACTGATGAGAATGTCGAAATTACAATTCTGGGATATTTTGCGACATATCCTATGACATAGACTGGTAAATGGGAACTTTAGAGAGAATATTTTTCCCGATATATCGGCCAAGGTTATTCCGGTGTTTAAACTGGGGGACAGAAGTATTGTGTCGACCTATAGGCCAATTAGTTTATTGCCGGCCATATCCAAGACAACTGAAAAATGCATGGCATTATGGCTGGTGAGCTTTTTTGAGAACAGTCGCTGCTTTAGCCAGTGTCAATTTGGCTTTCGTCGGAGAGGAGCACGGTAATGGACATTATGGATTTAATTGGGAGGATTACACGGTCGTTCGAGTGAAGGGTATATAATGCCATCTAATTCTGCGACTTGAGTTTGACGTTTGACTGTGTTGCTTATGATCTCCTCATAAAAAAGTGCTATAACTTTAATGAGAGCAGCTGCAAGCTTTTTAAGGCTTACTTGGATATTAGTTCGGAATGTGAGAGTTGAAGGGGAGCCCTCGGCCAGGAGTGGGATAACGATAGGGGTGTCCCAAGGTTTGATATTGGGTCCCATTCTCTTTTTAATCTACATAAATGACTTACCAATGGGCAGAGATGCTGCAGATGTCACACTCTTTGCTGATGACACCACTCTCTAGGTTTCAGATATATCTCTAAAAGGGGCTTTGGGCAGATTGGGAGAGGCACGGTCTGGTACCAGGGAGTGGCTTGATGCAAATGGATTGTTTCTGAATGAAAATATAAGCAAACAAGTGGTATTTTCTCTACGTGACTTGGGAGATACCAATGGGGGTTTGCTGAGTGCTAAATTCTTGGGAGTCCAGATTGATGCTGGCTTTACTTGGGAAACCCATATATAGCAGGTTTCAGGGAGGCTCCGTAGTAGTCTGTTTGCTTTGAGACGTCTGACGCTGTGTGTTGGCATGTCGGTTCTAAGAGCTTCATACTTTGCGCTGTTCCATTCGGTAATGTTATACGCACTGCTTGTCTGGCGCCACGCATCGCGGGCGTCTCGCGTGTTTGGGCTTCAGCGAAGGGCTGTGAGAGTAGTGTGGGTTATGGGCTTTAGGGAGGAGTGTGGAGCAGCATTCTCGAAACTGAAAATTTTAACATTGCCTTCGCAATACATACTGGATAATTTACTGTATGTCAAAAAATACAAAGACAGTTTGAGAACACACAGTGGGGTCCACAGCTTGTTGAGAGAGTTTCCAGATAATCTTTTTAAATATAGAATAAAATAAATTTTAATCTAAAATGCATTTTATCATTTTGACGAATTTATTCATTACAAATTTTAATCACAATTTTAAACTAAACCTAGCCAAGCTCCATGTGTAATGTATTTAATTAAAATTTTAAATGTAAATGTATTTGTAGTGTTTTTTGTTTTATTTACTGACGAATTAAGTGTTCTAAAATATGGTGCTGATTGAATAAATTGAAACAGACAAGTGGCTCTACAAATAGAAATCTCAAAGAGCTTAATGGATAGCATTCTGTCGAAACACAACTTCCACCCATATTTAATATCTTTGGTTCAACACTGATAACAATTGATAGTTATGCTTAGTCCCACAAACGCCATTTTTGACATAAAATTTAATATATGTCAAAAACAGTTAGATTTAGATATAGGACATTACACATGAAATATGACTATAATTTAGCGTAAAATCAGAGTTTTTGCAATATTTGTATGTATCCACTCAGCTCTTTATGTTTAAAGAGATAAAAATAGGTGTACAATCTAAAAGAAATATTTTCGGAGCTATTTTTCGATCGGTGTGGGAAACTTACCTTCACGGACATTGTTGCGGTATAAGGCATCACTTAAGTTATCATCATCCTCAAGAGTTTCTAGGGAAACTAAATATAATCCAATGCTTTCGCAAATAGCTAGGGCATTTAAAAATTGTGCCTAAAATTTAAGAAAATTGATTATTATTTGAATATTTTAACATTTCAAAATATTTGAGAAAATTATTCTACATAAATCATAATTTTTTGGTTATCAAAAGAGTATGTTTTTTCAACAAAAGTACAATTTTTAAGATTAGCTGAGCATTTGAGGCAATAATAAAGTATAAACTTTAACCTTCAACCGCTGACGTACGGTCTGAGAGACCACGCGTATTTTTGAAAGGTTGGATCGCAATGTTCTCCGCTCTCCATTGTAGTCTCAGTAGCGCTCGCGCTACGGAGGTTGATGTTTGAGCTGTCGCAAGTGAAATACGTAAGTAATATGGATTCAAAGTTGATGTGCAGTCTCGCACACCGCACGTCCGTAAATACGTATCCGTTTGGTAGTTAATAATTATATACTTTGTTGTAGATAAATTATTTTTCAACAAAATGCAATATCCTAGCCCATCGAGAAACAGGAATAATAAAATACCTTTCTCAGCAAAAATCATTCTACCCGCAGGAAAAACAAGTAGAATCGTTGCGTCAAGTAAAAATTTTATTGAAGTCATAATATCTTGTATTGATGATTCCAGAGATTTTGAAGCTGACAACGTTTGGTAAAATCTTCCAGTCACAGGCGAGTGATCATAACTGAGATACTGAGACCAGCGAGTCTGATGTTGGTGAAGGTGTTGAATCAGATGTCCATACTAGGTCCGATTGTGAAGATGAGTTGCCACTATCACGTCTCGGATATTTATATAGAAAAAATAAATATAAATAGTCCAAGCATACTCCAATTCGGACTATCCGAACTCCAGTACATAATATAATTCAAAGTGAACCACTAAGTCATCTCACGGAAGATAGTAAGGACCCTCTCTCTCTATTTAAAAAAAAAATAACCTATAATTGATGGAATATTGCAGTAAATTCCGACATGGATGAATATGAAAATGGCAGAATGCAGAGCTCACTATATAATAGAAAATAGACCGGAATTAGACTTGATAGAACTTTAGGCTTTCATGGGACTACTTTATTCTGCAGATGGAACAGGTCGTGAAATTTTTAAATGTGTCATGTCAAGGAACAGATTTATCAATATTCCTCGACATCTGAGATTTGATAACCTGGCTACCAGAAAGAAAATAAAAGTAACTCACAAATTGGCTGCGATATCTAATATTTAAAAATGTTTGTATGTAATTGTCAAATACTGTGCAGTATAGGAGAATAGGCAACTGTGGATGAAATGTTAGTGTCATGTAGGGGATGCTTATTCTTCGTTCTTTACATGCCAAAAACCTGTCAAGTTGGGCATAAAAATTATGTGTCTTTGTGGCGCAAAAACCAGCTACTTTTACAGTAGACATATATATATATATATATATATATATATATATATATATATATATATATATATATATATATATATATATATATGTCTAGAATGACAGAGGTTTACATTAATATTCTAAGAATCAAAATTGATTTATCCTTGTCCCTGGTGTACGCATTAAGGACAACCTTTTAAAAACTACTAAAACATAATACATACCTGCTCCGTAAAATAATAATATTTGGCGTCCATTTTAGTAACAGGTGCGTTCAGTGCCCACCCCGATACTAAAAATGCACAAAAGAAAATAAGTTTTATCATGATTACCAAATTAATTTCACCAAAATTAAAAACTTGGATAAGTAAAATAATGACAAACAACACAAAATTAATTTTCTTTTATACTTTATTTTGAAAATTTAAGTACTTATATCAAGATAAGTATTTTAAAACAATCGAAAATGATGTTATCTCTTTCGATATTGTAATAATTTCTCCAATAACGGAAAAAATAATTATTAAAGTTTGGTGTAGATTTTTAAGAGGAAAAAATACATGATTGTTGGAAATACTACAAATAAAGAATAATAAAATATTTTTGGGCAATCGTTCCACAAATATATATTTTTGGTTTGGAGTTTTTCAAAAATTCCGAAAAAGTGATTAAAAAACTTACTCTCGCTAGGATATAGCAATCGGAACTAGAACTCTTTAATAAGAACCGCAGTTTATTTTATTGCGAAAATTACGGGGTCGTGAATCAATAAATAATAATTTAAAAGATCCTTTTGTGCTAACAGGGTACTTAGATTTATGAAAGTAAAAAATCAAGGAATACTTATCCATTATTGCTCTGGTTGAAAAACCTCAGGAAAAGATAGAAAGATTCTTTCATGTAAATAAACAGTTATCGTAAACCAGGTGAACGGAAAATTAACTTTTAATTTTTAAAATCTAACTTTTTGCTTTGAACAGATTATAACACTTTTATGCCTGTTTTATTTAAATTTGAAATTTATTAAGAGCTCGTATGCCTCTGTCCATCTATCGGCATTCGGCATCGGTTTTAACTGAAGTCGCGGTTTTGCCACATCTCTATATTGGTATTATTTGTCAATTTTCACGTCAGAGAATTGTTTGTATGTTTCTGCTGTAGTGTTGGGTAGATAATATTGAATGTTTAAAATATGTCATGTCGAATGTTTTTCCAATAATTAGGACAAGGTTTTAAAAATCTTTTGAAATAGGCTTTTTGATAAATTAAGTGTTGAAATGAACTAGTTTCTTTGTAATTGGTCATTTTAGCAATCGTGTAGAATTGTTAAAGAACAAAATCAATAATCTTCTGTGAGCTATTTTATTTGATTTGATTAATCTACACCGTAATCAGGGAACTATATTCTAAATTTTTCGTTTTGATCACCGAGTTCAATAAATTAAAGTAGTTCCATTTTATACACGCCATAACCTTACAAATTAGATTGCTGATTACGATATTTTTCTTTTGTTTCAGGGTCCAGTATATATTGTTTATTTTGATTATATTTTAAATTTCACCATATAAGTATATCATACAAAATAATCACATATTTTTATTTAACGACCATTTAATAAACGCAATAACTGACGTACATAATGAAACTGAACATTTTATCTCTAATTAGTTATATGAGATTTATTATAAAACCTTACAATAAGTAACTTAGATACTTTACATAATGAAATTAAGTATTATTATTATGATTAAGATTTATATAATTGTAACTTTCCACTGACAACTTGTTGTAATTATAAATCAAGTTTACTAGCGAACATTGTCAACAGGCACTTTAAATCCTGTTAATAGGGGTCTGTAAATATTTTTTGTATATTGCATTTTGGAGGATGTTTTTTTATATAGAGAAATATTGCTGAAAGGGGAAAATAGCCTCGAACAAATTTATGCACCTCATCAAACTGCTTGAGTGAAAGGATCTTTCCAACACTAATTACTTTAAATATTTGTATGGAAACACGGCAAATTAATTATTTCCATGTAAAGTTTTGGATCAAGGGTTTCTATATTGATGGTAAAATGATTTTGAATAATCTTGATATTGTTTGTAAAGGCTTCAGAATCTGAAAAATGACACTAAAATTTTTTTTCTAGAGTATCCAAAGCTTCAGCGGAAAGGGAGTTTCAGTTTTCTGATTAAATTTTTGACATGTATTAAAATGAGTGAAATATTTTTTATTTAGCTGACATAGAAACAAAACAATTTTTTGTCAAAAAGATTCAATATGAATTTATATATATGACAGAAGTTAATTTTCTTTTTGTAATTTTCAGTTCAGGTCATTCATATGTTCAAAATTATAACCTCCATAACTATTCATTATTTTGCAACTCAGCCAGAGGATGATTTGCTTCGTTGGAGAAAAAATTAATATCTCTAAGTACAACTTTTCCTCTTCACAATTCCCGTTGAATTATTCGGATATCTTTTTCCTTCTCCAAGAAATCATCTCAAGAATTTGAATCGAAGCTTTACTCACTAACCTGCACTGATAAATAGGTTGAGCTAATGTGTATTTAAAATGAATGAGCAGTGCAGAATAGTGAAAGGAGCTTCTCGGTAGTGAAATTGTTTTATTATCTATTATAACGACGACTGCGCAAACGACTTAAATTCATAACACGATTTCTCAGACTGGAAAAGTATATCACCAAGTGTATTGTGACGAAGAAGTGAAGTATTTGAAGATGATAAGATCAATTTTATGAAGTAAATTTATTTCGTGTTGAAAAATAACCTCAAAATTAGCTGAAACCCATGTTTTTTCACTTCCATGTTAATATATCTTGGAAACCTGATGCGGTAAGGAGAACTGCTTCGGATTCAGCGTCAAAAAATATCTAGTAAATGGGAATTTCCTTTCTTGTTTTAAAATCTTGCAGACTTGTGTTGAAATGGAACAAATATTAATTATTTTATACTGTTTAACGATAAGTATATTCTACTAATATGAATAATTAAATAATCACTCTATAGATAAATTTTAAACATGAGAACGGGACAGTATGTGTGTTATCAAAGATTACGTAAGCTATAATAATCTTTGGTGTTATATAACACACATACTGTGGGTTATATTACCACCATAAGATCTAAATCCAATAACAAACGCAATTTTATTACTTTTGAGTCATTTAAATGCTTTTTTTTAATATATTTAAACTCAGACAATTTGACGACATAAACTAAAAAGATTGTACCCACTTTTAACATCAATAAATAAATCTGTCGAAAAAATTCCACCCTGGTAATGTAATTAAAACCGAAAAGATAAGTGTCGAGGGAGGTCTTAACATCTGGTATCTACAAATACCGTTAAAATATATTGAAGAATAATAAAATAAACTCACTGTAATATGATATATTGTTTCATAACATGAAAAATAATTCATATAATTACTGTTTTTTTTTCTTTTCACAAGAAATAACGAATTAGATATTTAGTTCCAAAACAGCTAAGAATAGAAAATAGTTTTTATTAACAGGAGTTGTCGTTTACTTTGAGTTATAAGAAGACGTAGATTAGTTCGATTAACTGTATTTTATATAAAAAATAAAATTAAGACGTTCATGGGCCACTTCGGTATAGAATAGCTAACACTCTCTGGGGACGAGACAACCGAAACCACTCGAACTTTAGGGAATTAAATTGGCGGTTACAGGGTTGCACGAGGTGAATAGGAAGGTACCAGCGGAGAACAAGTTTGACTTTTTACAAAATAATAAACTTCAGTTACGATCTGTAAATCGATTGAACCAGTACGGTTTCGAGAGCAGTTTCTTAGAAAATTACGTGTAGTGTATAACCGCTGTTAATGAAGGTTTTGTTTAACTTTTTCGTTTAATTTGGAAAGTTAAGGGAATATCCTGTGTTATTTTACTTAGAAATTTAGTAATAGTGTTTGTTTAAGAAATATAAATAGAAGTTTTCTTGCGCTATTATTCTTTTTTCTTTAAAATTTTAGAAAGTTATTTATACGTTTGATTTTCAAAATTGGGTTTGTTATATCGTTCTTCTTATTAGAACGACCAACAGGAGCAATTATTCTAGTATTTCGATATTGCTATTCATTAATATAAGTTTCTCATTGTAAATAGTTTTGTTTTCTATTTATTTTTGTTGATAGATTAAAGTGTTTTGAGAAATTTGGTTTGTATAATTTATTAAAACCCTTCACCCGATTATTCTCGCTGACGCACTTTTATGAGAGCTTCAAAACAAAAGGCGAGATCTAACCAGCTAGATAGCAGCCTTCCCGAGTCCTGAAGTCCTGAGTTATGATAGTGGTAAACCCTAGTTAAGCAATAGTTTAGAACTAAAACTGCAAAAGCCAAGAGTCAAACTTTCAGAGTGCCTATGTTAGATTTTTAGAATAGCTATAAATATAAGACAGCAGTACGATTATAGACGGAACGGCCATACGTTACCCAAAATATACCATTTGCAGGAGGCCTACAATCAAATGTTGTTACAGTGTAACGTATTCACTTATTAGGATAACTTTTAAATTGTCATTATATTCTTAAGGATTTAAAGTTAAAAAAATGTTCTATACAACATGTTCTATGCAAAACATCACAATTAAGTGAGAAAAAATTTAGTAATTAATTAATAAAAACTAAAGTAAAATTATCAGAGTTCAGTTGAAAATTAGGAGCTACGCCAGCAAGCAAAAATGCCAGATTAATTTAAATGCTGGAGAATTGGGTTGAGTTATTCAGGATGCCACTGCATCAATACAGAAACTTTTCGTGATCTCACTGTGAACTAGCTTTCAATTTTACTCCTATAAATAAGCAAGTACAAAAAAGATATACGCAAATGAGCATGTGGGTCAAATAAAACTCATTAATAAAATAATCAAAATCACGTAATAACCAATAATTAAAATCGTTAATTGAATAGCTATTGTTGTTTGCCTAGCATAAAGCTAGATATGCTAAAAATAAAATTATCAAGTTGAAATAATCTCACAATTTTACAAAATTTTCTTTTTTAAATAACAAAATTCCAAGATAGTACAGAGTTTTTTTTAAAAAAAAGAAACATGAATTGAAGTCAGTGAAGGTAAAATAATTTCAATAAATAATAATGAATCGTACTATAAAAAAGAGCTAAAATAATATGTAACACATACCTGCTGGCGCTAAAACATAACCAAATCAAAAATCAAATGTGTGACATCTACTGAAAACTGAATGTTTTTACCAAAAAGGTAAAAATACAAAATAAACCATAAACAAAAACAGTAGGGAGGATAGCATTATTAAGGATACGAGTAGGAAGAATATCAGTAGTAAAATAACCACTGAAGGCCCCCTTTGTTGTCATGGGAGTTTAACAGAATTTCTTTGTTGAAACGTCCCGGTAAAAATAATTCAAAACGTCAAACAGGCAAAAGATAAAAGTACTAATCAACTAAACTCATTTACGAGGATAACTCAACATGTTTTTCAACGCAAGTTTTCAAAGCATGGAAAATACAAATTAAAATGTAAACCTTCTTTCATTGTTTCAAACAGGAAAAGTGAAAAGTCGATACTAAATGACTGCCATTTTATATACAAGATCATACTTGTACACAGCGCTACCTCTTTTATGTGTATTAAGAATTTTGAAACGTTTGAAAGAAATGACAGCTCAAAAATAACCCTGCGTAAAAACAATCTGGAATTGTTAAATAAGCCAATTAATTAATCACGTAACATTTCCGACTCAAAATTAAATAGGAATATCATTAGCTATTCTCAGAAAACTGCCATAAAAAAAAGATAAAAGCAAGAATTTCACTCGAATTGTAGTCAGGAATATCGAAATTTAACTAAAAAAAGGTAACTGTAAATTCGGTATCAGTAAAAACAATCATCCACAGTCTTGTTAAACTAACAATCAAATATAACTTAAAACCATACTTTGTAGTGTAATAATGTAGGCAAAATTCAGGAAGATGAAAATAACCGAGCTGGAAAAGGAATAGAACTACGTGGTTCGTAGAATAACCAACCAGAAAAATGCAGCTCAACCGACAAGGGGTATGTTCTTTTTCAAAGAATTTATGAGAGATTCTTGAGAAAAAGAATATTGTGTTTGTCCATAGCGCGAGTATTAGCAACAAAAAGGTAAATTAATTCAATTGGCCACAGTAAACCTAAATTGAAATTTAAACCGTGATAATATACACAGGAGAAAAGATAAAGCATTTTAAGGGCGCCTGCGATTAAAAATTATGATAACATTTTATTTAGTTTACTCTTAATTTTTTTAAACTATAAAAATCAGATTTAATTGATAACTTTTGTTTTAATGATTTCCCAGAAAAAGTTTATTATAAAATCGTTTCCAAGTATAGTGTTATTTATCAGTAATTAGTATCAGTAAAAATAATATATTTTCAATTTTAAATAACAATGGATTTTTGATAAAGTTATTTGTAAATGATTTTGTACACAAGAAAACATCAAAACAAGAAAATTCCACAGATTTGTTTAAAAGTTATTGCAACAAAACGTTTAAAAAACATTAATAAATAAAATTGTTTACGCTTAATGAATCACTTATTTCATATATATAATACAAGGGCTTTATGAGATAAAAAAATGGCCTTAAATTTAAAGTCGATCTAGTTGCAAATTTAGACCCTTGGGAAATCATAGATTTAAATAATTTAATTATAATGTGTCACCGCCGAACAGGGTTTGTAATGGGCTTGAAACCAGATTTAAAAAAAAATCGAGAACGAGTTTATAGATCGAAATGAAATGTTGGGCCATTATTTTATTCTACAAGGTCCTTGTATTGCATATTTGAGGAAAATAAATTGACTCATTTCGATGTTGATCAGTTTATTTTGTAGGTTTTTTAAATGTTCATCAATTTTCTGACATATTTTCTCGAAAGCTTTATAGTTTTTCCTTTATTCGGAAAAGCCATTCTTTGATGCCATAATTTGTTAATAAAAATTTTCATACTACCTTTCTATGTCACGTAGGTAATCACTTATTGTCACCATCGTTCCGAATACATTCCACCTTACAGATCTTCGTATGCAATTGCCGTTGGTGCAAACCATTAGAATAGGCTATATGGTGAATTTTTGTTAAACAGTTAACTATTTTCACATTTTGCCATTTGTTTTAAATTTCTATATTAAAAAACGTAAGAATTTGGACGAGATATATTTATTAAACTCGTAATACTACGATATACTAAGACTTATACAAGTCGTTTGTTTAAACATCGCAGAAACATCATTAGGTGGGTATAAGCATTAAAGCAATACCAATATTTGAAGCAAGTCGATACGAGATCGGGCCATAAACAATCAACATATACTAGTAAAAAGAAAAAAAATGAAAATATGCTATTCAGGCAAAGAATTATAAAAAATACCGTTGATCATGAAACCTATGTTTAGGTATTAGTGAAACTAAATGTTTTTACCAAATACTGAATGTTCTTACCAAGAAAGTAAAAGTAAAAAATAAACCATAAATTAAAACAATAGAAAGATACCTGGAGTAAAAAAACCGTAGAGAGGATATCAGTAGAAAGGATACCAGTAGGAAGGATATCAGTGGTAAAATAACCAGTAGTTAGGGCCCCTATGGTGTCATGGGGGCTTAACAAAATTTCTTTTTTGAAACGTACAGATCTGCTAAAATAAGACATTGCAACTTAAATAGAGCAAAATTGTGGTTTCTCCGCTTTTCTTGTGTCAAATGACAAGAGAAATTAAGAGATCTTTAAGAATATACAAAAAAAATTCCTTAAAATATTTATTATTTATTTTTCGTATTTTCTCGTATATTTTTTTGTTGCCATCAACGCTTTTACCTTTTTTCCTGTATCAGCAGCCTGCAATGAAACCCAGATCTACAAAAATGGATTAATTCTTAAAAGAAACTCCTGACACCGAGATGGAGCGGCAAAGAGCTTAAACTCTTTGAAAAGTTAAAATTTTAAATACATTTTTGCAGTTGTTGCGAAAAAATTTTTATTTTATAGCTCATATTAGCGAGATGCTGTCGTAATAGTCTACTGTGAGTACGATTAAGTTCTAAATGAGAGGTTTTGTATACATAAATGTATTTAACCTATACATATATATATATATATATATATATATATATATATATATATATATATATATATATATATATATATATATATATAAGAGAAGTTAACGTCCATGTAATTTAAAAATAAAATAAGAAAGTCTCGGCTATGCGGACAAAGACCGATGATAAATATTGCGGATATCTCCAAAGAACATGGAAAAACTCCGGGTCCGAAAAATGACTACAGCGCTATGTCGTCCTAGAATAAGACTCGTCACGTCATTGCATTCGGTACAAACCGTAATCTCGTATCTGTGTCCCATAAACACATTTCACGGTTGAAAAATAGTAAATAAGACAAAGTGGCGACATCTCGATGCTCACTCAATAACATAAAAATAACACAAATCAACAAATGTTGTATAAAGTCGTCATGTGGTGGCGCGACGGTAAATTAAAAAAGAAATATATCAAAACTCAATACACGAACTTGCTACTCTAAGGAAAGAGGTCGCATTATTTGGCATCGGCAACCAAACTAACTGTGAATTCCACAGTTCAAGTTCAGCATCGCACCACCGCATAGCCGAGATTTTCTTATTTTATTTTAAAATTACACGGACGTTAACTCCTCTTTTATTTTTATATTTATATACATATATATATATATATATATATATATATATATATATATATATATATATATATATATGTATATATATATATATATATATATATATATATATATATATATATATATATGTATATATATAATTTTTATTTATGCATTTCTGGGAAATGAGCCATTTTTTCTGCGGCTGGCGTCTGTATTCTGTAGTACTATTTTTATCCAGACTACCCACAATCTAGGTACTAGTTTACTACTTACAGATTATTCCTTATTCCTCATAATGGGTCGATTTCCGCGCAATTCTAGACAATATGAACATTTAGTCGCTTTCAAATACATCATTGTTAAACTATTATGTGAAGCTTGCAAGGTAGTTTACTAATATATGGTATTCCTCGTATTTTAATCCTTGATAATGCACCATTACATACCATTGCTTTAGTACTCAAAAGTGCAGTTTCGGAAACTAATAAGAAGGACGGAACATAGATATTTCACGATTTTATTGTTAAAAATTTTACATATCTCATATCGATAAATGGCTCAATTCTAAATGCCAAAATAAAAATTTTTCGAAAAACATCTTTCAAGAGGTTTTTGAAACTAATAATCAACAAACACTCGATCGATAATCTATAATCAATTTACAAATTTTAAAATAAAATTAAAGAAATCTCACAACATCGCTACTTCAGATATGAACGTTACCGATAGAGGGCGAGATACATACGGTTTACCTGTAAAATCTATACTTTAAATAAAAGAGACATAAGAATAAAAAACGAACTTTTAAAATTAAATTACATGCGCGAATTGATGGTTTACCCTCATAAAAAAATAAGGGATCATATCCTTGGGGGGTGGGGGGGGGGATATACCATAGTTTAATTTCACATCAAGGAAGGAGTAATGGTGCAGTGTTCCTTATATCCTTTACAATCTGTCTATCAGACTGAAAAATTCATCGACATGATGCTACATCGGTTCGTTATGTCGAAAACGCGCCATCGAATGGATGATCTGCCTTTATCGATTTCGAGGGAGCTTTTGGCAACACATCTCAAGTATCGATATGTAATACTACAAAGACTAGGCTCTGAACCGATAATAGTCGCATGAATCAGAGCAATATTAGCTCAGAGACTAATGTATGCTGAGCTTAATAATGTAAATGTTAAACCACTGTCAAGTAGGAGCTGTACACAGAGAGGAGTTCTATTGTAGTGGAGCCTTATGATGGAAAGCCTGCTGAGTGAGCTATATAGGGCTGATTTGTATACACTAGCCTACGTCGACAACCTAGTCATTTTGTTCCCTAGTCGTGTTATCTGGGACCTGGGCCAATAATGCGGACTCTCCGGAACGATGGTACCACGGAGAACGGCTCGGAATAAAGCCGGAGAAAGTCGAGGTGGTACTCTTTATAAAAAATCAATTACATTGACTGAAAGAACTCTTCAATACAAGGGAATAGATAAATACCTGAGAGTAATTCCAGACTCGCCACTGAGCTTAAATGATTATATTGCGGCTTGAACCAAGAAAGCTATATGTGCTTGTTGGGTTTGTAAACAAGCCTTTAGGTCCACATGGGGTCTAACATTGAGAATGCTATTTTGGATATGCACTATGGTCATCCGCTCCATGATCACGTATGCCCCTTTTGTATGGTGGCCTGGTACAAAAAAGCGCAAATACTGTCTCCAACTTGACAAAGTTCAAAGAACGGCCTGTGTGGGACTAACGAGTGCGATGAAGGGTATACCCACACAGGAGATCTTGGAGAGTCTACCTACTCTCCACTTCTATATAGAGAACGAGGCTTTAAAGGCTGTTTATCGTCTCAATTGTCTAGGGATCTCGGAACTGAAACAGGCGCTTACTCAAATGACTAAAAAATCATGGTGGAGAGACGTCCATCATTCCCAATGTCAGCAGTTTACATCGTATATATCTTGTGATAATTTTGTCAAGTAGGAAGAATTCGAAGGTGAAGCAAAATCTTCCATGGAATTTATCCTGGTTGTTTACAAAAGAATCTCAACAAGATGGGCTGGAGACGAAGTGTTTAGTAGGAGCACGGGAGTCAGAGAGTTCTACTATCTAGGACAATGCCCGACTTTTTTTACAGCCGAAATATATTCTATTCTGCAGTGTTGCCATCTCTGTGAGACGGACATAAACAGAAATAAGATAATAAACGTATATTCAGACAGTACGGCTGCAATATTAGCACTAAAATCTACTATACTAACTTCTGGACTGGTGTTTGAATACAAGGATGTACTGAACACTTTAACAAGGAACGACTGCACAAGCAGACTCGTCATCAGATCATACGGACTCCAACCAATTCTACCTGTCTCAATTACCGTTGATAAAAAGGAATTAAAATTGTTGCTGGAGAATATATGTGCTGGAATCGTGGAGAGGAACTCCTGGAATGAGGTGGACTAAGAAAATATAACTAGATTTAGTACATGGCTTACTTGAGAGCTTTTTCTCTTTTAAGAAGGAAAGAACTGATGTACAAATGGTGTCTGGAGGAGGATGAAACTATTGGCCACATTCTTAGAGAGTGCCCAGCAATCAATGGATTAAGGCCAAGATATTTCAGAGATACAATTTTGTCACCGGTAGTCATTAGGCAAATTCAATCAATGAACCTGCTTGGACTTGCAAAGATAATCGGCCTCGAATGGCCTACAGCCATGGAGAAATGAAAAGGGCACAACGAGGCCTTGTCATCGATGTTCTAGTATCGCCACCTTTTGTTCATTCATTCATTTATTCAAGCCAGTAAGGGGAGTTTATATATAAATATAGATGTATATATATATATATATATATATATATATATATATATATATATATATATATTTATATATATATATATATATATATATATATATATATATATATATATATATATATATATATAAATTAAGGAAAACAACTCTTTCCTAAAATATATTCTTTTGATTTTATTTTTTATTTTGTGATCCAATAGGGGTCCAAAAAAATTTAGCTGCAGCTCTCAGTAGAATACATATACGGGTGTTGTGTAAAAAAGTATAGGTGAAATATAATTAAATGTTATGTATTACATTTTTTATTTTCTTTCCCAAAATATCAACTTCCATAGTAGGTCTATAAATGCTCTCTCCCTCTAATTTTCTAACGGAAAATTTTAAAAATCTGCAAAAATCTAGCATAATAGCTCTTACTTAATATAGTCAGAGTCACAGTCAGAGCATTTCAATATTTAAAAATTAAACTTGCCATTATATGTTAATTATATTATTTAATATGATACATAATGTGAATGTAATATATATTTAATATTGTTATTCTTTTATAATACTTCACATACAAAGGTATGTAAAGTGTTACAATTTTTTGACCACCATTTTCCAGAATCAGTGCCGTTTGTAGACTTCTCAAGACAATAGTTCACGTTACCCTTTGTTGATGGTTGACCACTGGCCCAGTTGCTGGCGTTGATTGCAGCTTGATTTCCTAACCACATCCACAAATCGCTCGTTTCTTCGTAAAAACCACTAGTCCATATAACTGAAAAAATAAAAAAAATTATTGCACTTAAATATATACAATAGAATAATACTACGCAAAATAATAGATATATTTCAAGTTTAATGTCCTATACGTAAGTCTAACTGTTTCTGAAATATTTTAAATTTTATATCAAAAATGATCTTTGTAGGTCTAAACATAACTATTAATTTCTCTTATATAAAAAACTTTTATTTTATTAGGAAACAACATGATAATGAAGATATAAAAAATATTATTATGATTTATTAACTCTTGCGCGAGAATTGGACTCAAACATGGACTTCGAAACACTTAGGGATCACTTCGAAAACGGGCTACATTCATTTTACTATGAAACCTATTATTTATTGTGTACAGTAAACATGGACTTTGTTATCTTATTTAGCATTAAAAATATGGGTCTCCTTGTGTAAAGTTGTCTGTTCGAAAAATTTGTAGTTTTTGAAAAATTGGCAGTTTAACATTTTTTATTGTAAAAAAGCTATAGGACTTTTAAGTTTTGTTATTAGTTGGCCGTGACGACGAAATGAGATGAAATAAAACAATAGACCACTACAGAAATGACACTATTTCTTGCCATTTGGCAATTATTAACAAAAACCATGCCGGCGCGATTAAAATTATCTAAAATTTGTTTATTATCTATGGGGAATGTAAGAATGTTTTATTAAGAGCATGACAGACATGGTATATATCCAGAGAAACAAAACCCGTCACGGAACAATATTAAATGAATATTGGAAAACTTCAATAAATTTTTGGTACCGTTAAAGCAAAAATACGTAAAAGGAAACCTATTTTCACTGATGAGAATGTCGAAATTACAATTCTGGGATATTTTGCGACATATCCTATGACATGGACTGGTAAATGGGTACTTTAGAGAGAATATTTTTCCCGATATATCGGCCAAGGTTATTCCGGTGTTTAAACTGGGGGACAGAAGTATTGTGTCGACCTATAGGCCAATTAGTTTATTGCCGGCCATATCCAAGACAACTGAAAAATGCATGGCATTATGGCTGGTGAGCTTTTTTGAGAACAGTCGCTGCTTTAGCCACTGTCAATTTGGCTTTCGTCGGAGAGGAGCACGGTAATGGACATTATGGATTTAATTGGGAGGATTACACGGTCGTTCGAGTGAAGGGTATATAATGCCATCTAATTCTGCGACTTGAGTTTGACGTTTGACTGTGTTGCTTATGATCTCCTCATAAAAAAGTGCTATAACTTTAATGAGAGCAGCTGCAAGCTTTTTAAGGCTTACTTGGATATTAGTTCGGAATGTGAGAGTTGAAGGGGAGCCCTCGGCCAGGAGTGGGATAACGATAGGGGTGTCCCAAGGTTTAATATTGGGTCCCATTCTCTTTTTAAACTACATAAATGACTTACCAATGGGCAGAGATGCTGCAGATGTCACACTCTTTGCCGATGACACCACTCTCTAGGTTTCAGATATATCTCTAAAAGGGGCTTTGGGCAGATTGGGAGAGGCACGGTCTGGTACCAGGGAGTGGCTTGATGCAAATGGATTGTTTCTGAATGAAAATATAAGCAAACAAGTGGTATTTTCTCTACGTGACTTGGGAGATACCAATGGGGGTTTGCTGAGTGCTAAATTCTTGGGAGTCCAGATTGATGCTGGCTTTACTTGGGAAACCCATATATAGCAGGTTTCAGGGAGGCTCCGTAGTAGTCTGTTTGCTTTGAGGCGTCTGACGCTGTGTGTTGGCATGTCGGTTCTAAGAGCTTCATACTTTGCGCTGTTCCATTCGGTAATGTTATACGCACTGCTTGTCTGGCGCCACGCATCGCGGGCGTCTCGCGTGTTTGGGCTTCAGCGAAGGGCTGTGAGAGTAGTGTGGGTTATGGGCTTTAGGGAGGAGTGTGGAGCAGCATTCTCGAAACTGAAAATTTTAACATTGCCTTCGCAATACATACTGGATAATTTACTGTATGTCAAAAAATACAAAGACAGTTTGAGAACACACAGTGGGGTCCACAGCTTGTTGAGAGAGTTTCCAGATAATCTTTTTAAATATAGAATAAAATAAATTTTAATCTAAAATGCATTTTATCATTTTGACGAATTTATTCATTACAAATTTTAATCACAATTTTAAACTAAACCTAGCCAAGCTCCATGTGTAATGTATTTAATTAAAATTTTAAATGTAAATGTATTTGTAGTGTTTTTTGTTTTATTTACTGACGAATGTAAGTGTTCTAAAATATGGTGCTGATTGAATAAATTGAAACAGACAAGTGGCTCTACAAATAGAAATCTCAAAGAGCTCAATGGATAGCATTCTGTCGAAACACAACTTCCACCCTTATTTAATATCTTTGGTTCAACACTGATAACAATTGATAGTTGTGCTTAGTCCTACAAACGCCATTTTTGACATAAAATTTAATATATGTCAAAAACAGTGAAATATGTCTATAATTTAGCGTAAAATCAGAGTTTTTGCAATATTTGTATGTATCCACTCAGCTCTTTATGTTTAAAGAGATAAAAATAGGTGTACAATCTAAAAGAAATATTTTCGGAGCTATTTTTCAATCGGTGTGGGAAACTTACCATCACGGATATTGTTGCGGTATAAGGCATCACTTAAGTTATCATCATCCTCAAGAGTTTCTAGGGAAACTAGATATAATCCAATGCTTTCGCAAATAGCTAGGGCATTTAAAAATTGTGCCTAAAATTTAAGAAAATTGATTATTATTTGAACATTTTAACATTTCAAAATATTTGAGAAAATTATTCTACATAAATCATAATTTTTTGGTCATCAAAAGAGTATATTTTTTTCAACAAAAGTACAATTTTTAAGATTAGATGAGCATTTGAGGCAATAATAAAGTATAAACTTTAACCTTTAACCTCTGACGTACGGTCTGAGAGACCACGCTTGTTTTTGAAAGGTTGGATCGCAATGTTCTCCGCTCTCCATTGTAGTCTCAGTAGCGCTCGCGCTGCGGAGGTTGATGTTTGAGCTGTTGCAAGTGAAATACGTAAGTAATATGGATTCAAAGTTGATGCGCAGTCTCGCACACCGCACATCCGTAAATACGTATCCGTTTGGTAGTTGATAATTATATACTTTGTTGTAGATAAATTATTTTTCAACAAAATGCAATATCCTAGCCCATCGAGAAACAGGAATAATAAAATACCTTTCTCAGCAAAAATAATTCTATCCGCAGGAAAAACAAGTAGAATCGTTGCGTCAAGTAAAAATTTTACTGAAGTCATAATATCTTGTATTGATAATTCCAGAGATTTTGAAGCTGACAACGTTGGTGAAAACTTCCAGTCACAGGCGAGTGATCATAACTGAGATACTGAGACCAGCGAGTCTGATGTTGGTGAAGGTGTTGAATCAGAAGTCCATACTAGGTCCGATTGTGAAGATGAGTTGCCACTATCACGTCTCGGATATTTATACAGAAAAAATAAATATAAATTGTCCAAGCGTACTCCAATTCGGACTATCCGAACTCCAGTACATAATATAATTCAAAGTGAACCACTAAGTCATCTCACGGAAGATAGTAAGGACCCTCTCTTTCTATTTAAAAAAGAACTATAATTGATGGAATATTGCAGTAAATTCTGACATGGACGAATATGAAAATAGCAGAATGCAGAGCTCACTATACAATAGAAAGTAGACTGGAATTAGACTTGATAGAACTTTAGGCTTTCATGGGACTTCTTTATTCTGCAGATGGAACAGGCCGTGAAATTTTTAAATGTGTCATGTCAAGGAACAGATTTATCAATATTCCTCGACATCTGAGATTTGATAACTTGGCTACCAGAAAGAAAATAAAAGTAACTCACAAATTGGCTGCGATATCAAATATTTAAAAATTATAGGAGAATAGGCAACTGTGGATGAAATGTTAGTGTCATGTAGGGGATGCTTATTCTTCGTTCTTTACATGCCAAAAACCTGTCAAGTTGGGCATAAAATTATGTGTCTTTGTGGCTCAAAAACCAGCTACTTTTACAGTAGACATATATATATATATATATATATATATATATATATATATATATATATATATATATATATATATATATGTATACATATATATATATATATATATATATATATATATATATATATATATATATATGTATACATATATATATATATATATATATATATATATATATATATATATATATATATATATATATATATATATATGTTACTAATCGAAACATCACTTGTGACAATTGGTTTACATTAATATTCTGAAAATCAAAATTGATTTATTCTTGTCCCTGGTGTACGCATTAAGGACAACCTTTTAAAAACTACTAAAACATAATACATACCTGCTCCTCAGAATAATAATATGTGGCGTCCATTTTAGTAACAGGTGCGTTCAGTGCCCACCCCGATACTAAAAATGCACAAAAGAAAATAAGTTTTACCATGATTACCAAATTAATTTCACCAAAAGTAAAAACTTGGATAAGTAAAATAATGACAAACAACAAAAAATTAATTTTCTTTTATACTTTATTTTGAAAATTTAAGTACTTATATCAAGATAAATATTTTAAAACAATCGAAAATGATGTTATCTCTTTCGATATTGTAATAATTTCTGCAATAACGTAAAAAATAATTATTAAAGTTAAGTGTAGATTTTTAAAAGGAAAAAATACATGATTGTTGGAAATACTACAAATAAAGAATAATAAAATATTTTTGGGCAATCGTTCCACAAATATATATTTTTGGGTTGGAGTTTTTCAAAAATTCCGAAAAAGTGACTAAAAAACTTATTCTCCCTAGGATATAGAAATCGGAACTAGAACTCTTTAATAAGAACCGCAGTTTATTTTATTGCGAAAATTACGGGGTCAGGGTACTTAGATTTATGAAAGTAAAAAATCAAGGAATACTTATCCATTATTGCTCTGGTTGAAAAACCTCAGGAAAAGATAGAAAGATTCTTTCATGTAAATAAACAGTTATCGTAAACCAGGTGAACGGAAAATTAACTTTTAATTTTTAAAATCTAACTTTTTGCTTTGAACAGATTATAACACTTTTATGCCTGTTTTATTTAAATTTGAAATTTATTAAGAACTCGTATGCCTCTGGCCATCTATCGGCATTCGGCATCGGTTTTAACTGAAGTCGCGGTTTTGCCACATCTCTATATTGGTATTCTTTGTCAATTTTCACGTCAGAGAATTGCTTGTATGTTTCTGTTGTAGTGTTGGGTAGATAATATTGAATGTTTAAAATATGTCATGTCGAATGTTTTTCCAATAATTAGGATAAGGTTTTAAAAATCTTTTGAAATAGGCTTTTTGATAAATTAAGTGTTGATATGAACTATTTTCTTTGTAATTGGTCATTCTAGCAATCGTGTAGAATTGTTAAAGAACAAAATCAATAATCTTCTGTGAGCTATTTTATTTGATTTGATTAATCTACACCGTAATCAGGGAACTACATTCTAAATTTTTCGTTTTGATCACCGAGTTCAATAAATTAAAGTAGTTCCATTTTATACACGCCATAACCTTACAAATTAGATTGCTGACTACGATATTTTTCTTTTATTTCAGGGGCTTATTTTGATTACATTTTAAAATTCACCATATAAGTATATCATACAAAATAATAATCACATAATTAAATAATTGACGTACATAATGAAACTGAACATTTTATCTGTAATTAGTTATATGAGATTTATTATAAAACCTTATAATAAGTAACTTAGATATTTTACACAATGAAATTAAGTATTATTATTATGATTAAGATTTATATAATTGTAACTTTTCACTGACAACTTGTTGTAATTATAACTCAAGTTTACTAGCGCAAATTGTCAACAGGCACTTTAAATCCAGTTAATTGGGGTCTGTAAATATTTTTTGTATATTGCATTTTGGAGGATGTTTTTTTACATAGAGAAATATTGCTTAAAGGGGAAAATAGCCTCGAACAAATTTATGCAACCCAACAAACTGCTTGAGTGAAAGAATCTTTCCAACACTAATTACTTTAAATATTTGTACGGAAACACGGCAAGTTAATTATTTCCATGTAAAGTTTTGGATCAAGGGTTTCTATATTGATGGTAAAATGATTTTGAATAATCTTGATATTGTTTGTAAAGGCTTCAGAATCTGAAAAATGACACTAAAATTTTTTTTCTAGAGTATCCAAAGCTTCAGCTGCGAAATTTACCGGAAAGGGAGTTTCAGTTTTTTGATTAAATTTTTGCCATGTATTGAAATGAGTGAAATATTTTTTATTTAGCTGACAGGAACAAAACAATTTTTTGTCAAAAAGATTTAATATGAATTTATATATATATGACAGAAGTTAATTTTCTTTTTGTAATTTTCAGTTTAGGTCATTCATATGTTCAAAATTATAACCTCCATAACTATTCATTATTTTGCAACTCAGCCAGAGGATGATTTGCTTCGTTGGAGAAAAAATTAATATCTCTAAGTACAACTTTTCCTCTTCACAATTCCCGTTGAATTATTCGGATATCTTTTTCCTTCTCCAAAAAATCATCTCAAGAATTTGAATCGAGCTTTACTCACTAACCTGCGCTGATAAATAGGTTGAGCTACTGAGTATTTAAAATGGGTGAGCAGTGCTGATTAGTGAAAGGAGCTTCTCGGTAGTGAAATTGTTTTATTATCTATTATAACGACGACTTCGCAAACGACTCAAATTCATAACACGATTTCTCAGACTGGAAAAGTATATCACCAAGTGTATTGCGACGAAGAAGTGAAGTATTTAAAGATGCTTAGATCAATTTTATGAAGTAAATTTACTTCGTGTTGAAAAATAACCTCAAATTTAGCTAACACTCATGTTATTTCACTTTCATGTTAATATATCTTGGAAACCTGATGCGGTAAGGAGAACTGCTTCGGATTCAGCGTCAAAAACTATCTTGTAAATGGGAATTTCCTTTCTTGTTTTAAAATCTTGCAGACTTGTGCTAAAATGGAACAAATATTAATTATTTTATACTGTTTAACGATAAGTATATTCTGCTAATATGAATAATTAAATAATCACTCTATAGATAAATTTTAAATATGAGAACGGGACAGTATGTGTGTTATCAAAGATTATTATAGCTGCGTAAGCTATAATAATCTTTGGTGTTATATAACACACATACTGTGGGTAATATTACCACCATAAGATTTCAATCCAATAACAAACGCAATTTTATTACTTTTTAGTCATTTAAATGCTTTTTTTAATATATTTAAACTCAGACAATTTGACGACATAAACTTAAAAGATTGTACCCACTTTTAACATCAATAAATAAATCTGTTGAAAAAATTCTACCCTGATAATGTAATTAAAACCGAAAAGATAAGTGTCGAGGGAGGTCTTAACATCTAGTATCTACAAATACCGTTAAAATGTATTAAAGAATAATAAAATAAACTCACTGTAATGTGATATATTGTTTAACAACATGAAAAATAAGTCATATAATTACCGTTTTTTTCTTTTCACAAGAAATAACGAATTAAATATTTACTTCCAAAACAGCTAAGAAGAGAAAATAGTTTTTATTAACGGGAGTTGTCGTTTACTTTTAGTTTTAAGAAAATGTAGATTAGTTCGATTAACTGTTCTTTTATATAAAAAATATAATTAAGACGTTCAGAGGCCAATTCGGTATAGAATAGCTAACACCCTCTGGGGACGAGACAACCGAAACTACTCGAACTTTAGGGAATTAAATTGGCCGTTACAGTGTTGCACGAGGTGAATAGGAAGGTATCAGCGGTGAACAAGTTTGACTTTTTACAAAATAATAAACTTCAGTTACAACCTGTAAATCGATTGAACCAGTACGGTTTCGAAAGCAGTTTTTTAGAAAATTACATGTAGTGTATAACCGCTGTTAATGAAGGTTTTGTTTAAGTTTTTCGTTTAATTTGGAAAGTCAAGGGAATATCCTGTATTATTTTACTTAGGAATTTAGTAATAGTGTTTGTTTAAGCAATATAAATAGCTGTTTTCTCTCGTTATTATTCTTTTTTCTTTAAAATTTTAGAAAGTTATTTATACGTTTGATTTTCAAAATTGGGTTTGTTACATCGTTCTTCTTATTAGAACGACCAACAGGAGCAATTATTCTAGTATTTCGATATTGTTATTCATTACTATAAGTTTCTCATTGTAAATAGTTTTATTTTCTATTTATTTTTGTTGATAGATTAAAGTGTTTTGAGAAATTTGGTTTGTTTAATTTATTAAAAACCTTCACGCGATTATTCTCGCTGACGCACTTTTGTGAGAGCTTCAAAACAAAAGGCGAGATCTAACCAGCTAGATAGCAGCCTTCCCGAATCCTGAAGTCCTGAGTTATGATAGTGGTAAACCCTAGATAAGCAATAGTTTAGAACTAAAACTGCAAAAGTCAAGAGTCAAACTTCCAGAGTGCCTGTGTTAGATTTTTAGAATAGCTATAAATTTAAGACAGCAGTACGATTATAGACGGAACGGCCATACGTTACCCAAAATTTACCATTTGCAGGAGGCCTACAATTAAATGTTGTTACAGTGTAACGTATTCACTTATTAGGATAACTTTTAAATTGTCATTATATTTTTACGGATTTAAAGTTAAAAAAATGTTTTATACAACATGTTCTGTGCAAAACATCACAATTAAGTGAGAAAAAATTTAATAATTAATTAATAAAAACTAAAGTAAAATTATCAGAGTTCAGTTGAAAGTTAGGAGCTACGCCAGCAAGCAAAAATGTCAGGTTAATTTAAATGCTGGACAATTGGATTGAGTTATTCAGGATGCCACTGCATCAATACAGAAACTTTTCGTGATCTGGCTGTGAACTAGCTTTCAACTTTACTCCTACAGATAAGCAAGTACAAAAAAGATATACGCAAATGAGCATGTGGGTCAAATAAAACTCATTAATAAAATAATCAAAATCACGTAATAACCAATAATTAAAATCGTTAATTGAATAGCTATTGTTGTTTGCCTAGCATAAAGCTAGATATGCTAAAAATAAAATTATCAAGTTTAAATAATCTCACAATTTTACAAAATTTTCTTTTTTAAATAAAAAAATTCCAAGATAGCCCAGAGTTAAAAAAAATAAACATTAATTGAAGTCATTGAAGGTAAAATAATTTCAATAAATAATAATGAATCTTACTATAAAAAAGAGCGAAAATAATATGTAATACTAATACCAGCTGGCGCTAAAACATAACCAAATCAAAAATCAAATGTGTGACATCTACTGAAATCTGAATGTTTTTACCAAAAAGGTAAAAATACAAAATAAACCATAAACAAAAACAGTAGGGAGGATAGCAGTAGGAAGGATACGAGTAGGAAGAATATCAGTAGTAAAATAACCACTTAAGGCCCCCTTTGTTGTCATGGGAGTTTAACAGAATTTCTTTGTTGAAACGTCCCGGTAAAAATAACTCAAAACGTCAAACAGGCAAAAGATAAAAGTACTAATCAACTAAACTCAATTACCAGGATAACTCAACATGTTTTACAACGCAAGTTTTCAAAGGATGGAAAATACAAATTAAAATGTAAACCTTCTTTCATTGTTTCAAACAGGAAAAATGTTTGAAAGAAATTACAGCTCAAAAATACCCATTGGTAAAAACAATCTGAAATTGTTAAATAAGCCAGTTAATTAATCACTAACATTTTCGACTCAAAATTAAATAGGAATCCCATTAGCTATTCTCAGAAAATTGCCACTCGAATTGTAGGCAGGAATATCGAAATTTAACTAAAAAAGGTAACAGTAAATTCGGTATCAGTAAAAACAATCATCCACAGTCTTATCAAAGTAACAATCAAATATAAATTAAAACCATACTTTGTAGTATAAGAATGTAGGCAAAATTCAGGAAGATGAAAATAACCGAGCTGGAAAAGGAATAGAACTACGGGGTTCGTAGAATAACCAACCAGAAAAATGCAACTCAACCGACAAGGGGTATGTTTTTTTTTAAAGAATTTATGAGAGATACTTGAGAAAAAGAATATTGTGTTTGTCCATAGCGCGAGTATTAGCAACAAAATGGTAAATTAATTCAATTAGCCACAGTAAACCTAAATTGAAATTTAAACCGTTATAATATACACAGGAGAAAAGATAAAGCATTTTAAGGGCGCCTGCGATTAAAAATTATGATAACATTTTATTTAGTTTACTCTTAATTTTTTTAAACTATAATAATCAGATTTAATTAATAACTTTTGTTTTAATGATTTCCCAGAAAAACTTTATTATAAAATTGTTTCCAAGTATAGTGTTATTTATCAGTAATTAGCATCAGTAAAAATAATATATTTTCAATTTAAAATAACAATGGATTTTTGATAAAGTTATTTATGAATGATTTTGTACACAAGATAACATCAAAACAAGAAAATTCCACAGATTTGTTTAAAAGTTATTGCAACAAAACGTTTAAAAAACATTAACAAATAAAATTGTTTACGCTTAATAAATCACTTATTTCATATATATAATACAAGGGCTTTATGAGATAAAAAAATGGCCTTAAATTTAAAGTCGATCTAGTTGCAAATTTAGACCATTGGGAAATCATAGATTTAAATAATTTAATTATAATGTATCACCGCCGAATAGGGTTTGTAATGGGCTTGAAACCAGATTTAAAAAAAATCGAGAACGAGTCTATAGATCGAAATGAAATGTTGGGCCATTATTTCATTCTACAAGGTCCTTGTATTGCATATTTGAGGAAAATAAATTGACTCATTTCGATGTTGATTAGTTTATTTTGTAGGTTTTTTAAATGTGCATCAATTTTTCTGACATATTTTCTCGAAAGTTTTATAATTTTTCCTTCGGAAAAGCCATTCTTTGATGCCATATTTGTTAATAAAAATTTTCATACTACTTTTTTATGTCACGTAGATAATCACTTATTGTCACCATCGTTCCGAATACATTCCAGTTTTCAGATCTTCGTATGCAATTGCCGTTGGTGCAAACCATTAGAATACGCTATATGGTGAATTTTTGTTAAACAGTTAACTATTTTCACATTTTGCCATTTGTTTTAAATTTCTATATTAAAAAACGTAAGAATTTGGACGAGATATATTTATTAAACTCGTAATACTACGATATACTAAGACTTATACAAGTCGTTTGTTTAAACATCGCAGAAACATCATTAGGTGGGTATAAGCATTAAAGCAATACCAATATTTGAAGCAAGTCGATACGAGATCGGGCCATAAACAATCAACATATACTAGTAGAAAGAAAAAAAAATTGAAAATGTACTATTCAGGCAAAGAATTATAAAAAATACCGTTAATCATGAAACCTATGTATAGGTATTAGTGAAACTAAATGTTTTTACCAAATACTGAATGTTCTTACCAAGAAAGTAAAAGCAAAGAATAAACCATAAATTAAAACAGTAGAAAGATACCTGGAGTAAAAAAACCGTAGAGAGGATATCAGTAGAAAGGATACCAGTAGGAAGGATATCAGTGGTAAAATAACCAGTAGGTAGGGCCCCTATGGTGTCATGGGGGCTTAACAGAATTCCTTTTTTGAAACGTACAGATCTGCTAAAATAAGACATTGCAACTGAAATAGAGCAAAATTGTGGTTTCTTCGCTTTTCTTCTGTTAAATGACAAGAGAAATTAAGAGATCTTTAAGATTATAAAAAAAAATTTCCTTAAAATATTTATTATTCATTTTTCGTATTTTCTCGTATATTTGTTTGTTGCCATCAACGCTTTTACCTTTTTTCCTGTATCAGCAGCCTGCACTGAAATCCAGATCTACAAAAATGGATTAATTCTTAAAAGAAACTCCTGACACCGAGATGGAGCGGCAAAGAGCTTAAACTCTTTGAAAAGTAAAAATTTTAAATACATTTTTGCAATTGTTGCGAGAAAATTTTTATTTTATAGCTCAGATTAGCGAGATGCTGTCGTAATAGTCTACTGTGAGTACGATTAAGTTCTAAATGAGAGGTTTTGTATACATAAATGTATTTAACCTATACATATATATATATATATATATATATATATATATATATATATATAAAAAGAGAAGTTAACGTCCATGTAATTTAAAAATAAAATAAGAAATTCTCGGCTATGCGGACAAAGACCGATGATAAATATTATTCTCATGCTAAAAATTGCGGATATCTCCAAAGAACTATGTCGTCCTAGAATAAGACTCGTCACGTCATTGCATTCGGTACAAACCGTAATCTCGTATCTGTGTCCCATAAACAGATTTCACGGTTGAAAAATAGTAAATAAGACACAGTGGCGACATCTCGATGGCTCACTCAATAACATAAGAATAACACAAATCAACAAATGTTGTATAAAGTCGTCATGTGGTGGCGCGACGGTAAATTAAAAAAGAAATATATCAAAACTCAATACACGAACTTGCTACTCTAAGGATAGAGGTCGCATTATTTGGCATCGGCAACCAAACTAACTGTGAATTCCACAGTTCAAGTTCAGCATCGCACCACCGCATAGCCGAGAATTTCTTATTTTATTTTAAAATTACACTGATGTTAACTTCTCTTTTTATTTTTTTATTTGTTGGTGTCGTATCAGTGTCGCGAGGAGGGTAACTTTTTGACTTCTTCTCGGTATGGTGGTACAGGTGGGCCATCACCTCGATTGTGGTGGAATAGGATGATAAATTGTATTCCTTAGCAATTTGTTCATTCTGTGCAACCTCTAACATGGAAAGGATATGGTTGGAACGAAGTTTGCATTTACTGTTCGCTTTTTAATTCATATATATATATATATATATATATATATATATATATATATATATATATATATATATATATATACATATATATATATATATATATATATATATATATATATATATATATATATACATATATATATATATATATATATATATATATATATATATATATATATATATATATATATATATATAAGATGGCGCTTACAATATGGCGGCCAAAAAAATTAATTTTGTCCGATTTTCTCCAAAATTGATACGGAGAAATTTTCGGGATTGTACCCAACGAATCTGAAATTATTTTTAAAAAATTCAAAATGGCGGATCCAATATGGCGGACAAATTTTTTTTAATTTAGTCCGATTTTCTCCGAAATTGGTATGGGGGAGTTTTCGAGGTTGCACATAACGAATCTGATATTATTTTTAAAAGATTCAATATGGCGGATCCAATATAGCGGACAAAAAAATCAAGTTTGTCAGATTTTTACCAAAATTGGTAAGAGGGAGTTTACGGGGTCGCATATGAGGAATCTAAAATAATTTTAAAAAAATTCAATATGGCGGATCCAATATGGCCGACGAAAAAAATTAATTTTGTCCGATTTTCTCCAAAATTGGTACGGGGGAGTTTTCGTAGTCGCTTATGACGAATCTAGAATAATTTTTTAAAATTTCAATATGGCGGATCCAATATGGCCGACAAAAAAATTAATTTTGTCCGATTTTCTCCAAAATTGGTACGGGGGAGTTTTTGGGGTCACATATGACGAATCTAAAATAATTTTAGAAAAATTCAATTTGGCGGATTTAATATGACCGACAAAAAATCGTTTTTGTCCGATTTTCTCCAAAATTGGTACGGGGGAGTTTTCAGAGTCGCATATGACAAATATAAACTAATTTTTAAAAAATTCAATATGGCGGATCCAATATGGCGGACAAAAAATCAATTTTGTCCTATTTTCTCCAAAATTGGTATGGGGAAGTTTTCGGGGCTTCACATAAAGAATCTGAAATTATTTTTTAAAAACTCAATATGGCGGATTCAATATGGCGGACAAAAAAAATCAATTTTGTCCGATTTTCACCAAAATTGGTACGGGAGAATTTTCGGGGTCACACATGACGAATCTAAAATTATTTTTAAAAAATTCAATATGGCGTATCCAATATGGTGGATAAAAAATTAATTTATTTTCTTTAAATATCGATATTGCAAGGTTTTGGGGCCTATATTACCAATCTAAAATTAATTTGAAGTTTAAGATAGTGGATTTTCTATGACAGACTAAATATTCGTTTGACCTAATTTGATTGGTATTTGGAAAACTCTAAGAATTAAAGAATTTTTAGTGGTTCATTTTAGGGTGATTTACAACTTTGGATAAAATGGATACTTTTTTGCCAGTTTGGAGTCATTGCGAGGTACACTAATCTCGATTAGTACTTAGTTCAAATAATTTATGAATATCATAATGAATTCTAAAACTAAAAATAGAAAAATAAAATTTTTATAAAAAAAATTGAACCGACTTCTAAAAGTGCGCTAAAAAGTGAAAAATAACCATAAATTTTTATATGAAATTGAACTTTTTAAAGTCGGCGCCAAATTATTTGTACACGAAATAAATAACTACTAATATATACAAATTATGGTAAGAAAGCAATTACAAATAAAGTATTTTTAATCTGTTTATGCACATCACATCTTGTCAGGTACTAGTTTGGCGCCGACTTCAAAAAGTTCCATTTCATATAAAAATTTATGGTTATTTTTCACTTTTTAGCGCACTTTTAGAAGTCGGTTCAATTTTTTTATAAAAATTTTATTCTTTGACTCTTTTTTTGTGTTCTTAAAAAATGATGGCGTACCGATGTTCAATTGTTCGCTATATTTTGAGCTTACACCAAGTTACTCGATAGGGGTTCACTAAAAACTTGATATTGCCTAAACAAACTCTCGGAGACGACTGACGCTTGGTGCGTTTTGAAGATCAGACCCCCACCACCGAGCGCACTCGATGGCTGTATTCTTTGGAACAATTATCAAATGATCAAAGGGCAAAGAGTGAAACTGATAATTTTATGTTCTTTTGAATATGCATTTATTTGTCATTAGGTCGAAGTAATCATGATTACTTCAAATGGTAAATCTGAAAGTGATAATGACTCAAAAGAATAGCCCTGATGTGAGCGCGTTGCGACTACCAGTCACGTCAAGAAAAATTGTTCCCGATACATATTATACAAACCCTATATTCTGGATACTATTAATAACGTTTTGTAGTAACACACTACAGACATTTTCAAAAAATGAGTCATTATTTTTAATTTTAGATTCACTGAGGTACCCCTCTAAACTTTATTTTTGTTTTTCAGTTCCAAAGAAATTTTTCAAATTTCTATTTTTCGGGAGAAGAGCGATGTACGAGTTGCTTTTAGATTTTCCTGTAGGGCCGCTCTCGTTCCAGTAAAATAGTCTTACAGGAGAAATAATGAACCTATTCACACTATTCGTTTCGCGGAGATTTCGATATCGTAAACTCTTTTTCATTGAAAAAACAATGTATCGAACCTAGAGTGGACCGAGATCGTATCGAAAGCGGCACTGTAGTGAAAATCAAGCCTTAAATCTAAATTTTTGAACGTACATAGCACGTATCGCACCATCTATTAATAATGCTCAAAACTGGTGATGCGATCTAGAAAATCTAGAGCTTCATTAATTTATTGATTTTAAAACCAGAATATTGATTATCGGTTTCTGTTAGAGTTTTTTTTAAATAATTTTTTAATTTTGGATATGCGTTATGCCTAGTATTTGTTGATTATTAGAAAATTGGTTTCTAAACTCTCTTGAAAGATGTTTGTCGAAAAATTATTATTCTGACATTTGCAATTGGGCTATTTTCTCTGGGAATTTTTATCAGTAAAGTCTTGAGATACTGTGTTCTGTTATGCCTTTTTAACAAGCCTGTACCGGAGCCACAAGCTAACTCATAATTCTTCTTCTTCTCCTTCTTAATTTTTTATTGACGAAGCAGATCAGAAATTTAAAGCAGTTCAGACTTTGCTTTTTAAGCTAAATAAATTTGACAATACCAAATTTTCCAAACCATTATTTCAAGATTTTGAGTTCTTGAGATTATGAATTGACAATAGCTCAGTATTATACAAATTTTAAAGGAAATAAGAAATTAAGTAATAACTGGCAATGGACTCAAGTATCTTGCACTTCAGATTTCAAAACATGTAAAAAAATTTCAATTTCTCATGATAATATTTCCATAAAATTTAATTAATCTTATTTATAACAATAATTTATATTTCATTTAATTTTATAAAGATATGTTCTATTGTAAAGTAAATACTTTACAGAAGAGAACACTAATGTACATTTTATTAGGACAAATCGAGTTTGGCAGATTTTCTGTAGAGACTAAGCCTTCCTAGAGCTACGGTTACGTCACATATGAAATTACATGTGGAACCTATAATATGATTATTGGAAAGAGTAGATGCAGAAAGTGCTATTTAGCTATTGGAGTAATTATATAAATCTTGCTCATCAATAATTGTCCAGATAAAAAGCTAGATAATTCACACTCTGTTGATTTCTCATTGAATGTAAATAAACAACCTAATATAATATACCTGATAACTATTCAAAATAATGGAAAGAGTTATAGAGAAAACTAAATAGTCTACTAATGAATAAGACAAATTTGTCATCAACTATTTATTCTAATACAAGACTTGTTTATATAGTTCAAAGGGATCTCTAAAATTTTAATACTTGTATATGCTGAACCAACATTGGCAGCAGTTTAACATTTCAATAAAAGCGCTGGTCTTATTTGACAACCGAGTCACGTCTTTCCGTACATTTTGCTAATGCACCGTTTTCGTATGCAGCAGTAAGTGGTGTGTTTGACACCGAGGCCGCGCACGGGTGCACTTGAGATGGAGCGACAAAGAGCTTAAACTCTTTGAAAAGTTAAAAGTTTAAATACATTTTTGTAGTTGTTGCGGAAATATTTTTATTTTATAGCTCAGATTAGCAAATTTACGGCTATACGGACAAAAACCGATGATAAATATTATTTTCATGCTTAAAAGTGCGGATATCTCCAAAGAACATAGAAAAACTCCTGGTCCGAAAAATGACTATAGCGCTGTTTCGTCCTAGTATAGGACTCGTCACGCCATTGCATTCGGTAGAAACCACCTCAAATAGTAAATAAGACACAGTGGCGACATCTCGACGGCTCACTCAATAACATAAGAATAACACAAATCAACAAATGTTGTATAAAACCGCCATGTGGTGGCGTGACGGTAAACTAAAAAAAAATAATATATCAAAACTCGATACACGAACTTGCTACTCTATGGATAGAGGTCGCATTAGTCGGCATCGGCAACCAAACTAACTGTGAAATCTACAGTTCAAGTTCAGCGTAGTGTTTCACGGGTGGGAACATGTGATTCAGTATTAATTCGGAAATACATCCGTTCGTTCGTTTGGTTTCCTGTAGAAGTTTGCAGACGTTTCTCCAAAATCCCATTTGGCATCTTCTGTGCTTACAGGTTGTAGATCAACTAGAAGTAGAAGGCAGATTAAGTGCATCGTCTCTCTTGTTCAGAGTGCCGTTCTTTTCAGTTTCGATGGATTCACGAATCAATCTTACCTTAGGAATTTGGCGAAACGTCTGCAAACTTCCACAGGAAACCAAACCAACGAACGGATGTATTCCCGGATTATATGTATATATATATATATATATATATATATATATATATATATATATATATACATATATATATATATATATATATATATATATATATATATATATATATATATATATATATATATATATATATATATATATATATATAGCCTAAGCCAAGAAAAAACCCAGACCTCTATTTTGCCTCCGACTGCTTTCTATTATACAATGATCGGCGAAAATGCCTCGTTGTAGGTAAGAAATTGATTAAATTCTTTCAAATTGTTTAAAATGAACTGTATTATTGAATGTATCTAAATATAACATCTTTGATTCTTCAATATTAGTTGGAAATACATATTGAAATATTTTGCAATTCCGCCACTGTAATTTTTAATACCTATTATAAACCCGTGCGAGGGTGTATAACTACTCCCGCAGTGCCAGCTGTCATAATTAGCTGATAGTCATGCGGGATTATCGATCGCAAGTAAAAGTCGGTTGATTCAACCATTTTTTCATATTTGCCAGGATTTTTTGTTCAAAAAAATGTTTTTGTAAAAGGAAAAATAGGTAATTATTTTTTATAACATAACTTATTTAGTTTCAAAGAATGTTAGATTATTTTTGTTGGTTTAGTCACTATATCTTTTTCTAATTGGTTTGTTTCGCTAAATTTAAAAATCGGTGAAACATTCTTTGTTTGAAGGTTTTCTGTGGGAGAGATCGAGATTAGGAACTTGTAGCCATTCGTTTTCCGACTGCCCATCATCAAGATCCGTTTTTTTTCTCTTAATTTTTTCCAATTTTATCATTATGTCTTATCTGAGGTATAAATTACCTTTTTTTACTGAAGTAAAATTAATGGTATCGTCAAAGTGAGTGATTTGATAAAGAGTTTGACGTAAACATAATTGTGCAGAATATGAGGTACACTGTTTATTAGCAAAAAGTACTGCAGAACTTACAATGGATTCAAGCAACTAATCCTGATTTACTGGTATCTATAAGTCATTCCGTTTTTAGAATAAAGTATATGATTTTCCTAATTTCTCCTCATCCGCAATTCAGGTGACTTGAAAAATAGCCATAATATTCGTTTTCTTAGCAAGACACGCGCTCAAAAGGATGACTTGAAACAAAGTTATACTTTTTAAAATATATATTTACAAACTAAAGGTGGTAAATGTGTTATATAAAACTTTGAGCCTGCCAGGATCGTCGACAAAGTTTGTTTCATCATAATTTATCAAATTTTATGATGCGACATCTTTAAGAGAAATTCCAATCTATCAGATTTTCATTTAAAACTTGTCTCATCATGTAAGTAAAAACAACCCAGTGCCATCTATGAAAAAGCTTTCATCTCGATTTTACTCTTCCTTATAGCCATAAGAAACATTTCGGGATCATTGGCCGCCATGTTGGATACGACATTTTAAATTTCGGTATTCTGATGCTAGATTCATAATCAGCGATGTCATAAACCTCCGTTAAGTAGATTTTACCCTTCTTTATAGCCATAATATGCATTTCAGGGGCTATTGGCTGCCATATTGGATCCGCCATTTTGAATTTCAATATTCTGATACCAGATTTGTGAATAAAGCTCCAAAATACTACAAATTGCCCCTAAAATGGAACATTTGCCGTCTACAAAAACTCTATAAATTGTTTTTCTCTGCGCTTTCAGAAGTTTATTTTTTGAAAGCGCCATATTGATTCCGCCTTCTTGATTTTTACAAAAATGCGACTGTTTATAAAAAACTACATAAGTATAAACCTCAAAATGAGCCCACGTAGAATTCTTTACATTGCATCAAATTTTGGAGAAAGGCGGTGATCGATTTAACGCTTTTTCTTTTAATATATAAACGGGCTTTTAAAACATTATTGTGTCTTGTAATAAAATCACACCAATCATTTCCAGAATGATTACTAGTAAATTTAAACATTTACAGCCAGACTCACTAAGAAGATTTAAGATTTAAACCCGATCTAGTTGCCATGAAATTTAAATCTTGTAGTCGACCAATTTTGTTTTGCTTATGATATTGTCATAATTTATATTATATATATATATATATATATATATATATATATATATATATATATATATATATATATCAACAAATAAACGCTTAATTAGTGATATTAGGAATAAGAACCTTGCGATAGGGCCTTGAAATATGTAAGAGAAATAGTTGTATCCCGTAAATAAATAAAGTTCTTCGTTTTTGCCGGTTCAGTAATAAAACAAATTGATTTTTTTGCTAGTATTTTTAGGGTTTAAAACTTGCTTGACTTATTGTTGCTTTTGTCAGTTTAAGCACACTCTGTTGTCAATTTACGATGGTTTTTAATTTAAACCATGTTAGTGAATGCGACTGTTAATGTCTTCTCTTTCAGCCTCCGTAATAATAGCATCTACAATGGCCTTCCCTTTAACTAAATTAAGGCCGGTTACCCACCAAATGATTTAGGGAGTTTATTGTGAATTTTCCTCTATAAAGTTATTACCAGAATGTTTCTCACTGGCTTCTATACAACTCACTCCTCCACTAATAGCGGTTAAGCGTTTCTAGCGTCTCTTTTGAGTATTGGACATACTTGTAACCACCCATTCTGCGTTTATATTTCTGTGTTATTTTGTTATCGAGTCACTCTGAAAATGTTCCATAAATCTTATATAGCCAGTAGCATCATGAAAAAATGAAAATTAATTCAAAATTATAATAAAATACACGAAAAAAGTTATTTTTTAAAGCAAACATTAAAAAATTTACCTTGAACTGAACTCTTTCTATGTCAGCGAAATCAAAGTTTAAGCGATTGAAAAAAGGCCAATTTTAAACAACTATTTCAAACTATTTCAAATCATATAAAAACAATGCACATTTGCATAAAAGTAAACATGAAGCAAGGTTAAATGCTCAGCAATTCGTAGAGCTCATATTCTTGTACCGTTAATTGAGGCAGCTTTAAATTTAATACACCCGCTTTGACGGTATATAATGTGTGAATTTGCTTGATATTTAAATATAATATTAATTTTACTGAAAAATGTCATAAGAATTGTACTGCTTAGTTTTACGGCTTTAACCTCAATCTACCCATTTATAGCCACTTGCTCCTGGTCAGACGTCATGTTATAGCATTCCTCCTAGTCTAACTCGTCACCTATTTGGTATAGGAGACTCTAAAAGTATATAAAGTACCGCCAGCTTAGCTCTCAGGAACATAGAAACACACAAATAGAGAATGCCCACGGAAGCTTTATTATTATTATTTTTATAATTTACTACCTTATTTTAGCTGTAAAGAAAATGAAAGAATATATTTAGAGCAATAATGCTAAGATTCATAAATATTTGAACGTGTTTCTAGTTCCCTTCTTTTAAAAATCAAAAATTATATTTGATATTATTAAATATATTTCTTTAATACGATATTTTATTTCATTCACAAAAAGCTTTATTTAATATTATTATTTTTTAATTATATTTCACTTAGTTTTCTTTCACATGCGAAGTAAAGTGATGTGGTACAACTTTTTGCCCACCATTGTCCACCATTAAGACCAACTGTAGACTTAACGGCACAATAGTTCAGGTCCTCTGGCGTTTCTGGTTGACCACTGGCCCAATTGGCACTGCCGAATTCTTCTCCATCTTCCAGCCATATCCACGATTGACGAAACGTTGGATCTGTTTCGTAAAATCCGCCAATCCATAAAACTTAAAAATAATTAAATTTAGCAGAAATATTTCAATAGGCTTTATAAGTCGATTAAAAATTTTTACTCATAGTTTTCAGCACAAAAAAGCATATTTTATTAATTTTCCGAATAAAACATGAATATATTCCGTAAAAAACGTAAATTAAATAAAAATAATTTTTGTTTAATCATGTGATGGAAAATGCTACACGATTGTTTGCAGTTCTAGCAACGTCACATAGAAGTAAATAAACAAGATATCAGTTTACGAGACTGCTATTGTTTAGTTTTTTTTTTAAATTTACTTAATTTTAATTACCTACATAGAGATAAATTTTGATCAAAACGACAAAAGTAACGTTTCCTTAGTAGATAAATTTATGACTGGATTTTCTTTAAAAATAATCCTGATTTCCATGTTGTAGGTTATGTCAACAATAAGTTTGCACGTGATTGGAACAAATACTGGATACTGGAAGAAACCTACTTTGTTCAGTGTAGGTACTTCTAAATACATAATTTTGCAGCAGGTAGGTAGCAAAAGAGTTCCACAACGTCTGATTTCATCAGCGCTCATAAAGGAATTCTTTAAGAAGCAAAAAAAACTAAAATCGATAGTGCGAGTTGTTAAAATATCTGAGTAATTACAAGCATACTAGTGTCATGCAGTATTTTTTACAATATTTTATGATAAGACAATCTGCGGACATAAAAAAGGATGTAAATAAACTTGTAAAGTTGATGAGGGAGAACTTCTTTCCCAATCTGCTATTTTTCAAACTTAAAATATACACTTTATTCATTCTAACCCATAAGAGAATAATAATGCTTTTGTTCTAGAAATAATAATTTGAAGCCTTATAGGTAATATACATAGAATGAAGCTTTAAACAAGGAACATTGATCAAAACCATTACTAGCTCAGCCATAAGATATTGCAGTACTGTAAAAACACAAATTACTCCTACTAAAGTGATCTTGAGACATAAAAACCATATAATTAGCTCCTATCCATCTGGGGTCTCTATGAGTTAGTTTTAATCACTGGTTTCACCTTTTGGGATCAATTAGAAAAGAAACCTTTTCCGTAGTGATTATTTACATGGTTATACATAGTATCACTACGCACCATTTATAACAGCAAACGAATAAAGATGTCCGGAAATCCACAGACTATGATTTAACGTTAGTCAATTTTTTAGCACTCAAATTTTTAAATTGATTTTTTGCCGAAAATACAACAGATCTTATGAAGTATGCAATAAATTTAATCAAAAATTTTTTAAATTAAATTAGTCACAATCACCTATTGCATATAGACCATCTATTTTATTGGAGCTAGATATGCTCTGAAAAAATAGGGTTAAGGTTAATACTTGCAAAATTGCAAAAAATATAATTATCGATCTAAAGCAATTCTTTGAAAACTTATTTGTAAAATTCCAATAAAAATGTACATTTTAACGGTAGTTGTTAGTTTTGCAATATAGCTATTTTGTAGTTACTTATGAATCGCTGTAGGAAACTTACTTTCATAAATTTTGTTGTTAGTTAAGGTTTGATTTAAAAAAGACTCTTCTTCACTAGTTCTTGGGGAAGCTAAAGTAAATCCATTTCTTTTACAAATAGCTAGGGCGTTTAAATATTGTACCTAAAATATAAGAAACATATAGTTCTCAGAGTATTTCAACATTTAAATAGAATTCCAAAAATTATTCTATGAAAATCATATTAATTTTTAAATATATGGTTTCAACAAACTTACAATATATTAAAATTAAATGTACAAGTAAACTAAAAAGAGGAAGAATTGCTTTTAATAAAATTTTTCAAAAAAAAAATTGCAATTTGGTATACTTAGGACATTATCCTTCGTGGTAATTTAAGAAAATTTATACAATGTGAATACATTTTTTATAAAAAAAATTGAACCGACTTCTAAAAGTGCGCTAAAAAGTGAAAAATAACTATAAATTTTTAAAAAAAAATTGAAATTTTTGACGTCGGCGCCAAACTATTACCTGACAAAATGTGATTCGCATAAACCGATTAAAAATACTTTGTGGGAAAAAATTACCCATTTTATTCAAAGTTGTAAATCACCTTAAAATTAACCACTAAAAATTCTTTGATTCCTAGAGTTCTATAAATACTAGTGAAAATAAGTCAAAAAAATATTTTGTCTGTCATAGAAAATCCACTATCTTAAATTTCAAATTAATTTTAGATTGATAATATGGGCCCCAAAACCTTCCAATATCGATATTTAAAGAACTTGAGACATAAATTTCTTAGCCCAATATATTTTATACTGCATATTAAGTTTTTATACGCCATAAGAACCCCGCAATATCAATTTTAGACAAAATTGAAAAATATATAATTTTCACTCCTTCATATCGTATCTTATCAACTTAATAGTTGTAGAAAATTAACTTTATATTCGTAATATACGACCCCGAAAAGCCCTTAATACCAAATCTGAAAAAATACGAATAAGGTAAAATTTTCAACCCACCATTTTTGATTCTCCATATTGAATTTCAAAAAAAAAATTGTTTTAACGTCTTAACCTAATCTAAATCTTAACCTTTCAAAGCCCCCTAGTACCCATTTTGGATGAAAGCCGTAACTCATAATTAACACTAACAAAAATCCCCATTACTGATTTTACACAAAATCGAGAGATGTAGAATCTTTAATCCGCCTTCTTGAATTTTTTATCCGCCATATTGAATACGCCATATTTAATTTTTTTTAAATAATTTCAGAGTCGTAATGTGATCTCAAAAACTCCCTCATATCAATTTTGAAAAAAAATCGGACAAAATAAATTTTTTATTCGCCATATTGGATACGCCATATTGAGTTTTTTAAAAGTAAATTCCGATTCGTTATCTGCAACTTCGAAAAATCCCCCATACCAATTTTGGAGAAAATCGGACAAAATTAATTTTTTTCGCCGCCAAATTTTCAGCGCCATCTTGGATTTTACTGCACCAGTTTCGTCCAAAAAAATATGGGACCACCGCAGTAACTTCCTGAACATAATGTAAAAAATTTCATTCCAATCGGTGCCGCCGTTCCGGAGTAATCGGTGTACATACATATTTTCCTCCGTCATATAGGATCCGCTATATTGAATTTTTTAAAAATAATTTTAGATTCGTTATGTGCGACCCCGAAAACTCACCCACACCAATTTTTGAGAAAATGGGAAAAAATTAAATTTTTTTGTTCGCCATATTGGATCCGCCATATTGAATTTTTTAAATATAATTTCAGAATCGTTGCGTACGATCCCAAGAATTCCCACATACCAATTTTGGAGAAAATCGGATAAAATTAATTTTTTTCGCTGCCATATTGTCAATGCCATCTTTTATTTTACTGCAATAATTTCATCCAAAAAAATACGGAACCACCGCAGCAACATCCTGAATATAACGTAAAAAATTTCAATCAAATTGGTGCCGTCGTTCCGGAGTAATCGGTATACACATACATAAAAAAAAATACATAGTCGATGAATTGAGAACCTCCTTCCTTTGGAAGTCTGTTAAAAATTACATGTGTACATACCTGTACTGTAGAAAAATAATATTTCTCGTCAATTTTAAAAAGTGGTGCGTCTAATGCCCACCCCGACACTAAAAATGCACAAAAGAAAATAAGTTTTACCATGATTAGTAGTCTAAGAATTGATAAATATTGCAATATAAAAAATCTTTTATACTTGTATGCATCTACTATATTTTGAAAATTGAAGTACTTATATCGAGATAAGACAAGATACATATTCTAAAAATATCAGAAATCGATCCCGATATTATATTTTTTCCTTTGTTATCACAAAAAAATATTATTAAAATTTTTAGGGGCTTATTATTAAGTGAAAAAAAAATACTGGCAAATCCCCTTATTGGTGGTATATTAGACATTTACAATCAAATTCACTAAGAAGGTTTGAAACCTGAACCCGACCAGTTTTGTTTTGCTTATGATATTGTCATAATTTATTTTACATTTGTCAACAAATAAACTCTTATAAGGGGATATTAATGATTAGAACCTAGTAATAAAACCTCGAAATATGTAAGAGAAAAAGTTAATTTCCGAAAGTAAATAAAATTCTCGATTTTTGCCCATTTAGTAATAAAAGAAAATTATTTTTTTTGCTTGCATTTTTATGGTTTAAAACTTGCTTGACTTATTATTGATTTTGTCAGTTTAAATACTCAGCTGTCAATTTAAAATGGTTTTAAGTTCAAACCACGTTAGTGAATTTGGGGATTAAATTTTTACAACCAGATTCACTAAGAAAACTTAAGACTTACATCCGATTCAGTTTCCATGAAAAATAGATCTTCTTGTCGGTCAATTTTGTTCTGCTTATGATGTAGTCATAACTTATTTCACATTTGTCAACAAATCAACGCTTATTAGGGGATATTAATGATTTGAACCTAGTGATAAAGTCTCGAAATATGTAAGAGAAAAAGTTGAATTCTGAAAGTAAAAAAAATCTACGAGCGTAGACGCCATACAGTGAGCTTTGAAAATGGTGCATGAGATTTTACCGAAACGTCAGCTGCCTTACAGTCCTGAGAGGGATGCCCGAAAACCTTCGATTGCAAGAGCATACTGTGGATGTATCTACTGCTGTTGCATCTCACACGGAAGAATCCGTGAAAGCCGCATAAACATATATACGCCATCCGGCCGGAGGTCGGCGAAGCCGCGCTCAGTGTTGCATATTTCCTTTTGATCTATCCTTTGCACAAAGAGGTGCATGTCGGTACCCTGATGAGTCTAGTAGAGACGAAACATATACCTCCGTATCACTGTGGCGGGGATCTCAGTGGTGGTGGAATAGGGTGAATTATGTTCTGTAGCAATTTATCCCATTTGTGCAACCTTTAACACGGAAGGATGGGACGAAGTTTACATTTACTGTTCGTTTTTGACTATATATATATATATATATATATATATATATATATATATATATATATATATATATATATATATATATATATAAGAAATATAAAATAAAATCTTAGCTTAGCGGACGTGAAATTTATCAATCTGCATCACTCTCGTGTTAAAAAGTGCGGAGCACTCCAAAGTATGGAAAGACTCCGGTCCGACAGATGGCGACAGCACCGTTTCGTCCTAATATGGGACTCGTCAGGCCACCGCATTCGGTACAAACCATCATGTCGCCTTTGCATCCTATAAAGCTGAATTTAAAATTAAAAACAGCAAACAGGACGACAAAGGCGACATCTCGATGGTTCACTTGATAACACAAGAACCACACAAATTAACAAAACTTGTAAAAACTGCCATGTGGTGGCGCTACGGTGAATTAAAACAGAAATATATATAATCGAGTACACGAAACGCACTGCTCAAAGGATAGGGGTCGCATTATTGGGTACTAAGCAAATAAGAAAAAAAAAAAGAAAAACAAAACAGCTGGTAAAATGTCTGAAGTACAGCAAGGATATTTCTTTGGTGCCACCGGGAAGGACAAGATAGACAAGAAAATTAAAGGAACATGTGACCCCATATTTTTTAAACAAATTTGCGGGTCACAAATTTATAATGTAGTCTTTTCGTGTTCATAAGGATGATCAAAGTATTTAATTGAAAGAAGGAACAGAATTTTTGTTTCTTAGATAAGATTAATAAGCTGGCTTGTATGGCCTCAAAATTGTGGGTATAAATAAAATAAGATTAACCATATATTTGAAGACAGAAATTAAACAAGAGGCTAAATATTATGTTATTGTTATTGAAAAATTCGAAATTTTTTTTCCGAGAAATGCAATGAGACGAGGAGCTAGATGCATAAAAAGAGAAGTAGTGCATTTCTCGTCCCAATCACACGAGATGAGACAAGCATAACATTATTTTTCGTCTCGTCTCCCAACATCACTATTAGGAATGTTCGAGGCTTTGAATCTTTGATTCAAAACTCGCCTGAGAAAAACAAGCACGCCTCCTCTTTATCATTTAAATTTTTTAATTTGAATTTTACATTTTCTAAATTACAGCAACATAGAACGCGCTCTGTCGCAACACACAAAATTTATTACTAACCCCGAGCGGCGTGGTGCGCTGTTTTATTATAGGCAGTATAGGACTTATAGCCTACCTGCAAAAATAAAACAGGCAAACCATATCCTATATACATCTTCCAATTGAGGAATTGGGAAACTCGTAAAACTTGTAAGATGTTCCCTCAATAAATTTTCTGTATTTTGTTTGACGGAAAAGTATTTTAGAAATATATAATTTTGTTATATAGATGGATGAAAAAAAATGGTACTCATATATGAAATAAATAAGGAAAATGTTTTAAATTAAAAAGTCTCATATAGTTTGCCACTGAAAAGGGTGGAAAATTAAGAGTCGATCAAATGCGTGCCGGATAAACATTACGTTAGGGTTCCGTAACAGGATTTTTTATTTTCTATTTTTTTCATCTTATTGTTTTATCCAAAATAATTATTTCGACTCAATTTAATTTTAATATTTAAATTAGTCGGGAAGTCTGGTGGGTGTTCGTAGTCGATATAGCTCCATCAAAGATTTTTATAAGGATTTTCACCCTCTGATTACGATTATTGAGAGTCGATTCTCGAGAATTGGTCAGGTAATTTGTTATAAACAAAAAACGGAAAATAAAAAATATTTTCTTATTCCTCGACCGATTCTGAGCAAAAAGTGTCTCTTGTGATATTTCTACCCGATGCACAAATAAACTAAAGCTGTTAGTCCTTCTAAAGTGAATCGGATGTTTTCATAGACATATCCACTATTAGACGAAAACAATTTTGGTGAAGAACATTATTTTTATTATTAAAAAAAGCACATCAAAGCAGTATTTACTACTGTATAGTATGATAACCACTGAAATAATTGGGAAACAGTAAGGTTTTCACTAAACATCAAGATAAAGCATTGAATTGAATGGTGGTGAATAAAAATATTTGAATATTTAACAATTGTGGAAAAATTAAAAACACATCGAAATACATATTTATTGATAAGTCCAAATAAATTATAAGTACCCCAAAATTATTTCATTATGAATAATATATTATAATACTTAATTCCTTAAAAAGCAACATCATCTTCATCATTATCATCGACATCAACTGTTGCGTTATCATCTGACTTATTGAGGGATGGAGCTTTCAACATATACAGTGCTTCGTTAGAAATATCTCTAACTTTGATTTTGACTGGTTTTCGCTTACTGGTGATTACCGAATCAGAGCTCAATAAAATGAAATTAAAAATATCCCTTTTACATTTCTTTTAGCTACATTTTCTCGAATTATGCTCTCTATAATGCTTAAAGTCTTTGTTGTTCGCCACCTGTGATTCTTCTGTTAATTGTCCGATAGGGAGGAGTGCAAAGGATATTATTTCTCATCCATTTAAATACTTATGCAGAGTAGGTGGCATGTTGTATTATGGGTATAAAGAAATGAAATCTCTAGCAGTATCAAGTGAAAATACCCTGTACTTTTCAGCATCTATGTCAAATCCACTTGATATAGTGATCAAAATAATGTGAAACTTTTTTATTAAATCAAAGCGATGTCTCAAGTCACTCTTTACTATATTTATTAAATTTTTGTTTCATTCTACTCACCCATCTTAACTTATATTCAAACTTAAAACTACTCAATTTCTTTTTTAGATCCTCGACATGAGAATGTCCGGTTTTTTAGCTCTTTTATCAAATAAATATACTGTTGCTTGTAACTATTTCCCCCAGAACTATGCATTATATTTAAAAGTTCTTGTTTTGTAATAAATAATGTATTAGATATTCCTAAAACAAAATAAATAATTGAATGACAATGACTAATTCGCCTTCCAGGCACCTTGGAGGTGACAATATTCCCGCCGAATGCCTAAAAAAATGGTTGGAAAGCCCTCTGTCGAGTCACTCACCCTCTGATAGAAGCTATATGGCTCACAGAAGAAATACCGAATGAATGGAAAGAAGGGGTCATCGTCCCCATACATAAGAAGGGTGACAAGATGAAATGCGCCAACTATCGAGGCATTACTCTGCTTATTACGGCCTATAAAGTACTTGCAATTGTACTCTTAGGAAAACTAAACCCTATCCAGAGGAAACTATAGGGAACTATCAGTGTGGTTTTAGGGGCGGTAGCTCCACCGTAGATCAAATATTTACCATTAGACAGTTAATGGAAAAATGCTGGGAATTCAATCGACCCCTGCATCAACTATTTGTGGATTTTAGACAGGCGTACGACATTATCCATAGGGTTAAATTGTAGCAATGGAGGAACCTGGCTTCACAAAGAAATTAATCAGACTAACCCAGGTGTGTGTTGGAGGCTCAAAGAGCAAAGTGAGAATTGGACAAGACCTTTCAGAGGTGTTCAATATAAATGACGGTCTCAAACAGGGTGACGCTATATCCCCGTTGCTTTTTAATGTAGCTCTAGAATACGTCAGCAGAAAGGTGAAAATCCAACCGTCAACAGCGATGTTTTATCATAACGGTGCCAACTTACTTTTAGCATTTGCAGATGATAACGACTTGTGGGAAACAGCACGCTGGATATCAAGACGACCTTTAATAACTTCAAAAAAAGTGCGAGTAGCATTGGACTTACAATTAATGAAGAGAAAACTAAATATCTGTATTCCACTAGAAACAACCAACACAGAGGCAGACAAGGCCAAAACATCACAATGGGAGACTATAACTTTGAACGCGTCAAAGAGTTCAAATATCTGAGAACGATGCTCACTGAAAACACTGACGGAACGACAGAAATTAACTGTAGAATCCAAATAGGTAATAGGTGCCTATACGCAGTACAAGACCTCCTAAAATCTAAGTTAACAACAAGACGTACCAAGATAAACATATACAAAACAATATTAAGACCTGCGGTGATGTATGGGTGCGAAGCGTGGACACTAACGGTAACAAATGAAGAACGGCTCCGAGTCTTCGACAGAAGAATTCTTAGAAAAATATATGGCCCAACAGTGGATGCAACAACTGGACGATACAGAATCCGTACCATAAAGAACTGGAGGATCTATATGGAGACACTAATATTGTACGAGAAATAAAATCTAAGCGCCTGCAGTGGGCAGGACACGTAAGAGGACTACCAGATAGTCGCACAGTCAAACTCGCGTGGGAAGAAGCACCGGTAGGGAAAAGACCACTGGGACGCCCTCACCTCCGATGGAAAGACAATATTGCCAAAGATCTAAAGGCAATGAATATTGATAATCCGCTAGATGCCATGGCAGACAGGCAGCAATGGAGGAGTATTTTGAAGTCGGCAAAGACCCACCCAGGGTTGTAAGCCATGGAGTAAGTAAGTAATGACTAATTCGGATAAACTTATTTTCTGTAAGTCAAATACTAAAAATTGATCTATATCGTAAAGTAGCAAAAAAGAAAAATTGTTTGTAAGAGTCTATACAATAAAGATTATTTTCAGATAACAGCCATAGCCTTATATTGCTTAGAACCTAAACAACATATCTGTTATTTAGTAATTTTCCTTTTACTTGACTACGTATCTAAATTTGTCTTGGCTACCTGAAACTATTTATATATTGAAGAAAACATACTAAAACATAGTTCCATACCTGAGGATGAAGTTTCCATGGCTAAATAACACCAAAAAATAATTTACTTTAGCGCGAAACTACTCTAAAATTGCACATAAATGACTCATACTGTAACAACGAACTGGGTTTGTTATGAGGCATTTAAGTACTGTTAAATAGTACCTTAGTTAGTATTCTAATTAAGTGATATACTGAGGATATTCTGAAATCACTTTTTTTTTAAATTTTCGGCAATTTTTGAGGGTATCTGCCCCAATGTGCGATGAGTTAAATATCATTAAACATTTTAAAAATGGTAATTTTTACCACTTTTCAACATGAATAACTTTTGACTAAATAAGTAATATCAAATTCTGCGTCCAGCTATTGATAGTTCCGGACAAGAACTAGAAGATTGGATTAATTGCAAAGCGAAAATATAATGTTTTTATTACTTTTTAACGCTATACATAAATAGCGTTTCATTAATTATAAAGTAAGCACCGTTGTGCATCAAGGGAAGTGGAAGTCTACTTATCGGTGCTCACCTGGTGCACATAATCCATTATAGTTTTCGCTGATGGTTGCATTAATACTTTGAGCATATTTTAATCTATATCTATTTTTTTAATTGTTACCAATAAATTTTCTTTATAACTAATTATAACAATATTTGTAATCACAGGATCAAACTAGTTATTAAAATCTTTGGTGGAGCTATGTCTCTTCATGGGCTGCAAAAATCCACATGGCTCCCGAATATGAAATATAAAATATTCGTCAATGAAATTCTAATATATCGCAAGCCTAAAAGTTTAAATGTGCAGGAGAGGCAAAAAAATATTCTAAAAGGGGGACTCCTCCGAGTACCGGACACTTATGGCTTTTGAAGGAAAAAAAAAGTATAAAAATTAGGTTTTATTAAGACACCTAACATTTTGAGGTATACAGTTATAACAGACATTCAAATAAACATTTAAACACTAACGAAGGAGCTATTGACTGGCGTAATTTTTGGTATCATTGACATCCGGCACTTAATATCAGACAGGTATAAATTCGAACCCCTATAACCTGACAGTAACGAAAACTTGATGGTTATGAAATACTCATCCTAAGTTACACAATAATCTGTCATTAATAAACAGCCATTTCAGACTTTCAATTAAACCACACGTAAGAAATAGTTAAATATAGGAACAATAACAATCTAATCACTTTACCACAAGAGCAAGGTGTCTAGTAAACGCCTTGTGTTTGAAATGGAATTGTGTCCTTTGGAGACTTCAAACATTGTCCAACTTTTTTCGGAGCAATCTGGCAATCTTGTCGGTAGTTCCGTGTATGTGAGGTAAGACAACACTGTCCATAAGAGGTTTATTTATAACATTTTGTTTGGGAATTGGGTTTTTATTAATAGAACGTCTTATATCTTCAGCGCTCTCAAAGCATTAGTGAGTTTTCTGTTTCTGCTTTCAGTCATTGTTCGTCACATATTGAAAGTGCTCTATGTACTAGTTCAAAGGAAACAGAATGGCAAATTAGGACATTCTGTGTATAGAAAACCAACACATACAAATTGATATCTCAATGCAACGTCACACCATCATCCTTCTCATAAACAATCCGTTATAAACTCTTTGGTACATAGAGCTCTTTCAATATGTGACGAACAATCACTGAAATCATAAATAGAAAAACTGATTTATGCTCCGAGAGGCAACGGATATTATGCTGAAGATACAAGACGTTCTATTAATAAATATAAAAACCCAATTCCTAAACAAAATGTCATTAATGAAACTCCTATGGACAGTGTTGGCTTACCTTACAAACATGGAACCACCGGTAAGATTACCAGATTGCTCCGAAAATCAAACATTCGGACAATTTTCAACACATGTAAGGAAGTTGGACAATGTTTAAAGTCTCCAAAGGATACAATTCCATTTAAAACAGAAGGCGTTTACAAGATACCTTACTCTTGTGGAAAACTGTATGTAGATCAAACTGGACGGTCTATATCCACTGGGCTTAAGGAATATGAAAGATTTATCAAAAAGAAACAAATTGAACAATCTGCCGTGGGTGAACACCAGCATTGCTCAAGTCACACTGTTAATGTAAAAGAAACTAAGGTGCTAGCATCATTTCCTGGTTTCTTTAAACATAAAATTAGAGAATCAATCGAAATTTGTAAATATCCATATAATATTAATAGAGATGCAGGTTACAGTATACACCACACGTAGAAATCGATTGTAACGCTGGACCACGGTTCGCCGTGCACCAGTCGGGTATAAATACCGGGCTGTTGCTCCTTGATAGTCAGTCAGTGTTTTAATCTCATTGAGTAAAGATCCCGGAAGATGCCTCGTGCAATCGTAGGCGAAACGTCGGATAATAATTCCAATTTGATACGGTCTTAAGCCAAGAATCATAATTTTCAACTTGACCAATGCTTTCGTTCTTTATAATCTAAAGATAACTTTAAAAAATTACAACGATCACAAACATAGACATCGGAACACTCAGAGATATCTGCACAGGCATCATGAGCCCATTCTTTACACGACCCATACTGAAGCCAAGCTTCGTCGTAGTCTTCGCAACAAACAACACAGTAGTACTTCTTCAGCTGTATTTTTTTTGCAATTACTTTTTCAGGTTTTTGTATATTACCCGTATGTTTAATAACTTTTCATCGGCCAACCCGAGGATTGTGAGAACTATAAAGTTAGGGCGCTATGAATTTTCTTCCAGATTAATCCGAAGTTAAGGAAAATTGCAATCTTAGAAGATATGGAAATACTATCATTATCACTGGAACGTTATTTTCATTGAGTAAATTCAACAATTAAATACCATATATTCTGTAGAAAAACTATATTTAAAAAAGTTCTTTTAATCTTATTTTGGTGAAATATTTTTTTTAATAAGACTGTTAGTGTATAATACAAAATTAACACTATTTTTAAGTCACAAGAGGCGTATATAAAATCATTTTAGTGTTGAAAAATATGCTAATAACAATAATGTGAGATTATATCGAAGTAGTTACATATTCGAAATAAAATTTATAATCTGATACCACATCGCAGTATCAAATTTCTTCTTAATTATGTACTTTTTTAATTTCTTTTAAAACGAAATAAAAACAAGTCCACATATCGAAAAAAATTTAAATAAGAAATTCCGCATATTAAGGCATATATTGTTTTTTTTTTACATCGAGCAGCAAAAAGGGCAATCTCTCCTATGCAGAGACTTCACAACGAAAACTACGGAATTCTGAGAAAAATCCATGTAAAAATGTCGGAATCTGGAATCATTAAAACTTGCTAGGACTTCAGAAAAGATTATGATCGTATAGTTTCTGACATTGTGGCTACGTGTAAACTATTACATGATAAAACAGAGCAACTATAATCCAAGAACGATAAAAATAAATATTATACTCTTAGATTATGAGAAAGAGCAAGTCCAAGGTGAAAAGCAGAAACTGAAAAATGGCATCAAGAACCGTAAAATTAAAAACAATCACTTCTATAGATCCTCAAAGAAAATGAATATCTAAGATAAGCCATAAAGCAACTCAGATTCAATTACTGAAACTAGAATGAAGAGAAAAATCAAGCATAAGAAGCAGAAAACAACACACAGCGGAAACAACGGATGTGTATGTATTGAAATTGTTATGTTTTATAACTTAATTGTAATTATAGAGAATTTTAAAATCTATCAATTAATTAAATTGAGGCAGCTAGTTTTCTTAGTTGAGGATAATATCTTTATAGTTGCAATATTTAGAAGACCATGAAAAAATAAAGTACCAAAAAGGCTCGTATAGTAAACAGCAACTGATAAACCAAACCTCTAATAATCTAAGTCCGGCCAAGCAACCCCAAATCAAGAGCATATCTCCCTTCTCTAAAAACCACGGCTACATCTGAGGTCCTGATTGACAAGAATAGGTGCAACGAAGTCAAGGAGGATCAGACAGATTCTAGGAGGGCTCCTACTGTTTCTAAAGGAGAAAGCTACGACCAAGAAGCATTGAATAATACAATACATTCTTGAACATAGAAAAGAAGAATAACCCATTTACCTGCCTCAAGAAGAAAAACCTACACATAGTTCTGAGGGAGAACTATCCTTCAAGAAAGTCAAGGATGATCTATAAAGGTAGAGGTTTCATCCTCAAAAAGTGATTAGATGTACCTACAAAAGCAAGAACTCCATGCCAATGGTCCCCATTCCTATACCCAAAAAAAGAAAGACGCATTATCCAAACCATAGATTTTCTAAAAAATAGAACCACGATAGAGACAAACGCACAAAATCTAAGCTGTCCAATGCTACAACTGTCAACTATTCTGGCATGCAGTGCAGAATTGCAGAATATAACTCAGTAGTGATGACAAACAAATTTAAAGAAGATCCACTAAAATGTACAAACTGTGGGGATGAGTAACCCTCATCATTCAGGAGATGCTCCAACGATGCGCAACCAGAAACATCACTAAAACAAAGGTTGCAATGAGGTGCACAGCCTTCTTTGAACTACCCCAAGGAAACTAAAATAACTCAAGACAGCCTAAGTCACCCAACTAATACTACATCAATTCACAATAAAACAGCTAAACGAAGCTAAGCAGATGTTCTTTAAATCAATGTTGATTCGATTCCAGAGATCCCTGCTGCTGCTGCTGATCACAAAAGCAGCCTCTACATAAGGAGACAGAATAAGCTCAACAAAATCACTGTGCACCTGGAAATCTTTACCACATCAAAGAAGACACACATACAATATTATATTTCATACATGCCTATTAATTTAATCATATAAGCTTTAAAGTTTATCTTGTTATATAACCTGAGTAAAATGCTCAGTCTATCCTAAAATATCAATAAAGATTTATATCACATATGTGAAGTATCTGGACCAACTAAAATATTAAAGTGACAAGTCTGAGTAGAAATACAGTACAGTTCAGATATTAACTCAAAAGTCCTAAAACTATAGCATACAATTTTTTAATCATTATTAATTGAAGTTGAAAATGTTTTATCTTTTCTTTAATGGCCAAATTAAAAATGTGTTCTAGTCATTTATTATAACTTAAGATATTTAATTAAATAAAAAGAAATGTTATTTAAAATTCAAGGCAAACTTTTTTAATAATGTTTATATTCGATCGGCCTGTAAAAACCCGGTAAACAGGAAAGAAAGCAAATCAGACCTCAGGTGCAAGACATGCCCTATCTAAAACAAGTAGATGATAAATGGGACTCTCAGTGTGGCCCAGCTTTGTGTCTTTAGGTCCCAGTGGATAAGACAGAATCCGTTAGAAGATATTTATTATTGGAATAAATAACAATAAGCAAGTTCTTATATTATGTCAAAAATTTGCGTCTTGGTATTTTGAAAAACAGCCTCGGGAGCGCTTTCAATCTTTCTGTAGGAAATTGATATTTATTTCTTTTATTAATGGGCTGACATTATTTGAATTTAATGGTAGAAGTATTACTGAATATATTTTAATTAGTTTAAATGCCTATCTCCTGAATATATCAGTTTAATTAGCGACAAAGGCTAAGTATATTTCTAAAAATAATATAATTTTTTGGTTAAAATTTATTAAAAAGATAATTTAAATCATATCCTGTTGCATTCTTTAACTTTCTTTTCTGTTCATGTATCAAGGCAAAATATTTGTTAAAACTGAAACCAATGAACGCTAAACATTACCTAGCTTCATATCTTCAGTCCTTTGTGGATAAAAAAATGTATTACTTAGAAATGAATATTTATTATTAGAAGAAAATGCATTTGAAGAACTCTGAATTTTCGTATTGGAAATTGATATTATTTTTTTTGTTAATGAGGTCATTCGAATTAAGTAGTAAAAGTGTTGCTGTTGAAAATTTATTAAATTTGACTACCTGTTTGCAGGATATATCAGTTTTATTAGCGTCAACGGCATACATTTTTTTTTATTTATACCTAAAAATCATTTGGATGAAATCTGATTGATATAAATCAAAATTTCGATGCAATTTTCCTTGCAAAATATTTCATAAGATTGAAAAACTTACCTTCAAGTTTCGCCTAGGCTGGTGTATTTAAATTATCCGGAATAAATAGCAATTTGTTCGAAGATTTATATTTGGAATAAATAATAATAAGAATAATAATAAAAAGGAAGTTTTTACACAATGTCGAAAACGTTCGTATATTATTTTGGAAAAATAGCCACAAGAGCATTCTCAAATTTTTCGGGTGAGATTTAAAATTAATTTTATTTATAGGATAAACAGCCAGATTAACTAAGAAGATTTAAGAGTTAAACCCGATCTAGTTACCATGAAATTTAAATCTTCTAGTCGGCCAGTTTTGTTTTGTTTATGATATTGTTCTAATTTATATTACATATATCAACAAATAAATGCTTATATAGGGATATTCAGGATGATAAATTTGCGATAAAGCCTTGAAATATGTAAGAGAAATAGTTGTATACCAAAAACAAATAAAATTCTCAATTTTCACCGACTCCATATACTTTTTTATTCCTGTATTTTTAGGGTTTAAAACTTGCTTGACTTATTGCTGCTCTTGTCAGTTATAGCCCTCTGTTGTCAATTTAGGGCAGTTTTAAAATTAAATCATGTTAGTGAATCTGTTGATGAAATGTCACTGTTGATAATTAAGTAAGTTACTTGTCTCTTTGTTATATCAAAATTCGATCCTATTAGTGGTATTAACCTTAACATTTTTTGAGGAAAAAAAAGAATTAATTAAGGAACACCACTGTGAAAAGATGTAAAATGATTCTTTCTCTCGATTTTTTAGCCAAGTTCTAAAAGAGGAGGTTCTCAGTTCTATGTATTTTTTTATATATGTACATCAATTACTCCGGAATATCGGCATCGAATTCATGATTTTTTTTCGTTATGTTCAAGAAGTTGCTGCGATAGTCCCATATCACTTTGGATGAAATTAACAATAATTTGTCCGATTTTTTTCAAAATTGGTATGGGTGAGTTTTTGAGGCCGTACATCAAGAATCAGCAATTATTTTTTTAAAAATTCAATATGGCAGATCCAATATGGCTGACAAAAAATTGATTTTGTCTGATATTCTTTAAAATTGATATTGGGGAGTTTTTGGGGTTGCACATAACGATTCTGAAATTATGTATAAAAATTCAATATGGAGGATTCAATGTGGAGGAAAAAAATAGTTTTTGTAGATTTTCTCGAAAAATGGTATGAGGAAGTATTCGGGATCGCACATAACGAATCTGGAATTATATGTAAAAAATTTAAAATGACGTACCCAATATGGCGGACAAGTTTTTTTTTTTTTTCACCAACATTCCTAAATGGGCGTTTTCGGGATCGCACATAACGAATCTGATATTATTTTTTAAAAATTAAGTATGATATATTTAAAATCGCGTCCTAAAAAATTTACACCTTTTAATTTTCTTCAAAATAGTTCAGGGCGCTCTCTGAATTACGAATTTAAATTATTTTTAATAGTCGAACTAAAAATTTCATATTTTTCGATTTTATTCAAAAGTGTTACTGAATCGTTTTTGTGTAAAAAGCGAATTTAAATTATTTTATGACAGGCAAATTTGTTGTGTCAGACGGTCTAAAAGTGTTATATTTTTGGATATGGTCCAAATTTGGTACTAGGGGATTTCCTGGATGTAGATTCAGATTAGATTAAGAGGTTAAAATTATTTTTTTGAATGTTAATATGAAGGATTTAATATGGCGGGTTCAAAATTTTACGTTATTCATATTTTTTCAAATTTGGTATTAGCGAGTTTTCAGTGTCGTATGTTACGAATCTAAAATTAATTGTCTTAGCTTAATATGACAGACAGAATATGGAGGACTAAAAATTTTTCATTTTTCCGAATTTGTACAAAATTGATATTGGAGGTTTTTTGGGGCGTATAGAAACTCAATATGCAGTATAAAATATGTCGGATTAAAAAGTTTACATGTCAAGTTCTTTAAATATCGGTCATGGGAGGTTTTGGGGGCCTATATTACTTATTTGAAGTAAACGTAAAATTCAAGATAGTGGATTTACTATGACAGACTAAATATTGGTTAAATACAATTTCACTGATTTGAAGTATTTGAGGTTTTTTTAGGTTCAAAGAATTTTTAGTTATTTATTTTGGTGTTGTGATACTTTTTTTCGACTTTGAAATTATTTCGAGGTACATTAATCTCACTAATTACTTAGTTCAGATAATTTATGGATATCATAACAAATTCAAAACTAAAAATCGAAAAATAAAATTTTTATAAAAGAATTGGATTACTTTCTAAAAAAGAGCTAAACAGCAAAAAATAACAAAATAAATTTTGATATGAAATTGAAATTTTTGAAGTCGGAGCCGAATTATTTCCTAATGAAACAACTACAAACACGAGATATATACAAGCTATAATAAGAAGGCGAATCACATTTTGTCAGGTATTAGTCTGGCGCCGATTTCAAAAATTTCAATTTCATATACAAATTTATATTGTTATTTTCACTTTTTAGCGCTTTTTTGGAAGTCGGTTCAGTTTTTTTATAATTTTATTTTCGTAACCAAATTATTTAGAATTCGTGAAAAAAATTTGTTAATAAAGAAACATTAATCTTATATAAAAAATCGAAAATTAACAAAGTTCTTAAATTACAACTAAGCATCAATATAATTATAGTGGTCCAAATTGCCGGATTGGTTGATCTGAGAAGAAAATAAAAATTCTGTTAAATTTATATAAAGGCAAGATGAATGTAACTTTTTTTCGAAACCAGTTATTTTAACAAAAAAGCTGGTGTTTAATTTAACCGTTTTATTTTTGCAAGATTTTTGCCTACACTTTATTTATATTTGCAGACTCAAAAAATACTAATTTTAAAAATAAAATAAACGCCTACGTGCCTTAGCTACTGCAATTAAAAAATTTTCTAATTATAAAACTTATTATCAAACAACGGTAGCCTAGAGTTATGTTCTCGGCCAGGTTGAAAAAAGTCGTCTCGAGAAAATACATAGAAAGAAGTTTTGGATATAAACTTCATCGATTCCGGGCCCATAAAATGGACCTTCTTCGTCATCATTATCCTCGGTGTCACAACTAAATGTTAAATATAATGTTAAATACAGTGGTGTATTTAATTCTTACGTTTAGTAGATATAAGTACAATTTATCGTCCGAGGTGCAGATGACCATATTATGTGGGTTCAGGTATATTTTCGTTATCTTTTCGATTTTTGATTTGTATTTTTATAATCTATTTATATATATATATATATATATATATATATATATATATATATATATATATATATATAGCAGTGGTTATATCCATATTATGCTGTTGTAGTGCTGAAATCACATTCAGCAAACGTACAACCATATGCAACTCCGTATGTAAATGAAGTAAAATGCGAAATAGTAAATGCAAACTGCTCTCCATCATATCCTTTCTGTGTTAGAGGTGTCACAGTTAGAATAAATTGTTATAAAACTTAATTTATCCTGTTCCACCACCATCGAGATGGTGGACTACCTGTCTCACAATACCAAGAAGAAAGTCAAAGCCACCCTCTCCGCCACAGTGATACGGGAGTTACATGTTTCGTCTCTCACTAGACTCATCAGGGTACCGATATTCACCTGATTGTGCAAAGGACAGATCGAAAGGAAGTATGCAATACTGAACGCGGCTTCGCCGACTTCTCGTCGGATGGCGTATATATGTTTGTACGGCTTTTACGGATTTCTCCGTGTGAGATGCATTAGCAGTGGTTATATACACATTATGCTGTTGTAGTACTGAAATCACATTCAACCTCTCTCTCTAACACAGAAAGGATCTGATGGAGGGAAGTTTGCATTTACTGTACATATATATATATATATATATATATATATATATATGTGTATATACATATATATATATATATATATATATATATATATATACATATATATATATATATATATATATATATATATATATATATATATATATATGTATATATATATATATATATACATATATATATATATATATATATATATATATATATATATGTATATACATATATATATATATATATATATATATATATATATATATATATATATATATATATATATATATATATATATATATATATAAAGGAGTTCTCAATTCGCCACATTTTACCAATATAAAGGATAAGATTGGGCCCCCAGGTCATAAGGGATATGCAGGTCATATTAATAATCAGTTTCGTATAAACTATGCATCATCATCCTTATCCATAACACTGGTGTGATCCTATTTTTATGCAACCCAGCCCTTATTCTACATAACAATCCTCTTTAGAAAAGCAGAAAATATCTTCGTTCTTTCTCCACTATTACCGGTTGAACATTTTTATAGTTTTACTTGACCTCTTCTCTTTGTAGCTATTGTCGTGTTAGTGTTCTTTTTTGTCTTTAATTGTTTTTACTTTTCATTTCGTTCTTTTGAAGGTCTTTCTTTCCTTTAATTTTATCTTCTAGTTCACAGAATTGTTACAGAAGACCACAAGTTTAACGACTTATTGGAGAAGAAAGTATTTGGTATGGACTAGCAAGTGATACCCCATCTTGACATGATATTAATCATAATTAAATGAGTAAAAAATAATGAATATTACACTGAAAAATAAACATTAAAGATAGAATACTCTCACTCTACCCGCCATCCTGTCTTATTCCATATTACTCTATTTTTTTTAAACAGGCGAACTTCAAAAAATTGCATTAAAATATAAAAATAAATCAAATATTGCTTGCTATTCACTTGAATGAGTAATTTTGGATTGACTTTTCTGAATTCGAGTTCAAATTGGGAAATATCTATTAACTAAAGTAAAACGAAATGAAACATAAACTAAAGAAAAGGCAAGAAATATAATAATATCGAAAAAATATCAATCCGTTGACAATTTTGAAATAACCCCTTCAATAGCTGTCACCCAACACCGACTTCAGAAAATCATACATTAAAGTAATTAAATGCATGATTCTAAAGATGATAGTCCTATAAAACAACCCATTGCGCTAGAAAAAAATATCTAACCTTAAATGTTAATAACTAATACTAAAACTAATAGAGAAGTGAAGAAAACTTTTTTTTCATGTACAATTGGTATAAGAATAACAGAAATAACTTTCAGAATTTGCTACTATATCTCCAGATCATACTCAGCGTTGTCTATAAGTTTTAGATACCGAGTAAACTTATCCTAAATAAATAAAGAAAACATACGTAAAATGCAACGGACATTAAAGTGCAACATAAGTTTTACTGGCAAATTGAAATTCACGTCGCATACCTTTCCGCGTATACGAAAAGATCAGTATCACCCACCTGGGGAATTAGATTTTCTTGTCTATTTCGGCTGCAGATGTTCTTTTCTTATTGCCGACTTCCGTCCGTCCTGGAAAAAAGTCAAAAACGAACAAAAAGAAACAGCGTTTCGGTCGGACTATTGGTTGGAAGCGTGCGCTTACGAACCTCCTCTGCAGGAAATAAAATATCTTGGAATGTTTTTCGCAGGGCAGAGTTGGATTTAGAAAATCTTGAAAATATTTTAGTAATGACATATTATATGTTGACGATAATTTTCTTGACTTTTGAATCATAAATTATTGTACATATTTTAATATTTAAAATAACTATAGACATTGTGATCTAAAAACTTAACGCTAATAGAATTTATTAATCTGTTTTTAAGTTATTTTACGTACTTTTACGTACTGTTCGTTAGTTATTCATAAAAAAAAATGATGTTATTAAAAAAAAAATAGACAATGACAAATTTAAGAAGAAAAATATTTATTAAATAAATTTTCCAAAATACTTATGTGAGTTGATACTAATCCTATGAAATATTGCTTCTCTTCAACAGGACAAGTATCACATTATTTAAAGGCACTTTATATTCCTAACTAGTATTATATGGTCTAACAATTTTTGAGAAATCGTCTTCAAAAGTTCAAGAATTTTATAACTTTCATTGTGCTTAAAAATTATTTGTCTATATTTCATATTTTTAGAAAAAAATGTTTGGCAATTTCTTTTGTAGCCTTAGTGGAGGTTTTAATGATGACCCTTTAATTTCTGATGAAGGGTAGAATCTCTACTTAAAAGTTTATATAAAAAATAGAATCTAGTTACATATTTTAAAATTATTTAGAATGAAATACTTCCTACCATATCCAAAATATTGAGAAATAATTTCACCCCTTTTTGTGTGACTTTTTTAAGATAAGTAACTCCCAAGTATGCCTCAATTTAGGTAAGTTTGACACTTCATTTAAGTATCTAAAGCAGTGTTCACCAAATGGTAATACCAGTGTTCAGCGAAGGAGAGCTTGGTGATCCACCAAATAATTGATAATTAAACCTCAGTTGTGAAATTAAATTTTACATGAATGAAACAAATATATCCTTAAAGGAAATAAATATAAATATTATCGGCAATGAAGTGGCTACGATCACCGTTATCAAAGGATGTCCTCAAGGGATAATATTGTCTCGGCTATGCTTCCTGGTTGTGGATAGCTTATTGAGCCAATTAAATGACTTGGGATTTACATTGCTAAAAACGGTGCTCGTACCGTTTGCGAGTAGAGGAAAGCTGAAAAACTTTAAATGCTATGCAACTGAGCCTTTCCAACAATGTGGGAATAATAATATACTAAAAACTGACCTAGAATGGCTACATGTCGGAGAATTTTTGGTAAAACCTGAGTTTTGAGACCGAAACATATCTTTGGTCATATGAAACGATCATCAAACCCATGGTCACATATGCCTTTTCAGTGTGGTGGCTAAAGATACAACGAACAGCAGCTCAAGGAAAGATGCAAAAAATACAGAGGTTAGTCTGTGTGTGAGTCACGGGGGTCGTGCCATCATATTTCACAGCGGCAATAGAGACAATCCTGAGTCTTTCTCCATTGCATATAGCTGTGATGAGGGCAGCATAAACAAACATCCTTAAGCTGTTTCAAATAAGAAACCTCAAATTTGGAAACTCTGTTTGGTATATGAAGATTATGGTACAATTCTCACAAAATTCATATCAAATCTTATAAACTATATATCTATAAGGTAACTTCGACATGAGTTATGAAGTAGTAACTGATTGCAACCAAGAAAATGGAAAGATATTATCTCGATTAGAGAAGGACTCAGTGGTATGGTTTGCTGATGGATTCATGATGAAAGAGAGTGGGGGTATCAGGCCCTAAGCCGACAATTGAGAAATAAAAAAATGACAAAATAAACATATCATTAGATAGTTAAGCAGCGATATAAGCTGTCAGGTCAAATGTCGATAAGTGTAAGTTGACTTAGAACTATAGGCAAGCCCTAAAGTAACGAGCAAAGAACAAGAGGGTAGCCTTGATGTGGGTACCAGTAATAAAAAAACGAAAGGGTGTGAGAAAGCAGACAGCCTCACAAAAAAAGAGGCAAAAATTCCTTTTCTCGATCCCTTGCCTTTCTGTGGATTATCGAAAAGTTACATAAAAGAAGATCTGCTGAGATGAGAACAAAATTAAATAAAATTAAGGTGAAACAAAACGCCTGGTCTCCTACAAGTGAAAAAATTGATAAACATATAAGCGCAGAAAGCAAGAAGGCTTCACGATCTCCCAAAAAGGGATATTCGAGTAATAATGAATCTTTGCAATGGATACTGTCCTCTGAGATACTGTCTTAAAAACATAGGAAAAGCCTAGACGAGATTAGCCGTTTGTGTGCTCAAATACCTACTATGTGAATGCATGGTGCTGTTCAGCAAGAAGACGCTACTTTGATCTCTGAAGAAATAAAGCATGTATCATCTAGAAAAATAATAAACTTTGTGGAAAGTCGAAATATCCTGGGTTTACATTAAATTATCGTAACGCACAAAAGAGCCTATAAGTCGAGGTGCTACAGTAGAGCTAAAATAACCTCAACAGTCTAAAATGTATAATCTACTAACAATAAAATTACTTTTTTCGTAGATTTTATTTCTCACTGTATGACAAAGAGATCATCTGAATTGGGCAATAATTCGATGCTGCGAAATTTCCAAAATATGAACATTACGAGTGCCTACGCCTACAGTATAGATTGCATATCTATAAATTAATCTATTCTTTAGATACGACAGAGTGCCCGTATTCAAATTCTTTAAACAAAAGTAGCTACATGCAATTTCCTTCTGTCATTTATGTTTAGCCAACCCGATTGTTCTAACCAAGGAGAAATATGGTTTTGCCTACGAATTCTATAAATAAATCTCACACTAGGGTCCTGAATTTTTTGTGTATATATATATATATATATATATATATATATATATATATATTTTTTTTTTTTGAGAAAATATCCAATGACCCATATACGAGATCTGCATAATCTAGTTGTAAAGCATCAAAAAGATTTTTCCTTAAGTCAGTGTTTAATATATTACGGTTGCGATATAGATTTTTAAAGCAGCATAATCATTTTGTATTAGTACTTTTACATGAGATCTAAACATACATTTTTATCTATTATTAAACTAAGATTTTTTACAGTATCTTCAGTTTTTACAACCATGCCATTTATAAAAATATCGAGATTATTATTACCCTCCAATGCGTTTCTAAAATGAACTAATCTTGAATAGATTCATTCAACCATAATCTTTGCCTCACAAAATAGTTATGTTTTGATCGTGCCAGATTTAATCTATTAGTTGACTCCTTTGCATTGTCTTTTTGTAAATGATATACAGCTGGATGTCATTCGGCAATTAGTGCATTCAACAACCAAAACAATCAGCTGTAGATCCATAGTATACAATCTAATCAAAAAAGATCTCTAGAGAACCCCTTTAGTAAGGTATTTTGGCTCAGATTTAGAATCATTAGTATCAAACCTTTTGTCTTCTATTAAATAATCCTGCATGAGTTCCACCAAACTGTCAGAGAAGGAAAAATATTTTAGTTTTGCATTATAATGCTTTATGGTGTTGAATATCTTATTATAATCTAGAAGTACCAACGAAGTAGTGTTATTTTCATCCGGTGTCTGAAAAATGGGATTTATTATATCTAGCAAAGCACTTGTAGTACTGCATTCATTACGGAAACTTGACTGTACTCCCGAAAACATATCATTTTCAATTATGAAGTTACTCATCCACACATAAAAAATTTTTTCAAATATTTTACCAAGAACAGAAAGCTGACTTATTTGTCGAAGATCCGAAAAATGGTTTGGTTAGATTTTTTTCGGGAGAAAGTGCATTAACAATTATATATAAGTTGAATATGTGCGTTAGGTATGAAATGATATAGTCATTATACAATTATATCATTCTTATACTTATTCCATCCAGTCCACCAGAATTAAACCTAATCAAATCAATAGCTTTCACCACATTAATCTCTAAGATAATCCACAATTGGAAGAATTCTAAACCATGAGAAATCATGATGCTAAAGTATAATTGAATAGTCTCAGGATGAGTTTGTCAGTTAAGGGATATTCGTGTCCAAAAATATAAGTTTATATTATTTGATGCACACAAGTGAATAATAACATCCACAGACTTCTTGGAGTTGACATTGAGGTCCTTCAAGACTTTCCATATTTGCAGAGTGCTATCAATCCAATAAATATGGTTTCACAAAATTTCTCAGTTCTTTATAAGCCAACCAATCAGCGCACCATCTTGTACGCTTCTATTTACTCAGAAGTTTATTTCTTTGGAATTTCATTTCTCTCAAAAAGTTCTGTAAAGTAGGGAACTACGAACCATTTTAAATGTGTGTAAGTTTGTTAGATAAGTAAGGAGTATTATAGGCAATATGTTAATCTTTTCACTTCACCTAAGTTCTTCATATAAAATATTCTTTGTCAAGTATAGTGTGTAATTCATTAATAAAATCTTGATCAAAGTGAACCAGTTTTGGATTTTGTACTATCTCTAAATACCTTGGCCTTCAAAAGATAAACTAGCTGATAATCCATCACCTTATGTAGATCTATATGCTCCACACCATCGACAACCATGTCAACATTTGTAACGGCAACAACATCCAAAATAGAATAATTTCATTTAGTAACCCTAGTAGTTACGTGGAGCCTAAAGCCAAATGCGCCCAAAAATGAATAAAACTATTCCTATGTAGGTAATAATAGGTCTAAGTTAAGTCACCATAAAGGACCAGGTTATCTACCATGGCCAGGATAGCTGACCTTTTGATTTGGGGGCCTATATACAACAAAAAAATGAAATGTTAATACCACCTAACTTCACTTTCAGCTAAAACTGCTCCAGGACCACATTTGCAATGCAAAAGTTCAATATAAATTCAGGACGGAGAAATGATTTTATGTGCACCACCACCTCTGCGACCATCGTTTCTCTCTAGTCTGCAGGATGGATAACAAGTATTCTCTACAAATCCTGTATTTATCCCGCCATTTAGCCATGTTTCAGTTACTGTTAAAATATCAAAACTGTCGCGCTCTAAAAGAAGCCTTATATCATTTATAACTGATACCAGAGAATAAATATTTACATACCCCATCTTAATAGTATTATTAATTGCCATTTTATGAATTTAGAATATAAACAAAAATAACCAAGAATACAATGAAATTGTTTAATAATCACTTAATAATGTTTCCTAATTTGACCCATATTAAATATTTTTACCAGTGTTTCAGCTTCCACTTTTCTGACGCCACGATCCATTTGAAGTGGTTTTCTAAATAGTTCTAATAAGCCTTCGAGTTTGGTGTGCCCTGTATACTGAACACACTCTCCTCATTAATAATAATGTTCCAATTCTTAAGCAACTTGTTATTTCATTATGTATTTTACTTATGAGAAATATTTGCTGCTGAAAAAATTATAAAAAAATTTGGGGCTATAAAAAACTCAAGCGAATATATAATTAAATTATCTTTTCAAAAAGTAGATTTTACAACAAAATCTTTACATAACATTTAGAAAGAGATAACATCTAATAATCTTTTTGTTGTCTATGTCAAAAACAGTTTTATTGCATGTCCGTTGCTATAAAATACGGACGATATCAATTGTTTAATAGATACTTTTCTCGATTCAATTGTCTGTCTGGAAACCTGGAAAACTGAGCCAAGCCAACTGCGCCTTGAAACAGGATATGTTTAATTCAATCCTTTGGTAAGATGGCGTCTGGAAAAACAAAAAAGAATCAAGACAGGTGGGGCGGACCCGTGGATATCGGAGTATTGGCCGTGTCACAGCCAATGCCGGGAGCGGGGAGGATTTCTTAGCCGGATTTTTCCGGGGCAGGAACGGATTTAAAAATTGAATATTTGAAAAATATCTTCTATTTGCAACATTTTAGATCCAAGTAGGACTGGTTACATTATAATAATGTAGCCAAACCGCTTCCATCTGGTCATGAAAAAATAAACTTAGTTGGAAACTAATTTTTGTCGATCCACCCATCCAATTCATTAACCCATATATATATATATATATATATATATATATATATATATATATATATATATATATATATATATATATAATCAAGAGAAATAAAAAAAGCAAGTTCAATTACTATGAGAATGAACTATCTTGCAATATTTCACAATATTGGATACCAAGTTTTAAATTGTCCAGCATCTGTTCTCACAGTATGTACAACTTTAAACTTATAGATATGACTCAAATGTATAATGAAGATACAATAGAAGTATATTATTATATCACATTAAATTAAAATATTTTTTTCAAAAGCAAACATATAATCTTTGAAGTGTTAATTGGCGCAGTCGGTAGGATATTTTAAGCATTTTAGGAGAAGTATTTGTTTCAAGAATTGCTCGCATTGAGCGTGTCACCTCCAAAGTAAGAAAATAATATCTCAGTAGTAAGTGCATCTTGCAAAGATAGTATCAACTGGTAAGTTCACTGTGGTGTGTGTGATTGTTTGTGTAACTCAACTACCGGAAAGACGAAACTAAAATTGTTCCACGTTCGAACCACAAACAAGAAATAAAGAAACCACTCATATAAATAAAATTAAAATAATACCTTCACAAGAACAATACAATTTAGTGATTTAAAATGCACAAACAGAATCTAATCATTGGACATTCATTAAAAAAAAAGTAGATCAGACTACTTTAATTATTAAATTATAAATTTCTATAAGAATAAATCAGACAATTTAAAATATCACAAATTTTTTTGAAACATATCTTAAATCACCTACTTGATTTGTTAATTATCTAAACGAAATTCTTGTTATCAGTACAAGGTTAAAATGATCTTATATTGAGTATTGATACGTAGGTAAATTAATTTTCTTGTTTTATAATTATAAAAGAAAATATATCTATGTATATTCTGTTTCTTTTTATTAAAATGTTAACATACACAAGAAAAATAAAGACATATAACAACAATAAAGATCGGAATTGGCCATGCAACTGGAATCATTCGGGCGGGCTATTTCATCCCCAGATGGCACATAAATCGCAATGTTACACTAGCTGTCATCGGCAGGTCAGTGCAGCAAGCTACTTGACCGAATCGGGCCAGAGATTATTTCCTGGATGTATTGCTATATTATGAAAAGCTAATTTGAACTTTTTCAAATTTATTTAAGAGAATTTCCGATACAAGAAAAGTTTTATAGATAAGGTTAAAATTTTTGGGAACGATAATAAATTGATAAAGCTCTGCTAATATTTCGTTAATTATTAATTAATTCCTTACAGCAAAAATCTGTTCAGCCAGGATTAGTAGATATTTGGATTATGAATCGGAATTCCCTTTGTCAACGTTTCGCTTTATTTTAAAGCCTTTTCAGGGCTCTAAAATAGAAGATACAAATCAGAAAATTTATAGAAATAAAAAAAACAGTACATATATATATATATATATATATATATATATATATATATATATATATATATATATATATATATATATATATTTCTTGATTCTTGAACCACAGATTATATCATCCTTCTCGATGGATGTGCTATGGGATCATCAATTTCATCTACCATTGCTCAGTTAGTAATGGAATATTTAGAAGAAAAAGTTTTAGAAAAATTGAATTTTAATATAATATTTTTCAAACGTTTTGTCGATGATTGCATAGTAGCCGTACCACAAAATAAAATAAATGAAATTCTCCAAGAGTTTAACAGTTTCAACGAAAAATTACAGTTCACGTCCGAAACAGAGAATAATAATAAAATAAATTTTCTAGATATGACACTTATACGCAGAAAAAACAAAATTTTAACTGAATGTTACACCAAACCAACTTGGTCAGGTAGATATCTAAACTATTTCTCTAATCATTCAAAAACTCAAAAAAATAGCGTTATAATTGGTCTATCTGATCGTGCTATCTCCCTAACGTCTCCAGAATTCCGACCAAAAATACTGCAAAAAGAGACACTAATAAATAATAATTTCAACGAAAAGACTATCACCAAAATAATTAATAAACGAACATATAAGTTTTATAATAATGTAAAAACAAAAAAACATAGAACATAAACAGCAAAAATATGTGGCATTACCGTACACTAGTGAGCTGTCAGAAAAAAATAAAATACATTTCAAAAAAAGCATGATATTATCGTATGCCACAGGTCACATAATAAATTAAATACATTTTTCGCAAATTTAAAAAGTAAAACTCCTCTCATGAATAAATCAACTATAATATATTCGACCCCTTGCACAAATTGTCCCAAAAAATATGTAGGCATGACGAGCCAATTACTGAAGAACAGATTAAATAGCCATAAATATACGAAAAACGCCTCAAGAGCGTTAAACAAACACACACAGGACGAAAAACATACTTTTGGTTATAACAGTACCATTATAAAAAGCAAAGATATGAATTACCAAAAATTACAGATAAAGGAAATGATTGAAATTAAAAAAGATAAAAACACTGTTAACGACAGAACAGATATGGGAAATTTGAACCCCATTTACGCAAGCCTAATTTAAACAAAAATATTAAGTATTCGATCCGGTCAAATAAGAATCAAAAATTGAATATCCTCTTAAACATAAAACCAAACATATACGTTATTTGTTTTTTTTGTGCATTGTAAAATATAAAAAATATTAAAAAAATAAAACACATTCGCATTCCACGTATCCTCAGTAAACGATGTAAAATTTGAATTTTATTTAGTAACAGAGCAGCAAAATGTCAAGGTGTGTACCGGTAAAATTAAATATTTTTAAAAAATTTTAAATCTTTTGAATACTGTTTTTAAGTGTCTTGTTTGTTTTTTGAAATTGTAAATATGTTTTTTATGTGGTGTATTTTAATTATATAAAAATATTTTTAGGAGGAAAGAATTTTGAAAATGCCTTGAATAAAGGGCGAATTATTTTGTGTTTTTATTAAATATAGAACCTAAACCCAAGAAAAGACAAAATGAAGAAGGATGATATATATATATATATATATATATATATATATATATATATATATATATATATATATATATATATATATGGAAAATTATTAGTCATAGAACAACACCACGATTAAGAATCAGAAATGATGCGCAGTTCAATTTACCGGAAAAGCATATTTTTTTTTCGAAAGTTCTATTAGATAGAAAGTTAGATATCAAGATGGGTAGGTTGCCTTTTAAGCTACAACTATGTAAGGTTTTCATAATATCATATCTTTATGTTGTGTCATAAGTATGGGATAAGTCCGGAAATGTAGCCAAGAGGTGATTTTTCTGATAAAAATTCGAGTATATGACTACGCTTAATCCCATGATATGATCTATGATTGAAAAACCCTTTCTAAATCTCAATTTATTTGGAATCAAAAGTTAATTTTTTTCTAAGTACCACAAAAGACGGTAATTAAATATCCTCTCTAGTATGTTACATATATAACTAGTCAAAGATATAGGACGGTAGTTCTCTATCAATGTACGCGATTTAGCAGGTTTGTGAAGTGAGATTAATATAGAATGTCTCCATGAATTGGAGAATTCACCTTTTAGCAATATTGTGTTGAATATTTTTAGAAGCATGGAGAGTGCGTAATCTGGTAACTTGGTGACCATAGGAATGAGAATGCCGTCAGGTCCAGGAGCGCTATTTCTGCTCTTTGATAAGTAGTGTTTGAGTTACTCAGTGTCAAATGGGAAGTTATATGAGAACGAGAGTTAAAATTGGGGATAAATTTCTCGACAATTCGTATAAAGTTCTCATTGTAGTTATGGGAGCTTGATACTTCTGTATAGTGAGATGCAAAACATTCATTTATATCTAGAATATCATGTATCCAGATGTTATTACATTTCATATTGTGAATACTCCTAGAAGGTCTGCTTTTGAGACGGTAAATTTACTTCACGATTTTCTTTTCGATTCTTTGATTATTCTTTAAGCTTTGGATCTGGTTTGCTTAAAAGCAACAAAATTATCTTGAGTGGAAGAGGGTTTGAATCGGTTGAGGGCTGTCTTTCTTTCTTTTAAGGTTCTTTTACAGTCGTTTGACCACCACGGTACTGGAGGACGTCTATAAAATGTCTATAAAATTGCCGTCAAAGGTTTGCATACTAAAGGGTAATGATCACTACCAACGTCTCATCCAATGCCTCCCATTGATATCGATCTGCTATCGCAGGGCTGACAAGGTTAAGTCTATAGAGGAGGAAGCATCAAAAGCAAAGCTAACAAAGGTTGCAGTGCCCTCATTAAGAAGGGGTAGTTTGCAATAAATGATTTTATTAATTGGCCTCAAGTATCGGTATGAATTGAACCCCAAAAGGTGTTGTGGCATTGAAGTCGCCCGCCAATATAAATGGAAGAGGGAGTTGACGAAGTAGATCTATGAGGGGATCATTTGAAAGATTAGTTGAGTTAGGAATATATATGGAGCAGAATGTGATACTAAGACTTTTTATTCTAATCACGATGACTTTAAAATCAGTGTTGATGTTGATGTTGGAGTAATGGATATTTTCTTTTACTAATATAGCTATATCTCCAGATGCTCGCTGGTTAAAAATTCTTTCTTATGGTGTTATATCTATTAATATGGATATCTTTGTCTGGGTGCAGATTGGTGTCCTGGGGGTGGATTACTGATGGACTACACCTATATATTAAGAGTATAAGATTTTCCCAATTATTACGAAGACTCAATAAATTCCATTGCAGTACGGTTGAAAGGATTTTGAAATAGAAATATTGAACTGGTATAGTCTATGAAAATAATTAATACTGTTTATTGTTGTTGAGGGGGTGATCTATTGGGTTGGAACGATTGTTTTTTCCATGATGAGGTCAAATGGAAAGAGCTAGATTGATGTCGAGAAGGTTTATAGGAGTGGGCAAGAGAATTGAATGAGGAAAAAGAGGAAAAAGCGGGGGACGGAGAGAGGAAGAGTTTTGTGGGAGGTTTGGGATCGGAGGATGTGAGAAGTAAAGGAATTGGTGGGAAGAGTTAATAATATCGTGTGATGAATTTCATTCATATTAGATTGCAATAGATGTAGTGAAAGATCGGATTTATTTTTTGTTTCGGGGTAGAATATTTTTTCCGAGTACGGATCTTTTGAATGCCAAACTCCATCTTGTAAGATTCACATCCCTTATATCTCGGTGAATGATTGAGAACGCAGTCAGCACTTTATGTCGGAAGAGAGCAAGGGAAGTCAGAAAACCAGTTTTCACTTAAAAACGGCTAGAGATAATTACTAGCCGAAACGTCGTGATATTCAACAAAAATAAAGACAATGGAAGTCCAACAGATATCTATTAATTTGACTAATTCTTCAACTGAGTAGTAGTGTTTAACAATCCACCTTCAAATATATTCAGTTAAACTAACTGTTAAACTAAAACTAACAAAATTCTAACAACGGAGAACTGAAAACCAATCATTATTAAATAGCAAATCGTTTTCGATTTGAAATAGCATCAACACATCCAATTTGGCGCTAGCAGAGGTAAATACGTTTCATCATCGGAACCGGCCGCACGGCACAAAGGGCGGCCACATCATAAATGCTATTAAACATTTACAACTTCATTATGATATCTACGTGCCAGTTAATAGAGTGTAAATAAATAATAGCAGATTTACACTACGCGCTTGGTGGGCGCAAAGTTTGCGGTTTGAATCTGTGGTACAGGAAATCTGTTACAAAATTTAATACTTTGCTACTTTTTGTGTGTATATATATATATATATATATATATATATATATATATATATATATATATATATATATATACAATGTATGAAATAAAGTTATTTCATTATTTAAATACTGTTCAAAAAACTCTTGCATATAGGTGTCAATATACATTGTCCTGCTCAGGCGCGGATCCAAGGGGGGGGGGCGATGGTGGCGATCGTCCCCCCCCCCCAAGAGCTTTGAGTTCAGGAAAATAGACCCTATTTTGCCTCTTATAACTATAGTGTATTTAAGAACTAGAGAGAATAATAAATCATTTTTTACATTTTTTTTTCTTCGCAAACTACATGTGTTCTTTAGTCCGGAGTTTTTGGCAAAATCTGTTAGACACATGTATTTTAATAGGAATGGGTTAGAAATTTGATAATCAAAAATACCGGTCTATAATAATGGACTATTTGGGTTGGATAGCAATAGATATTTGGAAGTGTGAATTGTTAAAAAGAAATTTAATCCTTGTCATAGGCGTCGGAAGTAGGTTTATTTTATCACTAAGTATTGATAGCATAGAATATTATTTCGGTAATAAACTTAGAATAGGAATTTTTTATTACATTATTTTATTTCTTATGATTTCTTAATAATTCACATAGATTAGAAAGTATATATAATTTTAAGATATTTAACACAAATCACAACTGTATTTTTATTATTATTAATTTTGACATAGAAACCGTTTTAAGAACATTTCGCCTAAAACGTAGTCATATTCTCTCAAAAAATTCTAAGTTATAATTTAAATACTTACAAAATACCCGTTGTCAAAAATACAAGAAGTTAAACGTATATAAAAAAATAAATTCGTGAATATAATATTAAATTTTTTTTGGGGCTGTCGGTCATTTTATTATTAATTGAAAACATTTTTAGGACATTTGACGTTTCAGTTTGTTTATTTCTTAAACCATCTGCAGAATTACAATTAAACACTAAAAAGGGAGTCAAATGTTTTTCTTTTATTCTTTTATTATATGGATTTTCTCAATTTTCTGCAGTAACTTTATTCAAAAAAATCATTTAAATGTTCAGTTAAATTACTAATCTTGTAAGTTGTGTTATTTCTATCAACTCTACCTTTTACTTGAGAGAGACATTTTCCGAACGATCTATAAGAACTGATTTCCTATTTGTTTTTTTCTGATAAAAATTAAGTTCTCTGAGCAATTTTCAGAGCTCAGTTCTTTTAATTTCAGGTAAATCCCGATCTTCATTGATCTTAGTTAGAATTTTGTCGACGGTTGGGATCTGCTTCTCATAATAAAATGTATTTACGACTCCTTTTATTGTAGTTTAAATCTCTTGTTCCAACGAGGTTTTTCGTCTGCCTGTGATCGAATGTGGCTTGGAAATACTAACAATTCCATTCTAGTAGATTTTCCAACTCCTGTCATGTTGGAACACATCTCAGCAGAGCTTTTAACATTATTATCTAGATATTGATATCTTAAGACATAAACAAGATAAATCACTAAGGATACACTGTAAGGTGTACTTTGCTCACTGACAGAAATTAAATTGAACTATCAGAAATTTTATTGTTGAAGTAAATTTTTGAAAAAGCTTATTATATTTAAATATAATTTAATATAATTTGATTTACGGCAGTCCTGAGTTACCTGCGGCACTGGAGCAGATACGTTGAAGGTTTCGGTAACAGTTTTATTACTCTCTCTAGTTCTTGAATAGAGTATAGGAATGTGTATGCTTGTGATCGCCCTCCTCTTCCCAAGAGCTTTGAGTTCAGGAAAATGGAAGCGATTCTGCCTTTTATATTAGAAATGTGTATGTTGCTGGCACTCCCCCCCCTATTGACAACTTGTTTTTCTTGCGATAGCCCCCAAGAGCTTTGAGTTCAGGTTGTGTTCGGCAACTTGTTTTTTTTTGTGACCACCTACCCTCTTCTCTAAGAGCTTCAAATTCAGAAAAATAGAAGACCCGACCCTGCCTTTTACACTAGAAATTGGAATGTTGCTGATGTCTCTCTCCCCCCCCCCCACCGTCAACAGCTTGCTTTCGCTTGCCATACTGTACTTTTGTGATATCACTGCCCCCCCCCCCCCCTCCCAAAGAGAGAGGCTGGATCCGCCCCGGGTCCTGCTTACATTATATTGTTAACAAAAGTGAAGGATTTTGATCAGATAATATAACCAAAAAATGAATGTACCTGTGGCGAACCGTTAACTCTGCTTCCGGCAGTTCAAGCAAAATAATTTGTCTAAAATATGTAAATGTCTGTGACAAATGACATTTTTGTTATAATCGGCCACACACTTGACCAGGAATCCTGGTTGGATGATGGAAGCTTCCAGGCCCTTTTAAATGAGGTATATTTTTTCAACGTTTATTCATTCATGACAATTACTTGGCATTATTTCATCAATTTTTTTCTCTTTTCATATAGAAATAGTTTAAACTACTAATTACTATTGCGAATATCTATATTTCGATTGATCTTTCTAAGCATGTCTTTGCCCAGTTACTTGCTACTGCTCACTTCTATATCTGACCTTACTCATCTCCGCATCCCCATACCCCACTACTCGCTAATGAGCACTTTTATATTTCACCTTATTTTACTGTACCATTTGAACATCACTTTGTTTTACCTTGTGGTCAATCTTACAGCTTTAGTGTCGAACATTTTCCTCTATATTACTTTCCATGATCAGAAATATTGTTACCAATCTTAAAAAAATCTTGATCTTGACTTTGACCCCAAGGTAATTTGTATAAGTTATTTCAAGGTTATTTTCGTTTCATTTACTGGATAAATGCGACCGGCTTCAAGATTAATCATTACATTTAAATATAATCTTAAAATGACCCCTAGAATAACTTTTATTCACGGGTAAATACATATCGGAATGCCAAATTTAACTCTATTTCGACTGACGGTGTAAAAAAAATGGGTTTCTTTTTAAAAAAATTGACCTTAAAATAACTTTGAAGGTAAGATTCGAGATCACATGTAAAGTAACTATCAAATTCCTGGTTAAAAACTACCTAAAACTTAGCCTTGCTTCTTTTTTTAACACTGATCTAACGAAATTTTTAAAGGTTTCCATACTAACATACTTTTGACCTTTATCTGACCCGCAAAGATCACGTTAACGTTAGACTTTAATACATATTTGAACGTAAAAATTTCCGGCTTTATCGATTGCCGATGTCAAAAATAGAGTTTCTGATTGAAAAAAAAATATTGACCTCTACATGACATTCAATATGATGATTAAGGTCAAAGGTCAAATTTACGGCCACCATTCGCTGCACCTTTTTAAAACAAAAACTTGTGTTTCTACAAAAACTTTCATGCATTCCGTCGAAGATATATATATATATATATATATATATATATATATATATATATATATATATATATATATATATATATATATATTTATAGAGGTAAATAAATAAATAAATATATACAAAATTATAATATAATCATATAAATCAAACAATCAGTTTTAATTAAAGAAATTCATCTTAATACAAAATCCCCTAAAATTATAATATATCTCAAAATAGATTCTTATGATTTTCATCCAGTAAATAACTTTCCCTACTTAATCTTTCAATTTTCTCCATAGGATCTCAGAGTCTCTAAAATAACTCGAAAAAGGGGTTTATAAGATTTACTCTGTCGAAGCAGGGTCGGTTTCCTATTCCATTAGATAGAATTGGCTCCAAGAACAGAAAGGTACAGTCAGAAGAAAGCAATATTTCCTACTAAATGTTTAATAGTAATGAATAGTGTGGAGTATAAAGTATGTATTGATTGGCTGTTGTCAACGAGGCGTACTATTTGGAGTTAGTCAAGAAAATTCTTTTTTTAAAATGGTTGATGTCGAACAGAGTTCTCTAGAACATGCACTGACAGAGTCTATTTTTAACATGTCAACACATGCAAATTATAAACTTTTGTAAATTTAATTTAAATTGGATTATCATACTTTGATTGTTTTTGTTATCGTTTGTTTATATGACGTCTCCACTAGGACGTATCACTAATTATTACCAAGTGTAAACTGAATGTTTTGTCTTAAGGCTACGAATTGTTTGATGATTTGATGACATAAGGTAGTGGTTGATAAAGATTAGGTGTCTCAACACTGGGTATTCTATTATTATTTTTAATGTAAGCTGTTTATGTGTTTATAAGTATTATATATATATATATATATATATATATATATATATATATATAATACTTATATATATAGTGCGTTGTATTCATGATAATGCCCACCACTAATAAATTATCACCGATGGCGAAAGCCCTTCCTCTAGGCGAAGCGATACACACCTACGAAGACGATCATGTGCCAATTTTCCTTAAAAGGGGAAATATATTCAACAAACTGAAAGAAAATATCATAAAAAAATACGAGAAGAAACTTTGAGAAGTTATAATCAATATAGCAATTCTTTCTACCTGCGTCAATTTCAAGAAAAATCGCTCTTAATTTATCCTCAAGGATACATACTCACAAGAACAGAAAAACAATTTTTAGGTAAAGATCTTTTTGTAGTAATACTTGAAAACATACCTACTTCAGATATAAGTTCTGTAGAAATAATATCCTTCGATGAAAACCATTTAGTTTAAGTAAAAAAAAAATCAGTCTTAAAGAACAAGAAAAATTATGTTCCAAGCGTCTTCTAGACGAAAGCAACAACCTAAAAGAAACAGACAAGGATTAATCTAACAAAATACCGGCAGCATATGAAATTGGGGATATCCTCAAAAAAGGAGAACATAAACTGCCAAATCGTAAATCAACCAAGTCAATAGACTCAAAAATCTAACGGATACAAAAAAAATACCAAAGTCATCAACTTACACTAAGCCATTGTGGCGACCCATATTAGTATAATTCCTCGTTTAACATTATCAGTTTGATTATGTTTTTCGCACTTTATCATTCATCCTAGTTAGAAGTATTCTTCAATGTATTCCAGCATTCTCTTTGATACTCTGTCATGTCGTCTGTCATGGTTTTTGTTTTTGATTTATTTATTGCAAACCTACCGTTTGTAAGGTGTATTAAAGTTTGGCTATCGTTTGTCCTACAGTTGCCTGTCATTATTACTACATCGTCGGCATATGCCAAAAGAGTCTTCGTCCACTTATATTAATCTCTTATTTACCCACTTCAGTTCTTTACTCAATTCTTCTAGCGCTGCAGTGAATAATTTCGGGTTAGTTAAGTTTCCTTGTTTGACCCTACATTTTATTGGCATGATTTGGTTCTTGTCTCTTGAATTACCACAATCTATGTCTAAATTCTTTTTACGATTTAGATTTACGGAGAATCAATTCTTTTGACCGCCCAAGTATCATTATTATCGAATGTTTTCCAATAATAATTGAAGGTCATATGCAGCGGTAACTTGTACTCTATGACTATCGATAGTCAGGGGGTGGTTGCAGGTACTAAAGTTTTTCTCAAATCTTGCTTGTTTCTAGCCGGTTTGTGATTATGTTAGTGAACAATTTTTATTTTTGTGATAGCAATATTATCAATTGACAGTTCTCGAGTGATATCTTGTGTTCCTTCTTAAAAGTAGGATTATATCGGGGGTCTTCCAAGTTTCAGGTATTCTATTTTTCTTCTAGACATTTTCTCAACAATATTTTTAAAGCTTTCACCCCTGTTTCTCTTCCTTTTTTCATTAACTCTGTTCATTTCTCTTATTTTTGTTAATTCTCATCTTATATGGCTTAAATTGTATTTCTTTTAATGTTATTTCCGGCATTTCCTCTAAACTTACGTTGATTATTTTCTTATTAGTTGTTCTCTATAATTTTCGAGAGGTCTTTCTTGTTGCTCGTACAGTTCTTAAGGTATTTTTATTACTTCTCCTTATTTATCTATTAAGGCACGAATTTTTATTTCACCTAAATTTGTTCCATTACTTTCTTTAGTTTTATTTATTGCTACATATAGGATAATGTTTTGTTTTCCTAAATTTGGTAGTGTCCTTGTTTTTAAACAGTTCTTCAGTTTTTACATTCCATTTGGTTCCCTTTTGACTCTTCCGTGTTACCACTTTTGATCCTATTTTTATGAACGACTCTCTTATAATTTTATTTAGTTTTTCTTTGTTTTTATTTCAATTTCAACATTATAAAAATTTTTTTGAATTAAATTATACCATCCTAGAACCTTAAAATTCTAAACAACTAAAAGTTTCGTACTTTTGGTTTGAACATATATTAAAGAAATTCAGAATTAATAAATGGATAATTAAAAGTGGGATAAAAATGCTCAAGTTATTTATTAATAAACTGTATTATTGAGACAGTACAATCTATTGGTATCTAAAGAATGCAATTTGTAACAGACAACTTCCCTAAAACGAATTGTACTAATAATACAGTTTTTCTACATTTTGGTATAGAGAAACAGAGAGGATAACAGATAACTTTCGATTAAATCAATTCTATAAAACGTCGAAGAGTATATATACCTTACATACATTCAACCGTCCAAAGGAAACCAGTCGACCTAGATAGACAAAAAAATTTGACTGACCTGACCGACCATCGAGAAACGCTCAGATTATCTAAAAAATAAGAATATTCCTGAAATTTTGAACTGTAATATCCAATAGCTGAGTAATCTCAGTTTGAACTTATGTAGCAGAAAGAGAAAAATGGTAGGAGTTACATTGAGAGATCGAAGGAAAAATAAATGAATAAGTATGCAACCTAAAGTTGTCGATGAGGAATAACAAACAGCTAGGTTTAAATGAAGATGGGCCTGATGAAACGAGAACAGGTGGTCCAATGGAGCTAAATGAAAAGAGTAAGATCCTAGATACGAATAATGATGCTTGGCATGGAGACGGACAGTATTAAATAGAAAGAAATGGAGAGGTCTTGAGGAGGCCTATATCTAGAGTTGTAACGTGGATGAAGATTAGAGACTCAGGATGATAATGATGATCCATCGTGGATTTTTCTTTGATTATAAAAAAAATTAAGTTTTGATACTATGACATAAGTATTTGACAATATGATGACGCTTGCCTTCTCGATGTTCGTTATGAGATTATTTCTTGTCTCTTTACCAAAATGTGTTACAAATTATATCGAAAAAATAATGGCTAATAATAAATAATAGTTTACGAAAATAAACTTATCTAAATGGAATATTTATGATCAAGGTAGTTGGTGATTCTAAGGTGAGATTGCAAATTGTAGATTGAAAGTTGGTCGTTCTGAGAATTTATTTCCTCAATACTTTTTGACCTATATGATATATAGACGTAACACTAAGGTAAAAGCAGCCTACAGCACAATGACTCTCCGTAAATTCCATTTTATTTCCTTCGAGATATGGTTTTTATTTCATCAGATATTAAAGGGACACTTCATGAAATTCTATTTTTTTTTTGAAAAAATGTACCGTGGATCAGGTATTGCCTTTTTTGCTGCATTATCTCAGACCCAGCAAATATCGAATTTGACTTTGCCCTTTTTGTTAGACAGTTTATCAAAGGGCAGTGTCCTGTATGGAAACAATGCCAAAGTTTATGCCAGGTGTGTTACTTCACATCATATTTTATGATTTTATCTCTGAGTCAGAAATTCTCCTAATAAGTGACTTTTTGTTCTCCACAGAAATATTTAGAATTAGGAAAAGGAGTTCTTGCTTCTGGTTTGCGAGGCTGTCCGTTTCTTTATTTCCTTCAAATCATATATGCCATGGCATCTACAGCAAAATTGCCTTGTTATTTTTTGCCATCTGCATCAGATTATGTTGGTAATTCCATAAAAACTCTAGTCCTATGAATTCATTTATCCTTGTGGTAAGGTTTAACACGAATAAAGTGTAAATGTGAGGTGGAGTACTAAACCACAGACTAATAAATTGGTAAGCTTTATGATGCGTCGAACAATGAATGTATTTATATGAGCTTCAAGCTTGTTAAAAATATTTTAGCATTTTATATTATCTTATTTGGCTCATAGAATTTTGAGGGACATTTTCAAGGTTATTCAGGAAAATTGCTGTGAATACTTTTAAAATAAATAAGGTGTTTATTGAATATATATATATATATATATATATATATATATATATATATATATATATATATATATATATATATATATACATATGTATATATATGCAGAAATAGGATCCGATCATAGATTGGTACTATGCAAATTAAGACTTAAAATACAACACAAAAAGAAAAAGCCACCGAATATTAAAAATAAATTAAACATTGAATCGGTAAGTGATGAATCAACCAAAGACTTGTATAAAAAGAGACTTGCAGAAAAGATCAAAGATTCAGATGATGTTGAAGAAAGCTGGGGAAAAATCAAAGGAAATGTAGATAAATCGGCCGAGGAAGCATTGGGATACAGAGAAGTCAACACAAATTCTAGCACTGGTAAACTCCTGAGGTGAAATCATTGGCAGCAGAGAAAAGACAGGCTTACCTCCGATACAGAAATAACAAGTCAGAAACAGAACACAATCGATACAAAGAAATAAGAAACAGAGTAAACGCCGACATAAGACAAATCAAAAACGAATATGGGCGAAGGTTCACAGTAGATATGGAACATGACTTGTACGGGGCACAAAGGAAGGTATGGAACATGATCAGAAGAAGAAAACAGGATTTAAACGAATATACACAATCCCAAAAAATTTCTAAGCACGAATGGGAAGAACACTTTAAAACACTATATAAAAATACAGATCAATCACAACAGAACAACTACTCAAACGAAAATGCATCTGAATATGACGAATACACCAAGGAAGTAAGCCTCCAAACGATGAAAGACACCATAGCCAAATTAAAAACGAGAAAAGCCCCAGGACCCGACAATATTCCCAACGAACTAATTAAATATGGTGGAAATGCATTACACGAGGAACTAACAAAACTCTTTAACAAAATAATTAAAGACCAAGAGATACCCCGAGATTGGAAGAAAAGTATAACAGTACCTATTTTCAAGAAGGGTGATAAGACAATCACGGAAAACTATAGAGGAATAACTTTATTAAATTCAATAATGAAATTATTCACCAAAATCCTTGAAGGTTTACTGATTATAGCAGAATATCAGAAGAACACCAAGGTTTCCGCAAAAACAGATGCCATATTCATCGTAAGACAGAAAGCAGAGAAATCTATTGAATTTACTAAGCCAGTTTTTATGTGCTTTATAGATAATGCGAATTAAAGGCATCCCAAACAATTTAATTAACATAGTTGAACAGCTAAACTCCAACACCACAACACAAATCTCAATAAGCGGCAACCTAACTAAGGATGTACCGATAGCGTACGACAGGGATACTCTCTGAGTCCATTACTGTTTAACATAGTAATGGACCAAATAATTGAGAACGTCAAAAGTGCGGCACCAGGGTACAGAATGAATACCGGGGAAATAACAATAATATGTTACGCTGATGACGCCGTCATAGTCTCGGAAAATGAAAACGATCTCCAAAGACTTCTATTTGCATTCCACACCATAAGCAAGCAATTCAACATGAAAATATTCATCGATAAAACTAAGTCAATTGTAATAAGCAAAGTGCCCTTAAGATGCAAACTAGTAGTGGATGACAAACCAATAGAACAACTCATGACCTTTAATTACTTAGGAGTTGAGATATCCGCAAACCAAGACAGAACAAGAGAAGTAAGAAACCAAGTAAACAAGGCGAATAGAATCTCAGGAAGCCTGGCGGATATAATATGGCACAATACATACATGAGCAAGGAAGCAAAAATAAAAATCTACAAGACCTGTATTCGACCGATAATGACGTACGCAATAGAGACGAGAGCTGAAAACACAAAAACAAAATCAATTCTAAGAACTGCCGAAATGAAAGTACTAAGAAGAATATCGGGATACACGTTAAGAGATCACATACGCAATTCAACAATACGCGAGGAACATGGAATGCAGGATATAATAAGATGGGGACGGAAGCGCAGAAGAGCCTGGAATGAGCACGTAGGAAGAATGGCGCAAAATAGGATAGCGAGAATCGCCCGAGATGGAACACCGGAAACCAGAAGACCAATAGGTAGACCACCTAAAAGATGGAGAGAGTCCTGGATTTCAACATCAAATGAAATGAATGCTTGAGTTGGAAAAAACAGGCTGTAAGCCTATAACAAGAGGAAGAAGAAGAAGAAGAAGAAGACTAAGGGCAAAAATTTTATATATTTACAGTGTGACATCGAAATAATTGATTGTCCGAATATTTTCACAAGAGATGGAGTAATAAGGCGGAAAAAGCGCAGATTTTAAGGTAATTTTTGTCTTTTACCCCCTCCCTGTATATTGAATGGCAGAAATGCTGATTTTTGTCAAAAACTGTTTATGAACATAAAAAGTTTTTACATTTGCTCGATTGGTTGTCTAATTATAAGTTCACTAATATAGCACTGGATATAATTTAACCTCAACGACGATCGTGCTTTAAAAGGTGATGAATTTAAATAAACTAATACTGCAATTCTAATTTTTAATTGAACCGGCCATTTACTATGAAGGGAAAAAAATAAAGGAAAGAAGAGAATAAATGCCAAACGTATCTTAAAGTCTGCCCCATGAGGCTTTATTATTCTATTAATCTTTTATTAAAATATTCCAAATTGTTTTCCGGATATCGCCATGTAACACTTTAATGATTTTTGTTTTTTTCACTTCGTTCTCTTAATTTCATTATAAAAGTTACCAAAGTGATTTCTCGGTTACAAATTTGTCGATTATTTTGTATATAAAACGACTGTCTAGAAACAATTTCTTTACAACAAACAAAAATATAACAATAGGCATTTACTATATGTATGTTAGAAGATAATTCGAATTAAAACATTGTTCCAGTTTTCAAAAAAAAAAAAAAGAAAGAAAACCAAGAATAAAATGTTTCTATATCATATGAATGATTTTTTTCAATATATCTTGCTTATATTAACGACTGTGATGTTAAAATATAACATGAAAAGCAAAAGTAACAAAAGCATTCGGAAGAATTATATGTCGACTTGCTTAAGAAAATCTGATAACTAATTTCGGAACTATGAGGTATTGAAATTGTAAATCACATTACCGTATTTGTTCTATAATCAAAATTTTACGAATTTTCTCTCCATTTGTAAATATGCAGATAATAATTAATAAACGCTTATTTTTTTATGGAAAACATTTTGAATTGCAATGTGAAAATGTGAAAGCGAATAATGCCCATATTTTCCTGTGTAGTGTTCATAACAAACCAAACATTTCAAAGTTAAAATAATATAACCGTGTGCTTCAGTTAACATTATTTAAGTTGCAGACATTTGCAGGATATGATTTAGTGCTTGTACATAAATCAGAGAGTTTCATCAAGTTATCCTAGTCTACATAAAGCCTGCTGCACAAATTATATGGTCGAGTTCATGTGTACTGAAGCTTGAAGGCCTCTTTGGCAGTGTACAATCTACACGTACCTTTCATTTATTTTTACTTTTTTGTGTAAACATATATATATATATATATATATATATATATATATATATATATATATATATATATATATATATATATATATATATTAATTTTCTTGATTCTTGAACCATAGATTATATCATTTTTCTTAATTTTGTATTTTCTTGGGTTTAGGTTCTATAATTAATAAAACACAAAACGATTGACGTTTCGCCCTTTATTCAAGGCATTTTCAAAATTTTTATCCTAAAAAAATATATAATTAAAATACATCAAATAAAAAACATATTTTACCATTTTGGAAAACAAACAAGACACTTTAAAACAGTAGTCAAAACTTTAAAACATTTTAAAAATATTTAATTTTACCGGTACATACCCTGACATTTTGCTGTTTTGTTTCTAAATAAACTTTAAATTTTCATCGTTTACTGAGGATACGTGGAATGCGAATGTGTTTTATTTTTTAATATTTTTTATATTTTATAATGTATAAAAAAACAAATAAGGTATATGTTTGGTTTTATGTTTAAGAGGATATTCTATTTTTGATTCTTATTTGACCGGATCGAATACTTAATAGTTTTGTTTAAATTAGGTTTGGGTAAATGTGGCTCAAATTTCCCATATCTGTTCTGTCGTTAACAGTGTTTTTATCTTTTTTAATTTCAATCATTTCCTTTATCTGTAATTTTTGGTAATTCATATCTTTGTTTTTTATAATGGTACTGTTATAATCAAAAGTGTGTTTTTCGTCCTGTGTGTGTTTGTTTAACGCTGTTGAGGCGTTTTTTGTATATTTATGGCCATTTAATCTGTTCTTCAGTAACTGGCTCGTCATGCCTATATATTTTTTGGGACAATTTGTGCAAGGGATCGAATATATTATATTTGATTTATTCATTAGAGGAGTTTTACTTTTTAAATTTGTGAACAATGTATTTAATTTATTATGTGACCTGTGACATACGATAATATCATGCTTTTTTAAAATTTATTTTATTTTTTCTGACAGCTCACTAGTGTAAGGTAATGCCACATATTTCTGCTGTTTATGTTCTATGTTTTTTGTTTTTACGTTAATATAAAACTTATATGTTCGTTTATCAATTATTTTGGTGATAGTCTTTTCGTTGAAATTATTATTTATTAGTGTCTCTTTTACTTTTTGCAGTATTTTTGGTCGGAATTCTGGAGATGTTAGGGAGATAGCACGATCAGATAGACCGATTATAACGCTATTTTTTTGAGTTTTTGAATGATTAGAGAAATAGTTTAGATATCTACCTGACTAAGTTGGTTTGGTGTACCATTCAGTTAAAATTTTGTTTTTTCTGCGTATAAGTGTCATATCTAGAAAATTTATTTTATTATTATTCTCTGTTTCGGACGTGAACTGTAATTTTTTGTTGAAACTGTTAAACTCTTGGAGAATTTCATTTATTTTATTTTTTGGTACGGCTACTATGCAATCATCGACAAAACGTTTGAAAAATATTATATTAAAATTTAATTTTTCTAAGACTTTTTCCTCTAAATATTCCATTACTAGCTGAGCAATGGTAGATGAAATTGGTGATCCCATAGCACATCCATCGAGTTGTTTGTAAAAGGTATTTTCGTACTGAAAATAATTTGTATTAAGAACGAGGTCAACAGCATCCATAAAATTATTTTTTGATAGCGTTTTTTTTAAATTTCCCATTTTTCTGCTAAAATAGTGTGGACAAGTTGATTTGGTATGTTTGTATACAAAGATATAACATTTAGCGAAATGAGTCTGTAATTTTCAGGTAGGTTTACTTTATCAATACATTTTTTAAAGGCGAATGAATCTTTAATAAAAAAATCGTTTTTGCCTGTAATATTTGAAATGCAATCTGATAAGAATTTTGATAAACTATAGAATGACGATTGTATACAAGAAACGATAGGTCTTAGTGGTATATTTTGTTTATGTAATTTTGGTAGGCCGTATATTTTTGGTGGAATAGCATTATTTTTAAAATGTTTTAAAGTTTTGACTACTGTTTTAAAGTGTCTTGTTTGTTTTCCAAAATGGTAAAATATGTATTTTGAAAATGCCTTTAATAAAGGGCGAAACGTCAATCGTTTTGTGTTTTATTAATTATAGAACCTAAACCCAAGAAAATACAAAATTAAGAAAAATGATATATATATATATATATATATATATATATATATATATATATATATATATATATATATATATATATATATATATATATATGCTTTCTCAGGACTGTAAGGCAGCTGACGTTTCGTTGAAATCTCATTCACCACTTTCAAAACAGTGTACTGCATCTGTGTTCGAACTGATGCTTGCGACTCGAGTGCTGTCAATCTCATGTGTACGTGGGGCTCGTTTGTTGGCTGGATATTGCTGGCCAATCAGGTTGCGAGCTCTGCTGCGTGTTGTCAGCCCTGTTGTAAGTGTTTGGAGTCAAGCTGTCGAGTTGTGATCTGTTTCTTTACCACCTACTACTGGTTGATGTTTCGTAAGCAGGTTATTCCAAATATTAGGCAATCGCTAGCTATCGTCTCTGCTATTTAAGTTGTTGGGCATGTTTGCAATTTCAATGGCTTCTCTTATAACTCTTGTGGACAGGTTTTCACATCTCAACATCATTTTTGTTCCTGAAGAGTTTATCCTGTGTTTAACAAGTGTTGGAACAGTGCAGAAGAAATTGGTTTTTGCTTGACAGCGTTTATCTTCGTCTCTTCTTCGGTTAGATTGAGGTACGTAAATCGGAAATGGTGAATGAGAGTTCATCGAAACATCTGCTGCCTTATAATCCTAAGAAAGACTCAGCACATACACAGTATTCCCGAAAACCTTCGATTACACACCACACTCGTGAGAACATCTTACATAGCATAATTTACCTTTACGGGGAGGATACCTATCACGACTCGAAAACATTCAAAAAACTATGAACGAAGCAATCGAGACTGCTTTGCGACCTCGGCGTCTAACGCAACTGTCGAGATTAACGCTTAACACCGACCTGCTGCAAGATGAAGTATCACATTAAAAAACTTTTAAACAGGCAGAATACTAAAGAACAGCAGTCTAGCCCTGCTTCGAGAAAGAATACAGTACCCAAGAACCAGTCTAAATTCCTGCCAGTTACATAAATTACGTCTCCTCCTAAGCAACATTATACACTTATCACTATGGTCCACTATAGACACTTTAGCAGAATTCAAAGCCGAAACAGATGCCCCTATAAGAACAGATAGAAAAGAAAAATTATCCAACAAAAAGAGTATCGAAAACACCATTAAAGAAACAGCCAACGGAAATGCTCGAAATTGTACATACGTTATCTAACAAAGTTTTGCACCATCACGTATTCCAACCGATAACACAAGATATGGAGTTGAAACAGCTCTAACCAGCTTAAACACCGACACAGCAGAAACTACCCGCCAAGAAATTTCAGCCGTTTTGCGCAACGTAAAATCTCCAAAAAGTAATCTATCTGCAGAAGAACATCGAGCCTTTCAAGACCTACGTAAAAATACCTCTATGGTAATACTTCCAGCTGACAAAGGAAATTCGACAGTGGTTCTAAAGAAAACAGACTATCATGAAAAGATGATCACCCTTCTAAACGATCCTGCCTATAAGCCTATAAACAGAGACCATACAACTTATCTAGAAAAGACCACCAAAACGTTGATCAGATCGTCTCTATTTAGCAAAGAAATAAAGAAGAAGATCATACCGGAAAAAGTCGTCCATATGTCCTAAACTTTATGGCTTAGCCAAAATACACAAGCCAGGAGCACTTTTAAGACCAAAAGTGAGCTCTGTCGGCCTCCCAACTGAGATGCTAGCAAAACATCTAGCCACCATTCTCCAGCCCGTCGTCGAAAAAAACGGCCTCATACGTTAAAAACTGGCAACATTTCTGCGAAATAATCAAAAACAAACGTTTACAAGAAAAACGATTTCTAGTCAGTTTCGACGTGACATCACTTTTCACGTAAATATCAGTCAAAGAAGCTCTTCCTGTAATAGAAAATAAATATGATCTGCCAAGATATATCGTCTAATTATCTAGACACTGCCTCGATAACACCAATTTTACTCATGAAGACCAGCGATATAAACAAGTCAAGAGAGGTCCAATGGGATCGCATCATCGGCATCAACAACCAAATTGACCACGAGTTCACGCAGTTCAAGCAGGTTTCACGCCAAGAATCTTTCTATGAGAGCACTAAGTGTTTTCTAAAGCAACAAATATAAAAAAGAAATAAATTATCGTCCGTGTAATTTTAGTTAAATAGAAAATTCTCGACTGTACGGACATAGATTGTTAGTAAACATTACTCTCATATTAAAAAGTGCGGAGAAATCCAAGACAATGGAGAAGCTCCGAGTCTGGAAAATAACGACTGCAAGGTTCAGTCTTTATTTGCAAGTGCAGTACCAAAACAGAGTCTCCAGACACTCCTCAGTAAATATGTTGACTAGTTGAAGAATTTTGCCTAGGAGAATTTTTTGATATCGTCTTGCTAAATATGTTTCCAATCATGCAAGAGATGTCCTTCTGAAATCATAGTAATTAAGGTTTCGTACAGAAAAACCACCTAAAAAGGCGCCCCCTTATTAATATACAAATATAAACTCTCCTACAATAAAAAATATCCTCATAGGTGTTAAAATTTTGTTGAAAGCCAAACTGACTACGTTTAAAATGCCATTACTTATTAAAAAAGACATCGTACTCATCCTGACTGACTTTTCAACAATTTTTAAAGCATTGATAAAAGTGCAATGGGTTTATAATTTCATCCAATTTTCATTCCTTGCTGTGGGGCATCACTTTTGCAAATTTCTTGCAGGGCAGAAATATCCCAAACTCCCATGAATAAGTTATCTCGTGCACCAAAATAGTCAGTACATTCTCCGACAAATTGAAAAATTTGAAAATTGAGTAACAACCCATCACCTCAAACGAAACCAAGATCGATATTGATGGTTTAATCCGTTTAATAAAAACATATATATCACAAACTTTAACACCTAAATGTAGCAGTTAATAATAAACCGTTATGGTTTTCTCCTAAATTATGTTACTATGCCTTATTATTTATTATTTTACAAACTGCAACACATCCTTCTATGACACTGTAAGTAATATTTCAAACCACAAAAGTATTAGTCCACAGGAGATAAAATCTATTTCAATATAATTACCACTTCCGAAATTTTGTGAGTGGTTTTATTTTGACTAGTCCCACAACTCCGAAAATTGACAATCTCTGAGCGTCGGACTGAAAAAATGGTGCGTAGAATTTGTTCGACAATATACTAGGACGTTCTAGGGGAAATGCCCCATATCCATATAGAATTAATTAATGTAAAGCATTCAATCTTTGAAGATGAAATTCCCAAAAGGGCTTGCATCAAACGTGAAGAAAAAATAAGTATTATCCTACAAAATCGATAACTAAATCGCAAAAAAATATGGGCCAACGATCCTGCTATTTCTAATTTATTTTACTTATATAAAACTTGGTGCAGTTTGTCCATTTCCGTAAATCTTCCAACCAACATCAATAGATTTTTATACTTCCGACAGTGGCTTACCTTAGGTTGGAGTTGAAGCACGTCATATGTCACCATTATTAGTTCGCCGAGGGATTTTTCAATAAATCTATTCCACTATATTTTACTGTTACATCTAAATGGTCTCCGTATTTTAGACTTCGGCTAAAGAAAATATTACGATCTTACTTTTTCGTTTGAGAGAAATGGATTACTAAAGTTTATAGCTTTCCCTTGTTATTGACAAGAGTTTTGTATTGTGAAGTTTAGATTTTTTCCGAAACATTTTTGTTGAAAATTATTTTCTTAGATTTTAAAACTTTTTTTCTTTAAAACTATTTAATACCTTCTCAAAATCGTAACCGAATTGAAAATGACTATTATTTGCAAGGTTTTCACATCTAACCATAATTTTTTTTAACATTGTGTGATCTCGAAAATATAGCAAAAAAATTATTTATTCGAAAAAAAAACTGGTACAGAAAAACAACTAAAATTTGAAATGACATTAATAAAGTAGACAAAAGAACTTTTTAAAAAACAAGATTTTATTTAGTATTACATTATTACTAAGAAATATATTATAATTCGGACAAGTTTGCTTTTTTAGACTATTAAACAAGTTTAAGTTTAAGCTGTGGGACTCTGAAATATTGCATGACCTCCGCTTTTACTGTCATGACAATTAGGAGGTATGTAAATTAAATAATGAGATTGGCAACGTAGCGTTCTATCTAGCACAGCGCTGTCATATCTCGCCCAATTGGGCGAGATCTGGCTCCTTGTCTTCTTGATTCACTCTCTCTCCCCTTTTTGTGAAATTTCGTTCGAAAGAATCACACAGTTGGCGACGGATTTTCGATATACTTAAAGTTATGTCATTTTAGTACAGATGTCGGCGGTAATTTCACTAACGTTGCCCTGGTTGCCTAGATAATAGGCATTTAATCTAACCTTGTTCTGGGTATTCAACAAAATAGCCTTGAAAGTTAAGGCTTCTTCTAAGGTAAATCGACTGAGCAATCCACGCGCCCAAAGAGAATAAGAATAAGGAATCAGCTGTTTTGGGATGCATTAATTCTGTTTCTTACCAATGAAAGCTTTCATCAAAATCTTTATTCACTCTAAAACATTATAGAGCCATTTAAATATCTTATTTATAAACAATATTTTTATTCTTTATGCTATATTTTAGATTTAATAAGTAAACTTAATTTAGAAGTTCAGTTAGAAAAAAATAGGCCCCATGTGCTGTTAAAAAGAGTATCAGACTTTTATAAAAATATTTTAAGAAGCTACTTAAATCAGGATTATGAAAATTGTTCCAAAAAATAGATTCTAAAAATCCCAAAAACTTTCCAAATATTGAAAAAGTGTGGTAGTAGATCTATTTTCTAAAGAAAAATATAAATAATAGAGAAATCGGTGATTTAAAATTAAAATGCTTGAAGTTTTATATTAGAATTTGCCACCAAGTTGACAACCAACGAATAGGAACTGTAAAACGGTACCTGTAATATAGTGAAATGTTTAGCTATTGTAGTATAGGTGGCACCACATCTAATATTTATGAGGTTGCCTATATTCTGTATAAATTGTATGTTTAAGTGAAGCAAGTTGAATAGAATTTTTTCTTGTGATGAAACATATTAGTTTCTAATAATCATAAGTTAATGTCGAGTAATTGACTGGTTTATTTCAGATCTTTGAGCTAAGAGTATACTGGTCGATGCAAAGTTAAGTGCTTCGCATGCGTTACGTAACAGGAAGAGAAAAAGAAGCTAATATCAGTACATGCTATCTCTTTCACTATAAAATATACATAAGTATGACTACTTTATATATATATATATATATATATATATATATATATATATATATATATATATATATATATAGTCTTAATATAAAATGAACCATATACCCAAGAACATAACCAACTAAAAACATATTTAAGGGTTCATGAAAATTAATTCCTGTCCGGTCTATCTGCTGAGTCTCTCTCAGGACTGTAAGACAGCTGACGTTTCGGTGAAATCTCATTCACCATTTTCAAAGCTCACTGTACGCTGTACAGTACAATGATATTTCACCGAAAAGTTAGCTGCCTTACAGTCCTGAGAGGGACTCTGCACATACATGGGATATCTGAAAACTTTTAATTACACATCACACCCGTGAAAATATCCGACATAATATATATATATATATATATATATATATATATATATATATATATATATATATATATATATATATATATATATCATTTTTTCTTTATTTTGTCTTTTCTTGGGTTTAGATTTTTTATTTAACAAAATGCAAAACAATTGACGTTTCGCCCTTTATTTAAGGCCATTTGAAAAATTTTTTCCTTCCTAAAAATATTTTTATATAATTAAAACATTCGCATAAGTAATATATCTACATTTTTTTTTTTAAAACAAACAAGACACTTTAAAATAGTATTTAAATTTTTAAAATTTTTAAAAAATATTTAATTTTACCGGTACACACCTTGACATTTTGTTACTCTATTACTAATGAAATTCAATCTTTACAACGTCTACTGAGTATACATGGAATGCGAGTGTGTTTTATTTTTTGTATATTTTTTATATTTTACAATGCACAAAAAAAAAACAAAATAAGGTATATGTTTACTTTTATATTTAAGAGGATATTCAATTTTTGATTCTTAGTTGACAGGATGGAATACTTAATATTTTTGTTTAAATTAGGCTTGTGTAAATGCGGCTCAAATTTCCCATATCTGTTCTGTCATTAACAGTGTTTTTATCTTTTTTAATTTCAATCATTTCTTTTATCTGTAATTTTTGGTAATTCATATCTTTGTTTTTTATTATGGTACTGTTATAATCAAAAGTATGTTTTTCGTCTTGTGTGTGTTTCTTTAACGCTGTTGAGGTTTTTTCGTATATTTATGTCCATTTAATCTGTTCTTCAGCAATTGGCTCGTCATGCCTATATATTTTTTGGGACAATTTGTGCAAGGGATCGAATATATTTCATTTGATTTATTCATGAGAGGAGTTTTACTTTTTAAAATTTGTGAACAGTGTATTTAATTTATTATGTGACTTGTGGCATACGATAATATCATGCTTTTTTAAAATGTATTTTATTTTTTCTGACAACTCACTAGTGTAAGATAATGCTACATGTTTTTGCTGTTTATGTTCTATGTTTTTTATTACGTTATTATAAAATTTATATGTTCGTTTATTAATTATTTGGTGATAGTCTTTTCACTGAGATTATTATTTGTGTCTTTTTTACTTTTTGCAGTATTTTTGGTCGGAATTCTGGAAACGTTAAGGAGATAGCACGATCAGACAGACCGATTATAACAGTATTTTTCTGATAGTGTTATAATCGGTCTGTCTGATCGTGCTATCTCCCTAATGTCTCCAGAATCTGACCAAAAATACTGCAAAAAGTAAAAAAGACACTAATAAATAATAATTTCAATAAAAAGACTAACCCCAAAATTATTAATAAACGAACATATAAATTTTATAACAACGTAATAACAAAAAACATAGAACATAAACAGCAAATATATATATATATATATATATATATATATATATATATATATATATATATATATATATACATATCTTACTTCAGCAATAAATATATTAATAATACCTAAAAAAATAATTTTAAAATATCGATAATTCCCTTATTGTGGCAATTATTTTTCAAATTTAACAAAAATTAATTACTCTTACAGCTTTAAGGGTATACAAAAAATACCATTGAATAATTGTAAAACCTTAAGCAAACCCTTAAAAGTGCTGTAATAGACAGCCTATTAATTGTTGCTGCTCCATAACTAGGGCTCTAGCAGAGCCAGAGTAGATTCAGTGTTAAATTGCAAGTCACTCTAAACTCGCAGTGAGAAATTAGGTTCGGAAGCGGCTGACACGTGGACCCCTTGAAATATTCGGTGCGGTAGCTGGCCATTTAAATAAAATACACCCAAACAAACGTCCTGCCGGTCGCTATGTGTAGATTACCACTACAAACAATTCATTTGCAACTAAAGTAAATTTCGGACGCCATATTCATGTCATTTTGAAAAATTGCTGCTCGCTGCCAGTTATTTGCCTGTTTTTATTGCGTTTAATGACTGATTTAGCATTATTATACCAGATTTGTATTCTTTTATCTCTAGCGAATTATATGTTTAAACTGCAACGAATAATAGAAGTCGGTGATAGAAAATTTATTTATTTACTTATACAGTATTATTCAATGTGCAGTCATGGTGTACACATGCCATAAGCTCCATACATAATAAAAGACATACTAAATGGCGTACCATAATCAGTGTTCAATATCGAATATTTTGTATGTTGAATATCCATAGCTATTTTTCTGTCTGTTAAAAAACACTTAATCCTAGCATTGAAGAAACAAAATCTATGACATCAAAAACTCCGATTAAATCAAATAAATAACCTAAGGCTCTTTCATTGGATTGAATCTTGTACAAAATATATTTTATTAGATCAGCGAAAGCCTCTTTCGTTAATAAAATCAAGTTGCGACAACAACCAATCTTTTACATATCATCTTTCCAAAAACTTATGGACTCACACTGAGGATACAAATCAGCATAAATTCGATCTAAATTTGGTATTTTGGTATTGGGATGTGATATCAAGATCTTACTACATTTTCGATGTGCATTTCTGAGGGCATCACCAGCACTTAACCTACACAGAGAGCTTCATAACTTCAGTTAATTAAATCAAGGTATGTCGGCAGGATATTACACCTGCCGTCTACCAACTTCGACGTCAGACTAAAAAATATCGCCAGTCGAACGACATCTATGAATCAACGGAGTATAGGCGATATTTTTCAGTCTGACATCGAAGTTGGTAGATGGCAGGTGTAATATCCTGCCGACATACCTTGAAATTTATGGTTCATATATCAGTTATTTCCTGCTAATGTTGCTCTCGGTCCGATACAGCTCTACTGACGAGATCATGAGGTGATCGAAACGCGTATGGAGAGAGGACCAAAGCGATATATGCAGGAAATAAACTGTTTGTACATATATTTTTCATATTCTCTGCCTGAAAGGAGAATTACATATATAACAAACTATTTAAATACGGCAGAAGGATTTCTTTATTTCTTACTGAAATTTTGATTGTTTAAAAATTTCAATTTACTCCGTTGATTCATACATGTCGTTCGACTGGCGATATTTTTCAGTCTGACATCGAAGTTGGTAGACGGCAGGTGTAATATCCTGCCGGCATACCTTGAAATTTATGGTTCATATATCAGTTATTTCCTGCTAATGTTGCTCTCGGTCCGATACAGCTCCACTGACGAGATCATGAGGTGATCGAAACGCGTATGGAGAGAGGACCAGAGCGATATTTGCAGGAAATAAACTGTTTGTACATATATTTTCATATTCTCTACCTGAAAGGAGAATTCCAATATATAACAAACTGAATAAAATAATTATTATAAAAAAATCAACTTCTTGATTAAAAATTATCCTAGCATATAGCATCATAATAGTATCAAAATAGTATATTAGAATGTAAGTTATTTAATTCCACGTCAATTTCTCAGAAATAATTTGTTCCGTTTCCACAACAAGCGAAGGGATTTTCTTCGCTGCCCATTGTCTGGGAGAGATTCCGCTTTTTTTCTGGAAAGATTCTTTTTGGCTGCCCTTATTCTGGAGGGATTGTATTTGCCGTAACTTTAACCGTAATGTTTTTCGTAGCCTACCATCGATATAACCTCAGAAGTAGACAAAATAACTAATTTTTTGAGTACATAACCTCAAATATTTCAAAATACTAACGTGATACTGCTTCTGATCTCGGGTTGATATTTAACGTAGCAAATTACTTGAAAAATAACCTGCAGATGCCCAGTAACAATCTTAGCCCCATTTTTTGTAGACCTGTGTTATTTGTATGTAAGAGAAAATTTTATTATAATTTTACAAAAAGCAACATGCGCTGGAACAAAATTTTTCATTTTTAAGATTTCCTTTGAATCAAAAATGGGGAAATAATAATAAAAGAAATACAAAATAAAAAAGAGTTTACAATTTGCTAATCAGATACTGCAGTTATGAAAAAATGCGTGACAACAGGATTAAAACGAATAAATGAAAAGTTCAAATAAATTTATTTCTTGAAACACTTAAAATTAATTTCAATATAACATCTAAGATTACCAAGTATTTTAGATCCATATAAATTTTATTCTGTTTTTATTGTTTTGGAGTTTCATTTAGAGATACATTGAATGTAGAATCTTCTAAAATATTATCCAAAAATTCCCATCTTCCTCCAAACGGATTTGTTTTAAGTGTAGGATTTTTATCAATTTCAAAATATTTAATGCTATCTGGATCAGTTACTGGTTCCCAATCTGGATGAGGTTTTCCGGTTCTTGCAAAATCCGCCCATAGTTTTACGATTTGTTTAGCAGATTCTTTATTATCTTCATTCATTTCTACTCCATATTGTTGCATAAGATGGCTATTGAAAATAACAAACTGATCCCCTCCATGTGGCACTCCTTTAACTTTGGCTGAAATTGCAAAAAAATAATAATTCTTCTTCTTTTTCTTAAAGAAAATATTATTACAGAAATGTTAACTCTGAAATCAATACAATATAATTTAGGTACAAGCTATATACCAACCAATAAAAAATACTGAAAGTTGGGAAAGTGTTTAAAAATACCTATTTAGCTATATATAGCCCAAAATATTTAATATTATTTTTTTAACACAACTAATGTTTTAAAAGTCATATATTTTAAATTCCGTTTTATGGTTCGTTCCAAAAGCTAATACTTGTCACGTGATCGCTGTGATATCATATACTTTCAGACAATTAACAAAATGAATCGCACCATAGCTCAAATTGTAAATTTTCTCACTACTAAAATCTTATTATATACACTCTTTTGTATAAACAATTATTGAACATTATCAACTGGCATGACTAGGCTTGTAATTACCCCATTTGTAACTTCCATTATCCGGTTACTTCTTACAATGAAATGTCCGAAATACATTGGGTCTAGGCAACTTAGTATGCTTCTTTGCAATTATCAAAGTTTTAAAATGATTATATAGAAGTGTGATTCTTTTTATCAAATTTCTAAATCTGATGCTTTTGTTAGACAATTTGTTAGAAGGACTAGGAGAATTTTTTGATACGCCCTTGTATAGAAATATTAGTCTAATGCGCCCCTATAGAAATATTACGATAAATCATCATGGTTTCTTGTTAATTCTAGCTTGTATTCTTGTATATTCTAGTAGGTTCTATAGGCATATAAATAGGGATAGGATAAGGATAATACTAGTTTAGTTAATTGTATTTGAAAAGTGAACAGGTTGACAAGTAGTAGTTTACAGTTAGTTGTGATTTAGCTGTAAAAGTATTAAAAGCAGTTAAAATAGTATTGGAATTAATATAGCGAAAATTCATTGTTTTGTTCTACGGACATAGTGAGTGATTTTAAAGAGATAAAATTATAATAGTTGGTGTTAGAGGTGAGGATTACCACTGGATTTCTAGAAAATCTACTGGAAATTAGGAGAGACAGAGAAAAACGGTTTTTACTGTTCGATCTGTTATCAAGTAAGGAAATAAAAATAATTTTCGATAAAGTTTTTGAATGTTCTATTTTGAAACCAAAAGAGATAGCGAAAAACGGACTTAGAGCTGAATTTTCACGTCAACAAAAAAAGAATTACGTCATCTAAAAGACAAACACGAAGAAGAACGTTGTCAAAAAGAAGAAGAATTGCGCCAAACAGAAGAACAACATCGTCTTAAAAAACAGGAAGAAGAAGCTCGTCGCCGAAAAGAAGAACAACGTCGTTTAAAGGAAAAACAAAAAGAACGTCGCCAAAAAGACAAACAGCAAGAAGAAGAACGTTGCAATAAAGATGACAATAAACTTTGAAAATCGATACAAGAGGTCATCGTACAAGGAGAGCCAAAATTCGATCAAATCGTACAAGGACAAACACAAAAGTTTAAGAAAGTTATAGGCGAAGTGCTAAAGGATATCGGTGAAGTACGCCAAGAAGTAAATTTTATAGAATTTGGTTATGGAATCCACAGAGAAAGAAAAACAAGTAACCTAAATTGATGCCAGCATGGAAAGAACTGTTCTGAAAAAAATCAATGACGTTGCTTATAGAATCCAACGAAGTCTCAAGACCAAAATGAAAATAGTACATCTCCACAGATTAAAGCCATACCATGGAAATATCAAAGCTGATCGGGACGTTCAGAATAAGGTAAGGGGCAGTGCTACGAGGGACTAAAAGAATTTTTTGGTACGTCCTTGTATAGAGATATTATTCTGATGTGCCCGTGATATTATACCGATGAGTCACCATTGTTTCTGATTATGTCTAGGCTTGTATCCTAGTATATTCTAGTAGGTTATATAGGCAGAGAAATAGGGATAGGATACGCGTAGTTTAGTTAGTTGTATTTGAACAGTGAACGGGTTGAAAAGTAGTAATTACCGTTAATTGTGATTTAGCTGCAAAGAGTTAATAAATAGTTGATATCGTATTGGAAGAAATTGAGTGAAAAGTGTTTTACTCTGCGGAGCCAGTGAATGATTTTAAAGAGATAAAATCGTAACAGTACATTGTTGCAGTATTTTATATATATTTACCATCTATACGGTGTATTTTTTTCATTATATCACTCAAGCCCGATTGTCGGGAATACACATATAAATATACAGGATGTGCTGATATTTTCACTGCCAATTTTGTTGATTTTATTGTTCCCACCAATAAACCTATATCACTAGAAAGCTAAAAAGATCTTACAATAAAATATTTTTCATTTTATTTTATTTAAATTTGTAGTTGCGTCTACATACCGTATAAGCTGCTTCTTTGATAATACCCCCATTAAAATAATAGTCATCAATCAATTTCTTTAATTTTTTACGTCTTTCTATGTCTTCTAATCCCCAACACCAAAATATATCCATTTTTGGTGATGGAGGATTTTGGGTTTCTCTGTATTTAATCTCATCCACCAGGCCTTCGTTGGCGACAATACCTGAAGTTAAATTTTTATATTAATATAGACAATTTTCCTTTGATATGAATGCGGAATACTTGGGACTAGTCTTTGACCAAAGACTTAACTGGACCTTGAATATAGATGATATCATTTCGAAGGCAAAACTTGCTTTGATTGCTCATTACCCATTATTAAATAAAAATAGCAAACTTAACTTGAATAACAAATTGCTAATTTTCAAGATATAAGATCTATTCTGTCCTTTGGTGCTCCAACTTGGATCACCACAGGTCGAACAAGATTCAGAAGGCTAGAGAGATTCCAAAACAAGGTGCTTCGAGTACTTTGCGGAGCCCCATACTTTGTTTGAAACACTATAATATATAGGGATCTGAATTGCGACACTTTCGATGTCTTTATACAAAATAGTCTCACACGGTATATTGACAGAGCCACCACCTCAACCAACCCGCTCATACAACAATCATATAGCCTCACCAGGACACACAGACAGCCTTACAAATTTCTCTGAGTTTGGATACAGGACCGGTAGTTGTGGTCATTTCACCTTTTTATTTACTGGCTTAAAAGCCGAATAGAATATTGTCTTTTTCAAGTCTGTTATAAGTGCACTGTTAAAGCAAAGGAGTCTATGGGCCAGTCTCGACTCAAGATTTCAAAGATGACCCCATATACTTTGATATGAAAATGATCTTTTTGAACAAGTGAATATAAAATTAATAAATTACATTGAATATAAAAATCAGTCATAAACTTATATTTCATTAATAAAAGCATCGATATCAGTTGTACTAAGATCGTTTGTAAAACAAAGTAAGATGAAATTGGTCTGGTCTTCAAGATCTTTCCTGAATTTGCAAAACCTTCTAGTTGGGTATTACTGAGGCAAAAAAATCAATGACAACCTTGAACATGATGTTAGATCTTTTCTCTTTACACCCATATGTAAAGAGAAAATTTTGATGAATTAAGTTCTAATGACCGAAAGGACCAGTCTTTTCTCTTGCAATGAAATGCCTTTGCTCAACTGTCCCATTCACACGAAAAACAGCAAAATTTGATGTAGCCAAGCTGCAACCCAAGTAAGAGTGCACTCGCCTTGAAATGGCCTCAGATCTGCCGATGGTGCTCATCGTATTTTATACTTGTCAATAGGTACTTATATACGAGGTTTGTCCCAAAAGTATCTAGTCTACCTTCATATCTCCTCATTGATGTTATCGGGGGGGGGGGGGGAGTGACATCCTCCAAAGTAGTCCCCATTTAATTGAATAACATGTTCCTAGCGGTATTTCCACTTCCTGAAGCAGTCCTGGAAGTCAGTTTTCGGAATTGCCTTCAATGCATTCGTCGCATTAGTTTCAACCGTCTCTTTGTCATCGAACCCGTGTCGCAAAGAGCTATGTCTGGACTGTACGGAGGCTAGCAAAGCTGTACGACTTAGTGCTTTGTTAAATATTACTGCACAAGGTTCGATAACTGCGCTGGCTCATTGTCGTTGTGAAGCAACCAATCCCCGCTTGTCCAAAGCTGTGGCCGTTTTCTTCTGACTGCGTCACGCATACTTCAAGGTAGTATTCTTCAGTGATCGTGTGACTTCTCGGAGCATACTCGTGGTGCAGAACACCTTCATAATAAAAGAAAACAGTCAACATTGTCTTCACTTTGCTCCGACTTTGACGTGCTTTTTTTGGTCTTGGCGATTCAGAATGCTTCTACTGTGAAGACTGTCGCTTTGTTTCTTGATCGTAGCCGTAAACTCATGATTCATCACAATAATAATCTTTTCGAATACATCTTTATCATTAGAAACCATTTTCAAGTGGTCCTAAGCGATTTCAAAGCGAAGATTCTTCGGCTCTGCCGTTAGCAATTTTGGGATGAATTTCGCACACATGCGAGCCATTGCCAAATTCTCGGTTAGAATTCTCCAAACAGTAGTTTTTGGTATTCCAAGATCACTTTCTAGTTTGCGTACAGTCAATCGACGATCTCCTTCAATTGCAAGTCGCACACGATCGACATTTACTGGTGTTATTTTCTCGAAGGTCGGCCAGAGCAAGAATCACTGCCAACTAACGTGCGGCCATATTAAAACCGCTTGTACCATTTTTTTGTTCTTGCTTTACTCATACACTCCTCTCTAAATGCCTTATTCATCGTATTAATTGTTTCAGAACATGTTTTTCCAAGATTAAAGCAAAACTTGATGCAAATTCGTTGAACTAATTTTTCCGTCATTTTATACAATAATAAAATGTAACGAACGAAAAAAAGACACTGTAAACAAACGCACACCGTTCACGAACTAACACGTCCAGTCGGTAGCTGCGCACAGCAACGAGTTCGTGAAGACATTGGTGACGCCCATGCCCCACAGAGGTCGCTCGGAAGTTTTGACGGGGAGATATGAATGCAGGCTGGATACTTTTAGGATAAAACTCGTACTTATCATACTACTATTGTCATATGATTCTTTCAGTTCAACAGGAATAGACGATAAAATATTTCCCATATGCAATAATACTGCTTTTAAACTCAATGTTGGACTGTCTATAAACTATCTCCATACTTCTGGCCTATAGTTTATATTTAAAACCTCCGATGTTATAGCATAAAACCAAGTTCTTTTCCACGTTAAAAAATGGTGCTAGGCCTTTATGACGTTTACGAAAAACACATACTGAAACATCGGCTTTTAATAAGTTCCATTGCTGCAATCTTGATCCCATTAACTCTGCTTTACTTTTTGGGAATTCTAAATATTTCATAAGATCATTTAATTCTAAATGGGTTATTTTGTGCGGTTCGCGGTATAACGTACCCAGCACGAAATCAGAATCTCTTGATGATGATGGCATATTTTCTTTTCGAGAAATCGTTGTATCGTTATCTATTTCGTTAGTGAATGTTCCTGGGGTTCTGGAATAAGAAGTTCGTCACTATGAGGCACAGGTCTCATGGCAGATGGTATATTTGGATAGTTGATGACCGACATTTTCTTCTTCCATATTCCTAAGCCAGATCACTGGAGTAAACAACTTAGATCATTTTTTACTATTTAACCAGTTTCTTAGACTTGAAGTATATGCACTACAGCACATATGTGACCTTCACTGTTGGTCTGGATCTCCCAATACTGCAATCGAAATAATGCTGATATGCCTTTTTTATCAATGGGGTAATCCGTCTCTGTGACGCAAAAGTCACCTCACCATAACTTAACACAAGTGATCTGGATTATTTAAATACTTACAAGACATCTTACAATCTCAATTATTTGATTCGACTCACTAGAAGAAGCACTAGAAAGCTTAACTGATATGCAATCAATCAGAATGCCAGAAGGTCTCAGAAATGTGATCAAACTTCCAAAAATTAAAAGAAAACCTAAAACAAGTAATCTGAAGACTATGAAGTCTAACTTTATCTTTTTGAAGAAGAGCTGGCCAATAAACTGTGACCCAAGAAATTGTTAATTAGCCTCAATTTTTGAAAGAGGTATTATGATTAGAATTATTTCTGTATCTAACAATAACAACAGAAGAAAATATATAAGGTTATATACAAACATTTCAATTTTTGTTATCCAATTCAAATTTTATTTTTAAAAATTTATTTTGTTTTTAAGAATTATGTTCAATTTAAATTTTCCAGATATTTCGTTGTAAGCGGATATAGTACTAGATTTCTAAACCGAAATTTTAAATGATTTTACCTTGTATTTGTGGAACTTGGTTAATATTTCCGGAAGCCATCAAATCCATTGGATTTTCAGTTAAAAATGCTGTAGGATTGGGTTTTTCAATTACCGGACCATAAGGTCTCCTTCCAGTCGCACCCAATGCCTGAAAACAATTGCTAGGTATAATCTACAGTATGTTATATATATATATATATATATATATATATATATATATATATATATATATATATAACTGTCGTAGTACTCTGCAGAGATAGTAGGATAATTAAATTTCGCATGAATAAATGATTCCTGTAAGAGCTTCAACGCCATGTAAAATATTGAGTACATCAATGAACAGGGTGTCTATTTTTGACACTTGTGCAGAGTATCTCTCTTATTATTAAAAATAGATACTGTATCTTAGGTAATATATAGCTTAATAAAAAAGTTAAAATCAGTTTTTGTTGATTTTTTTTTACGTGAAATCTACTAGATGACTTGATTTGGCATAATTTTTAAATGATAACTGAAAAAGTCGGCGCCAAATTATTTCTACATGAAACAAATAACTACTAATACGAGCTATATACAAACTATGGTAAGAAAGCAATTGCAAATAAAGTATTTTTAATCTATTTATGAGAATCATATTTTGTCAGGTATTTGTTTGTCGCCAACTTCAAAAATTTCAATGTCATATAAAAATTTATATTGTGATTTTTCACCTTTTAGCGCATTTTTAGAAGTCGATTCAATTTATAACTGAAACAATTTCCGATTCCCGGAAAAATTTCGGGTTTAATTAGTCGGGGCCTAATAAAAAAGTAGGGTGAGAGATGGGGAGAAGCATGCCCTCTTTTGAATCACATAGGAAACATGGGCTTCTCCGAAGAAGTTGAGGAATTGTTTCATGAAAAGCAGAAATGTAAAGAGGCTACAATTTTCTTCGATGCAATGTTGCTGATTTTTAAGCGATTACATAAGTTGTCAGTACGAATACCACCAAGTGGTATTCGAATTCATCGAGATCGTACAAGGTTTTCTAAGCGATTGTGTCACGATTAAAGAAGAAAAACTGATTTTACAAGACGAAATTGCTGTTTTCAAAGGTTTCTTCCAAGTGTCGGTAATTTTGCTTCCCCCACCCTCGACCCTACTTTTTTATTAAGGAGTGTTGGCAGAAACGACTATTCGTCTGAAAAACTTTGGTAAATTGGCAAATAAGTGTGCCTCAAAGTTTCACGGGAAGTGTTGTAAGATATACGTTTTAGTGTTGCACTAGATCTCTTTATATAAGTTTAATATACCGGGTGTCAACGAATCTATTAGACAAGTCATAATTTCTAGAGTATTATGTGTATCAAAATGAGAATTGGTACAGGTAAATGGTATGTGAAGGGGAGAGTTTTTGCATATTTTCCATTTTCCGGCCACTTCCGGTTTCACCGGAAATGGCCCCTTTTTTGAATTTTTAAACGGAACACCCTGTATATTTTAACATTTTTGAATTTCTGAGACAATTCTAGATCAGAATGTGACATTTTAAAAACTTTTTACGTCTACTTCATTTTTTTAGAGCCACTTTTAAAATTGCATCTAGGTGGCCATGATCGGATGCAAACGAATCTAACGGCCTTAGGTGATGTCAAAAAAATACAATAGCAAAGTTTTGGTTACTAGTATGAAAGACATGAATAAAACAAGTTGACAAAATTACATTTTCATTTCTAACTATTAATTTTCAAATGGCGACCCCTTTTTGACAACCACTTTTCGAAAAAAGCATTCTTTGACGAATCGAACGGTACTAATTTATTGCGATTGGATTAGACATAAGAACAGAAATTAAATATTATTAAGCAAAAAACTGGATAATTTATTTACTTGTGACAAGTGCGCCGTGGACAGCCATGATGCACAATAATTTGCAACTGTTTTTATCAAGTCTTCTTTGGAAAACAAAGCACTCACTTAAGTGGATAATGACAGTGACATACGCTCTAAGAACAGACGTAAAAGTTTCTTAATTTTCATTAAGTTTAGTTTAAATTTTCGTTAAAATAATGTATACTCAAAGTGAAAAAGTGGATATGTTATTAATATTTGGAGAGTGTCATAGAAATTCAAGGAATGCTGCCGAGTTGTATGCTCATAGATATCCGAATCGGCAACATCCAGCCCATCAGTATTTTCCGTATGTCGAGACTCGTTTTAGGCAAATAGGAAATCAAGAGGCAGAACAGAGGTTTATCATAAATGAAGAGACTGAGATTAACGTACTTGCTATGGTTGAGGTTGATAAAACAGTTTCGTTAAGAAGAATTAGTCAAGAAATGCAGATAAGTTATGAATCAGCAAGAAAAATACTGAAAAAGCATGGATTCGAGCATTTAAATATCAGTTACATCAACATTTGTATACTGAGGATGGCGATAGACGGGTAGTGTTTTGTGATTGGCTGCTTCAAAATCATAGAGTTAACCCAAATTTTATCGATTTTATTCTATTTTCCGACGAATCCCGATTTACAAATAATGGTATGTTCAATAAGCAAAATACTCGGTACTGGGCCCAACAAAATCAACATGAAATGAGAGAGGACAATTTTCAAGAAAGATTTGGTGTCAATGTCTGGGCTGGTATCGTTAGAAACAGAATAATTGGGCCAATATTGTTTCAAGGTCAGTTAACAGGGGTTAGATACTTAGGTTTTCTTCAAAATGAAATCGAAAATCATCTCAGTGATATACCTTTAGCAGTTTTACGGCGAATTTACTTTCAACAAGATGGAGCACCGCCTCACAATACTAGAGAAGTTCTTAATTATTTAATAGAGCATTTTAATAATCGAATTATTGTAACCAATGGTCCGGTACGGTGGCCAGCCCGCTCACCGGATCTTACTGTGTTCGATTTCTTTGTCTGGGGATATGTTAAAGAAAGGGTTATAACGCCCCAAATGCTACAAAACGTGTTGAGAGAAACAATTGAACGAGCTGAAATGTGTCGTGAAAAAGAAGGAATGCACTTTGAACATTTACTACACTAAACTTTTTAACAAATTCAGCTACTGTATTTTCAAATATTTTAAGTGCGTCGTCTAAGTTATTAGTTTATTTTGTTGGTTTTTTGTTAATTTTGTTAAATTTTTAATCCAATTCCTGTCTTTCATACTGGTCACTAAAAGTTTGCGATTGTATTTTTTTGACATCACCTAAGGCCGTTAGATTAGTTTGCATCCGATCATGGCCACCTAAAGGCAATTTTAAAAGTGGCTCTAAAAAATGAAGTAGACGTAAAAAGTTTTTAAAATGTCACATTCTGATCTAGAATTGTCTCAGAAATCCAAAGAAGTTAAAATACACAGGGTGTTCTATTTAAGAATTCAAAACCGGGGCCATTTCCGGTGAAACCGGAAGTGACCGGAAAGTGGAAAATATGCAAAAACTCTACTCTTCATATAACATTTACCTGTACCAATTCTCATTTTGATACACATAATACTCTAGAAAGTATGACTTGTCTAATAGATTCGTTGACACCCGGTATATACTACGTTTTGTTTTTGAATTTTCCGAAAACCAATGATGCTAGAACTATTGTTCTCTAAGACATTTTTACGAGAATATCAAGTTTGAAATCCAGCTTCGCCAATACAAAATCACCATTCTGTTCAAAAACCAATCTTGATTGAAACATTTAACATTGATATATATATATATATATATATATATATATATATATATATATATATATATATATCAAAGCTGATTAAATCTATCGAGATACTTACATCTGGTATTTTTAGAGCTGCCATAAGTAATTCTTCTGCAGGTGCAGTCATTAGAACATCCAAAGCTTCTTTATCAGATGAAACTACTTTTCCCAATTTTTCAGCAACCTGTATACAATTTTTTTGACCATATGCCCAAGGGCTTAATACAGGACCACTTTGCATGATGGCTTTGTGAAATAATCCTTTAGCTGATGGTGACAAGATCTAAAAGAGTTTTGGGTATATCATAAGAGCAAAAACGGGCAGTAAACATATTTATTTATTTCTCACTGAAATCTTCATTTTTAAGTTGCGCACTGCTCCGGTGGAAATATAGATATCGTTCGACTGATGATATTTTTCAGACATCAAAAAGTCATCAGATTTAATATTCTGCCGACATGTATCGAAATTTATATTATATAAAGACAGTTACTTCTGCGAATGTTTCTCTTGGTTCGATACTGCTTTACTGACAATACTATTAGTTGGAGTTTCGTTTAATAATAGGTTAAAATATTTTTGTTAATAGGTTTCGAGTAATAGGGTAGTCTCTTCACAAAATTGTAGGTACTGGGCACAGGAAAATCCGAATTTTAGAATGGGATCTTATTTTTTAGAGGACAGTTTAATTCAAAATCTGTATAAGGGAATTTTTGACCGATTTTGTTATGATCGAACTGGAAGATGGACATGTGGTTTTTAGAAGAAACCTTATGTTCCAACAAGACGGATCTTCTGCTCACTCTCCATTACGAGTAACAAACTAGTTAAAAATTCATTTCAAAAATAAGTGGATAAGCAGTTTTGGAACAATGTCCTGGCTTGCACGATCGCCTGATTTAGCCCATTAAATTATTTTATATAGAATTATATGAAGCAAAATATTTTAATGACAGCATTGACTTAAAAAATTATGAAATTTGTTGCAATTGTGAATGCAGATATGATTGGATCTGTATACGAAGAGTTTTGAAAAGAAAATGGAAAAATATTTACTAGTAGGAAGTCAACATCTGAAATAATATTTTTTTTTATTTCAAATTTATTGTTAAGGTGTTACAAAAATAAATTAAAGGTGAAATTAATTTTTGTATTGAGCTACGTTTTTATTTCGAAACAATTTACATAAATAACATTATATTATTAGGGATTAATTCTACATTTTTGAATATTTTGAACACCCTGTATACGTTATTATGACTTTGATCACAGTAGTTAAAATTTGAAGGCTAGCAAAACGTTTTATCAAGAATGAATTTCTCTGGAGATGTGTAATTATTAACAAAGTTAGATTTACCTGAAATGTTACAGAAGCTGCACCAGCACTAATTCCAAAAATGGTTACATTGTCCGAATCACCATTAAAATGTGATATGTTTTCTTGGACCCATTTTAAAACCAATGTCTGATCTTTTAATGCGGCATTTCCTGGGACTTGTAAGGATAAATCATCGGAACTTAAAAATCCTAAAATAGGTAACATACACTGTTTGAATCAAAAAATCCTAAAATAGATAAAATTTTCCTCATATTATGACACCTGTTTTAAAACAGTTATATAAAGAGTTGTTGAAAATTTTTTAAACTGAACTTTTAGCTCCCTAATTCACTGACATGATATAACTTTAAAACTGTTTTAAGTTGCTAAAAATAAATTTTGTTTTATCTGAATACCTGATTACATCCTAATTTATATTAATAAGGTTTTTTTTTGTGTAACTTCCATCTACAGAATACCATTTTCTACAAATTAATAGTGTATGTTGTCGAAACGATAGTAGGTACGTGAAATATCGCCACAAATTTTTATGAAAACTTTTTTTGATATTTTGAAACAGAGCAACAGCTTCAAAGAATAGAATTTTCTGTAATCGGCAACACAGAATTGGGACGTTTATTGATATGGCACAGCGGAATGACGAAGATCTAACAGGCTTATATGTGACAGAGATGAAAAGATGAAATTATGTATTATTATTTTCTGTACCTGGCTAGGACTGACGAAATTTGTCTTATGTGCTGATTGAAATGCTATTAAAAAAATCGTATTATTAAAAGTTACAGCAGATTACATACGAGATCAGGACAGTTATCCTGGCCAATGGGATAGGCCAATAAAGTAAGACAGAGAATGTTTACACTAAAGCCAATATAATATAGTTTAATTATTATTTTCCTTACTCCTTTCACCCTATTTTTCCAAGGTCTTTCTTTTTTCCTACGATGTTCTGGATACCAATTTAAAGCTTATTTGGGTAGTTCTGAGTCAGGCAGTTTTATATCGCCATACCAGATGAATTCTCTCCTTTTTATACATTTCGTGATCGTATCTTCTATTATCATCTGTCATAATATCTCATCGTTTCTTATTCACTGTGTCCATGATATCCTTCTGACCTTCTAAAAGTATCCATGTTTAGAGGGTCTACTCGTCTCAGCAGCGTAAATTAAACAGCTTTTCTTCATTGTGTTCCAGTCACGGTTCTAGCTTGGACAATTCGTATTTAAGTTCCTTTATCGTATATTTCTCTTCTATGAGATGACTTCTAAATGTTGGTAATCGTCAAACCCATCTGTATTGTCATTAATTTGGCGGTTCTTCTTATTGTCTGCTATACATAGCTCTTTGGTTTTCTGAATATTTAATGACAGATTCATTTTTCCTACGTTTTTCATAGTTTTCTTGTTACATATTCAAGATCTTCTTCGCCTGCTAGTACTGTCGGATCATCGGCAAGTTATAATGTATATATGATTGTGTCGGTTATCTGTATTCCTATTCTATGATATTTCTGCTTCCATTTTAATAAAGCTTTCTTCACATATATCTTGAATAATGGGGGTGAGATGCAGCATTACTGTCTTAAATTTTTAGTGATATTAAAGGATTTCAATAGCTTGTTACCCATTTTGGTTTTTGAAATTAATTCTGCATATAGATTTTGTACAGCTTTAATAAGTTTATGGTAAATATTTGTGTTTGTCATCGTTTCCTACACTTTAGTTATAAGAATGTTATCATAGGCCTTGGTTAAATCTGTGAATAAAATATGAGTATCTTGATTTGTAGCGGCTTTTTTCCAATTCTTTTTTTTTTCATATAAAAAATGTTACCATATATCACTACGAAATCTGCTTTCTTCTTCTTCTTCTTCTTCTTCTTCTTCTTCTTCGTCTTCTTTTTCTTCATTGTATTCTTTTTCAACGAGATCTCTAAGTATTTTTCGGTAGAGTCGACTCATTCAGCTAGTTATCGTTATATCTCTGTAAGTTCGGCGATTCTCCTTACTTCCTTTTTTGTGGATTGAGATAATATGGCCTTTTCCATTCTGTAGGGAGTTTTTGATCATTGATACATTTATTAAATATCCATGTAAGTATGTTAAAAAGCTGAGTTGTACCACTTTTTAGTAATTGTGTACAGATCCTCAAGTCCACATGATTTTCCATCTTTTGATTTCCTTATAACTTTAACGATATCATAATTATCTATTTCAACATGTTCTTCTTGTATATTAATTTAAGCTATTTCTTCCAAATACTCAAATCTCTTTTCAATCAGCATTTCCTGATAATACGTAATTCATTGGCTTTCAGATATTATTTTGATTGATTGTGTTTCCTGTCCTGTATTCTCTGTGGTAAGTATGAATTTCCAATCTTCAGAGCGTTTAGTTCCGCTAATGTGTGTGTGTCTATTTCTTTACATTTATTATACTGACACCCAAAATATTCATGGAGCTTTAGACGTAGGTGAAATGGTGCTGGTACTGCCCTCTGCAGTGTATAGCGAAAATGTAATTAGATCTTAATTCAACATTGTAAAAAATCCCCAAAGTATGAAGTTTAGTGCAAGTCAAGCTATTCTTAAAATAAATATTTCAAAAAAGTTTAAAAAAAATTAACTTTGACGTTGGAAAACTAGCAACTTTTGTATTAAAGTAAATTGAGCTTGAACCTCATATTTAAGCCTTAGCATTTTATATAGATCTTTTATATATATATATATATATATATATATATATATATATATATATATATATATATATATATATATTACCAAATATTCCAAGTCTGTAATTAAATGTCACTAAAACGATATCCTCCGTTAGAAGATTGTTAGGTCCGTGTAGGCCTTCAGAGGCCGAACCCATTGTAAAGCCGCCTCCATGAATAAATACCATTACAGGTTTCGGAGTTGATCCAGGTTGAGAAAGCTGAAAATATTAAAATGTAAAAGAAGTTACAAATGAATAAACATGTACTAAATAGCTTAACAGTGAGGTTATAATTTGATATCGAGTTTCAGTATTCTACGTCTATTGAATAATTATGGATGCTTGCCAATGAAAGCCAAACTTATTTATACAGTTTATTCTAAACGAAGTCAGTACTATTGTTGACGTATTTACCGAATCTGTAATTAAAGAAACAATTTACGAGGGAGTTGTTGGTCAAATATGATTTCAATTCATTTAATATTTTGTATTTTAAAAAGTGCTTTTAAACAGAAATGAGTTTTGTGAAATTTGAAAATTGCAGTATAATAAAATTTATAACACAGAAACATCACTGCATTATGAATACTGATAAATAAATAAATATCGTATATAGGAATTAGAGTCTTTGATATTTTAAAGAATAATATTAGGCAAAACAGCTTCGTTAGGTTCGTGAATTCATTGAGGATTTTCTAGGAAGTGGAAGATCCTCAAACGCAATCATTCCTGATGTTTGTGGGAAAGCGAAAACAATGGTTCTAGATTATTGTTTGAAGGTGTATAATTCTGCTTAAGCATTGAATATATTTAAATCAAGCAAATTCTAGATTATAAACATAAATCTTTGGATATAGACCCCGATTTTTTTAAAATAGCAACAAGCGAAGAAACTTGAACACATTACTGGGAGCCAGAAGCAAAATAGAGTCCGAGTGACAATAGCAACATTAATGTACTGTAAGACATTAACATAATTACGTTTTGCTGTGAACTAAAAACGTCCTGGTTTGTGTCACAAAAATATCCTCCTTCTGTAAGCTAACCAAACCTCAACACGAGAGCTACACGACCCGTCGATACTCCAGGTCTAGCTCCATATGACTTCTTTTTAAAAATTATTTCAGAAGACGTCATTCTACAGACAATTGGGGAGCTCAGTAGGTTTTCGTAGCCGATAAAGACACATAACTCCGTCGAGGTTTTTATATATATTTGGAGTTCCTGATTACGAATATCAAGGGTAGATTTCCAAAAAATGGTCAAGGAATGTGTTATAATCAGAAAAATGGTTAAGATTTAAAAAAACGATATATAAACAATTTCTTTAAGTCTTCCCCAAAAATAAACAACGGTTAAATAATGGGACCTGTGTGGCCATGGAAAAAACTACTCGTTCCAGTTCAAAGATTTGGGTAACTAGGGCTCAAAAATTACAGACTCTTTTAGAAAAGTATGCGGGGCATTCATCATGTTGATATCACAGAGATCTTATATCAAGAAGCACGTTACCAGAGTAGTAGGTTATTCCGTATAAAGTCTAAGTACGAGTCGCGATTAAGATGGTCATTAAAGATAATTCTGTGTCTTAAAATTCCGCACCATACGTTGACACTCCACCTGTTTTCATGATCCATTTGCTGCATCCAATGAAATGTCGATTTTCCGGTATTTCCCGATTTTCTATGATAATGAAAATAAGTCAGTTCGTAGTGTTTCGTCGAGTTACCCTAGTTTAAAAAAAAATTAAAGATTCTACGTTATCTGGAACCCGAGATATATTATAATTTTGTTGCGGGCTCCAATTTGCAGTTTGAATTTCAGAAGCAAACCGAGAGAAAGCCGAGCTTTCTCCACCACTCGCTACAACGCATTGGCAAAAGTACCTTCATTTCGAAGGGCTATAACTTTACTAATGATGCATCAATTTCATACTTCGATTAAAATCTGTGAAAACTTCGACTCTTAATGTTTATAAACAAAAGAGATATGACTTTAAAAAAAATTCTATCTTAGCTTTTATTGGTCGTAGGAGCCTTTTTTTAAATTCGTATTTTTTCACCAGCTTTCAAATCCACTTATTCACAAACGTGTATCATTAAAATTAGCAAAGTTATTCCAATTGTTTATATGTAAAAAAGGTACCCCTTCTTTGAACGGCTTTTCATCTTTGCTTGTAGTTTGAAATTCAAAGAATCTATTCTGCTTTTGCAAACACCTGTAGAATCATCCTCAGGGCAAGGACAATTGTTTGAACATTCAATATCTGGGATAAACAATTAAGATTATTCATAAACTACCAAACCGATTTGGTCCAGCTTTCGCACAGTTATAAAGGCACATAATGGCCTTATTATCAAGGGGTTATACATCACTTTTGACCTTTCTTGCAAAAGCTATTGACATTTATAAACTAGTGCAAAAAAGGTGGTTTCTCGCTATTATCTCGATAAAAATTATTTATTGATTTTGACGTATAAAAATGAAGTTAAAGGTCTTTTATTTGGGCAAGTTTTCTATAAAATGTAACTGGAAAATTCTACGGACAAAAAAATCGAATTTTTCGACTTTGGATGTTTATAAAAAACGGGGCTGATCTAGCTGTAAGTTTTTTACGTATTTATCATCAATTGGGTGCCCCCTACGACTTGAAACTTTCAGATATCTACAACAAATTTTTTCACCTTCTTTCATAGAAAGATTATGATGGAATAAAAAGTGGAAAAACGCACACTTATGAAAACTTTAAAAAGATTTTTATTATTTTTCACCTCACGCTTGAACATGGACCATTGAAAATAATTGATTTTTCCAGTCAACGTGATGCACTGTAACATTGACGTAAATAAAGAAAATGTTCATTAATTTCGTAAAATTCTCCTAGTAAAAAATCTTTTCTTAAGTGTTTCATAGATTCAAAATGCAGCAGTATAAATTAGGTGAATTTAATGTAATATAACTTTTTTAAAATATTACCTCTTTCGTATAGACGTTCAAATACAAACAGTCTTCAGAACCCATAATTTGTTTTGACCCCGGTTCATAAAATAAAGAGTTATTTCCACATTTAGTGCAGTCGCGAACACCATTCCATGTTTCTGGAGGCTCAGGTACCTAAATATTAAATAAGCTTCTTAAAATATAATAACAAGTTATTATCTATACTATTCTAAAAAAATGAGTAATAGTTATTACCTATATCATACTGTGTCAACAATTTATTTTTACCTTAAATCGCAGTGCTCCTAATGGTGGTTTAGCATAGGGAATTCCTAAAAATTTATAAAATTGTCCACCATCTAAATTTATGTCTGTTTTGCCTTTTATTTGTCCTGGTTTTATGGTAACTATTGGCTCAGTCATTTCGTATAGTTTCTAAAATATAATTTAATAAAAATTTTGGTATGGGTAGATTTCTTAAGTAAATATTTTTTTCTCTTATCATGATACATGTTTATCCAATTACATACACTACAGAATGATACATTCTAAATGGCATGGCAAATGATACAGAACAATAGCAAAAAACAAAAAGAAAATACAAACAGTCAAACAAAATTCACAAGAAAAAAAAGAAAAATGTACAACAAAGTATATCATTTAAACATTATAATCATTTTAATCCTTCGCTGTGAATCCTTGAAAATGTCACAGTCCATATAAAATCGGTTATAATTAACTATTAATCTATTTATGAAGGTGGACTGGCCGTAGTTGGTGCGATGATAGCTTTCCTGGAACAGCCGTTGCAGCCTAGTACGCCTTGATGGGACCCTAAGATTAATCTCGCTTAGCAATATGTTGCAGTCAATTATGTTATTAAAAATTTTGAACAAGAACAAAAACATAGCTTCTTTTCTTCTGCTCTCCAGACTCTTGAGTCCACACAACATCAGTCTTGTTTCATAAGCTAAGCCGTGTGATGGAAAATGGTGCTTATATAGTAGATATTTCATGAATATATTTTGTACTCTCTCGAGTCTGTTTTTGTGGGTGACATAGTTGGGAGTCCATATAATTGAGCAGTATTCCAAAATGCTGCGAACAAGCGAGTTGTATAAGCAAGTCAGAGCTCTAGTGTCATTAATATGTTTCGAGTTTCGCTTAATAAAACCCAGCATTCTTAGAGCCTTGATCGTGACGCTGTCAATATGAGCATTGAATTGCAAATCTTTCGTGAAAATTACTCCCAAGTCATTGATAGATTCGAAGGATTCGACGGGTTGACCCAGTATTTCATAGGAATTAACAATTGGGTGATCGCACTTGAAGAAGCTGATACATTTGCATTTGGAGACGTTGATTTTTAGATGATTTGAAGCACACCAATCGACGAAACAATCTAGATCAGTTTGTTATGATCTAAGTTAACAATGCTGTAAAATTTCAGATCATCGGCGTATAATAGGACCTGACAGGAAACAAAGCAGGAGGTAACGTCGCTGATAAACAGAAGAAACAGAACCGGTCCAATGTGTGATCCCTGAGGGACACCAGAAGTAGCCATCACTTCACTGGATAGGGACCCGCACACCTCCACGCGCTGTCGTCTATCGCTAAGATAAGATTTGATCCAGTTTAAATAATTTCCTGAGATACCGATCTCAGACAGCTTCTTGAGTAGCAGTAGATGATGAATGCTGTCAAACGCTTTAGACAAATCGGTGTAAATTGCGTCAATCTGATGCCCTTGTTCAATGGATTTGACTAGGAAATTCTGATAAATTGCGAGGTTCGTTACAGTGGAACGTCGCTGATAAAATCCGTGCTGTTCAGGATTGATATATCGCTTGTAGGTATTAAAGATTTCATCGGTCAGAATTGACTCAAGAAGTTTAGGAATTGCAGACAAGATTGAGATTCCACGATAGTTTGCTATATCACACTTATCACCTGATTTAAAAATAAGTAGAAGGATGGAAAATTTCCATACCGTCGGGAAATAGCCGGAGTCTAATGAGCGCTGGAATATCCTTTGTAGTGGTGTGGCAAGAGAAGTTGAGCAGTTTCTTAACATTATAGTAGGAACACCGCCGGGACCAGCTTTTTTAGATATATCAAGCAGATTTAGTTTTTCTAAAATGGAAATGTGATGCGAAGGCCTCAGATATGCCCACAGGTGTGTCCAACATTGAACCATTGTACCTCATCTGAGCAGGCAGACCCGAGTCCTTTCTCAGGTTGTTGACAAATGACCAAAAGTGCTTAATATTTTGTGGTATAAGATGTTCGGTGGAGGAAATATAAAGGAGGTAACACAAATCGGTCTTGAACTTGACTTCACGTCGAACGTTGGCATAAGCTTCGTAGTCAGATTGAAGCTGCGAATATTTATATTTCATATATAATTTATTTTTAAGCTCTAAATATTGTATGCAAACTAGAAAATGCGTTCATCACTTCATAAGTTTGTCTTACAATCACCAGACTAGTGATAATATTCATATTGGTGAATTTAAAAAATATAATTTAGAAGGAGTATAGAAAAATTATTTTCTCAAATTCGATATGAAAATTTTTATCTACAGGATGTTGCATCCGAAAGGTCGATTTAGGTGATTACTGACAAAAACGTTAAAGCTGTAATAAAACGACTGCTGGAAATACTAAGTACTACATACTATTTGGTAAAGAAAATATGTTGAATGAAATAGTGCATAGGCATGTTTTAATTTTAATCAACCAAATAATGTTCATTCAATCGTTGTATCATGGCGAAAACTGATTTTATTACCATTTATCGCTCTCCATGGGACTATAATAGACAATCTGAAATGAGGAATCTCCAGAATCAATTAAAAAATCACGATTGATGAATAAAAAGTGTCGTTGTATGTACGTATATAATAATTATTTTAATTTTGCATAGTAAAAACAATACATGCCATATTTTACATTAATAATAATATTTACATTATACAATTGCCACAAGGAGGAGCTAAAAACAGTTAATATGTGTTCAAAGTTTAGCCCCTTGGTAAAATTATTTCCCTCTCAGAATGTTCACGGATATAGAAAATAATTAAATAACTCAAAAAAATAAAATAAAGTAAAGAGAGAGAGAGAAGAAGCGCATATATACGGCAAGAATAGAGCAACGCAAAAAATACTCCATTTATTCATTAAGATATTTTTTATTTCTTAAATTAGAAGTGTAAGGGTTTTTAAGAAAGTAGAAATGCTATTATAAATATTATAAAGATTATAACAAAAGCTTCTTTTGAAAACCGCTGTTTTATGAGGTGGTGGAGAGATAAGACCCTTAAATATAAGATTTACATTGTGAATGTTCTATAATAAATTAAATTTGTCAATTATGAGAGTTATTAGAAATAATATTATGTGACCAGTAAAGTCCGCTTCATGTGGTATTTTTTCTTATTAATAGCTTTATTAGATATTTGACTTTGGCTATAATTTCTGCATCGATCGAGATGAAAATTAACCAAAGAAATAGTAGTCACGTGATTAGCATTATCTATCAAATTTTATTTTTTTTTTCCAAAAAAATTCAAAAGTGAGGTTATATCTCAAAATATCGAAAAAAGTTAGAAAAAAAAAGTTTTTCTAAATACAATTTTTAGCCCATACGCAAAATTTTAGCCGTATAAGATAATTTAGATTTTTCCCCATTTTTGTAAATTGCACCACTGTTGCAAAATAAAACTTTATGCAACCTACATAAAGCTTCTTAGTTTTGACAATGCCTCATTCCAAACATATTTTGTTTAAAGTAGCTCCATACTAAATCTGTGTTTTTCTGCAAGATCCAAATAGGGCTTAAAATTTGGTCACATGTGGTGCAGAGTTTATTTTTTGTTCACCCTGTATAATAAATATTTATAAATAATTAAGACAAAGAAGTACACAGTATCATCAATTTGTTACTAATTAAAAAGGTGGAATTTTAAACGCCTTTAATTTTTATATTATGTTTTTTTTTATATTAGAAAATTTGAATCTTTTCAATTAATGGAGACAGATCAACCCAGCAAATCCAAATCTAATAAGAAAGCCACATAAATGGCTCCCTCAATCATACAACGGAACATTAACGAAATTCTCCAGTTACCTTTTTCCTCTCAACGATCCTCTCCATTCTTGAATTTTAAATATACTCTGTCTATTCTCTCTCAATCTTTCCATTCTTTGCTCCAATTCTACAATGGAACCTAAATGGGTTCACTCCGCGTATAGAGGATCTACAATTTTTAATTAAAACCTACAGACCATCCATAATTTGTCTTCAGGAGACTAATTTTAAAGACAACAACTGCATACACCTGAAGAATTACAATGCTCATTTTTTAAACAGGCCCAACCCGAGTCATGCATCAGGCGGTGTTGCCATTTATATTCATGCTTCCCTGGATTATCAATCCATAGACATTGACCTGGATCTGGAGATTTGCGCCATATCCACGCACCTTGATTGTCTTGTCACCGTGTGCTGTTTATACCTTCCACCTTCATCCTCGATCTCATCTACAGTTCTGAGGGAAGCTATTGATCTTCTACCTAATCCCTTCCTTATTTTAGGAGATTTTAACGCCCATAACCCACTATGGGGCTCAAAATCCATCAGCCCTAGAGGCCACCAAATTGAGAGTCTCCTTAATGAACTCTCCCTCTCCCTTCTCAATCACCGGACTCCAACTTATACAAGCCCTGTGAATGGAACCTTCTCTTCCATCGATCTCTCCATCTGCACTCCTTCCTTAACAAATTCCTTCCAATGGGATGTTCTTGAGGATACCTATGGCAGCGATCACTTTCCTATAATCCTGAGAAGTCTTGAGGCTCCCCAGAATGACCGACCTTCCGCTCCAAAATGGAATCTAAGGAAAGCAAATTGGCCTCTATACCATGCATCCTTCGCAGTTCCCCCCAAAAGTTTTGATGACGTTGACGAAACTTTGTCTGACATCGAAGACAGAATCCTTAATGCTGCCTCTCTTTCCATCCCTAAAATACAGTCTTTCCCAGACAGACCTCCAGTCCCATGGTGGAGCAAGGAATGTTCTGAAGCTATCCAGAAACGAAAAGCCCTTCTAAATAAATTCAAAAGACATCCCTCAACGGAAAACCTCATCAATTTTAAAAGACAAAGGGCTGCCGCCAAAAGAACCATCAAACTGGCTAAATCCTTATCATGGAGAGATTTCACCTCTGGTCTACACCTTTCATCTTCTAGCAGGGAGGTGTGGAGGAAGATTAATAGTATGAGGTCTTCCGCTCCTAGATCCATCCCAGGTCTTCTTATTAACAACAACTGGATAACTGACCGCGACTCCCTGTGTGACTCTTTTGCTGATTTTTTTGAGGACAAATCATCAAATAATTCCTATCCTGACCAGTTCCTCACTCTCAAGAATACTGTTGAATCTCTTCCAATTAACTTCAATACCACTGAGTCACTCTCCTATAACATGCCATTTTCCCAGAAAGAGCTGCTCCTTGCTATACACTCCTCCCGTGATGCTGCCCCCGGCCAGGATGGGATCCTCATTCCCATGATTATCAACCTTCCACCTAATATGCTAGAATATCTTCTGGCCTTCTACAATCACCTATGGGCAAATGAACAATTTCCCAACTCCTGGAGAACCTCTTTCCTTATCCCTATTCACAAGCATGGTGAACCTAGAAACCAATTTAACAGCTACCGCCCCATCTCCCTAACGAACCATTTATGCAAAATCCTGGAAAGAATGATTAACAAGCGGCTTTCCTGGTACCTGGAATCCAAAAATTTCTTAATCCCATATCAATATGGGTTTCGTCCTAACAGATCAACTACAGACCATCTCGTTGGTTTTGAGATAGATATCCAGGATGCTTTTCGCAGGAGACAACACCTGGTTGCCGTATCCCTAGATATTTCAAATGCCTATGACACCACCTGGAAACATGGTATCCTTCTTCAACTCCATAAACTAGGATTTAAAGGTCACCTTCCAAAATTTATCTCAAATTTTATTCGCGACCGTCTTTTCTCAGTTCGCCTGGGTACCCATATCTCTCCCTCTCACCCTCTCAAAAATGGCATTCCTCAAGGCTCAGTGCTTAGCTGCACCCTTTTCCTTCTATCTATGAATTCCATCAATGACTATATTCCCCCCTCCATCACGGCTAGACTCTACGCTGATGACTTACTTATATACATTGCCTCACAATCTTCTATCACCTGTGAAAGACAACTTCAGCTACGCATTCAGAAACTGCAATCATGGGCAATGAAGACAGGTTTTACTTTTAGCCAGTCTAAATCAACGGTCACCCACTTTTGTAAAAAGAGAAACTGCTTAAAACTAAACTCTATCTCACTAAACCGTAGACATCTCCCTATGGACAGCCAACTTGAGTTTCTTGTCCTAATATTTGACGATAAGCTTAACAGGCGTCCGTATTTTGCCTCCCTTAAGGCTCGATGCTTTAAGGATCTCAATTTATTAAAGTTTCTCTCACATACCACCTGGGGCTCAGACTTCCACACGCTCCTCAAAATATACAATTCCATCATTCTCCCCAAGCTGGATTATGGGTGAATTGCTTATGACTCGGCTAGACTCTCGTATATCTCTTGCCTTGACCCTATCCAGAACCAAGCCCTACGATTATCGACTGGTGCTTTTCGCACCTCCCCAATAGTAAGTCTTCAGTCCATTACTAACACTCCTCCTCTGTATCTCCGACGTTCTTTTCTTCTCATAAAATACGTCATATCTGTCAAATCTAGACCATTTCTTTTAGATTATGATAAAATCCTTAACCCTTCTGATTTCCCGGTCGTCTCAAATATCACATTGGGTGCCAACGACAGAGCTTCTGCGTTTATAGCCTCTCATAACATCTCCATTCCCGATACTACCCCCATCCTCCCTCAGATCTTCCCCCCCTGGGATTATCCCCATTTTGAAATCAATCTTGATCTTTTGCAGTATGATAAGAGCAATACTCTACCCTCCATCATCAATCAACACTTCCTTAGCCTAATTAACTCTAGGTTCAAATCTTTCAAACTATCATTTACCGACGGTTCCAAATCGGATCAAGGGGTAGGCTCAGCTGCCGTAACAAGCTTTTCATGTAACAAAACAAAGTTAAATCCCCTTTCATCCATTTTTTCAGCCGAGTTGTTTGCTATCAAGCAGTGCATTAGAGAGATAATTAAGCACTCCTCCACCCCCAATCATTTAATCATCTCTGATTCCCTCAGCTGCCTGAGATCGATCCAAGCCTTTAACACATCCCACCCTCTCATGAATCAAATTCTTGACCTCCTTAAAATGGGATCCCAACGTAATCTGTACATAGCTTTCATGTGGGCCCCAAGCCACATCGGCATAGAGGGGAATGAATTGGCCGACACTCAAGCAAAATCTGCAATCCTTGAGGGCACCCCTTTCTTCTCTTTACTCAACCCCAAAGAATTCAACAGATACATTGATAATACTATTCGCAACATTGCGCAGGCTCGCTGGGAATCTCTAGAAAACCCCAATAAACTCTTCCACATCAAGAGAAATTTCTCAGAGACATATCACTTCCCCCAACTGTCCAGAAGGGAAAATGTTGTTTGGAAGAGAATCGCCATAGGACATTGCAGAATGACCCATTCCTTTCTCCTTGAAAACGAGGACCCCCCTCAGTGTCCATCTTGTCTTTCCCCTTTGTCTATAAAATACATAATTTCTGACTGTCCCTCATACAGAAACGCTAGAGAGAGGTATCTAATTCCAAATGACTTTGTGACAGTTATGTCTTTTGATCTTGCTAAAGCCAAACGCTTATTGTGTTTCTTGAGGCACACTGATCTTTATAATAAGGTTTAACTGATCCCAACAATTTCTACAGCAGGCGCTAAATGGTCTGAGTTACTGATGCGCCTTTAACCTATAAACTAACTAACTAACTTTTCAATTAAACTATTTTCCTAATATTAAAATTATATAATAATATAGCAAATCTAAAATTTGTTTAAAAAATTCATTATGGCGGATCTTATATGCTGAATTAAAAATTTTACATCCCTCGCTCTTGCTCAAAATTGGTATAAGAGGGTTTTTGTGGGAAATGGTTACGAATTAAATTTTTTTTTTGAAGAAACTCAATATAGCTGACTTTGTCCAAAATTGATATAGGGGGATTTTTGAAAGCTTACATTATAAATTTAAAATTATTTTAAAAAAATTCATATAGTGGATCAAATATGGTGGAATACAAGTTTTACATATATTGATTTTGTCCAAAATTGGTATTGGGTGGTTTCTGGGGGTGTAAATAACGAATTTGAAGTTGTTTGAAAACATTGAATATATCAGATGCAATATTGTGGTTGAAAAATTTTATATTCCAGATTTTGCCCGAAATTGGCACTGAAGGTCTTCAAGGGTGTATATTAAAATTAAATTAAAGGTTTAAAATTATTTTTCCGAAATTCAATAAGGCCGATACAATATGGATACAGCAATTCATGTCTCATTGTTTGAAATCTACAAGTCAAATTTATGGAGTTATTTGTTTATTTGTATTTTGCTTCTCTTATTTTTGGAAATGTATTATTAATATTGTATATATCCATATATTTGTTTGCAAAGAGTACCAAAAAAATGAAGAAACTCCAGTTTTCTTTTTAAATTAGGGTTTCTAAAGCTCCAGAAAAGCCCATTTTGGCCACACGAAAATTATCATTATAAACATTTGACTACTTATAAAAACATGTTTCAGAATTTTTCGCAACTCTACCACTGAGAGGTAAAAAGAAGTTTTTTTTCATAAAATTTTTTTTAAACAATAATAAATTAAATGCGTCTTTAAAGCTTCATGACAACATAGCCGCCTAAATATTTTTAACTTACCTTGTTTATGTTTCTGAAAAAACCCTTCTTGAGCACAGTCACTATTTAATATTTAGTCTTGTAAATTTATTTAAATTAAAAATACTCATATAAATAATTGCTACGAAATAAAAACTCATTTATAGTTATTTATATAATCAGTTATCAGTATGAAATCAGTTAATAAGTACATAAAAAAAAACAATACAGTGATATGTTTTACCAGAGTATATACAGTAAGCCAAAATATAAAATTTACTTTAGGTTCTTATGTAGAACTTTTGAAATATATTTATTTATCTCATAAAAAATAAAAAAAATACCCTGGATGAACACTAAATCTATAAACTTGTATATGGCATAAAAATATATAAAATACCTTTCAAAACTTTACAGATTCTCTATACACTGTGCACTAAATGTCTTTTTTTTACATATTTTAACATGTTTTTTATAGAAAGGATAACCCGAACCTAACAGCACCAAATTTAACCAAATCATTCTTATCCAAAGCACAAGATACAGCAAATCAAAACATATCTATTTTACATTAACAACGAAAAAATAGAAAATGATATAATGTTACCCACTTCAACTTGGTTGTAGTTTTTTTTTAATGTTCGTTTTACTGTTATGCAGCGGTATTTAGGGAGCTAATTAATTTACCCTTGTTTAAAATATAAAAAATACACTATCGCTTATCAATTTGGATACCCAATCAATGTCACCAATATTGTCCTTCGCTGTAAGTCATTATTTCATAATATAACAAATTACACATCAGTTAAAACACTAAATTAACAAGGTATATATCAGTGTGAGATGTACCCTACATGGGTGTTTGTGTTCACATCATCAATGTTATTATATTACAGCTAATTCTAATAAGTACTTTCATTAAATCAATCAGTCGAGACAAACATGACAAATGAATAAAATCAAGCAAAAGAAGAATATTCAAACAGACCTCAAAACTACTCAAATACAGAATATAGTTGATCATTGTGCGCTATTAATCAACAGTTAATTGTTTTACTAATATTTTTAAATTTAAGTTTTGATTTATTCATGTAGAACTTGATATCTACAGCCAACATATTCAAAATTTTAGGGAAAATATAGAAAATGTGTCTCTGTGACATGGAATGCTTCTACCTGGGCACTTGAATATATTTAGCCATATCTAATAATACTGTTCCGGAAGGTCTGTCTTTATACACACTCTATTCTTTTATAACCTGACAACTTGTCAAAAAATTCAACTTACTTCAATGACGTCTCAAAATAAACCATCCACGAAAGCCGGTCTGGACCTTTTTTATACCCTTTTTTTGAATACCAGAAGATTCTCGAATCTTTTAGAAGGATTTTCATTCTACATGAAATAATAAAAACCAGAAATAGGAATAATTTGGCAATTCCTAGATATTCCTTCATAGGCGTTCGCTGCCAAAATAAGGAAATAGAAATTTCTAAGAAAATCCAGGCCTTTTCTGATAGACGTATCATGAGGAAATTAACAAAAGGTAAAAGTGATTAAATAAATTATGAACTCGTATAAAATAAATATAAAACGTTACAAACTAGAAGCACAAGCTAATACTATGAAGTGTATACTGCTATCAAGTCCGTTACAATATATATATATATACATATGAAGTAAAATGCGAACAGTAAATGCAAACTTCGTTCCATCATATCCTTTCCGTGTTAGAAGTTGCACAGTTTGAATAGATTATTACAGAATACAATCCATCCTATTCCACCACCATTGAAATGATGGCCTACCTGTATCACCATATCGAGAAGAAAGTCAAAACTTACCCTCCCCGCTACAGTGATACGGCAGAGGTACATGTTTCGTCTTTACTAGACTCATCGGAGTACCGACATGCACCTGGCTGTGCAAAGGATTGTTCCCATTTTACTTTATCTATACGCGGAGTTGCATATAGTTGTACGTTTGCTGAATGTGATTTTAGCACTACAACGGCATAACGTGGATATATCCACTGCTATTGCATCTCACACGGAAGAATTCGTGAAAGCCGCATAAACACATATACGCCATTCGGCGGGAGGTCGGCGAAGCCGCGTTCAGTATTTGCATGCTTCCTTTCGATCTGTCCTATTTAAAAATTTTAATTATCCCACCGTAATAAGGAAAATTCGGGGCAAATCGAATATTAAATAAATTTAACAATGGTGAATTATGAACATCTAATCGGTTAATCAAAATGTTGTTTGTATACTTAACTTTGTTAATCTCTAATGATTTTAAAAAAGTCAACTTGTTGCTTTTGTTTTTGATATGTAGTATTTTAAAACTTCCATATATAATTTTTGGATTTTTTTTTATATATTGTTTACTTAGGTGAATTTACTCAGGTGAATTGATAAATTTTATTTCTTTCTTGGTAGAATTACAATAAGTCTATATCTAATCTTATTTATAAAATGAGAAGATAAGATTGTGAAATAGTTAAGCATCTCATTATTTATAATTTCAGGGTAAATGAATCACATGCATATATGATTTTACAATGGTTCCAAGAACCATACTTCCTGGTATTGAAAGTAGATTTTTCATATGATCACTTACCAATATATTTAAAGAAGATATTTACACACAACCATGATATTTTATAAACCATAATATTTAATATTCAAATACAAAATCAGTATTACTTCACTGTTGCGATTTTTAGCAAATTATAAGAAATCAAGATTTTTTAAAGAATAATATTGTTATTAATGTTGAGGTGAATTTACTAGGCATAGTTGTGTGCAAGTTACAGTATCTGTTTAGCCAATACCGGTGTACGTAGTAACTAGCCACATTTTAACAGAAGTAGCCCCAGTTTTCGCAAAACACATTGGGTCTAGACCAAATAAAGTGAACAAAAATGTCCTAGTAACAGATCTGAAAGGCATATTCATGAAAATGGATATAAAAGGAATTTTTGTGCAATTCCGGTTTTAGGAATCAACACACAGTGTTCCAAGCCCGCTATACGGGACTTCAGGTGTTGATGTGGCAGGCAGTGGACGTACAAGAAACTACCGCCTTACAGCAATATAAACTACATTAGCACAAGAGCTTTACCGGTCCGAAAGTGTTCTATGATAACCTCAACCAGCGCTGATTCAAGGAGAATAACCACAACAATGCGTGAAATGGATTGCGTCCATCAATGAACCAACAATGAGTGTTTTTTACAGAATAACGTAACTAGGAGAGGAGACAATCGGCTACAGGCAACAACTACATGCCGAATTCTGCAGGGATTACCCACATACATATATAACGTCATCCACATAGAACAGTAAAATAATACCTAATTATTCTTGAAAATAATCTTATTCCAGTGACACGACTTAACACCCTAAGAAACTAAATAAGGCGTCATATCAATGACACCGATTATAAAAATGCGCAGATTGGTGAACCTGAGCTAAAGCCGTAGCTTGAAATACAACCAGAAACCGTGAGAACAATACTACTAGAAACTATCCACTGAAATGGATAAGTCAGTGCTGGATTCTGAATGAACCAGACAACTATACAGGCTATTATTGCCAACGGTAAACTTATCCAAAAAACTCGTATCGTATTAGATATTAAAAACTTTGGGCATCATATGTTTCACCAGCTCACATGCTAATACAAACTATATGCTAATCTCTCTCTCTCTCTCTCTCTCTCCCTTTCTCTTTAGCAATCCAATTTGGTCCACTCCTGGACATAGGCCTCCTCTAGTCTCTTCCATTTATTTTCTGCAATCCGGTGCCAGTTTCTACCTCCTTTGCTTTTTATGTCGTCTATCCATCTTTTTGGGGGTCTTCCGATACTTCTTTTTGATGACCTTTTGATGACCTTTTGATGTATAGTCTTGCCTAGCAACGTGTCCCACCCAGGTCAATTTCAAAGTAGAAATGCGTTTTATCACATCTTCGACTTTTATGCGTCTTTTTACTTCTTCGTTTCTTATTCGGTCACGTAGTGATATTCCCATTATTCTTTCTATTGCTCGCTGTGTAGTACGCAGTTTATTGGCTGCTTTAACTGTTAATGTGGTTGGCTCCATTCCATAGGTCATCACTGGGAGAACGCACGAGTCAAATACTGTTCTTTTCAAATTATTGGGAACATCGGAGTTTTTAACAGCGTATCCCAATCTTCCAACGGCTACCCATGATATTCTAATTCTTATATTTATTTTCGCTTCTTGGTTTTCTTTCCCAAGTCTAATTAAATCGCCTAAATACACATATTCCTCGACTCTTTATATTTCGTTGTTAACTACATAAAGTGGCGTATCTTCTCGAGACATTATTTTGGTTTTTGCTAGGTTCATGCTTAATCCAACTTGAAATATGGCTCATAGTTCTACAGAATCAAGAGCCTTGCTATGGTCAACAAATGCAAGATGAATTTGAATATTATATTCGATACATTCTTCAATTAGTAATTTGATGTTCTGTATCTGCTCTGATGTATTAAAGCCCATTCGAAACCTAGTTTATTCTGGAGGTTGATAGGAGTCAATGCTAATTTACTGCATCGCAACTTCAGCAGCAATGATTATGGAAGTTAAGACCACCATGAAATAACGAACGAACTACTGTAACGCTAAACCTCAGACTCTGCAGTGGAAGAGGAGGAATAATAAGAAAGTAAAAAAGTCTTTGAAAATACATTGAGCAGCTGACAGGGTATATTAACGGTATCCGAACAAGCGAAGTGCAGATACGACAAAAATAATTATTTGTGGGAACATGATCCAGTGACCAACAATTTCTTAAGCCTTCTAAACGAAAACTCTCTGTGAGGGTTAAAGAGATATAACGACACAAACAAGCGACGGAACATAGCCCGACCGTCCGCTCTGTTCTATATTCTTTATTAAAATAGAAGTTTTTATTCTGGAAAATAAATTTTATTTTTTAGTGATTTTGAAGTTTTATGTCGAGATTGAGGTTATTGTAACTAAGTTTGTAATATTTTAGATATAGAAGAAAATACTGAGAGCAAAGACACATCATCAGGTAATCTTATAAACGGTATGGAATACAAAAATGATCGTAACGGATAATAATTTTGATCTCCCATGTATGCTAAACATGAGCGTATTATATCAGGTTAAATGCAAGCAGCTATTAACCTAATTATGCATTGTTGTTTGTTCAATGAAAAAATTAAATATCAGCTGTACTAAAGGCTTAAACTGCTTAAAGAAAAAAGTTTCAAGAAATTATCGAAAAAGTATCAAATATACGTTGGGCTTGTACAAAACTATGTAGTAAAACAAGTGATTAATACCCAATATGATTTATCTATTGCTAGTCATTGCATTAATAACACACTGCGCTTCCGAATTGATCATGTATTATGGTTTTTATATCTTAAATCTTTTAACCATCATTACTCCGGTAGCTAAAAACAGAGGAAAGGACTGCACTGAAATAATACATGCTACCCCGGTTGGAGGCAATTGCAGCTTTTAAAATGATATTATCTGTTCTCGCTCTGTACCTATGTAAAGAAAAAATTCTGAATATAATAAAGATTGAAGTTTTAAAAAACCTACATACTCAACAGTCGTGGTTCACTTCGGTGTATTTGCCACTTTAACTAAAACACAACTGTAGCACATTTTCCTTAAATTTTCTTCGAAATATTTTGTTAAAATATTATTTAAATCACCAAAAAGCGATCCAGAAAATGAAAAGCTAACAAACTTCAGTCATTAGTTTAGTTTAGTTTAGTTTATTCATAAATAAATATATACAATGCATTTTTACAAGTCAGACAGTATAATAAATATACTTATGTAAATAATAAAATGTAGATTAAAATATATACAAAAACTTTAAACTTTACAACACTTATATAAAAATTTAGTATTTAACCCTAGGATGAAAATCTTTATTATTCATAGATATGGCAAATACCAATTTATTTTGATTATTTCTTAATCTATATTAAGATCGTTAAGTCATTCTTCAAATAATCATCAAAAGAGAAAAACTCTTTTAAGGTCAAATAATTTTAAATTTTAATCTCAAATGATTTTAAATTAACACTTCTAAAAGTAGTAGGGAGAACATTGAAGAATTTAACACTATAATACTCCGCACCTCTAGTTCTTGCGAGTCTATGGTATCCAGGAATTATGTCTGCATTGTTTCTAGTTGAATATTTGTGTTCTCCTCTGTATAGACCAAGGATTGCTATATATATCTGTAATTTAAATTAAGAATTATCCTAACGCACTTACGTTGGACCTCAGAAATCCTATTTGCGTGGGCAGAATGCACCTAGACAATAACTGAATAGGCCATATTTGCTCCAAATAACCCATGGTAAGCTGACATAGGTATCCTCAACGAAACTGTTGAATTCGTTATGTGCGACCCCGAAAACTCTTCCATACCAATTTTGGAGAAAATCGGACAATATTAATTTTTTCGTCCTCCATATTATCAGCACCATCCATTTCATCCAAAATGATACATAACGTAAAAAATTCTTGCAAATAGATTCCGGAGTAATCGATTTAAATGCATAAAAAATACATAGCGGTAGAATTGAGAATTTCCTTTTTTTGGAATCAGTTAAAAAGCATCCTGAGTCACTTCTAACAACCTCCTCTCCATATCTGTACAGTTTCATCGAATTCGGTTAAGTCCTTTCGAAGATTATCCCGTAGAGACAGACCGACAGACAATTTAATTTTGTTTATATATATTGATGTATGTATAGATGAAGTTTAAACGCTCATAACTCCCCAACTAGATGGCGTTTTTGAAAAAAATTGAAATTTATTTTCAATAAATGTCTAATAAGATCTCTACCATTTCAGATTTTTTAGCTAAACTGTCCCTAATACAACCTGTGACAATTCATACTTATCGTTGTTAATTTTACCCGATGCCACTAACTTGCCTTGTTTAAAAGCGTAGAGGGACAATTTATTTTCACTCTGTATACAAACTAAAGTATAAACCTGAACTGTACACCAAGTTGACCACTGACCACCATTAAAAGCCAAACAAGCAATGTTTGGGATTTCCGGAATCTATTTATAAGGTTATCACAAATTAGGCATTATAACATCATTTTCTGATATCAACAAATAACCAAGGTTACGAAAGAAAAAGGGTAAATTAATAAAAAAATTAAAGTAATCTCATTTCGATCTGCAAAGGTGAATACAGTCTTTAAAATTGTATATGATTTTTTCATATTTCTGATATACTCTCCTTTTGTAACAGAAACAAAGTCAACGTCCTAACTTTGCTTAGGTAACAATGCAACAAACTGCAAAGCATTCCTTCTTGGAGCAGTGTTATTGTCTGAGTCCTTCCAATGCCGCATAATATACATGTAATGCGAGTTTCACAAACACCCTCGGTTAAGGAATTCGGTCGGAATGCCCGATAGTCCGCGCTGTGACCCGCCTTACGTCATTGAAATTCCTTACCGAGGTCTGTGCATGGATGCCATTCGGCCATCAAACTGCCGCTAGTTACGCCACAAAACTGTATACGCAGATGTACGTATATGACACTAGCAGTATGAAATTTGAAAATTGACTTAAATTATTTGTGTACAGGAGATAATTTTATGGTAATTTTACAAAAAGAAACTCTTGGTGGGACAAAATTTTTCATTTCTTGAATTTTCTTTGAAACAAAATCTGGAAATTATAATAAAATAAATTGACTAAAATGTGGTTGTCGGACCTGCATTGTCTTTATTTTTATTTATTTTTACGACGTTTCGATTAGGTTGAATCTCTAATCGTTATCAAGTTTAAACTGAATGTTTTGTGCGACGATTACGAGCTTATATAGGGGCTGAGTCCATTGAAGCGCAAAGTTTCGCTTCACTGTACAGGGTGAGTCAACGATTGGATGAAGTAGGTTTGTGCCTTTTCGGTGAAATTAAAAGAGAAACTATATTTATTGTTTGATACAGTTTATTTTTATGCAGATTTTAAAAATATTTAGGACTCTACAGGGTGAGCCAAAAAACTAGGACAGCATAAAGTTGTATTTTTTTAAATAGAACACCCTATATACGAATCGTATTTTCGATTTAGATTATAATTTTAAATCTTTTTTATTAAGGGTTTACTATAACAAAACTTTATAGTTTCTGAGATAATTAAGTTTAAAGAAAAAAAGTCACATTTTCACAAATATATTCAAATTTGGAATTTAGCAAGGCCAAGGACAAGTTAACATAATTTTTACCTAATATTTGCAATAAAACTACAGGGTGTTGAACACATCGGCTCAAATTTGAACAAGTTTAAATGAATAAATATCTTTTTTTTAAATGGTACACCCTGTATATTTTCATGTTATTTAATAGAGTAATAAAAACCCTAAAAGTTTTGTTCAAGATATCCTATACCTATTTATAATAGTTTTTGAGATATTTCAGTTTTTCTTATTTTCCATACTTTTTTACAGAATAAGTCTTCATTATCATAGTAGCCATGGCAAAAACAATGTAAAAGAACATTTTTCTGTGTGTCAAATTTATAACCGCAATCGTTTCTTTTGGTTTTTATGTAGTGTAGTTTGGTTTTTTTTGCATTCATCTTATATTTTAAAATGAATTTTCCAAAGAATGAGTTAATAGATATGATTTATACAAGAGAGGCTCAAAAAAATTGCCTTCTTGCTCAAAGAATTTACAAAATGAAGTATCCTGATCGACGCCAGCCTAATACCCATACTTTTCAAAACTTAATGCAAAGATTTGATTCTTCTGGTACTGTTGATTATCCAAAACGTAAAGTGGTCAACAAACCAGTAACTAATGAAGAAAAAGAACTACAAGTATTGTTAAATGTTCAGGAAAATCCTTATATTGGTAGCCGTCAGTTAGCAGCATTATGTGAAACATCACAATCCACCGCTAATCGTACTACCAAGAAATATAGGTATCATCCATATCACATGGAATTACACCAAGAATTGCATGGTCAGGATTTTGAGAGTCGTGTAAACTTTTGTCGTACAATAAATGCGGAGATTCAATTAAATCCAAATTTATTATGCAAGATAATGTTTAATGATGAAGCTACTTTTAGAAGTAACGGTGCCGTAAATAGACGCAACATGCATTATTATGCCACAGAAAACCCATTTTGGATTAGAGAGGTGCAACATCAAAACTACTGGTCATTAAATGTTTGGTGTGGTATTCATCATAATCGAATTATTGGACCCCACTTTTTTAATGAACCACTAAATGGCCATAGTTACCTGAACTTTCTACAAGAAAAACTGCCCCAACTGCTTCAAGATCTCGATAGGGATGAGCTCGACAGTATGTGATTCCAGCACGATGGTGCGCCTCCGCATTACCATCGTGAAGTTCGTGCATTTTTGGACCAACGATATCCGCAAAAATGGTTTGGACGTGGGGGTTTCATTGAGTGGCCACCAAGGTCTTCCGACATCACCCCATTAGATTTCTTCCTATGGGGTTATATTAAAAATAAGGTGTATGTTAATCCACCAACAACACTGGAAGATATGCGAAACAGGATTAGGGATACCTGTAGAACAATAATGCCACTAATTTTGTCCAGGGTCCGAGAAAATCTGCAAAAAAGACTAAATTTGTGCATTGCACAAGAGGGTCGTTTATTCGAACACTTATTAAAAAGAAATAATTAATCTCAGTATTTAATAGGTATTTTTTTTGTTTCAATTTAGTATAAAAGTAAATATGTATTTGCCTTGTCGTTATTGTTGTGTTAATTTTTTCACATTATGTTTAATTAAACTATTGCCGTTGTAATATAACGAATAATGTATTTAATCATATTTAACCACATTCTGTGTGTTTCTGTAGTTTCTTTTTATTATTTTACATGGCTACTATGATAATGAAGACTATTTCTGTAAAAAAGTATGGAAAATAAGAAAAACTGAAATATCTCAAAAACTATTATAAATAGGTATAGGATATATTGAACAAAACTTTTAGGGTTTTTATTACTCTATTAAATAACATGAAAATATACAGGGTATACCATTTAAAAAAAAAGATATTTATTCATTTAAACTTGTTCAAATTTGAGCCGATGTGTTCAACACCCTGTAGCTTTTATTGCAAATATTAGGTAAAAATTATGTTAACTTGTCCTTGGCCTTGCTAAGTTCCAAATTTGAATATATTTGTCACAAAATTGAAAACGTTATTTAGGATTGAATTGATGCTTGAAAATGTGACTTTTTTTCTTTAAACTTAATTATCTCAGAAACTATAAAGTTTTGTTATAGTAAACGTTTAATAAAAAAGATTTAAAATTATAAGCTAAATCAAAAATACGATTCGTATATAGGGTGTTCTATTTAAAAAAATACAACTTTATGCTGTCCTAGTTTTTTGGCTCACCCTGTAGAGTCCTAAATATTTTTAAAATCTGCGTAAATATAAACTGTATCAAACAATAAATATAGTTTCTTTGTTAATTTCACCGAAAAGGCACAAACTTACTTCATCCAATCGTTGACTCACCCTGTACACACCTCAATGATTTAATGTTTCAAAGTAGTGGTTGCCAAAGATTAGGTATCACAACACTCGGTTTACTGAACATTCCATTATTGTTTTTAATGTAAGTTGCTTCCACATATATTGCCGCAGCCTCAGACCATTTTATATCGTGTTGTTTATCCCACGCGTGTTCTGTAATACCTGATCTCGGCTTTCCCCTTTTTGTTTCTAAGCTTTACATTCCTTAATTCTAACTTTTAATGGTCGTTTGGTTTCTCCAATATACATTTCACCACACTCGTATGGAACTCTTTAAATACATTCTTTCTTATCAGTGGTTTTTGGTTTTCTTTTGTTTTTTTAAATAAGCTCTAAGTGTATTTCCTGATTTAAAGGCTATTTTTCTATTACAACTACTGGCAATTCGTCTTATTTTCTCCGAAATTCCCTTAATGTATGGAATCGTGATGAAGGAATGTGTTTCTTGTTGTCCAGTGGTCGTTGTTCTAAAGTTACTTATAACATAACATAACTTTAGAACAACGACCACTGGGCAAAAATAAACACGTTTCTTCTTTTCTTCCTTCCGTCTCAACTACCAATGGCCACATGTCTTCCAACAGTCTGTCAGCCAGTTGAAACCATTAGATAGATGGGTATGTACCCCTGAAAGTTTTTCTCTTTGTCAAAATATTTAGTTATCTCTGTGACCAACATTTCAAAATTTTCCGTCTGTGTGGTATTAATACTAGTTCTAGACCTATTGCCTGTTTTTGTTTTTATTTTCGAACGACCGAGGTTATGACATTTCCTTTATCTGGTAGAAACTTTTGCACATAACCTTTTGTGTCAGTCACACTTCCGGCCACACCCCTTTCGCAACTAGCATGGCCGCCCATGCTTCCCCAACCGGGAAGAAAAGCGCAGCACGAACAGGGATTGTAGGAGTCATCGCTCACTCTCCTTGGTCTCCGCGAAACATCCCCTAGTCGCTCACTGGAATTCCCTCCCTATATTCACCCCTCCCACGCGTTTTTCCGATCTCCGCGGAACGCACATTGGCCACGATTTGAACAGCATGAATACTGGAAACGAACTCTTCAGAGAAAATAAGACGAATTGCCTGTGATTATAATAAGACAACAGTTTATAAATTAGGAAAAACACTTAGAGCACATTTAACAAAAACAAAACCAAAAACCACCGATAAGAAAGATTGTGTTTACAAAGTTCCATGCGAGTGTGGTCAAATGTATATTGGAGAAACCAAACGACAACTAAAAGTTAGAATTAAGGAACATTAAACTCATACACTAAAAGGGGAGACATCGAGATGAGGTATTGCAGAACACGCCTGGGATAAACAACACCATATAAAATGGTCTGAATCTGCAGCAATATATATGGAATCCAACATGAAAAACAAGAAAATTTATAGTAGTAGCTTACATTAAAAACAAGAATCTTCAGTAAACCGATGGTTGAAATACCTAATCTTTGGCAACCACTACTTTGTAACATGAAATCATTGAGGTATGTATAGTAAAGCGAAACTTTGCGCTTCAATGGGCACATTCCCTATATAAGCTTGTAATCTTAGGACAAAACATTCAGTTTATACTTGATGACGATTAGAGATACAACCTAATCGAAACGTCGTAAAAATAAATAAAAATAAAGACAATGCAACTCCGACAAGCACATTTTAGTCAATCTTCCACATTTCCTACAACCTTCAAACAAACGTGGAATAAAATAAATGTAAAATAAAGAAGAGTTTAATAATTTGCTAATTAGATGTATGTGTGTATGTGTGTATGTATGGGGATCAATACACTCCAACCTAATAAATCCATTGTATTCCCTTTCTGTTACCAAGTCGTTAGGGATATCTTGCCGACTAGAGCAGGTCCTCCAGTACTATTTCTTCAAGGAACCTTAGAATGTTGGATGGCTTTAAAGTGGATAGTATGTGGATAGAGGTTTCGTCCTCTTCCTCGCAGAATCTGTACTCTTCTCTACCTGCCAATCCGAGTTTCTTGAGGTGATCCTTCAGATGGCAATGCCCCGTCAAGATTCCTGTCAAAACTATAAGTTGAGTTTTGCGTAGGCTTAAGCATTCCTTGAATTTCTTCTGGTGGTAGTTCCCAATAAGTATCTTCGATTGTCTTATATCTTGCAGATCTATTCAGTAAATGGCTCTCCAGCTCTATTACTTAGTTTTTAGATCTTCCAGCATTACACTGCCATTGATTTCACAGAAAGGTTCGGGACCTAGAAATGGTGTCTCAACCGCTTTTCTCGCGAGCTTGTCTACACTATTAAAAATATCCTTAAATTTAATGTCCATTCTATATTAAATTTAATAATTTTTTACTAAAAATCGTAAATAATTTACATTTACTTTGAATTTTGAGCAATTGATTCAAATATTAGTTAGTTGTACATTAAATTTGATTAAATAGTATCTTAAATTTCAATAAAGTAACTGAAAAGCTATTTCAACTTCTGTACATTAAAATTAATTCACATATACCCTAATACTAAAGGAATTTACATTATTATTCAATATACATTGCATGAAATTCCGAGAGATGGCGCAACTTGTATTGAACTTTTTGTTTAGTATGATATAAGTTGTACATGTCTGTCCCGTACTGACGGGAACCAATGAGTTCGAAACCGGTATACAAGTGACGGTACACGACCTATGGAAATAATTTCTACCTTTTCCTGCTTGTTTCAGAATTTTTAGAACTCATTAGAGCATGGTGCAATAAATATAGGATAACATTTCTTAAATTCAATGAACACTGTCTGTATATTTAATGTACATAATCACCTTAAAAAAGTAATGATCACACTTTAAATTTAATATACGATTACATCAGATTTAATGGAATCAATTAATGTAAGTTAATTTAAATTATTAAATCTAATGCATTAAATTAAATTCATTTAATAAACTTTTGTGAAATTTGCTTCCAGCCCATTTACATTAAATTTAATGCATTCTTTTTTACAGTGTACTATACCATTTCTCTCTACCCCAGTGTGTCCCAGAGGGTGATCTTGTTATTCTTATTTATTTCGGTTAGTTCCTCTAGGCACTCCCAGACCATTTTGGAGTTTATTACTGAGAACTGTTAATCAGATACTGCAGTTGTGATAAAATGCATAGTCATGATATTAAAACAAATAAATAATAATAAAATTTATTTTTTGATAAAATTATTTGTACAGCTTACTTCTAAGGTTAACTTCAATTGTAAATTTAAAAATATATTGTATTTTTATAATTGTGGAGTTTCATTTTGGTATATATCGAATGTTGTGTTTTTCAAAATATTATCCCAGAATTTCCATCTTTCTGCAAACGGATTTGTTTTAAGCGTAAGAGTTTTATCGATTTCAAAATATTTAAGGTTATTTGGATCAGTTACTGGTTCCCAATTTGGATGTGGTTTTCCAGTTCTTGCAAAATCCGCCCACAGTTTAACGATTTGCTTAGCAGCATCTATATTATCTTCACTCATTTCTACTCTACAGAGTTGCATAAGATTACTATTGAAAATAACAGTCTGATCTCCTCCATGTGATACTCCTTTAAGTTTAACTGAAATTGTGATAGAATATTAGATTATGCTTCAAGAAGTACTTCAAGAAGTTTTAACTTTAAAAACGTTACAATATAATTTAGCTTAAAGGTAGACCACTTAATAAATTGTATTTTCATTATTAAAGTTATAAAATAAAGATATGAAAGATAAAATCTAATTAAGATTTATTTCTTAAACAAAAAATGGATAAAGAATTAATATTACACTCTGAAAATACAAAAATCTCTTATATTGCAAAGAATATTTAATATATCCTGTAGAAGGAAAACTTTTCTCTCTATTTTTAGAATCTGGTTCGAAAAGTATCGAACTTGCTTTTATAACTTCTGGATAGCATTATTTTTTGTCATCCGGCACATAACATTCTTTAAAGGAGGCCCCATTCGACTGAACAACATGCTCCGATAAGTGTTTCCACATGGTGAAGCAGTTCGCGTGGTGAATTTTTGAAATTGCCTTGAGTGCACTTGTCGCATTAGTTTGAATCGCCTGTAGGTCATCGAGCCGGTGCCCGTTGAGCGGAATTTTCAATTTAGGGAATAGTCAAAAGTCGCAGGAGATTATATCGGTACTGTACGGAGACTAGCGAAATTGTGTGATGTGTGTTTTGCAAAAAACATTGCACAAGAATCTCCAAATGTGCTGGCGCATTGTCCTTGGAAGGAAGCTATTCACCATATAATTAGAAATTTGCCTAACTTGTAAAATAGAAGTAAAAGATTGTAAAAAATAGAAAGATATTTACTTATTTATTTAGTTGTCAAATTTGCATGATAATTTATTTAAATTTGTCAAGTGTCTCTGAAAGGTCTCTTCCTTTTAGGGCTTGTCCGGCTAGCACCAAAAAGGGCGGTGAGTGGTCGGGGTAAATGCGCCACCTGATTTGGTGCCCTAATGGTCAAGGTAGAGACCTGTATAACTTAAGACAGGGAACGAATAGAACTGAAGAAAACACCTAAGAAAATCCAAGATATAGTATCTATATATTACAATCTAATAACGTAGACTCTAGAGCGACTTGGCAGTCCTTTTTCTGAAAAGAACGCGCCTGAGACTATCAGCTGTTTAACGAGTGTTTTGACAATTTAATTAATGCTAGTTCATTTAGGCAAAAATTATATCTTAAACAAATTGTATTTGCGGCTATTATCACTACATAGTATAAAACAAAGTCGCTTTCTCTGTCCCTATGTCCCTTTGTATGCTTAAATCTTTAAAACTACGCACCGGATTTTGATGCGGTTTTTTTCAATAGATAGAGTGATTCAAGAGGAAGGTTTATATGTATAATAACATCCATTAAATAGTGGAGAAATACTGTTATTTTTGAGGTTTCTAATGTGATGTCGTTAATTATCATATTTTTTTCCGCTTACATTGCAAACGCAGGCTGAACCCTACGAGATTTATCAAAATAATGTACTAATTATTTGTACACATTGAAAAGGTCTACAGAAAACTCCGCGATGGTATATGTCTATCTCTCATGGATATCCCACAATAACATTTTTTTGTCATTTACTTTTTACGACAAATAATGGCAAATTTTGAAGCGATTTTAACCAATACAGCATTAATCCTTATCCAATTAAATAGCTTAAATACATTGTTGATTTAATATAGATCTATATGGTCCTTTACAGCACAAGATTTAAATGAATATTTTCGAAGATATTACAGATTTAAAATTGCGGGAAGTAGCGCTTGCGGCGGTACTGGCCGACCGGGGCAGCGGCAGCGTGCCTATAAATAGCGCGTCGGAGGCCGATGTAATAATTGTTGTAAAAATAAAATAAATAGTCACAGTTTTTCTGTAGTGTATTTAGTATCAGCATTGCACCCGTGCGAAGCCGGGGCGGGTCGCTAGTTAAATATAAATTGAAATTCTGAGTGCATTTTACTCAAGTAAATAGGCCTGTTTACTAGAGTTATCAAATGTGCTATTTACATACGTGGAGATATTAATTACATATGGTTGAACGATTTAATTAATTGTACCATATGAGAAAACACTTACTAGTTCTAAAAAGGTAAGTAGAATGATTATTGATTATTTATATACGAAGGAAAAAAATATTATATCTTTTAAATTACAGCTAGTGGCGATAATTCAACTAATTTAAAGGTTATATTAAAAGTTTGTAGTTCAATGAGATGGCACAGACATGTAAAACCTGATGAGCTGAGGTTTCTGTCCTGACGTTCAAGTAAACTCCGGTAAGCTCTGGATCACTGGATACTACGGTGTAGTTTGGTATATACAGCATGCAAGGCAGGTGCCGTAGAGAAATCAGCAAGAAGGTCTGATGATGAGCAAAATGAAGGCAATATGTGTAGAAAAAAAAAGGAAAACAAGAAAAGGAAAAGAAACGCCTAAAACAAAAAATGGACTTGGAACCAAATCAATTTTTAGGTTACGAGTGAAGTAGGTACGTCAAATCTTATTCCTTTTTTGAACATATCCACAATTATTAATACTTAAGATGGTAATAATTAAAACAAAGACTTACCAGTAGTGTTGGGTGGCCTTTTTGTGGTGCGGAAAAAAAAATTGAACAATTTGATATCGGGTTTGTTCCCCGAAGTGACCGAATCAATATCAGCCGACTGCTTTTGAGGTACATAAAATAACCTTGTACAATAAATTTGGTCAAGGACTCGAATTTTTCACATTAAATCTAGCAAAAATGCTAAGCGATCTTTCCAGGTGAAACTCTGTAAGGAGAATGTCGTTATCAATCTATGACTTTTTTCTACTTCCCAGAAAAACGTCCAAGGAAACGGCGGAAAAAGATATAGGAATCTGTATATCAACGTTATGACAAGTGACAAGCCTTCAAAATAATGAAAAATAAAAATATAAAATTTTAAAATTATTATAAGAAATTTTATTAGCAATTAACTAAAAAAATTGTGGTATGTCTACCAATTTTTACCAGTTAGAAAGGGCTTTATTGAGGTAGAACTCTCTTACAAGGAAGGTCGAATCAGTCCTAAACTTCAAGTTTGTTTTTGTTTGATACTTATGAGATTTTCTGTTTTTAGTTCAATTAGAGTCTCTAATAGTTACACAATAACTGACACAGTGGGAAGATAAAAAAGCCTAGAAGACATGGAAGATCCAACAGGATCCAGAGAGCTTCCACTCAAATATTTGTCGATCCTGAAGCCAAATGATTTTCTGCTCACTTGAGATCTCTAGATGAAGGTAACAATAAATTATTTAATATGGACAGGGTAAAAAAAGGGTATGCTCTTTAAATTGAACCCAAAATCAATTTAAATTAAGACTTTCTATCTAAATATTCCATACCGAGCCACTCTGTACAAAACTAATACTTTTCTATCTTTTCGATACAACGAGAGAAGTCTTACGAACTAAACATAATATCAACAAGGACTATCAAATAGTTACTATTGATTATAATACCATAATTGTGAACCCAATTCCAATTAAAACAAGATATACTGCCAACGTTTTCTTTCATTTTTAAATAAGCTCCCAAAAAAATACAAAACACATAAATGATGGAGGAGATAAGCGTAAAAATTATTATTTTTGTATGGTTCTTTAATAGGGAAAAATAAAAACGTAACAACCACTCTGTCAAAAACACGGCTCTTCTCTTTTTAACGTGTCACACAATATTTTCGAAACTTCAAAATAAAATTCATTATTAATTGTTTGACCTCTCGGATTTTATTTATGATGCACAATATCTTCATAATCAAAGAAAGCAATCGACAGGAACTTAACTCTGCTCGATTTTGACGTGCTTTGTTCGATCATTTCTCAGATGCAAGCTTCCAATGTGAAAACCGTTATTTTGTTTCGGGATCACAACCATAAACCCAGGATTCGTAACAATAGTAATCTTTTTGAACACATTTTCATCATTAGTGAATTATTTTCTTCGCTACTCTGAGCAATTTTGGAATGGATTTCATACACATGTGAGTCATTCACAAATTCTCCATTAAAACTCTCAAAATATAGGTTTTTGGAATACCAAGGTCGCTTTATAATTGACGAACAGTCTAAGGACGATTTCCTGCAATCGCATGTCGCACACACTCGCACTTTCTGGTGTTAATGTGCTCGAATGTCACCCAGAACGTAAGTCACTGTCAACAGAGGTGCAACCATCTTTCAACCGCTTATATCACTCTTTTACCTGTGCTATATCGATACATTCGCTTCTGAAGACCGGCATCAGTTCAATAGTTTCCACACAACTTCTCTCGAATTTACAGCAAAACTTGAAGCAATTCGTTTTTCACATTTCTCAGTCACTTTAAAAAAAAACACTATACGCGTGAACTAACAAGGCCAATTGGTAACTTTGATAATAGGCGAGTTTATGAGGGGTAACTAGTTATGCTCGTACTCTTTAGAGGTCGCTTGAACGTCATGGCGCTAAGCTATAGAAGCAGATCGAATACTTTTGGGACGCACTTCATACATTATTTCAATATTTTAATATACCTACCATCCAAACCTTGTACAGTTTTCATTAAGTCACTCAAGCCACTTACTCGGGAATAAACATATAGATATACAGGTTGTGCTGATGTTTTAACTGCAAATTTTGTTGATTTTATTGCTCCCACCAAGAAATTTACATCACCAACTAGCTAAAAAAATTCCAAAAAGATATTTTATTTTTTTTTATTTAAGTTTTTATTCATGTCTGCTATTTACCTTATAAAGTGCTTCCTTGTTCATACCATCTTTAAAATAATATTCATCAATCAATTTGGTTAATTTATTACGTTCTTCCGTGCCTTCTTCTAATCCCCAACACCAAAATATACCCATTTCTGGTGACGGAGGACTTTGTGTTCCAAGGTATTTACTTTCATAAATAAGGCCTTCGTTAGAGACTATACCTAAAGTTAAATTTTTATATGAGTATACAGTATTTTCCTTATAAAATACGAGCATTCGTTCGCCAAACATACATCGTAGTATGAAATTAAAAATTTAGTGTGTATGTGGAGACTATGGTAAAGTTAGTCCAGTGAAAGAGCACTTATGCGTCTTCAATCTGTGAACATATCAAAGACAGTTTTAATACATATTCCTCTTAATTTGTCTATAAACAAGAAAGAACAGAAAACAAAACGTAATTCTTTTAATCCAAGCCAAACGACGTAAGAAATCTGATATTATGGGTAAAGCACAATAAAAACAGACGGTCGAGAGAAACGAGTCATTTCGTTGCATGATTACAAATGTTTTTTGCCTCCTTAGTCAATAGATTACACATGAAAATACATTTATAGTAAGTCTTTTGTGCATAACTTTTTTACAAATGTTGACTTGCGTTTATATTCCTGATCGCTTTCTCCCATAAGAAACCAACAATAATCCCAAATCATTGCTGGATCCCATCCACCTTTGTAGCATTGCTCCTTTGTTAATATGTCTTGGTGGAACCTTTCCCCTTGCTCGTCATTAACTAAACCCAAATTTTCTGGCAAAAAATTGAAATGGGAATGAAAGAAACGTATTTTAACAGACATGCGGCAGCCTGCTTTGCATAACCTTTCAAGTAGTTCGTCTACAAGTTGTATCTACTTTGAACAAAGTTTTCCCATACCCAAATACACAAACAAAATCAAATATACATAGCAGGGGCGGATTCAGCTTCTCTCTTTGGGGAGGGCGGTGATATCACAAAAGTACAGTATGGCAAGAGAAGGCAAGTTCTCGACGGGGGGAGACACCAGCAACATTCCCATTTCTAGTGTAAAAGGCAGGGTCGTGTCTATTTTTCTGAATTTGGAGCTCTTGGAGAGGGGGAGCAATAATAAGAAACAACAAACACATTCCTAGTATAAAAGGCAGAATCGGTTCTATTCTCCTGAACTCAAAGCTCTTGGTAAGGGGAGAGATGATCGCACGCATATACATTTCTATACCCTATTCAAGAACTAGAGAGAGTAATAAAACTGTTACCGAAACCTCCAACGTACCTGCTCCAGTGCCGCAGGTAACTGAAAACTGCCATAAATCCAATTATATTTAATTATATTTAATTATATTTAGATATTATAAGCTTTTATAAATTTACTGCAACAATAAAATGTGTGACAGTTCAATTTAATTTCTGTCAGTGAGCAAAGTACACCTTACAGTGTGTTCTTAGTGATTTATTTTGTTTGTTCTGCTTTTCATATATTATTTGAGATTAGTGAAATACCCAAAATATATGGCTTCCACATCTATATTTAGTCCAAAATCGTTAAACCAGAGAATGTTTATGATGCCTTAAGATATCAATATCTAGATAATAATGTTAAAAGCTCTATTTAGATGTGTTCCAACATGACAGGAGTTGGAAAATCTACTATGTACCAAATACTGAAGGAGAAAAAAACGATTGGAATTGTTAGTATTCCCAAGCCATATTTGATCACAGGTAGACGAAAAACCTCGTTGGAAGAAGAGATATAAACTGCAATAAAAGAAGTTGTACATACATTTTATTAAGAGAAGCAGAGTCCAACCGTCGACAAAATTCTAACTAAAATCAACGAAGATCGGAATTTTCCTCAAATTAAAAGAACTGAGCTCTGGAAATTGCTCAGAAAACTTAATTTTTGCTGGGAAAAACCAGATAGGAAATCTGTTCTTATATACAGATCGTCCGGAAAATGTCCGTTGAAGTAAAAGGTAGAGGTGCTACAAATAATACAACTTACAAAATTAGTAATTTAACTGAGCTTTTGAAAAATTTTTTTGAATGAAGTTACTGCAGAAAATTGGGAAAAATCTATATAATAAAAAAAATACAAGAAAATGTGGCAACTCGATCTCATGATCGGTGAGAGAAAGAAACCAATTATAGTTAATTTGAGCGAAGATAGCTTCACTGACTTTGATTACGAATTATATACGTAATGTTAACCAGCGTAAACACAATTTGTTATTTAAATTTTCTGTAACATATAAAAATTAATTACCTTTGAATCCCTTTTTAGTGTTTAATTGTAATTCTGCAGATGGTTTAAAAAATAAATAAACTGAAACGTCAAATGTCCTAAAATGTTTTTAATGAATAATAAAATGACCGATAGCCCCAAAAAAATTTTAACATTATATGGACGAATTTATTTTTTTATATATGTTTAACTTTTTGTATTTTTGACAATGGATGTTTTGTAAATATTTAAATTATAACTTACAATTTTGAGAGAAAAATGCTACGTTTTAGTCTAAATGTAGCTACAACGGTTTCTATGCCAAAATTGAAAATAATAAAAATACAGTAAAGATTTGTATTAAATGTGTCAAAATTATCTATACTTTATAATGTATGTGAATTATTAAGAAATCATAAGAAATAAAATAATATTATAAAAAATTTTTATTTTAAGTTTATTACCGAAATAATATTCTATGCCATAAATACTTAGTGATAAAATAAACTTCTTTTCGACGCCTATGCCAAGGATTAAAATCCTTTTTAACACTTTACACATCCAAATATCTACGGTTATCCAACCCAAATAGTCCATTATTTTAGACCGGTATTTTTGATTATAAAATTTCTTACCCATTCCTATAAAAAATGTATGTATCTAACAGATTTTGCCAAAGACACCGGACTAAAGA